>CM041296.1:27506154-28836988 GCA_023052935.1 Piezodorus guildinii | reverse complement strand
ATCAGAAGCTACAGATTTTTTTTTTTTTAAATAACTCATAATTAATTTGTATTCAAATAAAATACAACAGCAATAAATCTACGTTTCCAAAAAGGACTGCTACTCACGACATTACTCCTGTGGTTAGGATTGGCCCAATGGCGTAGAATCACAAAGAAAGAATAAGAGAGGTATTGGGTTGTAGAAAATCACATAGGTGAAAATTACTTATAAAAAAAAAATGAAAAATTGTTCACAAGCATTAAATAAATAGCCCAAATCAAAGCGTGAAAAAGGAATTTCTCGGTAAGGCGGTAATGAAGCTATCAAACCTCATGAAGCTGGACTTGATCCGTCAAAACAGACAGACCACATGATGATGACATTAAGCTAAACAGAAAACGCTTAAAGGTAATTTAGCACTTATCGGAAACGGTTAGTGTACCTTAACAGAACAAAGAGTCTTCATTGAAACCCATTCTCGGTCCTCCTGCCCCCCCCCAAAAAAAAACAACTACAAAAGCTCCCTTGTCCCAATAAATAAAGAAATTTTCTTCGTTGAAGGGTGAAATTCAGCGGATGTGGCGTTTCTTCAGTTATGAAATTTCCCATTGAAGGCCCCCTTTTCTTCCTCCGTAAGATAAAAACTTTACTCTCCGTTACTACAATGACATTATCTCCTATATAATATCAACAGCCAGCTCCTCTCTAAACATAATTCAATACCCACTTAACCGTTTTCAAAGACCAACTCTTTTTCTTAAACCGCTCTCGGGGAAACCTGGATGAACATTACGTAAGTGCTCACAAACTCTCTCCTTTAAGATTTCGCCCTGTGAGAGGTAAATAAAAAGACGTGTGGCTTAGAATATATCATGGATGTATAACAGATAAATAATACATTTGTTCTATAATCTCATGCATAGTCTCCAAGTAATGAAACGAAGAAGCTGTACGACATGTAGTTATGATACAATTTACTTAAGTTTATCCGTATGACCTCTGATGTAGAGCCTACTGTGCCTTAGTAATGGGTTCAAACCCGGCAGATGGTACAAGGAGTTTTTAAAGTAAGGAAAAAAAATCCTTGGTAATGCCGTCCTTCGGAGTAGACGTAAAATGGCCAGGGGGATATTAGGTGCACCGTTAAAGAGCCTAATAATATCTGGTAAGCCAATTTTAGAACACCCATTCTAGCATCGTCTAATTAGCCATAGGTTTATGAATATGAAACCAACTTCAATATGATAAATTCCAAATTTTGAAATCGAGTATTGAATTCGAAATAAAATTAGTTATGTACGGAAAAACGTGAACATTATTTTGCATTATTAGATCAATAAAAAAAGGAATGTATTTAATATATTTAAACATCAATATTTGTTTATAATGTACACGAGTGCTAGACAATAAATTCTGTGTTGCTATTGCTATATTTTACTTTCAGGAATAGTTATTTCATAAAATAAACTTCTGATTTGTTTTCTTTCTCGGAAGAGAAGCATTTGATTTTAATATTTTTGTTTTTACAAAATATACTTTTTAGTTCTATTGCAACTATCAATGTTCAAAAAATGTTTTGGGGATAATTATAATGGACATTACAAGTATGAAAATATCTTTTTTTTTTTAATAATCGATTCATTTAGAAATAACACTCTGAGGCAATGAGTATTACATATATTATAATTCATACATTCCATATGTACCGAGCAAACAGGAGTAAAATAAATAATAACTAAGAAGAATAAATAAAAACTAAATAATTAAAGAAAATAAATTACAGTATTGGTCGAATTCACACCTGTAAACAATGTACATATTTACATGCTACCTCTGGTAACTCCGAATCAAACACATAGTGACGCGCGATACAGCGCTTCTCATTCAGCCACGTCACTGGTCTTGAGAGCCAGTGCAAACCACATATTTTTAATACGTAAGCGGAGAAGCTGGCTATTGCAAACACTCCGATTGCTTAGTCATAAGATATCTCTGGGTCTTAGCCGATTTAACTTACGAGGAGAGTTATAGGGATGGTTGGAGCTAGTTAGTAGTTTTGGAGTGCCAAAGGATTAGGAAGGTTAGTAAGCTTCTGGTGGAAGAAGAATTCAGATGTAATTAGATTAAAAACAAATTGAAGATTCAGATGATGATATTAAGTAATATGGATCTAGCCCTATTAAGGTAGTTCAATTATCTTTAAATACGAGCCCACTTTTACCCAAACTAATATTAGCAAAGGATCATACTAGACTAACCCTCCGTTAGCAACCTATGATAGTTATTGAACGATGCAAGTTGATGAGTCATCTATCTTGTATATTTATCTTCAAAGAGTTTACATAGCTGAAAGAAACACTTTTCTTTGTAATCTCTGTTCCACCCATATAGAGTTTATTCGACTGTTGTTTATTCAATTAGTGATATTTCAACCTTGGGTGAAATAATGAGAACTTTTAAAATCTCTGAGTTTAATATATCAAAATATCAACTGAAATATCAACCTGATTTTCACAAACTATTTGCATTAATCCGGCCCGGAGGACCAAAATTTTCACTATTTTGTGCGAGAGTCCATTGATCTGCATGCTTATGTAGTTGAAACATAGGAGTCACTTTCCTAAGGGACTGAGGTAGTATTTTTTTTTGTATCTACGTGATGTTTGTACTTCCTTCTTTTTGCACCGAAATCCTTTGATGTTTCGCTGACATCTCACCGATTTTTTTCCTTCCTTGAGAAACCCGTAGGCCGGTTGGATTTCACAGGGCCTGTTGTTGCTCTAGCGTCTCGAGGCCGCCGCTCCCAGCCCGGATCTGGCTTAATGGCTGTGCCGAAGCGGAGGACCTCATGAATGGAGAAACCCTGCCAAAATACGGTACATAATGGTCCGCCGGGGGACAATGGCTGGAGGAGTACAGATGAATGAACGGGCCTCCAGGGGGGAGGGGGCGACAATTTCAGATTATTTCCAGAGTTTTTCTTACTGGAGGGGGTAACGACTGGAGGCGTGAAATGCCCCGGGAACCGCCAGAACCCCGCTGAGGACGTTGCCGCCCGATTTGTACTTACCATGTCAACTCTAACGTGACCACCACCGAATCTCCGACATTGTCTTCGCTACGACAAAATAAATGACAAGATTGAAAATGTCGCTAAAACAGTATACAGGAACAGTCAGACGTAGCTCAGTAATAAAGTTGGCCTAATCATATTACAGCTTCTTAAGTATCACTGTTCCGCTTAAAGGTTAACTATACGGTGATAATGGTGATTACAGTCTGACAAAGAATCCTTTTAACAGACTGAAACGACAGGAAACTCCACGTAGATAGCGATCTCTGCAATTCTACTTTCGCTCAAAACTCTATATTTGATACAAAAACTAGTTTGTGTAATCATTATCAGATTCATTTGGAATCGAGCATGGCGGATCCTCTAAAAGATCTAATTCCTCTCAACCCAATCCTTGCAATCCATAATCCTTCTAAAAATCATATTGAGGAGGACTGTTAAAATTATGATAGGTAGAAATAATTAGGAGTCAGCCATGTCACATTATATTTTAATTTTGCAGACTTTTCGGCTCAAACGTGTGATTTATCAGGGCATCAGTGAGCCATGTCAAGCATAAACTCTTTATAGTTAATCTAATTAATTAATAGGACTTCTAAAAATCATTATTGGTCCTTACTTTGTTACTAATAAAATCATCAACGAAGACCTGAATATCCCAATAGTTGAATAATACCAACCTCTTTTCATTTCAAACTCTCTGCCCACTCAAACCCGCTTATCCGTGACCTCTCCTCCATATCTATTCTTTCCTTCTATTCCTATTCGACATTTCACCGCGGCGACTTAAAACAAGATGGCCAAGGGACCTCCTACGATAAATAAGACATTGGAGTGCTACCAATGGGTAGTTTTTTTACAGGACTATCATTTGTTTTGAACATATATTAAACTCATTTGCTTGTTGTATTCGATCATAAGTTGTAAATTTCCTTAAATAAATAAAATAAAAAAATTGAAATAGCACTTTCAGAGAAGAATAATAGTGTATAGTCGAAAGCATAATAGTGGAAATGTCGTAGGCTGATAGCAACTTTGTAGTATTAGATTCCAGTTTTATTTATTTTTATTTTGTATTTAATTTTTTTTTCGTCATTATCACTGAATAGACGAATAACAGACATGCAGATCAAAATTTATACAATCTTCTATAATTTCAGGAAAAAAACGTTAATCCATAAAAATTTAAATTAAATAAGTTTTAGTGTGAGTTGCTATATCTGAAGTATTTTACAATAAGTTTTCTTCAAATAGCAATGTGATAAATACAGAATAAATTTCATTCCCTATTTTATCTGTTCGTTGAAGTGCTGAATTGTCTTAATGGTAAAACCTGGATAGCTGTGTAAAATTATTGTAAAATAGCATGCCCTTGTGGATCTAAACATATAACAAACCAAAGGAACTAACATTGTTATTTTATTTTATTATTCTTTTTTATTTTTATTCGTATATATTACAATTTGTCATAATAGACAATAATAATAGTGCTACAGGATCTCATTCATACAATATTTACAATATAAACAAAAGGAAAGTCAAATTACATAAAATAAAATCAAAATAAATAAACTTATACAATAACAAAATTTGTAGACCAAATAAATACAAATAAATGAAGTAAAGTAATAAATAAACAAAACATGTCACATTCATACCTATGTACAATATTTACAATCGGCTCGGGAACCCCGGACGAGGCTTGTCCCCCAGAGTCCAAATGATCCCAGCGCCTCCCTCTCAGCCGCATCACTGGTGAGAGCCAGCGGAAGGTAAGCGAGGGCGCCACAGCCACAATCACACTGCACATGAGAGGAGAATCTGAACAGTGTCAGAACTCCAGAATAGATGTTTACAATATGTCTCGGGGCCACTGCCGTTTCAACCTTCTAGGAGGGTTGTATGGATGAGTGGAGCTGGATAGGGATTGTGCAAGAAGATTAGGATGATGGAATTTGGATGGAATCAGGTCTGAAATAAATAAACATTATACATTGTTATTAATTATTACAACCTTTAAATTATTTCATGATAACAGACCTTGCACTGTAAAATAAGTATAACAACGTAGTAAATAAGTATTTAATAACTAAATTAAACCTTTTAAATGTATTTAAAATAGTTTATTTGAAGTTTAAAGTTGTAAAAAACATAATTCAATGGGAACCTTTGTTATTTCTATAGTTTTAAAAAACATACATATCAATTTAGTTTTCTTTATAGAGGAAAATTGAATTTTCTGTTATCTATGCTGTACTTCTAAATAGCAAACAAATAAACTGGACCAATTTTGATTTATGTTTTTAATTTTTGCCGATGTTTAAATATAATAATGAATAGACTTTATAAAATAAATATTTTCTTGCCAATTGCACTTTTCGTTACGAGAATCTAAAACACCCAACTTTATAAGCTCTAAATCGGTCAAACAGGGCTTTTTTTAAAAAAAATCTGGTGAGCGCAGTACACGACACTACTTCCATTATATATGGTTAAATTTTACGAATCTACAAAATTAAAGGTACTTTAGAGGAAGAAATTTTGAAATATCGGTATTTAGGCCCTGTCAGACTATTTCAATCAAAATCAAACCTACATGATATTAAAGCCCGTTCCATTTTACATCGACATAGCAAGTTTAATAAAAATCGTTAAAGCCGTTTTTAAGAAAATCATAAAAAGGTGCAAAAGTATAAAGTGGCTCTTCTGGTAAGCTGATTTTGATGAAAAAGTTTTCGAAACATCTCGAGCATATAATTCTCTTAAATATGAAATTTCAGTTTTATACGATTTTTCATTTCACACAGACCTTTTTGCGGGACTCAGGAGACCCTAAAACGTGTATTTCGGTTGAAAACTGGAATTCGAAAATTTTCTCGATCGCAATACTTTCCCATACTATAGGTTAGGTTAGGTTACTTGTTTTTCCTAGGTGATCAACAGCAAGGTCATTACGCCCTTTTATTATTTAACTTCTTACGTAATTTTGGTTTTTTGACTTATGTTTTAACATCAAGGTACTTAAATTTATTATTTTGCTTTGCTATTTTAATTGTATAGATTTGTCTTCTTTTTATTTCACGTCTTATTTATTTATTTAACTTACATAATTCATACATTATAAATACAATTTTCAAACTAACTAGCATTTATCTCAAGACAGTATTGTAGGGAACTTTTTATTTATTTATTTATTTTTTTTATTTTTTATTAAATATTATTATTTTTTAAACATTATTGTGATCTCTCTTTTTTTCAATTATTATTGATATTGTTTTCATTAAGAATTTGATTGGTTAAACTTTTACTTTCTTTCTTTACAAATTTTTTTTATTTTTATAATTTTTTCTTTTATTTTTTAAAATTTTTTTTTTGTTTACAGGTAGGTAGGTAAGGTGTTTTAGGGCGATAAATTTCTAGATTATTACGCCCCTTTTTTTTTTTGTTTACATATTTGTTGTATAGGTTTACATCTTTGCTTTAAAATCTATTTTATACAATTAAACGGTTACTGTTAGTATTACATTTTTTGGGTATAATTGTGTATCTTTTAACAGTTTTATGTCACTTGATTCTTTTGAATCTTTTAGAGCTAATTTAAAGGTATTTTATAATGCCCATACTATATATTTCATATATAGGTAAGTGAAAGTAAAATAAATGACACTTCATTCAAATTGCACCTGTCCACTAGTATAGCTTTATGATTATTAGGAAATAATGAACCATTGAGTCGTAATCTACAGGATTCAATTATGATTTAATATTAAATATTTAAAAAAAAAAAAAAAAGATCTCGAATAAACTACTCTTGTTGTTTTGATATTATGTCAAGAAAGAAGAACTGTAGCGATTAATGTAGGTGGAACAATTGTGGTTTTGAGTGTTTATTGAAGGCTCGCTTTGTGGTCTGCGAAATTTCCTATCGAACCGAATCGTTTTTCCAATATGTGCCTTACTAACCAGAATCCGTCTCGCCGTTTCAATATCATGCCATGGCCATAAAATAAAATAACATTTGAATTAATTCCTTTGATTGTTTTAAAAATTATCCCAGGCACCCCATAAATCAGCTGAATTATATTATAATAATTTTTAATTTATGATTTGCTTAAGGTGAGGCACGGAAAGCGATATTTATTTTTTTCGAATTCACACATGTTTCAAGGTTTGTTAAAGTATGCATTTATAAAAACACGTCTGTTGTATTAATCTGAATGCAATTTCGATAATCCTATAATTTTTACTTTCACTTACTATATATAGTAAGGGAAAGTATTGCGATCGTGAAAATTTTCGAATTCCAGTTTTCAACGGATATACACATTTTAGGGTCCCCTGAGTCCAAATAACCAAGACCCGCAAAAAGGTCTGTGTGTGTGTGAGTGGTAATTACCGGGCAGAAACGGTAAGTGCTATGAAACTGAAATTTTATATTTAAGATAAATATACGCCCGAGACGTTACAAAACCTTTTTCATCAAAATAAGCTTACCAGAAGAGCCACTTTATACCATGCATTTTGCATCTTTTTTTGATTTTCTTGAAAATGGTTCCGGCGATTTTGATTAAACACGCTATATCGATATAGAATTTAATGGGCTTTAATCTCATGTAGTTTTCATTTGGATTAAAATGGTTTAACAGGGCTTAAATGCCGATATTTTAAATTGTCTTCCCCTAAAGTACCTTTAATTTTGTTGATTCTATAAAAATAACCGTATTATCTTTTTATATATATATATATATATATGGACAAACAAAACAATACTTTAAACGCATTAACATAATTTTAAATGTATACATCAATATTTTTCTTTGTTTATGGCTCTTTACTGATTTTAAAACTCTCTATATATTTTTTTCTACCTTCAAAAATAACTGAGATATGGGCATATAAGTAAAATTTATTTATTTCTTTTTTTTTTTTTATAATTATTCGCAGTGTATTTATTCTAAAACTCTATATAATTATTTCTCTATCTTCCAAAATAAATGACTTATGAGCGTATATGCTGTTTCTTTATCCTCATTCAAATCCCAACTTTTGTCATCCCAAAAAAACGATCAGCAAATATGATTTGCAATTTTATCTAGAAATCTACATTGAATGAATGAAGATTACTGTTTACCGCTCAAATTTTAATTTACTTTTAATTTAATTTATTTTTCATTTTGTTCAAAAAAGATTTTTTTTTTCAGAAGACATTTAGAAGTAAATATTGAAAATAATAAACTGGAATAAAGTAATCCTTCTTCTTTCAGGGGCGCGACAGACCGTGTAGGCCCTGGGCCTCGCGGTTTATATTTCTGGAAGTTTACACTCACGTTTCACAATGCAATTTGTGGGGTAGGGTCATCATTCCCTACGCCTGATTTTGTGAGTGGCCACCATTTGTCGGACGTGTCTCACGTACCCGGGGTAGAGGCTATGAGTGAATCCCCATTTTTTACATCCTTATAAAAGCCCCGCCGGGACTGGGATTCGAACTCACAACCATAGCATGAGGGACTAGCGTGCTACTCAGCCTCGGGTTCCCCAAGATATATTTAAAAATTTTTTTTTTTTTTTTGTTAGTTTTTTATGTATAGTATTGTTTCCTTATTTTATCATTGTAAATAATAATTAATGCTGTTTTTTTTGTCTATTGGCCAGACATATTATATATTTTAATTGTACCTAACTGTTATTCTTAAGGCTCCCAGTCCCAGAATAATTTTTTTTTTCTATTCTATTCTATATATATTATATATTCCCCACAATGTCCTGCTTCTAAAAATAAATACATTTTTTCATAATTTTTTAAAAATAACATTATTCAAAATAATAAACCAAAAATTAATATTAATCTTCTCGTCCGACTTATTAAAAGTTATCATGCAGCTCCGCTCTCCTGTTACTATCGTGAGAGTGCTTTCAATAGTCTGTATCGTCGTTCAGAGCGGCCTTAAGTAAACATATTTGTAGAAGCAACAAATACGGAATCTGTAAACTGCTGATTTGAATGGTTTTACAAACATTGTGGCTGACAAGAATGGGAGGGATGGTACTTAACTGACAACTGGGGGCACAAAGGAGATTAGTCACAGGGCCTCAACCTCCAAAGAGTTGTGGGTGCTCTTAGCCCAGGTACCCGTCGCTACCGCTCCTTGTTCAGCTTGTTACAGTTCTCAATGCTGTGTTAGTTCAAGGCACGGGCAGGCTGTACTGAGATCGTCATTTCAAAATTATAAATGATCAATATATGAGATCATCAAATAATATTTTAGGAGGAGGTGTACAAAAATAATGGACGGATTCTAATAGCTAAACAGCAATATTGACTAACAATAGAATACATTACTGTTGTGTAAGCAGTGTGTTTTTACAATTGAAAAGATAAATTAAGAAACCAAGGAAAATAATATATATTTTCATAATTACAAATTAACAAAATATTTACATATGATTTCGGATGAGACATCCTTACGGTCTGTAAAATATTTTGTTTTTTGGTAATTATAACACATAGCCTAAATGACTAATATGTGATCAAATTAAAATTGAGATTATAGTGTGATTATAGGAAAAACTATACGAAAAAACGGATAAAATAATTGAAAATATATATATTTTTTAAATACATATTTATTTAAATTTACAACTGTATATTATTATACAACAAGAATATACGGTGATTAATGATGAAATACATGATAAAAACACGAAGAGAAACTGTCCACTGGCAGCACTCTTTAGTAGTGAGTTTAAACAAGGTCTCGAGGCCATCTTCTTTTCAGTGGAGTTTTTCATGAAGGAGTGATACTTGGTGCGGGGTAAATCAGCAACATATGGAACATTAAGGTCTTTGTTTATGATTTTATTCGTGACAAAGTAAGGATCGTTAAGGCTTTTGAGATACAATTTATATTTTTTCTCCATCTCTTAAAATAATCGCATTATGGGGGAGGGGGGACTAGATTATATTTCATTATGCTATGATTACCAGGGAGAGCCCGTGGCTGAGTGGCTAACGCGCTAGTCTCTCATGCTAGAGATTCTGAGTTCGAATCCCGGTCCCGGTGGAGATTTATAAAGATATAATTAAATGGGGATTCACTCACAGACTCTCCCCGGAGTATGTGAGACCCGTCAGGCAAATGGTGGCCACTCACAAAAATAGGCGTAAGGAGTGATGACCCTACCCCGTAAAATCTCATTGTGAATCGTGAGTATATTCTCCCAGGAGATTATACTACGAGGCCAAAGTCCTACACGGCTTGTCGTGCCAAAGAAAAAAAATAAAATTACCTTCATACGATTAAGAAGGTTCTTTATTAAAAATAATAAACCAAAACATGACTCCTCCTAGATAATAAAAAATAAAGCACTATTTTAAATAAATAATGTTAAGATCCTCTTAAATACATTTTATCTATATAATTTTAAAACATTAAAATACAAGGGTGGATGTTAAAAATATTATTATTTTTTTATACTATTTTTATTTTTGTCTACGATAAAATATGAACAAAAAATTTAAAATATATTATTATTTTGCCTTTCTTTGTTACTTTCACTTCCAGATATATGAGATGTATAGGATTGTGGTCGTGAATATTTTCGAATTACAGTTTTCAACAGAAATACACGTTTCATGGTCCGCTAAGGCGAATATTACCTAGTCGCGCGAAAAGGTCTAGATGTGTGAAAACGAAGTATGAAACTAAACTTTCATGTTAGAGACAACTAATTATACGATATGTATCACTAACATTTTCATCAAAATAAATTTTATACCATGCATTTTGCAATATTTTTTTTTCGATTTTCTCCAAAAGGGCTCTAACGAAAATTATGAACTGCGTCAGCCTCAGCATCCCACCTACTTATGGGTAGCAGACTAGCGTCATTAGATTCTCATTTTTGACTATTATTTTTAGGTGAAATGAAAAATCGTAAATGAGTCAAATTTTGGAGTACGAACTCGCGGAAAAGTGATAAGCGTCTGCTGTAGCTACCCTTCCACCTATGAATAACAGGCAAGCGTCATTTGATTCTTATTTTTTCTAATATGTTGAGATGGAAAGAGTCAGAATTTAGTTTCCTTTTAGAATAGCCGCCATTTTGTAATCCACCCGCTTTTGGATGGAAGGCGATTTAATGTATTGCATTTTTCGTTGCTTCCTCACGGACTATTCGACTGATGTATACTTCAAGGGGATTACTTTGGATGAGAGCGGACTCCGGTCAATGGGTCAGCGAATTTTTTCGGTTAGCAGTTAGGCTGGAAGCTCACCACTAGACGGGCCTATCAAACGGTTGACAGACCACATGGACCCCGTACCATTATCGACAGATCCAGAGGGTACCGTTAGAGGAGATGACCACAAGGGGCCGTCATATGCTCTTCCATTCCCACCCAGACCGCAGGGGCACATGTTACGGTCGCTGCGGCGTCTCCAACTGGTTCTGGAAAATCCTAAGTATGTATTTCTTCTCCGCCGGCTTTACTTTCTTTTTATTTACGTTAGCTCGGCCCGAAACCGCTCGTAGCCTCTGAGGTTTGGGCGGTTCGGTAGGCGCAAAACCTTTCTTGGGTTAATATAATCAAACGACTATTAAACTTTTTTTTTTTTATTTTAACATATTTATTGATATTTACAACTGTATAAAAATACATCAAGTAAATGTGATGGACATAGTAAACTGACATGAAATACATGTAGAGACACTACCCATTGGCACTCTCTAAAAATATTCTAAACTAGAACGTCTCGGGGCCTTCTACTTTTCTGAAGCCTCGGAGGGTTATCAGGTATAGAATATGAAGAAAAAATGAAAACCAGTGGATTAGAGTGGAAATGAAGTTTTTCATAGAATGAATGATACCTGGTTCAGCTAAATCAGAAACATATAGAACATTAAGGTCTTTATGGATAAGTTTGTTAGCGACAAACTATGGAGCTTTGAGGATTTTACGAAGGATTTTGAATTGTTAGGATTGCATACGAGAGAAATTCCAGAAAAGTCCAGATTGGTCATGCAGATGAGCCTTTTGTAGTTAAGAGGAAGCTTTGACCGTTAGTACAGTATGTTTTGACAATTAAACTTAGAAATATAAATGTCACACAAAAGATCTCTAATAAGACGGAATATTTTTTAATTGGGATTTGTAATTGGCGTCCATACTGCTACTCTGCATAAATTATAACAAAGAGAGGATTCCATTTGTATAACACCGATAGTAATGAAACTTTTTTAAGGTAAGACAAGACATTAAACCACGAACACTGTAAAATATTAGGTACCAACGCTTCCGTAAATAATAAAGCAAATAAATAACGCGTAAAATAATAGGATAGTTTGCGCCCGAAAAACACATTCTATTTAATACCTCTGGTTCTAGTGAGGGAATGAAAATACGTTTGGCGCCAAAATTACCCTAGTTGAAAGCAGCGTAATTAAAAAAATTACCCATTAAAATATTTAAGTTTTATGCTTGGTAATAAAAAAAAAAATATATAAATAATCTCGTCAAAACTTCTTCTAACTTCTAATAGAATTAGGTTGTGAACTAGCATAAAACCTAAATATTTTAATGACTTATTTTCGTAATCATTCCGCTTTGAATTGGTGTAATTTTGACACCAAACTTATTTTTATACATTCGGTAGAACCAGAAATATTAAATAAAATGTTTTTGCTATGCGAAATTTCATTTTTTTTTAACCCTACTTCTGCGGAGCGTTAGCCCCTATTATTTTGTAGAGTACAATATTTGAATGTCTAGTTATACCTTAAAACAATTTAATCAACAAACATATTTGAGATCCTTCCCTTGTAAATAACGGATAAATGTGTCTTGTCAACGTTGTCCAAATACTTCGGGTCCTTGTAACACATATTTATCAATCCACACTGGACGCATTTTATTCTAATAAATTAAATTTTTATATTTAAATTTTTTTCTTTATCTTAGACATATTTGTTTCTCTCACACATATCTTTTATGTCTTTGTCTCCCTTCCTTTAACTTAATTTTAAATTAAAACTTTGCGCACATACGAAGGTCAAAATTATATACTCATTCTAAAATAAGTTTGTAGGTGCAATGTAGGTGCAATGTAGGTGCAATGTAGGTGCAATGTAGGTGATGGTCGCTAATCCAACCATCCAATGGGTATTAAATAATGTTCTCGGCCAGTACCGCTGTATTTTTTATATCGACACACAGATCTTAAAAAGCTCAAGTGCTGCTAGGGATTGATCCGTGTGATCCGAACCATGGACCTTTTAGGGTACGTTAATACTGCACCCGTTTGGACGGCTTGAGCGGTAAGCGAGTTCCTAGAAAGCCTGCCCGAGGCTGAATTCTACGGAGAACTGTATCTCCCAAAAGGTTTTACGGAACTTAAAAATAAAATACATGAGGAAGATGGTTGGGGATGCGGTCATAAATTAGAAACACATTTAAAACAAGTGCTATTTTAATTATGTGCCAACGTTTCGGCCTACAATTTGGGCCTTCATCAGGGTTGACTCTGAGACTGGTCTAAAAATAAAATAGTTTTAGTGGTATAAAATCCAACCGAAAAATGTAACGGACGTAATCTAATTTATATATAAAAATAGTGTGACTTCTATTACATATAAAGCCTCTGTTTATATTTTCATGAATTTGAAAATTCATTTTGCTTAAAGTTTTCAAATGAATGATATGTCTATTATTGGGTTGTGTCACATGAAATGTCCGTTTTCAAGGTTAAGAATTTTTATTAAAAATACGATATGAAAACGAAATAATTTTATTCGAAGTATTTACCTTCTTTTTCTACACATTTTTCCCAACGTGACATCAAGTTTTTTATCCCCAACTGAAAAACTCAGAGCTTTGAAGTGAAACATAATCTGAAAACGCACTTTTCACTTGATCATCATTTTCAAAAAGTTTTCCTTTGACTTGAAGAAGTTGTCTAAACTCCTGAACAGGTGGTAATCTGTTGGAGACAAGTCGGTAGAATATGGTGGGTGCGGAAGAACTTCGTAGCCCAGTTCTTTCAATTTTTGCACGGTATGTTTTGAAACATGCCGCTCAGTGAGATAATGAGATACCCATGTATCGAGCTTTTTTACTTTCCCAATACACTTTAAATGTTTTGAAACAGTAGATGCACTTACATTTAGTTGTGCTGAGAGTCCTTTAACTGTTTGGTAGGGGTTTCCTTCTACTGTATGTTTGAGGACATCGTTGTCTATTACGGACGGAGGTCTTCCTCGGGGCAACTTTTCCAAGTCGGTATCCCCAGCTGAAAACTTAGCAAACCAACGGCGAATGATCCGTTCATTAACACTTAAGAATATTACTCGAAAATCACGTGTTCCATGTTCATATTTGGAGGTATACTAAAAAGTGGGTAATTGATTGGGAAACTAATGTTTATAATACAAATGTAGAGGATACTGTTTACTTTAAATATGTAAACATTCGGAAGAAAATAACAGAGACCTGCAAAATCCTTCATTTTCAAAACAAACATTTCATGAGAAACAACCCAATACCTTCGAAAATCAACTAAAACAAGGGAGCGGCCTGGCCTAGTAGATAGAGCATTAGGCTACTGTTCTTCGGATTCCAGGTTCGAATCCGGGCTGAGACAGAAATACTTATTCTGTTATTTCAGCCGTGGAGTAGGGAGACCTTTCTGGGGCACTATCCAGGCTCTATAAAGTGGGTATCAAAAATAGGGGAAAAATCTGGCGTAATTTAGGTCTAATCCCCTCCTCTTACGGCTCTTGCCCGTGAAACAATACGAATCATTGTATGTAATGAATCCAAGACCTTTCATGGTTTGTAAAGGTACGGTTTTTTTCCCCTCGAAAATCAACACAGCCATCCATAGCTTGCGACCCAAGACTAATTATTTTCGTTCTACCATGATTTATTCGGACCAAAAAACTGCTGTTAAGATGTTGCTAAATCCTGCACAATGCAAAAAAAAAAATCTTCTATGCACATTTAGGCAATAGTGCATTGTTTTTTGCTTTTGTCATTAAAATCTATATATCCTAAAAAGTAGTTCTTAGTGACAAATGTTATATAAGAAAAATATTCACCATTAAACTACGAACATAACAAATTTTCGATCCTATCAACAATTACGAAATTCAACGGCCGAGAAATGAAAAAAACAAAACGTTACACTGACATTATGACATGCTATGAACTACTGGTACAGATCTCTTTAAGCCTAGGATGTATGGAGTCTATATAGGAGTAGAAGAGGGAGGTGCTACAGAGTGTTAACTAAGCAGAGCTCCTCACCATAACTAACACTAATATGAAACTGAGGTTAATATAAACATTCTCTTGTGTTACCAACCCCCAGCCACAGGACGTATCTATATCAATATATATGTAATCCATGATATGCTACAGCGATAATGAAGTGATCGTGAAGAAGATAAGGCAGTATTAGCTGAGGGTTGTCAGCGGCATAATGGGATCCCACTTGCCACTGTTTGATGATGGATTAGAGGAGTTAAACCAACTGAACAGTCAAGAGGGTTGCCCCCACCATCTGTAGGCCGCCCCATCCCCTGTTTGTCGACGACAGGGGATTAGTAGTCCAGGTAGCCTCTTCATCCCCTTGTAAATATCCCATTACAATAAGCGATTTTTTTCTTTTCTCCCATCCTCATCCCCTTTTCACTGCAGGGGACGTCGAGTTTTCCGTTCCGCCATTGAACTAGGCTCTTGTGGGTGCCCTAGGCAACTCGATACTCGACACCTGTGCAGTTTTTTTTTTCCCGGAGCAAACTTCGCTTCTGAAACGAAAAAACATTATAAAACTAATACAATTGTTATTGCCTCAATTTGTAGAAGAATTCGCTATGCCAGTGGTTCCTATCATATTTTTTTCAAGGACATATAATATGGCTTCATTCAATCAGTACCATGGCAAGTATACATATATTCTTATTATTTTCGTAATGGACCCAACATGGATCCCACAGAGCCTTTCTGCTATATAAATAAATATATTTTTCATATACATATGTTTGAAAAAAGAAATGTTTAAATTTATATGAGAGATAAACGAGACAAAAAAAAAAAATAAAAGGAGAATAAAAAATGTTATAAGAAAAAGAAATTTTTAAATTATGTTAAACAAATGTTAAAAGGAAAAACAATACTAATCCTTTGTTTATTTTATGTGTATGGTATATTAAGATTTGTATAGTAAAAATAATCCAATAAGAAAAAGAAGTAAGCTGGTGTAAACAGCAACTCAATTATGTTGGGCAGTATCTCTTATTAAATAAAGTGTTTCTCTTTGTCTCTCTCTCTCTCTCTCTCTCTCTCTCTCTCTATATATATATATATATATATATATATATATATATATATCTTCTTACAAATTATTAGGATAATGGTCATATTCTATTCTATTGTAAAATGGGGACCACTACAAATATGTAAACATCAACCATTTTTCTTTGTTTTTCTCTATGATATTAGAATGAGAAGTACAATTATAATATCTCTCCATACACATATGTTTATATAATTATAAACATATATACATACTACTATCGTTCAATTAATTACTTTTATCAATAATGTAAGTAGTAATCTTATGTTGTACAAGTATTCGTTTTTACTACTTTTATAAATAATATAAGTATATCCTAAGATTGTATTTTTTTAACGTTTTGTTTGTTGTTTATCTTGACTCAATATTTAGTTTTTGTACTACACTGTTATTATTAAGGGACTGAAGGTCCCAGAATAAAATTTACTATTATTTATATATATATATATATATATATATATAAATATATATATATATATATATATATATATATATATATATATATATATATATATATATATATATATATATATATATATATATTACACATACACACACACACACACACACACACACAACACAATATATATATATATATATATATATATATATATATATAAAATATATATAAAATACTAATATAAATTAATGGCCATATTACGACAAATTAAATATCTTCTTTACAAAATTTGAATGAAAATAAATTTAGTAATAAAACAAGGCCTAAATCTAAATTTATCTAAAATTAAAATTTATATTTCATACTAATACTATTAATTATAGATAACTTTTACAAGAAAGAGCTTATTTTGTTCAAGGATAACAAATATTAAATTTATAGAACTCTATAATGATTATAAAACTATTAATTCAGAACTAAAGCTAAAAAGTAGATAGCAAACAAGTTAGATCTTACTTTTAAAAAAAACAAGAAAACAAATTTTTAGACTTCAACAATACTTTTTATGAGGTATATATTATAGTATAGGTAGATTAATAATAATTTATAATGCATTCATATGAGTTTAATAATAATAATTAATAAAAACCTTAAAAATATGATGCGCGCAACACACGACTTTCACTTACCTCCGTTGCTAAAATCAATTTAAGCATTTTCAAATACATTTAATGATACTAATAAATTGTTAAAAACTTTATTATTTTGAATTATGATTTGAATCATGTGTTTTATTAAATAACCTATTATATTTTTATCTTCAACAATCAGTTAGTCTTTTCATCACTCTCCATTAACCTTTAAAATTCCGTGAATTATATACTATTCTTTCTAAAATCATTAGCTATCCAACGGTATACTATACATCTATGTTACTAATCATGTGCTCAAAAACACAAAAATTGCATAAGAATATATTTTTGCACTTTTCTCCTTTATTTGCTCATCAAATTCGCTCAACTTGCATATTTACCTATTATTTATCAAAGCTAATAAGATAATGTACAAAAATGTTTTTGAAATCTACAAATTTAAAGGTATTTTAGAAGAAGAGATTTTAAAATATCGGTATTTAAGCCTTGCCAGACTATTTCAATCATAATGAAACCTACATCATATTAAAACCCATTTAATTTTACATTTATATGTAGAGTTTAATCAAAATATTTACAGTTTTTGAGACAATCGTAAAAAGGGGCAAAATGCAACACATCTTCCTGTTAACATAAAAAAGTTTCTGTAACATCTTGGGCGTATAGTTGTCTTAAAAATGAAATTTCGGTTCCATAGGACTTCGTTCGCCCGAGAGTTACCACACACCGACCTTTTTGCGGGACTTGGTTATTTGGACTCAGTAAAACGTGTATTTCCGTATTTCATATATATGTAAGTGAAAGTAAAAATGAAACATGTCTTAATTAAGCTCCAGATATTTATTTGAAAGTTGTACATTATAAATAATTTATTGTTTAAAATATATATGTGTCTTATTTATGAAATAACTATACTTATACCCCCTTACATAGTTATGTTTTTTTAATATAATTTTCTATTTCTTAATAAAGTGCGAAGTATATTAAAAATAAATTTTAGGTAACGTCATAGAATATCGTGCAAAATGCATAGTATAAAGTCGATTTTAGGCTCGTCAGATTTGATGAAAAAATTTTCTAATGAGGCATACAATCGTATTAAATATGATATTACAGTTATTTCACGATGTTTTGTTTTCGAGCTAGACTTACCATATACATACTCATATTTCAATAGTGAAATAATTCAATCCAAAAAATGTCTATTTTTAATCACCTTTATTTTTTTTTCTCTATATATAAAATGCTATTTTCGTTTCCGGAAACTCCTTCTGAACCACAAGACTGATTTTGATACGGTTTTAAACATGACATAAGACATTCTTTTCTATAAAGGCTTATGAGAATAAAAAAAATAAATTTTCTGTAACCAAGTCATTAAAAAAGTATTCCTTAAATTTAAATTGATCACTTAAAATATAAAATAGTAATAAATCGAATAAAATAGGAACCGTTCTCATTCCTGTAATTTTTTTGATACATCATAGCAATGAAGTTTTTATTAAATGGAAAAATTAAATTTTTTTACTTTAAAAAAGCAAGCAATTAAATTTAATTAATTTTAATTATGTTTTTCATTTCTGCCGATTATTAAACATATTAATGAATAGAGTTAGCGTTAAGCTATAACGCTAAAGGTTGTGAGTTCGAATTCCAGTTCCTGAGGGACTTTTTCAAGAATTTAATAAATTGAGATTCATTCACTGCCTCTCCCCCGGGTATGTGAGACCCGTTAGCCAAATGGTGGCCACTCACAAAAGTGATGACCCTATCCTATAAAATACATCGAGAGACGTGAGCGTAATCTCTCAGGAGGTTACATCGCGAGGCCAAGGGCCTACACGGCCTGTCGCGCCACTGGAAGAAGAAGAAGAAATGAGACCTTATTAAATTGCACCCGGGCGAAGCAGGGGTGGGTCCACAAGTTATTGTAATTAAATAAATTAATAATTATGATTATAAATTATTCCGAATCAATAAAATTTAAGATACTTTCGAGGAAAATAGTTTTGAAATTCTGTATCAAAGCTCAGTGTTTATGTGGTAAATATACCTCAAAAATGAAAATCCGTAAGACTAGGAACATTTTTTAAGTTTCGTTTATTAATTTTTTTTTTAATATTTATTGAGATATATTACAATTTGTTCCTAAATGAACAGTCGTAATAGTGATATGAGACCACATTCACACAATATGTACAGAAAATAATGATGAAGTCAAATTACATAAAATATAATATATTTATATATATATATATATATATATATATATATATATATATATTATATATATATATATATATATATATATATACAAAAAAAACAAAAAAAACTACAACTTAAAATTGAGATATATACAAAGTTAGAAATAAATTAACATCACACACACACACAATCATAAATATTTAAAATCTCCTAAAGGAACCCCAGACTGGCCCTTTATCTCCACTTGTAGAGGGAAAACGGAATACATGAGATCCCAGCGCTTCACTCTCAGTCGCGTCACTGGTGTGAGCCAGTGGAGGCTGAGCTAGGGCGAATTAGCCACAAATACGTTTGTAGTACATGAGTGAAGGATCTGGCCAGTGATGCTACAGTAGGAGTCCTAAATTTTGGTTATTCAGGATATGGATCTTTAACGAGAACATGACCTCGCACAGGCTCAAGAAAACCAGCTCAACCAAAGATTTTTTACTCCTATTAAAAAATCCTAGAGCCACCAGTCGGGTTTGAACCCGCGATCTTGGTCATAGTTATGCCGTCATTTGGAGGATAAAGTGACGTTAAATAAATAAGTTGGTATGTCGAAAAATAATGTTTCGATATAATAATGTTTATTATGATAATTTTTCAGGTAATTTAATTCCTATTATTGAAATCTATAACTCTATCTATACATCATATGAAGCATTTCAATGAATAATTCAATAATTAATAATAATAATAATTCTAGGCAGTACGAGTATAAGTCCTCTCCAAAGGAATGCCTGAACAAGGATTTTTTAATTAAGAAGAGGATTCCTTAGAAAATCTCAGGGCTATATGTCGGGTTTGAACCTTCTTGACATTTATGGTATAGGTAACTCCACTTTATTTCAGTTATTTCGGGTTGTTTCACATGAAATGTCCGTTTTTATAGTTTCTGAAATACATAAAGGATTTTGCAGTTCTCTGTTGTTATCTTCCGAATGTTTTCATATTTAAAGTAAACAGTTACTAATCCTCTAACTTTGTATTATAAATATCATCTTCCTAACCAATTACCCACTTTTTAGTATACCTCCAAATAAGAACACGGAAACACGCGATTTTCGAGTAATATTTTTGTACGAGTTTAAACTCGGCCATTCAGCAGCTGAGGCCGCTAGAGATATTTGCAAGGCGTTTGGGGAAGAGAGTGATAATGAACGGACCATTCGCCGTTGGTTTGCTGGAGTGTGAAGTTTTCAGCTGGAGATACCGACTTGGAAAAGTTGCCCCGAGGCCGCAATAGACAACGATGTCCTCAAACATACAGTAGAAGGAAACCCCTACCAAACAGTTAAAGGACTCTCAGCACAACTAAATGCAAGTGCATCAACCGTTTCCAGACATTTAAAGTGTATTGGGAAAGTAAAAAAGCTCGATACAAGGGTACCTTATGATCTCACTGAGCGGCTTGTTTTAAAACATACGGTGCAAAAATTGAAAGAACTGGGCTACGATGTTCTTCCCACCCACCATATTCTCCCGACTTGTCTCCAACTGATTACCACCTGTTCAGGAATTTAGACAACTTCGTCAAAGGAAAACTTTATGAAAATGATGATCAAGTGAAAAGTGCGTTTTCAGATTTTGTTTCACTTCAAATCTCAGAGTTTTTCAGTTCGGGGATAAAAAAGTTGGTGTCACGTTGGGAAAAATGTGTAGAAAAAAAAGGTAAATACTTCGAATAAAATTATCTTGTTTTCATTTCGTATTTTTGATAAAAATCCTTTACCTTGAAAACGGACATTTCATGTGACACAACCGAATAGATGAAGTATATTTCGGTTAACTTAGAACTTTGGTTGCAACGTAGTAGAAAGCATAAGGTATGGGTTATATTGATATTTTTAACTACAGTTTGTTTCAACATCGGATACCATAAGAAACTCAACTTGATAATTCTACCATTCGCAGATGATTCACCGTAGACTTAATTAGCAATAAATTACATATCACGCCGTAAAACATTTCTTATTCTAAAGGAAACCCAAGACAATAGCGAACGTAAGACACAGATTTTATCAGGAACGAAACCTTTCTGTAGAATCATAGATTGTCATACGTATGCAAATATACAAATGCATTATTAAACAGCCATTTATCACTTGATACTTTTTTTTTTATTACTTACATGACAAATAGCTAAATTTGTATATGTAATTAAATCTTTGACTTATTTAAATACTCTATTCGTATTTATTGAATTATAAATTAAACATATTCAGAGCTAGTGAGCGCTAAAAGTCTTATTAATGTCATCTTTATCGTTTGCATTTTTCAACATATCTTGTCTTCGAATTATTGAATTTATTTCTTTTATATTAATAGTATATGTTGTTACTGTTGTTTATTCTTTTAACGTCACTTTATGCTACTATGGCTAATCAGACGATGCTACAGTGGGAGTCCTAAATTTTGCCTATCCACGTTCTATTAGGATAGGAATATTTACATGTTAACGTCTCCTCCGAAGAACGGCATAACTAAGGATTTTTTTCAACCGCAGGTTTGAACCCACGACCTTTGGCATAGAAAGCTGTTATGCTAGCCACTACGCTATGGGTGACCCCAGTATATGTATAAATGAAAAAAATTATAACGTTGTGCAATTTAGCCTCTTAAGAATAACACGTGTGTTCCAAAAAAAGGCCACATATCTCGCAAAAATATATTACATAAACTCAATTATTTACAAGCTTAATTATTTACAACGACAAAGGAGGGGTTATCAAAAAAAATAAACAAAACAAAAAATGAGAGAATAAAAATTAGAACTAAATTTGGACTGAATTACCGGATTACCCTTTACCTCGGCTATTAAAATTAAATTAAGAACTGTAATAAAATTTTCAAAGGATTATGCTCAGTTTCGCTAAAAACATATAATTTAATTAAATGATATAACATTAAAAATTATCACTTAATTTTATGCTCTTGACTTCTTCCTGCATTACTTAATAATATTTATTTTTCCAACGGTACATTAAATATCTATATTACAAATATGTTCTGAAAAAAAAAAAAAAAAAAAAAAAAAAAAAAAATATATATATATATATATATATATATATATATATATATATATATATATATATATATATATATTTGCTCTTTTCTCCTTTAGTTGTTTTTTTTTTTTTTTCAAATTAATTTAACTAGTATATTCACCTGTTTTTAATTCATGCCAATAAAATGATATAGTTATTTTTTTGGAATCTACAAACTTAATCCTCCCAGTCCGAGAACTATTTTTGTTAAAAATTTTTATTTTTTCACTCTCACTTATGTTCCATGTTACCCCCTGAATATGGAAAAAAATTGGGTTATAGATATGTCACACTAGGCTTTGGAGGGTTAAAGGTAATTTAGGGGGAAAAAATAAATAAATGCGGCATTCAACCTCTATCAGACTATTTCAATCATATGAACCTATATAAATATATATATATAATATATATATATATATATATTTTTTTTTTTTTTATTATTTTTTTTTTTTTTTATTCCTATATATTACAATTTGTCATAATAGACAATAACAATAGTGCTACAGGATCTCATTCATACAATTATATAATATTAAAGCCAATTAAATTTTACATCGATACAGGGAGTTTAATCAATTGTTATATCAGTTTTTTTTAGAAAATCGTAAAAAAAAAGAAGTGGAAAATGCAGGATAAAAAGTGGTTCTTCTGATAGTTCGATTTTGATGAAAACGTTGGTGTCACATCTCTGGCGTGTACGCTTTTTTAATATGAAATCAATATTTTATACAACTTATCGTATTCGAGTTAGACTTGCCACATAGACCATAATGCGAGACTTAGTCATTTGGACTTATGGGACCCAAAACGTAAAGTTTTACCATCAACGATAATCTAATTGGAATAAAATGTGTAGAAAATTAAGAGATTTGATTAGAAAAAGGAATGGAGAGACAAAATTTAGGACTACCGCTGTAACATCGTCCAATTAGCCACAGTAGCATAAACTGACGTTAAATAAATAAGCAAAAAAGAAAGAGGTATGGCGTAAATTGGAAGAAATGTACATATTATATAATTTTATATTGAAATACTTTTAAAATATCCATGGAACAACAAATTATTTAAAAAACACTTACATAACTAATATCACTGTGGAAATTTCACTTTAATTATTAAGAAGTTAGGATGAGATATTAAATTGTTAATTTTGAAAGGAAAGTCTTTTCAGAATGCTTCATCGTAAGTACCAATTATTTAATATTAATACAACTTCTTACAAAATACTTTTCAAAATTTCATGGTTTTGTGGACCGGGTGGTCTATGAAGAATTGGATAATTAACAATTGGCATAACAGCTATTTTACATACCGTGCTGAGGTCTATATGATTTATATTGTAAATAATTCATTATCTATATTATTCTTTCTTTTCTTGACAATGCTGTTATTTTTATTATTTTTATTTATTAATTAATTATTTTATTTTTACTTTCATTTACCTATATATGAAATATATAGTAAGGGAAATTATTGGCGATCGTGAAAAGTTTCAAATTCCAGTTTTCAAAGGAAATACACGTTTTAGGGTCCCCTAAGTCCAAATGACCAAGTCCCGCAAAAAGGTCTGTGTGTGTGGTATCTCCCGGGGGAAAACTAAAAGTCCTATGAAACTGAAATTTCATATTTTCCCGAGATGTTACAGAAACTTTTATATAAAAATCAGCTAACCAGAAGAGCCACTTTATACAATGCATTTTGCAAGTTTTTCTCAAAAACGGCTGTAACGATTTTGATTAAACTCGATGTAAAATGTAATGGGCTTTAATATCATGTAGGTTTAATTCTAACTGAAATAGTCTGACAGGACTTAAATGCCGATATTTTAAATTTTATTTCTCTAAAGTACCTTTAATTCTGTAGATTCTATAATGATAACTTTATTATCTTGTTAGCATTAATAATTAACAGATAAATATGCAAGTTGAGCGAATTTAATAAACAACCAAAGGAGAAAACTGAAAAATATTTTTTCAGAACATTATATTTAAATAAATTTTTTTTTGAACATAAGAATAGTAATATAGATCTATAATATACCGGTGGAAAGCTAAAGATTTTAGAAAAAATATCATCTTATACACAAGATTGTAAAAGTTAATAAAGAGTGTTGAAAAGCCGATAAAACTAACTGATTGCTTTAGATAATAATATAATAGATTTTTTAATAAAACACATATTTCTATAGAACTTTAATTTAATTAATTCTTTAATGGTTTAGCTAACTGTATATGATCTCTACCTGTATTTGAAAATTCTTTAATCGATTTTTAAAACGGAGATAAGTGTTAGTCGTATGTTGCCCGCACCAGATTTTTTAAGATTAGATTACTTTTCATATCACACTGCTTGTTCTAAACATGTTATGTAATGTAACCTGTTGTGTAATAAAATAATAATACGCTCATGCAATTTTTCGAACAGAATAAGAGTCACCTGAGCATATTGGCTAGCACAACAGCCTTCTATGCCCAAAGACACAAGTTCAAACCCGTAGGTGGCCCTAGGATATTATAATTGGAGTAAAAAATCCTTAGTTATGCCGTCCTTCGAGGGGACGTTCAGAGGTGGTCCGATGCTGTGTGATGTCGGGTACTCGTTGAAGATCCATATCCTAATTAAACCTGGACAGGTAAAAATATTGGACTCCCACTGCAGCATCGTCCGATTAGCAGCAGTAATATAAAGTGACATTAAATAAATAAACAAACAATCCAATTCTGAATAGCTGTAAGCAATAGCTATATGACCGTCAAACTTTGGTTGGTGATAGGTGAAAAGAAAAATTCATGCTTTGCGTTTTTTAAAAATTTGATGGTGTAATTCGTCACGAATTGGTTCCCGGCAGTTGCTTTACGAATTTTGAACTCTACTGCGAACAATTAGAATGATTGTACGCAATGGTTTCAAGTCGCCATCCTACATTGATCAACTGAAAAAGAGTTTTACACCAAGATTATGATCGTCCTCATACTTCCTATCGAACCAAAGAAAATTTTAAAGAAATTCACTTAAATACGTTTGGCTGGAACTCCTGCCTTATTCAACATATAGTCCAGATCAGATTACTAATTCTTTCTGTCCATGGCCCGTTTTCCTCATGGAAAAGAATTGATGATTTTGCGTAAGTCGAAATTGTGGTTCAAGATTTCTTTGAGAGACATCCCAAAGAATGTTATCAGCGTTAAATCTAGCAGATGCCTAATGAGAGTAGATAACAATGGACTATAATTTGAATATTAATTGTTTAAAAAAATAATAATATAAATATTTGTTTGAAAAAACGGTAGCTTTTTTATTTGGATACACCCCATTACTAGTTATTACACACACACATATATATATATATATATTATATATATATATATATATATATATATATATATATATATATATATATATATATATATATATATGCGTGGTGAAGAATTTCATAACACTTTCACACTTGCTTTGACCAAACTGTGCCATCGGAACGTGATGCCGTTGAAAGTTGAAAGAAAGGGAATGGGGTATAGCAGGAATAATGGCTAAATTATGTTTTCGTAACGATATACGAAACGTTTATATTTTTTATGTAAACATGCATCATGCTAAAAAATAAATCGTTCAAGGATACCTATATGCCTTTACAGAAAGGTAACTGATTACATCCGAAGAAATAATTGTCAGTAGTGTAAAGTAGATAATGTTGGCTGAATATCATTTTAAATTATCAGTTTAATGTTTATATAATAGAATATTATGACGTAAAATGAGAAATGATTAATTATACATGTACTAAAAATATCTGGTAATATATTATTATTTATAAAATATACACAAATGTTTTAATGTTAATAGGGTTTTTATATAACCATTTTTCTTATCATACAAAATTGAATAATGAAATAACGTGATAGTAATTTCGGGAGACACGTTGGAAATGTTAAAGATTGAGAACAATAGCAAGGTTGTGGGAACATTTCGGAGAGAAAAATGCAACAAAGAGAAGTGACAGGAACGGTCGAAAAGAAGGGAAGATATGTCAGTATATGTTTTACGTTTTAATTATATTGTATTGAATAAAATAAAATATTATTATTATTGAAATTTGTTTTACAGAAAGAAAGAAAATAATCACATATATAATTATAAATAAAATGATAGTAATATAATTATATTTAAATTTTTTTTATATTAACATATTTATTGATATTTACAACTGTATTAAATAAAATTACATCTAGTAAATATAATGTTAATATATAAAAATGTCATGAAATACATGTAGAGACATTACCCAGTAGCAGCACTCTAAAAATATTCTAAACTAGAAGGTCCCGAGGCCATTTCCTTTTCAGGCGCCTCGGAGGATTATCCGGAATTGAAGAGGAAGATAGGATTGAAACTAGTGGGTTAGAGGGAGAATGGAGTTTGTCATGAAAGGATTGATATCTGGTCCGGGGAAATTAACATAGGGCACACTAAAGTTCTTTATGTATAAGTTTATTCGTGACAAAGTAAGGAGCGTTGAGGATTTTACGAAGGATTTTGGATTGTAAGGATTGGATGCGGGAAGAATTTGATGGTTTAGTAGAGCCCTAAAGCTCTACGCCATAAGTCCAGATTGGTCTTATAATAGTCATGTAGATGAGCCTTTTGTAGTTCAGAGGAAGGTTTGATCGTTTGTCTAGTAAGTGTTATATATTAATTTTTTTAAATTATTTCATTTAAGCTATATAATCGACATTTAAATAGCTATATGTTTGGCAATAATTTAATGATAGCGAAACCGTTGGATTATAACTAATAAAAATTAACTCATAAAAATAAGCGTAGGGAGTGATGACCCTATCTTTAAAAAAATTCATGGAGCAAGGCGTATGTATTCAAGGGCCTACACAGCCTTCGCGCCACCTAAAAAAAAATTATAAAACGTACGTTTCCAACGAAACTGAATATAATTCTTTAAAGTATTTTCAATTCTATTTCATAGTTCTTAAATTAATTTTATTAACCGAGGTAAGTAAAAATCGCGTATTGCTCGCACTAGATTTCTTCGACAATATTTCCGAAGAGAAAATTATAATGAAATTGTTCCGGCTCAAAAATCAAATTTTCGCTTAAGTGGGTCGATGCCTATCCACAACAACCCCCAAATTAATACAATCAAATTATGCTGCGATCCAGTTCTTCACCCGGCCTAATTAGAGATGTTTCCCTACAGTAGCTTGGGAACTGGAGCACCAGACGCTTGCGTTGGAAGGCCTTAAGATCTGGCTGAAGTGGTAATGCTCGCGATAATAACGAAAATCATTCATCAGTCGCATCACTCATCCATGGACCATTGGAAACGCAGCTCACGGACCAAGGATCAATCTGACAGTCGTAATTTGTTTAACAAGGCGTTTGTAGAACTAAATAATCATTGATATACGTATATAATTGTGTAATAAACTGGGGTCACCTGAGGTGTAGAGGCTCAATTTTTACCCTATTTTATTTGTTATGATATAGAAATATTAGCAAATATATATAGATTATGATTAAAGGTAAATTTCGAACCACTTCTTAAATGTTGGTCCAGCATATCGAAATATTTTGTTTAGTTACAAATGTGGCAGTGAAATAACAGAAAACATAAGTGAGATTTTAATAATAATGACATTTGCAGAATACAAGTGAGAAGAATTTTAATGATAAAATATGACCTATTTTGGTTTAATACAGAAGGTATGTAATAATAAAAACACAAATAATTTTAAAATAATTTTTATGGTTTGATACTAATTTAATTTGAATGTTATATTAATGTTTTTAATTTGAATGAATTATTCTGAAGATGAGGCATAATTCATTCATTATATATATATATATATAAATAATAATTAATATATTATATGTATGTATATATATGTATATAATATATATATATATAATATATATATATATTATATATATAATAATAATAATAATAATAAATTCTTTATTTATTTTGGGACATGTCCCTTTAGAATAATATTACAAATTTTACATAAAGAAACTTTAGTGTCTTAGAGTATAATAAAACAAGCAAAATAATAAAAATAAAGACAAATATGAACTATTATAATAAATTAAAAGATACCTTCTGATAATTAATAACAAAACTATAAAAAAATAAAGTAAAGAGAAAATGTCCACACACACACACTATATATATATATATTACACATACACACATACATACATACACATACATATACATATACATACACATATATACATACATATATATATATATATATATATATATATATATATATATATATATATATATACATATACACATACACACACATATACACATCTGTATACACATATAAATCCGAAATACAAATTTTAATTAAAAGAACTTTACAATATTGGTGGAATATTAATGAAATAATACAGTAAATGTTCAAATACAACACAAATAAAATATTATATTCAAATTATCGTTTCTATGTTTTTTACTGCTTTTTATTGAGATTTTCGAATCTATTTAGGTCTCTTTGGGAATTGGATAGAAAGGAAGTGATTGAATAGTCGGGGTTTAAAGGTAGGAAGAGTGTCAGAGTGACGAATATATGAAGGAATAGAATTCCATACGGACGAGGAACGGATGAGGAACGATCTGTCGAAAGCTGCGGTTCGATGGGGCGTCACATACAGGTCTGAAGGCCGCGAACGAGTGTTTCGGGAGTGGACGGAGGATATGAATGAAAACATTTCTGAAATGTAGGACGGGCGGTGGAATTGGAAAACTTGAAAGAGGAAGGTTGCCAGGAAGTATTTACATCGGTAGGACGGGAAAAGCCACTTCAACTCTTCATAGAAGTGGGTGACAGAAGTGTCCCTGGATATTCCGAAGATAAAGCGTAATAAGCAGTTGAATAATCGTTTTAGTTTAGCTCCAAGATCCCCAGAGACACCCCCATACACCGCACAGCAGTAGTCGAAGTGGGGGAATATTAAGGAGCAAAGCAGGAGTCTACGGGTCTCAAATGGAAGAAGGTGACGGTGATGATTTAGGAGTTTTAAGGTGGATACGGTGCGTCGAGAGATTTCAGAGACATGGTTCTTCCAAGAAAGAGTTTGATCGAGGGTGATCCCAAGGTTTTTAACAGTTTGGTGGAAGGTTATTGGATTATTATTGAGGAACAGTGTTGGGATTGGAGGAAGGGTTTTAAGGAGGGGATTGGAGCCTATTACAATCGCCTTTGTCTTCTCTGCATTTAACTTAAGCTTGTTGGCTGATGCCCAGTATCTAATTCTGTTCAAATCTTCTTGAAGTTTTTCAGTCGCTTGTAATAGGTCCGAAGGAGGGAAGGATAGGTAAATTTGGATGTCATCTGCATACATATGGTATTGGGAGTGATATATATGATGAGGAAGATCATTGATATAAATAGCAAACAGAGTGGGGGATAGTGATGAGCCTTGAGGAACGCCACAGAATAGAGGCAAAGTCTTGGAAGGAGGTTGGTCTGGGACTACCACGTACTGTGATCGGTCGGAAAGGAAGGATTTGAACCAGCTAAGGAACTGTTGGACAATGGGAGTTTTTTTAGCTTAGTTAGAAGGATTGTATGGTCAACGGTATCGAAGGCTTTGGAAAAATCTAGGAGAATTAGAATGGTTATTTTTTGGTGTTCAATGGCGGATTGGAGGTCTTGGATTATTTTTAGGAGAGCAGATTGTGTTGAATAACCTGGTCGGAAGCCGGATTGGAGTGGGTTGATAAGGGAACGTTCTTCTAGAAAATTTGATAACTGATTTTGAACAATGCGTTCCAGTGGTTTAGAAAGATTTGAAAGCAGAGATATAGGACGGAAGTCGGATGGTAAGGAAGGATTAGGAATTTTATTTAGTGGTCGAACTAAGGCGGTTTTCCAAGATACAGGGAAAATGGAGTTTTGCAAGGAAAAGTTGTAAATATGATATAGGACCGGTAAGAGCTGGGAGACGGGATTTAATTAATTTTACTGGAATGTTGTCCGGTCCGTAATCGTTTGTGTGGGATTTATGAATAGTAGTTATTAGTTCGTCATATGACACATGGGAAAAGAAAAAAACTTTCTGGATTGAAACTATGATGTTGAATATCGGTTGGGGAGGATGAACCAGGAGATAGGGATACGAAATAATTATTGAGATCGTCTGGTGTAACAGGAATGGTATTGCATTTATTGGATTCTGGAAAGGATAATTTTCGGAGTATTTTCCATTTCGATCTAGAATCTGGTGCATTGGAAAGGGAGCTATGAATGTAGTGGGATTTAGCACGTCGCACTGCTTCTTGGGTTTCATTACGGAGAAGTTTAAAACAAGTATAATCACCTGGAAAGCGAGTTCGGCGAAATTTCCGTCTTGCTGCCTCTCTTCTTTTCATCACATCTCTTATTTCAGGAGTCAACCAAGGAGCAGTGGGACGGCGTAAGGTTTGGGTTTTTAAGGGAGCATGCCTATCTAGTAAGGTTTTCAGGTTTGAGGTGAGAGAGGAAATCATAGGATCGATCGAATTAGAAGAGTATATGGTGTTCCAATGGAAAGATTCGAGGTCGGTTTGGAGGGATTCGAAAGAAAGGAGGTCCAAATTACGGTAGGAGACTACTTTAGGAGTGAAGGATTTTACCGGTAGATTGTATGAAATCTCTATGAGGTCGTGCGATGAAAGAAACGGGACCGGGTGCTGAGAGGATGAAAGGACTTTTAGAGAGGAGTCGGTTATGTGAAGGTCTAACCAGGTGTCAGAGGATTGAGTATGATGGGTAGGAAAATAAGGAACAAGGTAAAGATTTAGGGAAAAAAGTAGGTTTAAAAAGAAGGATTTATCGGATGATTCAACTAACATATTAATATTGAAATCTCCGGAGATGATAATACTGGAGTAACTGGAGACCAATTGGACTAGGGATGTTTCAAAAAGGCTGTCGAAAGGAACATGAGGAGCTCGGTATACAACACCGTACAGGAGAGGAGATGAGGCAGTTGAGATTTCCACAAAGAGGTATTCAATATGAGGATCATCATGAGAAGGGGATTGGAGTAGGGTTTTGGCCTTGAGAGAGTCATGTATATACAGCCCCACCCCACCACCCCTGCGATCAGATCTATCATGGCGAAGGAAGGAATAATTGGTAAGGGATACTTGTGAGGAAGGAATGAAAGGTTTTAACCAAGTTTCGGAGATAGCTATGATGTGGTAAAAATTATCTGTAAAATACTGTTGGAATTCATCGTAGTGAGCAATGAGGGATTGAGCATTAACGTGACAGGAGATAAGGATATTAGTCATAACTATGGAAGTGGAAATTGGGATAACTGTAAATGGATAGGGAATTAAGGAAAGTGGAGAGCGAAATATTGAGTACAGTATTGGCATCTAATAAGAAATAAAAAAAAAACCAACCACATTGTAATGATGAATTGATTATTCGTAAAAGAAAATATGAATTCAGACTAAAATAAGAAAAAATTGCAGCCAGATAAAATATATAGAAAACGATTTTAAAATAAAATGATGTAAATAAAACACAGCTGTTACAAGATTGTAAATGAAATATAAAAATATTCCAAAATAATAAAATGGCATTTATGCCTTTTAGATTGCAAGAAAAAATTAACAGAAATGAACGATCTTTTTTAAACGGATAAAATAAAAATATTACAATATTGTAGTAACCTAAAATGAAAACTCAAGAAAAAATATCTAAATCGGACGGTTTGTTTACAATTACCGCCCGGTAACCATCAGACTTCCTACACCTGACACGCCCACCACTAAACCATACATACTTGATCTTGGATGACACCTTTTTCTGTCTGGCCAGCCAGTAAAGATGCCTGTTAGTGGGTGTCATCGCCTCGCTGAGGTAGATAGGGTGGCTGTTATTACCGTCCCACCCCAGGTGCCGCGTAGTAAGGTCCCTTTTGACTCTTCTCTGCCGAATTAAGTCATCTTTCACCGCTTGCCGGACAAACCGCGCGATGATAGTCCCCGCGGCTCCCGCTTCCTTGGGCCTGAGGCGTACAGCGTGGTCCAGATCTTCCGGGTCCAGCTTCACGCCCAGGGCTGCGCCGACGTTGAGAATGGTGCCAGTCACGGTCACACCTGGCTTTTCAGGAATACCTCGTATTTCTATAGTATTTTTTAATTGAATTTGTTCAGAATTATTCAAGCGGTCTTCCAAAACTGAAATTTTTTCTTTTAATAAATTATTTTCGATCGACAATTTCTCTACTTGGTTTTTTTGTTCGAGAAGGTTTTCAATTTTTTGAAGTCTCTCCATATTTTCGAACGAGAGTTCGGACTGTTTCTCGAGAGTTTCTTTGATGTCTTTTAACTCGTCTATGCCTCGGAGCCGAGCCTTCATCTCTTTAACCTCCTCAGTGAGCGCCACTAGTAAGTTTATCATTGTAGCAGGCTCGTTGACCGATGATGATCGCGAAGTCGATTCGCAGTCAAAGCAAACCCACTTTTTTAAAGCCTCTGGGTCGGTCGTTTCTAATTTAACACATTTTGTGTGAAAAATATTTTGACAAAGTGCGCATATCAATTTTGATTTTTCGTCTCTTCCGACCGATTTGCTACACAATTTACAATTAGCCATTTTTTTTCCCTTTTAATTATTTAAATTATATTGCGAAAAAAAAAAAAAAGAATGACTATAATACGTAATAGTATTGCGTGTTTATTCGAAGACCTGTAGGATTAGGCTCGTAAACAAACTATCCCCACCACTAACACTCGACAGCACCAAGTATGTAATGTTTTTATTTTTTATAGTTCTAGAAGTTGATTATTAATATTAACTATACTGCAATATATAGTTACCTAGTGAGGATAATCAATTTATAAAGTTGAAAGGTTCAGATGTTCAGTAAAAATAAAACAAATGTCACAGAAATAAACGGCCGAGCTCCTTACACTACAACAGCTACTCTAAGACTAACAGCTACGCATATATATATAAATGCGCGGAATGATTGCACAAAACTTAGCAACGTATACAATAATATTTTAAATAAATTGAGAAGAATAAGTAGACGAAATTAAAAAAGTTTTATTATGGTTAATATATAAGTTGTTTATTGTTATTAGTTTTTATCATCATTATTTATATAAAATATTTTAGATTGTTTCATAGTTATTGGTTTATATAATAGTTTGGTTTGTTTTATTGTTGTTTTTGTGATATATTTTTTAAGCGTTGTTGACCTTGTATTTTTTTTTTTTTTTTTTTTTTTTTTTTATTGAGATATATTACAATTTGTTACAAAATGAACAATAATAATATTGATAAGAGACCACATTCATACTATATATACAGAAAATAATAATAATGGTCAAATTTCATAAAATATAACATAAATTCAAATATATACAATAAAATAATAATAATAAATAAAAAACAAAACAAATCGAAACATAAACCTATTATTGAGATAAATAAAAAGTTGGCAAATAAATAAACATCTTACACACAATCATAACTATATACAATATATACAATTGCTAAAGGGACCCCAGCAAGCGCTTTTGCGCACAAGTGGAGGAAAAAGCGGAATCCAAGAGATCCCAGCACCTCTATCTCAGCCGCATCACTGGTCTGAGCCAGTGGAGGCTGAGTTAGGGCGCTGTAGCCACAAACATACCGTACATGAGTGGAGGATCTGACCATTGTCAGAACTCCAGTTTAAATGTTTACAATAGGTCTCGTGGCCACTGCCGTTTCAATCTTCGAGGAGGATTGTAGGGATGGGTGGTGCTGGATAGGGATTGTGCTAGAGGGTTAGGATGATGACTAAGGTTCTGATGAAATTTGGAAAATTTGGATGGTACCAGGTCTAAAACAAACGGAATATTAAGGTCATGGTGTAGGGTACAATTGGTAACGTAATAAGGAGCATTAACTATTGTTCGGAGGACTTTGGATTGGAAGGATTGGATGCGTTTAATGTTAGAATGTTTAGCTGTCCCCCACAGTTCAAGTCCGTAGGTCCATATAGGTTTCAGTAATGTCTTGTATATTAGTAATTTGTTGTCAACTGTAAGATGAGATTTTCTGTTTAGTAGTCTGTATAACTGGCCGAATCTGCGGTTGAGTTCTTTTCTTTTTAGTCTTGTATGTGGGTTCCACGTCAGTCTTTTGTCTAGTAAAAAGCCGAGATACCGGACTGTGTCTGAGGAAGGAAGCGGTATGGAATTGAAATTAACCGTTGGACAGGATTTGCGTCGAAGGGTGAATGTGACGTGAGTGCATTTGCTTTCGTTTACCTTAATGCGCCAAGCATTGCACCAGTCTTCGACAAGGGAAAGGTGCTTTTGGAGATTTAGCGATGCTGCTTCAGGATCGGAATTGGATGATAAAATGGCTGTGTCATCAGCAAATGTTGCCAGAAAGGTATTGGGGTCGGTAGGGATATCGGCGGTGAAGAGGATGTAGAGGACGGGTCCTAAGACGCTGCCTTGAGGAACACCGGCCTCAACAGTATATTGTTCGGAAAATTCGGAACCACAGCGAACTCGGAAGGAGCGGTTGGATAAATAGGATCGGAGGATTAGGTATAAGGATTGAGGTAAATGGGTTTTGAGCTTAAAGAGCAGTCCCGGGTGCCACACCCGGTCAAAAGCTTGAGCTATGTCCAGAAAGGCACCCGAACAATACTCCTTGCACTCAAGGGCGGAGGAAATGTGGTCTACAACTCGGAGTCCTTGCTGAACCGTGGAATGTTGAGGACGAAATCCGAACTGATGTGAAGGAAAATTTTGAAATTTGGCTAGGATTCGTTTTAGTAGGAGCTTTTCGAAAATTTTTGAGAGGATCGGAAGTAGGCTGATAGGTCTGTAAGATGACGTGTTGTTAGAAGGTTTGCCTGGTTTTAGGAAAAGGATCATAGTTGAATGTTTCCATAAGAGAGGAAAATAGGTAGTGCGTAGGATACAGTTATAGAGATATGTAAGGAATGTAATGGCTTTAGGTGGAAGTTGTCTTAAGATTTGGGGAGTAAGGAGATCGTATCCAGGAGATTTGCGGAGAGGAAGCTTTTTAAGAAGATATCTGACCTCAGAGGGATTAACTGCTTTAGGTGGTAAGGATAGTGGTATTGGTGACGTGAGGAACTCTTCAACTGCTGCAGTATGGGTTGGATTAAGCTCTGGATGAGGAGTAAAAACTTTGGAAAGGTGCTGTGCGAATTCCTCGGCCTTATGCTTGTGTATTTTTAATAACATAATTTTATTGAATTTATTTATTGATAAGTTGAGCTTCGGCCGCCAAGGCTGGAGGGGGGAGGGCTTGGAGATCCCAGTGCCCTGTGTTAGCCTGAGTGGTGTGCCGGTGCTCAATAAAATTCTTTGGTAAGATGTTTTTATAATATATTGTACCCGGCTATAGATAGATGGTTTATGGAAAATGTAACTAACATACTGCAAAATGTAACCAATTATGTTTAGTTGCAGTGTTGAAAAGGATCCTATGTGTATTCATGGACGGAGGATCGAAACGTCCAGATAAAGAAAATTAAGAAGGAGTATTAGTTTAATGACCCAAAACCCGAATTATTTAAAACAAAATTATAATATAAAAAATGGGTCGATGAATTAATTTCTTGTATATATATATATAGATATATATATATATATATATATATATATATATATATATATATATATATATATATATATATATAAAGAGAGTGTTCTAAGAAATAAAATAATACAGTTATACTCTTCATGATAGAGTATAGAATTATGTAATAAGCGAGAGTCATTTGCGGTGTGGTGGCTACCATAACGGTCTTCTATGAGTAAGATCAAAGTTTCAAACTAGGCATATGGTATTTACTCCCGGTAAAATAGTCTTAGTTATGCCTTCTTTCGAAAGGGGTGTAAAATAGTGATCCAGAACCTGTCCAATGTCAGGTACTCGTTAAAGATCCCATACCGATTTAGAGGCACCTACCTAGCTTCTGTTATGTCTACCATATGAATATATATTATTTTTTTTAAATAATTAATCTCGGTTTGGGGAGAGCTCGTGGCTGAGAGCGCGCTAGCCTGCCACGCTGAAGTTGTGAGTTCGAATTACAGTCCCAAGAGGACTTTTTTCAAGCATACAAATAAATGGGGATTCACTCACAATCTCCCCCGGGTATGTGGGACCCGTCAGCTAATTGATAGCCACCCATAAAAATAGGCGTATTGAGTGATGACCCTACCCTATAAAACGTCATCGAGTATCGTGGTGTGGAATATAAACCATAACGTGCGGCCAAAGGCCTCCAAGGTCTGTCGCGCCAACCGAAAAAAAAAAATCTCGGTTTAATTGTTCTATTACTCTATACTATTTTTTTCTTCTATTTTCTAAAGCAAGTAAGATGTAGACGTATGCGTGTACATGCGAAATTTCAATATTTTGCCTTGTCCTGATCTTACGTTTCTATAATTTTTTTCTCTATCTTCAGAAATAATAGAGTTATTGGATTAAAATATTAATCTGTCGTCATTTAAAAACTAATCGGCTGATATCAACATCGATGTCTTAAGATTACTTTAGGGTTTCTTGTCATTTTTTCTTTAAATTTCGAAAAAGAACTAACCCTATGCATTTGAACAGTACTATTATGATAATTTTTTTAAAATAAGTAAATGAGCTAATTTACACTTATGGTCGTGAAAAATGTAGCACTTCAATGTCAATTTAATTCGGTAGGCCATTGTCTTTTCAATCGCCTCGGAGGGATTAAAAAAAAATAACGCATTCATTTCTCTCTGCATTGAAACTATGCATTTAACAAGATTATTCAAAGATAAACATGTAGGAGGGAATTTTCAAAAAACACTTTCAGTACACTTTATTATTATTTCATTCATAAATTTACTCAATTGTCTTTAGTATCAGAGTCAAATGTCACTGACCGAAACGCCCAATAGAGTAAGAACATATTTAACCGCGGAAAATTTGCTCATAACGCGGCCTAAGCTGATTTGTCTACACTGACATTTTATAATGGCACGACCACTCGTTTGGAAAATTCGAGTGACAGCATTAAAATATACTGTACACTCAAGTAATTTTCTAGGCTAGGGCACTACACGGTCCGTACTCTACCAATACGCTTCTAGGTTTAACGAACTCGCCGTTACATTTTCGAAACCTCTGTCGACATTATCCGTATCAAACGGACCAAAGTATATTCAATATTGAAATTGCTCACTTAAATCTTTAACGGAAATTACCTCCATTGTGTAGATCGACTCTAGTCCAGTTTATAATCGATCTTCCTTTTAAGTTGTAAACACATATGCACAATTTCATTAAAATTTGAGTAGTTTCTAGATGATTAGCAATATATAAATATCTTCTACAGTTTTCAACTCGTAATTGGTTAATATTTAATAAATAATGTTTCCCTCTTTTTAGACTCTATTTAATTTATTTTACCCTACCTAGCCCTAAGGCAACAAGGGTTATTAGTAGCATTGCATGGTTGTGATGCCTACAGTACCTATGATAATCTTTTAATATCAGACCAGTTTGTCAGTTAATTTTAATCTGGCCTAGGCTTATTCTCCACAATTCGGTTCATTCCTTTCTACGTTGAAAAGTGCCGGGCCTATTGACGTTTTCGATCCATAAATAAACGTTCGGAAGACAGATAGTTTGTATCAGACACAAGTTCAGGGACATTAATCATAAAAGACCCAGAGCCCACAATCTCTCTGTAGTCAATAATGTAATAATAATCTCTCAGTATATATATATATATATATATATATATATATATATATATATATATGATAATTAATGTAATCATAAAATTATATACGTCAAACATAGATAAGTAATATCTCCTTCCTCCCTTATCCAAAAAAATAAAATATGGTCTTCATAAAAGGACCAAGGATATTTTACTCCATTTAAAAAATTCCCAACACCATTTCCGGGTTTGAATCTTCGAATCTGGGCTTGGGTTGTTATGCTTGCCACTACACTACAGGTGACTCTTTCAAAATTATATTAGATCAAATCATTGCACTATTAAATAACAATATCTCGAAATATAAAGTCGTTGATAGTAAGAAGTATAGAAAAAACACATTAGGTTAGGAAATTGCTCTTCATTTTAATTTCTATTGCTATATTTTGTTATTAAAAAATATATAATCATTTGAAACTATTCAAATACCTAGTTTAGGTAATTAATGTACGAACCCGGCAACAATCGACCTGACTATAAGAGGCAGTTATGCTAGCTACATTAACACAGGTGAACCCCTTTTATATTAGTTAGTATATATATTTTTTTTTTTTGTCCACAAAGTTAGAACCAGTCATAATCATAATATGTCATAGAAAAGGTGACGTGTACTGGGAATGGTTTAAATATGGGTGACAAAATTCCGGTTTTGGGATACGCCGATGATTTAGTACTGTTAGGTGAAGAAATGGAAACTATACAACTAGATACAAGTGCGTTAATAAAAACCGGTAAGAAAAAGGACTAGAAATAAATACCGATAAGACGAAATATATGATTAGTAGCAGAAACGGTGGCGATCTTGGCTATATTGATGAATCATCGCCTACTTTTGAAACACCTTGAGAAATTTAAGTATTTAGGTTCAATAATAACAAGAAAAAATGAAATCCACGAGGAAATAAAGTCCCGGTTAAAGGCGGGAAATGCGTCTTATTATTCAGTTCCGAAATTACTTGGCTCGCATATTTTGTCTAAAAACTTAAAGGTTAGAATTTATAAAACTATTATTTGAAGGATGAACAGCGGCTTAAGGTTTCGAAAATAAGGTTACTACGTAAAATATTTGGTCCGAAGAGAGATGAGGCCACTGGGAGTTTAAAGGTTGCACAACGCGGAACTGCGGAGCTTATACCCTGTGAATATGATTGAGTTGATAGCATCGCGAAGACTCAAATGGGCGAGTAAAGTTGTCGGGCTCGGTGAGGAACGGATTCCGTGGAAAATTGGTATACCCTGAACCGACTGGTAGGCGCCCGAAAAGTAGACCGAAGCGTTGATGGGAGGATTGCGTTAAGGCTTATCTCGGAAGCATGGGATGGTTGGACGAACCATATTTGAAAAAAAAAACGAATATTTGATTTTATAGTACTTTTCATCGTTTTTTTTTTGTCTTTTTTGTATCCTCTATTTTTTTTATTCACCCCTATCTTGTACTACATAGACAACTACCAAATTTTCTGCTTAACGATCGTTTTTTTTTTTTTTATTATTTTTTTTTTTAGCATATAAAATATCTTATAGCATATAAAATATAGCATATAAAATGTCTTAATTATTTTTTTTTACAATATTATCAATTTATAAAAGATTAATATCAAAAATGTTTCTAATATGATTTAATCACGTACATAACTATAGAAATTGTAATTCGTTCTAAAATGAACAATTAAAATAATGCCATAAGAGTATGATGAAAATTATATTTTAAAAAAAAGTGTATATCACAATTTGTTCTACAATTTTTTATAAATAAAAAATACGCTTTCAGAAATGTTCAAATATTTCTAAATCAAACTGTGATATATAATTGTTGGAAAAAAGTTATAATTATTTTTGAAGAATAATTTCGCATTTCAAAGAAAACTTGTTTACTGGTTTTGTATTTTTTTTTCTGTCAAACCACATTTAAACTTTAATTAATTAATAGTCTGCTGCGAAAATATGTGCATAATAAATCATCTTAAATAATTATTTTCCCAGTGGGGCAATGGGCTACAGAACCTTCTAGGACGGATAAGAAATAGAGTAAACTGCTTAGCTTCGGTCGTTGCGTGACGCCTGCTTCAATGGACGCAGAAACGTCTAGCGTCAGAAATTGGAGTCGTCACACATCACCAAAATTTAATTTTAAAAATCTGTTTAGCACAACACACGACTTTCGTCTACCTCCGTTACTAACATCAATTTAGAAAAAAAAAAAAATAAAGTTTGAGTTAAAAATACCTAAAAATTATAACAGTTTGAATCGAATCGTGTGTTTTAGAGTAAATAATCTGCATTAACTAAATTTAATCTACAACAGTCATTCAGTTTTATTTGCTTTTTATCACTGTCCATTAAATTTTACAACTTTGGTTATCCCATTTTTACCTAAAATCTTAGGCTTTGCAACGGTATATTATACGTCTATCTATATTACCATTCTTATGTTCCGAAAAAAAAATATTTTTTTCTTCCTGAGCTGGAAATCAAATTAGTTTGAATGAAATGTTTAATTGTGTTTTAAACAATGCTAATAAAAAGTAAGTAGATATTTTTTTGGAATCTACAAAATTAAAAGTACTTTAGAAAAAGGAAATTTAAAAAATGGCATTTAATCCTGTAAGTAACTGTTTTGATCAGAATCAAACATAAATGATCTTAAAGCCAGTTAAATTTATATCAAATTACGGAGTTAGTCAAAATTGATCGAGAAAAAATTGTAAAAATCTGGTGCGGGCAACACACGACTTTCACTTACCTCAATTTTTAAAATCAATGAAAGAATTTTCAAATACAGTGAGAGATAAAAATACGTGAAACTATTAAAGAATTAATTAAATTGAATTTCTGTAGAAACATGTGTTTTATTAAAAAATCTATTATATTATTATCTAAAGTAATCAGTTAGTTTTATCTTCTTTTCATCACCCTCTATTAACTTTTAAAAGCTTGTGTATGAGATAAAATTTTTTCTAAAATCTTTATCTTTCTAACGGTATATCATACATGTGATATCATATTACTGCTCTTATGATCAAAAACAAAAAATTGAACTAAATTTTTTTTTTTTTCAGTTTTCTCCTTTAGTTTTTTGTTAAATTCGCACAACTTACATATTTAACAGTTTTTTATCAGTGGTAACAAGATAATATAGTTATTTTTATAAAATAAACAAATTTGAAGGTACTTTAAAGAAAGAAAATTTAAATTATCGGCATTTAAGCCCTGTCAGACCATTTTAATCAGAATAGAACCTAGATGATATTAAAGCTTATTAAATTTTACATCGATATAGCGAGTTTAATCAAAATCATCGGAATCGTTTTGAGAAAATTGGAAAAAGATGCAAAATGCATAGTATAAAGTGGCTCTTCTGGTAAGCTCATTTTGATGAAAAAGGTTTTGTAACGTCTCGGGCGTATATTTGCCTTAAATATGAAATTTCAGTTTCATAGGACTTACCGTTTCCACCCGGGAGTTACCCCCCCCCCCCCACACACACAGACCTTTTTGCGGGACTTGGTTATTTGAACTCAGAGGACCCTAAAATGTGTATTTCCGTTGAAAACTGGAATTCGAAAATTTTCACGATCGCGGTATTTTCCCTTACTATGTATAGTGAAATAGTAAAAAGGTGCAAATGCATGTATAAGTGGTATTCTTCTGGTTTTCGATTTTGTTGAAAAATTTGCAATAATATTTCAGGAATATACGCTTCTAAAATATGAAATTTCAGCTTTATAAGAATTATCATTTTGAGCTAGACTTACAGCGCACACATACGTTTTCGATCGACGTTTTGGACTCAAGGGATCCTAAAACGTTTATTTCTGGTAAAAAGTAGATTTCGAAAATTTTAAAGATCGCAATACTTTCTCTCACTATTTTTTTTCATATATAGGTATGTGAAAGTAAAAACAGTTATTCCATCTGTCTATAAATTAGTTATACAACAAAGAGTTTCAACAGTTACCTAAAACCATATAAATCTTTGTATAATAATAAGGATTTAAACAGCATTTTTCATTCCGCCTAGAAATTAAACATTTTGGTGTTGAATTACACATTTCCAATTTTAACTTACGACATTGCTCGACCTTCACTGGTTATGTAATGTTTTTACAAACCTGGAAAAACCTTAGAACATAGTTGGTCGGGTTCTACTGGTTCCGAAACAGGTTTTAGTTTGGAAAGTATTACATTGAAAAAAAAATAAACAGTGCACCTACATTAGATTTTATGTAAATTTCATTATTTTTTCTTCGTTAACAATTGCCATATTAGGACATTATATCAATCTTTTTTTTTTTTTCTTTTTTTTTTTTAATTGATATTTACAACTGTACAGTACAACTCATCTAGTAAATAGGCTAAAAAAATAGACATAAACAAGACATGTAGAGAAGCTACCCATCGGCAGCATTCTAAAAATATTCTAAACTAGAAGGTCTCGAGGCCTTCTTCTTTTCAGACGCCTCGGAGGATTGTCAGAAATGGAAGAGGAAGCAAGGATTGAAACTAGTGGGTTTGAGTGGAGTTTGTCATGGAAGGATACCTTGTTCAGGCCAGATCAGATACATAGGAAATATTGAAGGTCTTTTTGGATGAGCTCATTCGTGACGAAGTGGGGAGCGTTGAAGATTTTTCACAAGGATTTTGGATTGTGAGGTTGGATACGGGAAGGATTCGATGGTTTAGTGAAGCCTCAAAGCTCAACTCCGTAAGTCCAGATAGGTCTTATAATGCTTATGTAGATGAACCTTTTGTAGTCAAGTGGAAGGTAAGAGCGTCGTTCTAGTAAGTGTTGAAGTAACCGAAAGCGGCAAGCTGTTTCTTGTCGTTTCAGTCTAGTGTGCGGATTCCATGTTAAAGGTTTGTCAAGTAGAAGTCCTAGTTTGCGGATCTGTTCAACTAGAACTAGCGGAATATTATTAAAGGATACTGTAGGGCAGGATGTCATAGGTTTACGACGTAGGTAAAGGTTATTTGGTGAGATTTATTATATAACTTAAAATTATACTTGAAGACAAGAGGTGAATCGTTTTGCACTAAATATTCATTTTACCTTAGTTGACATAATTTAATTAGTTTACAAAACTCTTGCTAATATATTTTAAATAACTAAATTTAATCGAAAAGCTTAGTTTAATAGATAGAGCACTTATAGTTTTCATCCCACTAGACTTAGTTCACCGCGTTCCGGGTTCGAATTCTGGCTGTGGAGGAATAATAAATTGTCCAGTACCGAATAAAGTGGGTACCGAAAAAAATTAGCCGTTGAACGTGATCTCGTCATAATAACCTCCTTATCATCCGTTTACCTTATAGTACGAATATTTATATGAGCATTGCACATGTAAATTGTAGAGGCACAGGAATTTTTTTAGTTAATTTAATAATTAGTTAAAGTTAATATTTTTTTATTATTATTTCAAGTTTAATCATATTATTTTTTAATACAAACGGGAATTTATTTAAATATAAGCGTGTCAATAATTTTTTTTACAAATTTTTGATTTTTAATTTAAATAATAATAAATAATCTGTTGTATATTCTGTTAAAACTTTTGGTTAAAATAAAAATTAAAAACTTTATTTATGCAAAGTATTAGCAGAAATGAACAAGAGAAAGAACCAGGAGAAAAGAAGCTAACACATTTTTTTAGGGCATGAAAAATAGTATTTTTTTGTAACGCTATGTTTTTGTAGTAGTCACATGTAATTTTCAAAAATGAAAGGTAAAAAATATGACATACGTTTAAGCTGAAAATTAAAAATTAAGTTCAATTAATATTTATAATAATGTATATGTATGTTAAAAAAACGCCTTTAACTACTTTTTTTTTTCAATTATTCTAAATTAAAACTAAAACGGAAAATAAATGCATAAACTTACCTACTCAAACTTATCTGGAAATACTCATCGCAAATATACGGTATAGCAATAAAGGCTCTCTTAAGAAAGCTTCAAATCCACCTTGGTACGTTTCTAAAAAGAAAAATTTAAATACTGATTTACTTTTACCAACAGTTGACAAACATATAAGGATTCATTATATACGATTTTATATTAACTTACAAGGACATACCAACACAGTAATGAGGGATATGGCTACAACGGACATGCCTATGAGTTCGGGAAGGTGTTTAAAAAGATACTGGGTGCGAGATCTCTTGAAACAATTAATGTTTGTTCATGTCAGGGAAGGCGTACTTCTGGGTACTGATCTCTTCTCTAGGGGTGGGCATAATGGAATGACGATTATCGGATCATTCGATTATTACAATCCTTCGGATTAATCGATTATCGGATTAATCAGTTTGGATAAGCGAATGAACATTCGAACTGCATTGTTTAACGATAATCGAGGGATTATGAGGAGCTCGGATAATCGAACGACATTTTTTTTTTTTTTTTTCTCATCACATAAATCGTCTCTCACAATGCATACTAATCATTCGATCATTCGATTATTTAAATCATCGAAGTCCCATCATCCGATTATGACGATCATTCGATTATGCCCACCCCTACTCTCCTCGTTTCTCATTTGTCAACATTCACCGATGATTCCTAACATTTGCTGATAGTCCTTGCATGTTTGGACAGGTGATAATCAAGATTTGAAGAGAAAAAAAAAAATATATGTATGTAGAAGACGATTCAATAGCCTGGAAGAAATAACTAAACTTAAATTCACAAAACTTATGTTTATGTGATCATCAATGCAAACTGATTACGATCTTCAGACGATAGTGCATACCAGAAAGATTTGTCACTCATAAGAATAAGAGAGAGACCAATAAGGAAAGAATAACTAAATATACAAAATTCAATTCCAGTAGCCAATTAAAGTCTATTCTAATAAGGGATTGGATGGATGATCATGATCAAGCATTTCTGAATATTAGAAATGGAATTAGATACTTCGGAAAATTATTCCTTTAGCGAAAAAAAAAAATGAATTTTTTCTATTTTTTTCCCTTGAATGAATAAACAGCAGACTGCTTGTTAATAAGAAAAACTATAAACCATTGCTGAATTATAAAATAGCAAATGAAGGGGTATAAATCGTTAATTAAATATACAATTAATGATAATAAATTAAAATAAAAATCTCCTAAAGAACTACTTATTATTCTTCCGAGTTTCAATATTGAATTCATAATTGGTAGGATTCTAGAAAAAGTTGACCCTAACAGCCGTATGTATTTGAATTCCAGTTGTTACAGAAAACAAAATAGGCATGTTTTTTTAAACTTTATTTACGAGGCATGTTTTTTAAGTAAGTATCGTTTTGGAATTTAAAAAAAGACGTGCAAAGATATCGCAATAATTTTATTTTTACATGAAAGCCTGTACCTTAATCTACTTTTTTACATAATTTCCATGAATTTTGAGGCACTTGTCATAGCGCGCCAGTTTTTGAATACCCTCCTCAAAAAATTCTGCCGCCTGACTTGTTAGCTACTGCATCACAAATGTTTTGACTTCGTTATCGTCTTGCGTGCAATCCAGAACAAAAGACGTGGCAAGTTGAGTAATGGTATCGTTTTGCTGCATGACAATGCCCGTCCACATGTGGCTAATCGGACCAAAGATCACATCAAATCATTTAAATGGGAAACTCTAGATCATCCTCCATATCATCTAGCGCCCAGGGACTACCATTTGTTCCTGCACTTGACGAAATACCTGGGCGGTCTTCAAGTCGATAAAGAAGTCAAAACATTTGTGATGCAGTGGTTAACAAGTCAGGCGGCAGAATTTTTTGAGGATGGTATTCAAAAACTGGCGCGCTATGACAAGTGCCTCAAAATTCATGAAAATTATGTAGAAAAGTAGATTAAGGTACATACAATACTTTCATGTAAAAATAAAATTATTGCGATATTTTTGCAAGTCTTTTTTAAAATTCCAAAACTTAAAAAACATAACCTCGTATTTACAATTAATATACAATACAATAAAAATATATGGAAAATGACTGTAACATCTTATTGTAACAACTCAGTAGTAGCACTTCAATAATTAATTTTGTTAATAATAACGAAAGTTTGGCAATCTTATTTTTAGTCTAAGTGGATTTGAGAAAATTGAGAGTATTGAATAATAAGAAGTATATCCATTTCGGGGTTATTAAGCAATTAATCTGACACGAGAATCTTTATGTACCAATGATTATATTAGTGAAGAAGAGAGGAGCGTTTTAGGATGTTTTTTTTTTTGGATTGCAAGGATTGGATGCAGAAGGAATATGATGGAGATGGTTTAATAAAGAATATTTTTCATCTTCTAGAAAATAAGTATTATAGGAATAAGTTAAATGTTTTACGATTTTAATTTTTAAGTTAAAATTTGGGTTGTAAAGATTGAATACAAGCAGAACTCGATGCTTTAGTAGATCCTTAAAGCTTAACTCGTTTAGTGTAGATTATCCTTACAATATAAATGTAAATAAGCTATTTGTTAGAATGTTCGCACAGTGGCAGTATGGCCGATTTAGGTAGACAAAATTCTGAAACTTGTCTATATTTAACCTTTGGGGTCCCAAATTACGGAAAAAAATATTAAAGAAATTATAAGAAAAAAATATAAAAACTAATTAATTTTTTGACACAATTAGCGAGCGCACCGTGGTCAAACATCAAATTTATTTGAAAAATTCTAAAATTCCCCTATATTTTACTTTGAAGTCCCAGAATACGGGAAAAACAATACAAAAAAACAGCCTCCCATGTAAAGGTCACGGTTCAAATCCGCAGGTGGTCCTAGGATTTTAATGGGAGTAAAAATCCTTAGTTACGCCGTCCTTCGGAGGGACGTTAAAAGTGGTTCCGAGCTGTGCGATGTCAGGTACTCATTAAAGATCCCTATCCTCATAAAACCTGGATAGGCAAAATTTAGGACTCCCACTGTAGCATCGTCCAATTAGCCAAAGCAGCAAAAAGTGACGTTAAATAAATAAACAAACAATACAAAAATCTAATTATGACTTGGAGTTGCTAAAATTTGCTACTAGATGTATTTTAATAGTAGAAGAAATTCTTGAAATTATAGATTTTAAAATTTTTGATTCGGAGTATCGTGTCTGAAAAAATTATGTAACGCAAAATTTCTTTGTAATATCTAAAGATTAGAAGAATTGGTAAAACGAATCCTACAAACAAATCGTTGGGGTAACTTGGGGGTTATATAGTTTTTCGTTATTGAATAAGGGCGTACATTTACAAATTGCTAAATCAAATTTACAGGTGAGGTTGTAATTTATATTCAATAACGAGTTTGGAAATATAATGTCTTACCTGTCTTAGCAACGCTCATTGTTAAATAAAAGCAGAAAGACTTTGCTCTAAATACACCATAAACAGAATAAATGATCATCGAATAAAAATAATCCCACTGTCGTTATTAAGCACTTGTGTGAACGGGAATGATTCATTCCTTTACTATTTATTTGTAAACACGGTATCGTGGGAAATATTTGTATTAATGGTCTTGCCATCTAATAATACAAAGGTGAAGCACTGGAAAATTCCAAAACTTTTGACTTGACTTTTGTCCACCTAAATTGGTGATTTAGCCCACTGTGTGGCGTTTCTGGTATCGGATCTGTTCAATCCGGACAAGCAGACTATTGTTTAAGGATACTTTAAGGCACAAAGTCAAAGGTTAAGGTATTTTCTCGAAATTTACTTTAATTAAAGATTCTGACACCAAGCTTAAAAGTCTCTGATGTGGAATAGAAGAGTTTAAAATAATTGACATTATTGACATTATTAAATTTAAATTTTACTTTCTCTTACCTATATACGAAAAATATAGCAAGGAAAAGCCTTGCGATCGTGAAAGTTTTCGAATTCGAGTTTCATCGGAAATTCACATTTTAGGGCCCCTAGTTTAAATGATCTAGTCCCGCAAAAAGATCCGGGCGTGATAAGTCCAGCATAAAAACTAAAGCCTTACGAAACTGAAAATTCATATTTAAGGCAACTATACGCCTGAGATGTCGCTGAAACTTTCTTATCAAAATTAGCTAACCAGAAGAGTTACTTTATACTATGCGTTTAGCACCTTATTGCGATTCTCTCAAAAGCAGGTGTAACGATTTTGATTAATCTCACCATATCGATGCTAAATGTAATGCCTCACAGATATACGGGACTGCCAAAAAGACACACATAAGCAAAATTCAAATTTTTCAATCTAAAACCTTCAAAACTATTACAAACTCACCATGGTACGTTAGCAACACTACTTTACATACAGACCTTCACATGCCAACTGTCAACGAACAGATTCTCAACGAGCATACCCTCTACAAACGTTTTCACAACATACACGGACATACAAACAATTTAATACGAAGCATGGCCAGCAGTAACATGCCGGAAAATACTCGCAGAAGACTGAAAAGAAGTTGGATGAGGGACCTTCTAAGCTAAATCCGTAATAGGAAGCACGCCAGGAAGAGGTGCCGTTGGGCATCTTCTCTCCATCATGCCTACCACGCCAACAATTATTCCTTCATCATCACATTCACTGATTGTCAACATTTATTGACAGGTGTGAATACAAAACTTTAAAGATAAAAAAAAAAATGTAATAGGCTTTTTATTTTATTAAGGTATACGTTTTTATTCTGATTGAAAGAGTCTGATAGGAATTAAATGCCGATATTTTAATATTATTAATTTTATAGATTAAAAAAAAAATAGGCACATAATCTTATTAGAATGGGTAAATAGCAACTAAAGATGCGAGTTCAACGAAGTTTTTTTTTTTTTTTTTTTTTTTTTTTTTTTTTTTTTTTTTTTTTTTTTTTTTTTTTTAACACAAGAATAGTAATGTAGATATATAACCGTTAAACGTTAGACAGCTGAAGATTTTAGAAAAAATATAATCTAATACAAGGAATTCTAAAAGGTAATGGGGAGTGATGAAAATCCGATAAAATTAACTGATTATTGTAGATAAAAATATAATAGATTATTTAATAAAATACATGTTTATATTAAAATTCAATTTAATTAATTCTTAAATAATTTATTTTGATCTCTAAATTTAATTTAAATTTCTTTTAACAACGGAAGTAAGTGAAAGTCTTTTGTTGCCCGCACCAGATTTTTACTTGTGAGTTGGAACTCGTCGTCGAAATATCCTCCCAACCAAGGAACTATAAAGTATTCCCAACCAATCTAGTAATATAAACAGTGATGGTCAAAATGACATCTGAATAATTAATACGCACATATTATGAATATAATTAAATAGCTTTATTTTATTACCCAATAACCAGCCCTTCTTTTCTGAAGTGCTGAACAAAGGATTCCATTGCGTAACTTTAGGGTTATTAAAAAAAGATAATTAAAAAATACCAATAAGCCGCCAAGGAAATATAACTTTCGACGAGTTTCGAGACAGACAGATGAGATTTTTTCATATATTTTTTTTCAACTCCTTCAAAAGGCAGGTTAGGACCGGATTAAAGGTTTGAGCCGATTCTCTGGAGTTCTGTAAGAGCCTTGGCCCACTTTTCAATGGACCCCAGACCCCAAATCTCCTATTACCTTCTCCTCAGGAATACTATTGTGTTTTCGGACTGGCAAAGAAGAAGGAGTATTTTTAGTAATTCATTGTTATATTGTAGCAGTATGATATTACAAAACAATTATGAAATAAAATTAATGAATTATTATTGTTGCATATTAATGTATTGTAATTACGAGCTGATAAAGACTGTCAAAACATGATCAAAGTTCATACTTAGTATTCTTAATGACGATAATTTTATAATTTGCTACTGACAATGGCAATCATTCATGTACCAAATCAGCTAAATATGTTTCAGTCAAATCAGCTTATTAGTTATTCTAATTTTTACTATCGCCATCACAGCTTACAAAACAATTGACTTATTTATATTTAGAAAATGTAATAAAAAAGTTATATAAATAAAAAATAATAATAATGAAAAGAAATATGCGTAAATAATGAAAAGTGGTCAATTCGTGGTAAAAATAAATTTAAAAAAACATAATAAAATTAAGGAAACAATGAACAATGGAAAGAGGCAACTAGGAAATGTGCAGAAGAAAAAAAAAAGTTAAAAAATAAAATAAAATACTGATAAATATACTTTGACATACTTAGTATTTCTAATAGCGATTGTGTTATAATTTTTTTAAAAGTTTATTATTTATTTTAATATTTTTAATAGCCACCACAGTTTACTAAACGATTTTTAGAAAATGTAATAAAAAAGTTAAATAAATGTAACATAATAATGGACAGAAATAAACCATAAAGTTGTGTGATCCTAAGCAGACAATCAGCTGGTAAAAATAAATTTTAAGAAACAAATAATATATTTGAGTAGAACTAATAATTCAAAATAAAAACAAATTAAAATAAACTATAACAATAAAAATATGTAACTAGCAAATGTGAAGGCAAAGAGAAAAATAACGTAAATATTTTAAAATAAATAAATATAAAAAAATGTGGATATAATTAGTTGACCGTTGAGAATTACTGGAAGGAATTAGTCCGGGTGGCGGTCATTAAATAACTGTTGCTTCCATTCGCCTACAACACGCCGTGATGATGACCCACAATGGGGGTCGAAACGTTGGCAAACAATAAAATAGTTAAAACTATTTAGTTGTTTCATTTAATGACCGCCACCCGGGCTAATTCCTCCACTAATATAAAATAATGATAAATGCATAATATAAAATAACAATAAATAAATAAAAATAGAAAAAGTGTTAATGATTCCAATAGTTCTCTTTTTAAATGGACTAATAATAAAAAGCACGAAAGTGAGGACGGATTTCTCTAAATCAAATTATTTAAATATAAAAAAAATCTAAGTTCTCTTAACATTTCTTTGTACATTGTTTCTCTTACTTACGTCAGTTGCGAGTTATTTCATTCAATTCAATATTTGTTTCATTAGCATAAAATCTGGTGTGCATAAAACATATGTTTCACTCATATCTATTGTCAAAATCAATTAAAGAGCTTTTAAATAAAGTTATAGTTATAAAATAATTCATAATTACGTTGTATTTAATTGAAAATTTTATTTTAGATTAAATAACCTAACAATAGAAATCATTATATACTACAATAATTTAGTTTTATCAGATTTTCATCACTCATTATTATTATTACAACATTTTTTTCTAAAATCTTTAGCTTTCCAACGGTATATTATACATCTATATTCCTATTATTAAGATCGGGGACTAAAAAAATTGCCTGAAAAATCTGTAGGTGCATAATGCATTGCATGAAAGTGGCTCTTCTGGTTTGCAGATATTATTTAAAATGTTTATGTAACACCTGAAGCAGATCCGTTTCTTAAATATGAAATTTAAATTCTAACAAATTTTTGTTTTTGTGAAAAATATACAAAATAAACGGACATACTTTTCGGCAGGACTCGTTTGGACTTGAGAGACCAATACGTGTATTTCTGTTGAAAACTAGAATTCAAACATTTTTACGATCGCAATTCTTTCCCTTATTATGTATAGGTATGTGAAAATAAAAATTATGTTAAAAAAAATCTTATGATATTCTAAAATAATGTAAAAACTTGGTATTCCAGTAAAATTTACCACGTTATATGTAATAAGGATTTTTTTTTTTTAGTATTTAATTATATATCATATCATTCATTAACTTTTCTTTAATAATTTGTAGTTCGGTATTAGATGAAATTCGTATCCGCTGCGAATGGAATAACGACACTGTGTGTGATTTTATCCTGGTTTATTGGTACGCCTTTTCAGACGCATTGAATCAACACTCTTATATTATAAATATGCATTATTTTCAAAAAAATATTGTAACCTAGTAAAAAATCTGGTTGTTAAACTCGGAAGGAAGGAACCATTAAATAAAAAAATATTGAAATGAATAATGGTTATATTATTCATACTCCTGTTCTCGGTTTAATCCATGCCATTAATAACCATTTAGATGAAATATGTGTGTTTTTTATGTTATTATTAATCGAGATTTCATTGTATTAATTAATTATATTTCATTTTACACATTAACTCTTATGTTCATTTGTTAATTTATAACATGACGGAGTAAAATTAATGGATTTTGAATAGTTTATGGTCACCTTATTATTTCTATTATGGATAGCGTTAGTTTTCACAGGAAGATAAGAGAGAAAACACCCTACTGGATACCTTCCATGTTAAAAAAAAGTTTTAAAGCTTCGATATGGTTTTAATTAAAATATTTTAATTAAATAAAATAATAAATTAGGAAATATATTAATTTATTATTTTTACTTCCCTTACGTAAACCTCCAATTACTTTATGTTTCTCTTTTTTCGGCCAAATTTAGCTTTCTCGCAGTTCATTATTTTTCTTATTTATACTTCTGCTAATTTCTTTACAACATTTTATTTATTACAGCTAGTTAATTAAAACACAAAACAGTTGAGAAATAGAGTTATAGAAATAGAAATCAGACAAAAGTGTTCAATCTAAATGATGGTTTTTGAAAAAATCTTTAAAAACGAAAAATGTACAACTATTTTTTAAACTATTATTTCTTAATTTATTTTGAGACAAGAAATAATATATGATACTTTCACTTACTCAATATCTTCAATAGCGTGGATCTCCTCCAATATATCTAATATCTTTCGTACTTTTGTGATTTCAATTATGCCCAATGAATCTGAAATATTGTAACCTAATAGATATATAGATATTAAAGATAGGTATATATCTATTTATATGCATAAGCAGCTTTTACACAAAAATTCTATTCCTTCTAACATCTTAATATAAATCCTACTTACTGCCCTTCCGACCTTTAAATCCCGTCTATTCTACCACTTTCTGTCTATCCAATTTACAAAAATATTTGTTATTCTCAATTAAAAATTCTAAATTCACAAACGGCAATGGCCAACTTCTCCACTCATGCCTGAGAGTGTGTGGCTCTAGCGCCCTCACTCAGTCTCCACTGACTAGATTGGTGACGCGGCTGACTGAGAGGCGCTGGGATCTCCTGACATTGTGCTTCGGCATCCATTTCTGGATGCAGAGGTTCGATTCGGAGTTCCCAGGGGCAGTATGTAAATATTGTATATAGGTATGAATGTGGCCAAGATTATAATTATTTTCTTTTATTTCATTTATTTTATTTTATTTTTATTTATTTATTTTTTTTCTTTCATTTGTTATTGAGGTATTTTATGTTTTGTTTGTTTTACTTTGTACATATGGAATGAATGACTTCTTTTATCTCTAATACTTATTGCCCAAGATAGTGGCAGATTGTATTACTTCTCAATAAAGCAATTTAAAAAAAAAAAAAAAAAAAAATTCACAAACTGATGAAAACTTTATATTAGTATTTATTTTTTAAATATTATTACTATTGAATTTAACATATCTACCACCAAATATTATTTGTAAGTGTTAAATTATTTTCAGATGATACAGTCTTGGTGATGGATTAACTTATTTTTATTTTTTTAAATCTATAAATCTGTTTTCAAATGTTGTACATATGTAAATAGTGTTTATTTGTTTTAGGTTTTTTTTCTTTGTATTATTTTTTTTATTACAAATTTTGAATGTTTGAGGTTATATCTTACTTAGTTATAATATATTTTTATTAGTTAATTCTTTATTATGTCATTATCATGTTGACTTCATATAAGAAAATAAAGATTAATTTTAAGTTCAGCAGTATTTTTCCAAGGGGACGTATTTGCCCCATTATAAATTAAGAAGTGATAATGATAATCATATGAATTTATACGGATAAATATGGTATATATTTAGGATACATAGAGAAGCACAAACTCAAAACAATTGAACAATTGGTGGAAAATATGGATAGATCTCGAATTTTTACTAACTTTGTGTCTCATTAAACACCTTATCCGTTCGCTGATAAAAAAAGTTTTCTAGCAACCTGATATTTTTTAATGAAACAACTAAGTATGTCATTCAACATTAAAATAAATAAATACAACTCGGGAAAATACGATATTGGCAAGGACATTGAACACAATACGGTATGGAATATTATTAATACGAGTTCCAGTTGAAATATTCATAAGACGTTTTAAGGCAAGTATTTTAATTTTCCCCCTTGTCTATATTCTATGATTCAGTAGCGACAATAAATAATGCTGAAGAGAAAGGTATAATTTAAATTCAAAAAGTGAAGGTAGCACTTTTTATAAAATGTTGCAATATTGAATAGCGAACTAAAAGTTTCTTTTCAAAGCCTTGATAGTTTCAGCTGAAAAAATCAGATAAATCCTTAAAGCAATCAATGCCTCCTATCCTGTCTTTGTAATCCTCATTACGGTTTTGATATAAAGATTATCAATATTGTAAAGAATATCAATTGAGATATTTTTAATTATTTTTCGAGAGTAAGAACAAAAGAATTTCAGAAGTAATGGATCTCAATAGTTGTCCGTTGATAGTTAATTAAATAATTTTGTTTTTCTTTCACTGAATGGAACACGGACTAATTCATCCTGAAAAAATAGGCATAAATAAAGTTTTTATTTGTTTAAAATTGATGGCGATTATAAAAATGATATTAAATTAAATTTTGTACACTACATATTAAGGAATTTTGAGAGATTTGACTCCCCGGATATTTTGTTTTATTATAAACATAACACAGGCTTAGTAAAATTGTTGTTTGTTTGTTTATTGAAAGTCACGTTGTGCTGCAGTAGCTAATGAGATGATGCTATAGGATGTAGTCCTAAATTTGACGTTACAGGTTTGATTAGGTAGGAGACTGGAACCAGTAAACACAGATTTACTTCCCATCCAAAGGGTTCAAAAAAAAATATTTTTACTGTCTTTACAATAACCTAGTACTGTCTGCTGGGTTCGATCCCGCATGTGATCTTGGGTAAAGAAATATGCTATGTTAGCATATGAAATATGACATATACTCGCCACTACATCAGGTGACCCTTTAGGTTAGGTTAGGTTATATTGGTTTGTGTCATATGAAATGTCCGTTTTCAAGGTTAAGCATTTTTATTAAAAATACGATATGAAAACAAGATTAATTTTTAATTCGAAGTATATTTTACCTTCTTTTTCTACACATTTTTTCACCAACGTGACACCACCTTTTTTTTTTTTTTCAAAACGCACTTTTCACTTGATCATCATTTTCAAAAAGTTTTCCTTTGACGAAGTTGTCTAAATTCCTGAACAGGTGGTAATCTGTTGGAGACAAGTCGGGTTGTGTGGAAGAAGTTCGTAGTCCAGTTCTTTCAATTTTTGCACTGTATGTTTTGAAACATGGGGTCTAGCGTTGTCGTGTAAGAGTATAGGACCCTTCCGATATTGAGCTTTTTTACTTTCCCAACACACTTTGTCTGGAAACGGTAGATTCACTTGCATTTAGTTGTGCTGAGAGTCCTTTAACTGTTTGGTAGGGATTCCTTCTACTGTATGTTTGAGGACATCGTTGTCTACTACGGACGGAGGTCTTCCTCTGGGCAAGTGTTCCAAGTCGGTATCCCCAGGTGAAAACTTATCAAACCAACGGCGAATGGTACGTTCATTAACACTCCTTTCCCCAAACGCCTTGCAAATATTTCTAGCGGCCTCACTGCTGAATGGCCGAGTTTAAACTCGTACAAAAATATTAATCGAAAATCGCGTGTTTCCATGTTCATTTTTGGAGGTATACTAAAAAGTGGGTAATTGATTGGGAAGCTAATGTTTATAATACAAAGGTAGAGGATTAGTAACTGTTTACTTAAATATGTAAACATTCGGAAGAAAACAACAGAGGCCTGTAAAATCCTTTGTATGTATTTTAGAAACTATAAAAACAGACATTTCATGTGAAACAACCCAATATTTTATGGAAACACAAGAGCGAAGGCATTAGTGTCCTGTTTTATAATTGGGTTGTGATCACAGTGAAGGTTATGTAGTATTTTTATCTGGAGTCAGAGTATAGTTTGCATGTTGTAACAATACCTTTTGATCAGGAGTCAAAGTGTAGTAGCGGGGACCTTCTTATTTCTTTTATAAGAATATTGTAGATATAGGGAATGTAAGGAAGAAATAGCAAATAAGGAATATTTCTAATGCTTTCTTAACTATAATCAGTGTTTTTTTAATGATATCTTTACGTTACGTCTGAAGGTGAACTGGACGAAATAGGCAAACTTCAAACTGAATCTTTCCTTCTTTGCAAAAAAATTGCATTTCTTCTTCCGAACTTGGGGAACCTCTATTTAATATTTATGAGATTTTCGGTTGTAACTGCCCGGTTATTTAGTTGTATAAGTTGATGTAAACGTGGGAGCGACGGTGTAACGGTGTCGGGATTATACGCTGGGGAGGACCCGAGGGACAATGCTTTCACGCCCTGTCACCGTCATCGTCTTAACTCGCCCCGAGTCCTCGCCTCTCATCATGGCCACCTTCCACTCTTCATACTGAATCCATTGTTGCCCAGCACCGGTGTCGGGGTTAATTGCTTACAGGGGTTGGTTGTCACGGTCGCCTATCTTCAAGGATTCGTCGGTGAGGAAACAGTTTTCTGAGAAGCAGAGGCGATCAGGAAAAGTGGACTCAATTGAGATTTTCCAGGTTGTTTAGACCATTTCTCTTATTGAAGAGGATTCTATTCAGCAGACCCTGTTTGTATAGCAACAGTGTTTTTAACTGCACCTCTACAACCAACGAAGTATCTTGGGTCAGTGCATATAGAGATTCTAGGTCAATGAGGTAATTGAGCCGAGTTCATGCTCAGCCGCCAGGTTTTTCCCCAGTTTGGGTACCTACTTTATAGAGGCTGGGTATTTATTAATTATCGTAATAATTAGCAGGAAGGTTTTTATATCTGAAATAACAAAATAAATAATATTCTGGTACAGCCATGATTCGAACTCAGGCTGGGAGAACAGAATAGTGATCGACCCACTTACGTCACTCATTAACACCAGTAGTATATTGAAAACATGTTTTTATGTCATTGTACATTAGAATAGAAAATCTTGCTTATTCTGAATTTGGTATGATGTCACACGAACTTATTTACCAGTATCTTAAAATAAAGTTTTATTTTTGGAGTATAGGACTTATTTGGATGAAGAGTGGTCCTTGTTCTCCACAAGTGGTCCTGAGGCTTTACTCCACTGAAAAATATTTGCGAAGCCTTAGCTTGTAACAAGAATCACTCTCGCATTGCACAAATACATCAAATTGACTTTGAAAATGTATTGAGTTACTCTTAGATTCCTTTATAAGTGGATAAATAGGTACCTTTCTTATATCTATTAACTTTATTAATCTCTGAGTTAAATTTTTCATGGATTTTAGTAGGTTATTAGTGTCTGGTTCTAGCTTATTGCATATTATGGGTCTAGTCGAATCTTCGCTAAGCTTAATGGTATCCTCTCTAAAGCTAATATTTATTGGGTGCGAAAAATAATTTTTGAGGAACATTTGTCTAATTCAACAACTTAAACTGGACGCATCTTTGTAAGGACTACTAACATATAATAAGCTTAGGTGGATACATTTCATTCCATATGTAACGGTTGCTCGATGATGCTAATGTGACGTTTTATTAACAGTTATTTAGGATATGAAGCAATGTTTTTATTATAACTATTACTTTATTTTCTGAGGTTGCTTTGAGGTAGGAGGACGTTTATCATTCTCTTGCTGCATAATCACTGTTGAATCCCAATCTCTCAGATTTGACAGAATTATTTTCTAGTGCCATTTAACCATTGTGCCTGGTACTAATTGTACCAATAAAAAAAAAACCTTGTGTTGTGGACTGTATAAAAAAAATATAATAAAAACTTAAGGGATCTCCAAAGTAGTTTACAAGGGACTTTAAAGATATACTGCTTACCTAAGAGTCGCCTGCTTCGTGACTTCTTGATCGGGCCCGCTCTATCTCGGCTGTCTCCTCTAGCGGCTCCTAGATCTTCTCTTGCAAACTTAGGATACCCTAAATGCTTAAATTGAGTCTCTCTATCGTGAACGGTTATCGTATATCACCATATAACGTCACGGACTACAAAATACAACCGGGACAAAATCCCAACTTACACTGACGCTTGAAAAAACAAAATAAAGTCTAATTAAACAGCTGTTAAACTCCAAAAAAATATTATTATTTTTAATTCACCAACGCGCGAACGGTGCCAAATACGAGAAACAGGCGGTGCGACATCAGTGCTCTAAGAAATTTTGAATAAATTCTAGAAATTTTATTGTATGAAAGATTTTCATTGACTGAACTAAAACTAAGGGCTGGAATTTTCTCTTCTTAACCAAAGGTCGTGAAAGTTAGTGATTGTGCTCAGGCACCAGATTTTCCCTTCAATTTTCGGGTAACCAATTTATAAAGACTGGGTATATGCCCAAGAAGGGTTTCCCTACTCTAGGACTTCCCCACTATAGAAATAATAAAATAAACAATTATTCTGCCACAGCCGGAGTGCGAACCAGAGACCTGGAGAACAATATCTATTAGACCACGCTGCTCCTAAATAAATATACAAATAAGTAAAAAGGAATTTACATATAGATTAAAAGATACTTGACCCTATATAATTTTTAATTCTTTTACCAATTATTTTATCTTATATATATTTGAATTAATATAAGAGATAAGCAAGAAAAGGAAAAAAAAGGATAAAATGAGGAAAATAATTTAAGAAAAAAAATGTTAAAGGAAAAAAAATGTTTAAAGGAAAAAAAATAGTAATATATTTTTTTGTGTATTTGTATTGTATATTAAAAATTGTCCATTATTGAAAACAAAAAGTAAGCTTTATAAATAACAATCCAATTAAGTTGGGCAGCATCCCTTGTTCAATAAAGTGTATATCTCAAGTAATTTACAACTGTATTAAACCAATACAACTAGTAAATTTGATTTCTGGACATAGCTCAAGCTTTTGACCGAGTGTGGCACCCGGGATTGCTTTTCAAGCTCAAAACCCATTTACCCCAATCATTATACCTAGTCCTCCGATCCTATCTATCAAACCGCTCCTTCCGAGTTCGTTGTGGTTCAGAATTTTCCAAACATTATATTGTAGAGGCCGGTGTTCGTCAAGGCAGCGTCTTGGGACCCGTCCTCTACATCCTCTACACCGCCGATATCCCTACCGATCCCGATACCTTTCTTGCAACATTTGCTGATGATACCGCCATTTTGTCATCCAATTCAGATCCTGAAGCAGCATCGCTAAATCTCTAAAAGCACCCTTTCCTTGTCGAAGACTGGTGCAATGCTTGGCGCATTAAGGTGAACGAAAGCAAATGCACTCACGCAACATTCACCCTTCGACGCAAATCCTGTCCAACGGTTAATTTCAATTCCATACCGCTTCCTTCTTCAGACACAGTCCGGTATCACGGCTTTTTACTAGACAAAAGACTGACGTGGAACCCACATACAAGACTAAAAAGAAAAGAACTCAACCGCAGATTCGGCCAGTTATACAGACTACGAAACAGAAAATCGCATCTTACAAGTGACAAAAAATTACTAATATACAAGACAGTACTGAAACTTATATGACCTACGGACGTGAACTGTGGAGGACAGCTAAACATTCTAACATCAAACGCATCCAATCGTTCCAATCCAAAGTCCTCCGAACAATAGTTAATGCTCCTTATTACGTTACTAACTGTACCCTACACCATGACCTTAATATTCCGTTTGTTTTAGACCTGGTGCCATCCAAATTCTCCAAATTTCATCAGAACCTTACTCATCATCCTAACCCTCTAACACAATCCCTATCCAGCACCACCCATCCTTACAATCCTCCTCGAAGATTGAAACGGCAGTGGCCGCGAGACGTATTGTAAACATGTAAATTGGAGTTCTGACACTGGTCAGATCCTCCACTCATGTACGGTATGTTTGTGGCTACAGCGCCCTAACTCGCTCTCCACTGGCCCAGACCAGTGACGCGGCTGAATTAGAGGCGCTGGGATCTCTTGGATTCCGCTTTTTTCTCCACAAGTGGAGGGAAAAGCGCGTGCTGGGGTCCCTTTAGCAGTTTTATATATTGTATATAGTTATGATTGTTTGTATGATGTTTATTTATTTGCCAACTTTTTATTTTATCTCAATTATAGGTTGTTGTTTTGTTTTTTTATTTATTATTATATTATTGTATATATATGAATTTATTTATTTTCTATTTTATGTAATTTGACTATTATTATCACTTTCTGTATATATAGTAAGAATGTGGTCTCATATCATTATTATTATTGTTCATTTTGTAACAAATTGTAATGTATCTCAATATAAAAAAAAAAAAAAATAAAAAAAAAAAAAAATTTTAGTAATAATACATGACATGAAAAAAGCTTGTGAAACAATTATCAATTGATATAATTTCAATAAAGTTTGAAGTAAGTCACGAGGCGAACTTCTTTTCAATAGCCTCAGAGGGTTATTAGCAATATTTAAGTTACATGAGATAGAAAGAGTGCAAACACTTCACAAAAATGTTGGTAGGGAGTTTGGAATGAAAAGTGGTTTATCTATTTCGAGATAGGTCTTTGTAGCATTTAGAATTTTGCGAAGGATTTTGATTCGTAAGTATTGTATGCGGGAGGAATTATAGTGTTTAGTAAAGCCCCAAAGCTCAATACCATAGTCCGGTAAAAGTGTTGTAAATAAACGTTATGTAACAGACTAAAAGTTTTGAAAATGTGCCAAGTAATTGTAGTATTCTACAGTTAGTTTCTTTTCCGTTCAGCAAAATCTGAAGATAAAATGTTTTTTTTTTTTAATCATTTTATTGGTATTTAATAAAGTTGATTAACAAAAAAAAATACATCAAGTAAATGTGATGTGTTATATAATACAATGGCATGATATACATGTAGAGAAGCTTCCCATTGGAAGCACTCTAAATATATTCTAAACTAGAAGATCCTGGGGCCATTTCCTTTTCAGGCGCCTCGGAGGATTATACGGAACTGAAGAGGAAGAAAGTATTGAAACTAGTGGATTAGAGTGCGAATGGAGTTTCTCATGAAAGGATTGATACCTGGTCCGGGCCAAATCAGTAACATAGGGAACATTAAGGTCTTTATGGATAAGTTTATTTGTGAAAAAATAAGGAGCGTTGAGGATTTTAGACAGGCTTTTAGACAGACTTGGATTGTAAGGATTGGATGCTGGAAGAATTTGATGGTTTAGTAGAGCCCCAAAGCTCTACTCCATATGTCCAGATTGGTCTCATAATAGTCATGTAGATGAGCCTTTTGTAGTTCCGAGGAAGGTTGGACCGTTTGTCTAGTGTGTTGAAGTAGCCTAAAGCGGCGAGAAAGATAAAATGTATATGTAAAGAATGTTTGTGCAAAACATACGAGGCCATGTTCAATGCTATCCAGATTTATTGTTGTGATTTTTTAAATAATATATTTTTTTTCTTCATATTTTCACTATTGTAGAATTATTCTCCGATCCCGGGAGTCTTCAAAGAAGAAGCCTGTTACCAAGGACAAGGAACTAGATAAAAAACAAGTGAGGTATTCAGTGGATAATAACACGTAATTAAAACTGGAGAACTGGAAACAGGGATATGATGAAATACCTACTTCCCCATTAATAATTATCTATCAATCATTCGTCAAAAACATGTAAGAGATACTAGAGAACTAGTTGTTACGTGATTGATTTTATATTAAACAGATTTACTTCAAATACAAAAAATAAAAAGTAATTCTTTGCATAAAAGAAATGATCGTATTGATGAGTATTTTTGTGATAATTATTGTAATATCATGTGATTTTGTTGTTGTTTTATTACCTACTCTATATTGGTTTATAATTTTCAATAATCAACCTTTGTAATCGACCAAAAAAAAAAAAAAAAATCACCCCTGCTCAAAATTTGAGAGCTTACGTTTCAAGATGCGTAGAATCCGAACAACGAATAAAATAAAATCTTCTTGTCCTTCATCCGCCGTCCGCGGCATTTCTCCGAAACTACTGGACCAATTTTTTTGAAATTCGTATATACAAATACTAGTCTATTCAACGATGATCCTAACACCTAGACGTTGATATCAGCTGTTTAGTTTTAAAATGGCGGGCGATTAGTTAATGAAGTAATTATCTCACAGGTCAATAATTTTTTTTGTAATATGAAAAATGGTATAATTTTGAAGTTAGTTTTATATAATCAGAATAACAATCTCAAATTTGTTTATAGATAGAGCAGTTGATTGGTGACCCGATGGTACAGAAATGCGGTCTTGTGGATAAGGACAAAAAACTGAGGTAAACCGCAGCATTAATGGAATCCCACTAGAAAATATGAAGATAAAAAAATCCAGTAATTTGTATTCCCAGCACAATGAGACTTCATTCCAGTATTAACAGGTCAATAAGCAGATCGTTAGTGATATTTAAATTTTATAATGTTCAATGAAGGCTAGTTTATTTAATGGTCATGATTACAAATTATTACTAACCATCAAGAGCTAAAAAAAAACTCTGGTGCTCGCATTACAGGACTTTTAATTACTTCCGTTGTTAAATTCAATTTAAGAATTTTCAAATACAGTGAGATGTGAAAATATGTATTTAAATAAAAATAAAAATTTAATGAATTAATTACATTGAGTTTCTAGAGAAATATTAGCTTTATTAAGTAATCTGTTATACTATTATCTGCCATAAATAATTAGTAGGAAAGCAGATGTTTCATCCCTCTCAATTAACTTTTAAAATTATTGTATAAGATTATATTTTTTTATCTAATATTTTTATAAATATTAATCTTAAATATTTAGCTTTCCAACGGTATATTATACATCTATATTACTGATCTCATGTTCAACAACACTAACATTGCTTTAAAAAATAGTTTTCCTTTTTTTCCTTTAGTTGAATATCGGATACGTTTAAATCAAATATTCACCCATCTTATATCAGTGCTAACTAACTAGCTGATGTTAATTTTTTTCGAATCTACAAAATAAAATGTACTTTAGAGAAGGGAAATGTAAAATATCGGCATTGATGTCTAGTCAGACTATGAATAAAAAACAAATTATTACAGGAGATAAGTGTCTTCCTATCAGTAGAATGTCATACTCGATATATTTTTTGTGTGTAAATTGTATGTAAACATGTATTTATAAAATTATTTAAAAAAAAAAAAAAAAAAAAAAAAACCTGTACCTCTGCAATCCATGAAGGGTCTTGGGCTCAGTAGATACAGGGATTCGAACTGTTTCTAGGCTAACGGCCGTGAAATAAGGTGATTAGGACGAGATTACACTTATCCGTCATCTTTACCCCATTCTTTGGTACCCACATAATAAAGGCTGGGTCTGCCCCAAGAGGGTCTCCATACCCTAGAGTAGCCAGCTCATAACATTTTGTCACAGCTTGGATTCGAACCCAGGACCCGGGAAACAGTAGAAAAGTGATCTATCCACTTGACCACGCCTCCCTCCATAATAACGATTAGGTTAAGCATGTTAGTCCATTAACATCTACTTAAACCAAATTAGCCAAACTCCATTGCTATATGATAAACCAATAAATTGTATTCTATTCTATTAAATGGCTTTGGGTGTGAAGTATGTGTAAGAATTATTTCGAAATCTCATCTTCCAAAATCTTCATTAATTTATGTGGTTTAATATTCCCACTACGAAAGCCATTTTAAAAAAAAATAGCGGTTATTATACTGATATATAATGTTCATCGTTGGATAGCTGAAAAGTATAAAAATAAAATTGCTAAATATATGAAAAGATAAATTGTTACAGTAGCCCATGATTTTTGGCATTAGAATTAATTCAGTTTCAACTGATATTTTGTTTTTCTGCATTTGAGTAACAATTCAGGCTTGACGAATAACCACAATTTGCTTGATTACACCTTCAGAAGATGAAAAGGAACTTGGATTAGGAGCCTATAAAGCTAATAACGAAGTACTATTCTTAATTTGTTGAGCCCATGACCAATTGCCACTAGCAGATAGTTTCTTAGGCATTGTTTACATTTCTCGTAATAAAATGTATTCTTTTCTCTGCTGGTATTCTGTGAATGAAAAATGTAGGTCGCACCAAACGGCAGCTCACAATGTGAAACACGAACGACGGATCTGCCAGTTCCGCGACGCTCCTGTAATCCCAGCGGCATTATTTCCGATGATAACAAAAATCCGGGATAATATGTAATTTAAACGAGTGTAATTGAGCGTTGGAGGTTTGAGGACGGAAGCGGAGTGGCATGGCCTGTTTACAGAGTGTGGTCCACACAATGGCAGCTCCGCCACAAAGCTTCTACAAGGACTTTTCCGAGGTTGCCAAATGGTTTCCGGGAAAAGCGCCGGCGTAGCAGTGTGTTGAAGATGACGTTTGCGTTTCTCTAGGTCACTCGGGCTGGCTATGTGTTTCCAGGGGGTATCTTGGATCCTGGAAAAACACATTTTTTTTTTTTTTTTATGGAAAGAATAATATTCGGATGGGAAGGTATGGACGGATGAGAACATCATCTCCGGGTCTAAAAGGACTGTCTATGGAGGAAAATGACCTTCAAGGCCATTACAAAGAACGATTTGCCAAATTACGAAGCCTTTGGCTAATGACTACGAAGCATAAGATCGGAAGGGAATTTTAAAGTCCAATCATATTAGCTTATAATGTAACAGTATATTATGGAATATTCGTGATAAAAAATAATGAAAATGATAGAAGACTTCTCAAATAACCCTATCCTTCCCTAGAAAAGGGATGTTCTTTATATTTTAGAGTTATTAATGAAGTTGGTTAATATAATTATCAAAAAAAATTTTTTTAAAAATCTCGAAAAATAGTTACATAATCTCATACGCTCATATGGTTTGAGTTCAAATTGTTTCAAAAATACATTGGACTTCACTATAATTTGCTACTAGTAATTTGAGCCATCAGACATAAAAATCGTAAATACCTAAGAACAGACGATCTAAGGACATTATCTTCTCTTTGGATACTCCTTAGTCGTGTTTGAACGCGACCTAAAGACAATAAGAATTTTGTTTATTAATTTAACGCCACTTTAAGCTAATGTGGCTAATCGGACGATGAGCTAAATTTTTCCTATCCAAATTTAATTAGGATACAGTACCTGACATTGCACAGGCTCGGGCCACCATTTTTCGTATTCTCCTATAGACGGCATAAGCAAGGATTTTTTACCTCCTTTATAAAATCCTTCGGTCACCTGCTGGCTTAGACCTACTACCTTCGGTATAGGCTGCCGTTATGGCCAATAAGACGTGCATTTTAGACACGGAAGAGACTGCGGTACCAGCAAAACTGAACGGGTTTTAAGACAGACAACTACCAACATATACAAACATTTGATTATACTGATGCTGTACAGAAATCAGAAAAAGAATCAGAAGAAGATCCTGTCTTTTTTTTTTTTTTTGTATGAAAGAAGAGATAAATAGAACGTAGGATATAATAGTAATGAACAAAACTTTGACTATGACTATGTCCCTTAAGAATAAGTAAATATACACTTTATTAAATATGTCTAGCAGAGAAACCAATAAAACAAAATTAAAAAACATATTTATATAAATATATACAAAATACATGGAATATAAACAAACGAAAAAGAAAAAACAACTATAAAATACTAGAGCTGAAGAATTTTCAAATAATTAGAATAAACGAATTATTCCATAACTCTAGGATTTTAGTCAAATAAATAATTTTGTCTTACGTTTTAAGTACAATACTATCTTACTTTTACAATTTTCACATTTAGTCTGTGTCACTATGGAGAAGGTGTAGGAAAAGATAGAATTTTAATGAGAGAAGGGAAGAGTATGGCGAATATGTTAATGTAGGGAATTCTAGAGGGCTGTAGAGCGGATTAAACAGGGATTATCAAAAGATTTTGTACTATGGGTAGGAATGTAAAGGCCAGAATGGCGTGATCTAGTTTCTACTGAGAGGATTGAGGATTTGCATTCTATTATCCTGTGGATGTGTGAAGGGGGTGTGAAGTTAATGACTTGGTAAAGGTATGTTCGGAGGAAATATTGTCTACATATAGAAGGTAGGAGACACATCGATTCGCTGTATAAGTGGGTCACTGAAGATTACTCCGAGGTACAGAAGTTGAATCTTATAAACATATTCATAATCCACTTGAATTTGTCGTTAAGTACAGTCGAGAGGCCACCATATACCACAAAACAATAATCTATGTAGAGGAAAATAAGCGAGAAAACGAGATGCCTAGGGGTGGGAAGTGAGAGAAGATGACGGGGGGAAACACAGGGTTCAACGGTCTTTTAGCCTAATATAACAGTTCAAGACATAAATTACGATTGTCTAAGTTACTTCACTTTAGTGGGACTGTTTAAAGATACCCATCCTAATTAAACCTAGATTGGAAACCTTATCAAGCATAAACTGACTTAGATAAATAAAGAAGCAATAAGTACAATATGCGATTGTTTAAAAAAAATAATAATATGATAGTGAGCAAAATTTATTGTAAACAAGACATATTTAAAATATAAAATCGTAGGAAAATATGTCGTGGCCCACTAATTCCATCATCAGGGAAATATTGAACGCTTGGTGGGATCTTAAAAATAAAGACATAACCGTAGTCTTTATCTGGGTTCCAGCACATTGTGGTATTCTAGGCAACGAAGAAGCAGACAGAGCCGCCAACTTGGCCAGACAATGCAACAATCTGAAAGCACGGTACTGGAAGAACTCACAGTAGAAGACTGGATCAGAAAATTGAGGAAAAATCTCTTCAAAACCTGGGAAACAACGTGGGTAACAGGACAACATAAACTGTTGGATATAAAAAGAGACACCAAAAAATGGACCACGAGCACGAGGATTTCTAGAAAAGAGGAAATCATTTTATGCCGGCTCCGTATAGGACATTGTCAGTTTACCCACGGTTACCTTATGAGAAATCTGCATGCACCCACCTGCGAATATTGTGATAATGTTCCAAAAACTATTCAACATCTATATTAGATTGTCCCCTTTTCGAAACATCAAGACATAATATTAAACTAACAGGAACCCTAAAAGATATATTGAATGGTGATGAAGACAAGGTGAAAAAATTACTGAATTATTTATAAGAAATCAAGTATTACAACCAAATATAGAAATACAGAGTTGCCAATGACCTTGTAGGGTAGAGGCAAATGACAAAATAAAAAAATAAAAATAAAAAATCGTAGGAATATAGTCCCATAAGATTTAAATTCATTGTAACTTTTCCTAAATTTAAATTCTTTTGAGCTGGCTGAAAATATTGTTATAGTGGCAATAATGTTATAAGAGCAACGAAAAATATCGTCTTAAAAGTTACGTTAAGTTTCCTTATACCCCTATATCCCTCATATTATCAAGTCAGAGTTTCCGAAATGATTAACTGTTTAATTATTATAATACTATCTGAATCTCGAGAGATTTAAGGTTTTACTATAACCACATTTCAAGATAGCTTAGAAAGTATCATGGAGAAGATTTTGGGGAAGTATTAATCCTCACATTACGTTAAATTATTTGTATTTCTAGAAATGTAAAACTATAAGTTTTATTTTCATTTTTTGTATAAGTTTTATTAGGGGCTTTAGTTTTATTTCTCGACAGTATGGGTATTTGGTAGTCATAGTGCATCGGAGTGCAACGAAAGGTTGTTATTTCCAGTAGCAGACCCACTCTGCCTTGTTAAAAAATAGTAATGCATACTTTCAAACATTACTAAATAACTATTATTGTTAATACTGCAATATTTTAGCAAGATTAATGCAGCAAATAGAAACTTTTTTTTTTTGTTACATACACCACAAGTGACCCCATATTACACTTATATAGCTTTATGAAACTAAAATGAATTTTCATTGTTCTCAATTTTATTAGGAAATAAACTTAAATATAAGATTATACTGAACCCGAAAACGGTCTCGTTGAAAAGGAAAATTTTCATTAAAAATTCTTTGCTCTTATAACGATTCTCAGGAAGATATTATTACAACAAAATATCTGAGATTGCGCCATCTCTCTGCTACTTACTGACCGAAATTTTCCAAAACGTGGTTCCCATTTTAAACTAAAAAAAAAAAAAAAAAAAATAGCGCAGAGTCGTATCCAATCAAATCGTAACAGTCACGGATTTCTGGGCGTGATATAAGAGCCTGAGAGAACGTGAAGCCGAAAAGGATCAGCGAGTATTGGAAAGGATTCATTAGATGTGTAATTATTTTTATTTATTTTTGTTTCAGTTGAGGTTTGGGCAGGCGACCGCAACCGGAATAAAGAGCCGTGTCCCGAAGACTAGAGAAAAAGCCCGTTCCGTTGGCTGGAGTCACCGCCAATCAATATTCTCCACGGCCACCTGGAAAATTTCTGTCTGGAGCGAGTCTTCTTCTCAGGGCGCGTTGACTTTGGAAGACTTTAAATTGGCAATAACTTATCCATTATATTTTGGTTCTTTCGGGGCAAAGTTACTGCCTCCTTTAAGCGTTTATATTAACAAGCTTCAACTCATTCAGTAATAAAATTTTGATGTGACTAGAATAAGGAGTAATAAAAGTAAGGGATATTTGTATGCAATGAGCATATTATTTATTATTTAATTAATAAAGAATAGCAATTTCTATTTTATTATAGTACTGGGCAAACGTCTAGATCAGAGGCAGATTCATCATGAAATGGGGCCCTATAAGTTCGAAGTGCTAAGGAGCTTTCAATATCTTGACTCTTCAATATAAATGATAACTTGAAAGAAGAAGAAGAGGTTAAAATACGAATAGGGGTTGGGAATAGAACCTATTTTCCACGTCGAAGATGATCAGGAGCAAGCTTGCGAGCCGTTTCACTAAGTTTATTCTGTACAAGACCCTTCCTTGTAGGTTACATACGGTGCTCGTCGCTAGTCTCCCGGAGGGACTTTTTCAAGCATTTAATAGGGATTCACTCACAACCTCTCCCTCGGGTATGTGAGCCAAATGGTGGCCACTCACAAAATTAGGCGTAGGGAATGGTGACCCTTCTCTATAAAATACATCGAGAAACGTGAGTGTAATCTCCCTGGAAGTTACACTGCGAGGCCTACACGGCGTGTGGCGCCACTGGAAAAAGTAGAAGGTTACAACGGTGGAGAAATATAAACCCTCAACAATAAAAATATGGACCTATTAGATAGGTTTGAAAGAGTTGTCTTAAGGAGAATCCTAGGAGCAGTGTTTGAGGATAGTCGTTGGCGGTGAAGGAAAAATAGGGAATTGTTCCTGCTCTATCAAGATATTAGTATCTCTCCACACATCAAGGTACAGTGACAGAGTGGCAAGTAGGGTGTACAGGAATATTCCGGACGGCCAGCGCCAGCGTGGTAGGCAGAAGGCTCGATGAAGGGATGGTGTAGGTTATGGATCATGAAATATGGTTGGCGACTGTTGAGGAGACCAAGGGCAGCCTTATACGCCTTTCAGCTGAAAGAAGAAGAAGCAGTTTCTGATTATTTCAAAATGAACCATAGGCCTATTGGATAGAGTGTTAGGCTAATGTTCTCCAGGCACCAGGTTAGAACCCTGGATGAATCATAATTATTTATTCTGTTATTTGAACCGTGGAACGACCTTGGGGTATGGAGACCCTCCTGGGGCATACCATTCTATAGTGGGTATTCAGAAATGAAAAAAAAAAACCTAGCGGCTGGGCATGATTGAGACCCATCATGGGTTTGTAGAGGTTGTACAGGTTTAAAACCAAATCGGTAAATTTACGTACAATTTTACTCTTATTTCACATCCAGGTCTGAAAAATGTAATTAGAAAAAATATTGTTTATTTATTCATTTAACGTCACTTTATAATGCTGTTGCTACTACCTTTAACCATTTAGTTTAGGTCAAAAACGATGTTCTATAAAACTGAAATTTCATATTTTCATCAGCCTGAGATTTTACTGCAACATTTCCGTAAAAATCGGCGAACCTGAAGAGCCACTTTATACCACGCATTTTGCAATTTTATTATTTTCTAAAATAACGGCTCCAAAGATTTTTTTAATACCCACTACATCGAACATTAATGGACTTTAATATCATGTTGGTTCCATCTTATTGTAATACTCTGACAATTCTTAAATGCCGATTTTTTTTATTTTCTTACTCTAAAATATGCTACTTTGTAGGTTCGAGAATTTTTTTGAAAATTTTATTAATTATAATTTACAACGGTATTAAAAAAAACACAATGAGTAAATATGCAGTATGAAGAAAAGTCATGAAAATGTCTTGAGAAGGAACTCAGTGGCAGCACTTCACTAACTGTAAGGCATTAGGTCACGAGACTTCTTTTCAATCGCCTTGGAGAATTATCAGGGATATCTGAGGAAGATAAATTACGGATAAATGGGTTTGTGTGGGCAGAAAGTTTAGAATGAAAAGAGGAGTATCTATCATGGGCTATGTCTGCAATAAATGGGATGTTTAGGTCATTATGGAGGAGTTGATTTGTGACTAAATTAGGGGCATTCAGAATTTTTAGATGGATTTTGGATTGGATGGTTTAATAGAGCCTCAAAGCTCGATTCCATAAGTCCGAATAGGTCTGATAAGAGCGATGTAAATGAGTCTTTTGTAATATACTGGAAGTTTTGAAATTTTGTCTAGTAAGTGTAGTATTCGGTTTCTTCGAGCAGTTTCTTGCCGTTTCAGTCTAGTTTGAGGATTCGAGAAAATTAAACATTTATTCTTTTAACAATATTGATTTTAACACCGGAGGTAAGTGAAAGTCGTGCGTTGCGCATACCAGATTTTAGTAATGCATATGTGAATTTTATGATTTTTTTAATGATATTGTTACATGCAAATTTTCACTACAAAATCTAAACGGTAAACTCTTAATTTCTTGTGACTTAGAGCCGTCACACGAGCCCTAACAGTATCAGAATGATCAGCCTACTGGAAAGAATTTACATTTTACATTCGCCTTGAAACCCTCTTCACTTGATCAGGTGTTTAGACACGGGACTAATCCTAGATGTTGGACGTAATAAAAAAAATTAATTCTTATAAGCCCTATCGGTTACAAATGGGTTCAGGAGCGGACAAAAAAAACCTATAGAAGGCCTTGGAGAAGCGATGACAGGGGACAACACCTTTCCCGATCTGACTAGAGATAAGAGGATCCATCGGGGCAGGAATAGATTAGCCCTGAAAGGCATGGACACAATTGCCTCCGGGTATCTTCCCCCAGATCGCCGATCGCTTTCCCCCTCATGTTTGTATTTTATATACTACAATATTATCTGGCAGGTCCTTTTTGCGGTCTCCGTTTCTATTGTGTACTACATGGTTCGCTGTGCTTCCTGAAAGGATTAACCGCTAAGTAAGAAGGGTACCTCCATTTTTTTTTTTCGTGAGAGGGAAGTCAAAGCTTGCTGCGTCCATATGATTAGGGATGATGATGAATTTTAATTTTTATTTTTTTAGGAACAAAAAAAAATTTTATCTTTACAACCCCACAGATATCGTTTATTACAATATTCACTTGACAAACGTTCAAATCTTCCCACCTACTACAAAAAACAAATCTATATTACCATACTTAGGCCTATTTGGACATATGGAATTGAACTATGGGGATCCACTAAGCCATCAAATTCCTCTCGCATCCGATTCCCTCTGCAATCCTTAATGCTCATTTTCACCAATAAAATAATCCATAAAGACCTGAATATCCCATTAGTTGCAGACATAGCCCGAATTAGATATATTAAATTTTTATCAAAATGTGAAGTGAGATTACTGTGTTTATTTCTTTTTTCTTTTACTTGTAAAATTGATTAGCATTGTTTAGAATAATTTACACAATATTATAAATTTAATATATTTATATTTTCACCAAGGATAACTTTAAATTCTTCAATTGTTCTTTTTTTTTGTGTGTGTTTTTGTTTTTCATTTTTGTATTTGATTTTTAAAAATACGCTTTATTTATTTATTGTATATTCACAATGCCTGTAAATAATTTCCAGTTGTTTTTATTTTTGTATTTATAACATATGAACTGTACTGACCAACTCCTTTTTTATGGGGATTACCCCGAAAACAAATAAATATTATTATTATTATTATATTATATATATATTTACTTCCTTTCACTCCAAATTACCGGTACACCCAAACCCACTTGTCCGCAATCTCTCATCTCCTTCTATTCCTGATCATACTCCGAGGCCGATAAAAAGACGATGGCCTCGAGACCTAGTTATCTGAATAATCATTGAAATACTACCACTGGGTAGATTCTTCTCACGCATATTATGCTCATGACTCAATGTTCACATTTACTTGATGTATTTTTTTTTTTGTTGTTAATACAATGTAAATATCTCTAAATAAATAAGAAAACAAACCTTTACAACCCATGAAAATTCAATGTGTGTACTGGTTATTACACGGTTTTTAAACTAACGGCCGTACAGAGAGGTGATTAGATAACCCTCAGTTCTCAAACGTTTTTTTGTCCACATGCCATTTCATTTCATATGTCCATAGTAAAAGAAATTTAAATATTTAGGTTCAATATTAACAAGAAAAAACGAATTCCAGCAAAAAATAAAGTCGTTGTTAAATGCGGGAAATGCGTGTAATTATTCAGTAACGAAATTATTCGTCGATTGAAGAGTATGAGAGGCAGTAACTGGATCATTAAATACTGATAGCACGCAGATGTCATCAGCATAGGTAGAAAGGAAATTGTTAGAATGGGTTGGGATATGAGCTGTATAAACTGTATATAGAACAGGTCCTAGGAATCTGCCTTGAGGAACACCAGCAGATTGAGGGAAAAGGATGGAACAGGAACTATTGTGATTTATTTTGAAAGATCTATCAGCGAGGTAGGACTGGATAATAATAAAATAAGTAGGAGATAGGAATGCCAGAATATATATATATTTTTTTTTTTTTTTTTATTTATTCAGAGAAATTTACAACTGTATTTATTAAATACAACAAGTAAATGGGACAGATTTGAGATTAAGACACATGATTGTCCTGTGGAGAAACTACCCATTGGTAGAACTCCAAGCCAGAATATTAAATTTGCAAAAAAAAAAAAGTCCTTTTGTACCATCTGAAATTAAACGTCTCAATGATTAAACTAAAATGTGGAGTAGGATTTCGGTTTATGAAGAAAAAATGTAAAGTTTAATTTCACACATATTAATAATTTAATTAGAAACACATGTAACACCTCTGCATTTAAATAGCCAAATCAGACAGCAATAATTAATCGTGCTGTCGTCAATCGTGCAGACCTACAAGTTCCCGGTCTAGGTTGGAAGTTAAATGGTGCGTAATGATGTTTAACCATTTTGCGGTACAATGATCATATAATTAAAAATTGTCTGACCCCAAATTATGAATCATTTAATGACCTGATATAATTTTAAGAAATATCTCTTTTTTGTTAGTATCATTTATTGAATTTACTACTGTATTAGTGAATACATCAATTAAATTAGCTAACGGAGGAACACCATGAAAAAGACATGAAGAGAAAATGCTCATACTGGGTAATCTAAATAAGAAGGTCTCGAGGTCATCTTCCTTTCAGAAGCCTCGGAGGATTGTTCAGGAATGGAAGAGGAAGCAAGGATTGCAAATAGTGAGTTAGAGTGAGAGTGGAGTTTGTCATGGATGGATTGATACCTGGTTCGGGCCAAATCAGCAACATACGGGGATATTAAGGTCTTTATTTATGAGTTTATTCGTGATAAAGTAAGGAGCATTGAGGATCTTTCGAAGGATTTTGGATTGTAAGGATTGAATACGGGAAGAATTTGATGGTTTAGTAGAGCCTCAGAGCTCAACACCGTAAGTCCAGATAATACTTAGGTTGGTAATATAGATGAGCCTTTTGTAGATAAACGGAAGGTTAGAGCGTCTGTCCAGTAAGTTTATTGAAGTAAGGGAAAGCGGTGGGCAGTTTCTTGTTGTTTCCAGTCTTGTTTGCAGATTCCATGTTAAACATCCTAGGTAGCAAATCTGTTCTACCGGGACAAGCGGAATATTATTAAAGGACACAGTAAGGCAGGATGTCATAGGTTTACGACGAAGGGTAGAGGTAATTTGGTGGAACTTGTTGGAATTGACTTTTGATTCTCCAATTCTGACACCATACCTCAAGCTCTCTGATGTGTATAATTTTTTTAATTATTTTTTTCATTAACCTCTGTTAAATAGGTTCAAAACACCATCATAATAACCAGAATTGGGTGTTAATTGCAGTGTTTAGTCATGAGTAATATAAACAATAAATAAACTCAACCTCTTAATGATCTAATGAGGACATAATAAGACATATGAGTTTACGACTTGGTCGATAGCAGTTCAGAGGTGAGCTTTATGACGTGTTGGTACCCGCCAACACGCCACGCAACGGGCTTAAGTAATTGCTTAATCTAGAGATACTTACCTCCTCTGTATGTGCTCAAATTTTCAATAACTCATTAAAAGTATTATTTTTAAAGGACATATACACTAAAAATATCTAACTAAGGGAACGAGATTATTGAACGATAATGTTGAATTCAAAGGCTTATTGTGGGAGGTAATGTTACAAAATCTCCCAAAAAATAGTTCTAGGTTAATAAAGGACATATTATTATTTACATACACTTACCTTTATCTCAAATATATAGTATCCTGAGCTAAAAAAAAATTAGTTTGGAGTCACATGTGGTGCATTGATTAGCATAAGAACCTTTGATGTGAAGGTCGCTGATTCGAACCCAGCAGATGGTCCAAGGTTTTGTGAGAGGTAGTAAATAAGAAAAAAAAAATACATGGCGATGCCGCCCTACCAAATGGAAATGAAATGTTGGTGCGATGTTAGTTACTCGTTAAAATTACCTATCCTAATTAAACCTGGATAAGCAAAGTTTAGGACTCCCACAGCAGCATCGTCCGATTAGCTATAATCGCATAAACGTGACGTTTAATAAATAGAAGAAATCTAGCATAAAAGCACTAACTCACGAGAAATTGAAATTATATGTTTAACATAGGTATATGAAGAGAATGGAGGGAGCGGCGTGGTCTAATGAAAAGAGCACTAATCTACTGTACTTCGAATCCTGGGTTCGAATCCTGGCTGTTGCAGAATTATTTATTCTATTATTTCAGCCGTGGAAATATCCTGAGGTATAGACAAACTCTTGGGGCACAACCAGCATCAATAAAATGGGTAGCATCCCATATATTTGGGGGTAAACCGTCGGCTCAGCATGATCTAGGACTGATCACCTTCATGCTTTTGATGAAAAAAGCCATGACATATTGTAAACCCAGGGACCTTTATGGGTTTTAGAGGTACAGGGTTTATTTTATTTTTTTTATAACTGAATAAAATTATACTGCAACTTTTTATATCATCTTTTTTATTAAATAATCTAAAAGTAAAAAATAAAACAAAAAGGATGTTATTTCATGGATTTATAACAGTTTTCTATTTATTTATTGCTTACGTACGATTTAGTACATAAAACTTTTTTTTTATTTTTATTTTAAGTACTGGATGGAAGAATAGCTTGACAATTTTGCACGGTTGCAACATTGAATCATCATTCATCTCATATTCTCTCATCACAAAATTTTAATGTTCATGAGTTTATGCAGTTATAACAATTATAATCGCTTTCGTTTAACTTTAACGACTTATTTTATTGTATATCAACTTTTCTAAAATCTTGTACTTTACAACGGTATGTTATACGTCTATATAACTACTTATAATTCACTAATAATTAATTGATTACTTGATTACAGAATACTTAATTTTCCCTTCTAAAGAAAAATTAATTGCAATGTATTTTACTTACAAATCTTCAGGAAAGAATGCGCTGACCGATATTGAAAAATCCGTCTCGCTTTTCGGGGAGAGTTCGCAGGAACTAAGAATTGGAATATCAATTTCTGCGTAGTTCTGCGGTTATATCAATTTTTATTTTATTTTGACTTAAACATTCTAGGCTGAAGACATATAAATAAAAAGAGTGATTTTTTCTTTCACTAACCAATATATGAAATATATATATATAGTAAGGGAAAGTATTGCGATTATGAAAATATTCGAATTCTAATTTTTGACGGAAATACTCGTTTTACTGAGTTCAAATGACCAAGTCCCGCAAAAAGCCCTATAAAACTAAAATTTTATATTTAAGACAACTATATCCCTGAGACATTACAGCAACATTTTCAACAAAATCAGCTAACCAGAAGAGCCACTTCATACCATGTATTTTGCACGTTTTTACGATTTTCTCAAAAACGGCTCCAACGATTTAGATTAAACTTTGTATATTGATATAATATTTTATGGGTTTTAATAACATGTAAGTTTCATTCTGATTGGAATAGTCTGACAGGACCTAAATGGCGATATTGTAGATTCTATAAAAATAACTATATTATCTTGTTACCACTGATGGAAAACAGGTAAATATATAAGTTGAACGAATTCGATACCGAACTAAAGAAGAAAACTGAAAAAATATATATATTTTTTAAACATAATAACAGTAATATAGATGTGTGATATACAGTTGGAAACCTAAAGATTTTAGAAAAAATATTATCTTATACACAAGCTTGTAAAAGTTAAGAAATTGGGATGAAAAGCCGATAAAACTAACTGATTATTTTATATAATAATATAATAGATTTCTTAATAAAATACATGTTTCTAGAGAGATTCACTTTAATTGATTATTTAATAGTTTCAATAATTTTTATCTCTAAATCTATTTGTAAATTCTTTAATCGATCATTAAAACGGAGGTAAGCGAGAGTCCCGTGTTGTCCGCACTAGAATTTTGACTGATATGATAATAAATTGTTTAAAACCTCGATAAAATAATTCATAATTAATTCAAATACAAAAAAGCCTAATTGTTTCCATTTTTCCCATGCTTTTAGTGCCGAATTTTTTTTGTATTTATTTCCATACTCGTGTCATTCTGTTCCGTATACATTTGTCTCTCGCTAATTAATCAATTAACGAAGTTGTAATTAATAAAAAAAGTTAAACAGTCCAAATATAAACAAAATTACCAAATATTGTTATAAAGGCATTCTCATGATAAGACAGACAAATAGTGTATTGACGTTAAAACAAAAGTCACTGTAATTAATACAATGGTCTCCTGTTTGTCCAAAAGGAGATAAATATTTCTAGTTGATTTTACAATTAATATGAATTTTATTTTTATAAAACAAGTTTCTCGTCCTCATTTATCAATGGCGAACCCATCTGAAGTAAATGTTTATAATAAAAAAACATATTAATCAAAGAGTTGTTTATTTTAATATAAATATCATATAAGACAATGTAAAAATATTACTTTGTTTGTTTTTGGTTACATACTCTTATACAGTAAAAAAAATGCCAAGGAGAGTCGTGGGAAAAGCCTTAATGGACCTGCAAAACGCTTGTCATTAACGAACAAACTGACGAATTGTTCTAATTCATTTCTGCCAAATCTCATTCAAAGTAATTTTAAACACAATTCTATTAATTATTTTACTTTAAACTTTAATGTTCAACTATTTATAATAAAATATAAATTTACATTTTAAAGATATATAATGGAGTAGAGATTTGGGGCTTTACTAAACCGTCAAATTCTTTTCCTATCCAATCCTTACAATCCAAAATCCTTTGAAAAATCCCCAATGCTCATTATTTAGTCATGAAAAAACTCATCCATAAAGACCTTAATGTTGCCTGAGTAGCTGTTTTTGCACGAATTGGGTAGTACTCCTTCCATAAAAAATTTAATTACCACTCTAACCCACTAGTTTTAATCCTTAATTTCTCTACAAAGCCTGATAATCCTATGAAACTGAAAAAAAAGATGGCTCCGGAACCTTCTAGTTAATCATAGTTTTTGGAGAGCTGCCAATTGGTAGTATCCATGCATGTGAATCATGATATAGTTATTATTGTATCATATTTGTCAAATGTTGTAAAAATCAATTAGAACAAAATGTGCGATACATTTTTTTTGGGTGAATTTAGACAGTAAAATAATTAGTGTCTGCAAAATATTAGAGACCAACGCACAACAGGAGTCGCGTAAAATATCGGAAACTTTATGCGTGAAAAACATATTTCATTTAATATATCAGGTTCTAGGAAGGAAGAAAAATAATTTTGTTGTCAAAATTAAATTTAAAAAAATGAGCTATTAAAATATTTTAGTCATATGGTTGGTTACAACCCTAAAACTACAAAAAATCTCGTCAAAATATTACTTCTAATAAGGTTTTTAAAAGACTGAGCACAGATTAAGAATCTTCACTCCTGAAAAAAAAAGTTTCGTACAATCTTTTATTAAGATTTAATTTATTTTTTTATTAAACCAAGGGTAACAAGGCTTCGGGACTGGATGATATTCCGTATGTACTATTGAAGATGCTACCTCGGAGGGGTAAAGCCTTCTTATTAAACATTTTTAACTCCTGTATGCGGATCTCATACTTCCCCGATGACTGGAAGCAAGCGATCATAGTGCCGCTACTTAAGCCTGGGAAGAATGGAGACTCACCAGAGCATTATCGGCCTATCAGTCTCCTTTCGCATATGAGCAAGGTGTTCGAGAGGCTGATCCATCACCATCTGCTAGAGCACTGCAGTGAGGAGTCCATCATTCCACCAGAACAGACCGGGTTCTCACGAGGCGTAGCCTGCGATCATCATTTAGTGAAACTTCAAAGGCACACCATAGAGCGTATGACGAAGAACAATGAAGCCACGGCGTTCATCTCGCTGGACTGCACACAGGCGTTTGATTGTGTATCCCACGAGTTACTGCTTCGCCAGTTGGAAGACTATCGTTTTCCAGCTTCATTATGCCGATTGATCAGAAGCTACTTAAGCGGGAGATCCTTCGTCGTAAGGGTAGGCGATAAATTGTCAACTTCAAAGGACACCATTTGTGGGGTTCCTCAAGGTTCTGTATTGGGACCACTATTGTTTGTGATCTTTACAGCAAAAGTGATCTCAATGAAGCACCCAATGGCACTGGTAGCAGCCTACGCCGATGACATTGGCATCTATGCTTCTAGTATGAGACCGAAAAGGGCTCTCACCCTGGCACAAGGAGCATCGACCACTATTGTAGATGAGCTGAAGGAGATTGGCATTAGGGTGAACCCGAAGAAGACAGATGCTATTGTCATGTCGTTCCAGAAGGGGAAGAGCGCTTTGCCCACTGATTTTAAAGTGAACGGAGAAACACTGCCAGTCTCTAATTCAATCCTCTACCTGGGCGTCACTCTAGATAGGCACCTCACCTTATCTAGTCACGCACGGGAACGACTCAAACTGGCCAGGAGAAAGAGCTATAGACTTAATCATCTACTCACGTCACCTCAGCTCTCACTGAGGCTGAAACTACAGATCTACAAGGCTATAATACGTCCGACTATGCTCTATGGTGCGCCCTTGATGCGGCATCTGTTTAAGTCCACTCTCAAACAATTACAGACGTTCCAGAACTCCATCCTTCGGCGGATTGTCAGAGGTACCAACTTACAGAGGGCCAGAAACCATATCCTTCATCAGGAATTAGTATTGCCAACAGTGCCTGAATATATCAGCCGGAGGCACATTAAATTTTTTGATGGGCTGAAGGCCTGTGCTAATCCATTATTTTCTGATATCACCCCACCACCCAAGCCTGGGAGGTGGCAAGGATCACTACCTCTCGTTGACGTTGTCGCTGAGGGAAGGAGTTCGGACTATGTCTGAACTCAATTTATTGCCAAAACCCTGAAGAATGGTCCCTCCCATTTTGCAATGGATAAATAAAGGCTTAGAAGAAGCCCTTGAAAGATTACTAGTGCATCCAGCGCATATAGCAATCCTCTTTAGAATACCTCCGGGTAACAGAAGGACAAATCTGACAGCTATACATATTATATTTGTATTTGTATTTTGTTCGAAAATAAAACCAGAGGGTAAGAGAAAAAAAAAAAAAAAAAAAAAAAAAAAGAAAAAAAAAAAAAAAAAAATTTTATTAAACTAAGTATAAAACTTAAATATTTTAATAGCTTATTGTTTTCATTATTCTGCTTTTGACTCCAAAATCATTTTATTACCATCACTTGAACTACAGTCTCTAGTCTAGAGATATTTAAAAAAAGTATTTTTAAATTCATAAACCCTCTGAAGAATTACATGTACTTACAAATAGTAAACAGGAGAAATAATAATCAGTAGTCTAAGCTGAAAAAAACAAAGTTAGGTTTCTTTATTCCTAAATTCTAAGTTTTGAGTAGTACAGGGAACTTTAACGAATGCTTAACATCGTACAGCCTCGAGACCACTCTTTGATGTCTCATCCGAAAGGCGGTATTACCAAGTATTTTTTACATCCTAAAAAAATTAGGAAATTCTGCTGAGATTGAACATAAGGTGTAGAAGATATTAGATAACATATTAAGTTATAATACTAGCAACTACGTGTTGCCCCTTAAATATAATTTTTATTTTTTAGGAACTCAGTTATATACCTATTAGGTTTAACAATTATTTTTTTCCTTGTATATTTTTTACTTCTTTTTTCTAAACAGATATTTTATAGGTAAAATTGATGCACTTTTTAATAATTTTTTTTTTATTTTTTAAAGTAGGTTACAAGTAAAACAGTGTTGCAAATTTCGTGTGAAGAATAGTTTTTTTTTATTTTATTTTTTTTTTATAACTTTATTTATTTATCCACACCTGTCCATACATACATATAACAATCAGTGGATTGTCTGTCAGATATATTACAATATAGGGGAATGCCAGGCATGAGGAAGATGACAATACCAATATCTCTTCCGTGGCATGATTTAATACAAAAGATTACAGAAGATCTCTCATCCATGACCTTTTCAGTCTTCTCCTGGTGTTGTTGGGCATATTGGTTGTTGCCATTTGTTCTACGAGAGGGTTGTAATGTCCTGGTAATTTGTTGTGAAATCGAGAGTAGTGAGTTCGTATGTATTCGTTGACGGTAGGCATGTGTAAGTCTGTATGTGAAGTTGTGTTTGAAACATACCAAGGTGCTTGCGTAATTCGTCGAAGTATTTTTGACTGAAAAGTTTGAAATCTTTGTATGTGAGTCTTTTTTGGAGCCCCGAAGATTTGAGAGGCGTAAGACCATATTGGTTTTAGTAAGTATGTGTAGATGGCAAGTTTCTGTCTGAATTTTTGTTTTGATTGTCGTCTAAGTAATGTGTGCAGAAGTCTACTTCTTTGGTTTAAGTCTTTCGTTTTTTCTTAATGTGCGGTCCCCAAGTCATTCGCCTGTCAAAAGATAGTCCTAGGTAGTTGACACTGTCTGTTTGTGGTATTGGTACATTATCGATGTACACTGGTGGGCAGGTTTCACGTCATAGTGTAAATGTCATATGTTGGCATTTGTCATAGTTTAATCTTGTTTCCCACAGCTTGTACCAATTCTGTAGTTTTTGTAAGTGATGTATAGTAAGTGAGGCTTGAGTGTTTTGATAAGATTGCAGTGTCGTCTGCGTATGTTGCCGTCAGGATGTTTGAACTGTCTGGTATGTCGTGAGAGTATAATATATATAGCAGTGGTGCAAGTATTGAACCTTGAGGCACTCCTGCCAGCACTGGTCTTGTTGAAGAAGATTATGTAATCTGTCGGACGGAGAAAAATCTGTCAGAGAGAAATGATTGAATAATAAGAAAGTATGTGTGTGGTAGTATCTTCTTGAGTTTAAACAGGAGACCCTGGTGCCAGACTCTGAAAAGAATAAGTTAATGATTCATACCTTTCATTTTAATAATATTCATAAATGACTGGTTATTGATAAAGAAGGTTAAATTTATTACATTGTTATAGATTTAATCAATAGAATTATAAATATTAATTAGTTAGCTAAATGGCATGTTCTTTAATTGCTCTTGAAAAACGTTGAACATAACTCATTATATATTGTTTACAATGTTTCACAATGACAATAAATGCACTTTTCACACATCATCGTAATTATTGTATTAACCACAATGATGTATCAATACAATGTATGAAAAAGTTACTAATCATTACACCACGTTTAATTATTTTCAAATAGTATGTAACTTCAAACTATAAACATAAGTAGACATTGATTATTTGATGAAACTGATTGATTCAGTTTATACTTGACTTGGTTCACTGTTGTCCTGATGATGGCTCAGATGTTTAAGCTGAAACGTCGGCGAAACTAAATTGTTTTCACATGCTGACTCCTAATTTTTTCTACTTATGATAATTTTAACAGTATAATGTAAATCCTGAAAAAAAAGTAAACACTGTTCCACTTTTGGCTCGAATCTATCACACAATAGGTCAGTTAAATCTTTTCTATTATTATATTCTGTTATTATATTGTATCTGTATTATTAGTTTAGAGCTAAAATAACCTTTATGGTTAAAAAGCCTTTATGTTACAAAATAAATAAATAAATCGTTTCTAATTCAGATTCTAATACAGGTACTTAGTTATGAAGTTACCGTATAACTAAATAAAGGAAAAACAAAACAGTGAGTGCAGAAGAATAGCTCGTAAGATCTGCCAATAAATTTCTAGACCTCACATCTTTGATTCATTTATGTTACCTTAATGATAATGTTTTATATTTTTATTTATTTCTATTTCAGAGAATTTAACTATAATTAAATTAATTATAAAATCAAACGGGATTCGTTATAGATAAGGATTTAAATTTTTTTTTTTTTTTTTTCATTCCTAACATAAAACGCATACAGCTTTGAAATAAGGTAAATGCATTTATTTTATGTTCTTTTACAAATGTTAAAATTACTTGAAGTACTTATAGTATAGATAGGATTATCAGGAATTGAAGATGAAGAAAGGATTGAAACCAGAGGATTAGGGTGGGAATAGAGTTTGTCATGAAAGGAATGTAATCTGGATTTGGCCAAATCAGCAGCTTACGGAACTTTAAGGTCTTTTTGGATGTCTTTATTCGTGACAAAGGAAAAAAGCAGTGAGGATTCTAAGAACGATTTTGGATGGTAAGGATTGGATAAGGGAAGAATTCGATGGTTTAGTAAAACCTTAAAAGCTCTAATCCGTAAGTCCATACCGGCCTTATGATAGTCATGTAGATGAATGTTTTGTAGTTGTTTTTTTTATAACATATTTATTGATATCTACAACTGTATTACAAAAAATACAACAAGTAAATGTGACGATAATATAGAAAAATGTCATGAATTGCATGTAGGGACACTACCCAGTGGCAGCACTCTAAAAATATTTTAAACTAGAAGGTCTCGTGGCCATCTTCTTTTCAGACGCCTCGGAAGATTGTCTGGGATCGAAGAGGAAGCAAGGATTGAAACTAATGGATTGGAGTGGGAATGGAGTTTGTCATGGAAGGAATGGTACCTGGTTCGGGCTTAGTCAGCAACATATGGAATATTAAGGTCTTTATTAATGAGTTTGTTTGTGACAAAATAAGGAGAATTGAGGATTTTACCAAGGATTTTGGATTGTAAGGATTGGATACGAGAAGAATTCGATGGTTTAGTAGAGCCCCATAGCTCTACTTCGTAGATCCATATCGGTCTTATGATGGTAATATAGATGAGCCTTTTGTAGTAAAGTGGAAGGTTTGAGCGTTTGTCCAGTAAGTGTTGAAGTAGTCGGAAACGCCGGCAGTTTCTTGTCGTTTTAGTCTTGTATGAGGATTCTAAGTAAGACGTTTGTCGAGATGGAGTCCTAGGTATCGGGTCTGTTCAACAGGGACTAGAGAAGAGTTATTAAAGGATACTGAAGGGCAGGAAGTCATAGGTTTACGACGAAGGGTAAAAGTAATTTGGTGGGAATTGTTGGAATTAATTTCTTTTGTAGTTAAGTGGAAGATTAGAACGTTTGTCTAATAAGTGTTGAAGTAGTCGAAAATGTCGATGTCGTTTCAGTCTTGTAGGAGGATAGTTTTATTGAATATGAAATTTCAATTTCGTACAACCAACTTTTTTCCTATCTAAGTATACTTGACTATTCCATTTAATTCATATGAAAGAACCTGTTGAATGTTTTATTCTCAGACAATCTGGGGTTTCAAAAATGCCGAAGCATGCTTAAGAAACAGCGCAAACACATTGCTTCTTCGCCGGAACCTAGATCACAAGCTCATGTTAGAACGGCAATCCTTCATTGTGGATAATATAAACAAGGATTGTAAATGTCGTGCTTGGAGGTAACAAATTAGCACTATCGACGGAGAGCGCTGGCCGCCACGGGTATCTCCAGATTTATTAGGACTGTGGGCTCCACCCTCCCGCCGCTATCGACCATCCCTAACTATTAATATCTACTCTTGCACAACCCTAGTGGATCTATCAGGTTCATCTTCTGCCCCAACCTATGTCTTCGTTATAAGGTCGAGTGGGAAATTCACGTTTGTATACGAAGCCTTTATTCTACTACGACAATCCATTGATAAGCTGAAAGACGGATATCATACACTAATATCACATCATGGTATAATAATATCAGACTTGCTAGATCATTTTTCTCTTAAGATGTTTAATTGCTTCTTGACAACCAATTGAGGAACTTTACTTTTGAGCAAGAACAATAAATAAAAAATATCTGTACCTCTACAACCTCTGAAGGGTCTTGCGCTCAGTATGTGTAGAGATTCGTATTTAGGCCAACGGCCGTGCAATAAGGCGCTTAGGCAGAAAACAAATACAGTCACCAGGTTTTTTTCCTCTCTGTTTTTGGTACCTACCTCACAGAGGCTGGGTGTAAGCCAGAAGGGTCGCCATATTCCAGGTTCGCCCCGCGGCTATAATAATAGAATAAATAATATCCTTCCACAGCCGAGATTTGAATCCGGGAACTGAAGTATAGTAAACTAGTGTTCTATCCACTAAACCAAGTCGCATCATCAACAGAAGTATGCTTTTTTTTTATTCGTTAAACTTTACAACTATAATACAAAATTACATCAAGTAAATGTCTGATTTAAATTAGATCATACATAAGTCATATTTTTTTCAGTCGCCTCGAAGGATTATTGAGAATACTTATGAATGACAGATAATGAAAAGTTAGGTTCTTGTGGATAGGACATTTGGAATGACAAAACAGTTTTAAACTTTTACAAAATAAGAAACAATAAAGTTTTATAGAGGATGTAACATTGGATGAATAGGTTACGGAAGGAATTAGATGGTTTGAATGTGGATTATGGTATATAAATGTGAAAAGTCCAGTTTGGTTGAAAACTCTGATTTTTTTTATCAAGTGTTGTAGTAGCTGTAAAATAAGAAAATAAGTAATAATTAAGTAAAAATAAAAAAAATTGTTAGGTTTCATTTCAATTTTCCGGTTTCAAAACCATTCGATATATTCATTGTGGGACTAAAGAACGGAAACATGTTAAGAACGGGCTCAGCTCAGAAGAGTTTTTAGCAGGATTTATTGACACGTGGCTAATAAATTAGAGTTATATATTAATTGTAATATCGCCTTAATTAGATTCGAACTTGAAATAACAGAATAAATACCATCGCATAATTCTCGTTTCCCTTCCTGACTTCACAATTCTCTCATATTTTTGTTTGTTTTATGGTAAACTAATCGTCTACAAGGGAAATGTGTAACCAGTAGAAAATAAATTATTTAATCCTTATGTACAAACAAATTAATCTGTATGTGTCGATCATATACAGAACATCATCCTCACTGTCAAAACAATGAGGGTTAAGTTGTTGGGACATTTAATGAGGAAGGAAGAAGGGTTTTGGCCTAGGGATTTTGGAATGGATACCGGCGAGCAAACGACAGAAATGTAAAGGAAGATATGTGTATATGTACAGATGCTTACTAGAAAGTGACTGGCAGGACAAAAGAAGATTGAAAAAACCTATTTATAGCGACGATATATGACTATATGTTGTAAAAATAAGTTAAAAACAAGATTAAAGAAAATTAAAAACAAAAAGATAAAATTAACCTTGACTTTATTCATATACAGTATTTAAAATCAACCCCCTGAAACACCCAGTCAAGCTATGACATCTAGATATGGAAGGCAAGGCAGTACTCCAGAAGTAACGGCGTCTTTCTTTCTTCTTTACAAGGGGCTAATAAAAATTAACACGGAATTCAGCTCTGTGACATCACTAATAGACTGCCTCAGCGGTAGAAAATCTCGTTGGACTCTGATTGGTAGCCCTAAACTAGTGATGAAAGCTGAAAAGGATGTTAAAGTCCTACCTCTCTAGAAGATCCTTCAAAATAAACCACAATAGTTCCTATTCATCCCTAATTACTCTGTCTGCTGGCGTTTCTCAAGGCATTATCCTAGGTTTGGACCTATGAATGGGTTCCTTACACAGTCAATACAGCTGATATCCCAGACCATCTTAACACCTTCCTTTCTACCTATGCTGATGACACTTGTGTGTTATCACTCAATAATGATCCTACTATTCCCTCTCACACTCTTCAATCTTACATTAAAGATCTTGAAGTATGGTTTAAGAATTGGTAAATCAAAATTAAATTACATTTACCCTTCGTCGTAAACCTATGACATCCTGCCCTACAGTGTCCTTTATTAATATTCCGCTTGTCCCGGTTAAACAGATTCACTATCTAGAACTCCTACTTGATAAACGACTAACTTGGAATCCGCACATATGACTGAAACGACTAGAAACTGCCCGCCGCTATCGCTTATCTCAACACTTACTGGATAGACGCTCTAACCTTATACTTAACTACCAAAGGCTCATCTATATTACCATCATACGGCCTATCTGGACGTACGGAGTTGAGCTTTGGGGCTCTACTAAACCATGAAATTCTTCCCGTATTCAATCCTTAAAAACCAAAATCCTTCGAAAAATCCTCAATCCTCATTACTTTGTCACCAACAAACTCATCCATAAAGACCTTAATGTCCCATATGTTGCTGATTTGGCCCGTACGAGGTACTATTCCTTCCATGACAAACTCCACTCCCACATTAACCCACTAGTTTCAATCCTTGCTTCCTCTTCCATTCCTGACAATCCTTCGAGGCGTCTGAAAAGAAGATGGCCTCGAGACCTTCTAGTTTAGATTACCTAGTGGAGTTTTGCCAATGGGCATATTCTCTTCATGTATTATTTATATTATCTATACATATTATCAACCAATTTACTTGATGTATTTAACAATACAGTTGTAAATCTCAATAAATTACTAAATGAAAAAAAAAAATAAAAAATAATATTCTGCCTCTACTGATGATAATTCACCAGATTATCCCGCGTTATGAGAAGATGAAATTCTTTGGTGCAATGAGGTATTGTAATCGATACCTCCATGCTAGTCTAAAGCTACTATTCCTTATATTATAATTATATTAGTTATGCCAACAACGATAAGGTACGCGTGAGATCTACAATGTGCCTGAGGTAGGTAGGGTAACGGTGAGGACGTGGAATGGAGGCCGATTAGTTTGGGAGAGGCCTGGGTGAGATCGGAGTCGACTAGTGGAGGACTATTTATTTAGCGTGGCTGTGTGGGGTGGGCAGAGCGCTGGGAGGTGGTGCTGCTCTGTTATTAGCTGGGCAGAGATCTATGGCGTGTCATTACCGCTCCTGCCCTTCCTCGTTAGCGCCATCAGGATTCTTTAAATATTATAACTGTTTGTCCGTCTTCCTCATCTTCAGTGGTCTCCCGATCCTTCACAGTCGGTGAGAGGAGTGCCCTTGGCGGTGCCTCTTGATGGCCCTTCTTAGGGCACCTTATACCTTCTACACTAACTTGAAGGAACATTAAGCAAACAATGGAACTTCCTATACGTGCCCGGTAATCCTAATACTTCCAATAATCAAATTTCTGTCGATAAAATATCGCTCGTATCCCTTGATGATAGAAAACGCCTCAAACTGTAACATTAAATTAATTAATAAAATGATATTATTAAGTAAAATCTATTCTAGAATTCCCTTTTCCTAAATTCTACCGCTAATTTTGTTTAATAAATAAATTAAATATAATAATTAATTTGGCTTTTGCTGACAATTTATCCCTTCTGGCGAAGACGGAATAAGATGAAATTAGTCGATCAAATAGGAAATTATGACATAAAAGAAAAAATATGAAAAAAAAATAAGATGAAAAAATGTTAAGACGAAATATGGGAAAATTCATGTTTAAAGGCCAAATCAGCAACATTTGGGACATTGAGGTCTTTATGGGTGGGTTTGTTGGTGACAAGCTAAGAAACATTGAAGATTTTTGGAAGGATTTTGGATTGTAAAGATTGAATACAGGAAGAATTTGATGGTTTAGTTGAGCCCCGAAGCTCAACTCCGTACGTCCAGATAGGCCTAAAAATGGTAATATAGATGACCCTTTTGTAGTCCAAACTTCCATTTAAGGTTAGAGCGCCTGTCCAGTAGGTGTTGAAGTAAGCGATAGCGTTGGGCAGTTTCTTGTCGTTTCAGCCTCGTGTGCGGATTCCAAGTCTGTCGTATCTCAATCAGGAGTCCTAGATAGCGAATCTGTTCAACCGGGACTAGCGAAATATTATTAAAGGACACTGTAGGACAGGATGTAATAGGTTTACGACGAAGAGTAAAGGTGATTTGGTTGGATTTGTTGGAATTGCTTTTGATCCTCCAATTCTACACCATACTTCAAGGTCTCTGATGGGGGATTGAAGAGTTTGAGAGGCAATAGTAGGATCAATATTGACTGATAACACACAAGTGTCATCAGCATAGGTAGAAAGGAAGGTGTTAGGATGGGTTGGAATATCAACTGTATACACTGTATAAAGGATGAGTCCTTGGATACTGTCTTGAGGGAAACCAGCAGACTGAGTAAATAGTGATGAATAGGAACTATTGTGGTTTATTTTGAAGGATCTTCCAGAGAGGTAGGACTCGATAATGAGGTAGTATGTAGAAGGGAGGAATTTACGAAGTTTGTAAAGCAGTCCTGGGTGCCATTCTTTTTCAGTTTTTATCAAGTAAATTAGCTGTCAGATAAAATACATGAAGGAAAAATGCCTACTGGCAGCACTCTACTAGGTAATCTAAACTAGAAGGTCTGTAGGCCATCTTCTTTTCCAGGAATGGAAGAGGAAGCAAGGATTAATACTAGTGGGTTAGAGTTGTATGGATGAGTTTATTTCTTACAAAGTAAGGTGCTTTGAGGATTTTAGACTATAAGGATTGAATACGGAAAGAATTTGATGGTTTAGTAGAGCCCCAAAGTTCATCTCCCTACGTCCAAATAGGCCTCATGATATAGATGAGCCTATTGTAGTTAATTAGAAGGTTAGAGGGTCTGTCCGGTAAGTTTTGTGGTAGCCGAAAGCGGCGTGCACTTTCTGGTCGTTCAGTCTTGTGTGCGGATTCCATGTTAGACGTTTGTCAAGTAGGAGTCCTAGGTAGCGAATCTGTTCAACTGGGAATAACGGAATATTATTAAAGGAAACTGTAGGGCAGGATGTCATAGGTTTACGACGAAGGGTAAAGGTATGTTGGTGGGATTTGTTGGAATGATTTTGATTCTCCAATTCTGACACCATATCTCAAGCTCTCTAATGTGGGATTGAAGAGTTTAAGAGGCAATTGTAGGATCATATCAAGGAGAAACAATAAGCAATAAAGGTCTGTTAAAAGAAGACATAAGAAAAGAAATCACAAAATTAGAAAGGTTAAGCTTCACAACTAGCAATATTTACAACAAGAAGAACCTATCCTCTAACACGAAATCAGGCATTACAACACGGGGATAAAACAAGTAATTTGGACGGAATGAAGGCATCATGTCATCCTAGCTTAGAAGGTTTACTGAAAATAGAGAGAAGAAGAGACAGAAAAGTTATAATTAACAAACAGACGCTGCCTGGTTAGAGAAAAATATGAAAAAAAAATAGAAAGAGATCAAGATCCTTGCGAAAAGTAAGGAATAACGGAATAATACTGAGTGGTCGGCGGAAATAAAACAAAAACACGCAGAGATGATGAGAAGGTACTAGGAGAAAAGGAATGCGAAAATAAGGAAGCAAAAATAAAGATATTCGCGTTGTCTTACAAGGCCGCTTCGTGTAAAATAAAAAACAGATATAACAATGAAACATATATAAATTAAATTAAAGAGCCTCTGTGATGCAGGTTATTTCGTAAATGGGATCCTGGGTGGACACCCCGTTTCTACAAGTTACGTCAATATGTAACCTTATCCAACCCTTATTGCCTTTAATTATCACTGGAGACTGTCATGGGGTGTAAATGATTTAATGTTGAGATCGTTAGGTAGGTTTAATAGTGGTGGTTCTCTGTTTATATGTTAACTAGCTGTTACCCGCTCGCGAATATTTCACGTTTTGTTAATTTATATGAGTTTATGGTAATAGTAACTATAATACATATAAGCAATCTGTTGCACTTCAAAATATTTTTATGCACAGCGAATAAAGTGTTGCATTTAATACCATATTCAGTCAAATTTACAACAACTTACGAATATTAGAAGGATACCCACGATTCTTCAAAACGATTATGATTTTAGTTCCATTCGTGACTGAAGCTTCCAATCAGAAAAACCGATGTACCAAAATTTTAGAAATAATTTGAAATTGCCAATTTTGATGTAATAAATAAAGCAATCAAATTCGTTCTCTAAAATCTTGCTCTTTCCAGCGGCATATTTATTATACTATACTATTACTCATATTTCAGGAATATATTTTTTTTTATCAGCCATTGAAGAATGGTGTCAAAACTGGAGAATAAAATAAATCCTAATAAATCCCCATCAAATCACCTTCACTCTACGTCGTAAGCCTATGACTTCCTGCCCTACCGTATCCTTTAACAATATTCTACTTACTCCTGTTAAACAGATTCGGTACTTAGGACTCCACCTCGACAAACGCCTAACATGGAATCCTCATACTAGACTGAAACGACAGGAAACTGCTCGTAGATACAGATCACTACAACACTTACTTGACAAACGCTCAAAACTTCCTACTTACTACAAAAAACTCATTTATATCACAATTATCAGACCTATTTGGACCTATGGCATTGAGCTATGAGGGTCTACTAAACCATCGAATTCCTCTCGCATCCAATCCTTGCAGTCCAAAATCCTTGGTAAAATCCTTAACGCTCCTTACTTTGTCACGAATAAGCTTATCCATAAAGACCTTAATATCCCACATTTTACTGAATTAGCCCGAACCAGGTACCAATCATTCCATGAAAAACTCCATTTCCACTCTAATCCACTAGTTTCTATCCTATCATCCTCAACGATTCCTGATAATCCTCCGAGGCGTCTGAAAACAAGATGGCCCCGAGACCTTCTCGTTGATGGTGAAAATCATATCAAAATATGTCTTGTGGTTTAAAAGGAGTTCGCGGAGACCAAAAACGCGTTATCATTATATATATATATATATATAATATATATATATATATATATATATATAAATAATATATATAGCATTTCCAAGTCAAATTCAACCTTTTCCAAGTTAAATTCAACCTTTTCCAAGTCAAATTCAACCTTTTCCAAGTCAAATTCAACCTTTTCCAAGTCAAATTCAACCTTTTCCAAGTCAAATTCAACCTTTTCCATTTCAAATTCAACCTTTTTCGATTTCAATAAAATAATAAAAATCAAATTAACATGATTTTTATGTTTTAATGGTTATTTTAATTACACCTTGTGTTTTTAACCCTTGTGGCTTGTTAAATGTTCCCAGGGGCCTTTCTACATATAATTAGTCACGAATATAATAATAAGTATAACCGATACTTTAATTTTAAGCCATTTGCGATACAAGGTCTGATAGTCGGATTAGCGGGATTCGTTTTATTTAAGTTTTATAATCGCGGGCGAAAATATTATCAATAGAGGTTTATTTTAACTTTTTCGTATTTATTGGATAGTAGGCTCAGTAGATGCGTTCCCAAAGGTACGTTACCGATTATACTATTAATTATTCGTGCGCTCGCTCAAATATGGGTTTATTATCACTTTTTCGTATTTATTGGATACAAGGCTCAGTAGCTGCGTTCCCAAAGGTTCGTTACCGATTACACTATTAATTTTAATCGCGCTCGCTCAAATATGGTTTTATTATGATTTTTTTGTCTTTATTGGATACAAGGCTCAGTAGCTGCGTTCCCAAAGGTTCGTTACCGATTACACTATTAATTTTAATCGCGCTCCTCAAATATCGGTTTATTATAACTTTTTCGTATTTATTGGATACTAGGCTCAGTACCTGCGTTCCCAAGGTTCGTTACCGACTACACTATTAATTTTAATCGCGCTCACTCAAATATGGGTTTATTATAACTTTTCGTATTTATTGGAAGCAAGGCTCAGTAGCTGCGTTCCCAAAGGTTCGTTACCGACTACACTATTAATTTTAATCGCGCTCGCTCAAATATAGGTTTATTATAACTTTTTCGTATTTATTGGATACTAGGCTCAGTTGCTGCGTTACGGGGGGTTCTTTCCCGACTAGTCTATTAATTATTCGTGCGCTCGCTCAAATATGGGTTTATTATAACTTTTTCGTATTTATTGGATACTAGGCTCAGTTGCTGCGTTACGGGGGGTTCTTTCCCGACCAGTCTATTAATTATTCGTGCGCTCGCTCAAATATGGGTTTATTATAACTTTTTCGTATTTATTGGATACTAGGCTCAGTAGCTGCGTTTCCAAAGGTTCGTTACCGATTACACTATTAATTGTTATCGCGCTCGCGGTTTATTATAAATTCGTGTTTCTTTTCTATGCTAATTTCTGTATTTGTGTTTCGGGAGTTTTGTTAGTGAATGTGTTAATGTTTTTTTATTCAGTTGGTCTAATGTATGTTTTTTCGTGTTTTTTGTAACTTTTCATGTATTGGATTACCGCTTATCCTTTTTTTCAGGATAGTAAGTTTTTATCTTTTTGGTTAATATTTTGGAGATTGGTAATAATCAGCTAAACAGAACGATTTTATAAGTACATTCTTATTTGATAAACCTCTACTTGAGTTAGCGCAATTAAAATTAATAGTATAATCTGTAACGAGTCCTTGGTTACGCAGCGACTGAGCCTAGTATGCAGTAAATACGAACAAGTTAAAATAAACCTCTTCTTGAGCGAGAGCACTTAAAACAAATTGAATAATTGGGATAGCAACCTCCGCAACGCATCAACTGAGCCTAATAGCGAATAAATACGAAAAAGTTATAATAAACCCATATTTGAGCGAGCGCATAGATAATTAATAGAATGGTCGGAAAAGAACCCCCCGTAACGCAGCAACTGAGCCTAGTATCCAATAAATACGAAAAAGTTATAATAAACCCATATTTGAGTGAGCGCACGAATAATTAATAGAATGGTCGGGAAAGAACCCCCCGTAACGCTGCTACTGAGCCTAGTATCCAATAAATACGAAAAAGTTATAATAAACCGATAGTTTAGGGAGCGCGATTAAAATTAATAGTATAATCGGTAACGAACCTTTGGAAACGCAGCTACTGAGCCTAGTATCCAATAAATACGAAAAAGTTATAATAAACCCATATTTGAGCGAGCGCACGAATAATTAATAGACTAGTCGGGAAAGAACCCCCCGTAACGCAGCAACTGAGCCTAGTATCCAATAAATACGAAAAAGTTATAATAAACCTATATTTGAGCGAGCGCGATTAAAATTAATAGTGTAGTCGGTAACGAACCTTTGGGAACGCAGCTACTGAGCCTTGCTTCCAATAAATACGAAAAGTTATAATAAACCCATATTTGAGTGAGCGTGATTAAAATTAATAGTGTAGTCGGTAACGAACCTTTGGGAACGCAGGTACTGAGCCTAGTATCCAATAAATACGAAAAAGTTATAATAAACCGATATTTGAGGGAGCGCGATTAAAATTAATAGTGTAATCGGTAACGAACCTTTGGGAACGCAGCTACTGAGCCTTGTATCCAATAAATACGAAAAAGTTATAATAAACCCATATTTGAGCGAGCGCGATTAAAATTAATAGTATAATCGGTAACGAACCTTTGGGAACGCATCTACTGAGCCTACTATCCAATAAATACGAAAAAGTTAAAATAAACCTCTATTGATAATATTTCGCCCGCGTTATAAAACTAAAATAAAACGAATCCCGCTAATCGACTATCAGACTTGTATCGCAATGTCTTAAATTAAAGTATCGGTTATACTATTATTATATTCGTGACTAATTATATGTAGAAAGGCTACTGGAACATTTAACAAGCCACAAGGGTTAAAAACATGGTGTAATTAAAATAACATTAAAACAAAATCATGTTAATTTGATTTTTATTATTTTATTGAAATCGAAAAAGGTTGAATTTCAAATGGAAAAGGTTGAATTGGACTTGGAAAATATTGAATTTGACTCGGAAAAGGTTGAATTTGACTTGGAAAAGGTTGAATTTAACTTGGAAAAGGTTGAATTTGACTTGGAAAAGGTTGAATTTGACTTGGAAAAAGGTTGAATTTGACTTGGAAATGCTTATATTATATATATATTATATATATATATATATATTATATTATATATATATATTATATTAATAGAGAGAGAGAGATGAGAGATGGAGAGAGAAAAGAGAGAGAAGATTAATGGGTATAATACAACTGCGAAACCCAATATGTCTACATTGAATTTATTTACATATAGAAACTTATAAGTACCTGGGAGTTCACCTATGGTGTAGTGGCTAGCATAACACTTCTTTTTTTTTTTTTCTCGTAAGCGTAAACCATTTCGGTCTGTCGTAGGAAGTCAAAACGTTTTGCAGTTGTCTGTATGTTGTCTTGTAAAGCGGTTGGTAAGTCATTGTCTATGGCAATATGTGCTCTATGAGTTTCATAAGCCCTACACTCTGTCAAAATGTGTTTAACAATAATCGGGCAACCGCATGTTGGGCAGTCCGTAGGAGGTTCCCGTGCCATGAGATGTCCGTGAGTTAGTCGGGTGTGTCCAATACGCAGGTTTCTTTCCACAGGATAATCTTCCCTTCGCTTTTGTCGTAGGGAGGAATGCCAATGGGAGATGTCCCTTATTATTTCCCTTAATTTGTTGTCAATAGTGTCATGCCAAATCTGTCCCCACTTCGACCGAATCCGCTGCTTGGTGACAGAAACATAGTCGCCTACAGGCACCCCATTAAAGGGAATATAATCCGCTATTGCATCTTTGGCTGCACGATCTGCAAGTTCATTGCCAACTATACCGCAGTGGCTCGGTACGCAAAGGCAATATTGTAACCAATGAAGGCCTACTGAGGTGCGATTATTGCTAGTTGAATCGGTCCCGAGTTAAAACCAAGCAGATGACACTAGAATTTTTAAAGGGAGTAAAAAATCATTGGTTATGTCGTTTACTATCTAGTGTTATCGCCTAGGTTTTAGGTTTTTGATTGTTGTAGTTAACAATATAATAGATTATTTGTTTATTTATTTAACGTCACTTTATGCTACTATGGCTAATGGGACGATGCTATAGTGGGAGTCCTAAATTTTGCCTATCCAGGTTTTATTAGGATAGGGATCTTTAACGAGTAACTGACATCGCACAGGCTCGGCACCACCTTTTAACTTCCCCTCCGAAGGACGGCATGACTAAGGATTTTTTACTCCCATTAAAAAATCCCAGGACCACCTGCGGGTTTGAACCCGTGACCTTTGGCATAGGAGGCGGTTATGCTAGCCACCCAGTTACAAGTGATCCCTAACAATATAATAGATTATTTAGTAAAACACACAATCTATCGAAACTTAATGTAATTTATTTTTTAATCTCTAATTGAACTGAAAATTTTTTAAATTAATGTTTTATGTGAAGGTAAGTGAAAGTCTTGTGTTGCGTACACCATATTTTTTTTTTTTTTTATAATATATTTTATTGTTTTTTACAACTGTATATACAAATACAATAAGTAAAATGGCTGAATTACAATAACAGGCATGAATAGACATGTAAAGAATCTACCCAGTGGTAGTACTTCAAAGTTTATTTCATGAGCAGGTCTCGAGGCCACCGTCTTTTCAGGCGCCTCGGAGGATTACCGGGAATAGATGTAGATGAGAGGTTACGGACAAGCGGGTTTGAGTGGGCAGGTAGTTTGGAATTAAAGGAGGTGTATCTATCGCGGGCCAAGTCTGCAACCAGTGGGATATTTAGGTCTCTATGGATGAGTTTATTAGTTACAAAGTAAGGAGCATTGAGGATTTTTCGTAGGATTTTGGATTGCAAGGATTGGATGCGGGAGGAGTTTGATAGTTTAGTGGACCCCCATAGCTCAATGCCATAGGTCCAAATAGGTCGGATAATCGTGATGTAAATGAGTCTTTTGTAGTGAATAGAGAGTTTTGAACGTTTGTCTAGTAAGTGTTGTAGTATGCGGTATCTGCAGGCAGTTTCTTGTCGTTTCAGTCTAGTGTGAGGATTCCAAGTAAGGCGCTTGTCTAGATGGAGTCCAAGGTAGCGGATCTGTTCAACGGGGATTAATGGAATGTTGCCAAAGGATACAGTAGGACAGGTATTCATAGGCTTGCGGCGAAGGGTAAAGGTAATTTGATGGGATTTATTTGGATTGATTTTAATTCTCCAATTATGACACCATTCTTCAATGGATTGGATGTGAGACTGTAGGAATTGTGATGCAACCGTTGGGTCACCACTTACGGATAACACACATGTGTCATCAGCGTAAGTAGTGAGAACAGTGCTAGGATGAATAGGAATGTCAGCTGTATAAACGGAATAAAGGATTGGGCCTAAGATGCTACCCTGAGATACACCTGCGGACTGAGAAAATATGGATGAGTATGAAAGGTTATGGTTGACTTTGAAAGTTCTATCTGAGAGGTAAGAATGAATAATTAGGAAGTATGTAGGAGAGAGGAATTTCCGGAGTTTATATAGCAGTCCTGGGTGCCAAACTCGATCAAAAGCCTGTTCAACGTCAAGAAAGGCTCCAGTGCAATACATTCCGCGCTCCAATGTGGAAGAAATGACATCCACCACACGGTGACACTGTTGTATAGTAGAATGGGATGTCCGAAATCCAAACTGGTGGTCAGGAATCACGTGGTTGAGATCTAGGATTGGATATAAACGTTTTAGGAGGAGTTTTTCTAGAATTTTGCCCATAATGGGCAAAAGAGAGATAGGACGGTAGGAAGATGGGTTTTCTAGAGGCTTTTTGGGTTTTGGTATCATTTTGATAATGGACAGTTTCCATGTAACGGGAAAGTAGGTGGAACGGAGTGTGGCATTGTATACATAGGTAAGAAGGAGTATGGCTTTTCTAGGGAGCTGTTTTAGGATACGGGAAGTGATGAGGTCGTGACCAGGTGCTTTTTTGGACGGTAATTTTTGAATGATGCTGATAATTTCTGATGGGTGGAATGCTTTAGGAGGAAGAGACATTTGGAGAGGAACGGTTAGTTCTGCTTCGACATGTTCGATATGGATTGGGTTTTGGATATCAGGATGCGGATTAAACATTTTGGAAAGGTGTTTTGCGAACACCTGGGATTTTTCTTCGTCGGATCTTGTCCATCACCATATTTTTAGGTTGAAATAATACTTATAAAATTTGTCTAGTAGTATGAAGGCAGCGTTTTGGGACCCGTCCTCTACATCCTCTACACCGCCGATATCCCTACCGATCCCGATACCTTTCTGGCAACATTTGCTGATGTCACCACCATTTTGTCATCCGATTCCGATCCTGAAGCAGCATCGCTAAATCTTCAAAAGCACCTTTCCCTTGTCGAAGACTGGTATAATGCTTGGCGCATTAAGGTGAACGAAAGCAAATGCACTCACGTCACATTCACCCTTCGAAGCAAATCCTGTCCAATGGTTAATTTCAATTCCATACCGCTTATCTCGGCTTTTTACTAGACAAAAGATTGACGTGGAACCCACATACAATACCTAAAAGAAAGGAACTCAAACGCAGATTCGGCCAGTTATACAGACTACTAAACAGAAAATCTCATCTTACAGTTGACAACAAATTACTAATATACAAGACAGTACTGAAACCTATATGGACCTACGGACTTGAACTGTGGGGGACAGCTATACATTTTAACATCAAACGCATCCAATCCTTCCAATCCAAAGTCCTCCGAACAATAGTTCATGCCCCTTATTATGTATCCAACCATACCTTACACTGCGACCTAAATATTCCATTTATTTTAGACCTTATACCATTAAAATTCTCTAAATTTCATCAGAACCTTATCCATCACCCTAATCCCCTAGCTCAATCCTTATCCAGCTCCACACATCCTTACCATCCTCCTAGAAGGTTGAAACGGCAGTGGCCTCGAGACCTCTTGTAACATGTATATTGGAGTTCTAGCATTGGCTAGATTCTCCACTCACGTGCTGTATGCTTGTGAATTGTATATAGGTATGAGTGACTTTTGTATATATTTTATTGATTTCGTTTTGTATATATGTATATTGTATTATTATTATATAAATTTATTGTTTTGTATATATCGTGTGAATGTTGTACTTTATCACTATTAAAAATGTCCTAAACTGGACAGATTGTAATATTACTCAATAAAGAATTGTTTCTAGTAAAAAAGAAAAGAAAGTAGTATGAAAGCATTGATAATATAACACTAAATTTATTATTAAGATGATTTAGTTACTGGGGTAGTCTGTTGTCATCTTCACTTATGAAGTTTCACATCAGATGACAAAATAAATTATTTTAAATAAAATTACTAGTTCACTGAACTACTGAATAGTGTAGAAAGATGCACGGTATTCGCGAAGTAGTAAACTTAATAAATCTAAAACTTTTAAGGCGAGTGTTGAGCTCGGAGGTAGGCAAAGCCGAAATATTTATCTGATGCAGCGAGTCAAGTTTCGGTGAAAGGCCATTAATCTCTCATGTCTGGAATAAAATTATCATTACCTCACGTTCTCCAGTATAGCTGAAATTTTTATGCTCAGATATATGATTTTTATCCATGCAATGTGACGGATCGTATTCATATTTTATTTAATACAAAAAATTTGAGCAAATCCAGAAGTATTTTAGATCGAGAAAGGAAATTTAAATGAGTGACCCACTTTTCATTATCTCTTCATGTTAGCTGAAACAGAAAATTACTCTTAAGGAACGAAATATTGATAAATTAGCAGCTCTATTTTCTGTGGATTCGAAAATCTATTTTGTAATAGAAAAGGAAAAAAAATGAAGAATTTGTGATTTGGGTCAAAACCGGTAGTGATGTCATTATCCGTGAAATAACACAAGACTTGTGATTTAGTAGACATTAGCTTAAAATATTATCCTTTTTTTTTTCTTTCTTTTTTTTCTGTTTTTACTTTCACTTACTAAATATAGTAAAGGAAAGTATTGCGATCGTGAAAATTTTCGAATTCCAGCTTTCAACGGAAATACACATTTTAGGGTCCCCTGAGTCCAAATAACCAAGTCCAGCAAAAAAGTCTGTGTGTGCGCGTGTGAGTGTGTGTGTGTGTGTGTGTGTGTGTGTGTGTGTGTTTGTGTGTATGTGTGTGGTAACTCCCGGGCGGAAACGGTAAATCCTATGAAACTGAAATTTCATATTTAAGACAAGTATACGCCCGAGACGTTACAAAATCTTTTTCATCAAAATGAGCTTTAAGAAGAGCCACTATATACCATGCATTTTGCACCTTTTTTCGATTTTCACAAAAATGGTTCCGACGATTTTGATTGAAATCGCTATATCGATGTAAAATTTAATGGGCTTTAATATCAAGTAGTTTTCATTCTGATTAAAATGGTGTGACAGGGCTTAAATGCCGACATTTTGAATTTTCTTACCCTAAAGTACCTTTAATTTTGTAGATTCTATAAAAATAACCAAATTATCTTGTTAGCATTGATGAATAACACATATGCATGTATGTTGTGCGAATTTAAAAAACCACTAAAGGAGAAAACTGAAAAAAAAAATTAACGCAATTTTTTGTTTTTGAACATAAGAGCAGTAATATACATGTATGATATACCGTTGGAAAGCTAAAGATTTTAGAAAAAAAATATCTAATACACAAGAGCTTGTAAAAGTTATTAAAAAGTGATGAAAACGAGATAAAACATACTGATTATTTTAGATAATAATATAATATAAAACACATGTTTCTATAGAAATTTAATTAATTAATTCCTTTATATTTTTTATCTCTAACTGTATTTGAAATTTTTTTAATCGATTTATAAAACGGAGGTAAGTGAAAGTCGTGTGTTGCCCGCACCAGATTTTTTTAATTTTATGCATTTATACCAATTTACACTTGTTTTAACAATAGTAGTATGTATTTTTTAATATTGTTTCTTAGTGGAGCATTAAAAATCTTGAGGGATAGTAGTAACGTTCTCAAATTTTGTATAAGTAATTAGTGGACTACTAAAATAGTCGAAGTTTCCCGCTAATTCTTAATTTAATATCTGTAGTTGTCCGGGTCCTCTATACCCTAGTATACCCAGCCTCTATGAAGTGGGTAACTACAAATTGGCGAAAAAAACCTGGAGGCTGAGATATGTATTGAACCCAGGACCATTCTTGGGTACGGATGCACTGGTTTTTGATTTTAATAATTTATTTATTCTCAAACTTAAAAAAAGATTTAAAATCAAACATTTTGAGCGCCATGCATCACCCAAATATTAAAATTAAAATGATCTCGAAACGTTGCCAATATATAGTATAACAGCTTTTTTTATTTTATTTTTATAATCTTCATGAACAAAAAAAAATACAACTTATAAATTGATATATAACTCAAATATGATCTATGATCTATTATTCGTTATATTATTGTACGTTTCTTATACTTTTAAACGGTGTCATATGGCTTAATGCTAATAGCGTATACTTAATGCCAATGTCAATAGCAAGAATCTTATATAAGAACAAATTTTAAAAAAACTATTCTGCTTATGTATAACGGATTTTAGCGATTAGGAAATTTAAAAAGCCCCTCTTTAAAGACGTTAATCGCATTGGAATTTTTTTTTTTTTTTTTTTTTTTTTTATTTTTTTTTTTTTTTTATTTTATTTTTTTTTTGAGGAAACGAATCTTTTGCATTAAAATGCCATGAAAATTTATTTAAGTTTATTTTATTGCAATCACATGCTCTCTACACCTTCTGAAGAAATATAAGAAAATAATTCGCCTTAGTGCTTAATACTATTGTTTCGCCAAATTATTTCTCATTTAATGGTTTGTGTAAACATTTTTTTTTTTTTTTTAACTTTTTTAACTGAAGGTTTTTCAGAAAGTGGTGGCGTGGGAAGTACAGTCGGTTCCTCTAGAACGGGGTTGTGAATGGGAAGGAAGAGGCCGCGAGCGTACCTGGGGGTGTGGCCGAGCTGACGTAGTGCTCGTAATTACAGGGTTCCTCGGGAGATAGGGACAGGCAGGCAACAGAGATGGGATATGTAAATGAAATATACTCTCCAAGATAGGGTGGCTGTACCCCCCATCTCTTCCCCCGATTGTCTAATCCTCTTATGTTCATTAATATAGCACCGTCTCCTTCATCGTCTCATCATCATTTATATATTTTATTTATATTAAAATTTATATCATCATTTATTATATTAAAATTCCCCCTTTTTTTTTAAATCAAAGTGGTGTTATTATGGAAAAGTTTTAACTTTTCATTATCTGAAATTCTTAAGTGGCTAACGCGTCTTAGTTGATTTATATTCAGACGAGTTAAATATTTTTGCGGCTGAGAATAGTTCTTTAAAGTGGGTTTTATTTAGAGTTTGAAGCTCTATCAATGTCTATAGAGTAGAGATGATTCATTAATAATAATAATAATAATATAGGCTTAGCGAAACCGAAGGTTCGATGCCGATACCACCAAATTCCGCCTACACAGACTCGTTGTTTATCCTTCAAAGTAAGCGGCCACGTTTCACATCCGTAAAGAATCTTTATGTTTTTAGATATAAGCCGCGAACTAAGTAACTTAAGTACAACTGAATCGGGACTTTATTTCTTCCTGGATTTCATTTTTTCTTGTTATCAACGAACCTAAATACTTGAATTTCTCTACGTGTTCAAAAGTATGCCCTGATACATCAATATCACCAAGATCGCCACCGTTTCTGCTAGGATGATTCATTACTTTTTCGATTATTAAATCTTTATTATTAATTAAATAACTTGGTTTTAGCTCTTCAAAAAGATCTTTAATACAATTACTTGCTGCTATTTGTTTTATTGGTGAGATCCAATTAAAGAATGTGTGTCTCTCTTCTGTATCTAAATTAATGAGACTGGCAAGGCATATGCGTGTGGCAGTCGGTTTTAAGGCACGAACGAAGCTTAGTACAAAAATTAATAATTTTCTTCCAAATTTGACTTTTAAAGGAGTTCGTCTAGATTCTAATCGAACAATATAATTTGGAATACATTTGGGCCATAAATATAATTACTTCAATCATTTAGTCTGTATCGACTCTAAGCCATGTAGATAATTTAAATCCCATATTTCGGCTCCATAAAGAAGTGTTGATGCAACAATGGAATCAAATAGGGCCATTTTTGCTTTCCAGGAATCACTTTTACCCCAGCTGAATATCACCTTTGCACCTTGAGAGATTTTTGGTTGATATGACCGAATGCTTTGACAAACTTTCCAGAGGTTGAGAAAGATATTCCTAGTTAAATATAATAACTCAAATATATATATATATATATATATATATATATATATATATATATATATATATATATATATATAAATTCTCATGTCACAGTTTTAGTTAACATACTCCTTCAATACGGCTTTACCGGTTTTTATGAAATTTTATGTGCATATTGAATAGGTCTGGATGAATACTTCGGCTACTATCAATTTTTCATACCCCTAAGTGATAAGGGTTGTTCACCCCTAACTTTATTTTTAAATTGTTTGGACAAAATTATATTTTATTATTATTTTATAAAGTTACATTAAAAAATACTTCCAACCCTAAATGTTCACACTTCTATCACCAACTCTTATTTTTTAATAATAATTTTAGTAATTTAATAATTTTTCACCCCGCTCGATAACTGATCAATTATCACTTGGTAAGTTATCCCCGCCAGAGGTCTACCGGTGTCACTTCTCAGCCAGTTAACAGTAGGGAGTAGGGATGAGACCGGAGCCGGTCTCCTCTTTCTCTCACACAATTAGCCATATCTAACTCCCTCCACATTTTTCGGCCACTATTATTGTTTATGCATCAAGCTTAGTAGTTCAATTATGATTTTACTATCTTGGTGTGAAGTATGGTGCCAGAATTGGAGGATTAAAATTAATTCTAACAAATCCCACCAGATAACATTTACCCTACGTCGTAAACCAATGACTTCTTGCCCTACAGCATCCTTTAATGACACTCCACCAGCCCCTGTTGAACAGATTCGATACCTAGGACTCCACCTTGACAAACGTCTGACATGGAATACCCATACAAGACTTAAACGACAAGAAACTGCTCGACGTTTTCGACTTCTTCAACACTTACTGGACAAACTCTCCAACGTTACACTTAATTACAAAAGACTTATTTATATGACCATCATAAGATCAATATGGACTTACGGAGTAGAGCTATAGGGCTCTACTAAACCATCGAATTCTTCTCGTATCCAATCCTTACAATCCAAAATCCTTGGTAAAATCCTTAACGCTCCTTACTATGTCAAGAATAAGCTTATCCATAAAGACCTTAATATCCCACATTTTACTGAATTAGCCCGAACCAGGTACCAATCATTCCATGAAAAACTCCATTTCCACTCTAATCCACTAGTTTCTATCCTATCATCCTCTACGATTCCTGATAATCCTCCGAGGCGTCTGAAAACAAGATGGCCCCGAGACCTTCTCGTTTAAAATATTTTTAGAGGGCTGCCAATGGGTGGCGTCTCTTCATGCATTTCATGTCAGTTTGGTATGTCCACCACATTTACTTGTACATAATAATACAGTTGTAAATATCAATAAATATGTTTTTAAAAAAAACTATCTTGGTGTAACTCATGTTTTTCACACGGGCAATTATACGCGGCATGCTCTCGAGTGGGTAAACCATCCAGTTTGTTTGTGTTCGGTAAAGATAAGCTAACAAAACCTATTGTTCACTCTAAGCATTAAGAGATTGATATTGTTTGTTAGTGTTTTCTGTCGAAATTAATTAATGATATATATAATATATATATATAATTTTAAAGAATAAATTAAAAAAACTAATGGTTGGTGTTGAATTATTTTTATATTCCCCCATCGTTTACAGCACTACATGCCACTCATATACCTCATATACACAGTTAAAATAAGTTAGTTTATTTCTTTTTCCTACACTAGAAATTTCCTAGAAATAATTTATATGGGAAAACAACGTTTGACGTGTCAGCTAGTATATATGATATATATGATGAAGTAAAGTGGTCCATAATATATTTTTTTTTCCCTTAAAATTTCTGAAGTGGAACACCTACCTTTTCGGAAATCAACGTTTCGATTTATGTTCATTAAATTAATACGAATTATTATTCCCGATTATTAGTAAGCGTACTGCCGCATACCCCATTCTCCTTGGACCCTAGGGGTCCGAAGATGGGACCTCAGAGGAAAAGCGAATATAGGTCAGAGAGGTAAAGGCGGAGAGAGATGAAGAAATTAGCGGTAGCCTTGTTGTGGGCCTTATAGGGGAAGGCATCGCAGGCATCTCCGCTTTGACCACGCCGCCGGGCCTAGGCATTTTTTAATTAATTCATATCTGTTGGCCCTTTCCCGCGCTCTGTACCTCAGCTACTGTATCCCTCACATCTGCCTCAGATCCTGGCTCCAGATAGTAGAAACGGTGTTTTTCAATTTTTTTTTATTTATAGTAATTTACAACTCTATTTAACAAAAAAAATATATAATTGTGTAATAAGAATACAAGTTTTGAAAATTTCATACAAAAGAACTCCCCTTTGATAGCGTTACATTAACTAATCGGAGATAATAGGTCCCGATGCCCTCTGCTTTTCAATTGCCTCTAAGGGCAATAGGTATAGGACGTATACCTATCTAACGAAGATTAGTTTAAGATAAGCGGGTTAGGGATGGTTGGGCAGAGAATCTGCAATAAAAAGAGTTATGTCTGAGAAAATGAGAATGAATCGGTTCCACGTGAGATAGCATGGACATCCAATTAATTTAGGATAAGTTAAAAAAAAAAAAAAAAAAAAAGGCGTCTGGATTATATGGATCAGCAAAATTTCTGTAGTCAGAACGTCTACAACTAATAGAAGAAATAACCAGCTGATATTAGTTTCATATTATCATTGTTAAAAATGGTTGTTATTCTGTTCGTATTATTTGATTTACTTGTATTGATTTCTATTGAGGATGTATAGTCGACTGTAGAAACTATTATAGGTGGAATAATCAGGAATCTGTCATTTTTTGAAAATTTTTAATTTTGCCAACGTTTCGGCTCAAGCTTGTGAGCCATCATCAGGGCTACAAATATCATCACTGAGCCATGTCCAAGCATATACTGTTTATGCTTGGACATGGCTCAGTAATGATATTTGTAACCCTGATGATGGCTCACAAGCTTGAGCTGAAACGTTGGCAAAATTAAAAATTTTCAAAAATGACTGATTCCTGATTATTCCACCAATAATTCTATTGATTTCATATATTCCTTCAAGAAAACTGGAAATTCATTTTCATCCCGGATATTAACTTTTTTACCTAGTACGTTATATAGTATACTCTCTCTCTCTCTCTCTCTCTCTCTGTATATATATATATATATATATTTAGTATTTTTTTTTTCTCGTTTAATCATAGTTAATTGTCTCGTGAAATTGTTTGAGAGCAGAACTAATATGGACCTCAGATAATGCCACTAGAATGGAGTGAGTTTATGAGTTAATATGTGAGAGCTATAGGAATCAACCTACTTAATACGGGATATAAGTTGTTCTCAGTAACGTTAAAAACCACCTAATTCCATATGTGGAACTACAGCTTGGAGAATACCAAGGTGGACTTAGCGCCAATCGTTCTACTACTGACCAGATATTCTCGCTTTGACAGATGATGGAGAAAATGAATGGGCTTAATAACCTCATGTGGCTACTCTTCATAGACTATAAAGCTGCTTTTGACTCAGTCATTAGGAGTTGTACCATTCTATTTGAAAAATGGACATCCTGGCTAGACTGAATCTCCTTACTAAATTTACAATGTAGGAAACGATGGGCAGGCTCAAAGTTGAAGGAAAAATTGGAGACTTATTCCCATTGAGCTCAGTGGTGAGACAAGGGGATTCTCTTGCCCCTTTTCTGTTCAACATAGTCCTGAATGCAATTGTAAAAAGATCACGGCTGAAAGCATGAGGAATGGTCTTTAACAAGATTACAGAAATTGTGGTATATGCAGACCATAATAAGAACTCGAAAAAGCTAAAGGAAGTATTTACAGTGCTTGAGATAGATGAAAGAAGATCGGGCCAGAGATTAAGACAAGGTAAAGATCCTAACTCTGAGGAAGAAAAATTCAGCTCATCCAGCACTCAGATTTGAGTGTGCCTTTGAATACTATGATCGATGATCATTGATGCCTTGGATGAGGAAGACGAAATAAAGCATAGGATGACAGCAAATCGATCTTATTTCAGTCTATCTTGACTCCCGAAGTATACTGCTCCGTCGCACAACCAATCGTTTTTACACATGCATCCAAAACCTGCAAAAGCATGATCCTAAGGCGTATTTTTGGATTTGTAGAGGCGAATGGTTTTTTTCCGCTCCGAAAAATTACAAAGGTGTACACACTTCATGATGACTTGAGTGTTTCCCAGTTTGTTTCAATACACGACAACCAGCAGGTGGTTGGGTTAGAATGGATAAAGAGAGGACAGTCCGAAGACTTTATTATTAACCCCAACGGTAGCCTCTTGGAAGATCGAAAAAAAGATTGAAGGACAGCGTCTCCGAGGATCTGAAGAAAGGTGGGATCTGTGAGACGTGCTACCGACAGAGAGGACTGGAGAAGTTGGCTAGGGAACGCTTTATGCGTCTCTCGCGCTGATGATGAATGGATGAAAAACAGACCATTATACGCACCTTAGGGATTTAGGCACAAAGGGTCTTAAACGTTTATTTCCGTTGAATAAACAAAAAATAAAAAAAATAATATCCCAATAGTTACGCAATCCTTAAAATAGATTTGATATATACGTTAGTGACATTAGAAAATAAGATTAATTTAAGCCATATTTCATTATTAAGCTCCATCAAAACTCAGATCCTGAAAACAGGGTATGGATACATGACTATAAAAGGCTAAACTTCAAAAGTTTAAACTTCGTCTTCTCAATGTGGGACTTTACATTATTAAAATCATTCTTTTATTATTGATATAAATCATGAGTTTATTACCTGATGTCTCTATAAAGTGTGAGTAATAGGGAATAAAACCCACACGAACACGATATAGCTCATCATAGCCTTGAATAGTTTCCAGTAATATCAACTGACCAATCGCTACACCCGCGCAAATATCAATCTATAAAATAGTCTAAGTTTAAAATTTTTTTTTTTCATTAATTGAAATATCTTTCTTATTTACATTAATTTACAAATAATAGAATTTAAAAAAAAAATTTAAGTATTAATAAAAAATAATATTAAAAAAATTAAAACTTTTGTGAAAACTCATAAAACAAATTACATGTTTTTTTGTTTTTTTAAAAATTATTTATTGACATTTACAACTTTATTGTACAACACATCTAGTAAATAGGCAAAAAGAAAATAGGCATGAACAAGACATGTAGAGAAGCTACCCAGCGGCAGCACTCTCAAAATATTCTAAACTAGGAAGTCTCGAAGCCATATTATTTTCAGACGCCTTGGAGGATTATCAGGAATTGAAGAGAAAGGAGGGATTAGAGTGGGATTGGAGTTCATCATAAAAGGAATTATATCTGGTTCGAGCAAAATCAGCAACATACGGAAATTTAGGTCATCATGGATCAGTTTATTAGTTACAAAGTAATTATAGTAATAGTAAAATAGAGGATTTTACGAAGAATTTTGGATTGTAGGAATTGGGTAAGGGAAGAATTTGATAGTTTAATAGAGCCCCAAAGCTCTACTCATTAATAGGCAGTATGATAGTCATCTAGGTGATCCTTTTGTAGTTAAGAGAGAACGTTTGCCTAGTAAGTGTTGGAGTAGCCGAAAACGTCTTTCAGTTTTTTGTCGTTTTAGTTTTATAGGATGTTTCCAAGTTAGACATTTATCAAGATCAAGATTATCACATTTGTTCCGCACAGACGAGAGAAATATGGATTAAGGATACTGTAGGGCAGGATGTCATAGGTTTACGACGATGGGTATAGGTGATTTGGTGGAATTTATTGGAATTTTTTTTAATTTTCCAAATTTCAAGGTCACCTCCAATCCCACCTCGAGGTCTCTAAGGTGGGATTGGAGAGTTTGAGAGGTAATAGTTGGATCAGTATTGACTGATAACACACAAGTGTCATCAGCATAGGTAGAAAGGAAAGTGTTAGGATGGAAGGGGTTATCAGCTGTATAAACTGTGTAAAGAATGGGTCTTAGGATACTGCCTTGAGGAACATCTGCAAACTGACTAAAAATTAATGAATAGGAATTATTATGATTTACTTTGAAAGATCTGCCAGTGAGATAGGACTGGGTGATAAGGAAGCATGTCAATTGAATGTTAAATTCACTTTATTCAGTTATCCATTACTATCGTATTGTATACATTAATGTTATTTTGTATATAGTTATGATTGTGTGTAAGATGTTTATTTATTTGCCAACTTTTTATTTATCTCAATAATAGGTTTTTGTTTCGATTTGTTTTGTTTTTTATTTATTATTATTATTTTATTGTATATATATGAATTTATTTATGTTCTATTTTATGTAATTTGACCATTATTATAATTTTCTGTATATATAGTATGAATGTGGTCTCTTATCAATATTATTATTGTTCATTTTGTAACAAATTGTAATATATCTCAATAAAAAAAAAAAAAAAAAAAAAAAAAAAAAAAAAAAAAAAAAAAAAAAAAAAAAAAAAAAAAAAAAAATGTTATTTAATGTATATATAAAAATGTCTATTATTTATAATGTAAAAAAAAAGGAAACGTATTGAAGAATTTAAAATGATAATATTGCGATAATAATTTATTTTTTATCTTGATCCAAAATAAATACAAATAACTTAGAATTCTGGATAATATTAATAACCATTTTCTATTTTTTTTTCTTTTCTATTTTATAAAGGAACTAATTGAACTCAAATTAATAAGTTGAGTTATTTCCCAGCATATCCTTGACTAGGTAATAAAATTAATCTTGTTTTGAATATATCAAATCAAATATCAAAAATAATTAGTTCATTTATGATTAAAGGAAGTGATGGAAACAGATATGATTACTCAACAGATTTTACGTAAGAAACTATTATTCCATTTTAATATTCAGAGCTATAAAATCATTTTAAAACCATAAATATGTTGTCATCACTAATCGATGAAATATATTTATTGAAATAATTAACTAACTCATAGTATTATATACCAATAAATGTTTTTTGATTTATCTACTTGTTATTGAAACATTGAGATGTCTTACCATAATATCTCTTAATATAAGTTAAACTTTTGTTTTTTATATTATATTTACAAGGTTCTTCAACTGAAGAATACAAGTGTTGTATGTTCAGGCTTTAGCTTTCTTGTGGTTGAAAGTATTCTCAAAACTGGTAATTTGCTAAATCTGAAAAAAGCTCTTGATTAATATTGGCTATAATTGTGAATAGATAGATATACTGATAAAATCGTTTATTTATATTACTTCCTTTGCTTCTTTTAATACGTAATTAGTCCCAAAACCTATTGTTCAATCATTAATCCTATGAAGACAATTGGAGGCTTTAAGTGTTTAACACATTGTCATATTCGGTCTTAGTGAATTTATGATATCATTAAACAAGATCATAAACATTTTAAATGGATTTATCTTAGTAAATAGAATTGGAATTTGTTTGTTTATGTTTAAATATTATTATAATTTTTCTCAATGATTTAGTATCGGAGATCAGCTCATGATTAGTTGTATCAGTTTTCTTTATGTTGTTTTAATCTGACGTACTAAACCCTTAAATGATTCTAACTTTTCAATTTTATAACTAGGTTTGTCAAGATGTTGAATTCTGCACCTTTATTGGTTCTTTACGCCGTTTTTCAATAAATAAAATTATATTTGTACTTGTAAGAACATGTAGTTTGTGTATTTGTGTTTTTGAATGTATTATTAAAAATACTAATAACTAACATTTATGGCAATTTTTAAGCTATTGTACTCTTGGTAAAGTAGGTCATGTTAATTATCCATCCTAAGGAGTACCTTTTTTTCCCGTTTTTTATTTATTAATCAGTAATTTTACTTATCGTCTGGGCCGGATTTTCGATATTAAGATCCAGACGTTTTAGTAGATCGATATTCTTTGATAATGCACTCCAGAAATTTCAGTAATATTTCATTTACAGTATATATGGAACATTTAGTTGTCCAATATTCTTGGACCTTAACTTAATGTAATGTCTGCAAAAAAATTATACATGGTCTCAATTATGAAGAAGCTGTATTTTAGACGGGATGAGCTAGTCGGGAAGATTGACCACCGTTTTTCTACAAGACTGAAAAATTACTATAGCTTAGTTGTGCCAAGACCAAAACATACCTGGACGACACACCGGACTTCTTATTTCATTGCTACTGTATACAACAATATTCCTCAAAATTTTCAATTTTCTCACACAAATCATTTTATATTCCTTATTTATTGTATTGTTTTTGCTGTGTAGTGTGTTCTGTTTCTTTATAATTGTATTTTATATTCCTTATGTATTATATAGTTTTTTTTAGCTGTGTAGTGTGTCACTGTTTCTTTATAAAATTGTATTTAATTATTTAAGTATTGTATTGTATCATACTGTGTACTGTCACTGTTTGTTATTGTACTTTTATTGAATTGCCGCAGGTGAACTCCTTTCCCACACTCGGGCTCGCCTTAGTGGGATTGTGACTTCTACTTGCACTGCAATATGTCTGTATTTTGATCTAAATAAAGAAGTTTAAAAAATAAAATAAAAAAATGTATGGATCCTCCAGACCGGATTTCGGGTATAATTTATTCCTTCTCCGGGCTAAATTTTTGAACTTAAGATTCATATATATATATATATATATATATATATATATATATATATATATATATATATATATATATATATATATATATGTATATATATATTGCACTCATGTATGTCTGAGGAGGGGGGGGAGGGTCACTAGTATTTATTTTATAATAATTGTTGTTGTATTCGTTTCGACAACTGAATTTTGACCGAAAAATCATTATTTATAAGAAATGCGACCTGTCTTTGTAAAAATCTTCTTTTCGGAATGGGGCCCACTATCTGCAATTTTTTTTTTTTCTTTTTGACAAACTCAAAAAATATGTTTTCCACTATGATAGGTCCGTTCCGAAATAGCGACCCGGTTGGCTGACACACTTATTATATACACGTAGAGGAGGAAGCAGGTTCTTGCCCATGAGCGAGCATGCGTCCCCCTTTTGCAGATCGCTCAGAAAGAAGAAGGCAGTTACTCCACTTATCTCCGATATGGAAGTGGATTGATCCAGATTCCTTATTATTTCGTATCATTACCCTTTCATCGCGCATTTAAATGCTTATTTAGAATACCCCTTGCAGTCAGCGACTCTATTACGATGATGACGAAAGGAGTAGTAGAAAGTAGCATAAACTAGTTTTTTGTTAGTCGGCAATTTTTTTTTTCTTTTCTAGTTGAGGTATAGTTATCGATTGCTTCCACTATTATGTGGATATATAGGGGCAGAACCTAGGAGTGGCTGCTTCGATGGAATTGCTGGGAGGGGTAAAGGATTTCACTGTTAAGACCCAGGGACGGATCAAGACCATATGGGACCCTGGGCGAAATGATCCAGGGGGTTTATTTCTTATTATTATGTAATTATTAAAAAATATTAAAAATCAATGACAACGAATATTATTGCTAAAAGAAACTATCGAAGGAAGTAATGACATGTATATGTATTCCTTATAGATTTTAAGCTTAGTCAATAACTACTCCATACTGTGTACTGTGTTACTTTTTCTTTATAATTGTATTTAATATTCTAGGGTTGGGCATAATCGAATGATCGTCATAATCGGATGATCGGACTTCGATGATTTAATTAATCGAATGATTTCATAATCGATTAATCGAATAATTAGTATGCATTGTGAGAGACGATTTATGTGACGAGCAAAAAAAAAAAAAAAACCCTCGATTATCGTTAAACAGTTCAGTTCGAATGATCATTCGCTTATCCACACCGATTAATCAGATAATCGATTAATCCGAATGATTGTAATAATCGGATGATCCGATAATCGTCATTCGATTATGCCCACCCCTATTATATTCCTTATGTATTATATAGTTTTTTTGCTGTGTAGTGTGTTACTGCTTCTTTATAAAATTGTGTTATATTATTTAAGTATTGTATTGTATCATACTGTGTACTGTTACAGTTTGTTATTGTATTTTTATTGATTTGAAGCAGGTGAACTCCTGTCCCACACACGGGCTCGCCTTAGTGGGATAGTGACTTCTACTTGACCCTGGGAGACACGGTCCAGGTGGTTTATTTTTTATTATTATGTAATTATTAAGAAATATTAAAAATTTTAAAAACAAATGACAACGAATATTATTGCTAAGAGAAACTATCGAAGGAAGTAAAGATACAATCTAAAAATAAAACTTAATGAACTAAAGAAATATTGTGCTGGCAACACACGACTGTCATAATTAATTTAAAAATTATACTCTATTAACTATACTTCAATTTAAAAAATATTTTAAGTTGACTTTAATAAAACGTGATTTCATTTTCGTTGGAAACATATGATTTAGATTAAATAATGTAAATATATTAAATTGTTAATCAGTTATAAGTTTATTCCCTATTCGTCACTTTATATTACCTTTTACGACTTTTTGTAACAGACAATATTTTTTCTAAAATCTTTCTCTTCTCAACGGTATATTATACGTCTATACGCCATCATATTTGTCCAACTTGTATATTTAGTCATCCTTTATCTTTGTAATTAAAATGATATGATTAATGTTTTGGAATGTACAAAATTAAAGGTAGTTTAGGGGTAAAAAATTTACAACATCGGCATTTAAGTCCTGTCAGACTATTTCAATCAAAATGAAACCTACATCATATTAAAGCCTATTAAATTTTACATCGATATAGCGAGTTTAAGCAAAATCGTTAGAGCCCTTTTTGAGAAAATCGTAAAATGGTGCAAAATGCATGGTATAAAGTGGTAGTTCTGGTTAGCCGATTTTTATAAAAAAGTTGCTGTAACGTCTAGGGCGTATAGTTGTCTTAAATATGAAATTTAATTTTCGTCCACCTTTTTGTTTCCGTGCGTGACTTACCACAGACACCTACCTTGGTTATTTGGACTCATGTGATCCTAAAACGTGTATTTCCGTCTAAAACTGGAATTAGAAAATTTTCGCGATCGTAATACTTTCCCTTACTATCTATGCTGTATACAGGTAAGTGAAAGTAAAAATAATTGTTTGGATGGACCTCCATCAATGGTATAGTACCAAATAGGCCTGATAATGATTAATGGTTTTTCGAGTAAGTGTTGTAGTAATTGGTGTTGGTGGGCAATTTCTTGTCGTTTGAGGCTAGTGTGAAGATTCCAAGTAAGACGTATGCCAAAATGGAGCAACGGAACTGTTCCACACACACAGCTTAGAGGAAAATTTCTAAAAGATGAAGCGATACCGGATTTTATTGAAACCCTAAACTATTTTATCTATTTATCTTTGTGGCGCTACAACCCTTGGTGGGTCTTGGCCTCCTCATTGATCCACCTAAACTATTACAACTCATGGTTCTTAAGCTCAGCACATAGTTAGGTCGCCTTAGATTTAAGACGTCCTCATTATATTTATACATAGCATTTCCATGACAAATTCAACCTTATTTAAGTCAAAGCCTACCTCTTCCATGTAAAACTCGACTTTTTTCATTTCAAATTCAACTTTTAAATGTCAAATTAAACCTTTTCCATGTAAAATTCGACTTTTTCCATTTCAAATTCAACGTTTTCCAAATCATATTCAACCTTTTCGATTACAAATTCAACCTTTTTCGGTTTCAATAGAATAATAAAAATCAAGTTAATATAAATTTATTATTTTATGGTTATTATAATTTCTAAAGTATCTTAACATTTTTAAATTTGTGCTTAATATTTAGTGTAAAATATATATCCTTATCTAATACACAGGCCATTCATTTATCATAAATCATCTAAGGCCCGTTTGCTGTTCGGAGGAAGTGAATACATGTAAATAGTTAAATCAAAGGATAACTAGAAAAGAAATAGAGCAGGTTTCCTTGGATGAAACACGTGTAGGTAATTAAAATTAAATTAAAAAAATTAAAATAAAAAAATCCTGAAAAATATAAACTATAATCAAGGTTCACAAGGTAAAAAAAATTACTCAAAATATTTTTATAGGTATTCTGAAAAATTAACCATTATATAACTTTCATTATATAATATATATATATAAGTTGTAATGTTCAACAATTAATTATTTTCACTGTTCATTACATTTTTTTCAAGTTAGAAATTTTTAAAATAAAATTATTATACTTCTAAGGTCCTCTTATAAATTTATGTTACTATTGATATTTCCATAGATTGGTTTTCAATCAGGAAAAATATTTAGTCTATAGATAATCATCAAATTCTTTCATATTTATCAATTTTAGTACTGTTATTGTTAGTAAACGTTAAATTTAAACAAAAAATATAATCTATACATGACATTTGTCCTGAAAACTAATGCTCAACTGTAAAATCTTGATTTTACACTAATTATACAAAATAAATAGGTATGAATGTGATCAAGATTGCTATTATTATTTTCTTTATAATATTTATTAATTTATTTATTTATTTTTTTTTATTTACAATGTACATATGGGATGAATGATTTATTCTATCTGTAATACTTATTGCCCAGGAGGTGGCAGTTTGTATTATATCTTAATAAAATTAATTTTAAAAAAGAAGTCCAAGATAAATTCTCTAACGGTTAACTCGAGAACACATTATGCATTTGGTTGTGAAATAAGTTTATAGTGTTTTTCAATATTTCAATTTAGTCCTCTGTGTGTATATACATATTCTAAAAAATCTGGTGCGGGCAACACACGACTTTCACTTACCTCCATTTTTAAAATCAATGAAAGAATTTTCAAATACAGTTAGAGATAAAAATACGTGAAATTATTAAGGAATTAATCAAATTAAATTTCTATAGAAACATGTGTTTGATTCAAAAATCTATTATATTAATATAAAAATAAAAATAAACTTTATTCACATATTTACATTTGGACAAAATGTTAACAATGATTTTGGATGAGTCATCCTTACAATCAGAAAATATTTTTGTTTTTTTGTGATTATAGTACATTAGCCTAATGGCAAACATATGGTGAAAAATTGAGGTTACTTTGCGATTGTAGGAAAAATTATACAAAAAACCTACGCATAAAAACTACACATAAAATAATTGAGAATACATAAAATATTTAAAGATACATGAAATAATTGAAAATACATAAAATAATTGAAAATACATGAAATAATTGAAAATACATAAATTAATAGAAAATACATAATATGATTGAAGATTATAAAATTTATAACATAAGAAAGAAGTTAATTTAATAATACATGTTTTGTTCTCTTATGAGTATATCGTTTTAGTGAAAATTTATTGTAATTACCGATTTCTTTTATTAATGGGTTTTTAGAGACTGGAGTTTTACTGAAGTAAGAAGCTGTTTGTGAATGGACAAGTTGTTTGATTGTAGGAAGCTGCAAGTCTTGGAGCATTGATGATATTTTCGTGTATCGGGGGAAATTATTAATTATCCGCATTGACAAGTTTTGAATTCTCTCGAGTTTATGGAAGTTAGTCGAGCAGGATGAGCTCCAGACTGGAGAGGCATATGTGATTAACGGGCGAATGACTGATTTATATATTGTTAATTTGTTTTGAGTACTCAAACGGGATTTTCTATTAAAGTAAGGAAACATTTTGTATATTATTTTTTTCGCCTTGTCAATTTTTCTGTTGATGTGGTCGGTGAAAGTAAGTGATTTGTCTAAAGTAAGGCCTAAGTACTGTACAGATTTTGACCATGGGATGAGAGCTGAATTTAACTTAATTTGGTGGTTTATTTTTGAGCGACGTTTAGTGAACAGGATTGCTTCAGATTTGGTGGGATTAATTTTCAATTTCCATTTGTTGCAATACTTGTTAAATTGTTTAAAGTATTGTTGTAAGCGATTTACTACAGTATCAATACGATATGATGAAGTATACAATGCAGTGTCATCGGCGTATAAAGACCTCGTCACAAATGGGTTGGTCGGTAGGTCGGAAATGAACAAATTAAAAAGAATTGGAGATAAGCAAGAGCCTTGGGGAAGACCCACCGAGATAGGGAGAGTATCGGAAGTAGATTTGCCAACTTGAATATAAAACTGTCTATTTGATAAATATGAGTGAATAATGTGAATCAGGTATGGCGGAAAATTATATGAGATTAATTTGTATATGAGTCCGGAGTGCCACACAGTATCAAATGCTTTTTCTAGGTCCAGAAGGAGCATACCGGTATGTTTGCGTTCGTTAAAGGCTTTAGTGATGAAGTCAGTGAGTCGTGCCAATTGGTCAACGGTGGAGTGATGTTCCCTAAAACCAAATTGTTCATCTATTAGTAAATTATTTAGTCTAATATGCTTGTTAATTCGTTTGAGTATTAGTTTTTCTAGAATTTTGGATAGTATATTTAGTAGACTTATAGGTCTGTAGTTCGAAACATTACTATGGTCTTTATTTGGTTTTTTTATAACTATAGTTTTGGAAGTTTTCCAGACTATGGGGAAGTAACTAAATCTTAATATGGAATTAAATATTTTGGTTAAAAAATAAATAGATTTTCGGCTTAAATTTTTTATTACTAGGGAGGGAATGCTATCATCGCCTGGGGATTTTTTAGGTTTTAGACCTTTAATGATTTTTCCGGTTTCTTTTGGAGAGATAGATGAGAAATTAACAGTAAGAGGTGATTTTAAATAATCGCGGACGGATTTCTGAATTTTTCGGTTGTGGTGATTTGATCCAAAGAGAGAAGTAATTGAGGGAGTTGTTTGGAAATGCTTGGCTAATAGTTGAGCTTTATCTCTGTCCAGATATGCATAGCCGTCATTATTTTTTAAAGGAGGAATTTTCAGAGACTGCTTAGTTAAATTCTTGTGAATTTTCCACATTTTATTATCCCCTGGCTGACAGGATTTTAAAACCGTAGCCCAGTTTTCGTTTTTCCAATTATTAAGACGTGTTTTAATATAACTATTTAGTTTATTATAGACTAATTTGGTTTTTGGGTTATTATTACGTTGGAAGTATCTTTTTAATCTATTTTTAATGTATATTAGGGCTCTGAGTCGGTAGGGTAAATCATTATGATAATGTGGATGGAGATAATGTTGTGGAATGGATAACGACATGGATAATTTGATATGTTTATAAAAATCAATTAGAGTAGTGTCGATTTCTTTCGAATCATTTATGGTCGGATTTATGTTGATTCGGGAATCTAGCTCTTTCCTGAACTTTTGCCAGTCAGCGTCTTTGAGCGAAAATTTGAGTATTTTTGAAACTGTAGGTAGGGGAGATTGAATACGAAAAATCACGGGATTATGGTCTGAATTTAGAAATGGTAAGGAGATAAGAGGTGATAAATTGTAAATATTTTTCGTTAGAGCCAAATCGATAATACTAGGTTTGTAATTACGTTGAGTCGGTATATGGGTTGGTTCAGGCGGACTGTGTAGTTGAATGAGGTTTTTTACTATGAAGTTTAGAACGAATTTACCGTTTTTATTTGTTCTGTTACAGTTCCACTGTGTGTGCTTAGCGTTTAGGTCTCCAAAGATGATCACTTGTTTATTTAATTTGAATAGTTTAGTCATGTCTGGAATATTTATTTTATTTGGCGGGATGTACACAGATATTACAGTGGTTGATTTATTGTTAATAATTGTATTAATCGCAACGGCTTCGGTAGACATTAAGTCAGGAGCTTGTATAAAATGGTGCTGGACATCGGAACGGACTAAGAGCATGACGCCCCCACCTGCTCTGCTACGATCTCGTCTATAAATGACATATCCCGGAAGCGAGAAACGATCAGTTTCAGAAAGACGTGTTTCACAAACAGAGACTAAATGGGGTTGATTATGATTTAAAAATAATTTAAATTCTACGTCGTTTCCGCGAATAGTTTGTGCGTTCCACATCATAAATTTAATTTTACTATTGTCACTAGTCATTAGAAATTTTTGAATGAGTTGTGGCATCTATTATAACGTTAAGGAGAAAGCTTGTTGTGGTAGAGTACGGGATATAATCGCTGATTTTAAGTTTTGTTGAATTAAGGCCAAGGCAAAAGTTGTTTATATCGCCGCTTTTACAATTGTAATTTAACAAGACAGTGTATATAAACAACTTTACAACGCTAACACTCATAAGAGATTTGAATATATAATTATTATGAATATATTTGCACAATACGATGACCATTAATCAAACATAGAAAGTATGCCTTCTACTAGAATAAAGATTTTTGACATACCGTCTTCGGTGCTTTTTAGTTGTGATAAAATTTTTTTGAAGTTTGTAATTAATTTACTTACATTAAATAGATTAAACATACCTTTTATTTCTTTAAAACAGTCAGACATCGTAGGTTCATTAGGGTTGTTGTTGACGGTTTTCGGAGAGAACGTGTTTTGAGGCCACGGTGATTTCGGGGTTGGTAGTACTGGAAATTCTTGATCGCTTTGTGTAAATGTTTTTCGTGGAATCGCTCGTAGTGCAGGGTTTTTTTTGCTTAGCTGTAGTTCGAGATTTCTTTGGTATTTGGAGCATTGCGTGGAGTTTGAAAAATGTTCATCAGAGCAATTGCAGCATTTGGGTTTGAAACCGTCAATTAATGTATTTGGACAATTCTTTGAAAGATGTTCTCCGGCACATTTCAGACATCTTGGATTTTTGAAGCAATTACGTGCCACGTGGTTAAATTCCTGGCATTTGTAACATTGAATTAAAGTTTTGTTTGACCTATATTTCTCCCATTTTATTACTATGTTACAACAGTAATGAAGGTTATTTACTTTGGCTAGCTGTTCTTTATTGTCCAAAATTATTATTAATATCGGAAGCTTTATTACCCCGTTTTCGAATTTTTTTTCCATTTGATAGATTTTGTGAATGGCCAGGCCTTGATTTTTTAGGTCGGACGAAATTTCTTCTATAGGAAACTCAGGAGGCATACCTTTTAGAATAATTTTTGGTTTTGTTTCACTTTTCGGGGTGAAAGTGTGAAAACCGAGGTTGAGATCTTTAAAAGCACTTTTTACAAGTTCGAAGTCTTCGCTGTTTTGGACGTAGATTGTAGTTTTATTCATGTTATATTTTATATTTAAGTCTTTTACTTTTACTTTTAAATCATTGACAGTACCACTGATATTGTTGTAAGATGAGTTAACGATTATTGGGGGGTATTGGCTTTTCTTCTGTTTATGATTTACAATGTTTTTTAAGATCTCCGTATCTTCTTCATCTAAATCTGAAAGTAAATCATAACTATTGGAGGTTTCAATATTGAACTCACCTCTTTTACGTTTGGTTGAAGTACCTGGTATCTGTTCTGCCATAGTTCGTGCTTGGCCCCCGATCGGGGCGCCCTTGATTGTTCTACTTTGATGAGTGGTGAACAATTAAAAACTAACAGAGAAACACGAAATTTACCACTTAAAACATAGAATAAGTTATAAAAATCCTAGTAAAAAATATATCACTTTTATAACCTGTCTATTATATTATTATCTAAAATAATCAGTTAGTTTTATCTTCTTTTCATCACTCTCTATTAACTTTTAAAAGCTTGTGTATGAGATGATAATTTTTGTAAAACTTTAGCTTTCCAACGGTATATCATACATGTATATTACTGCTCTTATGTTCAAAAACGAAAAATTGCATTAAAAAAATATTTTTTCTGTTTTCTCCTTTAGTTGGGTATCGAATTTATTCAATTTATATATTTACCAGTTTTTCATCAGCGTTAACAAGATAATCTAGTTATTATTATTGAATCTACAAAATTAAAGGTACTTTAGGGGAAGAAAATTTAAAATATCGGCATTTAAGCCCTGTCAGACCATTTTTATCTAAATAAAACCTACATGATATTAAAGCCCATTAAATTATACATCGATATAGCGAGTTTAATCAAAATCGTCGGAACCGTTTTTGAGAAAATCGAAAAAAGGTGCAAAATGCATGGTATAAAGTGCCTCTTCTGGTAAGCTCATTTTGATGAAAAAAGTTTTGTCACGTCTCGGGCGTATAGTTGTCTTAAATATAAAATTTCAGTTTCAAAGGACTTACCGTTTCCGCCCGGGAGTTACCACACATACACACACACACACAGACACACACACACAGACCTTTTTGCGGGACTTGGTTATTTGGACTCAGGGGACCCTAAAACGTGTATTTCCGTTGAAAACTGGAATTCGAAAATTTTCACGATCGCAATACTTCCCCTTACTATATATAGTAAATGAAAGTAAAAAGGATTATTTGAGATGCTTTTACGTATCAGAATCAACCGAGATTCCTTATTTTAAAGTGGTATTTTGTTTTCTGAAAAAGGAAGAGAAAAAAAAATCATTTTTGTCATTTAATTTTTTTTTATAAAAGGAAAATATACTGCACAGACTGTTTACAAAATTTGCACCTTGCGCAAGTAGTTAGCTACGTTCAAATCCGGAAATTTTGACCTAGAAGACGCTAATCGACGTTCGGTGAGGACGTATAAAAAAAATACCTGGAAGATGGCAACATGCAATTGATCAAAATGGGTCATATTTAATGGACTAAAAATATTTACAACTATCTAATGTTTTTATTAAAATCGCCATTTAAAAACGCTACGAACTTATTTTACAACCTAATAATAAAGCCTTCTATGCCCAAGGTAGCGAGTACAAACTTGGCAGATGGTTCTATGATTTTTCAATGGGAGTAAAAAATCTTTAGTAATGACATTCTTCAGAGGGGACGTAAAAAGGCAGTCCCCAACCTGTGCGATGTCAGGTATTCGAAAAGATTCATATCCAAATTAAATCTAGATAGGAAAAATTTAGGACTCTCACTATAGCATCGTCCGATTAGCCATAGTAGCATAAAGTGACGTTAAATAAATAAACAAGTAATCTATTATATTGTTAACTACAACAATCAAAAACCTAATACCTAGCCGATAACACTAGATAGTAGACTACATAACCAATGATTTTTTACTCCCTTTATAATAAAGGACATCTCCCATTGGCATTCCTCCCTACGACAAAAGCGAAGGGAAGAGGTTATCCTGGCACGCCTGCGTATTGGATACACCCGACTAACTCACGGACATCTCATGGCACGGGAACCTCCTACGGACTGCCCAACATGCGGTTGCCCGATTACTGTTAAACACATTTTGACAGAGTGTAGGGCTTATGATACATATTGCAATAGACACTGACTTACCAACCGTTTTACAAGACAACATACAGACAACTGCAAAACGTTTTGACTTCCTACGACAGACCGAAATGGTTTACGCCTACGAGAAAAAAAAAAAAAATGTTATGCTAGCCACTACACCACAGGTGAACTCCCGACCATCGTCTGATTAGCTAGACTAAAAGTGACGTCATATGAACAAAATATATATTAATATTTTTTTTTCAAATAGATGTATCTAACAAAATAATTTCCAGACTTCAACGTGTCCTTTTATTGTTATTAAGCAAGTACTCTTTACGCCTGAATGGTCCAACGCCTTGAAATCCTACACCAATTATGCACCCCTGCGTTGAGTCCCAGGTGGTACGCAACCGGTGATGGAACTAGTCCCTCTGGGTGGCAACTGAGACTGCTAAGACCTAATCCGCTTTGACTATCAAAAATCTAGGATGTGTAGGCACTGTCAAAAAGTCAGATCTCATTCATGATCATAATTTATTTATTTAAAAAAAAAATGTTTTGACAAGATTTAGCTGCAAGGCACAACCTTATTTAAAATTTTATTCATGATTTCCTGGGATATTTATCAGTCGACATGTAGAAAGTTTTATTGTTTTTATTTTCACTCACCTATACATGAAATATATAGTAAGGGAAAGTATTGCGATCAGGAAACTTTTCGAATTCCAGTTTTCAACGGAAATACACGTTTAAGGGTCCCCTGAGTCGGAATAACCAACTCCCGCAAAAAGGTCTGTGTGTGTGTGAGAGTGGGTGGATCTGTCCGTGAGATGTTACACCAATTTTTTCAACTAAATCAGCTAACCAGAAGAGCAACTTTATATCTTACATTTTGCACTTATTTACGGATTTCTCAAAAACGGCTCTAACGATTTTGATTAATATAAAACTATATAATAATATAATTATAATACTATTTTATGTTCTAAAAAAATTTGTCTAAAGTTTTCTTCTTTAGTTAGTAACCAAATTCTTTCAATCTATATTTACAAGTATTTATCAATGCTAACATGATGCTATGGTTAATGAAGAATGAAACTTAGATGATATAAAGTCATCCAAAAATTATTCTTCAAATATGAGCGTATAATATGAGCGTATAATATGAGCGTATAATATGAGCGTATAATATGCCGTTAGAAAGCGCATGATTTCAGAAAATTTATTTTGCAATAATGAAATCGTACAAGTTATTGTAATTGTAAAACGTAATCCCATAAACTTATTAATATATGTTTTTGGTAAAGAGGAGGATGTGATAGTTCAATGTTGCCACCGTCCTAGAGTTATATTGTTTCTTCAGTATGGAAGATTTTAGAAACAATATAACTTACAGAATTGTAACTAAGTTGTTAAAATGAATGTTAATTGTTTGTATATCTATAAATTAACATTGTTATTAATTTTTTCATCTTTTAAATTATTGCATGATAACAGATCTTTCATGTGAAGTAAATGGGATCCCCATGAAAACTAAATTATATCTTTAAAATGTTTATTTGTTATAAACCTAACATTATAAGAACTTTTTTTATAGTTTTTGAAAACATACATCAGAATCAAGATTTCTTTATTTGGAAAAAATATATTTTCCGTTATCTATGCTTCACTTTAAAATAACAAACAAATAAACTAAACCAATTTTGATTTATGTTTTTAATTTTTGTCGATGATTAGTTATGATAATGAATAAACGATAAATGATGAACTAAAACTCTTACAGCGATAAACTCTAAATCGGTCCATCAGATTTTTTTTAAACATAGATAAGGCCACATTTAAATCGCACCCTGTGAAGTAGAGTTAGGTCTATTAATTAGTGAAATTAATAATTTAAATCAGGTTTTCGAACGATCTTAAGATATTCTATAAAAAGACTCAATATTTTTATTAAGAAAAGAATCTATGTAAATGAAGAAGTTAATATAACATACAGCTAAGCTATAAAGTTAACAAGAAAGCTTTCACAAGTGGAAATTGCCTTTTTAATAAGAAATAATTACTTTTGATAGCCCTTTTTACACCGTTTTCTGCTTTTCTCGATAGTGTTAGAACAGTTAGAGGTAACTTGTTTCCATTGTTACCATAAAGGTTACAATTCCTGTCATTTGCATCGTTAAACTTATTACAACCTATTATGCACAACTGTTAAGAGTCATTTAAATATAACTAAGTAAATAGCAGATGCTGAGAGCATTTTTTTTCTTTATTACAAAAACCCGTTAGGTTCTGTTGTCTACCTGCGCTTGTTAATTACTTACTAATTGCCTCGAAGTGCATCGAAGCTAGAAAGAAACAAAACGGACAACAGCTAAAGCTCATGTTTTAAATAATATTTTGAAAAATAAAAAGGGAGGCTATTATACTTTGTGATCTGCAATTACAATATATCTATATCTATATATCTATATAAGTGCACTTGGTCATAGCATCAAGCGTGGACGGCTTGGCCGATTTCCCAAATTCCCTTTTTGTTATGTTTAAATCAGTCCGAAGAAGGATCTAATAAAAGAAAAAAAGAGGAAAGTCTCATTAGTAAAACGACTATTTAATAGTTTGTAAATTTATGGTAGATGTAAATACAAAATTATAGAAAAAAAAGAAAGAATTATTGAAACAGGCAATCAGTAAATCTCCAAATACTCTAGTATTATTAATTGTAGGATAATTAACTGAAAAATATTATTAGCTGAGATAAAATAATTTCATATGATATATAACTTCATTAAAAACAGTCTTTTTATGGACATGTTAGTTGGAAATACTTTATAAACTAACAAAATAAAAAACAATACCAAAAATTATAATATTAATAATTAAATTTAAATTTATGTCAAATGAAAATTTTCTAAAAATAGTAGAGCAATACACTCAGATATGCCGAAGCTGAAATATTTCTCAGGCATCCTGGCGATTTAAGCCGACGAATAGGACCAATATAGTGAGAAGTGTTTTTTTAGTATTCGGTATGGGAGGTAAGCTAATTTTCACTAAAAAGTATTTTGAAAAATAAAAAAATATATAAAAACTAGTTGCATATAGGTATGTAGGTAGCTAATGAAAAGAAAAAAAATATGAATCTACATGATTCCGAGTAATATAAATTATATATATATATAATTATATATATATATATAAAATCGACCGAAAAATTAAAATATAAAATAATTAAGAATTCGCGTCTTGGTGCAAGGGGGCTTTTAGCCAGGCATTAGGCTCCCGTCCTTACCCCTGCCCCGAGAAAGCTTCGTATAGCTTAAAATGGCAAAGTATGGATAAAAAAAAAAAAAAAAAAAAAAAAAATGTAGAAAAACTCCATAATAGTACGCCTCACGGAATGATCAGAAAATGCACTCACAGCTTTTGCTGCAGACGTTTTCAATTATTTATGTATTTATTCGGAGAAAAAACATAAAAAAAAAAAAGAAATACGCCCAAGAAGAAGATTTTAATGAGTTATCTTACGATACAGAGAACTGGAAACACGATGACTGATTTCTCTAAATTAATGTTTAAGGTTTAAGACATATATATTGAAAAAAAATGTTCCCAAAAAACTGTAAGATTAAGGAAAGCAGACTTCCTCTAAGGCACCCATTGGAAAGGAACCACTTTTTAGAGCTTGCCGGCAGCGGAAGGACCACCGATTCTAATCTTTGATTCGATCGAGGAAAGGAATAATTCTTCATTATTCAACGCTTTTTATGAAAAGAAATACTTTCAAAACTCTCTATAGAAATCCTTTATTTAAAACATAAAATAAAAAAAGAAAGATAAAAACCACACAAATAGTTATTTTTTGGTATGAATCCAACAAGAAGAACACGATACACTTAGTAAACAATACAAAAATGTAAAATCCTTATGGATTGGGTTGTAAAATACCTTTGTAGCGTTTTTACTAGTGATTTAAATAAGAACTTTATATTCTTGTAAACATATTCTATCAATTATATATGTCCCATTTTAAACTATTTCATTTTTCCCTCTTTCAGGTATTTTTTAGAATTTGGACATCATCAACAGTTGAAGAACGACCCGAGCGCTTTCCGTCTTTTAAGTAAAAATTTCCGGTCCTAAACCTTTTTATTAGCATTTTATTTTATTTTATACCATATTTAACGAGAATCAAAATTTAAAAATTTCCATTTAAATCCCTTCAAGTGTTTTAATCAGAATGAAACCGACATATTATAGTTCACTAAATTTCACACTGATTTAGGAAGTTTAATCAGAAAATAAGATCGTTTGGACAGATTTTTAGAAATATATAAAAATTTGCAAAATACAGTAAACCCTAGTTTTAACGAACTCCAAGGGACCAAAAAATTCTCTGTTCCTTATGAAAGAATTCGTTATATCCGAAAAATATATTGTATGTATATTATATGTCTTGGTATAAATTCAAGTGTTTAAAAAGAGATATTTTCAATACAGCATTCGCTTTCAAGCACATGTTTATTTAGAAACTACAAAAGCAGTTAAAACTATGCACTATGTACATATATCTATCTTATTTCACATTTTCCATAATACTTTAAGATTAACATAACCCTTCTTTCAAAATACAAAACTTAAAAAGGAACTTACAATGTCAAAATCACAGCAATTCATATTTTGTTGAAATAATAAATTTTTTTTTTTTTTGCAAATCCCGATGAAGATTCAATGGAGGCATCTTATCTTTATTAGCGATAATCGTTGATAGAGGAGATTTTGATATCCCGTATTTTTCAGCAATTTTCGATTTCGACTTAATTTCCTTATCCACTTCTTGGAGAATCGTCAACTTTGTATTTAAATCAATGGCCTCCTATGTCCCACCATCAGAGTTATTTAAACCATTAAAAGCAAAAATATTATATGAATGGCAGCAGACCTGAGAAATATTAGCAAATAACAAGCTTAAAGACATCAAACCCACAGTCAGCTCCTGGGCTACATCTTCCAGAACAACGCGGGAGGAGGTAGTCATCACCCGCCTGAGGATAGGGCACTGCCGCCTCACACATGAGTATCTTATTACAAGGAAGGATCCACCTCAATGTAATCACTGTAAAGTGACTCTCACGGTGAGTCATATTTTTGAGCACTGTCCACGGTACAGGAGAGAAATTGAAAAATTTGGGGTGCCACGCCATGTCTCTGAGGCTTTGAGCGATAATGAAGCAACTATCAGCAGTGCCATCAAGTTTATAAAGAATATTCGTCTATTTCAGCAAATATAACATTTTTTTATTTATTTTTTTTTTTTTTTTTTTATATATATATATATATATATATATATATATATATATATATATTTTTTTTTTAGTAATAACAATTTTTTATTGAGAAAATTTTACAATCTGTCCCAATTTGGACATTAATAGTATTGCTGAATGATATCAAACATACTACATTCATACAATATTTACACAAAATAAAATTACAATAAAATATATACACAATAATGAATCAATATATATATATATATATATATATATATATATATAATTTTTTCTTCTTCTTCATCATACAGTTTATACTAAAATTTATTTTATCTCTTTATACTTAAATTATTATTCTTCTTTATTTACACACACATATATATATAATATATATATATATATATATATATATATATATATATATATATAAAATATATATATATATATATATGTATACACATTTTTTTTTCTTTTATTTTTTTCAGTTTAAATTTTTTTTTTTTGTATTATTGATTATTTTTATCATATTTGTGTTTTATTTTTTATTGTTAGTTTATTTGTTTGTTTTTTTATCATAATTGTTAATTTGATTTTTGTTTACCTTTATTTTTATTATTTTTTAATGTTACTGTATTGTTTTAGTTTTTTGTTCGTTGTTTTCTTTTCTTAATTTTTTTTTTTTTCTGATATCATCATTTTGGTAAATCGTTTATATTTTTATTTTGTTTTTTGTAAAGATCCGAGGGCGATAATAACCATCAGCAGTTTTTTTGCCCTTAAAATTAAAACAACAACAACAAATCAATGGTTTTTCTCTTGACCTCGTAGGACACTCGAATTAAAGCTAGTAATGAAAGCAATAAAAACTAGCAGAAACTCTAGAAACCAGAAGCTGTCACAGACTGTGAATCAAAGAATTGAGCTGAATAGAAGGAAGAGGTAAGAAGGATTTGGACAAAAGGCGCCGGTCTTTACTGGGAATTAAGACGCATCGTAATTTTTTTCTTCTTTATTTTTCGTAATAACCAAACAAATTCAATTCTGAGGTCCACAAAAGTAGTTCGTTAATTCGTTATAAGAGAATATTTCGTTATAAACGAGGAGAAAGCATAGTTTTCTATTCATTTTTTAAGGGACCGCAACGATAGTTCGTTATAAACGGGTGTTCGTTATAACCGTGTTCGTTAAAAAGAGGGTTTACTGTACATGGTCTAGAGTAGATCTTAAAGTTAGCCGATTTTAATGAAATAGTTTTTGTAATAATATAATTAATATGAATTTTATAAAACTCATCGTTTTCGTGCTAGACATAAAACACACTGACATTTTTGAGGCATTTGGTCATTCGGTCTCAACTGATCCTAAAACGTGTTTTTCCGGTGAAAACTCAAATTTGAAAATTTTCGTTATTGCAATCCTTTTCCTTCCAATATATACGGAGGTAAGTGGAAGTAAAAAATATGTTTATACATATTTTATATCATTTAAATAATGTTTAATTAACGCTCTCTCTAATAATTGGTAATTATTAAATGCAACAGGATATACGAAACCATTTAAAATAAATTGCACATCTTTTCTTTACCTCTTCTTCTTTACCCATCTGCTTTTCAAGTTCCGATTGAAGTAAATCAACCATAAATGAATAAAATTTAAATGTAAATTAATGACGCACGTTATTTGTATACTATTTAAAAATGGAAAGCCTGTCTAATTGTGATAAAATTAATTACACTGTCTCAATAATTAATGATGTCCGTTGAAAAAAATATTCAGCATATTCGACCTTCTCTACTTTAGGGAACGAAAATGGGGAATTAATTATAACTTTTACTATTTCTTATTTGTTTCCATCAATCTAATTCGTTTTTTTTGTCAAAATCATTAATTGTACCAATTAGTTCGTTTACAAATTAGTCCCAAGTGCGTAAACGAGATGTAAATTTTACATAATGAGTGGAAGGTAAGAAAAAAACTTTATATTTTTTAATTTGTTTTTCTGTATTCACAACATGACTATTTCCCACAAAAAGTGGTTCTCATTTTTGTACATATACGGTAAGAAGTTAATTTATTTCCCTCGGATCGAGCGACAAAGAAACGAAAGTGTTTTCTGCTTGAATTACTGTAACAATGTATGTCTCATAAAAATAGTTGGTAAAAATAAAATCGTATTTTTTCCTACTTGTGGTGAGATACAAAAATTGGTAAAAATACAAAGATGATGATTCTTCTTTTTTAAATTTAGTCCCCTAAAATCATTCATTATTATCAATGATATAAAATAGACGAAAATTCTTTCATAAGTCATAATTTTAATTTTTTTTTTCAAAATAATAAAATTTAATATTTAACCATAGAAATGAAAAAAAAAGTTTTTATTGTTTTGGAAAAACTTACATTACCTTGAAAAGAGATTTTATCTGAAATAGAAATGGTTAATTATTATTTGGAAAAGTATACAATTTCTTTGGAAAAATGATTTTTTTATTTTTAGTAATTTACAACTTTATTAAAGAACACAATGTGTAAATATGCAGAATCCAAAAGAAAAAAAAAAAAAAAAATCATGAAAATGTCTTGAGAAAGAACTACCCAGTGGTAGTTAAAAATAGCACTTCACTAACTATTTTGAGGAAGTAGGTCCATTCTTTTCAGTCGCCTCGGAGGGTTATCAGGGATATCTAAGAGAGATAAATTACAGACAAGTGGGTTTGTGTGGCCAGGCAATTAAGAATGAAAAGAAGAGTATCTATCACGGGCTATCCCTGCAATTAATGGGATTTTTAGGTCATTACGGAGGAGTTGATTTGTGACAAAAAATGGGGCATTCAGGATTTTGGATTGTAAGGATTGGATGCGGGAGGAATTAAATGGTTTCGCAGAGCCCCAAAGCTCGATTCCATATGTCTAGATTGGTCTGATAATGGTGTAGGTTACATTTAACGTGGAAAAAATTACATCTAACTTGTCGAAGGTTACATTTAACGTAGAAAAGGTTACATCTGACTTGGAAATGCTATACAAAATGAAGTTACGAATTTTAGGTTACCGAATTTTTTAATATAAAATTCGTATTATTTATATCATCTTCTTTTTTTCAGAATTAAGAAATTATTGAATATAAACAATTATTGATGGATGGGAAAACTTATGATTTTTCAAATACTGAAATATTTTATAATTGTTGTCTCTTCCGCAGTTCTAATAATTATAACTATAAGGACTGTATGTGCATATTTTTTAGTCTACCTTTATGTTTCAGTTTGGCTGGAAAACGATAAATGCTACGAGAGTGAAATTTTATATTTCCGTGATAAAATGGCAAAGTGGTATAAGTCACTTTTTCTAGAAATGAAAGTTTTTCACATTCTAGAGTGTCCATTCACTTATGTTTAGAAGTTAGCTCGTTTATTTGTATAAGGTAGAGTTATTTAATCATGAAATCAAAGAGAAACACATTTGAAATTAAGCCATATCTTCTAAAAATAAACGGATGACACTCAAGAATGTAAACCAAATTCAATTCTAGAAAAAGTGACTAATACCATTTTGACATCTGAGCACAGATTTAAAAGAACTACATAGTTCAGATGCTACTAGTTTGTCAAATTCGATGTAACAGCTATGGAGGTGTTTTAAATATAAAATTTCAGTTCCGTACCACCTACCGTGTTTGAGCTAGACTGAACGATGTTAGTAGATCAAAAAATATACACATCCAAACCTTATAGTCATAATTTTTAGAACTGCATAATTGATGGAATATTTAAATATTTGAAAAATCATCAGTTTTGCTGTAATTCAATTTTTTTTTTTTTTAATCGGTAACAATTTTGGTTCCACATCTTTACTCTTTTTCTTGAAAAGTCCCTATAGACTTTTTATGACATGGAATTGAGTAACCTAAAATTTGTAAACTTCACTTTGTATAGCATTTGCAAGATAAATGTAACCTTTCCCAAAGCAAATGTAACAATGTCAATTTCAATTGTGACCTTTTCCTAAGATGTTTAAATAAATAATAATAAAACCTTTCTTTCATTTACATATTTTTATTTATTGAAAAGTAATTTTCTTAATTGAAATTATGACTTTTGAAATCATTTCGATATATCTATTGACATTTTTTTAGATAATCGATATTAAGGTTTTTAAACCGTGCTTTTTCAAATATGGGATTGTGTCATAGAAATGTCCGTTTTCAAGGTAAAGAATTTTTATTAAAAATACGATATGAAAACGAGATAATTTTATTCAAAGTATTTACCTTCTTTTTCTACACATTTTTCCCAACGTGACACCAACTTTTTTATCCCCGAACTGAAAAACTCTGAGCTTTGAAGTGACACGAAATCTGAAAACTTGATGTGCACTTTTCACATGATCATCATTTTCAAAAAGTTTTCTTTTGACGAAGTTGTCTAAGTTCCTGAACAGGTGGTAATCTGTTGGAGACAAGTCGGGAGAATATGGTGGGTGCGGAAGAACTTCGTAGCCCAGTTCTTTCAATTTTGCACGGTATGTTTTGAAACATGGGGTCTTGCTGCCGCACAGTGAGATCATCAGGTACCCATGTATCGAGCTTTTTTAATTTCCCAATAAACTTTAAATGTCTGGAAACGGTAGATGCACTTGCATTTAGTTGTGCTAAAATTGTAGATGATTAGTAACTGTTTACTTTAAATATGTAAACATTCGGAAGAATAACAACAGATATCTGCAAAATCCTTTATGTATTTCAGAAACTATAAAAACGGACATTTCATGTAATACAACCCAATATAACTTACACGACATTCCAATTTTAACTTTAAACATCTAAGCAATAGAATTCTCATTTTAATTTTATACTTAATACAACTTGATTTTAAAAAGATAGGTAAAGAAAAGTAGTGTGTTGCTCGCACCAGATTTCTTAAATTTCATTAGTCAGAACATACGTTCACTAAAAATTTGCCTTAAATACAACAATAATGAACTTGATGCATATCATAAAATAGATTATAAACGCTATAATACCTACTTTATAAGCGGCGGATAGGGGGAGATGAATTAATTTCATTATCAGGTAGACAAATCACGAACGAGGAGTTAAGTGGGTGTGAGAAATCTATGACATATGCTTAATGTATGCATTAATGTCAGAATGGTGGGAGCTAGGCCTAACTTATGCATCGTTCGTCTGTCTCCTTTTGCCTCGTCTTAACTTCTTCAATATCGTTAATTTGTTTTAACAACACTTTACCAGGCTCTTAATTTTTTACTTTCACTGACCTATAAATAAAATAAGCAGTAAGATGATTTTTTCGATAGAGAAAATTTTGGAATTTGAGTCTTCTACGGAAATAAACACACACAAAAGAAAACCTATATATGAACGAATTAAGGGTTTCGAGTTCAGTACCTACAGAAATTTTTACTATTTTACGATATTGCATAGTACTCAGCTGCTAGTTTTCCTCCGATTTTAGGGTACCCACTTTATAGAGGCTGGAGGGTCTTCGTACCCCAGGGTCGCTCCATTACATAATTAATAATTTCTCCTTTGACGAGGTTCTAACCCAGAAAAGTTGCTTACTGCTCTCCAGTAGTCCTCGCCAATCCCTTTTTTATTAATTTATTTTTTATTTTAAAATAGTGAAACTTTAATGTTATTTTCTTTCTACATTTGAACTGAAGGCAGTTCTATTCTTGTTTATAAATTTAATTAACAATTCTTAGGTAGAAAGAATCAGATGTCAGTCTTTTTTAATATTTTAATTTTGCCGACGTTTCGGCTTAAATTTGTGAGCCATCATCAGGGCATTACTGAGCCATGCCAAACATGAAGTGATACTATTATTACCTTCGATAATTTCTAATGTCGACTATATATCCTCTATATAATTCAATTAACCATTTGATTCTTCCATTCAATTTTTATTATTTTAAATTTCTCACATTATGTACTCGATGTTTCGGGCTTTTCCCAAATTTATTAGTTTTAAAAATTAAAATTGTTGACTAACAAATATGAGACTCTAACATTCATCATACCTAATATTTCTGAAATCGTAATACCGATCAGTGCAAAATCATATCATATTAAATAATAACATAAAATCCAATTAAACATTAGATTCTTCCGGTCACATTTTATTATTTTAAAACTTCTTACATTACATACTCGATATTTCGTTTTTCCCACATTTTCGAGACTATTAAAAAATATATCATATTAATTCCTAATATTTTAGCAAAATGCATCATGTCATTTAGAAGGAATCTTTTGGCTTATTTTTTCAATTTTTATTTCTTTTAATTTTTATACTTTGTCTAAAAACAAAATCGAAACAGTTAGCCAATAGATTCCATCAAGATGACATCTTGCATTTTGCTAAAATATTAAGAATTAATAAGATATATCATTTAATAGTCTCAAAAAATCTTAAAACGTCGAATACGTAATGTAAGCAGTTTTAAAATAATAAAAAGTGACCGGCAGAATCAAATGCTTAATTATTGGTATATTATTGAATTCCATTAAGTTTATAATGATTTTTAAGTGATCGGCATTGTAATTTCAAAAATATTAGGATCCAACATACTTCCTCATCCTCCAGTCCTACCTCTCTGATAGAACCTTTAAAATCAACCACAATAGTTCCTATTCATCCACTTTTACTCAGTCTGCTGGTGTTCCTCAAGGCAGTATCCTAGGACCCATTCTCTACACAGTCTATACAGCTGATATCCCAACCCATCCTAACACATTTCTTTCTAAAATCATCCACAAAGACCTTAATGTTCCATATGTTGCTGATTTGGCCTGTACCAGGTATCACTCCTTCCATGAAAAACTCCACTCCCACTCTAATCCACTAGTTTCAATCCTTGCTTCCACTTCAATTCCTGACAATCCGCTGAGGCGTCTGAAAAGAAGATGGCCTCGAGACCTTCTTGTGTAGATTCACTACTAGAGTGCTGCCAATGGGCAGTTTCTCTTCATGTTTTTTTCATATGTATTATCATTGTAGCCTATTTACTTGATTTATGAACATACAGTTGTAAATTTCAATAAATGAATTTAAAAAATAAATATTAGGTATGATGACTGGTAGAGTATCCTATTTTTCAGTTAACTATTTATACATTTAAAACTTCTTGAATAATTTAAGTTATTTACTCAAAGATTGTGTTATTTAATAATTTATCAAGCTACTTAATCATCCGGACTATTTTGCTTTCAAACTATAAAAGAGTTCTATGTAAATGAAATAAATAAAACTGATTCTAACACTGATCCTTGAGGCACACCAGATATAATCACAATTTCGAATGTGGGCTACAATGGTTTATTGTAATGATATTTGCGAAGTAAGAGCAGTTTGTGTATGAAAGTCCCGTCATATTTTTTAGAGAATTCGGGTAAAATATTGAGTGATACGAATGCGTTTATTTTCGTATTTAGATATTTGACCTAATGCTAATACTTTAGGAAAGCGTACTCCCTCTTGTGTGGCGTCTGTTTTAAAAACAGGGGAATGGCTGTAATATAATAGGACTTAGTATAGAATAATGGAGGGCATACTATGGCGGCTAAATATTAGGGATGGTGACACCCCCTGCCGGCTGTGCGTTTGTCGCCAGCTGCGTGCACGCGTATGGGCGGGGCTCCTCTGTCCAAACCGCTCTTACCGGTACGACCAATTAGGGATTTACTATACTCGATTCATTTCATGAATGGGAGAACAATAGTATGTTGGTCCCAGTCTTCATATCCTGTCGCAAAAAGGGTTGATACGTAGTTTATAGCCAGGTATGAGTAGTATAGGTATGAGTGTGATATTTTTTTGGGAATACTAAAAAAAAAAAAAAAATGCAAAAATGCTAATCAATATCTATATTACGCTGCTTATTATTACAAATTCATTATATCTTATAAAGGCATTAATTGGCGTAGTCGAATAAGCTTAATGGTTTTTAAATTGCCATTAAGGAAGATTAGGGATAATCTTTAGGCATAATTTAATGCATAAATTGAAACAAGCAAAACATTTCTTTTTATAGCTGTGTGCATACGATTGTATTTTTTATTTATTATTCCGATGTACTTTTTTAATCTTTTTTTATAAAAATCATTAATTATTTTTCTAACATTATTACTTTCACTTACCTATAAATGAAATGCATTGTAAGGGAAAATATTGCAATTATGAAAACTTTCAAATTAGTTTTCAACGGAAAATACACATTTTAGGGTCTCCTAAGCACAAATAACCAAGTCTCAGAAAAAGTCTTTCTGAGTGTGTGGTAAATCCAGCACGAAAGCGACAAGTTGTTGAAAAATGAAACTTAATTATATCAATATATTCTAAACAACGGAATATCGCATAATATTGGGTTGTTTCAGATGAAATGTCCGTTTTATAGGTTCTGAAATACATAAAGGATTTTGCAGGTCTCTGTTGTTTTCTTCCGAATGGCTACATATTTAAAGTAAACAGTTCCTAATCCTCTACCTTTGTATTATAAACATTAGCTTCCCAATCAATTATCAATTAGCGATTTTCGAGTAATATTTTTGTACGAGTTTAAACTCGGCCATTCAGCAGCTAAGGCCGCTAGAAATATTTGCAAGGCGTTTGGGGTAGGGAGTGTTAATGAAAGGACCATTCGCCGTTGGTTTGCTAAGTTTTCAGCTGGGGATACCGAATTGGAAAACTTGCCCCGAGGAAGACCTCCGTCCGTAATAGACGAAGTTCTTCCGCACCCACCATATTCTCCCGACTTGTCTCCACCAGATTACCACCTAGTCAGGAATTTAGACAACTTCGTCAAAGGAAAACTTTTTGAACATGATGATCAAGTGAAAAGTGCGTTTTCAGATTTGGTTTCACTTCAAAGCTCAGAGTTTTTCAGTTCGGGGATAAAAAAGTTGGTGTCACGTTGGGAAAATGTGTAGAAAAAGAAGGTAAATACTTCGAATAAAATTATCTTGTTTTCATATCGTATTTTTAATAAAAATTCTTTATCTTGAAAACGGACATTTCATGTGACACAACCCAATATTAAAGGTAGATATTTGGGCTGATTAATTTCTTTCAAAAAACTTAATTTTTAATTAAATCACAAATTCGACGTTGCGGGATCTTTTCTGATCTCCAGGGCTCTGGTTATTTTCACTGATACGAAAAATTAAAAAAAAAAAAAAAATCAGTAAAAACTAGTCATTAAGTGAAACGTCAGATCTGAGTAGGCTATTGCATTGTTGTATTTAGCAGATATCAAGTGCCTTTTATTAGTAATCAGGTAACACACGCGTTATACCAAAGACTCGACCTCGATTGCAGGGAATTAAAAAGAAATCAAATGTTTCTCTGCTTATAGCTTTCGTGATATATAATACCCACATAACATTGCCATCCGAATAAAAATACGAAGACGCAGACAACCCCCCTGAGACATGCAGGCTCCATGTGTTTGCAAGAAGATAAAGTGAAAAGGTCGAGAAGTGTGTTGCGAGATCTCGTGGTTGGAGGGCATTCATTATCAATTCCATTTGTTTTATGCCAAGTCATATCTCAGGAACCGGGGGCCAAAGACAAATCTCCTTCCTTTCAACACCTCACCTTCTCCCTCCGTTGAATCATTCTGTGTCTGTCGGCTATACATATTCATTTTCTTGTTTTTCATATTATTTACAGCTTTCGCAATTTACTTATTTATTTATATATATTTAATTCCAGTTAAATGAAATTATGGAGAGATTGACTGAATTCATTATAAAGCGATTTTATGCGGTTCTGATAGAGAACTTTCTTGAGACACTTATGTCTAAATTGACAATCTCTCCAGCAGGAGGATTAACATACCGATTAATCTATTCTAATAGTATAAAGCTGAAGAGTTTTTTTGTTTGTTTGAACGCGCTAATATCAGAAAATACTGGTTCGAATTTAAAAATTCTTTTTGTGGTGGATAGTCCATTTATCGAGGAAGGTTATAGGCTATATAATATCACGCTGCGACCAATAGGAGTGAAGAATCAGTGGAAAATTCGAGGGAAACTAATCAACTGGATTCCAAATGATTTACCTTTTACTTTAAAATAAATTAAATTTCCCGTTTAATTTATCTTTTGTCGTAACAATCAATAAAACTCAGGGGCAAACATTTAAACACGTAGAGATCGATTTACGTCGACTGCTTTTCACACGGCCAACTTATGTCGCATTGTCAAGATCGGGTTGCGGAGAAAATCAGTATGTTCTTCTGCCACAAGAAAATAAAACTAAAAATATCATTTAAGCAAAAGTACTTTAAAATATATTCTTTTAAAAACTTCTTAATAGCGATCATTGAAATTACGCAGACGAAGTAGCGAGCAACAGCTATCTAATATAAGAGAGAAATTCGATCGGCAGCTCAACTTTGCTGGTTGCTATTATACACATAATACAAATTGATCTTAAAGCCAATATTTAACAAACAAAAAAAAATCTGGTATTTCCAGATAACATGTTAAGCAATATAAATTATTTTGAAATCGGTCTTGAAAAATTAAAAAATCCAGGCTAGCCTTTATACAATATATTTGGAATGGTATGTTTTTGAACGGCTGCTTTTCTAAGGCAGTGGCACCTTCAAAAACTAGATTAATTCATTTCTTTAATCAATATATATTAACTTTATTTACTGTAACCATTAGACTCCTTTCCAAAGGTATCGTGTGATGGACCCCCTGCTTCCGAACCAAGAGGCCTTTGACCGTAAATCTTCTTTCACTGAACTCCTCCCGAAACTTTCCCTGCAAGTAGAGAAAACATTTTCATTCTCTCCTTGTATTTTGTTACCTTGTTCCTGATCAATTGCCTCATATCTGATTGTGGGATCTATTATTAGGTCTTATATAAAAATGATTCACCTAATTTTTTATAGTAACTAATAAAATATAAAAAAAGCCTAATAAGATATAGTAAATAATTGTTTTTCTCTGTTCTACTAACTGATTTTTATTGAAATTTGGTAATTAATTGTGGTGATTTGAGAATTAGATAGACAAAACGTGTTTGAGCAAACGGGATTTGAAGGTCGAAAGAGTATTGGAGTGACGGATATGAGAAGGAATAGAATTCCATAAGGACGAGGATTGGATAAGGAAAGATCTGTCGACAGCTGCAGTTCGATGAGGCGTTTTATACAGGTCTGAAGGTCGCGAACGAGTGTTGCAGGTGTGGACGGAGGATTTAAATGAAAATATATCTGAGATGTAAGATGGACGTTGAGATCGGAGAACTTGGTAAAGAAAGGATGCCAGGAAGTACTTAAAACGGTAGAAAGGGTAAAGCCTCTTCAACTCCTCGTAGAATTAGGTTACAGAGGTGTCCCGGCATATCCCAAAGATGAAACGTATCAGGCAATTAAATAATCTTTTTAGTTTAGCTTCAAGATCTCCAGAGACACCCGCATACACCGCACAACAGTAGTCAAAGTGGGGGGATATTATTAGCAAACCAAGAGCCTACGGGTTTCAAATGGGAGAAGGAGGCGGTGTTAATTAAGGAGTTTCAGGATGGAAGTATGGATTTTCCAGGAAAGAGATTGATCGACAGTTACTCCAAGATTTTTGACGGTTTGGTGGAACTTAGGTTGATTATTTAAAAATAGTTTTGAGATTATGGAAATTGTTTTAAGGAGTGGATTGGAACCTATTACTATCGCTTTAGTTATCTCAGCATTTAACTTTAGCTTGTTGTCAGCTGCCCAACAACTAATTCTTTTTAAATCTTCCTGAAGATAGTCTAGTAGTTAAGTTAGTTACTAAATAGTTTAGCAGAATAAATAGATAGAAGAAAATGCTAGTTTACCTAACAAACAAATAATTTCAAAAAACATTTAGTAAGTATTTACCGAAATATTTCTAGTGATTATTTTCAAAGGATGAATGGAAGAAAAATTAGAGTAAAAAATTTGATGAATGGGTGTTACGCTTCTCGGTTTCTGGATTGATAGCCGTTGCATCCATCATCCTAACAAACTACTTTCTACTTGCCCCGGGTATTCGTGGCTTAGAAATCTTCACTTCTGCATTCTTGAAAACCTTAATTTAATTTAAAAAGGTAACTTCGACTTCAAATAATAAATGCGTTGTTTAATTTAACAGTAATTACGTATTACTGTACAGAAGTTAAATAAAAATATATGTAACGTTAGAATATACATTGAAGATTCTACCGATTCTGTCACTAGGACAAACCAAATTCGTCGTTAGGACCTACCGTTTAGGACGTATATTGGTTCCAATGAAAAAATCTGGTGCGGGCAACACACGACTTTCACTCACCGTTGTTAAAATCAATTAAAGGATTTTCAAATACAGTTAGAGATAAAAATTATTGAAACTATTAAAGAATTAATTTAATTGAATTTCTATAGAAAAATGTGTTTTATTACAAACTCTATTATATTTTTATCTAAAATAATCAGTTAGTTTTATCTTCATTTCATCACTCTCTATTAACATTTAAAAGCTTGAGTATAAGATAATATTTTTTCTAAAATCTTTAGCTTTCCAACGGTATATCATACATACTGTTCTTATGTTCAAAAACGAAAAATTACATTTAAAAAATATTTTTTTCTGTTTTCTCCTTTAGTTGAATACAATTTATATATTTACCTGTTTTTCATCAGTGGTAACAAGATAATATAGTTATGTTTATAGAATCTACAAAATCAAAGGTACTTTAGAGGAAGAAAATTTAAAATATTTGCATTTAAGCCCTATTAGATTATTCAATTAGAATAAAACCTAAATGATGTTAAAGCCCATTAAATTCTACACCAATAGAGCGAGTTTAATCAAAATCGATAGAACCGTTTTTGAGAAAATCGTAAAAAGGTGCTAAATGGATGGGCTAAAGTAGGACTTCCGGTCAGCCGTGAAAAAGTTGCTGTAACATCTCTGCTGTATAGTAGTCTTAAATATGAAATTTCAGTTCCGTTTTTGCACTAGAGTTACCACACACACACACATTTTGCGAGACTTGGTAATAACCAACTGGACTCAGGGGACCCTAAAACATGTATTTCCGTTGAAAACTGGAATTCGAAAATTTTCATGATCGCAATACTTTTCAAAAGTAAAAAGGTAACTTTGACTTCAAATAATACTTGCGTTTTTAATTAAAGTATTACTATACAGGAGTTGAATTAAAATATATCTAACGTTAGAATATACATTGAAGATTCTACCAATTTTATCACTAGGATGAACCAAATATGTCGTTAGAACCTAAAGTTTAGGAGGTTCTATTGGTTTCAATGAAAAAAATCTCTATTGTAGCTATGCTAGACTTACCACACGCACAGACAAAAAGCAAAGCACGACCTTTTTGCGAGATTTAGTCATAACAATTCACATTACCCTCAAACATGTATCTCGGTGGAAAAATGGAATTGGAAAATTTTTATGATCGAAATACTTCCCCTTACTATATATTTGAAAGTAAAAAGCTGTTAATGAAACTTGGTAATTACGTTAAACTATAATGCCTAAGTTCTACCCCCAAAAAGTAAGAGTCTTCTAACAAAATCAGAACCTGGATTTGGCACTAGTTTAGTGTTAATCTTTGATGGTAAGTACACTTAACTTCCAAGTTGATCTTGAAACTGGAATAAGATCAAGTAATTTGAATCCATCACTGAATAAAATACAGTAATTTATTCAATATAAATGAATATATAAGTATATTACGTATTGCAATGTATGTATGGTTTCTGTCTTAGACGGTTTGCAACGGAGAACACGCAGTTCAGAGTGATGATGCTATAGCTTTGGGTCCTCTTGGGCGGCCCAGACTCGGAACATACTGGGCTACACCCCCTCAATCGGGAGCTCGCTATTGAACCGTGGGCAGTTGTAGGGCTACAAAGAGCTGTCGATACACAACCCTATCGTAGGAGCGTAGGATGTCGGGCAACAATGTGGCGTCCAGCTGCGCCATCGACACCAATCTGTCTGCGCTTCAAAACAATTGCCTAATAGATCTATTTCATAACCGGCTTCCTATTCGGCTTGTGCGATTGAAAAAAAAGTGATTTCTCTTCATGATTCCTTGACGTTTGTGAACAATCGCTTATACAACGTCGGTGATCTCAAAGGGATCTTTTAGATTTTTTTTTTTTTTTTTAGATTCACAACAGGAATTGCGATTTCTTTAAACCCGGGTGTGGTGTAGCAAAAATATCAGCAATAAAGTCTTCTAGAATACATTCATAAAAAAATGAGAATGATTCTTACTTTTTTAAGAATGAAATATCTGAAATAGTATTAAATCATTCAAAATGAACATATGAAAGCTTTTTTACTAGAAGATTTACGTTTCATAAAGAAAGAGTCAGATATTGCAATGAATATAGTATAGATTACCATAAGGGAAGCCCTGGCTAGTCCCTCACGCTAGATGTGAGTTCGAATCCCAGTCGTAGGGACTCTTTCAAGCATTTAATAAATGGGGATTCTCTCTCTGCCTCTCCACCGAGTATGTGAGACCCATCAGTCAAATGGTGGCCACTCTATAAAATACATACTCCCAGGAGATTACACCGATAGGTCAAGGGCCTACACGGCTTGTCGCGCCACTGAAAGAAAGCGAAGAAGATTGTCATACATCATATACAGGGTATCTCTGGATAGGCAAAATTTAGGACTCCCACTGTAGCATCGTCCGATTAGCCATAGTAGCATAAAGTGACGTTAAATAAATAAACAAATAATACAGGGTATCTCATAAATGCCTCGTCATATTGTGTTAACAAATACTAGCCCTTAATTGGAACGAAAAAGTTCATATGACTTATAGCTTGATTCTCAACGGTTAAATTTTGAGGTTTTTTTTTTTTTTTTCAATTATACTTGTTTTTATCAGAAAACTCAAATGTATCCACTAGATTTCTACGCAAAGAAAAATAAGTGGTACTAAATTAAAGAAGAGAAAATGTCTTAAAAGGTCGAGAAGTCTAACCCTCGAAATAGTAATGTGCGCACCAATGTTTGTAATTTAAAGCGTAGCTCAAAAGTGAAATAAAATAAGATTTGTAGGAAAGATAAATTAGGGGAGCCCGTGGCTGAGTGCCTAGCACGTTAGTCTCTCATGCTAGTGGTTGTGAGTTCGAATCCCAGTCCCGGCGGGGCTTTTATAAGGATGTAATTAAATGGGGATTCACTCACAGCATCTCCTCCGGGTATGTGAGACCCGTCAGCCAAATGGTGGCAACTCACAAAATTAGTTGTTGGGAGTGATAACCCTACACTACAAAATGAATCGCAAACGCGAGTGTAATCTCCTAAGATATTATACCGCGAAGCCCAGGGCCTAAACAGCCTGATAGGTACTGATCATTACAACGTGTTTGTTTTTTTGTGTATTTTTTTATAGTTTTGTTAAATTCTTAAGATATTTTGTAGAGAGATATAGAAATTTATGAGGACATTATATGAGAATATAGAACCAACGAAGTTAACATTTTTTTAGTTATAAAAAGTCACAACTTTCCTTCCGTAGCCCATTTATTAATACTATCTAACGTAGTCCAAACACTAAATAAAATAAGGATGAAATAACTATACATGAGCAATAGCCAAATATACATAAGAAGTCGATACATTTTTAACATTAATAATAAATGTTTAATGATTAAATTATTATAATAACGTCCCTGTTAAGAATTGAAATAGTCTTATGTTTATATCTCTCCATTTGTAATTGTATTTGTTTTATTTTGTGATTTATTATGTGCAAGCGCGACAGTCATTTGTTTTATTCTATTTGAAACAGCTGTTGAGTGTCCGCTGGGCAGGGCATTCTGGGATTGCAAGAGGGAGTTAATGGATTCACTCGCGAGTGTAGACTGTGTTTAATTAAGCTGGTTGTCGCTGAATGTCGCATATTTTTCGTATAATCGCAACTCGCACATCATCATAGAAGATTGTCCCAGAATTGTCGCTTGGAGTAGGAGTCGCAGAAGGAAAGAAAGGAACATCGCAGACGGGAGAGGGAAGGAATCACCACCTTGCACACTATAAACAGTATTATGTTTTATTTTAATTAATATAAGCTTTTCATGTTCTCTCTTTTATTATTTCATTCATTTACCCTCAACAAAATTACACGGATTGACAGATAAATCAGCGATTCAAGGACACACACAAGGACCGGGTTGAGGCTGCGAGCAAACGCGTTAGTCGCCCCTCTTCCCAACAGTCCCTAATGTATGACTTTACAAGGCTGATATAAAAAATAATTAGTATTAATTACAAATGACAAATGCTTTAGTTATTTAAAGTTAAATACTTTAATAGGTAAGGAGTTATATCATAAAAATGTTCTGCTTTTATAAAAAAAAAAATTATAAAAAAATACGAAACAATTAATGAACATCTGTTTTAACTATGTGTAATTACCGTTCTTTTTATTATTCAGATATCATCATTTTCTTGGTTTAATTAAAGAATATTATTTCCATTCCTCTTCATCAACTCTGAATGTGAAAGTCGAGGGTTTCATTGCTTTTTTTTAATATTTTCACATGGTTTTTTTCTATATAATTTTTTTTTTCTATCATTCGAGAATTTTATTTCAGTAAGGCTTATGGGAATTAATTAAGATTCTTTTAATAACCTGAAAGATACTTTTAAAGAAGATTAATTCCGACGAAGATTGAGGGTTCCTTAGAAATAATTATCATAGCTATTATTTTATTTATTTCTTATAATAAATAAACAGAGGACTATTTTTAAAAATCAGTAATATTGTACGATAGAAGGAGATGTATTGCGTTGTGTCACATGAAATGTCCGTTTTCAAGGTAAAGGATTTTTATTAAAAATACGATATGAAAACAAGATAATTTTATTCAAAGTATTTACCTTCTTTTTCTACACATTTTCCCAACGTGACACCCACTTTTTTATCCCCGAACTGAAAAACTCTGAGCTTTGAAGTGAAACAAAATCTGAAAACTCAATTTTCACTTGATCATCATTTTCAAAAAGTTTTCCTTTGACGAAGTTGTCTAAATTCCTGACCAGGTGGTAATCTGTTGGAGACAAGTCAAGAGAATATGGTGGGTGTGGAAGAACTTCGTAGCCCAGTTCTTTCAATTTTTGCACGGTATGTTTTGAAACATGGGGTCTTGCTGCGGCTCAGTGAGATCATGAGGTAGCCATGTATCGAGCTTTTTTACTTTTCCAATACACTTTAAATGTCTGGAAACGGTAGATGCACTTGCATTTAGTTGTGCTGAGAGTCAGTAGGGGTTTCTTTCTACTGCATGTTTGAGGACATCATTGTCTATTACGGACGGAGGTCTTCCTCGGGGCAGGTTTGCCAAGTCGGTATCCCCAGCTGAAATCTTAGCAAACCAACGGCGAATGGTCCTTTCATTAACACTCCTTTTCTCAAACGCCTTGCAAATATTTCTAGCGGCCTCAGCTGCGGAATGGCCGAGTTTAAACTCGTACAAAAATATTACTCGAAAATCGCGTGTTTCCATGTTCATATTTGGAAGTATACTATTCATATTACTACGGTAATTGATTGGAAAGCTTATGTTTATAATACAAAGGTAGATAATTAGTAACGGTTTACTTTAAATATGTAAACATTCGGAAGAAAACAACAGAGACCTGCAAAATCCTTTATGTATTTCAGAAACTGCAAAAACGGACATTTTATGTGAAAAAAACCCAATAGAAAATAGAAAGTGCGATGTGTCCAAATATCATTTAATTCAGGAATAATGTTTATATTTTTTTCGGGTAAATTTTGCACTATTTAATCAAAGTCAAATAAATCAATTTTGATTTCAATATTGTTACTTGATATAGTAACTTAAATTAGAAATATGTTTTTTTTTTCTTATCCACAACACAGAAGAAATGATTTATAAAGAACTTATTTATGTAAGGGTCTTGTACTGTAACTATGATACATTTAAAGAGCAAGTTATGATATTAATATGAGTGTTATTTACATCAATAATAGTTTAATGCGTTTAACAATTGGGGGTGGCTCACCCATTCTTTGTATTAATGAAAAACTTATAACTATCTTACTCACTAATTTATTTTAATCTATGTTCTAATGGGAGCCAAGATACATGTAGTGTTTTGTCAGGGGACTAGAGTAGGTGCTGGAGTTAACGTGTTGAGCAGCGCGTTGGATAAGCATTTTAAAAAATCCATAAATTTTATATGGTGCTATTTAATAAATTTTGAAATTGTTCCTAGTTCCAATTTTGTGTTACTCTTCAGCTTTTAGCTTTTTTAGTGAGGTCGAAATCGTCTTTCTGAGACAGTGTTTTGGAATCGCCGAAGGTGTTTTAGTGTGCCTTGAGTTAGGTGGTTAAATAGGGGTGCACCATACATGAGTGCAGAACGCAATAGGCTTATGTATTCTAAGAGTTTTAGACTCAGTGACAAAGTTGGAGAAGTTAGAAATATATACAAGTTTAAGTATATAAGAAATATGAATGACAATACAATTATAAGTTAATAATCTGATGCGAAACTCGGTATAAGAACCATCATGTAAAGCTAAAAAAAATTAAATTGATTTAAATAAAAAGTTTATTTCGTTTAGTACGATTTAGATGAAATAATATAACAAAATTAAATTGTTACGTATAATTATCAGTAATAACTCTATTCATCACTTTACATTGCTTTTTAAAACTTTCTGTATAAGATAATTTTTCCTAAAATCTTTAGCTTTCCAGCGGTACATTATACATCTATGTTACTGTTCCTATGTTAAAAAACAAAAACAAAAAATTTTTGCTCATTTGTCCTATAGTTAATTATTAAATCCATCAGATTATATATTTATCCGTTTATTACCAACGCTGACAAGATGATATGGTCAATTTTTACGAATCCACAAAATTACAGGCACTTTAGAGGAAGAAAAATTAAAATATCACTATTTAAGCCCTATCAGACTATTTAAATTGGGGGAGCCCGTGGCTAAGTGGTTAGCGCGCTAGCTGCCACGCTGAAGTTGTGAGTTCGAATCCAGTCCCAGGAGGACTTTTTTCAGCATATAAATAAATGGGGATTCACTCACAATCTCCCCGGGTATGTGGGACCCGTCAGCTAATTGACAGCCACCCACAAAAATAGGCGTAGGGAGTGATGACTCTACCCTATAAAATATCATCGAGTATCGCGGTGTGGACTATAAACCATACCGCGCGGCCAAGGGCCTCCAAGGCCTGTCGCGTCAACCGAAGAAGAAGAAGACTATTTAAATTGGAATGAAACCTACATGATATGATAGCCGAGTAAATTTTACATCGATAAAGCGAGTTAAATCAAGAACTATTTTAGAGGAATTCGTAAAAATGTGGAAAATGCTTGGTAATGAAGTAGATCTTACAGCCAGCCGATTCTGGTGAAAAAAGTCGGTGCAACATCAACAAGGTATATATACATATATATTTTTTCGAAAATGGATCTTACCAAGGCATAGATTATGTACGTATTATGTATAACTATACTGAATATTTTTATAAAACAGTAAAAATGTTTCATATGTGCCTAATGAACTATGCTTCTTGTTCATCAAATACCAGGATAACGCTCAGATAGATAGCATATTACAGCTGAACACTTCTGTTTTCCTTTGTATCAAGAGAACACCTTTTCTTATTTAAAAAACAAAACAAAACATTTTATTGAATATTAATATTAATTTTAAAATATATTTATTATAACAGACCCTTTATTTATTTTTTTATTAGTTTGAATAAACATTAAAAAATCACATTTTGTTAATTTGTTTTTAGGAATTGTGTTTTTTTCGCATGATATAGCTTTGTTGGCGTTGTTTGAATAAAAAATCTGGTGCGGGCAACACACGACTTTCACTTACCTTCATTTTTAAAATCAATGAAAGGATTTTCTAATACAGTTAGAGATTAAAATACGTGAAACGATTAAAGAAATAATTAAATTGAATTTCTATAGAAACATGTGTTTTATTAAAAGAAGCTATTATATTATTATCTAAAATAATCAGATTTATCGGCTTTTCATCACTCTTTACTAACTTTTACAAGTTTGTTCATTAGATAATATTTATTCTAAAAGCTTTAGCATGTTATGCTGTTCAAAATAAAAAAAATTGCATTAAAAAAATATTTTTTCAGTTTTCTCCTTTAGTTAGATATTGAATTCGTTCAAGTTATATATTTATGTGTTTTTCATCGGTGGTAACAAGATAATATATTTATTTTTACAAAATCTACAAAATTAAAGGTACTTTACAAGAAAAAAATGTAAAATATCGGCATTTAAGCCCTTTCAGACCATTTTGATCAGAATGAAAACTACATGATATTAAAGTCCATTAAATTCTACATCGATATAGCGAGCTTAATCAAAATCGTCGGAACCGTTTTCGAGAAAATCGAAAAAAGGTGCAAAATGCATGGTATAAAGTGGATCTTTTGGTATGCTCATATTAATGAAAAAGGTTTTGTAACGTCTCGGGCGCAAACACCAACGTTTAAATTTTTTGTTTTATTCATTTATTGAAATTTACAACTGTATGTTCATACATCAAGTAAATATGCTACAATGATAATACACATGAAAAAAACATGAAGATAAACTGCCCATTGGCAGCACTCTAGTAGTGAATCTACACAAGAAGGTCTCGAGACCATCTTCTTTTCAGACGCCTCGGCGGATTGTCAGGAATTGAAGTGGAAGCAAGGATTGAAATTAGTGGATTAGAGTGGGAGTGGAGTTTTTCATGGAAGGAGTGATACCTGGTACAGGCCAAATCAGCAACATATGGAACATTAAGGTCTTTGTGGATGATTTTGTTGGAGACAAAGTAAGGAGCGTTAAGGATTTTGGATTGTAAGGATTGGATACGGGAAGAGTTTGATGGTTTGGTAGAGCCCAAAGCTCAACTCCGTAAGTCCAGATTGGCCTTATGATTGTCATGTAAATTAGTCTTTTGTAGTAAAGAGAAAGGTTAGAGCGTCTGTCAAGTAAATGTTGAAGTAACCGAAATCGGCGAGCAGTTTCTTGTCTTTTCAGTCTTGTATGCGGATTTCATGTAAGACGTTTGTCAAGCAGGAGGCCTAAATAACGGATCTGTTCAACAGGGACAAGCGGAATATCATTAAAGGACACTGTAGGGCAGGATGTCATAGGTTTACGACGAAGGGTAAAGGTAAGCTGGTGGGATTTATTGGAGTTGATTTTAATTCTCCAATTCTGACACCATACCTAAAGGTCTCTGATGTGAGATTGGAGGTTTTCAGAGGCAATACTAGGATCGTTATTAACTGATAGCACGCAAGTGTCATCGGCATAGGTAGAAAGGAATGTGTTAGGATGGGTTGGGATATCAGCTGTATAGACTGTGTAGAGAATGGGTCCTAGGATACTGCCTTGAGGAACACCAGCAGACTGAGTAAAAGTGGATGAATAGGAACTATTGTGGTTGATTTTAAAGGTTCTATCAGAGAGGTAGGACTGGAGGATGAGGGAGTATGTTGGATGGAGGAATTTACGGAGTTTGTATAGCAGTCCCGGGTGCCAGACTCGGTCAAAGGCCTGTTCCACGTCGAGAAAGACTCCCGTGCAGTACAATCCGCGCTCCAATGCAGAAGAGACTACATCCACCACGTGATGGCGCAGCTGGATGGTTGAGTGGGATGCTTGGAACCCAAACTGGTGGTCTGGGATTATGTGATTAAGTTCCAGGATTAGATAAAGACGTTTAAGGATGAGTCTTTCCAGGATTTTACCCATAATAGGTAAAAGAGAGATAGGACGGTAGGAAGAAGGAAGTTCTAGCGGTTTTTTGGGTTTAGGGATCATTTTAACGATAGATAATTTCCAGGAATCAGGAAAATAGGTAGTACGGAGTGTGGCATTATAAATATATGTGAGTAACAGGATGGCTTTTCTAGGAAGTTGTTTTAAGATATGGGCAGTGATTAGATCGTTTCCAAGAGCTTTTCGGGAAGGTAATCTATGGATTAAGTTTAAGATTTCTGACGGATGAAATGCTTTAGAAGGAAGGGTCAGCTGGAGTGGAACATCCAGTTCTGTTTCAATGCATTCGAGGTGATGGTGGTTAAGGATATCAGGATGCGGATTGTAGGTTTTAAAAAGATGCTGAGCGAATGTTTGGGATTTCTCTTCATCGGTTCTACTCCAGGATTGAGATCCATTAAGGAGAGGGTGATTAAAGTCTTTGAAGTTTAACAGTTTCTTAGTAGTAGTCCATAGTGACTTGTCGGTAGTAGTAAGTTTTTCAGTCATACTCAGTAAGTTTTGAATCTTGAAATTCTTGATTTCTATTTTTAGTTTGTTCGTCAGTTTGGTATACAATTTTTTGTCTCCCGGATATCTAGTCCTATGCCACTTCGATCTTGCTTTACGTTTTTCTCTAAGCAAGATACGAATGTGCTGTGGCAGGTTTGTTTGTTGTGGGTTGTTGATGTTGGCGTCAGTGTTTGTAGTGTTATCGAAAATACTGGTACGTATTGAGTCTGTAAGTTTATCTACGGCACTGTCAACGTCTGTTTTAGTTTTTAATGGAATAGTTAAGTCCAATCTGGTTTCCAACTCTGTTCGAAATCCGTCCCAGTTCACTCGTCCAATGATCAACGTTTAAAATTAAATATATAATTAAAAATATCTATTTTAATAGATTAGATTTTTCCTTATTTAGCTTCTATATTTAATTGTTTCCTGACTGGGAAAATCAGTAGATTATAGATAGGTAAATCCATGGTCTATTGTTTTTCCAGTCTGAGAGAAATACTAAAGCCACATTTTTTAAAATAAATAATTACAGTCTTATCTTGATGCATTGGATATCCCTTTTTAATTGTTTATTAATAATTATGTTTATTAATACATTACATTTATTGGAAGCATCAATTACACAGTGCACTGGTTGACTAAACTCTAAGCGTATTTTTTGATGTCGCTCAGGCGTTCGATAAAGTCTGGCACCAGGGGATTCCTTCTCACACTCCTTGCTACAGTGTATGTAATACTTTATCAGTATTATACTATATCCTCTTCAAACTAATGAACAATTCAGTTAGAATTCATTTCAATAGGTCTTTTCTTATTTAATAATCATATAAAAAATACTGCAATAAATCATTCGCGGTTTTAAATACAATGGAAGCGTGTAAACCGAGTTAAATGTCAAACGACATCCACTTGACAAAGTGCGCGAGCTATACCGGGAGTCATGGAAGATCCTCCTGGAATAGATAAATGGTACGGAGGGAGATAGTGCGATAGCAACTGTTACATAACCCTGTAGAGAAGTCTCTTGCATAGTTCAAGGCCGAAACGTGCCCATTTCCTGACATTGTGTCTACATTGCCTACACACATACACACTCATCCATCTGAAAAGATAGGCACAAATTCATTGTAATTCGAAATAGAAATATTCAGATGAATCGGAAGCTGGGTATATATATATATATATATATATATATATATATATATATATATATATATATATATATATATATATATTAACGTTGATTATATCATATATTTTATACAATATAATTATGAGAAAAATCAATATTTTTCTAATTTGACATAAATATGTATATTGTCTGGGTGTCTATAGTTTTATTGAGGAATAAAAAAACATAACGCATTTGAAACGCTCTATCTTGGTGTTTGTTGGATGGAAAAATTTGCCGACACATTCCATATCCAAAATGTTATATGAAATATTTTTTATTATAATATTTGTTGCTAAGATCAATCTTTTACGCGCTATATTGATTTGAATAAAAAAGAAGGCACGTTTTGCCTACATTTTTTTGAATACCTAGGCTTTTTTGCCTATCCTAAATTTTTCCTATCCAGGATTTATTAGGATAGGGATCGCTAACAAGCACCTAACATCACACAGCCACGGGACCACCGTTTTACGTCCCCTACCAGGTACGGCATAACTGAGGATTTCCTCCCTTAAAAACGCGAGGGTCATCTTCTGAGTTTGAATCCGCGATGATGGGCATAAAGGCTAATAGGTCAGCCACTGTGGTGACAGGTGACACCGATTTCGGTTTTTTTAATTAATTGTCTTACTTATCACCCAAGACTTTTTCTGGTTTTGTGTTAATATATTACATTATTTAATGAATATGTCTTAAAAAAAAAAATTGAATTTAATTAATTATATAAATATATTTAAATAATACCCACAGTTCTTTAAAGATATAATAAAGTAAATCACTCAATGTCATTAAAATAAATTTATTTCTGTTCAAGCTAAAAGATACATAATTCATGATATGCTTAATTTATAAAGAAGAAAGCGTCGTGGTCTAGTGAATAGAGCATTAGTCTACTGTGTACCGAGTCCTGGGTTCGAATCCTGGCTGTAGCATAATGTTTATTATTCTGTTAATTCAATCGGGGGGGAAAGGGAGGAGCGACCCTAGGGTATGGAGACTCTCTGGGGGCAGGCCCAGCCTCTTAAAACTGGGTACCGAACAAAAATTGGGAACAAATCTGGCGGGTGAGCGTGATCAAAGCCTAACCACATCTTTGCCGTAGGCCTGGATACAGTACGAATCTCTATATTTACTGATCCCAAGACCCTTCACGTGTACGGTTTTTTTTTTTTTTTTTTTTTTTTTTTTTTTTTTTTTTTATAAATGAAAACCGGACTTTTATTCAATTGAATTCATTTCTAAATATTAAAAATCAATTATTGGTTTTTATGAATTCCTTAATTATAAGCTATATTTCTATTTCAATTCAATGAATTGTAATCTCTGGTGATTATTTTAAGTAAATATATAGCCGACTATTAAGAATCAGTTAATTCGGAAGTTTTTTTAAGTCAAGAGTAAATTAATTATGACCTGACGAGTGCATAATAACCTCAGGTCGCGAGTTCAAACCCGACAGATGACTCAAGGATACTTCGGTGGTAGTTAAACTTGGTGATCCGAGCCCCCGCCATGCCAGCTTACATAATTAACCCATGATAGGCAAAGTTTAGGACTCCCACCGTAGCATCGTTCGATTAGCCAGAGTTACATGAATGTTAGGTTAAATGAATAAACAAACGAACAAATTCGGATTCAAAAATGTTCTCGATCCTACTAAAAATTCTGTAAAAATCTATAAATAAACGCCTAAAGTCAAACAATAAAGTCAAACAATGCCTAGGATTTATGACAATGAAAGCTTTTTCATGACCATGTCTTGAGGCGGTGAACAGTTGTCAATCATCGCTTTATAAATATTTAAACAAACTTATCACGAAGCGGCGTAGCCTACAGATAGATAGAACCCATTTGTTTCCCCCACAAGGAAATTAACATATACATCAGGAGGTAACCTTGAGGTTCATGCGTATTTATCAATGACTTCGAGGCATCATCTTTCCTCCTCCCATGTTTGAATTATCGAAGAATTCGAGCTCAGTAGGTAGTACTTGATAAGGATATGAAAATGAAATTCGAGCAGAAAATTGAAACAAAACAAAGGGCGATTTCGAAATGAACATCCTCCTCTATGCTTGAAAAGTTACGATCCATGCGTTTATTTAAAAAAAAAAATATTTCCATACCCAAACATTTACAGTAGCACTAATCTAGCAACGCTCCCTACAAAGCAAAACACATGAAAAATGATCTACATCCATAAAGACCATAGGACCAGAGCTACATTTCTTTAAAAAAAATCTGGGTTTTCAGGTTATATACGCCTAAGCTTGAAATTTCGAAATACGCTCTCCTATATGAGGGAAGTGTTCTCAATTATTTTAGAATTGAAAGGGATTAAACTACTTTAATTACAAATTGTCTTTTTTCTCGAATGATTCTTATTGGCCACTGACGTGGGTATCTAATTAATCCAATGACCAAAAATATATTGCGCGATACACACGACCTTTACTTAACCAAAGTTGCTAAAATCATTGCAAGATGTTTTAAATGAATTTAGAGTTAAAAAGTTTAAATAATTGCATTGAGTTTCGATAGAAATATTTTTTCATCTTAAATAATCTTATAATATAAATTATTACCAACAGCAATTACTATATTTGTTCCACTTTTTTACACTTCCTGTTACCTTATCATCTTGACCTCGTTTAAGGTAAGATTTTTTTCTAATATCATTATTTTTCTAACAGTATATTATACATCATTATTAATACTTTATGTACTGACAAAAACAATACCCAATATAATAAGTTTGCTCTTTTCTCCTTCAGTTGGTTATCAAATTATATTATATTCCATATTTACCCGTTTATTGTCAATGATGATAACATGAAATGGTTAGTTTTTGAGTATACAAAATTATGGGTACTTTACAAGAAGAAATTATTAGCATTTAAGCCCTGCCATACCACGTCAATCAGGATGAAACATACTACATATAAAAACCCACCAAATTGTACCGAATTCAATGGTTTAAGAAATATCTGAGAAAATAGCGTAACTCGGCAAATTGTATATTAGTATGAAGTGGTGCTTCTGAGAAATTTGTAAATATGTTGTTTAAACAGTTTAATTGTTAATGTCTAAATAAAATAAAATATTAAAGGAAATAAATGCGTGAATAAATAAAAAAGTAACCTAATTTAATTTTTATATATGTATATTTATTATTATTATTATTATATAAATTTATTGTTTTGTATATATCGTGTGAATGTAGTATGAATCTTGTACATTATCACTATTAAAAATGTCCTGAATTGGACAGATTGTAATATTGCTCAATAAAGAATTGTTTCTATCATCAGTTCTTGCACGAGTGGCAGCGATAAAAACGTGCTGCGAATACTTCAGAAGATGTCTATGCGGTCTAGGAAATAAACCTAATAATTCTGATTGAGGCTAGAAACTGATTGGGAACAGTTGCCTGAGACAAATGTTTAACTCGGGATATTGTCGTTAAGGGCCAGGCTAAGATATTGGCGACATCCTCAGCAGGCCCCACTCCTTCCAATTCTATCAATTGTGTCCGCTCTCAGTCTTCTAGCTTATTAGCTTCTTCGGTCTTCCTTCACGTCGTGTCCTACTTAAGCGATTTTTAGCTGAAGAGGAATGGAGTTGACGGAGGAAAGAAAAATGAAATGGACTTGAAAAATACAGATTAATACACAGAAATAACATTTCTTCCAAAGAACGCAAATAAGCTGTCTCCGTGGTTGAGCTACTACTCACCTTCATTTTCATTAACCTATATATGAAATATATATTAACAAAAAGTATTGTGATCGTGAAGATTTTCGAATTCGAGTTTGCACCGGAAATATTCGTTTTAGGGTTCCCTGAATCCACAGTCCCACAAAAAGGTGTGTGTGTCTAGTAAGTATAGCGCGTAAACGGAAAGTCCAATGAAACTGATATTTCATATTAAAGACCACTATACGTCCGAGACGTTAAAAAACCTTTTTCATCAAAATCAGCTTAACAGAAGAGCCACATTATACCATTCATTTTTCACTTTTTTACGATTTTCTAAAACTCGCTATATCGATATAAAAATTAATGGGCTTTAACATTATGTAGGTTTCATTCTGATTTCATAACTGCCGATATTTTAAATTTTCTTTCTCTAAAGTATCTTTAATTTTTAGATTCTATAAAAATAACCATATTATCCTGTTAGCATTGATAAATAATAGCTAGATAATATAATGTATTTTTTAATAAAACAATATATGAAAATTCTTTAATCGATTTTAAAAACGGAAAGTAAGTGAAAGTCGGGTGTTGCCCACAGCAGATTTTAACTTTAATTACTCTATGTATGAAATATATAGTAATGAAAAGTATTGAGATCGTAAACATTTTTGAATTTGAGTTTTTACCGGAAATACACGTTTTAGGGTCCCCTGAGTCCATAGTCCCTCAAAGAGGTGTGTGTGTCTGTTAGGTATAGCACAAAAACGAAAAGTCGTAGAAAACTAAAGTTTCATATTTGAGACAACAATACGCAAGGGATGTTACAGCAAAATTTTCATCAAAATCACCTAACTAGAAGGGCCAATTTATACCATACATTTTGCACCTTTTTACGAATTTCTTAAAAACAGCTCTAACGATTTAGAATTTAGTAGGCTTTAATATCAAGTAGGTTTCATTCTGATTTAAATATTCTGACAGGTCTTAAATCCGGATTTTGTATATTGTTTTCCTCTAAAGTACCTTTAATTTTATACGTTCAATAGAAATAGCCATGTCATATTTTTAGCATTGGTAAAAAACGGATAAATATATAAGTTGAACGAATTCAATATACAACTAAGTGAGAAAAGAGCATACTTTTTTATTGCAAATTTTTGTGTTTTTTAACATAAACAGTAATATAAATATATAATATAACGTATAGAAAAGCAAAATATTATAGAAATAATAATATCTTATCCACAAAATCGTAAAAGTTAGCGAAGAGTGATTTTACGCCTATGAAGGTGTGCGTGAATTGAAAATTAAGAAACACAAATTATATCGTGAATTTTTGAGGGTTTTTTGTTTTTATTTTAGATAGTTGTAATATTTTATATGAAATAAAAATATCAATTTTCCACTATTATTGCAGTTAAGTTAATATAAATTTTCTTTATTCCGTTTTGAGGTGTGTTAGTGAAAAAATCAATATTATGTCTTGGATGAGGTAGTGTAAGAAAATGGATTAAAATAAATTATAGTCCAGATGTTGACTGAACTTTTATGAAGATCATTTTCAGACATACTTTGACATAAGAGCAATAAATCTTTTAATTGGGACTTCCGGATATAACCTACTTTATTGATTACATATTTTAGGCTGTTACCATATTTTTTATTTTATGATCGGAAGAAGTTCAGTAAAATAACTTTTTTATTTGACTAATTGATTTGAATGGCACATTTGTAAAACTATATATCAAAGGATTGGCAAGTATGAAACTTATTAAAGATGCTCATTGGAAATTCTTCCGCAAATATTTAGATGCAAATTTAGCAGATGATGGCGACTTCTTTAATCCCTTCAGTGAAATTTCCATCATAATTCTGGTCTTTAAGGCCATCACTTGAAGAAATATTCTCTTGCTTCTATCATGTTAAGACTTTTTTAGATACTTTTAAATTTTGATCTCACAATTTACATATTTAATATTTTATATAAACCATTAAAATATAACTTTGTTGAAACTTAGTTATAATATTCATTACATAGCCCCGAGACAACTAAAACGCGCAACACACGACTTTCACATATATCCGTTGTAAAATTAATTTAAATTAAAAAAAAATACAGTTAGAGATAAACAAATCTGGTGCGGGCAACACACGACTTACATTTGTATAAAGTGCCTCTTCTGGTAAGCACATTTTGATGAAAAAAGTTTTGTCACGTCCCGGGCGTATATTTGTCTTAAATATGAAATTTCAGTTTCATATCGGACTTACCGAGATGTTACAAAACCTTTTTCATCAAAATGAGCTTACTAGAAGAGCCACTTTATACCATGTATTTTGCACCTTTTTTCGATTTTCTCAAGAACGGTTCCGACGATTTTGATTAAACTCGCTATATCGATGTAAAATTAAATGTTCTTTAATATAATTTAGATTTCATTTGGATTAAAATGGTCTGACATGACTTAAATGACCGATATTTTAAATTTTCTTTCTCTTAAGTACCTTTAATTTTGTTGATTCTATAAAAATAACTAGATTATCTTGTTACCACTGATGAAAAACAGGTAAATATATAAATTGAATGAATTCCATACCCAAATAAAGGAGAAAACAGAAAAAAATTTCTACAATTTTTTGTTTTTGAACTAAGAGCAGTAAATTATACTGAAGCTAAGGATTTTAGAAAAAATATTATGTTATAATCAAGCTTTTAAAAGTTAATAGAGAGTGATGAAAAGAAGATAAAACTAACTAATTAATTTAGATAATAGTATAATAGATTTTTTAATAAAAGACATGTTTCCATAGAAATTCAATTGAAATAATTCTTTCAAATAAGTTTCACGTATTTTTATCTCTAACTGTATTAGAAAATTCTTTCATTGATTTTAAAAATGGAGGTAAGAGAAAGTCGGGTGTTGTCCGCACCAGATTTGTTTTTTATCTCATACTGTGTTTGAAAATTCTTTAATCGATTCTAAAAAGGGGGGAAGTGAAAATCGTGTGTTGCCCGCACCAGATTTTTTGGGATATGGTCACTTAGACTCAGGGGACCATAAAACGACAATTTCCTGTGAAAACTCGAATTCGAAAATTTTCACTATCGCAATACTTTCCCTGTATTATATATTTCATTTATAGGTAAGTGAAATTAATAAAAAAAAACAAAAAACAAAAAAAAACAGTTAAAAATAAATGTTTTTGTTTGAAAAATTCTATAATAACATTTGTAACCGAATCAGAAATAAATAAATTTACCTCCTGCAAAGGCTTACCTCTGCCTATCAGTTTAATCTTAAGAATAAAAGAAAAGATTAACATGATATTTGTTGATTAATATCATATATTCTTTCATACCATAAGACTGAAACCCCAAGACACTTTTCTTAGATACAGTTTAATATTAAACTTGACAAACGTTAAAAAGCTTATTTACGCTAATATTATCAGACCTATCTGAACCTCTGGAATATAACTTTGGGTCACTTCCAAACAATCTAATTATTGCTCCCACATCTGATCTTTACAATCCAAAATCTTCAATACGCCTTATTTCGTCACATTAAAATCATCCGTAATGATCTTGGGATGTATTTGTCGCAGACCCAGCCCGAAATAGATATACCTCTTTTAATTCTAAACTTCCTAACAACTCCAATTCAATTGTCCCTAATATTCCCGATAGCACTCCAAAACTACAGAAAAGAAGATGGCCTCAGTACCTGCTTACTTCAAATAGTAAGCTTACATAAAAACAATAACATTATTACACCCTATCATAACATAAAAGTTAATAAAATTAATAAATTGTTTTATGATACTTGTTTTTTAATGGTATTGCTTGTTATTATTCGAACGGAGAATGGCCGAACGTTGATAATAAGCATGAAATATATTTAAGCCTTACGTTAATGGGTTTCATAAATACCACCTATGAAATAAATTTTAGGGTGAAAGTCAAATATAGCATTTACAAGAACCAAATAAAAATTAATACATTCCTTTCAACTGCTGAAGTGAATCGGAGGGTGAAAAATAAATAAATAGTGTTTTAATGAAAAACTTATTCATGAGAAACAGAACAATATAGCAAAATATTCAACAATAATATAGATATTTATTCAAAAATAACTACCCTATTATGAATTTTTTTAAATATCTGATCTATAAGTTTTATCAAACGAATTATAAATTAAAAAAAAAGAAAAAAAGCGCTATTCAGGAACATTAACCGGATTTTTTTTTTTTTAAAGTGCTAAATAAAATGTAATATTGAAGGGGAGCCCGTGGCTGAGTGGCTAATCTCTCATGCTATAGGTTATGAGTTCGAGTCCCAGTCCCGGCGGGGCTTTTATAAGGATACAATTAATTGAGGATTCACTCACAGCCTCTCCCTACAGGGTATGTGAGACCCGTCAGCCAAATGGTGGCCACAAAATTAGGCGTAGGGAGTGATGGTCCTACACTACAACATACATCGAGAAACGTGAGCCTACACGGCCTGTCGCGCCACTGGAAGAAGAAATAAAATATTGATTGATGCAATGAAAATAACAAAATCAAACAAATAAATTATAATAATAATGAATGATATTAATGGAAATTTCCTGGTATGAAGTATAGATTATTATAAAATAAAGAAAAACAAACTGTTGGAATTCCTATAAAAAAAAAAATTAAAAAAAAAAAAAAAAAGATCTTTCGACTTATAAAAATAACTCTTTTCTACGTTTCTGCTCTTGCATAAATTAATTAGACTATTATTGTACATGGTTTATTTTTAATATGTAGATTATAATATTTATTTTTGTAAATATTGCGTATAGGTACGATTGTGAACAAGGTTATTTATTATATTTAAATTTTTTTTTAAACTATTCCGTGATGGTAATTTCCAGGTCGAGGTTCAAAGTAAGTTAGGGCTCTGGAGCCACATATACTCAGGGCATGAGTGGAGAAGTTGGGCATTGCCAGCACTCCAATGGCATATTCACAATAGGTCTCTAGGCCACTGTCGCTTCAACCTAAGAGGAGGGTTATAGGGATGATAGGAACTAGATAAGGATGTGCTAAGGGATTAAGAAGGTGAGTAAGCAACTGATGGAAGATTGAGAATTTGGATGGGATTAGATCGACGACAAATGGGATATTCAGTTTTCCAAACATATGAATAGTAATATTGATGCATAATATACCGTTGGAAAGATAAATATTTTTAAAGAAAAATATTATCTTAAATAGGAAGTAGTAAAATGTGATGAAAAAAGACATAAAGTGAATAAATGTTTTTTTATAATAATTTCTTTTCCCAGATATTTTTTCTCAATCTGCTAGTGTTCCTCAAGGCAGCATCCTAGGACCCGTTCTTTATACAGTTTATACAGTTGATATCCCAACCCATCTTGACACTTTCTTTTCTACCTATGCTGATGACACTTGTGTGCTATCAGTAGATAACGATCCAGTAACTGCCTTCCACACTCTTCAATCCCACATCCGAGACATTGAAGTATGTAAGTAATTGGAGGATTAAAATTAATTCTAACAAATCCCACCAAAGAACCTTTACCCTTCGTCGTAAACCATGACTTCCTTCCCTAAAGTACCCTTTAATGACACTCCACTAGCCCCTGTTGAACAGATTCGATACCTAAGACTCCACCTTGAAAACGTCTACCTTGGAATCCCCATACAAGACTGAAACGACAAGGAACTGCCCGACATTTTCGACTACTTCAACACTTACTGGACAAACGCTCCAACACATATTTAAAGTCTTATTTATATGACCATCATAATACTGATATGGACTTACTATCGAATTCTTTTAGTATCCAATCCTCACAATCCAAAATCCTTCGAAAAATCCTTAACGCTCCTTACTTTGTCACGAATAAGCTCATCCATAAAGACCTTAATGTTCTATATGTTACTGAATTACCCTGATCCAGGTATCAATCATTCCATGAAAAACTCCATTTCCATTCTAATCCACTAGTTTCAATTTTATCATCCGATTAGTCCTCCGAGGCGTCTAAAAAGAAGATGGCCCCGAGACCTTCTAGATTAGAATATTTTTAGAGTGCTGCCAATGGGTACATGTATTTCATGTCAGTTAACATGTCCTTCACATGTACCTGATGTATATAATACAGTTGTAAATGTCAATAAATATGTTTAAATAAAAAAAAAAAATCTGGTGCGGACAACACACGACTTTCACTTACCTCCAGAAACAGGTGTTTATTAAAAAGTCGATTGTATTATTATCTAAAATAATTAGTTCTATCTGCTTTTCATCACTCTTTATCAACTTTTACAAGTTCTTGTGTATTAGATAATTTTTTTTTCTAAAATCTTAAGCCTTCCAACGGTATATTATAAGTGTATATCACTGTTGCTATGTTCAAAATAAAAAAAAAGGCATTAAAAAAATATTTTTTCAGTTTTCTCCTTTAGTTGTTTTAAATTCGCACAACTTATATATTTAGCTGTTATTTATCAATACTAACAAGATAATTTAATTATTTTTTTAGAATCTACAAAATATTGGTATTTAAGCCCTGTCATACCATTTTAATCAGTATGAAACCTACATGACGTTTAAGCCCATTAAATTTTACATCGATATAGCGAGTTTAATCAAAATAGTCGGAACCGTTTTCGAGAAAATCAAAAAAAGGTTCAAAATGCATGGTATAATGTGTCTCTTCTGGTAAGCTCATTTTGATGAAAAAGGTTTTGTAACGTCTCAGGCGTATATTTGTCTTAAATATGAAATTTAAGTTTTATAGGACTTACCATTTCCGCACGGGAGTTACCACACACAGACGTTTTTGCGGGACTTGGTTATTTGGACTCAGGGGACCCTAATTGCAATTCGTTGAAAACTGGAATTCGAAAATTTTCAAGATCGCAATACTTTCCCTTACTTTATATAGTAAGTGAAAGTAAAAATTCTTTAAACTCTCAAGTTTAACTTTTAAGTTTCTAAATTGATATTAAAAAACGAGGTAAGTGAAAGTTTCGTGTTGACCTCACCAGATTTCAAAATATGGATTGTAATTTAGACAAAACTATTACATATAAAAATATGCAATACATAAAGAAAACATTAAGTTGCTCCTCATCCGGTCTAACTACCTTCCTATCTCTAACATCCTAGCCATAGCCTTGTTAGCCTCAGCCATAAATTAGAATTATGAGTAAAATTATACTTCACTACTAATAGCAATTGATAAATGGCTTCATTAAACAATAATTGGTGTTTGTGTACACTAATAAAGCATAGGCTCTGACAGGCATATCACGATTGTGTTTCAATTTGAATATAGCAGTTACGCGGTAATGGTGTTTAAAGAGTAGTTGTAAAAGCTTATTTATTATACAGGTGTTTTTATTTTATTTTATAATTTATTTATTAATTATTTCATTGTTATGTAATTTATGAATGGCTTGATAGCGCTTCCTGCTATTAAAGTATTAAAAAGAAAAGTGAAATTTGTTTCAAATAAAGTTAGCCCGACATTGAATCTCATATGTAAGTATTATAATCGATAAACAGTTTTAAAATTAGATATAATATTTTTAGAAAAAATCTGGTGCGTGCAACATAGGACTTAATTTTACAACCGTTGTTAAAATCAATTTAAGAACTTTTAAATTAGGTTAGAGATGAAAAAGGTTAAAGAATTACATTTAGTTTTATTAGAAACAGATGTTTCATCAAATAATCGATTATATAATTATCTACATTTGGAGACATTTTTTTAAGATGGAACTATACATTAAACAATTAGGATCTGCAAAATATTAGGTGCCGAAAATTTCCAGGAATCGCGTAAAAAAATTGTTTGTAAAGAAAAAAAAGTTCCTGCGCGAAAAACACATTTTATTTCAAATGTATGGTTCTAGTGTGGGGAGCCGGTGGCTGAGTGGCTAGCGCGCTAGTCTCCCACGCCAGAGTTGTGAATTCGAGTCCCAGTACCAGCGGGACTTTTATAAAAATATAATTAAATGGGGACTCAATCACAGCTTCTCCCCCGTTTAGTGAGACTCTTCAGCCAAAACCAGTAGGCTCAAAACTCAAAGGCACCAGTCAACTAGCAAAAATAGGCGTAAGGAGCGATGACCCTACCCAAAACATTTCATCAATAAACGTGAGTATATTCTCCCAGGAGTCTATACCTGCAAGGCCTGTCGCGCCAGAAAAAAAAAATGTATGGTTCTAGTGAAGGTAGAAAAATAAGTTTGGTGTCAAAATTACACGATTTCAAAGCGGAATAGGGCCATTAAAATATTTAAGTTTTATGTTTTGTATTAAACTTACAAATATCAATAATCTCCTCAGAACACTACTTTCAATAAGGTTTATTAAAATCTGTGGTCAGATTAAGATTCCTTTTCATTTGTTTAATTATTTCGATTTGAGATAGGATAATTTCGACACCGAACTTATTTTGTTTGTTTAACTTCACTTTATGCTACTATAGTTAATCGGACGATGCTCCGGAGTCCTTAACTCAGTGGGAGTCCTTAATTTTGCCTATCCAGGTTTAATTAGAATAAGGATCTTTAACGAGTACCTGACATCGCACAGGCTTGGAACCACCTTTTAACGTTCCCTCCGAAGGATGGGAAAACTAGGGATTTTTTACTCCCATTAAAACACACTAGGACCACTTGCGGGTTCGAACCCGTGACCTTTAGCATAAGTGGCTGTTATGGTAGCCACCCCCAGCTACAAGGGATCCCCCAAACTTATTTTTCCATCGTTACTAGAATCGGAAATATTAAATAAAATGTGTTTTCACTCAAAAACTCGATTTTATTACGCAACTCCTAGGAACGTTGGCTCCTAATATTTTGCATAGACTAATCGCTTAATGTCTAGTTTTATATTTTAAAAAAATCATCAAAATTGATGAGACACATTAGGAATCCTATACTTGCATGTCGATAGTATTATTTGTCAACCAAGAACTAGGAAGTCCTTAGACATCGCCCAGTCATGACAAGACAAGAATAAAACAAAAAAAAACAAGCGGAAATCGGTGGAGGAGCTGATTAGAGGACATTAATCCAGTTAAGGGACACTAACTGAGACCCGACACTAATTAAGAGCCATGTGGCAATGAGCGTAGGAGTCCCAAGCTAACTCGCAATTAGTCTTAATGTAATGTGTCCTATCTCTTCCACTAAACTGCACCGCCGCCGTTATAACTCCCTCGGCTAACCCTCCTCCACAGGCCTGAGTCCCGAGTATTTAGTGTCGTCATTTTATTGAAGTTATGAGACGCTGGAGACGATCCAAAGATATTATAATTTCTATTAGTTAGCGTTACGATCCAGGTGTTGAGTCAAAGAGTTCTTCGACATAGATCTTCAGCCTTCTTTACTTCTCCAATCTCTTGGACCAGTGAATCTCAAAGAGTGGTTTGCGGATCCCTTGGGGCCGTAGAGCGACGCCCAGTGGGCAATATGACCGATTTAGATGGACAAATTTATGAAACATGTCCATATTTAACCTTTAGGGTCCCAGATTACGGAAAAAAATATGAAAAAAATTATAAGAAACAATTATAAAAACTTATTATTGTTTTAACAAGATTGGCGAGCGTACAGTGATTAAACATCAAATGTATTTGCTAAAATCTAAAACTTGACAATTTACGTTTGAAGACCCAAAATTTGGAAAAACAAAAAAAATCTAATTATGGCTCGGAGTTGCTGAAACTTGCTAATAGATTATTTTATATCATTTAGGAAACTCTTCATATTATAGGTTGTCAAACTTTTGATTCGGAGTGTTGTGTCTGAAAAAAAATTACGCATCACTCAAAACGCCAAAAAACGCAAAAATTGTTTGTATTATTTAAATACTAGAAGGGTTGATGAAACAAATCCTACAAACAAATCCTTGGGGTAACTTGGGGGTTATAAAGTTTTTCGTTATTGAATAGGTGCTCACATTTACAAATTTCTAAATTAACTTTACAGGTAGATTGCAATGTATATTCCATAACGAGTTTGGAAATATGATGCCTTACCTGTCTCAGCAATGTCTATTGTTATGAAAGCAAAATAAGGCACTGCTCTGAACAGGAATGATTCACTCTTTTACTATTTATTTGTAAACACGGTATGGCGGGAAATATTAGAATTAAGGGTCTTGCCAACTAATAATAAAAAGGTGATGCACTGGAAAATTCCAAACTTTTGACTTGACTTATGTCCACCTACATTAGTGATTTTGTCCTGTGTAGGACGATGGGTCTTAGGGAATAATTTTAAATGAACAAAACATAAAATATTTGTGATGTCTTAGCTTTAAATATGAATTACACGCTCTACATAGTCAAATTTAACATTCTATGGGATATAATTGGTAGAGATCTCTGACAGGAGACTGCTACAGCACCATCAAAACCTTAAAAACGATGGAAATTATTACACAATGGTTTATCGTTTCTAAATGATTACATCAGAGCATAAAAGTTTATATAGCTGTATAGGAAATTAGCATACATATATACTTATAAATTAATCAAAGCAGTAAAACTATCAATTTATATTCCAGTAAAAAGACCGATCATTTAAAACTATAAATTTTTTACTCTATCATAACAACTAAATGAGTCATAGGCGTGTATATAGGTGAAATTTGAACTAAAAACTAAAACTCCATTATTTTTCTATCTTCAAAAAAAAATTAATTATGAGCGTATATATAGGCATAATTTCAATTATTGTCTTTTTTTTTTGTTGTTTGTTTCGGTTTTGAGGCGTAACACCTTAAGGTCATGAACGCCTAGATACAATATATATTTAACCTTCGAAAGAAAGAATTATTAGGTAACAAGTAATTAACAAATAAAAAAATATTATGTAAAAATAATTTTTAAAAAAGAGGAGATTTTTAAAGTTTATAATAATGATCTTAAAAAAAGTAGATATGATTACCAAATAAAAAAGCATTAAAAACGGTACAATCTTTTTCTTCTTCCAGTGGCGCGACAGGCGGTTTAGGCCCTGGGCCTCGCGATGTATTCTCCGGAGAAATTACACTCGCGTTTCTTGATGCATTTTATAGGGCAGGGTCATCAATCCCTATTCCTAATTTTGAGTGGCCAGCATTTGGCTGACGGATCTCACATACCCGTCACATAGCCCGGGGGAGAGGCTGTGAGTGAATCCCCATTTATATACATCCTTATAAAAGCCCCGTCAAGACTGGGATTCGAACTCACAACGTGTAGCATGAGAGACTAGCGCGCTAGCCACTTGGCCACGGGCTTCCCCCTCCTCTCCGTAAAACGGTACAATATTAAAAAAATCAAATCAAGACCATATTAAGAACAACAATTAAACTACTAGAAATTTATAATTAAGATTATAGTCTTTATAATTTAAATGACAATTGTTATGTAATAGGTAAGTTCATTGATATGTACTTACCTACATGTATATCAATCTTATACGTATAGTTCCTTGTTATATACGATATATAATGTTTCATATTTTTTTCATTGATTATTGTTATATATATACATATATGCTTTGGTACTTAAGATGCTCGTAATCCTGTGAAGCTAGATGCAAGGATTGACCTTGCCCGCAATTAGATCCAATTAGGTTGCCCCTCTGTGGATGGGAGCACACGTGGGCTGCTACGGGCGGCGATCATCTGGGTCATCCGAGTTTAAGTGTAACTTCTGTCCATCTAAGATTAAGTTCATTGAAGGATACCTCCAAGTTGTCTTTAAAACACTCTGATCAGGGTTTTAATCAAAATGTCATAATATTAGAAAAATAAATAAATAAATAGAATATCATTTTTGTAGTAAGTATATATAGTCATTCTTATTTTATACAATTTGTAGTGGTTTGTTGAAGACGAATTAGATTTTCCTTAAATAAATAAGACATGTCTGGAGCGAAATCCTGAGATGAAAGTGACTGTCTTAAAAAAGTTGATTAGGGAATGTCATACCTGACTAAGTATTGTGAGAGTCACATGGTAGTTCAAATAACTCACTATACAATACGATTATATTATATTGATATTACATCTATTCACTAGTTCTTTATCTTAGTAGATTCAGGGTCAAATATATCATGATACAGGTTCCGTACTGCCAACGGCCGATAGTTATAGATAGATAGATAACTGTTTTTTATTTCTTTAAGCATACAACAACAAAAACAAATATTACAAATATAAAAAACATTTGTAGAACTATGGTCTTTTAGCCAGGAGCCGATCTGAAAAGTTTTACAAAATTATACAATAGTCAAACAGGTTACTTACTTATTCTATTCACCTTCTAACTGTATTAACTTATAAATAAAACAACAGAAAAAAAAAAAACAATAATCAATAATATTACACATTAGAATTTTTTTTTCAATTATAATTAAATTCCTTAATAAGCCTATATCTATAAGGCCATGCAATTTTACAAACATTGTATACAGACACCCAGTTATCACCATTGAGACATTTTATCGCATCATCAACTTTTAGAGAAACTCTTTCCGAAACAAGTTTTTCTAATTTCAGACAGAATCGGACATGCAGCCAGGAAATGAAATTTATTTTCTGTTTCTTTAGGCCGATAGTTATATTCATTGTTAATACAGAACAACGTCTGTCGGGTTAGCTAGGTAATTATAAAAATTCAGTTAACTACAAAGCAATTGCTGATTTAGTAATTTATATACAGGGAAACGCAAAAAGAAGCAGCAGATTCCGTTTTTTAAAGATTCAGGTCACAATCCGTGTTCTTTGTTGACAGAGGTGCCAGGTGAAGTGCGAGCTGCAGATGCCTTCTATATTACTCCTTTGACAATATAACAATCACAGGAGCCCCTTATCGACTATTTTAGAACGAAAAAAGTCGGCAGTGGCACGTGGTTCCGGTGGAGGACTTCCGGGAGGGTCCTGCAACAATAACCATCCACCAATGTGCTCTTTAACCTAACCTTAGCATTACCTTGTCAATGCTAGTTGTGATAACCGTACTGACCCCAATAGATCCATGGGATTAATATGGCAGGATAGGAAATATGTTAAAAGTCTTCATGAGTTAATATAATAATAGCTATAATAATATTATTACCTCATTACCATCTAATCTGGTCTCAATTTTCAGTAGACGGCGCCTTCAACTGATCATTTTTACTTTCATCCACCTGCTTATACAATAATAGCTTTGATATGAGAGAAGTTGGTTTAAGCGTAAACTTAATGTATTGGTGCCGACGTTTCGGCCTAAAGTATAGGCCTTCTTCAGGGCTATAAGAAAAAACAAAAAAACAAAGATAACAACCAGCATTGGAATACAATATATAAAACTGATAAGAAAAATAAATTATACTGAAGATTACAAACAAAGTGAAATAGTAGAAATGACAATTGATAAATGTAATAATTTCTTAAAGTGAAATAGTAGTAATGACAATTGGTAAATGTAATAATTTCTACAAACAAAAGGGGGGAAGACAAGTTTTTGTTTGCAGAAATTATTACATTTATCATTTGTCATTACTACTATTTCACTTTAAGAAATTATTACATTCATCAATGTCATTTCTACAATTTCACTTTGTTTGTAATCTTTAGTATAATTTATTTTTCTTATCATTTTTATATGTTGTATTCCACTGCTGGTTGTTTTCTTTGTTTTTCTTATAGCCCTGAAGAAGGCCTATAATTTAGGCCGAAACGTCGGGACCAAAAATTTAGTTTACGCTTAATTGTGTGTTAAATTGACTGCACCCTGAACCAACTTCTCTCATATATACACACAGTCAACCATTGTCACTTCATAATAATAGCTTTGCATGCGAATATATCATTTTGACTTAACATAATTCAGTTACAAGCGTTTATTGAAAGAAAATTTATCACGTATGGCTTCACTATCTGTCAAAGGGTCACCCTTTTAACTATTTGTATGTGCAACGAATTAATTTATTACTTTGCGCCAGATTATTAATTCATTCTGCCAAATTCACATTTGTCCGAAAAAATAGGTATGCATATCCAAAATTACTCAATATCTTTTAGGTTGTGAACATGATCGTTATATAGTGTCACAAATCATTCACAATATCTGTGAATTATGCCATTTGCGACTATATTGTAATTTATAATAGTAATAATGTATATAGTTGTAATAATAATGTATTGTAATGTATAATATTTCCGTCTTAAAAACTGTGCTTTAATGGTGCAGGGTTTCAGTAGATATATATTTTTTTTATCTAATTATTTTTAACAATTTAAAATAACACCTGCATAAGAGGAGCCCGTGGCTGAGCGCTAGTCTCCCACGTCAAAGGTTGTGAGTTCGAGTCTCAGTCCCGGAAACCTTTTCAAGTATTTAATTAAATGGGGATTCACAGCCTCTCTCTGGAGTGTGAGACCCGTCAGCAAAATGGTGGCGACTTACAAAAATAGGCGTAGGAATTGATGACCCTACCCTACACAATTCATCGAGCAAAGAGGTAGTATACTCCCAGCAGATTACACCAAGCTGCCAAGTGCCTACACGGCATTTTCGCGGAAAAAAAAAATTAATGACACCTCTCTACTTCATGGAGAACCAGAGAATACCCAACGGCATCTCTTTCTAGCTTGATTCTTGTTTTATGTTTATGACAGGAGGTCTCTCATCCAGCTCCTTTTCAGCCAGTTGTGAGCCATTTCAGTCGTGCCCGTGTTCTGTGTCGTAAAAACGTTTCTAGAGAGTTGTTGTTATCCTAACTCTGTTGGTAAGTAGATAAAGATAATTTTTAAAATTAAATAACGAATGTGTTTCCGTGAAAAACGATACGAATTTCAAAATGCTTAAATATATTTGGTATAAATTTAATATCTAATACTGGTTAGATTAAGATGATTTAGCTCTCATGTGGTTAGAAATTTGATCGCCTTTCATTCTTATAACTTTTCAAGAGATGTTAATGTCTTGAGTTATTATAAAAACTAGTTTTATAATGATTTTAGGTATTTATGTCAAAGCTCTTAGAGGACGAATTTTTTTTATATAGCGAAATATAGATCGTAAGAGGAATCTCAATTAAAATTTTCAGTTTCATAGCCAATATCTTTTTTAGATACTGAACTTAAATGAAATTTAAATTGCACTCTTGCGAGGCAAAAGTGGGTCACTAGTTTAATATAAAATAAATTTTTCCAACAAAACAACATAAATAATTTTACTTTTTTTAAAAATATAAAATTGATTTATTTTATTTTTTTGTTTTTACAAAATTAAACCTAGTATATAAATGTTTTAGGTGTGCACCATTTTAAATTAAAATAGGAACTTATTTCAAGATAAACAAATGTTAATATTTCATTTAGACACGTAGTGTGACGAACGCTACCTCGTAATTTGTCACTGGGGTTAACGAATGGTATGCAAATGAAGTTTATTTTATATCAAACAAACAATTGTCGTAATGTTTTCACGTGTAACCAAACATTTTTAAAAATCAAAATTCAAATAAAAAATATACACCTCAGCGTGATTGACAGAGTAAAATCGTATTAGTCATAGATCTTAAAGAACATAAAAAAATATTTTATTTTTTTCTATTTAACGAATTCATATTCACTAGGTAAAATCCCTCATGAAAAGAAATCTTGATAAAAAAATAAATAAAAATCTGGGGCGGGCAGCCCACGACTTTCACTTTACACGGTTATTAAAATCATATTAAGAACTATTGAACAAACTTAAAGTTAATAAAAGCCTAAAGGTTATTTAAATAAAAACTTTATTCAGTTTCTTTGAAATAAATAATATAGCAATAAAAAATGAATATGTATAATTATCAGTAATATTTTAACACCCTATTCGTCACTTTACATTACCCTTTTTTTTTTTTTAGTTATCATTGAGCCTAAATGCATAAATTTCTCGACGTACACCAACGTATGTAACTATTATATAACTAAAAAAATTAAATTTGCTTTTAAAATTTGTCATTTGAGCCTTATCATAGTCATTAACAACATCTAGACGATATTCTAAATACCGTTTATTTATAAATTTTCATTGCAAGTTTAATTAAGATCGTTAAGAAACCCTTGTATAAAGTGATACTTCTGATTTGTCGATAATGGTTAAAAAAGTTTGAGTATCCCAGTCGCATAATTGTCTTAAATATAGATGCTTTTTTACGACATTTTGTTTTCGAGCAAGACTTACCGAACACATGCAGAAAATTTGTGAGAGTCGGTCATTTGAACTAAAATTAGGAAAAATACACCTAAAAAATTTGTTTTTGTAATCATTTATGTACATTTTGATAACGGTTCATAGGTAACTTATACCATTCAAACGTTATATAATGTTATATAACAAACAATATTATTGTTTGTTATATAACATTATTATTATTGTCTCCATTAAAATGTTCGATCCGATTAACACTAAAGGAGCTAAAAAATGTTCTCCTAGAGACAAATGTTTTTTTTTGTTTTATAAAATTACATCTTTGAATATAAACGACAGACAGGTAAGTGTGCACCTAATTATAAATTTGTGATTATGTAAGCATTACAACATAAAAATATAAAAAATAAAATTATTAGTAATCATTTATGTACACGTACATTTAGACTTTTTTTTTCATATCCCTAATTAACAACATGAAATTTAATACTTATAATTTATGTAGTTAAACATCTTGTACTGTAACTATGTTACATTTAAGATTGTGTAGAGGTATTATGTCACTGTGTTGTTTACAAAATATTAGTTCAACGAGCAAAACAATTGAGCTGATGGGGCTCACCCATTCTTTGTGTTCATGAAAGGCTTATGACTAACATATTACTAACTTAATGTCTGACTTATTTCTAACTTATGACCTCATCAAAACATATATTTATGTGGTGTTTTGCCATCGTACTGGAGCCGGTGCTGGCTGGAGTCATCGTGTTGAATAATGGGTTTGTTAATGATTTTAAAGAATCAAAAAAAATTAACATGGCGTTGTTTAATGTAATCTGAAATTTTTGGTATTTCCAAAATTTCGTGGAGCAGTTCAGCTTTTACCTTTTTCATTGAGGTCGAACGTAGCATTCTTCGGAGCATCGTATTTTGAAATCGCTGAAGTTTCAGTGTGCCTTCAGTTAGGTGCGTAAACAATGGCGCGCCATACATCAGTGCAGGACGTAGTATGCCTTTATAGACTAAAAGATTAAGACATTGGTTCATAGGTAACTTATACCGTTCAAAGAAATATATAGTAAACCCTCGTTTTAACGAACTCCAAGGGACCTAAAAATTCTCTGTTCGTTATAAAAGAATTCGTTATATCCGAAAAATATATTGTATGTATATCATACGTCTTGGTATCAATTCAGGTGATTAAAAAGAAATATTTTCAATACAGCATTCGCTTTCAGGCACATGTTCATTTAGAAACTACAAAAACAGTTAAAACTATGCACTATGTACATATATCTATCTTATTTCACATAATACTTTAAGATTAACATAAGCGATCATTCAAAATACAAAACTTAAAAAGGAACTCACAATGTCAAAATCACAGTAATTCATATAAAGTTGAAATGATTATTTTTTTGTTTGCACACCCCGATGACGTCGCAACGGAGGCATCGATTTTATCTTTATGAGCGATAACCGTTGATAGAGGAGATTTTGATATTCCGTATTTTTCCGCAATTTTCGATTTCGACTCAATTTTTTTCTCCACTTCGCCCACCTTGTAGTTAAATCAATAGATTTTCTCTTGACCTCGTAGGAAACTCGAATCAAAGAAAGTAATAAAAGCAATAAAAACAGAAAAACTAGCTTCAACACTAGAAACCAGAAGCTGTCACAGAATTGAGCTGAATAGAAGGAAGAGTTAAGGATTTGGACTGAAAGGATTTGACTTTTTTTTCTTCTTTATTTTTCGTAATAACCGAACAAATTAAATTCTGAGGTTTTCAAAAATAGTTCGTTAATTCGTTATAAGAGAATATTTTGTTATTAACGAGAAGAAAGCATAGTTTTCTATTCATTTTTCAAGGGACCGCAACGATAGTTCGTTATAAACGGGTGTTCGTTATAACCGTGTTCGTTAAAAAGAGGGTTTACTGTAGTTCCTAAACGGTAATTCTTAACGACAAATGTTATAGAACAAACAATATTCTTCATTAAAATTTTCGATCCGAACAACACCAAAGGAGCTAGAAAATGTTCTCCTAGAGACAAAAGTTCGTTTTATAAAATTACATCTTTGAATATAAACGACAAACAGGTAAATGTACACCTAATTTTAAATTTGTGATAGTGAAAGCATTAAAACATAAAAATCTAAAAAATAAAATAAAAATCTCTCTAACTCTGCCTGGATGTTATAATGACGCAGCAATTAGAGATTTCCGATCGTTAACCTATACTTGATGAAGTATTTCGTAAATTCACAAGATTCGCGAGTGGCAACTGGTTTTATAACCGATTTGTGAGATCCTGATTACGATAAGAGAGGATGAATGGAATAGATTTTTACATAAATCATAGATAATGATACGAATTAACTTTCTTGATTGCCAGTTACTGGACACTGTTGATATTCCACGCCTTATCAACACTATTAGTTTTAATAATAATTTAGGCTTCCGTCTTGTAAAATATAATATAGGTAGTTTCCTGTGTGAATCGAATGAACCGAAAAATATTTTTAAAATGTAAAAAAAAAAAATTCCATGATATATATGGTGGTATCGGCATCGAACTTCGGGTTCGGTAAGCCTATTATTATTATTATTAAAAAAAAAAAAAATAGATGAGAAAAGTGGTTGGGGGTGCGGTCATAAATTAGAAACACATATTTAAAACAAGTGCTATTTTAATTATGTGCCGACGTTTCAGCCTACAATGTGGGCCTTTATCAGGGCTAAAAGAAACAAGATAACAACCAATGTAATTATAGACTTATTAATGCGTTAGGTATATAATAATAATATGACAGTAATATAATATGGGAACATAAATAAAATTAAATGTAAAACGATAATAAGATGACAGTTATAAAGTATGGAAGTAAACAGAATTGAAATGATAATATTTTTCTTATAACTTTCTCTTTATCCGTTACATATCCTGACATATAATTGTTAGTTTAATATAACATTATTTAAAATTATTTTTTTTATTCATTCTGTTTCTGTTTTTTAATGACTATGTTCTTTTTATATATTACCTATACTCTTAACTATGTTTTTAATATATTGCCGTCATATATCACTTCAAAATTGTTCATATTTAAATGTTAAATTTCATGTTATTCTTAGGGACTTATTCTCAGAATAAAGTTGTTTTTTATTCTTCATCTAAATATATATATATATATATATATATATATATATATATATATATATATATATATATATATATATATAATGGTTAAAATACAGTCCACAGGATCTTACAGACTTTCTTCCAGCGTGAACACATCGGGCCCAAACATTTAAAGCTAATCGGTACAGCCCACCCGACGACTTTTAAGGTTGTGGCTTAGAGTTGCTCTTTTACAGATGGCAAATAATAATTTACCAAAAATAATTAATCATTAATAACAAAAATTTAAAACATATAAGGTAAGACCAAGTATTGCGATCTTGAAAATATTGTAATCCGGTTTATCACCTGAAATAAATGTTTTATGGTCCCCTGAGTCCAAATGAACATGTCCCGCAAAATGGTCTATGTGTTAAAGGTAAGTATAGCTCGAAAACATCAAGTATATATACTGCGATGTCATATTTTAGGAACGTAAGCCTGAGATGTTACGGCAAATTTTTCATTATTTCGGGCCCACCAGAAGAGCCACTTTATACTATGCATTTTAAACTTTTCACGATTTTCTCAAAAATAGCTCGAACGATTTTGAATAACCTCGCTATATCGATGTGAAATTGAATGAACTTTAATATCATACAGGTTTTATTCTGCTGGAAGTAGTCTGACAAGGCTTAAATACCGAATTATTTGTTCTCTGAAGTACTTTTAAATGTCTCATAATCGTCTCGTCATTGTGAGACCTTTAGTGGAACAAAAAAGTTCATATGATCCATAGTCCGATTGTCAACGGTAAGGGAAGAAATACAATTTTAAGTGTTTTGTTATTACCCATGGTTTCCATCAGGAAAACTTATACATATCTACTTGATATTCACCCATAGAAAAACAAGTAGTGCCAAATATAAATATGAACTTTTTTCTAGTTAAAAAATCGAAATTGAGAGGCTTTGTTAAAAAAAAAAAGTACATTATATAAAATCGTATTAGTCACAGATATCAAAGAACATAGAAAAAAATGTTATTTTTTTTTTATTTATCGACTTCTTAATACAAAAATAAATAAAAATCTGGTGCGAGCAACACACGAATTTCACTTACCTCGGTTATTAAAAGCAAATTAAGAGCTATTAAATAATTTTAATGTTAATAAAAGTCTGAAGGTTATTTAAATAAAAACTTCATTCAATTTCGTTGGAATAAATAATATTTCAATAAAAAATTAATATGTATAATTATCAGTAATATGTTAATACCCTATTTGTCAATTTAGATTACCTTTTACAATTTTTTTATATAAGATAATATGATTTCTAAAATCTTAAGCTTTCCTGTGGTATATTATACATATATGTTAGTGTTCTTATGTTAAAAAAATAAACATAAGCAAACTTTTTTACCGTTTTTTACGATTTTCTCGAAAACGGCTATAAGGATTTTGATTAAACTACCTATATTGGTATAAAATTTAATTGGCTTTAATATCATGTAGGTTTCATTCTGATTGAAAGAGTCTTACAGGGCTTAAATGCTGATATTTTAAATTTTCTTCCTCTAAACTACCTTTAATTTTGTTCATTCTCAAAGATTAAACATATCGTCTTAATGACATTGACGAATGACGGCTAAATATACTAGTTAGGCGAATTTGATGTCCAACTAACGGATAAAGGTGCAAAACTATTTTTTAATGCAATTTTTGTTTTTTTGTTAATGAGAACAGTAATATAGACTTTAAGTATACCGTTGAAAAGAGAAAGACTTTAGAAAAAATATTATCTGATAAACAAATTATAAGTTATATTATACGGATCGATCTAAAGCTACCCAATTACATTTGTAGTTATTTTATTATGATTAATTTATTATTCTTATTCTTTCTTTCTCCCTTATTATTTATATCAAAATTAAATTATGTTTGTAACCATTTATTTACCTTCGTCTATAAACTGTTATTAACAATATCTTTGGAATAGCAGAATTTCACGTCGGCAAGCATCATCATTGTTGTGGATTGCCTGTACCAATAAAATGCATAATATATCTTTTAATAATATGTATTAGTAGCAAAATAGGCTTTTATGAGGATGTAATATAATGGGGATTCACTCGCAGCCTCTCCTCCGGGTATGAGAGACCCGTCAGCCAAATGGTGGCCACTCACAAAATTAGGCATAGGAGTTTGCTCTTTGCTCCTTTAGTTGGTTATCAAATTCGTTAAACTTTTATATTTAGCCGTTTCTTATCAATCCTAATAAGATAATATAGTTAATTCTTTTGAATACATAAAATTAAAGGTACTTTAGATAATGAAAATTTTTTTTTTTTTTTTTTTACAATAACAATTTTTTATTGAGAAAATTTTACAATCTGTCCCAATTTGGACATTAATAGTATTGCTGAATGATATCAAACATACTACATTCATACAATATTTACACAAGATAAAATTACAATAAAATATATACACAATAATGAATCAATACAAAAGTCAATAATTCACTTATACCTATATACACATACACACACTCATACATACATCACATTGAGTGGAGAATCTAGCCAGTGCTAGAACTCCAATATATTTACAAAAGGTCGCGGGGCCACTGCCGTTTCAACCTTCTAGGTGGGTTGTATGGATGAGTGGAGCTGGATAGGGATTGAGCTAAAGGATTAGGATGATGAATGAGGTTCTGGTGGAATTTAGAAAATTTGGATGGAATTAGGTCTGAAATAAATGGAACATTAAGGTCGTGGTGCAAGGTATAATTGGAGACATAATAAGGAGCATTTACTATTGTACGGAGGACTTTGGATTGAAAGGATTGAATGCGTTTGATGTTAGAACGTTTAGCTGTCCCCCACAGTTCAAGTCCGTAGGTCCAGATGGGCTTCAGTATTGTCTTGTAGATTAATAATTTGTTTTCAACTGTAAGTTCAGATTTTCTGTTGAGTAGTCGGTATAACTGTCCGAATCGTCGGTTGAGTTCTTGTCTTTTAAGTCTTGTATGTGGGTTCCAAGTCAATCTTTTGTCTAACAGTAAGCCAAGATACCGGACTGTATCTGAGAGAGGAATCGGTAATGAGTTGAAATAAACTGGCGGACAGGATTTTCGTCTAAGAGTAAAGGTTATGTGTTTACATTTGGCTTCGTTCACCTTTACACGCCAGTTATTACACCAGTGTTCGATAAGGAAAAGGTGTCTCTGAAGGTTTAAGGATGCTGTTTCAGGATTGGAACTGGATGATAGGATGGCGGTGTCGTCTGCAAAAGTTGCCAGAAAGGTATCAGGATGTGTAGGAATATCAGCAGTGTAAAGGATGTAGAGGATGGGTCCCAAGACGCTGCCTTGAGGAACTTCGGCCTCAACGGGATAAAGGTTAGAAAATTCTTCACCACAGCGAACTCGGAAGGAACGGTTCGAGAGATAGGATCGGAGAATGAGGTATAGGGACTGGGGTAAATGGGTTTTCAGCTTGAAGAGTAATCCAGTGTGCCATACCCGGTCAAAAGCTTGCGCAATGTCCAGAAACGCACCAGAACAATACTCTTTGCATTCAAGAGCTGAGGAAATATGGTCTACAACTCGGAGCCCCTGTTGAACTGTGGAATGCTGAGGACGGAATCCAAACTGATGGGAAGGAAGATTTTGAGATTCTAATATGGGTAGGATACGTTTAAGAAGAAGCCTTTCGAAGATTTTTGAGAGGATGGGGAGTAGACTAATAGGCCTGTAGGATGAAGTGTTGTTGGAAGGTTTACCTGGTTTTAAAAAAAGGATGATGGTGGAATGTTTCCATAACAGAGGAAAATAGGTGGTGCGGAGGATGCAGTTATAAATATAAGTAAGGAATATAATAGCTTTCTGCGGAAGTTGTCGGAGGATCTGGGGGGTAAGGAGATCATGTCCAGGAGATTTACGGAGAGTCAGTTTTTGGAGAAGATATTTGACCTCAGAGGGATATATAGCTTTAGGAGGTAGGGAAAGTGGAATCGGTGACATAAGAAAGTCTTGCACTTTTGCGGTGTGATTGATGTGGGATTCCGGGTGAGGAGTGAATACTTTGGAGAGGTGTGTGGCGAATTCCTCGGCTTTATCTTCATCAGACGCAGCCCAGGAGTCATCACCACGTCGGAGAGGATGGGAAACTTGATGGTATTTTAGGATCTTTTTCGTGACATTCCACAGGGAATTATCACGAGCTGATAGAGAGGAGAGGTAGGAATTAAAGGACTGGGAACGGAAGTTCGCCAACTCCCTCTTCAATTGTCTACAATAGAAGTTATAGGAGCGGCGATCTGTTGGGTGTCGGGTGCGCTGCCATAATGATCTTGCTCGGCGTTTGGTGTGGATAAGGTCTATAATAGGTTGTGGAAAATGATTTTGGTCTGGATTTATATTGGAGTGCTTAGGAGAGGAAGCAGTCCAGACAGCTTGTTGGATGGCGGTGGTAAAGGAATAGACGGAATTATCTAGGTCATCTTGGGTTTTGAGGGTTACTCTGAGGTCAATATTATCGGTCAGGATTTGGCGGAAAAGGTTCCAGTTGACAGGGCCTCGGATGAATGATGGTGGAATGGGTTTTGGAATTGGAGTGAGAGATACTTTTAGGATCAGTGGACTATGGTCTGAGGATAGTTCATCAAGGCGAGTTAAAGACAAGTTGAGAGAGCCTAATCCGCTGTGGATAAAGAAGTCGAGGATGTCAGGATTGCGGTTAGGATCGGTTGGCCAGTAGGTAGGGGAGTCAGGAGGCAGGATATTAAAATTTCGGGAGTTGAGTGCAGACAGCAAATTTCGTCCCCGAGAATTCGTGGTTCTGGAACCCCACTGCTGATGCTTGGCGTTTAAGTCTGCACCCAGAATGAAACGATTTCCTAAGGAATCCAGGAAGGATACAAATTCAGAATTGGAAATGGAATGTTTAGGAGGGCAATATGCAGATGTGAGGGTTACCGGAAAGGAAAAAGTCTTGATTACTATGGATGTGGCTTGTAGGAAATCATAGGTGGGAAGTGGGAGTAAATGATGAGAGAGGGATTGGTGGACAATGATAGCAGAACCGGCATGGGCTTTACCGTCTGGGTGGTCAGTACGGTATGTCATGTATTGCGGTATTTTGAAGTACTGTTTAGTCGTTAGTCTTGTTTCAGTTATAAGTGCAACATCGATTGTTTTGTCTTGCAACAACGCTGTCAGTTCGTCAGTATGATTTCTAACACCATTCGCATTCCAAAGGAGAATGGATAAGGAGTTAGGTGAAGTCATTTAAGGATTTTTCAAGGCAGGGATTAGATTCGATACTAGATTTGTAAGGAGTGATATAAGTGGCATAACAAGAGATTTGATTTCGGAGATGAACGATGTCATTAGACTGGTAAGATCTGTGACGTTTGATGGTGGAGGGATATGAGAAATTTGATGTTGAGGAGTTTTTTGAAGATTAGGTAAACTTTGAGGGATAGATTCTTGTACAATAGATTGAGAATGTTGAGGAAAATGTTGTTCCGGCAGTGCCTCGACTTCATGATTCTGGTTACCACCTCCAAGCAAGTGGGCAAATGACACGTTAGAATTTACAAGTTTTGATGGTTCTCTTCTGCTTCTGGTTGGTACAGCTGTTTCATTCGGATCCTGAGGTTTTTGGTATCTGGTTCTGAGTTTCTTGTAGATTTCACATCCCTTGTAGTTAGCCGGGTGGTCCTTGAGGCACAGAGCACATACAGCGGGTGCTGATCTTGATCTTGTACATTCTTCTGTTTTATGCTGTTCACCGCATTTCACACAGCGTGGTATGTGATGACAATAACTTTTGGTATGACCATATGCCTGACAGTTATGGCACTGGACTATTTCTTTCTTTGTGTAAGGTTTTTCAACTTTTACACGGGTATAGTACAGTCTGCTGAGGTCATAGATTTTTTCGACTCCTGCTGATGGTTCCAGGTCAAGAATAGAGGCAGTGGACTTTTATCTTTTAGAACGTTGGTGACTTGCCTCACTTGGAATCCTAATTCTGTCAGTTCTTCTTTGATTGCTTCAACGGGTGTTGAGGAATGTAGGTTTCTGATTACGACCCTTAATGCTCTCTCTTGGCGCAGCTGATAAGTATGAAAGTCAGCTTTGGTCTCAGTCAGATATTTTACAATCTTTCTGTAGGTTTCAGCAGTAGTCGGAGATATTTTAGTATCATTGGTTCTACTTATACAATAATAACTATTAGGATCTGTTACTTTGTTTAAATGCGCACACATCAGTTTAAAATTTTTAATATTTTTAACAAATATTGGTGGAGGTAGTGGTTCTCTGGGTATAGGAGAAGATTCCATGGTTTCTTTTTCATTTTGGAGGATCTGAAATGGATTCGGTGTAAAAAACGGAGATTCATCAGTTATTCCTTGTGATGATGTGCTGGGCTGTGGTTCAGAACCTAATGAGGTAGCTGACGCGGTCGCTGGTGGAATCATTTTTTTATTTTGTTCACGGCGGGGTCTCTGTTTTGTGGGAGACGAGTTAGAACCTGCAGATCTAGATCTTTTACTTGCAGACTTTGAGGACATGACTTGATGAAAATATCTCATTGATTAAGAAAATAATAATAATAAATAAATAATGAGATAAGAATTAAAGATAAAAGAAAGATAATTAAAAGAAAAGCAAGCCCGAGCTTGCCGAGCTAGCGGCAATCAGCTGATCAGTGACCCTTCTTTCACTTTTTCGTGATTGTACAAAGTAAATTATAACTTTGCTTACCGAAACTTCTCCAATATTCACTGCCGTAATATTCCTGAGGTCTAGTGATGTTCTCCAGACTGAATTCTAGCGAATTCCTACTGAAAAAAGCAAAAATCTGAGAGACGATGTAACGTATGACTGTTATCATCGAGCGCATCAGCTGATCCTCTGGCAGATAATGAAAATTAAAAAAAAAAAAATATCATTTAAGCTCTGTCAGACAATTTCAATCAGAATGAAACCTCCATGTTATTAAAGCCCATTACATTCGCTATATCGATGTAAAATTTAATGAAATTTAATATCACGTAGGCTTCGTTCTGCTTGAAGTAGTCTGACAAGGCTTAAATGCCGAATTTTTAATTTTTGTTCTGTGAAGAGAACTCATAGATATCTACTTGATGTTTAACCATAGAAAAACAAGTAGTGCCAGTTATAAAGATGAACTTTTTTTAGTTTCGCATAAGGTATAGTTTCTGCTCTCAAAATGTGACGAGCCATTTATAAGAGACACCTTGTATGTATAAAGCAGAATTTATCATTTTACGAACAATAGTTTTCCCTTTATTTATTACCTTATAAGATAAGAATATTTTATAAAACATATATCCTATAGATTTTACTATTACTGATAATGTAAATTTTTTATCCAGATATTAATCAATAATAATAATAAATTAATTTAAATGGTAGGAGAAGTTGTGTTGACTGACCTGAGTCTATGCTTTTAGTTTGCTCTTAATGATTTTATATTAAAGAAAAGAAAAATGGTCAAAAACAAAATATAAAAACAGCAATAAAAATAAAATATTATTAATTATGGAAAATAGGAGGAGGTAGCAATTACAGGAGGCTGCCATGCCATCTCGTGCCAGGTGTTAATTGCCAAAGTCCTTGGCTGGGTTTGATGACGGATAGTAAAACCCGTTTTTTCATCCGTCGACGGGCATCAGTTCTTCAACATCAGCCGAATAGTAACTGGCAACCTTCTGCTAAGCCATCAAACAGCATCTGCTTTTTATTGCTTCATAGCTACAGCCGTTTTTATTTGATTTAAGGCCAATAAACAGGCAGTTCTATTAAATGTCTGTCTTATTCATTTCGTTTCAATAAATGTTTACTACACGTCTTCTTGCCTTGTTGCCGTTGAGTAGATGTTAACAGAGAAAATACACTCCCGGCACAGCTTCTGTGGAAATATAAAGACTTCAGAGGAACATGTTCTATTGTTATAGAAGAAAGTGTAGATGCAGAATTATGAAAATGAAAATACAACAAAATTTTGAGAAAAAAAATCCTAAATATAATTCCAGACAATTCTTATATTTCTATTTAATTTAATTTAATATTTAATGCTCAACCATGTAATTTATATTTGTAACTTATAGATATTACCCATTGAAACTTAATAACACACCGCCGAGAGTAGGAGTCACTAGGAAAAAAGGTAAAGGTTAGATTTTCTACTATTAAAAGGTTTTAACTATTCAAATTTCTGTGTTAACCATTATAACTTTAATAAAAATTTAACGAAAAATTTTAATAACGGAAAATTCTTGATTAATTTCAGATGGTATTTGAACAGGAATAATTATCGATACAATAGCATAACATTATAAGTTACTCTTGCTCGTTTTTCTCGTATTTTAAAAAAATGTCAAAGAACTAGAAAAGCTTACCATAATTTAAACATAAATTATTTAGTATACCATTGTTTATTTTTGCTTTGTTTTTTTTAATTGAGATTTTTTATTCACTTTTATTTGTTATATTTTTTAATTAATTTTTATTGAAGTTTACAATTACAATATATCCAGGGTGAAAATTGGAAGCTCAACTAAATACTTAAAGATGTGAGCAAAATATAAATCATTACTACTAATGATCAGTTTTCTCATACAAAGTTCTGTCATATAAGAAAATACATGGATTATTATTTTATTTATTTAAATCTGAATATTTCAAATTTCAAACTAACGGATAACGGATTCCATGAGTAAGGAATAAAGCACTACTATGAATATATAAAAGGTTTTATTTGTATTAGTTAAAAGGGGTCACCTGTGGCATTTTAGTAGCATAACAGCCTTCTATGTCCGAGGTCGTCGGTTCGAGTCCTGCAGTTAGCTCTTGGTAATGCCATCCTTCGGAGGTGACATAAAATGGTGATTCCGAGCTTGTAAGAAGTCAAGTACTTGACAAAGAACCCTTATCGAATTAAACTTAAGCAGGTACCTTGTATCATCGTCCAATTAGCTAAATTACCATAAAGATATGTGTTTATTTAAATATTCAATATCTCATGTGAAGTTACATCTTTCCCTTGAGCTCATTACTTTCGAAATATAAAAAAACGAACAATTTTAAGGTTTGTGATTGTGCAGTAACAGTCTCCTGTCATTGATCACTAGCAACTATATCACTTAGAGTGTTTAATTTGGTTGTTCAATTTTTTTACGTTATTTTTTTAAAGATATTTACAATTGTATTATACTATAAAATTCATTAAGCAAATGTGTTAATTGATTATATGTGTTTGATGCAGGCATGTGAAGAATTTACCCAGTAGTAGCACTTCAGTGTTTTTTACTTTCTCTTACTATATATAGTAAGGAAAAGTATTGCGATCGTGAAAATTTTCGAATTCCAGTTTTCAACGGAAATACACATTTAAGGGTCCCCCGTGTCCAAATAACCAAGTCCCGCAAAAAGCTCTGTGTGTTTGTGTCTGTGTGTGGGAACTCCCGAGCGGAAACAGTAAGTCCTATAAAACTGAAATTTCATATTTAAGACTAATATACGCCTGAGACGTTACAAAACCATTTTCATCAAAATTAAAAATCTTAAAATCAAAATTCGTACCAGAAGAGCCACTTTATACCATGCATTTTGCACCTTTTTTCGATTTTCTCAAAAACGGTTCCGACGATTTTGATTAAACTCGCTATATCGATGTAAAATTTAATGGGCTTTAATATCATGTAGGTTTCATTTTGATTAAAATGGTCAGACAGAGCTTAGATGCCGATATTTTAAATTTTCTTTCTCAAAAGTACCTTTCATTTTGTGGGTTCTATAAAAATAACTATATTATCTTGTTACAACTGATGAAAAACAGGTAAATAAATAAATTGAATGAATTCGATACCTAACCAAAGGAAAAACAGAAAAAAATATTTTTTAAATTAATTTTTCGTTTTTGAACAAAACAGTAATATACATTTATGATATAACGTTGGAAAGCTAAAGATTTTAGAAAAAATATTATCTCATAAACAAGCTTTTAAAAGTTAATAGAGAGTGATAAGAAGCAGATAAAACTAAGTGATTTTTTTAGATAATAATATAATAGATTTTTTAATAAAACACGTGTTTCTGGAGACATTCAATTTAATTAATTATTTAATAGTTTCACGTATTTTTATTTCTAACTGTATTTGAAAATTCTTTCATTTATTTTAAAAATGCAGGTAAGTGAAAGTCGTGTGTTGCCCGCACCAGATATTTTTATGTAGTAGTTTAGAGCCGCCTCGGGGGTTTATCAGAAATAGATAGATATGAGAGGTTGCGGAGGTGTGGGTGTGAGTGGGTAATTGAAATTAAAGGTTTATTTCGCACAATAAGGGCCATTTAGTATCTTTCGAAGGATTTTAGATCGCAATGATTTAATGAAGGAGGAATGGGATGGTTACGTTAACTTTATTTAAAATCTCTCTAGAACCATCACTGATCCTCTCAGCATTGTTTGCAGAGTATACAGTGTAGAGGCACATTAGTATAAAAGTAACTTTGAATAAATAAATATAGAAACAAACAAATCTTATAAAATGGTCTATTATAAGATATAAGTTAGTGAAGGACGTTTCAGCAAATGGGATTCGCCTCACCTTTATGAGATTCCTTGACACCGTGATGAAACTCTTAGATCGGGACTTACCCAAAGACGAGACCAGAACAGCAGGTGCTAGGATCCAAATCATTAATAAACAGTTGACTTGCGTGGTAAATCTTATAATTAGGTTAGCGCTGGACTCATTGTGCTAGGCTCATTGTGTTTCACGGCTCTACAGAAACTCCTTAGACTAATGGCCATAGCAATCCCCTTACCGATGGGGAGCTTCATCCATTCAGTTCGGTATCCGCTTCCAATTACTTTCTTTATCGGGATATTTTTTGTATGAATCTAATTTTTTTTTCTGTCATTTTTTTTAAAAATAGTTTCCATACAATGAAGTTAACACATCCTCGCTGAACGGGATAGTAGTACTGTAAGTTTTTCTGATTTATTTTCAAAGGTCTTGTACAGTAAAATTAGGTTTTAACCCGAACATCTAAAAACCAAAGCTGAGATTTGGATAACAATGGTTATAGCGATTTATCTTTTTGTAAGAGTCTAATCAATTTATTTATTTGGGGTCCCCAAGTTATACTTTCGTCAAATGTTAGCCCTAGGTAAATATCACTTGTTTGGGACTGAGAAATTTAATTTTTGATGATACAATTTAATGAGAACTTTGTAAAAGGTCATCTTAATTAATAATCAACGATAAAGGTTTTATTATTCCACTATAAACAAATGTTACTATACGCTAAAACACAGAAGAAAGAAATGAGTCTGAAAAAAGGACGTAGAACCGTTATCTACATTCAAATTAAAATAAGGTAAAAACAAATCAACTCCATGAATTTGTAAAAATCAAGATATATTATTGGATCTGCTAAGTAAATGAGAATATTATGTAATATTAAAATGCAATAAGATGATGTAAAACTCGGAAATATCTATGTAATTAATAAACGAGTATATAATAAATATTAATAAAAATATTACATTTGAATTTATCTAATCTTTATTAGCGTTCGGTATAATATATTTAACTATGTTACATATGTTATAGTATTAAGGTCTAAAAGAAAGCAACTTTTCATGAAATATCAGTTTTTCGTGTGTCATGAAATAAATATCAATAATATATTAAATTAATACAACAACAAATAAGCTGTAGAATTGCTGATGAGAGTCGATAGATTAAAAAAAAACAGAGAATATTAATAATCATATTTATTCTAAACTCCTTCTTCTCCTCAAAAGAAAATTGAGTTACGAATTCACATGTAGCTTATTAAATATATTGAATTCATGCTATCATCGGCATAATTTTCAAAAGCATGAGTCGGAAACTCAGTTGAATTACTGGACACTTCCGTGAAATCTAATATCTAAATCATGTGCAATCAAAAACAAAAAGAAAACGGCCGTGCAAGGAGGGGGTTAGACCTAGATCATGCTCAGCCGCCTGGTTTTCAGGAATTTCTTTATATAGTCACTTTATAGAGGCTGGGTAAGTCCCAAGAAGGTTTCCACACCCCAGATCAGGGACTCATCTACATCTAAAACAACATAATAAATAATTCTGCCTCAGCCGAAGATTGAACCCGGGACACGGAAAACAGTAGAGTAGTGCTCTATTCACAAGACCACGCCACTCCCTGTAAGTAAGGGGTAAATATTTAATTATGCATATCATATACGAGTATGTCTCTCATCATATACATCTTCAAAATCCTATAGACTCCCAACATTTCAAACCCTCTTAAATCTTGAAAAATTTAATAAATTTATACCTACTAAATTCAACATATAACTTTCCATTTGATTCACTGATTGCTTTAAGATTCACTCAGAACGGTTAGAGTTTTCTATTAAGGCAAAACATACCGTTGAAGAATGTACCTAATAAAAAGATTAAAAAACGTATTTATCGGTTTTATCTAATAATGTAAAATGGAATCGAGCGTGAAATGTTATCTAAACAAAGAAATGACGAAAATATTGCTAAAACCTCTTTTGATTATTATTCCACAGAATTTCTTTAAATAGGCTCCAAGTAGTAATTATGGTACTTCAAGGATATGAATATATTATTACTTAGATTCTAATTCAATATATAAATTAATTAATTTTTGAAGTTAATAATTGAACTACATAGGTTGAGCTCATGTCTTTACAAAAACTATTTGGGTCATATCTGAAGAACTGAGACGTTGATTTCTATGAGGTACTATATCCATTCTAGGGAATTTTACAGGAAGCGCAAAAATGTCTTATTGCTTTATTATTAAAAAGTTTCTTTTATGATTCTTTTCGCAATAAAATCAAGATTTTTTTTCACTACATTAATAGCACTATATTAATGATATGAGATGAAATGTTTTAGTATGATTTATAAAGAAACTAAAAGTGTAATATAATAATAATAATAATAGGCTTACCGAACCCGAAGGTCCGATGCCGATACCACCATACTCCGCCTGCACAGACTCGTCCAATGTTCACCGTTCAAGCCCAAGCCTCCGAGGTCAGCCTTAACGCAATCCTCCCATCGACGTTTCGGCCTACCTTTCGGACGTCTACCAGTCGGATCAGCGAATACCAACTTGCTCGGAATCCGATACTCACCGAGCCCAACAACTTTACTCGCCCATTTGAGTCTCCGCGATGTTATCAACTCAATTATATTCACAGGGTACAAGCTCCTCAATGCCGCGTTGTGCAACCTTATAAAGTCCCCAAAAAGTGTAATATAACCTTCGAAAAATAATTGCAAATCTAAATCGCATTTTTTAAGGACTTAAGCTTTCATTGGATAAAATCAAATAGAAGATTTCAGTGGTGCTGGGTGATAGAGAGGAAACCATTGAATTATTTTTTGATTTTCTTAAGGAGCAGTCATTATCATCGAAATTATAAAGACCATTCCTAGTCAGTTAGCATTACTAGCATTATCTTTTTTATTTATCTTTTTAAACTATTGTTTACATAATAATTTTTTTTTTTTCCTTTTAATTACTCATTATCTAATAGTTCTTTCTTGAATGAAAGGTTGAATATGCACATAGTGTCTAGGCATTGATGACCTTAGGGTTATACGCCTTAAAACCTAAACAAACGAATAGAAGTTTTAGATAAAACTAAATGATAAGCATATAAATATGTCAAAAAATAAGCTTTAAAAAATTTTTTCATTACCTTTCGGAACTGAACGTTTCAATTGTAAAATTATAGGTGATGCAAAAGAATGTATTTTGACTTTCTAGCATTCATTCATAGGTATAATAAACTTTTCTGATATGTACAGAAATAAAGTAATATCAGAAACATAAAAGTTATTATTGAAAAAAGGATTCGACGCAGCATGATATTGTCATAAAATTTTATCTTAGAAAGTAATTGAATAATTCTACTTATGATGAAAAATAAAACTATTACCTACACTACTTTAAAATACAAATTATTGTATGCGCTTTTTGTCTTTCTGCATTACATCTTACAGTTTTTTTTATCAAGAAAACATTGTTCATTAATTCTTTAGCTTTAAAACGGTATTTTGCTCATCTATATAACTATCCTAAGGTTATACCAAAAAACGTTTTTTTTTTCTTTGTGGATGTAATTAGTTGACCGTTGAGAATTACTGGAAGGAATTAGTCCGGGTGGCGGTCATTAAATGAAAACAACTAAATAGTTTCAACTATTTATTGTTTGCCAACGTTTCGACCCCCTTTGTGGGTCATCATCAGAGCTAAAAAGATACAAAAGAAAATTATTTGGTCATGTGGTTTTGACTAGGAAGCAGCTACCCACACTAAATCTAAGTTGTTCCACTGCACCAGAAGATGGCATTGTTAGCCGAAACGTAGTGCGAATATATTTTTTTCAATAAAATAGTGGTGAAGTGACATCAGCCTCCAATTTTATTTATAAAATATTTGACCTTCACCTAAAAGAATCTACACCTTAGATACAAAAGAATATAATTTCAATGACATTACATTATTACATTACATTATTACAGTATTACATTACATTATTATTACATTACATTACGTACCGATTTATGGACAGGGTCTGACAACAATGACTAAAATTCTTAATACTACCATACAAAGAATCAATTAAATTTAACTTATGATTATAATAATGATACAGGATAAAAAAAAAAATTCTAATTTAATTCTTGAAATATCACCTATATAATAGTAAGAACAGTGATGGAAGATGTATATGGAGAAAAATTGACTGTACCTCCTAACTTAATTATCCCTAATTCTGTTAAAGGAATCCAAAGATAAAAGGGTGGAAAAAATAATAATGGAACATTGTAAAATACACTAATTGCAAATCTTTTATCTTATTTTTTTCCACCCTGTTATCTTTGGATTCCTTTAACAGAATTAGGGATAATTAAGTTGGGAGGTACAGTCCGTTTTTCTCCATATACATCTTCCATCACTGTTCTTACTATTATATAGGTGATATTTCAAGAATTAAATTGGAATTTTTTTTTTTTTTTTTTTTTTATCCTGTATCATTATTATAATCATAAGTTAAATTTAATTGATTCTTTGTATGGTAGTATTAAGAATTTTAGTCATTGTTGTCAGACCCTGTCCATAAATCGGTACGTACTTTCCATTCTACCTTTTTTTTTTTTTTTTTTCCTATGTATTTTCCATCCTAAATACCCCCCATCTACCAAACAGTATCTAGTTTCCATTCACCCATCATGCGGTACGTATCTCCACTCTACTTAATATTTTTATATTTCATATTTCATGTAAATTATTGATACCTGTGTAAATTTTGTTTAGTGAACATTTTTATTTTTTCTGTATAACACGTTCATTATTGTACTATGGTCATTGTATTTTAATTAAGTTTTTTTACATATAATTTGTTCTGTTATATTTTAATACCGACGTTCTCTAGCTAAATAGGTTATATAATATTGTATGTAATGTCATTGAAATTATATTCTTTTGTATCTTTTTAGCCCTGATCGAAACGTTGGCAAACAATAAATAGTTGAAACTATTTAGTTGTTTCATTTAATGACCGCCACCCGGACTAATTCCTTCCAGTTTTTTTTTTTTCTTATCTTCTTCAGTTGGTTATCTAATTCTTTCATCTTGTATATTTACCAGTTTTTTTTTTGTTTTTTTTTTATGTTATACTTAAGAGACTAAGTCCCAGAATACATTTTTTTTTATTCTATAATTTCATTAGAAATATTTTTTAATAATAATTACAATATTTTTTATTATTAAATTAATTAATTTTTCCAATTTAGTTTTAATTTTTTTTTTGTACACATAAAAAATAATCCTAGAAAAAAAAATGAAAAGAAAAGAAACTTGGATCTCTCTGTAGAGAGAGAGAGAGATAGTGAGAGAGACTGAGAGGCTGGTAGAATAGCCACGCAGAGGCTTGTAGGATGTTGCCTCCGAGAAAGGATGGTATTATACGCCTATTTATATTATTGCACCTCTCTTCTTTTTTTTTTCATTTCTTTTTAATTTTTTAACTGCCTTGTTTCTTCTGATTATAATTAATTCAAAGAAGGTAGACTGGAGCCCAGCCATTAGCTGCCCACTTAGGGCAATAACGAGTCGTACTTTATTGTGCTTTAATGTTCGTCAAGTCGAGCTTTTAATTTGACTCAAGCCGTTAAATAAAAATGAAGCCTCAGGCTGTAAACACCTATAACGGTTTTACATTCAATTCCACATACACTCTCCTCCCGCTAATGAAATATAACTCAGGCAGCCAATTCCTCAACCCCTCTCCCTACTTCTTCTGCTTTCATGGAATTTTTCCATTACTGTTCCTGCAAAGATGACAATTTTTTTTTTTTTTTTGCCTAGTGAATTTAATTTATTATTTTTTTCTCAATTATATTTGTCACTTATTTTGTCTCATGTTGAATTAGCACTAAGAAAAAAACTTAGTGATATCTGTCAAATCATAAATAAATATTGGGTTGTCTTTAAAAAGGAAGATTTATAACATTTATTTAATTATAAAGGTCTCTTCTACTATCAGTACATTTCAGCTAACGTGTTAGAAACTTCTCGATTCCGTCAGAATAAAATTGTTCACTTGTACTATGGATTTCTTGTAATTTTTTCCTTGAAATAAGGGAGCGGTATAGTGGATAGAGCACTAGTCTGTTCCACGGGTCCCAGGTTCGATCCCCGGCTGAGGTAGAATTATTTACTCTGTTATTACAGCCGTGGAACGACCCAGGGGTATAGAGACTTGGTTACGCCCAGCATCTACAAAGTGGGTACCTAAAATTGGAGAAATAATCTGGAGGCCGAGTACGATCCAAGCCTAATGACCACCTTACATGGCCGTCGGCCGTAAAAAAGTACGAATGTTTGTATTTTCTGAATCCAAGACCTTTCGTCGGTTGTAGAAATACAGGTTTTATTAATTTTTTTGAAATTTACAACTCTATTTGATAATAAAACAAGTATGTTATATGATAAAATATATGAAACGAATTTAGTGGACTTGTACGATTTATTTTATATCATATAAACTTTTCTTAACCTTTTTCTTTCCCTTAGGTATATAATTAGTCTATGTAACTACTCTTGTTTCAGGAATAATTTGTAAACGACTTGGTTACAGAACAATTATTTCTCCCATTTAAAGAAAAGATTTTTTATTTTTTTATTTATTTACAATCGTTTATGTTTGACTTTAATGTCATTTGCTATCTGAAAAAAAAAAAAAAAAATTGCAATAAGCAAATATGATGACTTCCGAAAGTCGGTTAAAGCAAGGCATCTCTAGGCCACCGCCTCAAAAGTCGTCGGGGTGGGTTGTACGGGTTCGTGTAGGATTTAAGTGTTTGGGCCGATGGGTTCATGTTGTAAGTCAGTTTGTCATGAAATCTTTTATAATATTCTGTGGCTGTGTCTGAAACTGTGAGTATGTCCAAGTCCTTGTGAAGTAATTCTTTGGTTACATAAAACGGTGCATCCACGATTTTTCGCAATATTTTCGATTGAAGGGTTTGAATTATTTGGATGTTAGAACATTTGGCAGATCCCCATAGCTCTATCCCGTATGTCCATAATGGTTTGATCAGTACTTTGTAAATAGTAAGTTTGGTGTTCACGGATAATTTGGATCGTTTGTCAAGCAGACGGGATAGTAGTCCAAATCGTCTGTTCAGTTGTTGTCTTTTAAGTCTAATGTGGGTCCTCCATGTCAGTCTTTTGTCTAAGTACAGTCCCAAATATCGTACTTCCTCTGATGTCGGAATGGGTTTATCCTCAAAATAGACTGCTGGACAATCTCCATGATTGAGCGTGAAAACGATAAATAGACTCTTTGATTGGTTCATTTTCACTTTCCATCTATTAGCCCAACTGGATAAGTCATCAATGTGGCTTTGCAACATGAAGGATGCGAGAATTGGGTTTTGATGGGATGTCAAAAGAGCTGTATCGTCTGCAAAAGTGGCGAGTAAGGTGTGGTCATTTTCTGGTAAGTCTGCCGTGTAGATATTAAATAGTAACGGTCCCAGTACACTGCCTTGTGGGACCCCTGCTTGAACACGTTTTATTCCAGAAAATGCGTCTCCTACTTTTACAGTAACAACCAACTTACAAATGAACTAGTGTCACACCAACATACCTTTACCGATGACTCTGCCGCCAAAAGCAATACATCCTAATGAAGTTTGTGATTTTATTGCCAAATTAGCAAACAAAAAAGCCCCAGGTTATGACTTAATTTCAAATTTTATACTAAAGAACTTACCTTGGAAAGCAATTCTTTTTTTAACTAATATCTACAACGGTATCTTCAGGATAACATATTACCCTGCCGTGTGGAAGTATTCTGAAGTTGTAATGATATTAAAACCCAATAAATCTTCAGACTGTCTGACTTCATATCGTCCTATAAGCCTTCTCCCTTCTTTTTCAAAATTATTTGAAAAAATTATTCTTCATCGTCTAAATTCGCTTGAAATATTTAGAGCCATTCCAAATCATCAATTCGGTTTCAGAAAACATCATTCCACCATTCAACAATGCCATCGATTAGTAGACTACATTTCGAATGCTTTAGAGTCTAAAAAATATTGCCCTGGTGTTTTTCTTGATATTAGTCAAGCATTCGATAAGGTGTGGCATGAAGGATTGCTTTCCAAGCTCAAAAATTTGCTCCCTCCGACTTATTATTTAAAGAAAAGATAAATTGCAATGTATTTTACTTATAAACCTTCAGAAAAGAATGCCCTATATGACGGTGAAAACCAAACAAAAGTTATTAATTATTGCCAGATACTGCGTTTATTCGGTAAAATTTAAAATAAACATCCTCGAAAAAGTAAACTCAATACATGTTAGCTTTCATTATGTTCAGTGGGGATATACTAAATAAAGAACCTGAAATAACAATGTGTTACTCTGTGTATGGTAAATAAACTACTATAATTTCATGTCAAAAATCAATTTTATTCACTCTAGGTTACAATAACATACCATCACTATGTAGCTACTTCAAAATTATTCAATAACATCGTTTTATCATAACCTAACTGTGTATTTTCCCCAATTGTGAGTGTGCCTTCCTCCAGAATAGCTCGTGTTTTTTAAGGGTTGAAAAATAAATCTTACGTTCTAGGAACGAAATGTTTTTTAGTCATCTTGAATTATTTAAAAAAAAACTAATAAAGATTGAACATGTGTCTGTGGGACCCTATGCTTAAATATATTTCTTATAAATTATTATTTATATTCTTTCCTGATACTGGATATGTTAAAATACTATTGATTTTATGCACTTAGGAACTTGATTGTCATTCAAATGAGTACTTATAGTTTTTCAGGAGACGTATAGTTTTTGAGTTATTCAAAAACCAATTTGGTTTTACGTTTCAGAAATTTTTTTTTTAACCACTTATTGGAGGAATTTTCTCAAACATTTTTGCACATCTAGACATTAAAGCGACGCTTCAGGATAAATTTCAGATTCATAAATTCACAATAGTCTTTTGAGATGCTGAGATGACCAGAAAATCGAATGAAATGGCACTTTCTTTTAATATAAATATAAATTAACAGCTTGAACATTCACAATTAACTGATTTCAATTACCAATTAATTAAATCAATTAGTACTGTTGCACTAATTTGTTTTTGGCAAAATTGTTTTTCTTTGTTACTTGAGTATCAAACAATAAAGGAGATAAGAAAAAATATTCAATTACCTCAATTAGAGAGAGAAATTCCAATTTGGATCTACTGCTCAACTTCGCTGAGTTGCTATCAGTACACAGCATACCGTATCAATCCCGAAGACAATTTTCAAAGATAAAATAGAGGGAGATTCTGCCGAAAAGAAACACTTGGACATATCGATGGGCCTCTTGGACAAATCGAGCCTAGCCTCAATATATATGGTGATGCAGGATTCCCAGTGAGTCCAGGATTATGGTCTCCGATATGTTTTGCAACTGTTTTCTTTCGAGTCTATACCTCGAATTTTATAAATTAACAACATGTATTTTATTCAATAATATTCCTATCCTAAATAAAATTCGATATTTTAAGGGACAAAGCATTCCTAATTTTCTTCTTATAGTCATAAATAAATTTATCACTGATATTCAGTCAACAGTAATAGCGATTTGTGTCTACACAAGCAACATAAAATTATAGAGAAACTTAATATTATAATAGAAAAAAATAAAAATAATAGTAAGATAATTTTAAGAAAAAAAATAAAAAGGTTAACAATAAATGAACATTATGAACGCAAGTTTTGAAAATAAAAAAAATTATACAATTAGCTAGAGGAAAAATGGACTAGGCTTGTGAAGGAAAAAGCAAAACATTGGAGATCACAGGGTTTCCTCTAACATCTGCATGAGATAATGAGTCTTGGAGATAGTGAAAGTTCATTGACTGCGGTATACTAAGTATTAAACTTTAAAGAAAATAAATAAATAAAACTTTTAAAATGTAAATAAAATAGATCATAATTTCTATTTATAATTCAAATTGTTATTACAGCAATTTTTAATGTTATGGTCATAATTTTCAAACACAATAGCCATTTTATTTAAGGGATTATTAATGTGAAACTTTGTCGGTGAAGATTGAAGATACCAGTGCTCATTCTTCAGCATTGCATTTTTTACAAAAAAATAAATAAAAAATTTAAAAAAAGTTTCCATCATGGAATGCAAAAAATTTACAAGCAGAAAGGCAATAGTCAAGATGTCTCGTATAAAGTATGAGTGCATAAAGCCGAGAAAAATTAAAGGAAGGAAGGTTGAATGGCAGAAACATATTTTCCTCTCCTTTAGTTAAGTAGTTATTCAGAAGCAGAGAGAAGTATTTGAGATATTCTGATGCTGTGATGAAGTTGGTCCCTTTGTCGGAAGAGAAAGAGATGGGAATCCTAACCGACTCTTTCAACTATCGAGGCATCTCGAGAATCCAGATGGCGGTATTTCCAAAAAACTAGAAAAATAATTTGGATTCACAGATCACTGTTTATCTTTTTTTTTTTTTTTTTTACTATACAATCTAGAATTTTATCACAACATAAATTATATAATTTCAATTCTTAACTTTAAATATGTGATTTGTCCTTTTTATCATATTTGAGGCATAAAAGAACAAATTTCTAATAGGAATTAAAAGAAATATGTAATAATGGGTATTTTTGCTATAATTTATTCATTTTTACTTTCACCTATTTCTTAAAGAAATATATATATATATATATATATATATATATATATATATATATATGTTTTAATAATTATCATATTGTGGGGCCCGAGACCAGGACAAGGAAATTTCAAAGTCAAGTGTCGTTTATGGAAAAAATTTTTTTTTTTTTTTAGAAACAGTTCTTTATTAAGTAATATTACAATCAGTCCAATTAAGGACACTTTTAACAGTGATAAAGTACAACATTCACACGATATATACAAAACAATAAATTCATATAATGATAATACAATATACATATATGCAAAACAAAATCAATAAAAATATTATACAAAACAAAATCAATGAAAATATTATACCAAAAATCAATAAAAATATTATACAAAACAAAATCAATTAAAGTATATACAAAAGTCACTCATACCTATATACAAATGGATAATTTTAATGATTATATTTAGTTAAAACAAAACGAATAATTCATTGAAGAAAGTAAGAGATAATATTAGCATAACTGATAAGGATTGCTGTAATTCGCAAGGCACGTTATTCAATGTAGTCAATAATTGCAACAACAAAGTTAATACTTTTGTGTAACTTATGAATATAGTATCGAAAAAAAAATTTGATTTATTTTTTAATTTAAAGATTGTAATATATATATAATATATATATATATATATATATATATATATATATATATATATATATATATGTATGTGTATACATAATGTATATGTATGTAATGTATATACATGTATACACAATGTATGTATGTATATATAACGTAAAACTTGATGGTGTTAACAAAATATTTTTATATTGATTAAATTTATTGTTCTAATTAGGAAGACAAACATTTGATATATATATAAAGAGAAAGTATATATAAAAAGTATTTCTATTGTTAACATTTAAAAATTCGAGTTTTCTTAGGAAATTAACATTTTAGGATCTCCTGAGTTTAACTGATCAAGTGCCGAAAAAAGATTTTTTTTTTTTTCTTCTGTGTCTATGTTGCAAGCCTAGCACAAAAAAAGATAAAAGCAGTGTACAACTAAAATTTCAAATTACAGAGCATATATGTCTGAGATGTTACAGCAACTTTTTTAAGTAAAATCGACAAACCAGAAGAGCCACTTTATACTATGCATTTTCCACCTATTTACCATTTTCTCAAAAACGGCTCTAACAATTTCGATTATAGTCGCTACACTGATTTAAAATTTAGTTTAGCTTTATTATAATATAGGTTTAATTTTTCTGAACACATGAATAGTAGTAATATCGTAAGTATAATATACCATTGGAAAGCTAAAGATTTTAGAAAAAAATTATCTTATATACTATCATGTAAAAGGTAATTGAGAATAATGCAAAAGGGATAAACATAGCTGATTTTTGTAAATAAAAAATTATATTGTCAGATTATTTAATCTGAAACAAATTTTTCCTATCTAAACTCAATTTTACTTTTCTAAAGTCTGAATTTATTTAATAATACTTAAATTGCCTTTAACAACCTAGGTGAGTGATAGTGTTTTGTTCTCTCCAGATTGTTTAATTGTAATTTCACATATATATGCTGTTATACACTCATTGTACTCCTTTCGTATCTACTTTATCCCTGATGATGATCAACTATGGGGGTCGAAACGTTGGCAAGACAATATATTAAAATAATGTTTAATTGTCCTTTTCTTTCACTGACTACCTTCTGCATCACTCATCGGCCAACAATTAATATTCGTTCTTAATTATTATATGTCTCAATAATCATGATTAAAAGAAAAACTTTTGCACTCTCCATTAGCCTCGCCCGAAAGTTCTGCTCGAATAAGAAATCCTTGGATGTTGTGCTCCTTGGAACGGGTCCATGTGACTCCGAGGACCCTCGAAGCTGGAGTGAGGGAGATAGAAAGACAAAGAGAGAGGGAGGAGAGAGGAAGTGGACAATTCCCTCCAATCATATGCAATCAGTGTCTTTGCGTGTACTACTAGTGTACTCCACAACTAGGCCGCCTTCCCCAACAGACTTTCGTCGTCTCGGTTCGAACCATTGGTTCCGAGAACGGGGGTTCAACTCAATGATCATTGATATTACTGTTATTATGAGTATTTGTAAAATAGTTTTAAATAAAAGAAGAAATCTTGAGTGATTACATTACATTCACATTATATTGAAACTGAAGTCCGCGCTGAACAGTGATTTACGGACAGGCAGTTAAATGCTGGAAGTGTGTTGTAAGTCGGCGATAGTGAATTATCACTCACTTTCAACGTCTTATTATACAATAGCTGTGTAACCTAGGTTTTTTTCTCGAATGTTCCAATTTTATTAATCTATAATTAATACACAAAAAGACAGAGCTTTAGCATAGGTTTAGTTTTAACCGAAAATCTGGTACGCGTAACACACGACTTTTACTTACCTCTGTTGTCAATAATGATAATAGAAATAATAAATAATAACTAATTAAATAATAATAAAGTTAAATAATAAAATAGTTAAAGGAAGAATAAAAAAATAAACTTTATTTACATATTTACAAATTGACAAAATATTTATAAATGATTTCGGATGAGGCAACCTTACAATCAGCAAATGTTTGGTTCATTGGTAATCTAATTAAATAATCTATAATATGTGGTAAAATTAAATTGTGATTATATATGGTTGTAGGAAAAATTATACAAAAATCTACAAATAAAATAAAATAGTTATGTACAACAATTACCTATGTTTATGCCCTATTTTTCACTTTACATAACCTTGTATATAAGAAAAAAAATTCTCTTTAGTTTTGTAAAAAAAAAAAAACTACCAAAAAAATTATGTTTCCTTCTCGTCTTTAGTCAGTTATGAAATTCGTTCAATATGGCGTTTTTATCAATGCTTATAAGACGATATTTTTTTTTTTTTTTTTTTATTTATTGAGATATATTACAATTTGTTACAAAATGAACAATAGTAATAGATATATGAGACCACATTCATACAATATATAGAGAAAATAAAAATAAAAGTCAAATTAAATTAAATAAAATAGAATATAAATAAATTCATACATATACAATTAAATAATAATAAAAAACAAAGCAAAACATCAACCTATTATTAAGATAAATAAAAAGTTGACAACTAAATAAACATCATACAAACAATCATAACTATATACAATATATACAACTAGTATAGGGACCCCAGACTGGGCTTTCCCCTCCACTTGTGGAGGAAAAAGCGGAATCCAAGAGATCCCAGCGCCTCTATCTCAGCCGCATCACTGGTGTGAGCCAGTGGAGGTTTAGTCAGGGCGCTGTAGCCATAAACATACAGTACATGAGTGGAGAATCTGACCAGTGTCAGAACTCCAATTTAAATGTTTACAATACGTCTCGCGGCCACTGCCGTTTCAATCTTCGAGGAGGATTGTAGGGATGGGTGGTGCTGGATAGGAATTGTGCTAGAGGGTTAGGATGATGAGCAAGGTTCTGATGAAATTTGGAAAATTTGAGTGGTACCAGGTCTAAAATAAATGGAATGACGATATAATTAAGGTACTAAAGAGTAAGTAAATTTAAAAAAACAAAATTCGGCATACAAGCCATGTCAGTCTAATTCAATCTTAATTAAGCTTATAATATATTAAAGCCCATTAAATTTTACGTCGCTGTAGCGAGTTCAATCAAAGTCGTTAGAACCGTTTTCGAGAAAATAGTAACAAGATTTAACATGCATAGTATAAATTAGCATTTCTGGTTCTCCGATTTGGTTGAAAAGATTGCTGTAACATATTAGGCATATAAGCTACTAAAATATGAAATTTCAGTATGTATGTTTGGAGTTAGACTTCATGGGTAGATTATAATTTTTAGAATTTCCGGGGGGTCTCTTCCTGATTTGATTTTTATATCCTATTTACAACACGAGGTCCCTCATCCAATTTCTTTTCAGCCTTCCACGGATGATATTAGGCACAGCGGTGGTGGCCAAGTTTTATATTAATGAGTTAATATGTCCGTGTATGTTTTCGTAAAAACGTCAGTAGAGGGTCCTGATTTATTTTCTGACTATTGACATATGAAGTTCTGAATTTTAATAACATGTATTTTATCGAATAATATTCTTATCCTAAATCAAATTCGACATTTTAAGGGACAAAGCATTCCTAATTTTCTTTTTATAGTCATAAATAAACTTATCACTGATATTCAGTCAACAGTAATAGCGATTTGTGACTACACAAGCGAAATAAAATTATAGAGAAACTTAATATTATAATAGAATAAGATAAAAATAATAGTAAAATAATTTTAAGAAAACAAATAAAAACGTTAACAATAAATGAACATTATGAACGCAAGCTTTGAAATATAAAATTATACAAGTTTTATATTAATGAGTTAATATGTACGTGTATGCGTATGTACTGATTTATTTTCTGACTACTGAAATATGAAGTTCTGAATTTAGAGTAATGTTGCAAAAGTTCCATTGAGAATTTGTTATAGTTCTGAAAGCCTTTGATTGGAAAATTTAATTTTTACTAATAATTGAATATTTTTAATAAAGTTTGTATTTTTTACTTTTCCGTAAACAAGATAAAAATTTAATTGAAAATAACAATTAAATAAGGTTATTCGATCCAAGTTCGGAAATAACTCAACCTTCTAAAGTTCTAGTTCGTTGAGATAGCGCTGATTTGAAATTTGCAATCCTTATTCAGTTCAGATTGCAACTGCATGCATTGTCTAGGAATATTCATGTTGAAACCAGGAAAAGCAGAAATCAGAGTAAGCCTAATGCAAATCCTACAGAGAAGGTAGTTCGGTTCGTGCTTGAAGTTTCATAATATTGATCGTAGAACAGTACAAAATTTAGTAGAAATCGGGTAATTATTAATACAACGTTAGATATAATGAAGTTAGAGAAGTTGGATGGGGGTGCGGTCATTAAATAAATAACAATAATAAAATATTATTAAATTTTGTGCCTACGTTTCCGCCTAAATTTTAGGCCTTCATCAGGGCTAAGAAAAAAAAAATACAACTATCAATATAATTTCATATAAAAGGATAATGATAAGATACAGTGCAACTCACGACTTTCACTTACCTCGGTTGATAAAATTGGTTTAAGAGCTATGAAAAAGAATTAAAAATTCTGGTGCGGGCAACACACGACTTTGACTTACCTCCATTTTTAAAATCAATGAAAGAATTTTCAAAAACAGTTAGAGATATAAATACGTGAAACTATTAAGGAATTGATTAAATTAAATTTTCATAGAAACATGTCTTTTATTAAAAAATAAATTATATTATTATCTAAAATAATCAGTTAGTTTTATGTTCATTTCATCACTCTCTATTAACTTTTAAAAGCTTGTGTATGAGGTAATATTTTTTTTCTAAAATCTTTTACTTTCCAACGGTATATCATACATGTATATTACTGCTCCTATTTTCAAAAACGAAAAATTGCATTTAAAAAATATTTTTTTCTGTTTTCTTCTTTAGTTGGGTATCGAATTTATTCAATTTATATATTTACCTGTTTTTCTTTAGCGTTAACAAGATAATATAGTTATTTTTATTGAATCTACAAAATTGAAGGTACTTTAAAATATCAGCATTTAAGCCCTGTCAGACCACTTTAATCAGAATAAGACCTACATGATATTAAAGCTCATTAAATTTTACATCGATATAGAGAGTTTGATTAAAATCGTAGGAACCGTTTTTGATAAAATCGAAAAAAGGTGCAAAATGCGTGGTATAAAGTGCCTCTTCTGGTATGCTCATTTTGACGAAAAAAGTTTTGTCACGTCTCGGGTGTATAGTTGTCTTAAATATGAAATTTCAGTTTCATGGGACTTACCGTTTCCGCCCGGGAGTTACCACACACACACACACCACACACACAGACCTTTTTTCGGGACTTGGTTATTTGGACTCAGGGGACCCTAAAACGTGTATTTCCGTTGAAAACTGGAATTCGAAAATTTTCACGATCGCAATACTTCCCCTTACTATACATATTAAGTGAAAGTAAAATATTTAAAAAAAATCTGGTGCGGGCAACACACGACTTTCACTTACCACCATTTTTAAACTCAATGAAAGAATTTTCAAATACACTAAAAGATAAAAATACGTGAAACTATTAAAGAATTAATTAAATTGAATTTATATAGAAACATGTGTTTTATTAAAAAATCTATTGCATTATTATCTAAAATAATTAGTTCTATCTGCTTTTCATCACTCTTTATTAACTTTTACAAGCTCTTGTGTATTAGATAATATTTTTTTTCTAAAATCAAAGATTTCCAACGGTATATTATAAGTGTATATTACTGTTGCTATGTTCAAAATCAAAAAATTGCATTAAGAAAATATTTTTTCTGTTTTCTCCTTTAGTTGGGTATCGAGTTTATTCAATTTATACATTTACCAGTTTTTCATCAGCGTTAACAAGATAATCTAGTTATTATTATTATATTGTATATAGTTAAGTTTGCTTGTATGATTTTTGTTTATTTCCCAACTTGTATTTATCTCTACTACAGGTTGTTGTTTTGATTTGTTTGTTGTTGTTTTGTTTTTTTGTTTTTTTTTAATTGTTATTTTCTTGTATATATTCGAATTTATTTATTTCCGATTTTATGTAATTTGACTTTATTATCATTATTCTGTATATATTGTATGAATGTGTACTACATCTCTATTACTACTGTTCATTATGTAACAAACTGTAATATTTCTCAATAAAAAAAAAAAAAAAAAAAAAAAAAAGTTATTATTATTGAATCTACAAAATTAAAGGTACTTTAGGGGAAGACAATTTAAAATATCGGCATTTAAGCCCTGTCAGACCATTTTTATCTAAATAAAACCTACATGATATTAAAGCCCATTAAATTTTACATCGATATAGCGAGTTTAATCAAAATCGTCGGAACCGATTTTGAGAAAATCGAAAAAAGGTGCAAAATGCATGGTATAAAGTGCCTCTTCTGGTAGGCTCATTTTGATGAAAAAAGTTTTGTCACGTCTCGGGCGTATAGTTATCTTAAATATGACATTTCAGTTTCATAGGACTTACCGTTTCCGCCCGGGAGCTACCACACACACACACACACACACACACACACAGACACACACACACACACACACACACCATTTTGCAGGACTTGCTTATTTGGACTCAGGGGACCCAAAAACGTGTATTTCCGTTGAAAACTGGAATTCGAAAATTTTCACGATCGCAATACTTCCCCTTACTATATATAGTAAGTGAAAGTAATATATTCAGTTTCGTTGGAAACACATGTTTTATATAACAACATAAAATTGTTATTTAAAGTAATTAAAGAAGTTTATCTACTATTGGTCAGTTTACATTATATTTTACAACTTTATAAACAATATAATATTTTTTGCCAAATTCTTCAGCTTTCCAACGGTATATTTTACACATATTTACTATTCCTAGGTTTGAAAAAAAAAATTACCTAAAATATATTTTTCCTCTTTTATCCTCTAGTTGGTTATCAAATTGGTTAAAATTGTCTATTTATCTTTTAGTTATCAAATATGACATCATTAAATTTTTGTGAATCTACAGAGTAAATAGTACTTGAGTAGAAAAAAATTACAAAAAATTCAGCATTTAACTCCTGTCAGACAATTTCAATCAGATTGAAACCTTCATGATATTAAGGTCCATTAAAGTTTACATCGATATAGCGAATTTAATCACAATTTTTAGATCCGTTTTTGAGAAAATCGTAAATAGGTATAATTTGTCGATTTTGATGAAAAAGTTGCTGTAAAATCTCAGGCATATACGCTTCTTGAATATGAAATTTCAGTTATATATAACTTATCGTTTTTTTGTGTTAGACTGTCTACATACACCCAGACCTTTTTTTCGGAACTTAGTCAGTTGGACTCAGGAGACCTTAAAACGTGTATTTCCGATGAAAACTCGAATTCGAAAATTTTCTCGATCGCAATACTTTTTCTTAGTATATATATATATATATATATATATATATATATATATATATATATATATATATATATATATATATATATATATATATATATATATATATATATATATTAAGAGAAATAAAAAAAAAATTACATTCAATGAATTGACATATAGACCTTCCGTGATGGGAGGTTACAGTCCATGTATAGGCAAGTGAAAGTAAAAATGGAATATGAAGGTATAAGACTATTTTCTTACAAATATTTCGTATTAGTATATCTTAAGTTTTAAAAGAATAAATTTTAGAGATCGTTCCCTCTCTGTAACTGTTAGATAATTTTTAATAGATCTTTTTAAATAAGCTATTTAATATATTTTCGGTTGTATTGTTTGGTAATAAATCTAATGCCGAATTCAACAACTTTTACAACAAAGTAGGTAAGTAGGTAAGTAGTATAAATAATATTTTTTTATTTTATTTTTAAAGCAAGATATAAAAAGAAGGATTAGAAAAGATAAGTTATGTCCAATAGAAACGACTTATGGTTGAGCAGCATACACCTTTAAACGCTTATCAGCAGTACGACAATCGATTCGGTAGGCTTTTTCTCTTTCAATACTATTGACCAATCCTTTTTTTTTTTTTTTCGCTAAGTCTCTGTAGGTTCGATTTGTGAAACAAACATATAATAATTTTTTCAGTATTTATTTATATAAATGATTCACCGACTAATTATAAAAATTCGTTTATGCAACGGGTAAAGCTGACAAACATTCCCTCAATGTTTTCTGATATGACTTCCTCTGTGTTAATGTTTTCCTATTCTAATTTCCTACTTAACCGTTGAGGATTGGATTATGGATAATATGAACTTTTTTGTTCTACGTGAGGTCTTGTACCTGCTCCTACAATATGACTAGACGTTAATTGGACACCTCGTATATACACTCACTCAAAAAAAGTCCATACAATTGGCTTTTAATTTGCATAGCTATTTATCCTAACGTACAAATTATTATTACTAATGTTAGATAAAAAAATATATATTACCGTCTGTCTAGTAAGTGTTGAAGTAACCGAAAGAGCAGAGCAGTTTCTTTTCGTTTCAGTCTAATGTTAAGGAGGCAAGTAAATGTTTTGTTGCGCGCACCAGATTTTTTTATTATGTAGTTTTCAATACTTTATATTCTAAGAGCATGTTAAAGAAATCATAATATTGTCCTTTTTTTTTTTTTTTTTTTTTTTTTTTTTTTTTTTTTTTTTTTTTTCTTTCTTTTTTTCGGTTGGCGCGACAGGCCTTGAAGGCCCTTGGCCGCGCGGTATGGTTTATATTCCACACCGCGATACTCGATGAAATTTTATAGGGTAGGGTCATCACTCCCTACGCCTATTTTTGTGGGTAGCTATCAATTAGCTGACGGGTCCCACATACCCGGAGGAGATTGTGAGTGAATCTCCATTTATTAGTATGCTTGAAAAAAGCCCTCCTGGGACTGGGATTCGAACTCACAACTTCAGCGTGGCAGGCTAGCGCGCTAACCACTCAGCCACGGGCTCCCCATTGTCCTTTTATTACAGATAAAAATTTATTTTACCTGAAGATGCCGTATTAGCCTAAAAGTTATGCATCCTTAATAAAAGGATTTTGCAGGTCTCTGTTGTTTTCTTCCGAATGTTTACATTTTTAAAGTAAACAGTTACTAATCCTCTACCTTTGTATTATAAACATTAGCTTCCCAATCAATTGCCCACCTTTTAGTATGCCTCCAAATATGAACATGGAAACACGCGATTTTCGAGTTATATTTTTGTACGAGTTTAAACTTGGCCATTCAGCAGCTGAGGTCGCTAGAAATATTTGCAAGGCGTTTGGAGAAGAGAGTGTTAATGAATGGACCATTCGCCGTTGGTTTGCTAAGTTTTCAGCTGGGGATACCGACTTGGAAAACTTGCCCCGAGGAAGACCTCCGTCCGTAATAGACAACGATGTCCTCAAACATACAGTAGAAGGAAACCCCTACCAAACAGTTAAAGGACTCTCAGCACAACTTAATGCAAGTGTATCAACCGTTTCCAGACATTTAAAGTGTATTGGGAAAGTAAAAAAGCTCGATACATAGGTACCTCATGATCTCACTGAGCGGCATGTTTTAAAAAATACAGTGTAAAAATTGAAAGAACTGGGCTACGAAGTTCTTCCGCACCCACCATATTCTCCCGACTCGTCTCAAACAGATTACCACCTGTTCAGGGATTCAGACAACTTCGTCAAAGGAAAACTTTTTGGAAATTATGATCAAGTGAAAAGTGCGTTTTTAGATTTTGTTCCACTTCTAAGCTCAGAGTTATTCAGTTCGGGGATAAATATGTTGGTGTCACGTTGGGAAAAATGCGTATAAAAAGAAGGTAAATACTTCGAGTAAAATAATCTCTTGTTTTCATATCGTATTTTTAATAAAAATCCTTTTTCTTGAAAACGGACATTTCATGTGACACAACCCAATAGTATAACAGCCTCTAATTTACTATTGGATTCTTGTCTACCGCCTTAAATTATTTGACAGATATTTTTTAATCATAATTGACATCTCATTCAAATTGAACCCTTGCGAAGCAGTTGTGGGTCCACTAGTTTTAAATAATTTATAGATTGCCTCTACTTTGGCGAGCTCATGATTTTGATTGAAGAATCCTATTACACAAGTGATAGTTTCTAAACACGGAAAGACAACAAAGAGTGCGCGAGGGAATGCTAATGCTCAATCCCCTTGAAGAGGAAGCCAACGCCTACGGTCAGCCAGCTTGGCCTAGATGCCATGACAGATTAATACTGGAACAAAAGTAGATTTAGATGCAAATGGTGGATTGACAGGACCAATCAGCTGCCAGGCCTCTAGCAGTGACCTCTTGCGAAACCTCGCCAAGCCTTAACAAACCTCGCCAAGCGTTGCCAAACACCGCCGATTCCACGCTATCCCCTTCTGCACTCCAAACCGGGCTAAGTCAACAGAAAAAGCCTTCTCCCAACTTAATTTTCTCCGGGAGAAAAAGTCCCATCTCCGCTCGCGGTTTTTCTTGGAAAATTCGTAATGGTGAAATGGCCCGCGATTACCGTCCTTATTACGCGGCTCACTTTTCAACCCGACCGCGTTTAACTTTCGGATTATAGTTTTTATATTTCCCAGGCACCTGACAAGTCTTTAAGGGGACTTGTATCGTGTCATCTTCGCCGATAGTTTTCTAAGTAACTTATTTCCTATAATTGTTTTCTTTTATCAAATGCTATTATACTAATAATAATAATAAATTCTTTATTTATTCATTGGTACAAGTCCCTTCAGAATAATATTACAGAATAATTAAATTAGAGCTTCCGTGTCTTAGAGTACAAACACAAACAAAAAACGCTGGAATTGATTACACAATAGTTTATTATTTCCAAATAACAATGTTGGGGTATAACTGTTTATATAGCTTTTAATAGGCAATTAAGTAATATGAAAAGAACTAATTCAAAGCATCATATCATAACACTCCCACTGATTTCAAAATGCAATATCTAAGCTAGTTGTAAACCAAATTCAATGATTCTTTTTTCATTTAGTCCAAACTTTTTTTGGAGAATAGCACTGATATCTCCTGGAATCTTGATTTGCTATCTACTTGTGAATGGCAAAGTTGAGGTTGAAGTTGAAGTTGCTATAACGTGAATCATTAGTTCAAGATAATTGTTTTGATGCTAATAAAGTTTCTATTCATTTTCATTGTATTATTGACATGTAATACTTTTTTTTGTTTATCGCGCTTTACTGATTCAAATACTCAATTATGAAGAAGCTGTATTTTAGAAGGGATGAGCTAGTCGGGAAGATTGACCACCGTTTTTCTACAAGACTGAAAAATTACTTTAGCTTGTCAAAGACCAAAACATACCTGGACGACACACCAGACTTGTTATTCCATTGCTACTGTTTACAACAATATTCCTCCAAATTTTCAATTTTCTCACACAAATCCTCCAAAGTATTCGAATTATTACTACAATGTTAAAATGTGGGCGAAATCCCTCAGTGAAGAGAAAATTGCTGAATTGTTGAATCCAAATTACTCATCGCTATAGACATGTCGTCAATGCCAGCCTGCGTCACTCATTCTGATATTTATCCTGTATACAAGTATATGTATTCTTGATTGACTTTTGATTTTGTCAATTTCTTACTGTGTACTATGTTATGTATCTTTATATTGCTTATCATGTAATTCAATATTGTATTTACTTGCCTTAATTTTATATCTTGAATATATGAATTTGTATTCCTTATTGCTTTTGGTTTAGTCAATTACAGTCTATTTCTGTATACTGTTTAACTGTTTCTTATGATTGTTTTTTGTATAAATTAGGGATTATGTAATTCAATTTTATATTTGCATGCCCTTATTTTATATCTTGTATATATGTATATGTATTCCTAACAGCTTTTAAGCTTAGTGAATTACTGCTTCATAATGTGTTACTTTCTTTATAACTGTATTTTATATTCCTTATGTATTATATTGTTTTCGCTGTGTTGTGTGTTACTGTTTCTTTATAACTGTATTTTATATTTCTTATGTATTATATATTTTTTTTTTGCTGTATAGTGTGTTACTGTTTCTTTATAGAATTGTGTTATATTATTTAAGTATTGTATTGTATCATACTGTATACTGTTACTGTTTGTTATTGTACTTTTATTGAATTACCGCAGGTAAACTCCTTTCCCACACATGGGCTCGCCTTAGTGGGATAGTGACTTCTACTTGCACTGTAATATGTCTGTGTTTTGATTCAAATAAAGAAGTTTATAAAAAAAAAAAAAAAATCCACATTTTTCTAAATATGGAGTTATAAGCGTATTTATGTAAAAAATATAATTTTTTTTTTCTTTCCTTTTCTTCTCTTATATATAATTATTCGTGTTTTTTTGGTTAAAAAACAATAATGAATTTTTTTTTCTATCTTCGAAAATATCGTAGTTACAAGCATATGTATAAGCGAGATATAAATTTTTTTCATTTTTCCTTTTTTTTTTTTTTTTTCTTTATCGTGCTTTACTAATTCCAAAACTCTCTACATACTTTTCTCTATCGTCAAAAATTACTGAGTTATAAGCGTATTTATGTGAAAAATATTACTTTTTTTTCTTTTCTTTTTTCTCTTTTATATAATTATTCGCGGTTTGTTGGTTAAAAAACACTAATAATTTTTTTTCTATCTTCAAAAATAACTGAGTTATTGAATAAAATACTTTTAATCGACCGCAATTTTAAAACTAACCAGCTGATATCAAAGTCTAGGTGTTTTTTTTAGAAAATATTGCTTTATTGAGAAGTAATACAATCTGCCACTATCTTGGGCAATAAGTATTAGAGATAAAAGAAGTCATTCATTCCATATGTACAAAGTAAAACAAACAAAAAATAAAATACCTCAATAACAAATGAAAAAAAAATAAAATAAAATAAATGGAATAAAAGAAAAAAATTATAATCTTGGCCACATTCATACCTCATATCAACGTCTAGGTGTTAGGATCATCGTTGAATGAACTAGTATTTTTGTGGCGAATTTAAAAAAAAATGGCCCAGTAGTTTCGTAGAAATGCCGCGGACGGCGGACATTTTTTTATTCGTTATTTGGATTCTACGCATCTTGAAATGTAAACCCTCAAATTTTGAGCAGAGGTAATTTTTTTTTCTCGATTTTGAACATTAGAATAGTAATATAGATGTGTAATATAGCGTTGGAAAGTTAAAAATTTTAGAAAAAAATATTATCTTATATATACTACTGTAAAAGTTAACAGGAAGTGATGAAAAGCCGATAAAACAAACTGAAAGTCGTAGATAATAATATAATAGATTATTTAATAAAACACACATTTCTATTAAAATCTGATGTAAATAATTCTTTAAACATATATTTCGTTTCTAAATTTCTTTATGAATTCTTAAATTGATATAAATAACAGAGGTAAGTGAAAGTCGTGTGTTGCGCGACCCAGATTTTTCTATCTCTACTAAAGATAGATTTGTATTAATAGATTATTTTAAATAAATTCCCTCTCGAAGATAAAATTGTTAGTACTTCCGTGTCTTCCGTTTGGAGTCGTAAATATGTTTCTTGCGAAGTCCTATCTCAACATAATTTGATGAATAATCCTCGAACACTCTCTTTTGAGACCATTATCATTTTCATTACGTTGGAACAAAAAAGCGTAATTTTGTATGAGAAAGTCCGATGACCGTACTTGATAGGATTATTGCAGGACTTGGCCCCTCGACCTATACGCAGCCATGCGAAGGAGACCCTAATGAAACAAATGGATCTAACAAACTGTTTAGCCTCCACTACACGTGTGGAATAATCCTCATTCATCTCGAACGGCAGCCAAGTCTCATCATCACCATTCTCTACATAAAAGGAAATATCTTCTGCCTCGGCAAACTTTAAGTAAGAAATAATAGCATGGTTACTACAAGTCCCTATCAATGAAATACAATTAGCGATCTCTGAAGGCCGATAGTATTAAAACATACTAATTATGCACTGAACAAAATATGAACGCTTCTTTCTTGTTCGACAAGCTTTGGAATTCCCTTCTATCAAACATTCCTTATCTTCATTCAAATACCCCCTTTTTCGGTAACTCATAGCTTCCTAATATGACACTATGTGAATAGAAGAATATTTACTCTTACGTTTTATTAGAATTGTAGTGTGTTGTTTTACATAAAATGTCCGTTTTTATAGTTTCTGAAATACATAAAGGATTTTGCAGGTCTCTGTTGTTTTCTTCAGAATGTTTACATATTAAAAGTTAAAAGTTACTAATCCTCTACCTTTGTATTATAAACATTAGCTTCCCAATCAATTACCCACTTTTTAGTATACCTCCAAATATGAACATGGGGGTAATATTTTGGTACGAGTTTAAACTCGGCCATTCAGCAGCTGAGGCCGCTAGAAATATTTGCAAGGCGTTTGGAAACTTTGCTAAGTTTCCAGCTGGGGATACCGACTTGAAAAACTTGCCCCGAGGAAGACCTCCGTCCGTAATAGACCATGTCCTCAAATATTCAGTAGAAGGAAACCCCTACCAAACAGTTAAAGGACTCTCAGCACAACTAAATGCAAGTGCATCTACCGTTTCCAGACATTTAAAGTGTATTGGGAAAGTAAAAAAGCTCGATACATGGGTACCTCGTGATCTCACTGAGCGGCATGTTTCAAAACATAGCGTGCAAAAATTGAAAGAACTGGGCTACGAAGTTCTTCCGCACCCACCATATTCTCCCGACTTGTCTCCGACAGATTACCACCTGTTCAGGAATTTAGATAACTTCGTCAAAGAAAAACCTTTTGAAAATGATGATCAAGTGAAAAGTGCGTTTTCAGAATTTGTTTTTTTTTCAAAGTTGAGAGTTTTTCAGTTCGGGGATAAAAAAGTTGGTGTCACGTTGGGAAAAATGCGTATAAAAAGAAGGTAAATACTTCGAATAAAATGATCTTGTTTTCATATCGTATTTTTAATAAAAATCCTTTACCTTGAAAACGGATATTTCTTGTGACACAACCCAATAATTAATATTTTCAATTTTTCACATACTATAGAATATATGCTATTTATACTTTTCTATTTTTTTTCAAATAGTTTTTCGTTTATTTATTAGTGATAAATTTTGGTTTATTATTTTCAATAATGAACCTTTGTAATCGACAAAAAAAAATAAATTACCCCTGCTCAAAATTTGAGAGCTTACGTTTCAAGACGCGTAGAATCCGAATGACGATTAAAATAAAATCTCTCCTAATGAATAAATACAAAAAAATCTTAATTAAATTAAATATTAATTTGCTTTTAGTGCCATTTGATAGAGAATTAAATTTTGGACCAAGTGAAAAAAGAAGCATTGAATTTGGTTAACAACTAGCTTAGATACTGCGTTTTGAAATCAGTGTTAGTGTTATTATATGATACTTTGAATTATTGCTTTTCCTATTACTTAATTGCTAATCAACAGCCTTATAAACAGTTATATCCCAATATTGATATTTGGAAATAATAAACCATTGTGTAATAATTTGTAGCATTGTATTTAATTGTATTGTCAACTCATACCTGCAGGACAAACGCGATACTAAAACCTAGGACTCTATCTAGACGTCTTACTTGGAATCCTCATACGATATCTAAAACGACAAGAAACTGCCCGTAGATTCCGATTACTACAACACTTACCCGACAAACGTTCAAAACTTCCTATTCATTACAAAAAGCTCATTTATGTTACTATCATCAGACCCACCTGGACATATGTAATCGAGCTTTGGGGCTCTACTAAACCATCTAATTCCTCTCCTATCCAATCCTTACAATCCAAAATCCTTCGAAAAATCCTAAATGCTCCTTATTTCGTTACGAAGAAAATCGTCCATAATGACCTAAATATCCCATTTATCGCTGAACTATCCGCCATCCTTTTTTTAATTCCAAACTCCCGACACACACGAATCCTCTTCTACGCAACTTGTCATTCCCATCTATTCCTGACAACCCTCCCAGGCAATTGAAAAAGACGATGGCCTCGAGACCTACTAAATTAATTTGACATTGAAGTGCTACCACTGGGTAGTTTCTTCATAAGACATTTTCTTGCCCATAAGTGTAAATTAGCCCATTTACTTATTGTTTTTATCATAAGTACAGTTGTAAATATCAATAAAATGTTTAAAATTAAATTAAAGCAATTTTATTGTTACTAGAAGAATTTATTTCTTATTTTTGTTAAATGTACATCTATATTGTCCTTTAGCCATGGGTAATGTGTGGAAGCGAGTACTGGACACTAACATGCAACGATGTAAGGCTGTTAAACGTTCGGAAAAGAAAAATACTCAGAAAAATCTTTGGCCATGAAGATCGCTGGCGAATGAAGACGAATGAGGAAATTAGAATTCTGAATCAGACACCTGATATAGTTGCGACGATTAAGAGTGTCAGGATAGCTTGGATGGCTGGGGCACATACTAAGAATGGAAAGTGGGAGACTGCCAAAAATGATGATGTAGGGAAATCCTGGTGGAAGAAGGTGCAAAGGGAGACCTTGACATCGTTAGCTGTAGGATGCGGGGGAGGACATTCTGGCTTTGGGTGTCGGCAGGTGGACAAGGGCAGCCGAAGACAGGTCAGAGTGGAGGAGAATAACTGAGGAGGCCAAGGTCCTGCAAGGGCAATAGCGCCTTTACACAGGATAGGACATATATACTTGTGATTTTTAAAAATTAATAATAATTTTTTTATTTCATTAGGATTATGTAATGGCTAGATGTAGCTTTCAAACGCAATGCTATTCTTAGGGACATAGTCCCATGGTTAAGTTGTTTTTTTCTTTTTATTTACTCTACTCGTTACTTATCAGATCCTAAAAACAGTAATCATTTTCAGAGGAAAAAACATATGTGGCATAAAAAAAAAAATTAAAAAAATAGGATATGGAAATTTATTGATGCATTTAAAGCAATTACAAACAGATGATTTGAGGACAAATAATATGAAAATTATTTACTCTTATGTATTGAGAATACCAAGGGGTGGAAATTCACTATTGAATAAATATTATAATTAAATTATATATTCAAATTAATAAGCCTATGGGATACCAGAGACCCTCCCTCGGTTTGGGATACCCACAGCCGCCAGCACGAGGAGAATATTAATGGTGGTCAAAAGATAAATATAAGATCACAAAAGCTGTACCGCCAACCCGGGCACGTCCCATATCAGCCCCGCCCGAGGTGACGAAGATGAGGAAGAAGATTCGAAGAGGTCAGTTTTATTCCAGCCACAAGGGTGGAAGTCCAGTTCCATCTACAAGAAGAAGAGAGGCCCGTCGAATAGGGAATCAGATAGCAGCTGTAGAATGAAGCCTAGATGGGGTGCTTAACACTCATTCCACTTTCGCCAACCGACTAAGTGTTTTAAAGGTATTTTCTTTGGATGTAATATTGTATGGCAAGTTTAACTATAATATCCCTCAGTATTCTCAGGCATTGTGTAAATAAATGGAATATGTTTAAGTTCATTTGAATAATAAGGTCAGTTATTGAAACATGTCTAAATTAATCTTTCCCTGCATGCCACCTACTGGGATCGGTAAACACGATACCTTTAGAAAGGAAATCCAATGGTTTCAGTAATAATTATCTATACATACATTAAATATATCAAGTAAGCTATTTTAAAAATTGCATACGATTTTATCGGCAGTACCGTATAAATTTATTACTGTATTCAAAATCACTTTATGCTAGAGTGCTTAATCAGACTATGGTACAGCGGGAGTCATACATTTTTCCTATCCAGATTAAGTTAGGGTAGTGATCTTTAACGAGTACTTGATATCGCTCATGTATATTCCCTCTGAAGAATAGCGTAACCAAGGATTTTTTGCTTATTTTAAAAAATCCTAGTGCCATCTGCTGGGTTTAAACACGCGATCTTAGGCGTAGAAGAGTGTACTGTGGATTGTAGCCATTGTGCCGAAGGTGATCCCAAATAAGTTTTATATGCGGTTAAATTAAAAAAAAACAAAACAATAACAGTAATGTAGCCCTATGGTAGGTCAAATTACTTGTTATAATTTTTTTTTTAATTTGTCAGGAGGCGATTGTTAACGTGACGCCTGACGATCGACCCTGGGAACAAGAAGCATAAGCCAAGTACTCTCGTTTTACAAACGCTATTAGCCTACAAAGAAGATAGCCGAGTGGAACACAATACCCGCAAACGAAGGGGCGTATAATGAGAAGCTAATTTGGAAGAGGAGCGAGCGAGCCCTGGAGATCGTGTTTCCTGGAGGCTCCAGCAGCTCAGGGCGCGTGCCTATCAATGCCTCCTGGAATAGCTTCTAATCAGCCATTGCTGCGTGTACTCTTTGATGGGGGCAGCTGGTTCAGGGATTCGTAAGGGCAGGATTTCGGGGGTCCGTGTAAGTCGAATCTGCTTCAACAATCAAGGAGTTTGTCTTCATTCCTTGAATCTGGTCTTAAAAAATAATAATTGTAAGTCAACATACTTTCTCTTTAACTTTATATAATAGAGTAATAAAATCTGTGTAAGAAGCTTAAAACAAACAATTGTATTTTTTTTTAAATTATTATTATTGTTTATTTATTTAACGTCACTTTATGCTACTATAACTAATCGGGCGATGCTACAGTGGGAGTCCTAAATTTTGCCTATCCAGGTTTTATCAGGATAGGGATCTTTCCATTGCACAGACTCGGGACCACCTTTTAACGTCCCTTCCGAAGGACGGAATAGCTAAGGATTTTTTTACTCCCATTAAAATATCCAGGACCACCCGCGGGTTTGAACCCGTGACCTTTGGCATAGGAGGCTGTTATGCTAGCCACCCTGCTAAGGGTGATCCCCATTTTATTATTATTGTTTTTTTACTCCTAATAATGGCTTGTGTGAAATAACTTTTGAGAAAAAACTAAGAACTATTTATTTATCATTTTTTTTTTTTTTTTTTTTTTTTGTAATGAGCATTGTGATATTTTATTTTTCAGTGTTGAACAGTTAAAGTTAAATCCTGTCTTTTATTGTAGAGAATAACATATCTTTAGTTTTATTAGAGAAAATCTGTGTGAATTACCTAATAAATTAACTGTATAAATTTCGGGTTTGCTTTCTTGTTTTTTTTTCATATTTATCAATAAGCTGTTTAAAGAAGTTCAAGTAATTTTTTATATAAAACTTTTTTTAACTAACTCACTAGTTTCTATAATTACATCCTCTTTGATACCTAATAATTCTTCGAGAAGTCTGAAAAAAAGATGGCCTCCAGATCTTCTGGTTTAGATTACGTACTGGAGTGCTGCCAATGGCTGTTTCTCAATATTTATTCTTTCATTTATTTTATCCTATAACATATTTACTTGTGTTTTACAATACAATTGTAAATTTCAGTAAGCAACAAAACAAAAACCCACTGATTTAAAATAATGTTTTCTTTTCTTTTCTTTTTTTAATTTTTTTGTAAGTTTTCTTAATATAAACATTTAAAAAAGCACACACTGCCTTCCATTCCTCACCCAATCACTTTATTTCATAAGCTTTTTATCAGTTTTTCATATTAGCCGACGTTTCGGGGCTGTTTCCCCATTTTCAAGTCTTATTCCTTTTCCATTATATAATTACTATATCATATTTCACCCTTCATTCCATCTCATAGCACACTGCTACTTGTCCATATTGGTGTTTACTGAAAGCTGATTGGGTGAGGAATGGAAGGCAGTGTGTGCTTTTTTAAATGTTCATAATGTTTTATGTTTTTACCTTCTATATTTTTCAAAGTTCTAGTGAAGTGAACTACTATTGGTTAGTACGTTCTCAAGACATTTTTATGACTTTTCTTTACTATGCGTATTTACTTAATGTGTATGATTTAAAAAAAATATTTCGTATATACATTTGGAAATATCAAGATTAAAAAAACATAATATTTTTAACTTTCATTACTAATTTGACCGTGTTCCTCAAAAATATCTGAAACAAATAAAATCCAACAGAATATTACAGAAAAGAAATAAATTACTTTATTTTATAGTGAATTATATTAACAGAAATAGATACTACGTATCATATAAATAACATTAAGCATATTTTGTTCTTAGTAATTAGCTCATTATTCTTAATATATACAACAAAAAGTATTATTAACATTATTCTCAATAGCAGATATATGATAAGTTAATCGGTTCTGTGTAGAAGACGTGGAGAGGGTTGCTACCCCCTAGTTGATGAACTAGCAGATAGGCCGCAGCACTTTCCTAGTTAGACGAAAACGACCCCTGGCGGTGAACCAAACTACCCTCTACTCAGAACACTTCACTCAATACTCAATTAATTATATTAACCAGAGACATTGATAATTACCATTAAAATACTCCATCTTAAGCTTTATTAATAATTAAACAGATTATTTCAAACTATATTATAATACATATAACTCTAATATATGTACTTTTTTTTTTTTCGTCATTTACATTGAAAATAGGCCAAAATACATAAACAATGATTAAAAAAACTACAAATAATTTTGGAAAAATGAATTCTTATTGTTCTTCGTAATTTACTCATTAGACATAATTGAATAGTTAAATAAAGTTTTGAAGGCTATGGTACCGTGCAAGCCCTAAATTTAAGAATAGGGGATAAAATGCATATATAATAAGGAGATGTATTGCGATTGTGAACATTTTCGAATTTCTGTTTTCGTCGGAAATACACGTTTTAGGATCCCTGAGTACAAATAAAAAAGTCCGCATAAAGTCCAATGTCTGTTTGTATGGTAATTCCAGTGCAAAAACAAACAGCCCTATGAACTGAAATTTCGTATTTAAGATAACTATACGCCGAAATGATACAGCAACTTTTACATTAAAATTAGCTAAGCTCCCAAAAATGGATCTGCTACTATTCCGATTAAACTCGCTTCATGAATGTAAAATTGAGCGGGCTTTTAATTTTATGAAAGGAAATTCATTCTGATTGAAATTGTATGACAGAGCTTAAATGCCGAAATTTTAAATTTTCTTGCTCTAAACTACCTTTCATTTTGTAGATTAATAAAAAATATGTTATAATATCTTGTTTGCATTGATAAATAACGGCAACATATGCAAGTTGAGCGAATTTGATTAACAACTAAAGGAGAATAGTGCAAACACTTTTTTGTATTTTTGATCACAAGAAGGGTAATTAGGTGTATAATGCACCGTTGGAAAGCTAACGATTTTAGAAAAAAATATTATCTAATTCACAGAATTGTAGAAGTTATTGGAGAGCGATGAAAAGCCGATAAATCTGATTGTCGTAGGTAAAAATATAATAAATTATTTAAGAAAACACATATTTCTTTCGAAACTTTATGTAATTAATTCTTTAATCTCTTTTTATCTCTTAGTGTATTTAAAAATTTTTAAATTCATTTTAACAACAGAGGTTAGTGAAAGCGTGTGGTGCGCGCACCAGATTTTTTACGTTCCCTCCGAATAGGGAAATATACCTGTGTAATTTGTGCATAACGTGTAGTCGTTTGTTTATAAAAACTAATCAATTTACAGTGCATAGATGAGGCCTTAAATGAGGCATGCATTTTTATTCCTTTTAAGACACAAAGCATAAATTTCATCAGTTGAGAGGAGTTTAATGGATTCTTTGTGGACGGTTTGATCAGAAATCCACTCTAAACTCCTGGTTTAAGGTTTTTTTATTTTTTATGCATTTATTGCATTTAACGCCACTTTATATTGCTTTGGCTAATTGGACGATAGTACAGCCGGATTACAAAATCTTTAGTATCAAGCTTTAATTAGAATAAGGATCTTTAACGAGTACCTGAATTTGCTTATCCTGAGTAATTTACTTTATACCATTTCACCGATTCCGTCATGAACATATAACACAGGGCACTATTCTATGAACAACATAGAACTTGTATTCATTTAAGGCCTTTTTAAGAACTATTATGTCTCTAGTGACAACTGAAAGAAATATTCGGCATGATCATGCACAACATGAATCATTGACATTGAGACAGATTTATTTACCGAGAAGGATAGTTGCGATGTTGAGGATGTGGGAGTGATTTTAAGTGGTGACTAAGAGGACCTCTCCGAAATCCTCCGCGGCTATTGGTCTTGTCAATGACTCACGTGATTCTCTTGAAGTCTTCTTCTTAGGCAGTCTGATAGTTAATAATTGTCTTGATAGTACATTATATAAACTGGAACTTCTAGCAATGTTTACTTCTCTTTAACGGACTTTCTGCAATTCTTTTTTTCATCCCTTGATTGGTTATATCTTTCTGGACTAAGCAGTTAAACTATGGCGGAAAGCTTAATTTTCTTGCAAAAAAACAAAACAACACATGCAATGCTTTTAATTTAAAGTTTTCCAAACAATAGTTCACCTTCCATACTGCACTCTTGTCAACAAAAATAGCCTCAATATTATTACAATAATCTTATTTTACCATCCCTATTCTCCAAATTTTCTCTGAATTCCGATCTCGTTCAATTGGTAAATTAGCTCAGAAAATTTGTATGATCGGTATGGAATTTAACAGTATAATACTGTAGTGAAGTGATCAATTGAAATGAATTGAATTGGAGGATGATATTCAGCTTTAATGTGTACAAATATCCTTAATGCTCCTTGCTTTGGTACAATTAAAGATTCTATTAAGATTTGAATATTCCGATAGTTGCAGACTTAGCCCGAAGTAGAACACCTTCTTTCACTCCAAACTGTTAGCCTACCCAAACCCATTCTTCCACAACCTCTCATCTCCTTCTATTCCTGATAACCCTCCGTGTTGGTTAAAAATAAGATGGCTTCGAGACCTACTCAGTTAAATAAACTTTGAAGTAGTTTTTGTTTCACTGGTTAGTTTCTTTTCACCTCTATACCAAGACATATATCGATGATCACATTTATTTATTTATTTAAACAGAGCATCTACCCACTAAGGGTCATTAGCTATATACATAATTGTTTGTTTTTCTCTTTTTAGGACAGAATTTTATTTACAAGACAATAATGGTGAATGTTTGGTAGAAGGACATTATATCTTAAATCACATTAAAGACTTTACATTTTTTTAAGAACTTATGTAATTTTTGAACACACACTTCACTGTTACCTAGTGCTATTTCCAGCCTGGTGTCAATCCCGCACTCGTTCTTGCAACGCTGAAGGCCCCGCAGTGCAGTACGATGTGCTCCACCGTCAGAGGTGCCTCACAAGTCCTGCAGGTCGGTGGGTACAATCCTTTCAGTAGGTAACTATGTGTCAGTGCTCTGTGCCCGCTTCTTATCCTGGCCAGAACCACTTCTTCGCGCCGGTATTTCCTCTCACGTTTCCCATATCCCTGGAGTCTCTTTAATTTTTCCTAATTTTTAGTTCGTTCTGCTCCACTCAGCAGCCCATGTAGTACAAATCCTTGATGATCACATTTACTTTTAAGTTGATATTATTTTTTTTTTCATTTTAAAAAGGAGTGTAAAGTTTTTGAAGTTGTTATACGCTGAACTGAGTAGTAGGCGTTCGAGAGGTAGGCCGAAGCGTTGATATGAGGGTTGTTAAGTCTGATCTCGAGGGCTTGGACTTGATCGGTTATCATTGGACGAATCTGTGTAGGAAACGTTTGGTTGTACCCGCTTCGAACCTTCGGGTTCTGTAAGCTTATTATAATTCCAAAATCAGTATTACCAGTGAATTTGGTAAATAGTGTTTGGCCCCTATGTATTAGCTAACTAACTGTATTTAACTGACTACGTATTATCTCTATAATTTACCTAATGGTACCTCTGTTTATATAGAAAGAATAGAATAAAAGAAGATTTGCATTGAAGGGTCGCAATTTGTTCCATCCGGCTCTGCATTTTCATGGGGGTCGGTTGCAACAAATTACATTTTGAGGAAGCTTAGAAGCCGCTCTCCAGGTATCCAACTTACTCCTTGTACCACAAGTATCCTCAGGCGAAGACTTGGAAGACCCTGAACAATGTGGACTAGGAAGGGCATGTGGATGCATGGAGAGCGGTTTATTACTAAAAGCATGAAGGGTCCTCGAAGGAGGTACAGTAGCGACTGCTGTAGCCGCCCACCACCGCCGCTCGACAGTTGCACTCCTAACAATGCCTTCTCATTAAGCTCTCCTTCTACAAAGCACTCAGGGTTTCCTCCGCAAGCACCAAGTGCCTCTTCCGCCCCTGGTCGACTTTCCTCTACACAGCGATAATGGCACAAGCGAATTTTATCACTGCCTGTAAACATTGTAATCCTGCGTTTTCTCAAGCAATCGGAAGGTTCATTAAAAATCAAAACAGATAGCGTATTAGAAAATGTTAATAATCCTGTCAAGCCTTAATGTTAAAAGATTATTTTTAAATGTTCTAGTCATAATCTTATTTTCTATTCCTTCATATACAGTCGTGGTCATAAAAAGTGCATCACTCAAAAAAAAAAAAAAAAAAGAAGTTTCCAAATTAAAAAAAAAAAAAAAGAATCTTTACCACTACAACTCATGAAGAGTTTTGGGCTCAGTACATGTAGAGATTCGTACTGTTTCTAGGCCAACGGCCATGCAATGACGTGATTCGGTCAAGATAACGCTCAGCCGCCAGGTTTTTTCCCCTTTTTTGGTTACCCACTTAATAGGCTGGGTGTGCCCCAGCAGGGTCTCCATGCCCCAGAATCGCACCCCGGCTGAAATAACAGAATAAATAATATTCCGCCACAGCCGGGATTCGAACCCAGGACCGAAGCACAGTAGACTAGCGCTCTACCCACTAGACCACGCCGCTCCCTTCCAAATTTAAACATAAATGCATATTTAAAAAAAAAAAAGTCTGATTCCAAAAAATTATATTATATATTGAAAATTGAAGAAACACAAGAAAATCAATGAAAAAAAAATATATAACTTTAAGTTCTTTCGTAAAATAAATTATAATATTAATTTTCAAAACCATGACCACCGTTGCTTTTTGTCACCACGGTTTTGCATAAAAATTGTTCAACTTCATGTAACCGCACTATGTCTTTTGTTTCTATTGATATCAAAACTAATTTTACTTTCACCTATTTAATTTACTAATATATTCATATTTTTTCCACTATTGGTGTATTTTTTAAATAATAGCGCATTTTATATGGTCAAAAACTCAATTGCCATATTCTCCACTTCTCAACATCTAATCATATAATAATTTGTATTATTGAGAAATGTATGCATAATACCTATCCTTTTTATATAAAAAACCTCTTGATCTTCTCGATATGCTTATCACTTGTTCCTCACCATTCAGTTAATACTATATCTCGACTCATAAACACGTGCTACTCACTACTCCACAGGTGACCCTTGATGCATTTAACAAGGTGTTAAGGATTAATATGCCAGATTGATCAAACCTGGCAGATTCAAACACCTTGTTGAATGCATCGAGGGTCACATGTTGAGTAGTGGCTAGCATAACAGCCTTATATGCTTAAGGTTGCAAGTTCAAAACCAGCAGATGGCTCTATATTTGTTTTTAGAGAGTAAAAATCCTTGGTTATTTCGTCCTTTAAAAGAGATGTAAGCAATTATGAATTTAGTTGAAAACATAAAAAAAGTATCCAATGGCCATCTTTCTGGTCTGAACTCGCGATCTAATGGATAGAAGATTGTTATGCTAGCCACTGCACCACAGATGACTCTTAAAAGATTTAAAAAGTGGAACTCGTAAAAGATGCCTATCTTATGTAAACCTGAATACAACAACACTTAGGACTCCCACTGCACCGTCGGATTAGGCACAGTAATATAAAGTGACGTTAAATAAATAAACAAGATTTTATAAAAATTTTAAGTTCTTAGTAGCAAACCCTCATTAAATTAACTGTATATAATGGGTACAAGAAATTATGAAATTGACTGAAAAAATTATGCAATTGACTGAAAAAATTATGAATTAGATTAAAAATTATTAAATCGACTGAAAAAATTATGAATTTGACTGAAAAAAGTTATAGTCCTTCCCACAGATTCGCCTTCTTCACAAAATCGTTTGTTATTCGTGCTATATTTTGGAATTCATTAACTAATGGATAGAAAGCCTTATCATTAACCACTTTTATACACCAATTATTTCTCTATCTCCGAAACTATCATTCTTCCCAACATATGAAATGTTTAAAGCTGTGATTGATAATTATTATTTGCTATGAAATCATACTATATTTTTATACTAGAGTCTTAAAAGATCAGAAATTATCATTTATATTGTACATTGTTTTATTCTTCGGGGACTACTCGTTCCAGAAGGAAATTCATTTTCATTTCATGATCTAAAGATATAGGTTTATATATAATCATAATAAAATTAAAATTACCATATTAAATGATTTATTTGGTAGAGATATATAAAAATGTATATGTTTAAATAAATACATTTTATTTTAATATTTTATAATTATCCATAGACTTAAAATATCATGGGCTATTAAAAACAATTATACCGCATACTTAATCTTAAAAAAAATGGTATCCAACCTGTGTACATACGTCCTCTAAATGAGGACATTTGTTGCATTGCTGCATTTTCTTGCACTCGCGATCTTGAAAGGAAGCCTTTCTATCCCTCAGGAGTAAACTAATGACCTAAGATTTTTTTTTTACATGATTAGCTCGTACTGGAATTATTCACCAATGCCATATTTTTTTTTAATGTATTTTAAGACTGCATGTTTCTCAACAATTTCAAGTTTGTTTCAAAATAAATATTTTTAGTCTAGGTACATAACATACAAAGATATTGCATGTCTAATCAGTGCATATGCAATTAATAATTACATCACATATACAAATAATAAAGATACGAGTATTTTACATAATTGTTTTGTTTTTTTTAATTCAATATATTGTATTAATTATTATTAAATTCTGTCCTGTAAGGATCAATGGTACCATGGAGAAATTGGTACTACAGAAACAAAGTACAATGGAGAAAAGAAAGAAAAATACAACATTAACAAAAAATAAAATAAATATATAAAATGAACATCCTAAATACACGCATATCCATCTATAACATTTACAGTTTGCCTGGAGAACTCCGAGCCAGACTTGTCCTTCCAAGTATAGAGAGAAACTCATATAATATTGTTCATAAATATGGAACTGAAACAGATACTGAGTTTTTTATTTATTTTTCTAATTATTTTATTTTAGTTTAATTATTTTTTTACCAGAGGTGCATTAATGTTACCAGCTATTGTCTTAACTAAATTCCATTTTATCTAATAGGTTTATCAAAAAATTATTTTTTATGCAGAATATTCATTCATTACATACATAAATTCATAAAAATTGGGTGAACTGTGGAGTTGCAGCTAGCATAACACTCTTCTATGCCAAGGTTCGTGAGTACGAATCCGGCAGATGGCCCTAGGATTTTTAATGAAACTTAAAAAAAAATATAGTTATGCTGTCTTTCAGAGGGGACGTAAAATAGTGGTTCCGAGGCCTGTGCGACGTCGACTACTCCATTAAAGCCCCTATCCTAATTAAACTCGGATAGGGAAAATTCAGCACTCCCTCTTTAAAATCGTTCAAATTAGATTCAGTAGCATTAAAGTGGCGTGAAATTAATAAATATCAAAACAAACAAACATTCATGATATGATACAATTAATTATGTGTTGTAAAATGATATTATTAGTCATAATGATTTATAGTTTATGGTTATTAAAAGGTTTGGTTATTTAATTTAATTTTTAGTTTAAGCATTGTTTAGGGATTTAAGCGGATAAGTTAAATTAATGTTGTTTTACGAGGACTAATATTGTATATATTATATATTATATATACATTATATAACATTAACCCCTGTAAATACCACGCAAGTAACAAGTATTTGGTGCAATTACCACAACAAGAACACAATAAAACTCTTAATCTAAAAAAAATAATTAATATATTATATAAGTTAATTGTTAAGAAGTATAATTTGGTTAAAAAATATAGTGTTAAAACAATATCAAAATGTGTACATAAAACATAAACGAAATATTAAACCCTAACTAAAAAAAAATTATAAATATCTTATATGTCCCTTACATTTCGGTGCTACCCTTTAGGTCACATGTAACTACTACCCAAGTTTTTAAACAACACATTTTACTTTTATGGTCACCCATTGATTAAATCGGAAACTATCCTATACATCTTAAAATATAATTTAATTTGGTCCTTTAGATCTTTTCCAGCGAATAAATAATTTCGTCACAGCTTAAATGCGAATAAATTAGTCCTTGTATCGTATTGCGTAAACTTATAAATATTGAAAACTATTTTTATTTACAAAGTCATTGTCTAACATTATCAAATATATCTAATATCAATTCTTCATGAAAGACGTTAAAATCGCCATTGAGAATACATCAATGGTTTCCTTACCTCCTCGTTTTCTTCTTATGCTTTTAATTTCTTTAATTATTTATTCTTATTTTCTAATATTTTAGAGACATCTGCCATCAAAATCGCGTTTCTACAACTTTCATCTTCCGGGAAATATATGCTTTGACCCCATATTGAACTATATGGCTAAAATTTAGCTCGTTACCGTGGGTGTTGTGTGAACTTTCACAAAATTAACAGTGTTAAAGATCAGCTGAAAATGTCGGTCTCATTTATTGTAATAGGATTTTTATACAGATTAGAAACAGTTTAATACAGTCCTTTTGTGGTTACTAGTAATTTTAAAAATAAAATAAAATGATGAGGATATTATACAATATTTACTTCCGTACATTGAAAACAGTTAATGAATATATGATTTATATGCCATACATTTTTATGTAGTGGTTTATTATGCAATTAAATGGATTTGATGTCATAAAATTTTGTTCTGACTGGAAATAACGACCGGCATTTATGGTAATATTTTAATCTATATAAGAATTACAACTGTATGATTCATACCAAGTATAAGATTGATAGTGTCTAGCAAAACATATGTGTCCTGGAAGTACATTGACATCGAATTAGGGGATATCTTGACCTCTGGGTTTTCGGAATAATGAGAGAGTAGGAAGCGGTTTGGTGGCAGAGAGTTTAAATGAAAAAAGATTCTACAAGTCTTCAAAACTGAATTTAAGTTTTATCATGTATTTAAAAATAAAGGGACATTGAGGATTTTTCAAGGTTTTTTAGGTTGCAAATTTGCGAAAATTGGAATTTCGTGACATATCAATGCGTGAGTCCAATAGTCCATGAAATGATATATCGTTTTTTTTTTAGTAAATGCTGAATTTTGTAGCAATCTTTAAACATTCCTTATTTCAGCTCAAATTCCCTCTTTAAATGTTTTTGAGTGCAGTTTAAGTATCGAATTTTGAACAAGTAAGATACCTGTAAACAGTAGTTTCAGATGTCAAAAGGGTTTCCTAGAGAAGGTATCTGATGGATTAAGATTTATTTTATATTGTCCATTTTGCCCATTTTCAATGGCTGAAGTTGTAACTGGATGCAGAACAACTATTCAAATAACACCATGGCCTCCGTAGGTATAAGGATGTGCATTATGTAAATTATATGTTTAGATCCGTGGCAAGTAAAAGATTTTAGCAAGAGATATTGTGCAATTCTTCAAATGTACTTTTTATTGTGAAGATTCCAAAAATTACCATATCATCCATTATCATTATTACAAAAAAAAAAAAAAAAAAAAAACGATGTTAAGGTATAATCTGATTGGTAACTTCCGTAACTGAAAGTTTGTCTTCAGTTAAAAACTACGCTTATACTATAACATCTATTTCATGTCTGAAAAGGCCAAGACTTTGCTGTACATTAAAAGAACATTAATGATTCTTGAAAACAGCGATCATCACATTTTAATTCAGACCATTTTATTATTTTTTGCTGACTTTTTCACTAAATTATGTGATGGGCTATTGTTATGTAACATAATTGAATGACGATGTAATTTAGATAAAATAATTTTCACATAGATTTTGGAAAATTTTTCTTGTCGTAGAATTGAAATTACTTTTAATTCAATCAATACTATATTGCATGAATTCAATCGAAATATGAAAATTATATTATACAGGTGCCAACTAATGTATTTCATAACACGCTTAGTAGAAAAGGCCACATTTCATAGCATGCTATTTGTTCTTATTTTGCTTAAACCGCTCAAGTTTTCAGATTATTTCTTATAAGATTGTGGATAACAATACACAAAGTCATCTATAGAAATTTATAACAAAAACTACTTAAACTGTGTTTACGTAAAATACCTGCCAAAATTCGTTGAAAGATAGCTGGTGAATTTTTAAAACCAAACGGTAGGACTTTCCATTGCCAATGGCCTTTTTGCGTTATAAATGCTGTCTTTTTCCGATCTTTCATTCGAAGAGGTATAGACCAAAAAGCCGAGTTGATGTTGTGACTAATGGTAATAATTCATAATATACTTGAAACAAAAACACTTCTTTATTGATATAATTAAATGTTATAACAAGATTAATAGGTTATTGTAAGGAGGTTTAAGATACAATCGATAATCGATTTTAACAATAGTTACAATAGTCCTCCCACGCTAATTCGGCCAACCACGTAGTCGTTCAGATACTTTGGTGGGCGAGTTTGGCGGCTTGATCTTCGAAGTTCAGGAGCTTGATCTTGTCTTAATCCTTCGAGATTTGGAGCTTCAATTTCGTCCGCAACAGTAGGGTCTGCCGTGTCCTCTTGCGGATGGGCTGGAGCAGGCAGAGGAGGATACAGCACCTCTGGATATTGATTGTTTTGGCAGGCATCTTCTTTTGGATTGGTGATTTCCTCGTGGGCAAATGTGACACATTTCTTTTCTACTCCTGTTCTTCGGAGCTGGTTTATGTGCCTTTTGAAAGAGTAGCCGTTGTCTAATGTGACAATATAGTGTAGACGACCAAGCTTTTTGCCAATAACACCAGGTCGCCACTGTTGCTTGTTGTTTGTATAATATCGAGCTTGTACTCGGTCCCCCACCTTAAGTTGTCTCGCTAGCTCCTTTGGTTGTGAATGCTGTTCAATGGTTGCAGGCTTAAGAGCGTCCAGTTGGATTCTAATCTGACGATTAAGGAAAAGCTCACTAGGAGTTTTTCCGTTAATGAGAGGTGTCGCCCTGTACCTAAAAAGAATCTCTAGAATTTTCTTTTTCATAGGGAGATGTTCGTTTTCCATAGCAGCTAACCTGTGTTTTAATGTCTGAACATTCCTCTCAGCGAGTCCGTTAGTTGCTGGATGACCCGGTGCGATGAACCTTTGAGTGATTCCAGCAGCTGCACAGAAGTTCTTGAATTCCTCACTTGTGAAAATTGTGGCGTTGTCACTCACCATGACGTCTGGGAACCCATTTCGTGCAAAAACCTCTTGCATTAGATCGATGGTCGTTGATGATGTTGGAGCAGTGTTGCTCGGACAGATTTCCGCCCATCTTGATTTTGCATCCACCATTATAAGGAAGTGGTGATTTTGATATGGTCCAGCATAGTCAATGTGTACGCGCTGCCAATTTTCTTCTGGCTCCATCCATGGGTGAAGAGGAGCTTTAGGTGGGCTGTTTTGGACCTTCGCGCAGTCAGGACATTCCCTAACTGCTCGCTCTATGTCCTTGTCGATTGATTTCCAGTAGACATAGCGTCGTGCCAACTGCTTCATTTTTGTTGTCCCGATATGGGTTCGATGAAGCTCATGAAGAACGGCTGGTTGCAATGCAGTTGGTATCACAACTCTAGGTCCTCTGAAAAGCACATCTCCTTCAACTGTGAATTCGGTGTTTTCGACTCGGTTTCTGCGAAGTTTTTCAATCAAATTGGATAACTCTTCATCGGCTTGATACGCTTGTTTTAGAGCTTGATGTGTCAGGGTCGATGTTCCAATGTGTTGGATTGATGCTTCACAAATTTGCTTCACTTCATTATTAATAGCTATGTCCGTACGATCATGTAATGGATTGATTGGGGCTCTAGATAGACAGTCGACGTTTGAGTTTTGTTCGCCTTTCTTGAATTTCAGAGAATAGTTGAATCCAGAAAGAAAAGCAGCATATCGTTGCAATCTAGCGGAAGTCATCTTTGGTATTTTTGAGTTCTGGTGAAAAATTCGCACGAGAGGCTGGTTGTCGGTTACCAGTGTAAAAGGTCGTGAAAATAGATACTGATAGAAGTGATCCACTGAAAAAATTATAGCTAGTGCCTCACGGTCGAGTTGTGAATATCCTTGTTCGGCTGGAGTTAAGGATCTGGAGGCAAATGCAATGGGATGTTCTACTCCTCCCACGATGTGAGAAAAGTATACCCGCCACTCCATGTGGACTTGCATCACATGCTAATTGAACTGGCAGTTGTGGATCAAACGGAGTTAATACCGTATCGCTCGAAATTTCTTGCTTCAAACGAAGAAAAGCAGCTTCATGTTTTGCTAGCCATTTAAAACTATTGTTGGTTTTTAAGAGGTCACGTAGCGGCGCTGTGAGAGTTGAAGCGTTTTGGATAAAGCGAGAATAATATGTGACCATACCAAGAAATCGTCGAAGAGCTTCAACATTTGTTGGTCTAGGCATGTTTACGATCGCAGCAATTTTCGATGGTGCTTTTGATATCGTGTTGTGCTTGACAACATGGCCTAGGAAGTCAATTTCTTCCTGAAACAGGACACACTTTCGCTGGTTTAGGCGTAGATTGAATTTTTGAAGTTGTTTAAGACAGGTGTCCAAGTTGGCTGCACATTCATCTTTTGATTCTCCATGGACAACTATATCATCGAAGTAGTACTCGCATTTTGGAACGTCATTAAGTATTTGATCGATTATACGGTTGAATTCTGCAGGCGCTGTTTTGATTCCGAAAGACAGACGGTTCATGCGGTATGAACCTTTATGTGTTGTTATAGTCTGAATTTCAGCTGATGCCGGGTCACATTTGATGTGTAGGTACGCCTTGTACAGATCTAAACGGCAAAAGTATTTTGAATTGCGAAGGTTGTCCAATATATGGTTGATTTTCTTAACAGGATAATGTGCGTTAACAAGCCTTTCGTTTACACCAATTTTGTAATCAACGCATAAGCGCACTCCTCCATCGATCTTCGGAATAATAACCAAGGGTGATCCCAGTCGCTAGTAGCAACTTTCGTTATGATTCCAGTCTCTTCCAAGGATTGAAGTTCCTTTTCTACGCGATCTCTAAGGGCGTAGGGCACTTCACGTTCTCTATGGTAAACTGGTTTTGCGTTTTCACGAAGCTTGAGAGACACTTCGAATCCTGGAACGCAGCCTATTTTCTCGTCGAAAACCTGTGGGTATCGGGCGCTAATTTCATCAATATTGTAGACGTAGCTAATGGTTGATGATTGGGAGCAGGAGAGGTCATCAATTGACTGCAGGTCGATGTTGAGTTTTCTGATCCATGCACGGCCAAGGATCGCAGCATATTCGTTCGGAACTACGTAGATTTCGTCTTCGATTTGATGACCATTGTATTTTGCTGTGACCTTGATTTTTCCGTCTGGAACGAAAACAGTTTGAGTGTATGACCTAAATCCAATAGTAGCAGGTTGCAATGGAAGTTGGAGATTTAGCTCATTGACCATGTTTCGAGGTAAAAATGTGTATGCTGAACCCGTGTCAACTTCAAACTTAACGATTTTGTCATTGACATCTACAGTTGCATAATAGCGAGTAATGTTTTGAGAATGGTCTACGTTTTGATAGATGTCTAATATATGACTAACACCATAGCAGTGAAATGATTCAGATTTGGAGGTTTGATTTGAGGACGATGGTGTTGAAAATGTTAAGATTTGATTGGCTGTCTCTGATTTATCTTTTTTATTGAGAAGCGATCGAATGCATACCTTTGCGACGTGCCCGGATTTCTTGCATGTCTGGCATCTTAGTTTTGATTTTTCGGTGCGACAGTCATTGATAGGTGGTTATCTTTGCCGCAACGCAAACAGCAGCCATCAATGCCGAGAGAAGCAAAATCAATTTTAGATGAACGAGAGTTTGATTGAGACCTACCCTTAGCACGTGAACGCTGTGGGTTTGACTCAAAACCAGAAAGCTTCTTTTCGTGAGTGATCTTATTGATATCCACAGATTGTTTTGGAGCGATAGTTCTAGAGTTGATTTTGGAAGCTTCAAGTGCGATGGCCTCAGTAACAATATCTTTGAAGGCAGTTTTTGTTGATCGCAAGACATTCTCGCGAATGTAATCATCTTTGAGACCCCTTACAAATTGAGCACGCAAGAATATGTCTGCAATTGATACTTTGCAGTCACATGGTGAAATAAAGTTACAGTCACTTATTTCTGACCTGAGTGATGTAACAAATTCTGCAATTGTTTGATTTTCCGGCTGGTACATTGATAAAAATTTATGTTGAGCAACAAGCTCGTTTTGAGGAGGGGAAAGATGGTCCTGAAGCAATTGGGTTAATTCTTCAAAAGTATGATCAGTAGGCTGTTTAGGAGCACCTAGAGCTCTAATCATTTCAAAATATTTTGAACCAATGGAGTTCAAAAGCAGCCTAGCACAGTAAGGTTTATCAGTTATAACCCCCTTCATGGTAAGGTAATTTTCGAACCGTTGTAGATATGTTTTAAAGGATTCCCTGTTAGGGTCGAAAGCCTCGAAATTAGGAACTAGAACTGAATTCAACCCCGTTGCTGCGCTATCTCCACTGAGGTTACCGGCTTTTGATGAGAGTTGAGACGATTGCTGCGTTAATTTCACCGTGTTGATAAGTTGAGTAATTAAAGAATTTTGTTGCTCCATAAATATTTTAAATTGAGCGGGATCCATTATGCCGAAATGTCTATTGATTAAAGAAAATAACTAAACAAAAATTTAGGCTCGAATGATACTTTTAACTTGAATTGAAAGTTCAATTAATAAAGAGATGTATTAATAAATCTCACCTTCTGGCTAATAGGTAATTTATCTTGATGAGTAGAAATGTTTCACCTCGTCGCCAAATTTGTTGTGACTAATGGTAATAATTCATAATATACTTGAAACAAAAACACTTCTTTATTGATATAATTAAATGTTATAACAAGATTAATAGGTTATTGCAAGGAGGTTTAAGATACAATCGATAATCGATTTTAAACAATAGTTACAATAGTTGATATCTAAAGCGGTAAACCAGCGGCAGTCACCGACATTCACTACTAGATCATCGATTCTGGGAAATGGTTGGGGCTCAGGCACTACTAACTTGTTTAGTTCGCGAAAATCAACACATAGCCGCGTTCTTTTCCCATCTTCTTTCTTGAATGCTAATGTTACAGGTGATGCAAAAGGTGAACTCGATTCTTCAATCAAATCATTTTCTAATAATTTGGAAATTTGTGAGTCTATTTCCTCTTGATCAGGGTAAGAACATCTATATGGTTTCCGTGAAATATATCTGTCCTCTTTCAATTTAATGTGAGCTTCGCTATCTCCAACTATACCCACGTCAAACTTATTATTGGCAAAACACCTTTCGTATTCATTTAACATCTTCATAATGTCATGCTTTTTATTTTCATCCAAATATTCTAAATTTACTTCTAAGGAATTCTTATCATTTCCGAATGATTCATCATTCAATATTGATATATCTTCTCTGGTTACAACTTTCGAAGAATCCTTGTCAATTCTCGCGCTTTTCACTTCGATTATGCTGTCCTTTGTTTTCTGTTTAATTCTTAGATTTTCATCTTGTATAAGTTTAAACTTCTTTATAGCATCTAAACCAAGTAATAAATCGTAATTGAAGTTACTATTTTTAACAACATATAGGTTAAGTGTATCTTCTATTTTCCCTATTTTTAAACGAAGGCTAGCCCGGCTTTTGCAAAAATTCACACCACTGATAGTTTTCAAAATACTTCTATTAGAGAGCAATTTCGATTTCAATAAACGAACAAGCTTTTCATTAACCAATGAACAAGTAGAACCGTTATCATAAACAGCTGTTACTACTTTATTTCTGTCCACTTCTACGTTAATCTTGATTAATGTACATGGTGTGAGCTTTTCCGGGCAATTTAGTTTTTTGAAATCTCTTCATTTTGAATTTCGATTCCCGAAAGATCAGTTTTCAAGCCGTCATCCAGTTCCGTCATATTAACTACATTTTTACTGGAAGGAATTAGTCCGGGTGGCGGTCATTAAATGAAACAACTAAATAGTTGAAACTATTTAGTTGTTTCATTTAATGACCGCCACCCGGACTAATTCCTTCCAGTAATTCTCAACGGTCAACTAATTACATCCACAATAACTACATTTTTATTTTGATACGGTTTATTTCTGCATACTGACGTTGGATGAAAACGATTTTTAAAACCAAGTTCCTCGCATATGGTGCATGGTCTTCTCTCCATAGCATTTACTTTTTCCGTTTTTCTTTTCACCATGTCAGTCTTCTTCGTCTCTACATTTTGTTTTTTTTCCAATATTTTCTTCATCACGTAAGAATCATTAAAATTTTTCATTTCTCTCAAAATATCATTTACTGTCTCTATATTATCCCCTATTAAGCCTATCCTGAACATCTAGGGGTAAATTATACACTATTTGATATATTCTATACATTTCGGGCATATCTTTGTCAGCTTCCAAAAGCAAACGTTCTTTCTTGAGAACATAATCGATCAGCGAACCGAACATATACTTGTAATTGAATGCTGTGCGAATCGCCGTCCAACCCTTTCTGCCATAAACTAATAAAAATGAATTTTTCCAAACTTCCCAATCAGCTATTGGTAATTTAATTAAACTTGAACCGTACCATTCTTTTGCATTTCCATCCATAAACAACTTTAAAGCTTCTACCCTGGTGGAACCATCAAATATCTTAAATCTGATACATTCCTTCTCAAAAGAGGTTATCCAATTTAAAGCTTCTTGCTTTCCATTAAACTTGCTTAAAAGAAATTTGTGTTCTATTTCACTTAAAGTTACTGCATAAGTAGTTGAAATACGGTCCTCTAATTCCTTAATACGTTTGATCAAAAAAACCTCGTTGGCTGTTTTTGTTTCCCCTAATGCAATATCCATAGCACGAGCTTCATCTACATTATATTCTTCTAAATAGTGATCACTAATTCTGAAGTTATCATCTTCATCTAAATATTTATTTTTCAATTCCGGTTTAAAAGCAATAGCAACTTTTCTATAACCTCCTAATTTAGTGATAGAATTTTTCATACTCACAATTGTTTTACTTGCTAATAGTTCTTTGTGCAAGTCCAAATCCTTTAACTGCTCTGGTAAACTGTACCATACAACCTTGTCCACAGACAGAGCAGTTAACTCATACTTTGCTTCTCCTCTCTTGACAATATGGACATGAAGTTTCTTACTTGAAGCCATAGTTGAATAGACTTTTATTCAATTTGTAATTCTTAAAGAAAGTAGACTTTAGACGATTCTAAAATAGTAGTTTATTATTAATAACAATATACAAAAATAGATACATACAAACAGAATGAACATATAAACAACTTACCTAAAATAGTAGAATTGAATAAAAAGTCCCTTTCTACTCTATCTAGATGCTAACCGTCAGAGATCACATGTAACCTACCCAATGTTTAAAAACACATGTGATCACACTTTGTCACTATGATAAATGGCAACACTATCTACAACTAAATTATGATTATAATTTACATATATATATATATATATATATATATATATATATATATATATATATATATATATATATTTATATATATAAGTTGATATGATAGCGAGGTATAATGCGGTATAACAAATAGTGTTATAATGAGTCAACTTTGTGTAATAAAACATATGCGAAATATTTAACCCCTACATATGAAAACAAATACTAAATATTACTTATATGGTCCCTTAATCTCCCGTGTCCTTCCTTCGGAGTCATGCGAGTAAACTATGTGAAGCTTGTTTTCAGCAGGACATTTTTATTTTTATGAGTCTCGTAACTCTATTGATTTTGACAATCGTTTAATCTTATTCCTGTATATCTCTGTTAAAAATATAAGTTTAATTGGTCTTTTGGATTACTTTTCAGCGAATGAAATAATTCGCAACACAGTAAAATGTCGTATCTGCCGTAAAATCAGGTAAAATTGACATTAATTTTTTTTTTATCACAAGAGTCGATATTGGATAAATAAATTATCAAATACCAATCTAATGATACTTCTTCAGTGAATAGACGTTGAAAGGTCGCCATTGAGCAAATACAGCGAAATGACAGTATTCTTAGATCTGTACAAACATGGCAATTGCTTATGATGGCATTTATGCCAGATTCGTATTAATTATTTATCCCCTTATTACCTTCTGTATATTTAAGAGAACAATTTAAGCCATCAAAGAATGCGCGGGTATTCGTGAGCAGGCATACTTTGTCGGATACGCCGGTGAAATATATGCCTTTGACCCCATAATTGATGCTATTGGCTAAATTGCCCTCTTTAACGGGCCGTGTGGATAGAACATTTCACTATATATTACAGATGTTATAATAATAAGCTGAAAAGTGTGGGTCAATAGAATGTTATGTAATATGCTATTTTGATACAGCATTAGCCAAACAGTTTAATACATAGCCTTTTTGGTTACTAGTAATTTTAATTATAAGAGAAAAAAATGATGAGGACATTATACAATATTTACTTCCGTACTTGAAAATATACTAGTTTATATATAAATATATATATATATATATATATATATATATATATATATATATATATTTATTTATTTATTTATTTATAATAGGCTTAGCGAACCCAAAGGTGCCACTAGCGATTTTTATGAGAGTCGGTTTATTAATGAAAAATCAAATAGGATTTAATGTCATAAAAGTTTTGTTCTGATTGAAATAGTCTGACCGGACATTGATGGTAATATTTTAATCTTATAAAGAAATTTACAAATGTATTGATTCAATACAACAAGTAAATAAGATTTATATGTGGTTAGAACATAAAATACATGATGGTCCTTTGAAGAAACTAATCATTGGTAGCACTCCAACGTCTAATTTATGGTAGGAGATCTCTTGGCCATATTTTAAGGCACCTTGGTGGGTTGTCGGGAATAGATCTGGAAGAGAGGTCAGGGATATATTGGGTTTGAGTGGGCAGAGAGTTTGGAATGAAAAGCGGTATATCTATATCGGGCCAAGTCTTCAACAAATAGGAAATTTAGGTCTTTATGGATGATTTTATTGGTAACAAAGTAAGGAACATTGAGGATATTTCGAAGGTTTTTTTAATTGCAAGGATTGGTTGCGAGAGGAATTAGATGGTTCAGTAGACCCCATAGCCCAATGCCGTAAGTCCAAATAGGCCTGATAATGGTAATATAAATGCGTTGTTTGTTTTAGTAAAAGTGAGTCGAGTATGTGTTGTAGTAATCAGCATCTACAAGCAGTTTCCTGTAGTTTCAGTCTTATAAGAATTCCATCTCAGACGCTTGTTGAGGTGGAGTCTTAAGTATAGAATCTGCTTAACAGGAGTAAGATATTGTTAAAAGATACGGTAGTTCAGGAGATCATAGGTTTACGACGTAGAGTGAAGGTAATCTGATGGGATTTGTTAGGATTTATTTTAATTCTCAATTTTTGACGCCATTCTTCAATGGCTGATAGATGGTTCTATAGGATCTGGGATGCAGCAACAGGATCGTTATTCACATATAACACACCTGTGTCGTCGGCGCACGTAGTAAGGATAGTGCTTTGATGGATAGTAATATATATGCTCTAGATACCGTCGGAAGATAAAAGATTTTAGGAAGAAGATTATCTTGTGCCGAATGTTCTTCCTATGAAGTACCTTTAATTTTGAAGATTCGAAAAAATTGACCATATCATCCATTATCATTTATTAAAAAAAAAAAAAAAAAAAAAAAGCGCAATATATAAAGGTAGTAATCTGAAAATTGGTTAACTTCTGGCGTAATTTTGAAAGTTTTGTTTTTAGTTAAAAATCAGAACAGCTTATATTCTATAAACATCTACTTTGATGCATCTGAAAAGGCCAGTCACTTTACTTGATCATTTTTATAGAAATTAATGATTTCTTAAAATCAGTGATCATACGTATTTTTGAATTTCGTAAACGACTTGGCATTTTTATTTTATTTTTTATAGCTGGCACTTTTTGACTTGAAATAATGTGATGAAAGGTATTGTTATTATACATTAAATTGTAATGACAATGATAGTAATGTAATAGTAAAATAATTTAAATAGATTTTTGTAAAATTATTACTATAGAATTATAATTACAGTAAAATGAATACTAAATTCGGAAGATCTTACAAGACTAGGGCCTGATATTTGGAGTAAGAAATTTCAATTTTCGGAAATGAAGAATATTATGATTTATATCAAAATGAGTGACCAAACTAAATGGACTTTATAACATCGCTTAGTAGTTTTATAATAGGGGTACTCACTACGTTTGCTATAGCATGCTATTTGTGTTATTTTGTTAAACCCGTCAAGTTTCTACAGTTATTTCCTGTATAAAATTGATGTGTTTAGCACAATAGCACAAATAGCATGCTATAGCAAACTTAGTGAGTACCCCTATTGTGAAAATTGATGCTAAAACCAAATTAACCAAATTTTAAATAACCACCCATAAATTGAAAGAATTTGATAACAAATAAAGTATAAAAATAAAAAAGAATGTTTTTTGATAAACTTTTTTTTCGAATCTAAGAATATTAATATGAGTGTATAATATACCACTAAAAACGTAATATTTGAAAAAAAAATGTTATATTATATACAAAGTTGTAGAATGTAATATAAAGGGAAGAACAGGGTATTAAATTAGGTGATTGTTGTACATAGTAATTTTATATTGTTATAATATTTAATCTAAAACATATGTTTCCAACGAAACTGAATACAATTCTTTAAACTTTTTTTCAAATATAACTTAAATTTATTAAAACAACCGAGATAAGTGATAAGTCGTGTGTTGCTTGCTCCAGATTTCTTCTCTTAAAATCGCAAATTTTTATTCCAAACAAAGGGTACTTGGATGTATATATTATCCGTCTGATTATTTATATTTCATAGGTAAGTTTATTTTTTAGAATGTAATTTAATGGGGATCCACTCACAGCCTCTCACCCGGGTATGTGAGACCCGTCAGCCAAACGGTGGCCACTCACAAAACTAGGTGTAGGGAGTGATGACCCTACCCTAAAAATTGCATCGAGAAACGCGAGTGTAATCTCCCAGGAGATAACACCGCACGGCCCAGGACCTGCACGGTCTGTCGCGCCACTAAAGAAAAAAAAAAAAGGAGGATTTTTTATTTAGTATTTATATCCAAAGCGGTATGGAGAATACTCTAAAAGAACGAAACAGTTATTTTTTCATTAGTAACGAATCATAAATGTCAAAACTGATTCCAAATTAACCTAAGGCCTATAAAGTACGTTATATTGTCTGCTACGTGAGCTCGCAGCTAATGGCTTAAAGGGAATTTATACCAATTCGGTGCCAAGTCGATAGAAACCCTTTCAATTATTTATATACCACTCGACTAGATGATACCATCTATATATTAAGACATAAATCAAGGGAGGGGAGGAGCTTCGTCCCATATACAGCTCTTCTTGCTATGGTCATCCTGAATATATATAAAAGGGAAAAAGAGATAACTGATAAATGTTAATGCATGAGTTACATAATTCATAGAAATATTTTTTTACTTTAACTTACTTATTTATATACGAAATATATGAATAAGTTAAGTGAAGCTAAAAATTTTCGAATTCCAGTTTTCAAGGGAAATACACATTTTAGGGTCCCCTCAGTCCAAATAACCAAGTCCCGAAAAAAGGTCTGTGTGTCCGTATGTAGTAAGACTACATTAAACTGAAATTTCATATTTAAGGTTACTATAGACCCGAAATGTTACGGTAACTTTTTCACTGAAATCGGCTCACCGGAAGTCCTACTTTATCTCATGCATTTAGCACCTTTTTACGATTTTCTCAAAAACCGCTACAACGATTTTGATGAAACTTGCTATATTGATGTAAAATTTAATGGGCTATGATATGATGTAGGTTTCATTCTGATTGAAACAGTCTAATGGGGCTTAAATGCAGATATTTTAAATTTTCTTCTTCTAAAGTACCTTTAATTTTGTAGATTCTATAAAAATAACTATATCATATTTTTTTGCACTGATAAAAACGAATAAATATATAATTTGAAGGAATACGATATTTAACGAAAGGAGTAAAGAGCAAAAATATTTTTTTATACGGTTTTTTTTTTTTACATAAAAATAGTATTATAGACGTATAATATACCGTTAGAAAGCTAAAGATTCTAGAAAACATATTATCGTATACACTAAATTGTAATAGTTAATAGAGAGTGATGGAAATCCGATCAAACTAACTGATTGTAGTAGATAATAATATATAGATTTTTTAATAAAACACATGTTTAAACATGACTCAATGTAATAAATTCTCCAGCAATAATTTTCTTCTGTAAATGTATTTAAAATTTTTTCCCATGGTCAATTTTTTCGTTATGGTCACTTTTTATATTTCAGATATCAAAACCCTTAAAACGAAGTAACTTTTATCATATTATCCTTGTTAAATTTTCTGAACCAGATTTATATATATATATATATATATAACAACTAGAAAAGTTATATTACATTTTTATGACGGCTTCTTGAACAATTTTTTATTAAAGCTACAAGAGTTTATACGCAATTGGATTAAAAGTGCGCAATTAGAATTTTTTCTTGGGTTGCGTTTATGATTATTCAGAATAAAAGAGGAGTGATTTATAGAGCCTTTAGGAAAAAATACAGGTCGAGCAGTTTTAGCGTCTTTTTTATTGCTCAGTCCTGAATAATGTTTTACGAGGGAAAGAACATAGAACCAATTAGGAAAAATAGGAATATCTATGTATGAAAATTAAAGTAACGGTACGACTTCAGAGATACGTCAGTTATCGTTCCAGTAATTGAAATTCAACTCTCGTAACCTCCTTAGTTTAAGATTGTGTATCGCATAGGGAATTAAAAGTTTGTAATTGGTCTTGAATCAACTGGAAACCGATTGTGTGCGTGTGTGTGTGTATATATATATATATATATATATATATATACACACACACACGCACACAATCGGTTTCCAGTTGATTCAAGACCAATTACAAACTTTTAATTCCCTATGCGATACACAATCTTAAACTAAGGAGGTTACGAGAGTTGAATTTCAATTACTTATTGAAATTCAACTCTCGTAACCTCCTTAGTTTAAGATTGTGTATCGCATAGGGAATTAAAAGTTTGTAATTGGTCTTGAATCAACTGGAAACCGATTGTGTGCGTGTGTGTGTGTATATATATATATATATATATATATATACACACACACACGCACACAATCGGTTTCCAGTTGATTCAAGACCAATTACAAACTTTTAATTCCCTATGCGATACACAATCTTAAACTAAGGAGGTTACGAGAGTTGAATTTCAATTACTGGAACGATAACTGACGTATCTCTGAAGTCGTACCGTTACTTTAATTTTCATACATAGATATTCCTATTTTTCCTAATTGGTTCTATGTTCTTTCCCTCGTAAAACATTATTCAGGACTGAGCAATAAAAAAGACGCTAAAACTGCTCGACCTGTATTTTTTCCTAAAGGCTCTATAAATCACTCCTCTTTTATTCTGAATAATCATAAACGCAACCCAAGAAAAAATTCTAATTGCGCACTTTTAATCCAATTGCGTATAAACTCTTGTAGCTTTAATAAAAAATTGTTCAAGAAGCCGTCATAAAAATGTAATATAACTTTTCTAGTTGTTATATATATATATATATATATATAAATCTGGTTCAGAAAATTTAACAAGGATAATATGATAAAAGTTACTTCGTTTTAAGGGTTTTGATATCTGAAATATAAAAAGTGACCATAACGAAAAAATTGACCATGGGAAAAAATTTTAAATACATTTACAGAAGAAAATTATTGCTGGAGAATTTATTACATTGAGTCATGTTTAAACATGTGTTTTATTAAAAAATCTATATATTATTATCTACTACAATCAGTTAGTTTGATCGGATTTCCATCACTCTCTATTAACTATTACAATTTAGTGTATACGATAATATGTTTTCTAGAATCTTTAGCTTTCTAACGGTATATTATACGTCTATAATACTATTTTTATGTAAAAAAAAAAAACCGTATAAAAAAATATTTTTGCTCTTTACTCCTTTCGTTAAATATCGTATTCCTTCAAATTATATATTTATTCGTTTTTATCAGTGCAAAAAAATATGATATAGTTATTTTTATAGAATCTACAAAATTAAAGGTACTTTAGAAGAAGAAAATTTAAAATATCTGCATTTAAGCCCCATTAGACTGTTTCAATCAGAATGAAACCTACATCATATCATAGCCCATTAAATTTTACATCAATATAGCAAGTTTCATCAAAATCGTTGTAGCGGTTTTTGAGAAAATCGTATATATTATAATATCGTATATATATTATAATTTTGTTTTAAATAATTCGGGTTTTGGGCCATTAAACCCAGGCTAACAAACTAAATATTATTGCAAGAAGCTGACGATGTTACAGTGGTAGTCCTAATTTTTGCCTATCCAGGTTTAATTAGGATGGGAATCTTTAACGAAATCACACATGCATGGGACCATCTTTTTATGTCTACTCCGAAGGATGATATAACTCATAGGACAATAAACTTGATAATTGTACAGAACAATTTTATACTGTGATATTATTCTATCCAAAATATTTGTTTTTTTACGAAATTCTACGTAATTCTTTTAATTTTTTTTTTTTAATTCTAACTTTATTTAATAGTTCTCAAATTGATTTAAACAACCGATGTAAGTGGAAGTCTGTTGCGCGCACCTTTTTTTTTTTTTAAATTAATATTTTAATTTTTAGATTCACCCAATTATGAAAAGCATATAAAACTTAAATAGAAAATTTAGGATAAGTCTCTTATTTTAACCATCATTCATTTATTCTTCATTATACCAATTTACGTTTCGGGGCTTATACGTCTCATCTTCAGAATTTTCGATCATTAACTAATAACAGTTTAATATTATATCAAGTCACAATAATAAACATCACAATCAAACTATAATAAATTAAATTAGTATTTTATTACTACTTACATAAATCACATCTTTTAATATTGTCAAATTCTTAAAAATCCTTATTTATATTCAATAATGGTAATTTTTTCAACTTATCAGCTAATAACTATTACAATATTATAATTTTTTGATATATCCATATTCTTTTAAAAATTCATCATAAGGCTAGGAGTAGACTGAAGTTTGAACCTCACTTCCACTGCTGAACCTTTATACCAATGCATATATATATATATATGCATTGGTATAAAGGTTTATTTTATTCTATTTTATTTTTTAAATAAAATATTAATAACAAACATTACTTATGGTTAGAGGCTATGAATATTATCTATTATTTATTATTGTAAATTAGGAATTCAATTTGTTAATTATATCTGCATAATTATGACTTTTTTTTAATCTAATTTATAATTTACTACATTATTTAAGTTTTTAGTTATATAAATCGATTCCAAATTTTTTTTGTTTTTAACTTTTTGTTCGGTATTTAATATTTTTATATTTTCAAAATTAAAACTGTGCTTATTAATTATACTATGGTTGGAAAGTGCTGTAATATAAATGTTTTTTTTTTATATTTTTAAAATTAGACATGTGTCGATCCATTCTAATTTATAACATTTTAGAAGTTTCTGCAATGTAGACTTTAGGACAATTTTTGTAATATATGGTATTCAGTTTGTTTTCTTTTTCTATTTTGTCCTTCATATAATGTAATATTATCAATGTAATTCTTTAACTTTTTTTGTTTTCAATTCTAACTTTATTTAATAGTTCTCAAATTGATTTAAACAACCGATGTAAGTGAAAGTCTGTTGCGCGCACCTTTTTTTTTTTTTTTAATTAATATTTTAATATACTGTCCTAGACGAATGGTACTAAGATAGCTTGATGATGGGTTGAGATAAGGTGATACCGACAGAGGATATGCCGTGACGGGAGACCTCACCAAAGCTGGAAGAGATGCGTGTTCCACGAACCCTCTTTCCTCCACGCATCCAACCTCCTTCTTCCTTTTTTACCTTCCTTTTTTTTATTTAGCTCCCGTCCCTCCTTTGGTTATTACTTTATTGCTCTTGTTTGAATATAAAGATCAACTAACTTAGGAAACGAACGGAAACTGAGTATAGAGGCCCTTTTTTTTTTCTTTTCAATTATACAAGGTCGTCAACGTAGAAGTAGACAGATGTCTAACATAAATACCGACAAGAAAAATGGATGCATAAGTCGTTAACATGTGAATAAATAAGATTACTGAATTACATTATCGGGCCCTAAGGAATAACCGTTAACTATAAATTATATTAAAAATGTATAACTTGATTACTTTCACTAAGTACTTGGGACTTAGTCATTTGGATTCAGGTATTTTGGTATGTCCAGCTCAAAAACGTTAAACTGTATGAAACGAAAATTTCATACTCAAATATGCACACCTTAACTTCCTTTTATTATATTTATTTTCTTTCACAATTTGTTACATCGTTTTTCAACGTTTCGGGGTTCTTTCCCCATTATCAAGACTTTTTTAAAAACACTTTTAAATATATCACATTTATAGCTTACTGCTCTTCGTCTACATCGAAGTATATTGGCTGACTGTATATACTAAAAGAAAGTTAAGGTGTGCATATTTGAGTGTGAAGCATTAAGTAAAACTTCCTGAAAAATTAAAAAGGAAAAGAAAATTTCATATTTTAGAAGTACTTCAAACTTTCCAGTCAAAAATACTTAGACGAATTACGCAAGCACCTTGGTATGTTTCAAACACAACTTTACATACAGACTTACACATGCCTACCGTCAGCGAATACATACGAACTCACTATTCTCGATTTCACAGCAAATTACTATAGGACATTACAACCCTCTCATAGAACAAATGGCAACAACCAATATGCCCAACAACATCAGGAGAAGACTGAAAAGGTCATGGATGAGAGATCTTCTATAATATTTTGAATTAAAACATGCCACGGAAGAGATACCACTGGGTATTGTCATCTTCCTCATGCCTGACATGCCCCTATATTGTAATATATCTGACAGACAATCCACTGATTGTTATATGTATGTATAAACAGGTGTGGATAAATAAATAAAGTTATAAAAATAAAAAATAAAATATTTTAGAAGCGTAAATGCATCGAATGTTCAGACTTCGAAAGTTAGGAACAGATAAAACTGATAAAAGGATATCTAATTTCATTAACAAACCTTCATTTGTATTGTTTGTTTATTAATTTAAAATAAATTTCCGCTACTGTGGCTAATCGGACAATGCTACAGTGGTTGTCGTAAATTTTTCCTATCCAGGTGTAATTAGTGGTACAAATTAAATTAAATTTATATTAAAAAATTTAAACTAAATTTAATTAGGGATACTTTGCACTATTTTTTTTTTCAAAAACAGCGTTAACAATTTTGATTGTAATAGTTTTACAGGGCTTTTATTCAGATATGTATTTTTAGATTATTTAATCCGAAATACATATTTCCATTGAAACTCAATGAAATTCATTTTTAACTTTTTTTCAACTCTGACTTTATTTAAAAGTTCTTAAATTTAATTTTCTAAATGGAGGTAAGTGAAAGACGTGTTTTGCACGCAGCTTATTTTTTTATTATTATGTAATGACGTTTAACAGTATTTGTGCTTTTATCACAGGATTTTTTTTTTATAGATATTGGCTTACAGCTTTTTATTTTTTTATTATTAAACGATGGTCTTTCGTGTCGACTGACTAATGATTATTTATCTCCTGATATTTTAAAAATGTATTTATTGAAATTAGCAACTTTACTTACTTATTATTATATTTTAGCGCAACGTGTTGCAATAGTTTTATTATAGTTATTCTCAATAACTATAAAAATGTTTATTTTTATAGCTGTTGTCCGCGACTTCGACCGAGTAAATTTCTTTTATTATGATCGGGATTTAGATTTTTTTTTTTCTCGGATTCTGCTACTGCGTCACATTCCGAAACTTAAAATCTCTGAACGACAGTACTCCATATCTCTGCAGTCCTCCGCCGTCAAACCACTGGCCGCCATGTCCTCCCTTACACTGTCCATCCTCGTTTTGCGATGTCTTCCTCGTCTTCTCTTCTGCAGGTAGTATTTCATAATTTTATATGGCTGCCGCGTCTCGTCCATCCTCATGATATGGCAGTACCACATGAGTCCCGTCTTTGATATTTAATAAAAGATGTTAAGCTCAGCCCCTATTTTTCTTATTTCCACATTTGGGATTCTTCGCATTCTGGATATGCTGCAGACTCTTCTCCAAAAGTCCATCTCCAGAGCCAACAATCTCCTATCAGATGATTTTAGCACTTTCCATGTTTCTGCCCCATATAAATTGGTCCCTAAAAGGAAGGGATGGTAAATATTTTTTTTCGTAAGAAGCGACACCTGTTTACTCCAGATTACACCATTCAAGATACCTATGATCTGTAATGTATTTAGGATACTGAGGGGAATTCAATATTAAACAATGAAAGATAACGAACCTTTATCGGAAAAACATCAAAAGGCGTTTACTTCCATGGAGTCCCCCAGCAATATGTACCTCGGGGAACTTCCTAGACACTAGGCCAATAGACCCCCGGCTTGGGGCACTTCCCAGATCAGCCCTACCCGAGGTGACAACGATGAGGAGAAGATTCGAAAGAGTAGTCAAGTTCTATCCTCAAGAAGAGGCAGTCTTATTCCATCCTCAAGAAGATGTGAGTCGGGTTCCATCTAGAAGAAGAGATGTCCGTCTGGGGGTCAGAGAGAGAGCAGCTGGAGATCTGAGAGCCTAGAAGGAGTGACTAAGACAATTTCCACCTCCGCCAGCCGACAAAGTGTCAGAAGGTAATCTCTTATTGTAATATTGTTTGGCAAGATCAACTATAAGAAATCCCTCAGTATTCTCAACCATTGTGTAAATATATTATGTATGTTTAAGTTAATGTAAATAATAATGTTATTTATTTAAACACGTCTAATTTAATCTTACCCTGCATGCCACCTATTGGATTGGTAAACACGATATCTTTGGAAAGGAAATCAAATGGTGTCATTAAATATAGTTTATAGATGAATTAAATATATCAAGTAAGCTAGTTTTTGAAGGTACTGCTGCATTAGAAAAGCAGCCGGTCAAAAACATAGCAGATCCTTTTACCACTTGCATCAATTTTATTTTCGAAACCTTTGCCATCGTTCCGAAATGATCTATAGTTACGCACAGATATTTAAAGATATTGCTCTGTGGGACTTTAAAAAAAAATACATTTTAAAGTACGAAAATGATATTTTTAGTTTATTTTGGCAGAAGAACATACTGATTTTCTTCGTACAGCAATCTTGACAACGCGACATATAGTTAGTTAGCCGTATGAAAAGAAGTCTTGACGCTAAACGATTTCTACGTGTTTAAACGTTTGCATCTGTAATTTATTAATTGTTACAGCAAAAGATAACGTGAAATTGAATTATTTTAAAATTAAAAGGTAAATAGTTTAGAATCATTGGGATGCGAGGTTAATTTATCCCATTTTTTTCCCACATTTTCCACTGATTCTTCGCTCCTATTGGTTGCTGTGTGAAGTTATATAGCCTATTGCCTTTCTCGATAAAAGGACTATCCAACAAAAAAAGAATTTTTCAATTCAAATCAGTAGTTCCTGAGATTAGAGCGTTCAAACAAACAAAATTTATAATATTAGTATAGATTAACTAAAATGAAAAGCAATACATAATTAAAATGAAAATGTTCTATCACCACTGCTAATTTTAAATGCTATGTCTCCGTTATTTCTGAACCGATGTCAATGATTCATTTTTCGTTTTGTAGGAAATTTAATTGTCTATTGAATAAAACTAACCTTTTTTTTATTCATAAGGTGGACAAACGGATTTTTTTTTTTTGAACGATTACAAAGATTCATTTTTTAAAATAATAAATAAAAAATATACTAATTTAAAATTACCAACATAAAACTATCATAACATCTAACGATGGGTCTTATAAAAACCGGAAATCTCATCAAAGCGTCATCAATACAAATCACACCGCATTTACTTTCAGTAGTAGAAGTGATATAAAACAAACTAGCTTGGAAGCAATAAAATAGCCATTAGTGAGCTTGTCATTAGGCTTCGGGGGACATTCTTACCTCGAGTGGAAAAAACCTTAAAACCTTTACTTGACCGAAGGAATCCGAATTGCGTTCCGTTTACTTACTTACAGTAAAATAGTGCAACCAGGATCGCAGATGGTTTTTCTATTCAGGTATCGTCTCATAAGATCATCTGCAAATAAAAACTAGTGACATAATTGGTTCAAAATTATATTTTTCCTTAGAAATGCTTTATTTGAATCATTCAGCTCAAAAAACTATTATTTATACTTTAATAGCGTGTTATTTACCTTTTGCTAAAAGCTTTTGCATACAATTGACGTTTTTCTTACAATATCGGATTACTGAGGTCACATTGTATTTTTCCTTTCATTTAATTATATATGAAATAGTATATAGTAAGGGAAAGTAACGCAATCACAAAAATTTTCGTTTCCAGTTTTTGCCGAAAATAAACTTTTTAGGTCCCCTGTGTGCAAATAATCAAGTCTGTCCAAAAAGGTCTCTGTGTGTGTGGTAACTCTAGCACGAAAGATAAGTCGTACGGAACTTTAATTTCATATTTAAGATAACTACGAGGCATGTTTTTTAAGTAAGTACTGTTTTGGAATTAAAAATAGAAAGTGCAAAGATATCGCAATAATTTTATTTTTAAATGAAAGCCTGTACCTCAATCTACTTTTATACTCATTTGTGCGGCCATCTTTAAATGCTCTCACCCATTTCCTTACCATTCCATCACTCATAATGTTTTGTCCTTAAACTTCAACGATCTCACAATGAATATCGATCGGTTTTCGCACTAAGGTTAACAAGTCAGGCGGCAGAATTTTTTGAGGAGAGTATTTAAAAACTGGTATCGCGTTATGACAAGTGCCTCAAAATTCATGGAAATTATATAGAAAATTAGATTAAGGTACAGGCTTTCATGTAAAAAAAATTATTGCGATATCTTTGCACGTCTTTTTTTAATTCCAAAACGGTACTTACTTAAAAAACATGCCTCGTATAAGCTCGAGATATTACATCAACTTTTTCATCAAAATCGGTTGGCTGGAAGTTCTACTTTATACTATGCATTTTAACGATTTTCTCAAAAACTGTTTTGTCGATTTTGATTAAACTAGCTGAATCGTTGTAAAATTTAATGTGCTCTAATATCATACAGCGTTCATCCATATTGAAATAGTCTGATAGGGCCGACAGTTTAAATTTTCTTCCTCTAAAGTGCATTTAATTTTGTAGATTCTATAAAATCACTTCATCATCCTTTTAGCAATGATAAAAATAAAAAAAAACACGATGAATATATCATTTGAACTAATACGATATCCACTTAAGGAGGAAAGAGCATGACTATTTGTTTATGCAATTTTTAACATAAAATCTGTAAGCAATATAGGGTTATAATAACAGTTGTAAAGCTGAAGATTTTAGAAAAAATATTATATTATTCACAAAATTTTAAATGTTAATGGTGAGTGATAAAAAGCCGATAAAACTAACTGATTGTCGTATATACTAATATAATAGATTATTTAATAAAACAAATGTTTCTGTTGAAACTCATTGTAATTAATTCTTTAGCAATTTATTTTCTTCATTAAATATATGTACTAATTCTTAAATTGATTGTTGCTACGGAGGTAAGTGAAAGTCGTGTGTTTTGCCCATCAGATTTTTATTAGTTCTTAAATTGATTTTTTTTTTCAACAATAAATTTTTATTGAGTGTAATTACAATCTGTACCGATTCGGACATCAATAATAGTGGTGAAAGATAACATACATACTACATTCATATAATATTTAAACAGCAATAAAATATATATATATATACAATAATGAATCAATAAAATGGTATCAAATCACTCATGCCTATATAAACGTCATACATACATCACATTGAGTGGAGAATCTAGCCAGTGCTAGAACTCCAATAGATACATATTTATAAGAAGTAGCGTTGCCACTGCCGTTTCAACCAAAATTGATTTTAACAATCGAAGTAAGTCATTTTTGGGGTTAAAATATTTTATCTCAACTGCTAAAAATGTCTACTATTTAGCCAGCAAATGTGTGTAGTTAGTAAACGAAGAAAGTTGAATTCTGAATACTTTATTGATAAATAAATATTTGTTAGTATAATTCATAGGAAAGATATTTCTGCAATTCTTTGAACGGACAGTAAGCAACAGCGTCTCTAAAGTAATGGATTTCTGTTAGCCCTGGTTATAGCAAGGCTTGGAGACAAGTTAATGACCCGGGGAGATAAAGCCGCTTGAAGAATCACTCGAGACCACCGCATTACGATCATCACCACTTTTCAACGGGGCAAATGGATCATTTATTAGGCTAACTATGATGCATTGTATAGTAATATCTCGCCTCTAATACAATTCCATTTCCCAGGGGGCTGTGTAAATCACAATTTGTCCGGAATTTGTTTTGGGTTGTGTACACAGAGGAGTGGGACGGAATCGAACCGTCATGCGCTTTCGAGGTATCGATCTCCTACAGTCGAAGTCGCCTCCTGATTGGCCGAGAGCCGGGCATGCGCCTTACCCACCGGCAGCTATACTCAATATTTCAAGCCCGCAACACTCCTGCAATATTAACTTTTCACCTGAGGCCATTGTTTGCCGAGGGAATTTATCGTCCGTCACAAAGTATTCGATAGATAGCCGAGTTTGCGTTTACATTAAGGCTATTTATCACGTAACTGTCGCAAGATATATTGGCTGATAAATTAAACAGGAGTTATCGCGTTGATTACAATACAAAGGGCGCTTGATGTATTTATTATATTTCTATCCATTTAGTGACAATGGAGTAATCATGCCCCGAAAGTCAACTATTATTTATACAATAATGGAATCAGCTTACAATTTATTTAAAGGTTGTTACATAGTAGCAAACTGTGTTATTTTTAAAACAACTTCAGCTTGGTGAAAAATAAAATAAAAATTATGTACCTCTAAAATTTTTAAACTCCTTGCACGATTTTATTTTTCAACAATTTTTATTGAGTAAAATTACAATCTGTCCCAATTTGGACATCAATAGTAGTGCTGAAAGATATCATACATACTACATTCATACAATATTTACACGGCATAAAATTACAATAAAATATTTACACAATAATGAATCAATACAATAAAGTCAAGAATTCACTTATACCTCACATACACACACTCATACATACATCACATTGAGTGGAGAATCTAGCCAGTGCTAGAACTCCAATATATTTACAAAAGGTCGCGGGGCCACTGCCGTTTCAACCTTCTAGGTGGGTTGTATGGATGAGTGGAGCTGGATAGGGATTGAGCTAGAGGATTAGGATGATGAATGAGGTTCTGGTGGAATTTGGAAAATTTGGAAGGAATTAGGTCTGAAATAAATGGAACATTAAGGTCGTGGTGCAAAGTATAGTTGGAGACATAATAAGGAGAATTTACTATTGTACGGAGGACTTTGGATTGAAAGGATTGAATGCATTTGATGTTAGAACGTTTAGCTGTCCCCCACAGTTCAAGTCCGTAGGTCCAGATGGGCTTCAGTATTGTCTTGTAGATTAATAATTTGTTGTCAACTGTAAGTTCAGATTTTCTGTTGAGTAGTCGGTATAACTGTCCGAATCGTCGGTTGAGTTCTTGTCTTTTAATTCTTGTATGTGGGTTCCAAGTCAATCTTTTGTCTAACAGTAAGCCAAGATACCGGACTGTATCTGAGAGAGGAATTGGAAATGAGTTGAAATAAACTGGCGGACAGGATTTTCGTCTAAGAGTAAAGGTTATGTGTTTACATTTGGCTTCGTTCACCTTTACACGCCAGTTATTACACCAGTGTTCAATAAGGAAAAGGTGTCTCTGAAGGTTTAAGGATGCTGTTTCAGGATTGGAACTGGATGATAGGATGGCGGTGTCGTCTGCAAAAGTTGCCAGAAAGGTATCAGGATGTGTAGGAATATCAGCAGTGTAAAGGATGTAGAGGACGGGTCCCAAGACGCTGCCTTGAGGAACACCGGCCTCAACGGGATAGAGGTTAGAAAATTCTACACCACAGCTAACTCGGAATGCACGATGATTAAGCCCATTTCCCCCCAACTTTTTGGGGAATCCATTTATAGACGCTAAGTGTATCTTAAGAAGGTCTCCCTACTACGGTTAAATGATTGTCTCACGGCTAGTAATTGAACCCACGTGGCTCAAAATTGATTCGATATTTTAAAAAAATTTCGAATTTGAGAACTTCCGCATTAATCACCGCTTGATAAATAATATTTTTTCCTGTTGTTTATTAAAGTTTACAACCGTATATGCTAGAACATCCAGCTAGGATTAAAAAAAAAAATTAAAATTACTCAAAACAAGATATAGTGAAACTACCCATCAGTAGCATATTACAGATATCGTGGTATATCTTCTTTTTAGACCCCTCGCGAGATTGTCAGGAGTAAGGATGAAAGGAAGGATCGAAATTTGTGGGTTATACTATAAATGGAAATCGTCATGGAAGGAATGGTACCTTATTTGTGCAAATTGTTTGTGACAAGAGAAAATTCTAAAATGTATTTCTTCATTTTTGTAAAGAAAATGGAGGGAAAGAATAGTCGAATTTTGTTTGCTTGTTTAGACGAAATTGGTTTTATTTTAGCTTCTAGATAAATTAATGAACATAAGAAGAATAAATCATTTTTTCCTTCTTCCCTCCCTCCCCACAAATCAAAATATAAATAAATAAAACAAGAACAAAAGAAACGTAGAAGTGGAGTGAGACAATTCTTCATGTAATTGATCATCAACTTCAAAGACACTTATTGGAAAAAAATATCAATATCAAACTGAAACGCTCCGTAAAACTTTGTTTAGTATTTGGAAATGATAAGCCATTTTGTAATACTTTTAAGCGACTCTTTTGTTTAATCATTTAAGTTTTATTTTTTTTAAATATACCGCACAGTTTATACAGCTGATATCCCATCCCATCGTAACACTTTCCTTACTACCTATGCTGATGACACTTGTGTGTTATCAGTCAATGCTGATCCAACTATTGCCTCTCAATCTCTCCAATCCCATATCAGACAGAGGCCTTGAAGTGTGGTGTCAGAACTCATACAAGACTGAAACGACAAGAAACTGCACGACGTTTTCGACTACTTCAACACTTACTAGACAAACGTTCCAATCTTCCACTTAACTACAAAAGGCTCGTCTACATGACTGTCATACGGCCTATATGGACTTACGGAGTAGTTTGGGGCTCTACTAAACCATCAAATTCTTCCCGTATCCAATCCCTACAATCCAAAATCCTTCGTAAAATCCTCAATGCTCCTTATTTTGTAACTAATAAACCGATCCACAAAGACCTTAATATTCCGTATGTTGCTGATTTGGCCCGATCTAGATACCATTACTTTCATGACAAACTCCATTCCCACCCTAATCCTCTGGTTTCAATCGTTTCTTCCTCTTCAATCCCCGACAATCCTCCGAGGCGTCTGAAAAGGAGATGGCTCCCAGACCTTCTAGTTTAGAATAGTTACAGGAGTGCTACCATTGGGTAGTTCTTCTACAAGTCTCTTTTATATCATTTTTCTAATATTATATTCACTTGATGTATTTTTTTTTTAGTACAGTTGTAAATTTAAATAAATTATGTTTAAAAAAAAACAATATACCGCTCCAATATCTTTGCATTTATAATTCTATTTAAAACTTATTAATCCCTTTATAGCATTTGCTAACCTTCTTTAATCCCATTCGACTTATTCAAAATCAGTTTAGTTCAGAGCAGAAACATAACATTGTTCAACGAAATTTTCGTAATTTTAAGGCATTACATTACAAAAAAAATGTCACAACCACTGAAGAAGCTAGTGAAATTATTAAATGTTAGATGAAAGGTTTCTTTGACCAGCAGAGTTGGTAGACAAATTTAGCAGTAGGAATACGATGTTGGTTAGGAATAAGGGCTTATAAGCTGTTGAGTCAAATCCGTCCGCAAGTGCTTGAGTACTTGCCCGGGAGTGTGATGTGTCGAAATATACTGTTACTCGCATTTTACTCTCCATTAGGAAAGTGGAAAAGACTGGTCCCTTTGAAATTTGTAAAAATTTATTGAAAACCCCTTCTGATACAATATTTTACGGGAATGTTGTCACCTGTAATGAAAAGTGGGTTTACTGGCAAAATCCGAAAACCCAATGAGCAATGGTAGGATCGAGGTCAAACTGCTTTACTGGTTGCTGCAAGGTGGCAAATTAAAAGAAAAAGAGAAGATGCTTTTCGTTATTTTCAAATTCATCACAAATTTGTTCCTTATTTGATTGATGATCTATCAACTCTCAACTCTACTTGGAACAACTAGAAAGATTGCACTCTAAGTTATCATCGCGTTACTTTGCTTTATGCAACCTAAATAGAGTCTAATTACAACTAGATATTAGTTGTCATTACACTTCCCGTTGAACCAATGAAAAGTTGAAAGAACTTAATGGGTTCGAACTTCGCCTTATCCACAGTATAATCTAGACGACGCACCAGCGTATCAGTACTTTTTTTCAATTCATTGTCGATTTTCTTCAAATGAAAAAAAAAATTGATAATTCAGTGAAAGTGTAGTCCAAGAGTTCTTTGACAGCTATTCTAAAGAATGGTATCTGTGTGGAATCCTGTAATTGGCTTAAAGATGACTAATGACGGCAGATAACAATGGACTTTACCTTATTAATTGTATTTCATATTAAATAGATTTATTTGTTTATTCCTGGTGCTACGGTCCTGCAAGGACCAGGACCTCTCTTATTACTCTCCTCCACACTCTCCTATCTCTGGCAAGCATACGCCATCTTCTAATTCCTATTTTCTTTAGGAAGTTATCGATTTCGACTTGCCACCTAAGACGTGGTCTTCCTCTACCATAGATTCGGCGCAGCACTTCATTGGTACGGATTCTCCACTAACCATCTTCACAAACTGCTCCATAAATCCCGTGAAGGACTCTTCTTTCCTATGCCAATAGTTTCCGTTCTGCACTCTTAGAAATCACCCAGGTCTCGGAACCATACGTAACAACTGGTCTCTCTACTATTCTGCGAAACAGTTCCCTATAATTCAACATCCTGCGCATTGCGAACCAGCACTTATTCCCGTCGGTCATCCTTGCTTTTGATTCATCCGCCATTTCATTATTTGCTATCATTAGTGCTCCCAATTCTTTCCGCTGCTTTGAACTAAAGATATAATAACACAAATATTTGGTTGGTTGGTCATTATTCTTTATACAGCGCACTATATGTAATTGTACATATAAGTACTGATACGATTGTTGAGGTGCTTGACATTTTTTGTCTCTTGTATATCTAGGGATACCTCTGTAACCCGGTTTTACCGAGAAGCGAAGAACTACATATCGCTATCATATATATATATATATATATATATATATATATATATATATATATATGTGTCGTTATCATTTCTCGCCGAGGAGTTATTTTTGAATTTAAAAATATTACAAGGAGTATAGAGACGGCAATATATCAGCTCGCTGGTTTATCAGACCTATCCCCGAGAGCGCTTGCACTCGGAATACCGTGGACCGCAGCCTGGAAAACACGCGGGGCCTTATCTCCCGGAGCCTCCAGGCTATCTCCAGAGCCGAGGATAGGCGTCAGTACAGATCGGATATTATTAATTAGAGCAGAGGGGAGTAAGGAGAGACCTCGGTGGGACGGAGGAGCGGCGGTAACATGAAAGGGAGCCAGATTCCAGAGTGCCAAGGACGGCATTGTGCTTTTTCTATCTCCGTCCTTCTATCTAGCCCTCTCGCTTATGATAAGAATGTTATCTATCCCAGGCTACGCTCACCCGGTCAGCATTTTTCTCGGATTTCCCAATTTTTTTCCGACTCGAGCCGTCATCCTTCAACGTCTTTACAAAAAAGGCCGCTCCTTGGCCCCGGTGAGGCGTCAATAGAATATTTATTCTCCGGTAAGGTTCCCTTTGGCTTTTGATATTCATGAATATATCAACGGTTTTACCGAACAATAGGTGTATTACTTTCTTAATATTAATCGGTCCTAGATATTTTTTTTTACGTATAAAGAAGTTAGTTAAGGTTGCGGTCTTCAAAAAAACAAAAAGAAAAAAAAAGATTGGTAAAATACAATTTAGTAGTTTATAATTAGTAATTTACGGAAGCGGCGTTGTCTGGTTAGAGCATTATGCTACTGTTCTCCGGGTCCCGGGTTTGAGTGAGTGAGTATGAGTGACTCTGGGGTATGAAGACACTCCTGGTGAACATCCAGCCTCTCTAATCGTCTAAAACCTGTGAAAAGTTGTACTGCAGTTTTAAAATAAAGTAAAGTAAAAGTTTAAGGGGGTGACTAACGCCTTTGTTGGTAACTAGGTGCTCCAAACTTGCCCCCTCTTAAATTAAGACTACGCTACACAGGGACAGAAGAGGAAAGCAAAAGTTCATGAGAGCCAGGTATTGTAAGAGTTCAAAAAAGTAACGGGAGAGGATGAAGACATATTAAAAAATTATTTAAGAAACATAACATCAAATATTACTTTAAAAAAATCCTATGATATCATTAAACATTTGAAAAAAAAAACTGTAGGTTTAACCCTTATAAAAGGTCAAATAAAAACAAACAAGCTTCAACAACAAACATATATCATGAAAACTTGTTTTTTAAATGTAGAAACTCCATTAGAAGAAATTAAACAGTATTTATACTAAACGTTTAAAAAAATAAATTATGAAGTTTTACAGAAAATACGGTAATTAAATATTTATGCAATGAAAGTATATGAGAGTTTATAATTTACTACTAGACAATTCATTATCACAAATTTTCACCTATTTTTTGTTGTAAATACAATATAAATGTGGTCTCTTATCATTATTACCATTGTTTATTTTGAAACCATTGTTATTGTAATTTATCTCAATATTTATCTAAAAAAAATAAATAAATAAAGTCCCGGTTAAAAATGGGAAATGCATGTTATTATTCAGTTGCTAAGTTACTTAGTTCGCGGCTTCTATCTAAAAACTTAAAGATTAGAATTTATAAAACTATTATTCTTCCAACGGTTCTTTACGGATGTGAAACGTGGCCGCTTACTTTGAAGGATGAACAACGGCTTAAGGTTTTCAAAAATAAGGTATTGCGTAAAATATTTGGTCCAAAGAGAGATGAGGCCAATGGGGAGTTTAGAAGGTTGCACAACGCGGAATTGCGGAACTTGCATCCTGTGAATATAATTGAGCTGATTGCATCGCGGAGACTCAAATGGGCGAGTAAAGTTGTTGGGCTCGATGACGAGCGGATTCCGAGAAAGTTGGTATTTGCTGATTCGACTGGTAGGCGTCCGAAAGGTAGGCCGAAGCGGAGATGGGAGGATTGCGTTAAGGCTGATCTCGGGGGCTTGGGCTTGAATGGTGAACATTTGACGAGTCTGTGTAGGCGGAATTTGGTGGTATCGGCATCGAACCTTCGGGTTCGCTAAGCCTATTATTATTATTATTATTTATCTAAAAAAAACAAAAAACACCTACCCATTTTCTTGTAGTGTAGCGCAGCTTCAATAAAGAGGCAAGCTTGGAGCACCTAGCTACCAAAAGAGCGATTATATACCGCTTTAACAATTTTTCAAAGATTTCAGACTCTAGTATATAAAGCCGGTACCCAAAATTTGGGGAAACCCCTGGCAGCTGAGAATGATCAAGACATAATTCCAACTTATACGGCTGTTGGCCGTTTAACCGTTCGAATCTCTATATTTACTGAATCTAAGACCCTGATTTTTTTTGCTTGTTTTGTTTTTTATTACATTTACATATCGTAATACATAACTCGTCACTTTTAGATATATCATTCTGATTACACTTATAATCACATTGTTTTGTTAGCTGATGCCTATGCCTATGATATGCTTCAGTTATTAATTCATTCCATTGACCTCTTTTTTAACGTTAGTCTGTTCTTTAATATAACATCATCTTGAATTTTCATGAGTCGTTAAACTTTTTTTCCTTGATCGTTTAGAAAATTTAAGAATTGGAAATTATAACAAATGTAAATTTTATAATGTCGTGCGGGCAACACACGACTTTCACTTACCTCCGTTTTAAAAGCGATTAAACAATTTTCAAGTACAGTAAGAGATAAACATAAGAAAAACCATTAAAGAATTAATTAAATGGAATTTGTTTTATTAAAAAATCTATTATATTATTATCTAAAAAAATTAGTAAGTTTTATCGGCTTTTCATCAATCTCTATAAACTTTAAAAAGCTTGTGTATAAGATAATATTTTTTCTAAAATCTTTAGTTTTTAAACGACATATCATACTATATTACTGTTCTTATCTTCAAAAAGAAAAGATTGCATTAAAAAATATGTTTTCAGTTTTATTTGTTTTTTAAATTCGCACAATTTACATATTTAGCTGTTATTTATCAATGCTAACAAGATAATATGGTTATTTTTATAGAAAATACAAAGTTAATGATACTTTAGATGAAGAAAATTTAAATTGTCGTCATTTAAGCCCTGTTAGGCTATTTTAATCAGAATGAAACCTACATGACGTTAAAGCTAATCAAATTCTACATCGATATACTGAGTTTCATCAAAATCGTCGGAACCGTTTTTGAGAAAATCGAAAAAAAAGTGCAAAATGTATGGTATAAAGTGGCTCTCCTGGTTTTAGTTGATTTTTATGAAAAATATTTTGTAACGTCTCGGGCGTATATTTGTCTTAAATATGAAATTTCATTTTCATAGGACTTATCGTTTCCGTCCGGGAGTTACCACACACAGACCTGTTTGCGGGACTTGGTTATTTGGACTCAGGGGACCCTAAAAGTGTATTTCCGTTGAAAACTGGAAAGGATTAAAAATATCCTTTGATAGGACAAGGTCACTATAAACTTGTGTTAAAATTATAGCTTGTACAATCACATCTTTCTTGCCTCTTGCTACTTCCGTGAAAGTACTGTATCTTACCCTTCAGAGAGGTGTCCAGTATCCATTTCCTGTATAAGGACGCTTCATCAGATAACTGAACATCTTTGGCCTTCCTTTGTGTGACCCCAAGAACAAGATATATTCTTCTCTGCTTTATCTCGCGCTCCTCTTCCATTTTTTTAACAGCAGTTAACTACTCAGCGACGAATATATATCTTTCTACAGACCTGCTCTAGGTTACACAAATTCGTATATATATATATATATATATATATATATATATATATATATATATATATATATATATATATATATGGCAGACTAGATCTCACAAACGAATGCAAAACATGGATTCATCCTGCAATACACGCGAATTTGAATACAAAGACAGAAACATTTTCACAAACTACCTCAAATACAAAGACGGAAATATTTGCAGAGGGGAGCAATGATGGGGAGAACGTAGGATGTGCTTGGTTGTTAAACGATAAACATGGGGTTAAGGGGTACTCAGGAATAGAAGGCCACGAACGAGCGGACACCCTAGCGAAGATAGAGGCTCAGAGTGACCTTCCGATATCCTACAATAAGGTTCCCATATCTCCTACATCAAAGGGGAGGTAAGGAAGGAGACGGTAATCAAATGGAATCGTTTCTGGTCTGCTTCACTAAAGTCACCAAGCCTTAAATTTGTATAAATTATATAAATACAAATTATAAATTTGTTCCCCATATCACACTCCATAATTAAAAACACATTCTAAGTAGTAACTACAAGGTGACATAATTTCTGACTGAACATGGACAAACAAAACAATACTTAAACGCTTTAACATACTACAAGACGACAAATGTCCAGGCGATGGTAAGATACACAATTTTCGACACTTACTATTCGACTGTAAAAAATTAGACAGCATAAGAAATAATTTATCTAATAAAATTTTTTTTCTTACAGACAAAGTCCGGTACCTTGGCTTTTTACTTGACAAAAGACTGACGTTGAACCCACATACAAGACTTAAATGGATAGAACTTAACCGCAGATTCGCCCGGTTATACAAACTACTGAAGAGAAAATGTCATCTTACAGTCGACAACAAATTACTAATATATAAGACAGTACTGAAACCTATATGGACCTTCGGACTTGAACTATGGGGGACAACTAAACATTCTAACATCAAACGTATCCAATCCTTCCAATCCAAAGTCCTCCGAACAATAGTTAATGCTCCTCATTACGTTATCAACTGTACCCTACACCACGACCTTAATATTTATTTTAGACCTGGTACCATCCAAATTCAATCAGAACCTTCTTCATCATCCTAATCCTCTTGCTCAATCGCTCTCCACCTCCACCCATCCCTACAATCCTCCTCGAAGATTGAAACGGCAATGGCCCCGCGACGTTTTGTAAACATTTATTCTGGAGTTCGGACACTGGTCAGATCCTCCACTCATGTACTGTATGTTTGTGGCTATTCCGCCCTAGCTCGACCTCCACTGGCTTACACCGGTGATGCGCTGAGTGAGAGGCGCTGGGATCTCTTGGATTCAGCTTCTCCCCCCATTTTTTTTTATAGAATTTATAAAGTTGTACTCACTTTATTTAAATTTATCACATAACCTTCATTTTTTAAAATAATTAATATTCCATTTACTAATTTCCATATTTTGTGGTTGCGAAATTGCTATGAAATATATTAATAAACAAACTCATTCTTGTTTATTAAAAGAAAAATATACAAGAATGCCTTGAGAAAAACTTGTATGCAACCCACAATGGCTTCTGGGCCTTTTTAATTCATCGTGGAAATTAATGAATCAAAATTAAATAAAACATGCATCCATAAAATGAATGTATTGTTCACGCCATATGTTACGGCCTGAAAAGGTTTTTATAGTTTTTCAATCGAAAAATGATAAGTTCATAATTTTTATGATATTTATAATAAGATCATTTTTTTTTGTTTAAATCTTTATTTTTTAATTTCTTTTTAAAATAGTTATTTAAATATAATTAAAAGTTTTTAAACGAGAGCAGTAGAAGAGAAAGACAGAAGACGATCGTACTTCGATTGTTTTTTGACTGCCTCGTGCGAGTCGAGTCTTAAGCTAGGTCTGAGCGGTGAAGATGTGCCGTATATAGACCCAAGATTCCTCTCAACGTTTGAACGTTTGGAAACGAATTTCTTCATCTCTCATCGTTCCCCTTGGAACTTGGAAAATCCCCCCTGCGGTCATTTTCAACACCCAAGAGAACTTCGTTCAAGCCGCCCTGCGGAAATTTTCTTCAATACTCAAGACGACTTCGTTCAAGCCGCCCTGCGATCGTTTTCTTCAACACTCAACTGGACATCTTTACGTGAATATAACCTATCTTTATCCATTAATAGAAACATTTAATTTCTTAATTCTTATTCAAGAATCTGTTTAATTTGATAACTATTTTTTTTACATCTTTAAGCATTAATTAAGTTAAGTTTGTTTCTTCTATTTTTACAATATTTTAATTAGGTTTAATTTGTTTCCTACATTTTCTAACAGCTGTTTCAATATACTTAGGTTAATTTTTCTTATATAAACTTATTAGGTTAATTTGTTTCTTATCATCCTTATATGTATTTTAGTTTAATAAATGTATTGTGATTCGTCGTTTGCTTTCATTATTTTAATTTATTTTAAATCTATACAGTCCACTTATTTATTTCAATAGAACCACCCTCAATTTTGAGTTGTCACTTGAAAGTACTATTCTTTCACGGATAGCCCAGCGTATACAAATTTTGGTACTCCGGGCCGAGGATTTATTTTTTGTCTACAAATTTTCGGCCCTCTGGCGGAACGGATCAAAATACATTCCTACAGCTATCTCTTATTGTTTTATTTAGCCTTCTAAATAATTATTTAATTTAGGTTTAAATTTATTGGAATTTAAACATTTCAGCAATTGTTAGGTGCCAGTTGGGAAACATATCGTTATTTGAATTTCAGTTTATTTTTTTGTGATCAATCACATTTCTTTTTTCTCATCTTGTTTAACATATAGATTTTGTCAATTGTTTAAACTAAAAATGGGTCCAAAAATTGATAATGAGGTAGTATTGAGCTCCCTGTTGGACGAATTAGAGGACTTAAGGGACGATATACACGAAACAAATGAAATAGGTCAGGCTGCAACAAAAAAATCAGAATTATTTCCGGTTTTTAAAGCTAGGTTATCACGACTGGACGCTACTTTCCAAAAGTTCACTAAAACTGTCACAGAAGTGAAACAATATGCTAAATTACTAAACAAAGATTGCAGTGAGTATGACAACATTAGGAAGGAGACCCGCCATAAATTTTATGAAGCGTTGGCACTTGAGCGAGCACAAGTAGTTCAAGATCATTCATTGAATGCATCTTCTAGTGAATCCCAAAATCAGTTATTTAAACTTCCCTCTATAAATCTTCCTACATTCAACGGTGACTTGACTAAGTGGACTTCATTCAAAGACACTTATGTTTCATTAATTCATGAAAATACTTCCTTATCTCGAGTTCAAAAGTTCCATTATCTCAAGTCCTCATTAAAGGGACCTGCCTTGCAATGTGTTGCTTCCATACCAATTACTGCCCACGAGTATCCACAAGCTTGGCTCAGTTTGACCAAACGGTATGATAACAAACGGATTCAAGCTAGCAATTTGCTTGCAAAAATATTTAATTTAAGCCATTACAGGAATGTAATTTAGCTTCCTTAGAACAATTTTCGGAGATTGTATTAGAGAGTGTAACTGCGTTCAAAAATTTAGACATAAAAGATGAATCTGGGTTTGTTCTTCTTACATTTGCATTAAGACTGTTAGATCCCAAAACCCGTGAGCGGTTTGAAACTTTACAATCAGTGAAAGAAGAGCTTCCTTCATTTCAAGATTTAGTTGACCTAATTTCTCAGCAATGTGTTGCATTTCAATCTCAAGCCTTATCTACTCCAAGCATGTCCAAACACTCGAACGACAATAAAACTTATCCTAAAAGGATGAAACAAATTTTTTACTCCACAGGGCAGCAAACTACTCGTTCTTGCCCCTTATGTAAGGAAAAGCATGCTTTGTATCGTTGCTCTAAATTTTTGGAACTTAGTCCACAAAAACGCTTTAATACTTTAAAGCCATTAAATCTTTGTTCCAATTGCCTTAGCGAAAATCATAAAAATGCTGATTGTCGGTCAAATAAATTATGTCGTTACTGTAATAAAAAACACCATTCCTTATTACACTGGGGTAATTCGGTGACATCTCCACCCTCTGTGGAGGAAGAACCTAAAACTAATACTTCGACAGTTATGGAAAACTCTCAGTTAGAAACTAATACATCAGAAAGCGCTGTTTTTTCCACATCTCTAGATGGCAAAGTAAATGTTTTACTTGGTACTGCTTTGGCCAGAATAAAAGACCATGTAGGTAACTATCACCAAATAAGAATTGTCATCGACAGTGGAGCACAACGTTCGTTTATTACGGCTTCGTGTGCTAGAAAATTGAAATTGATACCCTCTCAAAACCCCCACAAACTCTGTGGATTTGCGAATAGCCCGATTGCTGGTGGGACTCAGCAGGTAGACTGCACATTGGTTCCATTAAATTCTGAAAATCCCAAGTTGCGAACAAATGCTGTAATTATTCAGCAAATAAGTAATAATATGCCCTCTCAACCTATCTCTGAGCATATTAGGAGACAATTAAGTAGTGAGGATCTTTCAGACCCTTCCTTTTGGAAGCCAGGCCCTATAGATTTTCTTTTAGGAGCGGATTTGTTTCTAAATATTTTCAGAAATATCAAAACAACTTCTAGTTGTCCCAATCTCATAAATACGGTATTTGGAGGGATAATTCTAGGACCCTTACCTGATAATTACTCACACTCACCGCAAAATGTTCTGTTACTTACCAACGTGCCACATGAGTCTTGTGAGTCCAAAATATCCTTATCCGACTTCGATGATTCATCTGTTAAACTATTGGGAATGCAATGGAACCCTGTACAAGATAGTATTTCTTATAACGTGCAAGAGCTCGCTCGCGTAAATACAAAACGTGGGGTAATGTCTACTATAGCAAGGATGTATGACCCTCTTGGTTATTTAGCACCCGTGATTTTCAAAGCTAAATGTGTACTACAACAGCTTTGGAAACGACGTCTGGATTGGGATTCTCAGCTTCCGTCCGATTTATTGCTTGAGTGGGATCATTTTGTTAATGAATTGCCTTTATTAAAATCCCTTAACATATCTCGGGGCTTGTTTTCAGCTGCTAAAAAACAAGTAACGGCTGTAGGATTTGCAGATGCTTCTACCCTAGGATATGCAGCGGTCCAATATTTACGAACCGAATATGAAAATGGGAGAGTGGAGGTCCGTTTGATTCTTGCCAAAACTAGGCTTGCTCCTCTAAAGCTTTTAACAGTTCCGCGTCTAGAACTTTGTGCGGCCTTGTTATTAGTGAAATTACATAAGTCTTTAGAAACGTTTTTGTCAAAATTAGAGGTAAAGGCCACATATTATTTCTCAGATTCATTCAATACTCTTTCTTGGCTCAATATCCCTACTTACAAACTCAAAACTTTTGTTGCCAATCGCGTAACTGCAATTTTGGATCAATCCTCTCATAGTGATTGGTATGATGTACAATCACATCATAATGCAGCGGATGTAGCGTCTAGAGGATTAACTCCTGGCTCTTTTCTAAAAGACGGTACTTGGTGGGAAGGTCCAGAATGGCTGAAACACCCGATTGAAGCATGGCCAATCAGTAATCATTTTAATAACCATTGTACCGGAGACTTGCCGGCAGTAAAGACAAAGGAGGTTGTTTTAAGTGCTCCAACTAATGATTGCTATCTGACTAGTGTTATTAAAAACTTTTCGTCTTATACTAAACTTTTGAGAGTATTCGCTTATGTGCTGAGACTCTTGCATAATGCACGGTTGAATATATCAAAAAGGCAAATAGGGCGCCCATCAGCCATTGAACTGAACCTTGCACTAGAGAAAATTATACAAGTTACCCAACGTTTTTACTTTGATAAAGAATTTCCTAACTCTGACTCCAAATCCTCCTCTTTGGGGCTCTATCACCCTTTATTGATAGCCGAGGGATTCTCAGGGTGGGCGGTCGTCTTACAAACGCTCCGCTAAATTACGAAAATAAACACCCAATTTTACTTCCTCACAAATCACATTTAAGTTCCCTGATCATAGATCACTTCCACATTGCATACCTACACGCAGGTCCACAATTACTCCAGTCAATTCTGCTTACACCTGGCCATTTCCTAATAGGTGCACCCTTGTTGTCACTGCCTACCCATGACTTGACAGACGTACCGGAAAATAGACTATCCAGGTGGCAAATTTTACAATGCTGCATTCAAAACGTCTGGAAAATATGGCGTTATGACTATTTAAATAGTTTGCAGCAACGGACAAAATGGGCTTTGACCAAACCAAACTTGAATATTGGAACCCTAGTTTTACTAAAAGAAACAAAAACACATCGGTGCAAAATTGGCCTACCGGTAGAATAATTGAAGTATACCCCGGAAAAGATGGAACAGTTAGAGTTTTAAAAGTTAAAACTCCAAAAGGAGAGTACATCCGGCCTGTTTCCAAATTGGCACCACTGCTACCACAAACATAAGCTAACTAATGTAGTTAGTGTCACCACCAATATGTTCATGTAAACCTTGGAAATTTTCAACGAAAATTTGGTGGGCGGTATGTTCACGCCATATGTTACGGCCTGATAAGGTTTTTATAGTTTTTCAATCGAAAAATGATAAGTTCATAATTTTTATGATATTTATAATAAGATCATTTTTTTTGTTTAAATCTTTATTTTTAATTTCTTTTTAAAATAGTTATTTAAATATAATTAAAAGTTTTTAAACGAGAGCAGTAGAAGAGAAAGACAGAAGACGATCGTACTTCGATTGTTTTTTGACTGCCTCGTGCGAGTCGAGTCTTAAGCTAGGTCTGAGCGGTGAAGATGTGCCGTATATAGACCCAAGATTCCTCTCAACGTTTGAACGTTTGGAAACGAATTTCTTCATCTCTCATCGTTCCCCTTGGAACTTGGAAAATCCCCCCTGCGGTCATTTTCAACACCCAAGAGAACTTCGTTCAAGCCGCCCTGCGGAAATTTTCTTCAATACTCAAGACGACTTCGTTCAAGCCGCCCTGCGATCGTTTTCTTCAACACTCAACTGGACATCTTTACGTGAATATAACCTATCTTTATCCATTAATAGAAACATTTAATTTCTTAATTCTTATTCAAGAATCTGTTTAATTTGATAACTATTTTTTTTACATCTTTAAGCATTAATTAAGTTAAGTTTGTTTCTTCTATTTTTACAATATTTTAATTAGGTTTAATTTGTTTCCTACATTTTCTAACAGCTGTTTCAATATACTTAGGTTAATTTTTCTTATATAAACTTATTAGGTTAATTTGTTTCTTATCATCCTTATATGTATTTTAGTTTAATAAATGTATTGTGATTCGTCGTTTGCTTTCATTATTTTAATTTATTTTAAATCTATACAGTCCACTTATTTATTTCAATAGAACCACCCTCAATTTTGAGTTGTCACTTGAAAGTACTATTCTTTCACGGATAGCCCAGCGTATACATATAATTCTCACGAATACTATCTCGAACAATGTGATATGGCCTCCATGATCTTCTGAACATTTGGATTTGCCGAAAATGGAGGACAAAGTGTATGCTCATATTCTTAATTTACAGCAACTTTTTCATCAAAATCAGCCAACCAGAAGTGACATTTTATACTATGAATTCTAAAAATGGCTAGAACGATGTAAGCTTTAATATCCTTCGATATCATGTAGGTTTCATTCAGATTGAAATTGAAATCAGTCCGACACGCCTTAGATGCCAATAATTTAAAAACATTTCCCCTAAAGTACCTTTAATTTTATAGATATAATGAAATTGACTATATCATCTAATTAGCATTGCTATAAAACAGCTAAATATACAAGTTAAACGATTTTGATAAATGCCTAGATGAGAAAAGAACAATGCAATTTTTTTTATACAATTTTTTTTTTTTCGAACGTGAAAACAGTATTATAGATGTATAATATACAGTTGGAAAACTAATGCTTTTAGAACTAATATTATATTATAAATAAAATTGTAAAAGACAACTGAGAGTGATGAGAAGCAGATAAAACCAACTGATTGTCTTAGATAATAACATAATAGATTATTTAATAAAACACATGTTTCTATCAAAATCCAATGTAGATAATTCTTTTACATTTTTTTTTTCGTTTTAAAATTTGTTTAAAAATTCTTAAATTGATGTAAATAACTGAGATATTTAAAAGTCGTGTGTTCAGTATCAGATCTTTATTAGATCTTAAATTGATTTTAACAACCGACGTAAGTGAAAGTCAACACACGACTCACTTACGTCGGTTGTTAAAAATTATTAATAATCTTTGCTTGTTAATTTGAAATATATAAATAAAAAAATCTGGCGCTGGCAAAACACGACTTTCCGTACTTCTGTTGATAAAATAAATTTAAAAGTTTGAAAAACCTTCAATGAATTATACCCTTTTTAGTTGGAAACATATGCTTTATATTAAATAATATAGCAAGTAGGATAAAATTGTTATTTGCAATAATCACTTAAATGTATGCTCTATTCGTCACTTTACATTCCTTTTCAAACTTTTTATATAAGTTAACATTTGTTCTAAAATTGTAAGCCTTCTAACGGTATATTATACATTTATTACTAAACAAAAATGACCTACAAAAATACTTTTTCTCCATTTTTTTTTTTTAGAATTTATTTTATTAAGAGATAATACAAACTGCCACATTTTGGGGCAATGAGTATTAGAGATATGAGAAATCATTCATTCCATATGTACATTGGAAATAAAATACAAGTAAATAATTAATAAAGATTAAACAAAGAAGAAAGAAAAATAAAATATATATATATACAAAAAATTAAATGAATATTTATAAAGAAAATAATAATAACAACCTTGATCACATTCGTACATGTTTACAATATTTACAAACTGCCCCTGGGATCACCGAATCAAACCTTGAGATTCACTAGTGGATGTCGAGGCACAATGCCAGAAGATCCCAGCGCCTCTCATTCAGCCGCGTCACTGATCTTTAGAGTCAGTGGAGGCTGAGCGAGGGCGCTAGAGCCACATACACTGATGAGTGAAGAAGCCGGCCACTGCCAGCCCTCCAATGACATATTTACAAGAGATCTGCCGCTTCAACCTACGAGGAGGTTTATAGGGATGTTTGGAACTAGATAGGGATCGTGCCGAGAGATTAGGAAGGTGATTAAGCTTCTGCTGGAAGATTGTGAATTTGGAAGTTTTTTTTTTATTAGATGGTTATCAAATTTATTCAAAATCTATTTTTAGTGGTTTTTCAGCGATACCGATAATATGATATGTTTAATTTTTTCAAACCTCAAAATAAAAGGTACTTTGGGTGGAGAAAATTTCAAATATTGGCGTTAAATACCTGTTAATATATTTAAATCGCGATGATACCTACATGATATTAAAGCCAATACAATTTTATTTTAGTATAGCGGGTTTAGTCAAAGTCGTTAGTGCCGTTTAAAATCGTAAAATGGTGCAAAATGCATTGTATGAAGTGGCTCCTCTGCTTAGGCCTATTTTGATGAAAAAAATGCTGTGCCATCTCATGCATATAAAAATTAAAAAATACTATGTCCCTTAAAAAGATTCTTGAGCTCATTATATATAGAGATTTGTAGTGTTTCTAAGCTAACGGCCGCGAAAAGAGGCCGGGATCACTCAGCCACCAGGTTTTTTCCTATTCAGGTACTCACTTTATTGAGGCTAGGAGTGCCCAGGGCTAAAATTACAGAGTAAAAATATTACGCCTCATCCGAGATCCGAACCTGGGACCTGAAGAACAGTAGACCAAAGCTCTAGACACTAGACCTAATCTCAAACTTAAAGTTGCATTAAATATGAAATTTCAGTACCGTACGACTTAACGTTTTCGTTTCGAACTTACCACACACAAACCATATCACGGGGCTTAGTTATATGTGCTCACGGAACCCTAAAACGTGTATTTCCCTTGAAAACTGGAATTTAAAAATTTCACGATCGCAGTACTTTCCCTTACTATATATATTTAATAAATAAATAAGTGGAAGTAATAGCAGAATCATATAAAAATTTAATTTTACTATATTTTATTGCTAAAAATTAATTGTTTATGTGATAATTGTGATAAAATTAACATTATTAACATTTGACTGGTGAGGTGGGGTATAGAGGACCCCAGGGCTCTTTAAAGATTTGTGAATCCCATTTTCCTGACCGATCGGCTGGTGAAAACCTGACATTTCCTGTCTCGACATGATTGTAATATAGCATCCTTTTTTGGTCAGCTTTTATCCGGCATTGCTTTAGGACAGTGTTATTGGGGTCCTATAAACCCCACCTCACCGTTTATGTTCCGATTCATTTAAAGTGTTGTTTTTTTCAATTTGTTGAAAGAAATGTCTCGTGATCGTGTTATTTTACGCACCTTTTTAATTTGATTAAGAAGCTAGGATCATTTTTGTCAAAGGAGCACATGAGCAGACGGTCAGAAAATCCCAGACTTCCCGGGGAGCTTCGGTTTAAAGCTTAATCATTACTGAAAAACCCAGAAGAATGTAACACATATAGTCAGGATGCCCCTCCGAAGAAAAGGAGATATTACTTTTGTCCAAGAAACAAGAATAGGAAGTCATCTATAGTTCGTATTAAATGTGAACAAAATATTTGAGGACAATGTTCGGTTTCCTATTGCGAAAACTATGCCTAATTTTAGCTGTGCATACTTTATATAGAATGTAAAAGTTTCATTATTTTATCATTTTCCGTTTTTGAAATATAATAAACTTTAAGATAAGGTTGTTTATGTATTATTTTACAAATTTTTTCATAGCTTATAATATAACATTTAAAAAATATATAAAATTAATAAGATGTATTTAATAATATCAGGCATCTGTGACGGGCCTGATGTGTGTGAGGGAGTGAGGTTATAACACACAGCTGGAGGGAGCAAAGAGGTTATGTGAAATGGATTTGTCACTGCCTCAAACATGTTTATATTTTAGTTCTCTTTATATTTAATTGAAGGTCATTTTTATTTATTATTTCATTTTCTGTGTTTTATGATAGTAGAAATATTATTTTATTTTACAGTGGCAAATCCATTGCAACCTCTCACCAGCTGTTGTTCATCTTCTCGTGTATTATTCTTATTGTGCGCTCCTCATTTTTGTCTCTCTTCTCAGTTAATTTATTCTCCGTTTTTATTTTGTGTACCCTCAGGAAAATAAAAGAATATTTTTGACGCCACTTTGCAGCTATTATTTATTTCACCCTCACCTTCTTTAAACATCTATTCAATTTTATAAGCATTCTTTCGTATGCTACCTATTGAAAACAGTTTGAATTAATGTATTTGACAAGAATAAACAATTCTAGATGTTTCAGGGTTAAAAAAAATAAAAATAAATAAATAAAAATGAGGTCTGGGGTCTGAGAGATCCCATTTCACCAATTTTGACTATGAATTTTACCTCAATAGTTAAAGGTTAATAAACCATATACTAATAACATTAAGATTATTTAGAATTGCTATCAAGTTTGAATAATGGTTTCATTAAGAAATTGAATTGAATGACCTTTTTTCATCTATTTATATTTGAAATATTAATTCAATTGCCACCAAAGAGGTTCTAAACGATATCGATATCGATGACGGAATTGAAAACTAGAGCAGAAGAGAGGAGTAATGACATATAATGGTCTAGGCATTGTCTCCTGAGTTATGGCCCTCTCAGGACTTACACTTCCCAAATCGCTGATGCGCAACACTTCACCCTCCCAGCACGAGAACTTCATATTAGCCCGTCCTCATCCTATTAGGCAAAATACCGTGTCATTTGTGTCGCATTTAAAGCTCGTTAATCCAATGACTTACGATTGTGTCATTGCTTTGCTTTGAAACGGAGATAGTTCGGAAATATTAATTGATTCCCCAATCAAATGTCAACATTTAGCTATCCAAGAATTGATTACCCCGCAATTTTAAACTTATTTCGAATTTAGGACAATAATCATAATTTTAAAACCACTTGTGCGCACAACACACGACAATCAAATGTTTCAATTGTTAAAATCTATTTAAGAAGTTTAACGAGCTTTGGGGCTCTACGAAACCATCAAATTCCTCCCGCATTCAGTTCTTACAATCGAAAATCCTTCGCAAAATCCTGAATGCCCCTTATTTTATCAAATAATCAACTCCTCCATAATGACCTTAACATCCCATTTGTTGCAGACATAGCCCGTGATACATACATTCTCCTCTTTTCATTCTAAACTCCCTGCCCATAGAAACCCACTCGTCCGTAATTTATCTTCCTTAGATATCCCTAATAACCCTCCAAGGCGATTGAAAAGAAGGTGGCCTCGGGATCTACTGCCTTAAAATAGTTAGTGAAGTGCTACCACTGGGTAGTTCTTTCTAAAGACATTATAGTGTTCTTTAATAAAGTTGTAAATTACTATAAATAAATTTTTAAAAGATAAGTAAAGAAGTTTAAAATACAGTGAAAATATACAGGCAATTCAAGAAAAAATTTAAAGAATTAATTAGATTGAGGTTAGATGGAAACGTGTTTTTATTAAATAACCTATTTTATTATCATCTACAGCTATCAGTTTTGTCGGGTATTCATCACTTACTATTAATTTTTACAATCTTGTCATGCTCTACGGACACCAGGATTTCTGTAATTTATATATACATTTTTAAAGATTTTTATTTTTTATCTTTCTGTTTTCATTCTTTTGATTCTCTTTGTAAGTTTTTATTTAGTATTTTTATGTAGTAATACATGTTATTTATGTTTTAATAATTTTTAATTTTTGTTTCTGTGTAAAACATCTTTAGGCGGGAACTCGTTAAAGATCCCTACCCTAATTAAAGCTGGATAGACACAATTTAGGACTCCCACTGTAGTATCGTCCGATTAGCCATAGTAGCATAAAGTGACGTTAAATAAACAAGTTCGTCGCTTTAGGCTGCTTCAACACTTACTAGACTAACAGTCAAACCTTCCTCTGCACTACAAAAGGCTCATCTACATGACTGTTATAAGACCAATCTGGACTTACGGAGTAGAGCTATGGGGCTCTTCTAAACCATCAAATTCTTCCCGCATCCAATCCTTACAATCCAAATCCTTCGTAAAATCATCAACGCTCCTTACTTTGTCACGAATAAACTTATCCATAAAGACCTTAATGTTCCCTTTGTTACTGATTTGGCCCGAACCAGGTATCAATCCTTTCATGACAAATCCCATTCGCACTCTAACCCACTTGTTTCAATCCTTTCTTCCTCATCAATTCCGGATGATCCTCCGAGGCGCCTGAAAAGGAAATGGCCCCGAGACCTTCTAGTTTAGAATATTTTTAGAGTGCTTCCAATGGGAAGCTTCTCTACATGTATATCAAGTCATTGTATTATATTACATATCACATTTACTTGATGTATTTTTGTTAATACAGTTGTAAGTACCAAAAAAATGATCAAAAAAAAAAAAAATAATAAACAAACATCTTTAGGCCATTTGGATGACGTCAATGCAACGAAAAACTATTTGTCTCGAGTGCCACCAGTCGTATCGTCTACACATTATCAGCATTATAGCAAGTTCCTCGCATACACTGTAAAAATTATGTTGTGTTCTCTTCTATGTGTTAATATTTTCTAGGTGTCTGTATTTATAGAACTTGCCCTTTACTAACAACAGAAATAGAAAAGCCATTATAGAATAAAATCATTCTGTATGATAATATTAGAATGTCAGCATGAACTATTCGAAAGTATTGTCAATTTGCTCGAATGAAACATTAAAACTGCGAGTAAATCAGTATTTATATGTTAAATATTCACAAAGCACTTCAGATGCGTAATTTATAATTTATAAAAACAAATATATAAAAACTCAATTAAAAAAAAATTATCTAACTTATAAATCCTACTAAAATATTGTATTAATCCTATTGCTCCAAATTCTTGCTGATGATTTCAATGATATTTGCGTTTAGAAGAATCTCATTCATGGTTGATTATTTGTGTGATAATCTGAATTTAAAGATAAATGTCTCATCCATAAAGACCTTAATGTACCATATGTTGCTGATTTGGTCCGTACGAGATATCATCCCTTCCATGACAAACTCCACTCCCACATTAACCCACTAGTTTCAATCCTTGCTTCCTCTAACATTCCTGACAATCCTCCGAGGCGTCTGAAAAGAAGATGGCCTCAAGACCTTATAGTGTATATTACCTAGTGGAGTGTTGCCAATGGGCATATTCTCTTCATGTCTTTTCATGTATATTATCTATATTATGATTTAATTTACTTGATGTATTTACTAATACAGTTGTAAATTTCAATAAATTAATATATATAAAAAAAATGGATAAATAATTCTCCTGTTCATATCAGAATAATATTGAGGATGTATAGTCGATTGTTGAAATAATCATGAGATTCAGATATGGCTCACTGATGGCCTGATGACGGCTCACACGCTTGAGCTGAAACGTCGCACATTTGGCAAAATCATCAATTTAATTTGACAAAACTCAAGTCAAAAGTTTGGAATTTTCCAGTACTTCACGTTTTTATTATTAGTTGGCAAGACCCTTAATACTCAGATATCTCGTCGTACCGTGTTTACTAATAAATAGTAAATTAATGAATCATTCCTGTTCGCACAAGTGCCTAATAACAGGCGGACGGATTATCTTTAAGCGATGGCCATTTATTGTGTTCAAGGTGTATTTAGAGCAAAGTCTTTTTTCTTTTATTTAACAGCGGACATTGCTGAGACAGGTAAGACATTATATTTCCAAACTTGTTATTGAATATACATTGTAATCTCACCTGTAGAGTTAATTTAGCAATTTGAAAATGTATGCCCCTATTCAATAACTTGTTTGTTATTAATTTGTTTCATCAATCCTTCTAGACTTTAGGCATTACAAAGAATTTTTGCGATTTTTTGCGTTTTAAGTAATACGTAATTTTTTCAGACACAACTATCCAAATCAAAATTTTTACAATCTACAATTTCAAGAATTTCCTAAATGATATAAAATGCATCTATTAGCAGGTTTTAGCAAACTCCGAGCCATAATTAGATTTGTTTGTATCATCTTTCCTGTATCCTGGGACTTCAAAACGTAAAATATAGGTTTTAGATTTTAGCAAATCAATTTGATGTTTGACCACTGCACGCTCGCCAATAGTGTAAAAAAATTAATTAGTTTTTATATGTTTTTCTTATATTTTGTTTCGTAAAATGGGACCCCAAAGCTTAAACATAGACTAGTTTCAGAATTTTGTCCACCTAACTCGGTCATATTGTCCACTTTGAATCGGCAAAATTAAAATATTCCTAAAACTACTGACTCCCGATTATTTCTACCTGTAATATAAGATGAAGAATTTTATTGAGACATTTATTATGCTAATTGCTCTATATAAAGAAGTGTATATATTATTGTAGTAATATTATCAATAATATTTTAATTCTAACATGATTTATTCATTTTCAACTTATTAAAGGAGTTTTACTTATTTGCGTAAAGTAAAGTAAAGATTTATATATATATATATATATATATATATATATATATATATATATATATATATATACATATATATATATATATATATATATATATATATATATATATATATATATATATATATATATATATATATATATATATATAAATATAAATATAAATGAAATATATTATATTTTATATAATATATTTATAAAATATATATATTTATATATATAAAATAAATATAAATATATATAAATTTATATATATATATATATATATATATATATATATATATATATATATATATATATATATATTATATATAAATATATTTATATATATATATATATATATATATATATATATATAATTTATTAATCTCGTTTTATTTATTTTATATTTTAAATAATCTAAAAGTCTTACCCATGAACTCCTTCGGACAGCCGACCAGGAAATTACAAATCTTCAAAAGTTGAGCAATGGTCACTACGATATCGCCGAGTGTGGTAACCGGCCTCCAAGATTTAGGACGCCAAGAGACTATTAGGTTCAGCTCCGATTTCAAGGATATAAGGTAATTTACTAATAAAACCATTCACTATAATATAAGATATTATTAATTGATCAAAGAGGACACTTTATTTCGACAAGACGAATAAATTACTACGGTCGCAAGAGTTAAAAAAAAATTGCATAATCAAATCTCAAAACGTAGACGCTAGAATGCAATAAGGCTGTGTTGCTGCAATCAAGCTTGCATGAGCTTGTTACTAGATTCTGTTACAAAAATATTCACTGTAAGTAATTGTTTTTCTAGAAAACTAATAACTAAAAAAAGAGGAAATCTTTTACAAAGTATGTAAGTAAAAAATAATAATATAAACATCATGTCTCTTAAACTCATAACATTCCTCTGCTAAACTTATTCGTATAGAAAGATTAATTTGTTTATAAGGGGTGAATCTCTTATATAATGGCTACAAACACAAGTAAAGCCCCTTATGAGTTTCGTATCCAGATAGCAAAATGGTACAAGTATTGTATTATTTTTTCCAGAAATGAGAGCATTCACAATCTGGAGTGTTCATGCATTTATGCTTTTAATGTTGGCAAAATGTCATAGGCGTTTCGTTTTCAGCTTATGGGTAAACAACTATATTTTATACGAATAAACGACCCGTATTCAAAAAATAAAAAGATGGCCACTCCAGAATGTGAAGATTCTTATTTCTAAAAAAGTGACTTTTACAAATTGGCCAACTGAACAGAGCACATAACTGCAACATAGGTTTTTTTAAAATCAAAATTATGATGGAATATTTCTAGAACTGATATTCAACTGAAAAATCGAAATGATTGGGCTTTCATCTAACAGGAATTCGGGAAATGCTTAGGAGTTTATAGATCAAAATGTATACTAAAGGTTTCCCTTTACTGATAATTTTAATTTATATCAATATTTACTATTTTAACTGATATTATTTTTTTTAAATTAATGTTCTAAAATAAATATATCTGGCACTGATAACTGTGATGTTTTGTGCAATTAAAATTAAAAGCCAACCAACCAAAGGTAAGAAGAGGTCCCGGAGAAGCTTAGTTGAAATGCAATGCCTATCAATCAATTCGCGTCTAGTTTCACTTTAGATATCGACACAACCTTGGATTCCGACTTTCACGGCAGCAAATCCGTTTTCCATCATGGTCGGATCCTATTGAAGTGACCGTCCGGTCCAGCTCGTGGCGCCAAAAAATAAATTGACCATAATTTATATGGAATAAAATAAAAATAAAAAAAACATTAAAAAAAAAAAAAGTGGCTAAATAATAGTAAAAGAAGTGGACGGAGTTTCCTGTATTATAGATTCAGATAGAAGAGAGGAGGTTACGGGCGGGGGAATGATTACAGAGATGCTCTGTCATTACTAGCTACCGGCGACTCCCGCTTTTATGGAATCCGTATAAAAAGAGCACACCGCCCCAGACGACGCCAGGGAAGTAATGAGTCAACCATCCCTCTGTCTTCTCCCTGGATAATCTATCCTCCAGGTCTTCGGCCCGGTGTCCGAGGGCGTCCAAGACCAAGAGGCTGAGGATCCAGAAGCCCGCGATGAAAGGTTCTTCAATATTGCTGAAAGGAATTAGTCCGGGTAGCGATTAGTAAATGAAAAAAATAAACAGTTTCTGTTTAGTTCATTTATAAAAGGTTTGAGGACAAATTCTTTCATAGTAACATTATTAATTTAACAACTAATAAACAAGTAACACGTAACCTTTTCAAACTATAAACTAATTACCATATATTTTTATAAATACCTTATATTATCTAAACATCTCCCTCTTCAAGCATTCAACAAAGTTGTTTAACAATACAACTGAATTACCTACCCTATCATGATAACAAAAAATCTGGTGCGGACAACACACAACTTTCACTTACCCCCGTCTTTAAAATTGATTAAAGAATTTTCAAAGACAGTTAGAGATAAAAATTTGTGAAACTATGAAAGAATTAATTAAATCACTCTTTATTAACTTTAACAAGCTTGTGTGTTAGATAATATTTTTTTCTAAAATATTTAGCTCATCAACGGTATATTACACATGTATATTACTGTTCTTATGTTCAAAAACAAAAAATTGGACTAAACAATTTTTTTTTCATTGTGGATGTAATTAGTTGACCGTTTAGAATTACTGTAAGGAATTAGTTCGGGTAGCGGCCATTAAATGAAATAACTAAATAGTTTCAACTATTTATTGCTTGCCAACGTTTCGACCCCCTTTGTGGGTCATCATCTGGGCGCATGGTGGGAGAATGGAAACTAGGTAGTCCTAATAGTTGAAACTATTTAGTTATTTCATTTAATGACCGCCACCCGGACTAATTCCTTTCAGTAATTTTTTTTTCAGTTTTCTTCTTTAGTTGTTTATCAAATTCACTCAACTTGATTATTTGGCTGTTATTTGTCAATGTTAACAAGATAATTTAGTTATTTTTATAAAATCTACAAAATTAAAGGTGATTTAGAGGAAGAACATTTTAACAATCGGCATTTAAGCCCTGTCCGACTATTTCAATCATAATGAAACCTACATCATATTAAAGCCCATCACATTTTACATCGATAAAGCGAGTTTAATCAAAAACTTTATAGTTATTTTTGAGAAAATCATAAAAAGGTGCAATATTCATGGTATAAAGTGGCTCTTCTGGTTAGCCGATTTTTATGAAAAAGTTTTTGTAACATCTTGGGCGTATAATTGTCTTAAATATGAAATTTCAGTTTCATAGGACTTTTCGTTTCCGCCCGCGATTTACCACACACACACACCTTTTTGCGGGACTTGGTTATCTGGACTCAGTTGACCCTAAAACATGTATTTCCTCTGAAAACTGAAATTCGAAACTTTTCACGATCGCAATACTTTCTTTTACTATATATTCCATATACATATATAGGTAAGTGAAAGTAAAATGAAATAAAAGATTTAACTAACTAATTATATAATACTAAAAGAAAATACAATTATTGAAACTATGAAGAAAATATGCTTTATGTATATTTAATCTATCAGGTTCCTTAATTATTCTGCCAGCTGGAGTAATAGTAGGTTGAGGTAAATCTATTGCCGAAGTACTAGCAGCTTTATCAATTTCTGGATTGTCTTCCTCATCATCACAAAGTTCATTGTTAATATAAAAATTAAGGTCTCTGTTATACAAACTTTCAACATTCTCAGTTGAAGGAGCTTTGTACTTTCTAATAAAAATTGAATTTCTTCGATACATTTTCCCGTTCATTTTTATCAAATACGCTCTAAAATTAAGCTTCTTTAAAATAACTGCCCTTTCCCATTCTTTTGTAAATTTATTTTGTACCAAACGATCGTAACATTCATCAAATTCAACTATATTTTTACAGTTTTGGTTGGAGTACAAAATTTGGTTATTTTCATCACAAACAACTGGGTCATCAATAAGATAAGGTTTAACAGAACTATTTATAATAGGAAGCTTTGTTCTAAGATTCCTACTTTGGAGGAGCTGTGATGGTGTATAATCGAACACTGCAGCAGGCCAATTTCTATAATTAAGTAAATATAAATATATGTCCCCATTCTCATGAAAACATTTTTGTAACATTGATTTAGTCTAACCGACTGCCTTTTCTGTCCATAAGACTATTTCTTTTGGGATAATAGGGACTAGAATTAATAATGGTGAAATTCCCTTGATCTGAATTTTTTTAAATTTAAACGAACTAAGCGGATTGTTGTCCGCCACTATTTTTTTTGATATTCCGTAGGCAGCAAATATTGGCTTAAGGCACTTTATAATTCATAATGAAGTTTTGTCTTTTAAGACCTTCAGTTCAATCTATCGAGAATAGTAGTCGACAAGGACTAAATAACTACTGTTATGGAACTGTTGAATGGTTTTTATAAATACCTTATATTTACCAAACAGTTTCAACTATTTATGGTTTGCTTACGTTTCGACCCCCCATTGTGGGTCATCATCAGCGCTAAAAAAATATAAAGGAATTATAACTACAATGGGTAACTGTCTCGCTCCTGACCTCACTAATATCGAACTTAATGATCTCGTCGACTCAATAACCGCAATTTATAAAAACGAAATTATTTGTATTAAAAAATACGCTGACGAACTCTTCCTAATTATAAACCTAGAAAAAAATCCCGGTATCCTAAAACCCTTTAATTCTTATAATCCACGCTTCCGATTTACTGTAAAAAAAAAAAAAAAAGCAACTTAGCAATCCCCATTTTAGACCTACATATCACCGGAAAAACGGTCAGTTCTATTTCAACTGATGATACACCAAATCCACCTTCATCTTCACCTCATTACCAAACGACTACTTCCGAAGGGCCAACATTGTGATAGTATCCTAACTATCAGCCATATTTTAGAAGAATGCCCTTTTTATAGGACAAGTTTAAGCAAAATTGGACTCAGACCTAATATATCCTCCATACTCTCTGACAATGAATGAAATATTTCGGCGCTGTTTAGGTTTCTTAAGTGTCACCTATTATTTAATAAAATATTTAGATTAAATATTTATTTATTGAGAATTATTACAATCTGTTTCAGAATGAACAATAGTAATACTGATATGAGACCACATTCATACAATACATACAGAAAATCATAATAATAGTCAAATTACTAATAAAATATATTATTTTAAATTAATTTTATTTTTATCTAATATTTTATTTCATTATTATTACTATTATTATAAGTTTAGCCTATTAATTTCTATTTTTTATTTCTGTAATTATAGAGAAATATAGGCGTTAATGAGCACTGGTGGTTTTACGCCTCATAACCCCAAACAGCAACAACAACCAAGTCCACCTATTACGGTGGACCTCAATTTTTTCTCCCAACATCCCTACCATCGGAAAATAAATTTTGCCAAGAATCTCGCCTGCCGTTGCCTCTCTTAGTCCGCATACATCTTTAGATGTTTTGCTTTGAAGTCCTTGGATCATTTCTGAAATCTGCCCACTTAACCTTCAAACATCCGGTAAACAAGGAGGACCATAAAGATGAGAAGAATATTTTTTTTACATTTGCAATTTTCTTCAAAGCAATTTAAAAAGGAAATTCATATAAGGTAAATTGATTTATCAGCTCTATTTAATCAGTCTTTTTATTGATCTAACGATCGTAGTAATCGAAATCACGATTTCATTAATAATTTATTTAATTATACAATAATTTATAACTATGAAAAGGCATGTCAGTGGCATGAAAAAGATTGTCCATCAAGTGTAATGGATGTCAATTAAATGACTAGCTTACAGGGAATCAGTTTCTGGAATTTCAGCAAAGTCAATAATTTATAGCAATGTCCATATATCACTGGTTAAAATATAATAATATACCTCTAGTAAATGATAAATTATATCTATTTCTATAAGTTATGAGTGCATCTGTGTGTTTTTCTTCCCACTAAGGTTTTATTTTTTTTTTAATTTTGAAAAATAAAACTTTTACTCCTGTTTCGTCAAAACTGAACTAATTAAGTTTAATTTTTCAGGAATACAAAATAACATAAATATTTTATTACTTTCACTTACTTATGTATAAAATATATACATAGTGAGGAAAGTATAAGCGATTGTGAAAATTTTCGAATTCCAGTTTTCAATTGAAGTATACTTTTAATGGTCCCTATAGTCCTAATAAGCGGATAGTGGATAGAGCACTAGTCTACTGTTCTGGATCCTGGGGTCGAATACCGGCTGTGGCAAAATATTATTTGTTCTGCTATTTTGTTATAGTGTGGTATGGAGATCCTCTTGGGGCACACTCAGCCTCCATAAAGTTGGTACCCAAAATATGGTGATAGATAAGTATTTTACTTTCAATTAAAGTTACATAAAACTTAAAGTTACACAAGATATAGTGGTGTTTAAAGCCGGATGGGCTTTTTTACACTCTACATGTAAGCACTTATTAGAATATTAAGTCATAATTTAACAGATAAGAAAAATAATAGAAGGGAAGTTAACAAAAAAAACACTATAGAGACAGAAATAGACAAAAAAAGATATAAACAAATAATTAAATATAAAAATCATAAATCAAATAAAAAGTAAAAAAATTAATCATTTCAACCATAGAACAATATGTTTTAGCCTCTTTTGCGTATAAATTGTATACGTTAAATCAGCTTTGGAATAATTCACAATGTCCCTAATATGGTCATGCTCACTATCATCACAAGCTTTGAAAAAATCAACTTCAAAATGAAAGTTGATATGCTATGCGCATTCAAATAGTAATGCATGAGATTAATTGAGACGTTGATTTCCAAAGGATACTAAAGGACATTTTTTTCGAAATTAATATTTCGTCATATATGTGTTCTAATGGTTTAGTTTTATCTAGATCCGTCATCAGATTCTGTCTAAAAAAAACATGAAAACTAATTTTAAAATGTATTTAAAAAATGCTTTTCATTCTAAAAGGTACTAAATCCACATTTAATTTTTTTTTTTTTTCTTTTCCTTATTTAAGACAACTTACGCCATTTATTCCATAGTTTCATGTTGCTGTTGTCAACTGTTGTTTTCTTCTTTATACATACAATTTTACCTTCGTTTGCCATTCGTTGAAATTCAGATGTCTACTTGGGAGAATTCACGAGAATATTACATAGAATGGGTTATGTAAATTAATCATAATTTTGCATATTAATTTTAATATGTGTTAAACTGCTTCACTTAGGCTGGCAACGTTTTCCCCAAAATAAAATGCAATGAGTTCATCTTTTACGACGGCTTAAGCGTATGAATAAATAATTCCGATGGCTATCAAACTTGCAACTTTACGATCAACGGTTATTTATATTACGTTAGTTAGTAAGTAAATTAAAAAAAAAAAATCTATATATATATTTAAATCATTTTTTTTGTTTAATAGTGTATTAGTATAGTGGTGATCGTTCGTTCGTCTTTTCTTATCAACTTGATTACTTTAAAACTACACATTTAAGTTAATAATCTTCAAGGCCAGGTAATATGATAAAATAAAAGAATATATTTCACTTATAACATATTTTTATGAGTTACTTAATTGTGAATTATAATTAGCAACTCTTTTTATATCTATGTTAATTATAAGATCCTATCTTTTAATATAATTTTACAACGTTCCGTGGTAATTTTCTCATCATCAGGTATAATATTTTTTTTTTTCAATATCATCATTTGATCTCATTTTTATGTAATTCATAAAAAATTAATAATTATTACTTACCTTGAAATCTCTGAAAACTGACTAAAATTTTAATATTTTGAAAATTTAAAAGAGGATAAAGATGTAAAAATTTTAATTACTGATTTAAGATTTCAAGATATGTAATAATAATATGAAAAATCGTACATTTTTTTTAAGAATATCATATATTTAATATGTTATTGTTTGTAATAAAACATTGCTAATAGAAGAGTTGTTCTATTATTATAATATATAATACTATAATCTTGTTATTAGATAGGTAGGGGAGGGGTTTTAGGGCGATAAATATCTACATTATTATGCCCGATCGAATTATTAGAAAAAATAAACCATTTTGTTATAATTTACTGTGGTTTATAATATTTTTTTTTTGTTTATTTATCATTATATGTATATATATATATATATATATATATACATATATATATATATATATATATATATATATATATATATATATATATATATATATATATACACATATTTTTTTATTATTTTTTTTTTTTTGGAGGGTTAGAAAAGGGAGAGATTGACGGTTAATAATTATTTTATCTGCCTATGGTACGTATTACTGAAAATTGTGGCCTGCATTCAATATTGTACATTTTTTTATGATTAAAGTTCATTATAAGGTTAGTTATTATTAACCGTACTTGTGTGATGTCTTCAACTCCTCAAATATTCCTATCTTAATTAAACTTGAATAGGAAAAATTTAAGACTTTAATTGTAACCTCATCCGACTAGCATAGTAACATAAAGTGACGTTAAATGAATTAACGAAATAATGAAAGGGCTATTACGTGGGATGGATTTTTTCTCCTAACCCCCTACCGTCAAAAAATAAATGTTTCCAAGAATCTCATCCAACGGTGGTGATACCTCCAGTGATAACCTCTCTTTGTCTGGTCCGAAATATCATCGAACTAATATCCAACGTATTAAGATAATCCTAACCTTAAACAGCTTTTCACATAATGTCATTAAAACATTATAGATTTATATTATAACGTCAAAGACACTATCCCTACAGTTCCCGATCAGAATTCACCCTAGATATGTTCATATAGATCTCTATCTCACATTCTATATCTGTCTGAAAAAAAAAAAAAAAAAAAATCCTTTAAAATTTCCTTACCTCCCTTAAAACTAGGATTAAGGAACAAACATTCTCACCACTTCACCAATACTAAAGGCCCAATCACTCCTCAATATCGTTCCAATATTTTCTACAAAATACCTTGTTCAGATTGCAATTTATCCTTTGTGGGCGAAACTAAAGAAAAACAGTAAGCCAACGAACACCCATGTAGACGAATAGCAGTAAGCTATGGAGTGAAGTAATGAATTATATATGTGAAAGTGTTTTAAAAAAATAAGTCTAGAGAATAGGGAAAGAACCCCGAAACTTTGATAAATGATGTAAACAATGATGAAATAAAATAAATAATTAACAAAAGGAAGTTAAGATGTGCTTATTTAAGTGAGTAATATTAAGAAAAACTAAAAGAAACATAAATTCTCTGTATCCTCGGGAAACCCTCTAGCGTCAAAACTCTGGAAACAGTCCATAACATTCAGTCATTCCTTTAACTTTGACGAATGTTTTTTTTTTTTTTCATTTTAGATTCTGTTCCAGATCCGGTACCTAGGACTCCATCTAGACAAACGTCTTACTTGGAATCCTCACACTAGACTGAAACGACAAGAAACAGCTCGTAGATACCGCTTACTACAACACTTACTGGACAAACGATCAAAACTTTCCACATACTACAAAAGATTAATTTATATAACCATCATTAGGCCTATTTGGACATATGGGATTGAGTTATGGGGATCCACCAAACCATCCAATTCTTCCCGCATTCAATCCTTGCAATCCAAAATCCTCCGAAAGATCCTAAACGCCCCTTACTTTGTCACCAATAAAATAATTCATAAAGACCTAAATATCCCATTAGTCGCAGATCTAGCCCGAACTAGATATTCCTCCTTTTATTCCAAATTACCCGTCCACTCCAACCCACTCGTCCGCAAACTCTCATCTCCTATTCCTGATCATCTTCCTAGGCGGCTGAAAAGACGATGGCCTCGAGACCTACTTAGCTGAATAAACTTTGAAGTGCTACCACTGGGTAGTTTCTTCACATGCCTGTATCACGCCCACTTGATCTATTAGCACATTTACTTATTGTATTTTATTGTAATACAGTTGTAAATTTCTTTTAAATAAAAAAAAAAAAAAAAAAAAAATATCTGCTCCAAATCATAAGAAAAGACTTATCGCTGAATCCGTCCACATCCAATGTTATCAAATACGGTTATTCATAAAACTGATAAACATGTATCTCCTCCACCTATAGCCGCATAAAGGCGAAGACGAAGTAGGGAGGAACACAAAAACAAAAAAAATTCCTTGTATTTAACTTTAAAGTGCTACCACTGGGTAGTTTCTTCACATGCCTGTATCACGCCCACTTGATCTTTTAGCACATTTACTTAATGTATTTTTTTGTAATACAGTTGTAAATTTCTTTTAAATAAAAAAAAAAAAAAAAAAAAAAAAAAAAAAAAAAAACTTTGCTTGCTTAAAATGGAAGAGAAAAAAAATTCGTTTTCGTCATTTAATGATTTTTTTTCTTTCCGAAAATAAAAATCCGCTACACAGACGGTTAACAAACTTAACCAGTGTGTATGGCGATGATGCCTTAGGAGAAAGCACCCTCCGTAAATCGTTCGCTCGGAAGACCAACAAATTTTGACTTGAAAGATGCAAAGCACTAGGGTTGTCCTTTAACACTGTTGATGATGGCCAAATTTAAGCATTGGTTGCAGACAACCATCCCTTTTCGACACGGTATATCGCAGCAAAGCGTAGTATATCTCTCATAAAAATATTTACAAGGCTCTGAAGTTTTTATTTAAATCACGAGTAAAAAACACTACAAACTTATTATACAGCCCAATAATTTCTCTCTAACTGAGGAAAGCGGTCGACTATAGATATAAATAGACATTATTTATTGTTATTCTTAATCAGGAAGAAATACGAAAGCCATTTATGTTTACTTCTTCAATATGCTTGCAAGCGTTATGTTTCAGCACCATAACACCTGACACGTTGGCTCCCTACCCCATGATCCACCATGCGCCAGATGAATGAAGTCAGCCTCCACTCCAGGACAGTCATGGTCCCAAACAAGAGCAAGCCTGGAGCCGCGGCCTCCAGAAGATTAGAGACTTCTCCAGGCTATTACCTCACCGTCGCTCTTCCTTCTGCTTTTACTTCCCTCTTCGGCTTCTTTCTTGTGTTTGGTCCGCGTTTCGAGGGAAATGCCTCTTTGACGTAGGTACATCCTGCTCTGAAAGTACAAAGAACGAATAAAATATAATTACCGTATAACTCTATGGAACTCCATTCCTTCCAATATCCGGGACTCCCAAACGCTTTCAAAAATTAAATCCCGTATATTCAACCATTTCCTGTCAATTCAATTCATTAATAACCCCAAGTAGATACTAATTTCAGGAAAAATCGACAAACGAAACAGGCAGATACGTTTGTTTATTTATTCGATTTTTCATTTCCATGGGTACATCCAAGAGCGAATATTATTTGAAGCGATTATCTTTTTGAAGATGTTTGAATTAATAACATATTCTTTTGCAAACATTCTGAAGAATCGTCATTACTTTTTTTTTTTAACTTTATATTTTTACATTTTTTTTTTTAAATCTTATTATCAACTTCCAATTCACTACAAAAAGCTCATTTATGTTACCGTCATCAGACCCATCTGGACATATGGGATCGAGCTTTGGGGATCTTCTAACCCATCTAATTCCTCCCGCATCCAACCTTACAATCCAAAATCCTTTGCAAAATCCTAAATGCTTCTTATTTCGTCACAAATAAAATCATCCCTAACGACCTTAATATCCCATTTGTTGCAGATCTTTCTCGTACCAGATATACCACTTTCAATTCCAAACTCCCAAACCATATAAACCCTCTTGTCCGCAACCTATCAACCTCACATATTCATGACAACCCTCCGAGACGATTGAAAAGAAGATGGTCTCGGGATCTACTTACTTAAATAAACATCGAAGTCCTACCGCTGGGTAGTTTCTTCACAAGCCTTTCACGCCCTTTATTATAATTCAACACTATTACTTATTGCATTTATGTTAATATACAGTTGTAAAATTCAATTAAATATAAATTTAAAAAATCTTATTATCTTTTATTATATTTTTATTCTTCTGTTCTCGTGTTAATTTTTTTTTTTTTTTTTTTTTTTTGTACATTTTTACTAGGATTCATTTTTCGAGTTATTTTATTTGTTCATTCTATTAGTTTAATTCAATTTTTTTTTTCAATACTTTACTCTAAGACTCCTGTATTATGTATGTCCACTTTTTATTTGTTGTAATGTTATTCTGAATGGACTTGTCTCAGAATAAATAAAGAATTATTATTATTATTTTTAATATAATCCGATATGAAGAGTAGCATGAAATGACGTCAAGTATATGATGAAAAAGAGATTCACTTTTATTTTTTACTTTCCCTTACCTATAGATGAAATATATAATAAGTAGCCAAGAAAATGGTTTAAAAAATAAAGAAAAACTACATCAACTGAAAACTTTGGCGGGCTATAACAACAGGGATATTAGAAATGATTTTCCCGCTTAATTATTGTTTTTATATAGCCATATCATTGCACAACTTGTAGAAATAATATATATGAAATAAAAGGTTAATGCATTTTGTCTTATATTTTTTATTGTAAATAAAAAATTTAATCCTTGATCCTTGATTCAAGAAAACCAATTAAAATACTTTAAATTAACTTTAGGAAATAATTTACATCTATCATGGCTCTCTCACACTAAAAAAGTATTTGCAAATTTTTTTTCTTTTTTTTTAAATTATATTTTATTGATTTTTACAACTGTATATTACATAAATACAATAAGTAAAAGTGATGAATTATAATAAAAGGCGTATAAGGCTTGTGAAGAAACTACCCAGCGGTAGTACTTCGATGTTTATTTAAGTAAGTAGATCCCGAGGCCATCTTCTTTTCAATCGCCTCGGAGGGTTGTCAGGAATATGCGAGGTTGATAGGTTGCGGACAAGAGGGTTTATATGAGTTGGGAGTTTGGAATTAAAAGTGGTATATCTGGTTCGAGAAAGGTCTGCCACAAATGGGATATTAAGGTCGTTATGGATGATTTTATTTGTGACAAAATAAGGAGCATTTAGGATTTTGCGAAGGATTTTGGATTGTAAGGATTGGATGCGGGAGGAATTAGATGGCTTAGTAGAGCCCCAAAGCTCGATTCCATATGTCCAGATTGGTCTGATGACAGTGATATAAATGAGCTTTTTGTAGTGAATTGGAAGTTTTGAACGTTTGTCTAGTAAGTGTTGTAGTAATCGGTATCTACGGGCAGTTTCCTGTCGTTTTAGTCTCGTGTGAGGGTTCCATGTAAGACGTTTGTCAAGATGGAGTCCTAGGTATCGGATTTGTTCAACAGGTATGAGTGGCGTATTATTAAAGGATACGGTAGGGCAGGAGGTCATCGGTTTTCGACGAAGGGTAAAGGTTATTTGATGGGATTTTTTAGGATTTATTTTAATCCTCCAGTTCCGACACCATTCCTCAATGGCTGTGATGTGGGACTGAAGGATTTGGGATGCAGCGGTTGGATCGTTATGGACGGATAACACACAAGTGTCATCCGCGTAAGTTGTGAGGACAGTGCTAGGATGGAGTGGGATATCAGCTGTATATACCGTATAAAGGATGGGACCTAAGATACTACCCTGAGGTACACCTGCAGACTGAGAAATTATGGAAGAGTAGGAAAGGTTATGATTTACTTGAAAGGTTCTATTAGTGAGGTAGGAACGGATTATGAGGAAGTATGTTGCGGGAAGGAATTGATGGAGTTTATAAAGGAGTCCTGGGTGCCAGACTCGGTCGAACGCTTGTTCCACGTCGAGAAAAGCACCCGTGCAAAACATTCCTCGCTCCAATGTGGAGGATATAACATCCACCACACGGTGGCATTGCTGAATTGTAGAGTGGGATGTCCGAAATCCAAACTGGTGGTCAGGAATGACGTGATGCATTTCTAGGATCGGGTAAAGGCGCTTTAAAATGAGTTTTTCTAGAATCTTGCCCATGATAGGTAAAAGGGAGATCGGACGGTATGAGGATGGATGTTCAGGAGGCTTTTGAGGTTTTGGGATCATTTTGATTATTGACATTTTCCAAGGTTCAGGAAAATAGGTGGTTCGGAGGGTGGCATTAAAGATATAAGTGAGGTAGAGGATAGCCTTTCGAGGTAGCTGTTTAAGGATAAAGGATTTGATGAGATCATGACCAGGTGCTTTTTTAATACGTAACTGATGGATAACGTTAATTATTTCAGAAGGATGAAAGGCTTTAGGAGGTGGGGACATTTGGAGTGGAATAGCTAGTTCTGCTTCAATATGGTCAATATGGGTCGGATTAAGGATTTCAGGATGTGGATTAAATATTTTGGAAAGGTGTTCACCAAATATTTGAGTTTTTTCTTCATCTGATCGAGACCAGGTAGAAGATTCGGTAAGGAGTGGGTGATTAAAAGTTTTGAATTTGAGCAGATTTTTGGTAGTTGTCCATAAAGATTTGTCATTTGGTCTTAGGTTTTCTGTGAAATCCTGAAAAGTTTGCATTTTGAATTTTCTAATTTCAGTTTTGAGTTTGTTAGTTAGGTGAGTATAGTATGTTTTGTCGGATGGGTATCTGGACCTGTGCCACTTAGCCCTTGCTCGCCGTTTCTCTGTTAATAATTTTCGAATATGAGGCGGTAAGTTAGTGTCGCGGGAATAATTATTTTTGGGACGTGTTGAGTTGTTACTAATTGCAATACCTATTGTTCTTGTCAGTTTTTCTATAGCAGAGTTAATTTGTTGTTCTGTCTTTAGCGGAATCTTTAAGTCAAGTTCGTTTTCTAGATGAGAGCGAAAGTTGTCCCAGTCAACATGTCCTGTGATCAATGAAGGAGGGAAGGATTTAGGAATAGGGTTTGAATGCAGGAGAAGCAGAACTGGGCTATGGTCTGAGGAGAGGTCGTCTAAGGATGTTACTGTTGATTGAAAGGTGGGAATTTGGGATGTGACGAATATATCAAGAATATCAGGGCGCTTTTTCAGGGAAGTAGGCCAGTAAGTAGGATTTTTAGGTGATAAGACTGAATAGCTGTTGGAAGTGGTGACTTAGGAGAGAATCCGGCCACGAGCGTTGGATGTTCGGCATCCCCACCGTTGATCTTTGGCGTTGTAATCTCCCCCAGCAATGAAGCGCGGACCAAAGGACTGAAATAAGGAATCGAGTTGGTTAGAGGAGAGGGAAATCCCAGGAGGGCAATATACAGCTGAGATGGTTATGTTAAATGGACGGCAGGATAAGGCAAGAGAAGTCGATTGGATGGCGTCAGTTGGAGTAGAAGGAATTAGGGAGTGAGTTAAGGAATTGTGAATAAGGATACAAGAGCCAGCGTGGGATGTTTTGTCAGGGTGATCTGATCTGTATGTGATGTAGTCGCGTATGTAAAAGTGTGAATGAGGTGTGAAATGTGTTTCAGTCACAAGGGCAACGTCTATGTTATTGTCGTGAAGAAAGATGTCAAGTTCGTCTCTGTGATTAATCAGACCATTGGAATTCCATAAGAGAATAGCTAGGGTCTGCTTATTCATCTCGGGAAATTAATCGGGAACTGTGATAGGAGACTTGTAAGGAGATTGATGAGTGGTTTGATTGTGTTTTGGAGGTCTAGAAGGAAGGATGAAAGAATAGATGTTATGTCAGTTGGAGGTTGGTTAGGATTGGGGTAGGAAGGGGTGTTTAGGATTAAAGGATTAATCTGTTTTGGTGTGGGTAAGATTATTCTTTGAGATTCAGCAGGTAATGGAGCTTCAAATGAGAGAATGTCCTGAACTGCAGTGATTAATGCAGGTGGATGTTTGGGATTGGTCTGTGGAGAGATTAGTGGCGGTAACTTGACTCTCAGAGAAGCAGGTTTTGGATCATTTATGGGTATTTTTGACTGAGGGTGGGAGTTAAGAGGTTTAGAATGAGTTCTCTGAGGCTGTGAATGTATGGTCTGACGGTGATGAGAGGAGATCGGGGGTTGAGGATGGGATGTCTGCGGCTGTGAAGTGGAATCTTGTGGCGATTGAGGTCGGGGCAGAGGTTTTGTGGTTATTGCAGAATAGGCGGAGGTATTGGAGCTTGGTGGTGGTTGATACACGCTGCCTCCTGGAGCTCGATGGATGATCGGAGTAGTCCTGGTTGAAGGGCCGGGTGCTTCATTAGTAGTGCTGGAGGTCTTCTGTAGGGTTCTAGAGGATATGTTTAGGATCTTTTGTCTCAGCATATTTTTGTACACTATGCAGCCTTTATAGCTAGCAGGATGACCTTCACTGCACAGCGCACATTTTGCTGGGGTGTCCCGAGGTTTCAAACAATTGCTAGAGGCGTGTGGGCCAGCACATGGGCCAGCACATCAGATGTGCACATTTGACACATCTGGCTGGATGATGACAGTAGCCTTTTGTGTGCCCAAGATTTTGACAGTTTGTACACTGTACTATGTCATCTCTCTGCCTTGGCTCTTCAAATTTTATGCAGGAGTAAACAAGCCAGTTTACTTTAAATATATCTGGATTATTAGTAGCAGGCTCCAGGTCTACGAAGAATAATGGTAAAGGGAACTTTTCTGAGGGATGAATGACACAAGAAACGTGTCGCACGCTAAATCCTAACTCTTCTATATCCTTCTTGATGGCCTCTGTGGGGTGGTGTTGTGGAGACCCCTCAAAACAACGCGGTAGGTTTTATCTTCTTTTAGCTGATAACAGTGAAATTCATAGTGTTTCTCTGTTAAATATTTGACGAGTTTTTTATAGTTCTCTTTGGTAGTAGTGTTGATCTTAACGTCTTTTAATCTCGCGAAGCATTGGAAGTTAGTTTGTCCTATGAGTGCAGATATTTCTTGGCCAAACTTAAAGAAATTTTGAATATTATTGACGTATATGGGTGGTGGCTCAGGCTCATTGAATTCACGGGGTGTAGAGGATGTTGATGACATATTATTGATGGCTGCAACGTTGTTGCTGGAAAGTGCGGATGTGGAGGCAGTTTTGGTTGGTTGAGTGTTGGCTGAAGGTGTACTTCGGTTTTCTGGAGGGCAATTTTGCTTAGCTTTGGCTTTTTTATTTTTTTTCTTATTCGGTGAATTACTACCAGAATTTGGCTGTACGTTCCTATGGCGTTTTTGTCGCGTCCTTCTAGTCAGGTACTGCGAATCAGTCTCACTAATCTCACTGAACGGAGTTTCATTGTCTGTGTCCATCACTGAATTCGCGTCAGACATAATGTTTATGTATAAGAAAAAAAAATGAAAAAAGAAAATTCCCCTATTAAATGATTACCATATAAGTATGTTTATATATATTAATATAACAAATAAAAATTAAAAAATCACCTATTAAAGAAAAAAAAAATAAGATATAGAAAAAAAAAATTATATACCCTCTAAATATTAATAACAAAAATTAAATAACTCCTTAAAAATTAAATTATGTACATAACTATATACAATTGATAAAAAAAACATTTTAAAGAAATATGAAAAAAATATTCTAAGAAAAAAAAAGATTTCTAGGTTATCCCGGGATACGAACTCAGGACGGTGGCAGGTAGATTCCTAGTGCCGCGACCGTGAACCTGGAGTGCTGGCTGATAAGAGTCTGTAGGGATTAACTGCCACGTCAGTTAGCCCAAGTGACACTGCTCAGTGAGCTGGCTATTAAAATAAGAGCACTAACCTCAATGTTTATAGGTGTAAAGTGAAAACGTTCAACAGAGGAAACTTTTTGTAAAGGCTGACTGCTGGTCAACTCCATACACGTAAGTTATACAGTGAGAAAGACAGAGCGACACACATAGTAAACTTGACAATCGGCCATGACACTTCCTTTTTTTCTTTTGCAAATTTAAAATGATAATATTTCTATTTTGCAAAAAATTACAATGGTGTGAAAAAGTCCTTAATATTCAATGCTAATAATTTCTCACGGTAAGATTCTACCAATGAAACCTTTGATGTAAAAGTATTTTGTTTATATTTTGATTTTGAATTGTTTTCTAAAATTTCTTAAAGACTTCTAAATATTGGATGGAAACGTTGTCATATATATATATATATATATATATATATATATATATATATATATATATATATAATATATATATATATATATATATATAAACAATACCAGTGATAAATAACAGTAAAAAAAAAAAAATAGTAATAGAAAACCCATCTTTAACGTAAAAATTATATTTTATTTATTCGAATGATTTCTCATAGACAGAAAACATTATTTTTTAATTTTACTTGTATTATTTGATGAAATATCTAGTAATTGAAGAATTGTGATTCTGCAAATTTTCGATTTCTAGTTGTCACCGAAAATACACGTTTTAGGGTCCTCTGAATCCAAATGTCAGTCCCGCAAAAATATGTGTGTATGTGTGGTGAGTCTAGCTCGAACACCGTGAGATTAGGAAAATATGCGCCCTAGATGTTACAGCAAACTTTAAATCAAAATCGGCTCACCAGAAAAGCTACTTTTTTATGTTTTTTTAATGGCACTAAAGATTTTATTTAACTTACCCTGTAGAAAGAAAATTTAATTGGCTTCCATAACATGTAGATTTCATTCTGAGTTGAAAGGTCTTACAGGGCTGAAATGCCGATATCTTAAATTTTCTATTTCTGAAGTACCTTTTATTTTTATAGGTGGAATAGTCAGGAATCAGTCATTTTTGAAAAGTTTTTAATTTTGCCAACGTTTCGGCTCAAGCTTGTGAGCCATCATCAGGGCATTACTGAGCCATGTCCAAGCATAAACTGTTTTCAGCATAAACTGTTTTATTGAGTTTATGCTTGGAGATGGCTCAGTAATGCCCTGATGATGGCCAAGCTTGAGCCGAAACGTTGGCAAAATTAAAAACTTTTCAAAAATGACTGATTCCTGACTATTCCACCTATAATAGTTTCTACAGTCGACTATACACCCTCAATACCTTTTATTTTGTATATTTTAAAACATAAACTTTAAATATAGTGGTTGAGTGAATTTGTTAGCAAAAATATATTTTTTTTTTTAATGTAAAAAAAATAAAGTAATATAGATGTATAATAAAGCTTTGGAAACCTAAATATTTTAGAAATTTTAGAATGAAGGGAAGCTTATAAAACAAAGTTATTCTTGTAAATAATTTTATAAAGTAATTTTAAATGTAACACAAGTTTCTAGCGAAACTCGATAGAATTATATAACCTTTTTTATCTCAAATGTTACTTAAAATTTCTTAAATTGATTTTTAAAAACCCCAGTAAATGAATTTTGTGTTGTGCGAGCAACTGCTTTTAAAAATATTTATAGCTTTATTATTTCATAAAGAAAATTCTGTTAATTTTACAATTCTTAATATGAAAAAAAAATTGTTATTGAGGATCATAGATTGGATGTAAAATATCCTAACCTTTATTATAATAAAATGATATTATTAAAATTTAACTCATTAATATTGAATTTTATTAATAGTATAAAACTAGGATATAACTACATCACAAAATAGAAATGATATTATTTGTTTGTATTTTTATTTAGTAATAAATTTCTGTCAGTTATGTAAGATTCTCAGTTATGATGTATTGTATCTTTCTATTAATTTCAAGCTGTTCTAGTAAAATTTTCTAATCAGTTTTGCATTACTTTATTTAATTGTAATTTTTTTATTTTTTTTTATTCCCTCGGTTACATCAGCAATACACGACATTCACCTACCTCGAAAATTCACTTAAAATAAATGAATAAAGAAACGTCACTTTATTCTCCTGTGACTAATCGGACGAGGCTACAGAGGGAGTCCTAAATTTTGTCTATCCAGGTTTAATTAGGATAGGGATCTTTACCGAGTTCCTGATATCACACAGGCTCGGGACCATTTTTTTATGTCCTCTCCGAAGGACAGCATAACTGAGGATATTTACTCCCATTAAAAAATCCTTGGACAACCTGCGGATTCGAACCCGTGACCTTTGACATAGAAGGCTGTTATGCTAGCCACCCTGATTTCTATACTCTTTTTTTATGCTTTCCAAAAAGTACTTTATCTACATTCATCTAAAGCAGTACTATATAAATATTATATATTAATAAGTCATGAGAAAAATGCAATCATTTGGAGAAATACATAATTAACTCAGTATAAAATCAACTTTAAATTTTAAATTACCACTTTAAACCACTAGTTTCAATCCTTGCTTCCTCTTCTACTCCTGACAATCCTCCGAGGCGTCTGAAAAGATGGCCCCGAGAACTTCTAGTGTAGATTACCTAGTGGAGTGCTGCCAATGGGCAAATTTTCTTTATGTACATTATCTATGTATATTATTAGGAAATTTACTTGATATACTTACTAATACAGTTGTAAACTTCAATAAATGAATGAAATAAAATTTTAAAAAAATTTAATTTATGGACACAAAAAAACACACACATAATAACTTCAATAAATAAAAAAAAGAATTAAACTATGGACTCAAAAAATACATAATTATAGAAACAAAGTAAATTATATTATAGTACGTTGAGTCCTCTAAGAATAACAGTGGTATACTATAAAAAAAAAGTCAAGTGTCTGGCATAAAAACATATGAAACTAAAAAATTACTAAATAAAATTATACTTATATGGTATAAATAAAATTATACTTATATGATATATGATATTAAAGCCCATTGAATTTTACATCTATGTAGCGAATTTAATCAAAATCGTAAGCGTTGTTTTTTAAAAAAAAAAGGTGCAAGATGCACTCAGTTTCGTAAGACTTATCGTTTTAGTGGTAGACATACCACACACAGGCAGACTTTCTGGCGCAATGTTGCATTTGACTGTGTGTGTGATTAAAAGCCAAGGTTTCAAAAATATTTTACGTTGAAGTAATTTAAAATAATTTTCCAATTAAACCTCGCAGACCCCACGGATATAATCCAAAGGGGGTCCGCGGACCATTTGTTCGGAACCACTATTTTATGTCAGTTATTTTTATTTCTAATTTTATATAAACAGTAATTGCGCTGGAGTATACCCCGACCGCTGGAGAAGGCTCCAGCCGAGACGAAACGCCGTGAGAGCGGCGCTGAAGAGAGCCGCTGTGTCGGAAGCCGTCTAGCAATTAGCGGAATTGGTCAAAGGCCCTTCAGCCTCCCACGTTCTCGGAATCTACCGCGTCGCGCAGGAAATACCAATCCACACCGCGCTGTACTCCTCATACCGTATTCATTCACCAATAGTCCATCTGGCTCCACACTTCCCGAGTCCGGGTGTCTGTCTTTTACTGGGTCAACAAGGGTATAGAGGACAAAGAGTTACAAGCTACGGGATGCCATGGAAGTAATAACCTCGCTGATGAAACATGAGATCAATTCTCCAATCGCAACCAATAGCCTTTACCCTTCGTCGCAAACCTATGACGTCCTGTCCGACAGATCCGTCAATAGCTCTTCGCATATCGCTCTCTCTTGAACAAATCCGATATCGTCTTACTTGGATCCCTCAAACAAGATATGAAATCGCTCGACGTTTCAGGTTACTTTAAATCATAATAGACGAACATTCTAATCTTCCAATAAACTACAAAAGTCTCATCTACATTACTATAATAAGGACACTACTAAACCATCGAATCCTTCCCGTTATTCCTTATAATTCATAATCCTTCGTAAAATCCTCAATGCTCCTCACTTTGTTAGGAATAAACTCATCGATATACTCGTAGATCTTAGTATTGCATATATTGCTGATTTTGCTCTAACCAGATTCATTTCTTTAATGACAAACTTTATTCCCACTATAAGCCACTAGTTTCATACCTTTCTTCCTCTGCAATTCCTAATAATCCTCCGAGTAAACATGATTTATTCCATAGAAGTTTTATAAAATATTCTTTACAGACTAATAATTTAAAAAAAAAAATATGAAATCATAAACTCTGATATATAATACATATTAAGTAGTAAGAAACAATCTGGTAATATATGTGACGTTGATTTCTATAATGTCCTTTATACATTTTAGGGAATTTTACTGGAAACACTAAAATCTCCCAATCCTCTGCTATAACAATTTATTTGATCCATTTCAAGTTAAAATTTAGGTTTTTTTCCTACACGAAACGGCCTTATAGAAGCGAATATCATTTATTGTAATGCTTCCTCTTCATCTGTCTTCTCTTCTCCCGAAGAGACAGATGCTCTGCGTTCCTACGTTTTCTCTCTCACACCACGCAAGACCCTTTTCGGAGCTCTTCTTTTCCATAAGAACCTTTATTCCCTTGAGCCCATCTCTGCCCAAACAATCTAGGTATGTTACTTCCCCAACTTGGTCCATATCATCTTTGACTGGCATGAAATATTCTGTTTCATTTTTATAACAGTGTATTATTTTTTTACTTTTATTTCTATGTTACGAAAAGGAAAGAACGAAATTAAATAGTACCTTTTGGAAATAATGTATTTCTGGAACTTTTTTTGTAAAGACGTGTGTTTTTGAAATAAAGTCGGATATAAAATTTCGATACCAGAATTTCTCCTAGACTGCAAAAAAAAACAACAATAAAAAATAGACATGTCAATCTATAAAGTAATGGTTATCCCAGGCAGGAAGAAATTTAGATTGCGGACGGATCAGCGTATTTATAATTAATTGAAATAAACAAAGTTGACAGAAAATAAAGATTTCAAACTTTTTTAATCCAAACCAATAATATAATATAACTAATATTCAAACTTCAGGTTCTAGCAACCAATTTTATATAATAAATACTTATAATAAAGTTTCTAAAACCAAAATACATAGATGAACGATATTTTCTAAATTATTTTCAATTAATCAAGAGACGTGATCAATCTTAGCCTCTGACATTCGGGCAAGGTTTATTATTACCCCATGACATTATAAATTTTCTCATAACTTACCAAAGAAAAGTTTTTATGAGGTGTTGAATTCATTCAGTTGGTTTGTTTCATTGAGAAATTTTGAATAAAGAGAGGACTAATAACATTACCGATGGTTTCCTTTATTTCACTATATAAAATTAATGTTTACGATTTAAATATTTTATGTACAAGCAGGAAAAGAACTTGATGTTAGCATCATAAAGCAATGCGTTTATATTTAATTTCTGATACGGAAACTTTCGGAGCATTTTTATCCTAGTAACACTAACATTAAAAAGAATGTGTTTTTTTAGGGTGAAAAAAAAATTAAAAAACAAAGAGTGATTTTTTTTTCATTGAAACCAATATTACTCCTAGACAAGGTCCAAGCGCAAAATTAAGAACAAAAATAATTATCCACTAAATTTCTGAATAGGAAACTGGTAAAATTTTTGATTCGACACAGATATAGCATTCTAAAAAAACTGCCGATCCTATAAAAAATGTAGTGCAAGGGTGACTTTTTTTCAGGTAAAACAATATAGTTCCTAAACAATCGCAAAAAAAAAGAAGTTATATACGGGAATATCTTTAAACTTTCAATGCCAGCCTTTTTGACACTGAGCTGGTCAATGAAGCTACAAGCCTAAAAAAGTTGCAAAACGTGATTTGATAAAATAAAGTGACTCGTTTTATTGAATGACGATTGAGGAAAACAAATAACATATGTAAATTAATGATTTTGGACCTATATTAATGCCTTAGATACGGAAGGTATGCGATAAAATATGAAGTAATGGAATTTCAATTGTTGATAAAATTAAATTTTATATAGTTATTTTTAAAAGTGTGATTAATTGAATGCTTTATTTTGATTTATATAATTTTTTTCGTTCGGATGCAATATTTTAAAAATGAAGCAAAAGACTTCTAAACGTCAAATGATAATATATAAATAATGTAGGAATAAATATACGATTTAAGAAGAGAATTGTTCTAATTTAAATATAATTAGTAAATTCTTAGAGAAATCAAAGTCTCATTTTCATGAAACCATCGTTATGATTATGTTTAGATATAATCGAATATAAACACCGTTATTAAGAGAAAAAAAAAAGTGTTACATTATAATAATGTGAATGATTTATAATTTTAGTTTTTATAGTGTATAAGATCACAAAGTATTTTAAGACCTAACAGTATATAGGAATCACCTGTAGCAGGGTGGCTAGCATAACAGCCTTCTATACCAAAGGTCACGGGTTCAAATCCTAAGTTATGCAGCCCTTTAGAGGGGACGTAAAAAGGTGGTCCCGAGCCTGTACGATGTCAGGTACTCGTTAAATATCCCTCTCTTAATTTAAACCTGGATAAGCAAAGTTTAAGACTCCCACTGTAGCATCGTCTGATTAGCCACTGTAGCATAATGTGACGTTAAATAAACATACTAACCGTCTACACAATCATAATTAATACTTGCACTTTTTATATCGAATATATTAATTGAAAAAAATATAATAATGTATAAATAATATTTGCAAGGATGGAGAAGATATTCTTATTTTTTTATTCATTATTTATGTTGATTATATGCAGTGGGAGTAAATGACAAGGCATTTATCGAACCGACTGGACGATAGAATATACGAACCTCGGCTATTCAGGTAAAGGAATAAGGCAAGGTAATAATAGTTCGTGATATGAATAATTGTTTTTGACGTGCCTAAATATAGCCTAACTTTGTTATTGTAGAGCAATGGAACGCTTTTTTTTGACGCTGACAGATTCATTTTTATTCCAGGCACTAGTTATTTTTAAACACCTTTCAGCAACAATGTTCAATGTAAAAAAATAAAATAAAAAAAACAATTATTAATGAAATATTGTTTAGTTCACGTCAATCATATTTTTTTTTCTTCTTAAATACAGAACATCAATCATGTTTGATACATATCTTTCTTTTGTTCTTTTCGAAAAGGGATATCGTTATTTCTAGCTAACAGTTAACATTTTAATTGCTTTCTTAATTTTGACATTAAATAGAATCGTAGTATATAACAATTTTGTTTTATTTTCAATGTAAGCAAATCATTAGTTCTACAATAAAATATATAATATTATATCAATTTTATTTTTATTTTAATTTATAGTTTGTGTAATTAATATTCATTGATTAATGTTCACTTTATAGCTATGGAATTATTCATCATTATGCATTACTGTACTTCATATTTATTAATGAAAAATTTGTTATTGTTAAAATTGGTTAAAACATAATATAATATTTAAAAAATATATTTCTAAAATATCCTACTGTTATAATGAGTTAACTTTTTTAATATATCAGTTTATTTGGGATGACAATTTAAATAATATCTCAGAAATATCAATAATATATATTATTCATTTATTATTCTTCCACATATTGATAAAAATATGACATATACATAATAAACTTCTTACATCATATATTATATACAAAATCCTTTATTCAGATACGAGTTATAGCAATAATAAAGACAAATTGTTGATTGATTTTGTAGAAAATTAAATAATCATTCATTTTTTCAGCGAAAATCATGCGTATATGTGATTTTTTTCAACTCCGATTAGTTTTTACCATATACCATGTAATTCAAAGAACATCATGCAAAGTAATATTATTTTTCATTCATATAATGAACATGTTTTGACAATCGTTTAAATATTTTCTAATATTTACGCTAGTGTATTATCGTTAGATAATGTTTAATATTTTATAACAAATGATATGTGATATTGGAAAACACGCCTCCATATTGATGAAATTTATAAATATTTCTAAATACTACCATAGAGTACATTGTTTTCAAAATTAACTAGTTGACCGTGTGTTAAATATGATGGATGAAATCTTATGGGCTGCTGGCGTAAATAATTAAAAAAATCGTAAATATTAATAAATAGTAGTAGTTATAATATTATAGTATTATATAATTATAGAAATAAAATAAAATAGGTGCTTAGTATTTTCTGATATTTTATGACCGCCACTCTAACACCTAAATTGCTAACGAATCAAATAATTTTGTTAATGGCAATCACCCGTGAATCAGAGGCGGATAAACAATTTTTTTTTGAACATTTAAATATGAAATTTTTAAAAAAACTTTAAAGCATTGTCTTTACATATTATATTATAATCTGTTAATATTGTACCAAATTGCTATTTATTTGTAATCATTAAAGAAAATATAACTACAGCAACGTAACTAAAAATGATAAAAATTAAAATAAATTATAATACAAGAATTATTGGCCTCAAATAGAAAATTATGGAAAATTTGTAGGAGGGTTGGTAATTTTACTACTAAATAAATTACTTATTTATCTTGCTAGAATTTCGGTGTGACATATTCAGATAAATGATTTGTTATTGAGTATCTTCATTCAATAACCCCGAAGATGGACTAACATTAAGGGCCAAAGCATTGGCATAATAGATAACTTTTTTAGAAATATTTTAATGGCCAAATTCTAATAAAATAAATTATAATCCATTATTGTTAGCTGTAGCTGTATATTTTTTTAATCTGTATATACTAACAACACTAACATGAATAGTAGCTAATATTTTATTATCCTTAAATCCTCTTTGTATAATTTTTATTTAATAATTATTTAAAGATAAAAACTATTAATTTTAAGGTTTTGGAATGGATTTTAATCATCAAAAAATAATTAAATAAAATTGGTTCTTAATTCCTACAATCGCTTATTACACAACATCAATTATTTTAAGTCGACATAAATTGTGTCCTGAAGATGGAGAAAAGCGCCGAAACGTAGACTCAAAATAATTAATGTTGTATAGTAAACGTTTCAAAGAATTAAAAACAAATTACTTATAATTATATATTTCTAGCGAGAAAACAAAATGTATTTTAAATAAAATTGTGATTTGATAAATTAAGTAGAATTTCAGAATTCAACAGTAGGATAAAATCGTGTCTTATCACCATTATATTTAAAATTGCACTAGGTTTCGGTTATCTTAACTTGATTCATCAATAATTTATTCAGGGACATAGTTAAATTTCAGGATATAACTATTAGAGACAATCAAAATATCATTAATTTATCTGATAATATTATTAGTAGCAAACATTGAAAGTTGATATCCAAAAGATACACCATATCCACAAGGAAATTTTACAGAAAGCGCAAAAATCTCTCATTGCTATATTATTAAACCAATTCATTTGATTCCTTTCGCATTAAAATCAACAATTATTTTTTTACTTTATTAATAACACTATTAACATACATAACACTAGTTATGTAATAAAATGTTTTAGTATGACTTAGAACGAAATTAAATTAGTAATTAGTACCTTTTAAAATTAATTGCATCTCTGATTCCGGTTATAAAAGACTTAAGAGTTCATTAGACAAAATCAAACAGAAGATTTAGAATAAAACTAAGTGATGAGAATACAAATGTGTCAAAATATTAATTTCGTAAAAAATGTCTTTTAGTGCCTTTTGGAAAACAACGAATAAAATGTTGGAACCTAAAGATTACATATAAGCAGAAACGTTGAACAATTTTTATTAAAGTGGTGTAGTATCAAGACAGACGTTTATTTCATAATTAAATAAATTATTTTGTTGACACCAATGATCCAGGCAGGTAGAAAGGGAATAACATTAAAAAACAAAAAATCATAATAAAAACAAAACAAAAACAGAGTGTTTTAAGGTAATAATATGTATACATTCCTCTATTTCCAGGAACATATTAAAAATGATCGATTGCTTTTCTATACGGAGAGTGATAAGAGGTGATAAGAACGGCTGTTTGCAGATGAGGCCGCTAGAGGTGAGTGGTTGGCTGGAGAGGGCGTTGCCCCCTCCACATTTTCCCCACCACTTTACCCCTCCACTTTACCCCCTCCAATACCTCCTCCATGATGGCGGCTGGTTCGGGGCCCGCCCCACAGGGCGCAGCACCTCGGCGCTCGATAGCGCTCTATCCCCACCACCGCCCCTTTATCCCCTCCACCTTTACCCCCTCCCTCTGATCACCAGGTCCATTTCAATAACTGTTTTTATTTGTAAATTACTTTTATAATGAACTGTTTTTGTTTTGTTTTTATTTAACGCTTTGATCAATCTTACCTTTTACTGTCAATTATGCTTGTGATGTGCTGATAAATGATTTTTAAATGAACAGTCAGCTTTAATTGTATTTAATCTAGAATATTATAACATGGCTTTTTATGTACTCCCATTCTCATTATATGATAAAATTATAGATAAATAAAATTATCGACAATCAAAATTATCATCAATTTATTATCAGTACACGTGTACATTCTTCGTAAATAACCGTTTAACTTTTAAAGAGCCCTCCTCAACGATAATAAATTTCATAATAATAATAATAATAAAAGAGAGAAAAAATTTAAAATGCTTCATTCAACAACATTACCCAAATATAATGGGTTGCTTTGTTATACACTTCATACATAATCAGTCTATAAGATAACAGTTAAACATTTATTTTTCAATATATTTTCACTAATGAACAATTTTTTTTTTTTTTTATTGATAACAATTATTTTAAAGGTTAATCCAAACCAATGTTTCATTATCATTCTTAGGGGCTATATAAAATTTATTACATAAATATTAAATTAATGTCAGAAAAAAAAATTACAAATATAATACCAGTAATATTAGTTATCTTAGCGAAAAATAATGCATAGTACCCTTAAACTAAATGTATTTCTAATTACTAATACACAATTTTATTATTTTTGAAATCAAATATTACTTTCGCGTATTACTAAAGTAATATTTACAAAATCTTAAAAATTATCATCTTTAAAATTTAAATACTGTGTTCTTCCTACGATTATAACTAACAAATCACGCTTTAGGATACCATTGTTTATTTTATATATACTGATATTAATGAAATTTTATATTAATACTTCGACTGATGAAACAATTAAAATAATAAATCGCTAGTTATTTATATAATACATAAAGTAATAATGAATAATATATCGTAATGTTATTAAATTTATTATTACTTTCTTATTTTTCAATGTTCTTTTACTTTCACTTATTTATATATAAGTATTTCGATCATGAGTTTTTTTTTTTTTATCCTTTGATGTTAAATAATTAATGACGTCAATAAAGTAAATACATATTTTACATGAATAGTTCGTTAGAAACTATATAAATAGTTCGTTTACACTGTTTCTATTGCTACTTACTAGAACATGACGTTATTTCTATCAAAATAAATATTACTTTAATGTAAGTTCCTAATGTTTTTAGTTATAAGATAAGATATTCTTACAAAACAAAATTTTAAAAATAAATACATTTAAAAATTTAAATATTGCATTCCGATCATTATAAGTATCGGCATATCTTAATAGAAATTTTAACTTCTTCACGGTTTCGTAATACTTTCTTTTATTTATTTTTTTTGTACTTATACAAATGATTTAATTATGTATAAATATTTGACTGATAGGAAATTCAAGATAATCCAAATTGCTAGTTATTTAAAGAAAACATAAAACAAGAATGAAAAATATGTGGTAAATCTATTAAAGAAACTCTTCTAGTATTTTCCGATGTCCGTTTTTTCACATATATCTATGTTAATCGATCCACAACATAGTGTATTGTAGTTAATGAATTAATTAAATAAGTTTTAATTCTTTAGTATAAACGTTAACTGTAATGTGCTAGGAAAATATTTATATATTAAAGATTTTCTCCAGCTCTATTCGTAGCATGTAAAACTAACTGTAATTCTAGTTGTAAGTATAGTCGAAATAAAAGTTATTAATATAAATATAATTAAAGGCGCTAAAGAGGTAGAGAAAACATTAATCAAGTTGTTGAACAATATAGCCACGTGCTTTCGATTTTCTAACATATACTACAAATATTGTCAAAGGAAAACCTTACAATAATTTAATTTGATCAATATATCCATTGAAGAATTAAAAAAAAAATTAAGAAAAAAAAGGTATATTGAACACTTCTATTTCTTTATCTTTTTTTCAAAAATATATTTTTATTATTTTTTAATATGAGCAGTATTTAACAATGAAGTGTACTCTTTTAGTACTATTTTTAACTTTTAAATTCATTTTTGTTTTCTTTTGGTTATTCTTTATTGAAAGTTATACATTTTTGAAGATGGTATTTTAAATTCCGGAACGTATTTCGGTTTAAAATTCTGGTAATTAGGTAGGTATATGTTTTATAGTTAAGGAGATATATTTAAATAGGGAAGGAGTTTTGAATATGTATAACGAATTTTGTATATTTTTTTTAATTGGTAAATTTTTTGTTAACTTTATATACTAGAAAAGAGATAGTAAATAAGATTCTAATTATTTTTAAAATAAGCGGACTATCATATTTATTTTATCTTTATTTTTTTAGTTCACGAACTATTGATTAAAATTAATATTATTTTCGAAATTCTGAGGGAATATCTTTGTCCGAAAGAGCTGATAGACACGTCAACTCCCGACCCGACACGATCGTAAAACTCCGTCATTATTTGTCCGTTATAACCAGATAGGCCATCCAGGTGTCAAGCATATCCTACTTCCAAGATACTACAAACTATACGTAGTCATCTTTGGAGGTGTTGATGCTTGTCAATCCGTAAGTTCGATGGTTTTTGTAAAGTCAGTAAAAATTTATACCATTTTTTATTTTTTATCGAAATTTACAACAGTATTCATAAAAAATGTGGTGCACAACACACGACTTTCATGTGTCTCTGTTGTGCAAAACAATGATATATTATACTTATATATTATTATACTTGGAAAAAATTATTTACTTAAAAAAATAGTTTTTAAATTCGTTCAACTTGTATATTTACCCGATTTTTATTAATAATTCTTTTTTTCAAATATGAAAAATTAAAGGTACTTTAGAGAAAGAAAATTAAAAATTTTGGCATTTAACCTTATTCAGAATATTTCACTCAGTATGAAATCTACATGATATTAAAGCCCATTAAATTTTCCATCGATATATGGAGTTTAAACAAAATCGTTTATATAAATTTATAGTTTTGTTATATATAAATTTATAGTTTTGTATATATCGTGTGAATGTAGTATGAATGTTGTACGTTATCACTATTAAAAATGTCCTGAATTGGACAGATTGTAATATTGCTCAATGAATAAAAAAAAAAAAAATAAAAAAAATCTGCATTTAAGCCCTGTTAGACCATTTTATTCCGAATGAAATTTAGATAATATTAAAGCCCATTAAATTTTACATCGATATAGCGAGTTTAATCAAAATCGTCAGAACCGTTTTCGAGAATATCGTAAAAAGGTGTGAAATGCATGGTATAAAGTGGCTCTTCTTGTTAGCTGATTTTGATGAAAAAATTGCTCCAACATCTTGGGCGTATAATTGTCTTAAATATGAAATTTCAGTTTCAATGGAATTTTCGTTTTCGCCCGGGAAAATCTTAATAAAATTTTACATAGTGAGTTAAATAAAAATCGTTTTTCATAAAATCATACATAATGTATGGTATAAATGTCTTCTTGGTATCAACAATTAATTAAATACAAGATCTGGAAACAATATTATTTTAAATATTAATATATATCCTTCGAAGGTTTAAAACTAGTTAGTTAGGCTGAGAATCAGTTACAGATCGAATCAGCAACCAATAAAGCAACTAGATCGTTATGGAAGATTTTATTACTCACAGGAGAATTTCACGAACAACTTTGGATTTTAAGATTGGATGTGGAAGGAATTCGGTAGTTGAATAGAATCCCAAAGCTTAATTCAGTTAGTCCAATTAGGTCCTATTAAAAGCCATGTAAATGAGTCTTTCTTAGTTAATTAGGAGCTTCAAGCGCTTGTCTTTAAGTGTTGAAGAAGTCGAAAAAGGCGGGATTTTAACAAAAAAGTTAGAATAAAAATAAATAAAACCTCTGTGGTATTAGATAATAATCTTTAATAAGTAATATTGTTAAATTTATTCATTTTTATTTTACATAATATTTTAGATTTTTAACAGAAAGTTAAGGAAATAATACCATTACAATTGATAATAAAGAACCTATTATTTTATGAATAATGTTATCCGTTAAATATTTTCCTTCCTTGATATGGGTTTAACTTTTCGGACAACTGGACAAAAAGTATCTAACATTGTTTTCGATTTTAATTCTATTTTCTTATTTTATTAATATATTACAACATTTTATAGTGATTATTTTCTACAGTCATCTGTTATGAACTACAAAATCGGTAATAGGCCTCTAAAAACTATTATATATTTTTACGGTTGAGAAAAAAAAATGGATTTTTATGGATTTATTTATTCATGGATTACCAAGTATGATTCTGATTAAAACATAATAAAAATGCTACATATACTTCACATTAAATAATTTTTGTGTAACTTCTGTTACTAATTATCAGTATCTTGTCAAGACCTTGTGTCAGAATTAATAAATTTATTATTACAAGAGTATCAGTCGAAGTAAATAATACTAATTATTTATTATTAGCATGAATTTCATGTAATGAAGCTATATTTGGATTTGTTCAAATAAATCCAAATTTTCCACCCACCCACCTTTATTAAACATCTTGGATTTATATTTAATAGATTCCTATTAGAGAATTAGGGTCATCTTTCTTTAATTACTAATTATATTATACAATTTCCCGATATATATTATAAAATCTGTCATATATATTATCTCTAAAAAAAATAAATCATTGTATAGCTTCAAGTAATATTCACTCAATCTAATATAATATAATACTGTCATACAAATTTAAATACAATAAATTATGCTGAAATTACTAGGCTGATATTAAAAAAAAAAAAAATAAAAATAATAATTGGCCATTTTAAGTATTATTTGATCAATAACTGAATAATCTGTTTACAAGTTTCCTTCTATAAAACTCATGATTCGTCAATTATATTTTTATTTGATATAATTATGAGTATGACTTTATCCAGAAAAAAAAACCCACTAAAAATTAACCTTTCCAAAAATTTAAACAACCAACATGTACTTGTAGCTAAAAATTTTACAAAAGTTATGTTAACGTAATTATTTCAATAAAAATTAAATAAGGTTTTTATCGTTCGCATGTTCGAAACTTATGTATATCTTTACATAACTTTATAAAAAATTGTTATTGCAAATATTAAAAAAAATATAATTATAACTAAATAACAATTACTTAGGAATGTGAGGTATTTAACTTTTAAAATAACCTGTATTTGTCTTCCTTGCGTCACGGATCTCCCGATGCGGACATTTGTGGATGTGGTTCACCCTGCCCTATCACGAAATCTTGTTAGGAAAAAGTAAATCATTAACTTGAAAATAAATTTTTAAAAACATAATGGCGTTTCTAGAAGAAAGTTATAGATTAAATTTCAATAATTGATTTTGTAACGTTCCCTGTATTTTTCGGAGACCGTTATTTGACCTGTGATCAGCCAGGTCACAAATTCTCAATTTTGTAATCGTTACGAGACAGATATCTGACATTTGCGGTGGAAAAAAATTAATTTATCTCAAAATCTCAATTATTATTTATCCGCAACAGTTATTTTTCTAACCTTTAATAAAATAATTGTTTTGCAACTGTGTCAGCAATTTTTATTGTATAAAGGTTATGGGTTGACTCAAACCTTGTATTTAAAAAAAAAATTCTATTAAACTCAAAACTCAAGGCTACATTTCACAAGAGTCATATTTTTATAGGAATTATGTTCATAGGATTTGTGATGATTAATATTAATTGATGATTAAAACACCATTAGTCTCCAGAAATCTTTTATTTTTTTAAATAACATTTACTTACATGATTCATTTTATATCTCATCTCTAATTTTTTTAATAATTGTTTCATTAAAGTCCATGTTATGAAATTAAATAAGAATTATCAAAAATAATTGTATAATTTCCGTAGAAATTAATAGATTTAACAATATCACTTACTAAAGATTGTTATCTAATAGGATTTTTTTTTTTTTTTTTTAAAGCCTACTTTCTCGGCTACTTCAACTACTAAGCCTAAATTCTAATATCTACAATATTGTATAAGGTAGAGATGAATATATTTAACAATATCAGTTGTAAAATTGTTATCTAATATTCCAGAATTTGTTTATTGTTTATTTGTTTATTTATTTAATGTCACTTTATGCTACTATGGCTAATCGGACGATGCTACAGTGGGAGTCCTAAATTTTGCCTATCCAGGTTTTATTAGGATAGGGATCTTTAACGAGTACCTGACATCGCACAGGCTTGGGACCACCTTTTAACGTCCCCTCCGAAGGACGGCGTAACTAAGGATTTTTTACTCCCATTAAAAAATCCTAGGACCACCTGCAGGTTTGAACCCGTGGCCTTTAGCATGGGAGGCTGTTACGCTAGCCACCCAGCTTCAAGTGATCTCTTCCAGAATTTGTTTGTTTTTTTTTTTTAATTTTTTTAATCCTGTCTTTTTCGGCAAATTCAACACTTAAAAGACAAACGCTTGAACCTTCCAGTTAACTACGAGAGACTCATTTACATGACTATAATAGGGCCTAATTTAACTAATTGAATTAATTTTAGGGATTCTACTCAATTATCGAATTCTTTCCTCATCCAATCTTACAATCCAAAACCTTTCGTAAAATCCTCATTATTCCATGATCAGTGAGGAATAAAATCCTCCATAGCGATTTAGTTGCTTCATTATTCGTTGATTTGACCTAGAAATCTTACTTTATCTTGTTTTATATTTACATAGGTAAGTAAAAATGAAAATCATATTTAGTATGTTCAACTTATGTACTGATTTAAAAAAAAAATTAAAAGAAAGGATTTGGTGGTGAAAAGAATTGTGGAATTAATTAATTAGAGGAGGAGGAAATGAAACAATGTATATAAAAAATTATTAATTTAATTGTTATTTGGTACATTTTTTAAATTATTACATTCTAAGTAAATATAAGAAAAAATATTATTTTTAATATTAAATGTTGTTAAAAGTGAAGTTGGTTTAATCCAGTAGATTACAATATAACAAGCTGACAAAGCTAATTCAGCCTATAGTATATATTTTTAAAATGTGACAAAATATATTTCATGTAAATATGTGCAATATAAAGGAATGATTAAAGGTATGTGAAATGTTTTATAACAATGTGAAAACTAATGTTGATTATCTTTTAATTTTAAAATAAATGATGTTGATAGGACCCTTGAAAATGGCAAAGGCTGAAACGTAGGAAGAGGAAAGGATTTTAAAAAAAACCTTCATTCGAATAAATTGCAATTATAATAAAAATTAATGTTCAACTTATTTATATTAAAATATAAATATTTGGTGTAATAAACCTAGGAAGTTATCGACTTTAAAATCAATGGAAAAGGCACGGAATAAGAAAATTCAAACTGTGCTTCGAAATAGGTGCTAGTTATTCCCTAAGCAGCGCAAATGCGCCATCAAAGCCCTATCAAGAAGCATTGAGGGCTTGACGAGGTTTGGCCCTAAGGGCTAAGCTTAGCGTATTGATCCTCTCGTCAGGAGTGTTGTCATGTGCCCTTTTTCAAGTGCCTCTATGGTGGAGTTTTTTACCTTCTGAAAATCATGATATAATCGGATCAAATTATTAATAAAACACTATAAAATGATATAATTCAGATATCTTCATAATAATCTATGATAATTTTAAAATAGAGAAAGGAGCTTTTGTAAGTTAAAATATCCATCTGATTTCGCTGTTAAATTTAATAAATTACATTCTGATCAAGTACGGATATTTATCATAAGTATATTAAAATTGTACAGTATACTAACTAAACTTAATGAAATCCGTGGCATTAATAGGTATTTTGTCTTATTGTTGTAACATATAAAAAGTAAACAAACCAATTAAATTAAATATATTTCAGGTTTAAGTTCGAATAAAATACAAATCGTTAGTATTTTAGAAAAAATGTCCGCATATTAGAAGAAATTGATTTTTTTTTTTTTTAATCATTCTTTTATTGGTATTTACAACTGCACTAACAAAAATACATCAAGTAAATGTGATGTGTTATATAATACAATGACATGATATACATTTAGAAAAGCTTCCCATTGGAAGCACTCTAAAAATATTCTACACTAGAAGGTCCCGGGGCCATTTCCTTTTCAGGCACCTCGGAGGATTATCCGGAATTGAAGAGGAAGAAAGGATTGAAACTAGTGGGTTAGAGTGCGAATGGAGTTTGTCATGAAAGGATTGATACCTGGTCCGGGCCAAATCAGTAACAAAGGGAACATTAAGGTCTTTATGGATAAGTTTATTCGTGACAAAGTAAGGAGCGTTGAGAATTTTACGAAGGATTTTGGATTGTAAGGATTGGATGCGGGAAGAATTTGGTGGTTTAGTAGAGCCCCAAAGCTCTACTCCGTAAGTCCAAATTGGTCTTATAATAGTCATGTAGATGAGCCTTTTGTAGTTCAGAGGAAGGTTTGACCGTTTGTCTAGTAAGTGTTGAGGCAGCCTAAAGCGGCGAAAAATTGAATTTTTAAATGCAATTAATTAGAATTGAAAATCGTATTAATATTAAGAAATAATTTTAGATGCAGTACATATTTATTTTGCCTAAAAGCAATATTACACATCTACTCATTAGCTATTGAAAGGTCGCTGTAATTACAATATTCTATATGAATTAAAATTAAAATTGCCATTGTATCGAAATTGCGATTTGTATTCCAGACGACATATATAGAAGTTAATCAGTTATCTCTACTCGGATCTTTCATGCCATTATTTGTAGATGTTTCGTTATATGATTTTATTTAGGCATATTAAGATGTAGAGAAATTAAACTAAATAACAAATAGCTTACTAACTGTAGTATCCTCGGCTAAAGGAAGTGATAACTAAATAAGTTTTTGACTTAATGAAATACTTTATGAACAAAGTCGCCAAGGGTGGAAGAAGTGGTTAGGGACGGTTAGAGTTGGTTAGGGGTAGCTGAAGGTGCTTAGGGCTTCGGAATCAATTGTGGAACATGGTCCGGATGTTATGGTTATCCGCAGCACTGCATACATAAATAAATCCTCAAATGAGTGACTAAAAACGAAGTAACTTCTAAAAATAATAAAATAAATTATGAACAAAGGGTGGATAGTAGTGTTTAAGGATAGTAAGACGTGGTTAGGGAAAGTTAGAGATGGTTAAGGATGGTTGGGTTGGAGGTGGTTAGGAGTGGTATTGTTCTCCGCATTACTATATAAAATATTTACCCTAGAAAAAGGAAGTAAGAAAAAAGTAATTTCTGGAAATAATAAAAAACATTATAAACAAAGGGGATAAGATTGGATAGTAATGGTTAGGGATGGTTAAGGGTGGTTAAGGGTGGTTAGGGGTGGTTAGAGGTGGTTTGGGGGCTCAGATCAGTTGTGGAACATTGCATAGTGGTATTGTTCTCCACATTACTATATAAAATATTTACCCTAGAAAAAGGAAGTAAGAAAAAAGTAATTTCTGGAAATAATAAAAAACAAAGGGGATAAGATTGGGTAGTAGTGGTTAGGGATGATTAGGAATGAACAGAGGTTGGTTGCGGATGGTTACTGCTCAAAATAGTAGTAGAGGTGGTATGGTTATCTGAAATTACATATAAAATATTTATCCTCAAAATAGAAGCCGAAACGTACTTGTAGGATTTTGGAATTTTCAAGATAAACAGGAGCGCATATTACATGTCTGACAATAAATTACCTGGCATTAGATGATAAATGATTTTTATTTGTATTGTCAATTTCTACCATTACTCGCACCATATTGCTGCTTTAAAATATGGCGTTCTTGAACGTTATTCATTAGCAGAGGATTCGTTAACCTTGCGAACAACCTACAAAACACCCGACCATCACCAAGGTCCACGGTACCATGAACTGGCCACCGCTAATTGGCGTAGATGTTGGCTATGCTTTGATTTCCCATTGGACTGCTCCCCCGATGGTATCTCCACCCCGATCTAATACGTTCCATTACGCGTGCATGGAGGCTACATGAGCACCGGTGTAGGATCCACTTACCGACAGTTCCTACCGTTTTATCTCCATCATTATGGCTAATTGGTGGCCACTAGTTGTTCGTATCATTGGAAATTACAGTCTTCGTTGAGAGCTTTGTGATCATAACTTGTCTAATTACAATGTTCTGATTGATCTTAATGTCTTGTATTCTTTTTCTTGTCCGTTTCCTTCGCCTTTGCAATTAAGACATTAGGATCCTACGATAAATTCGCGGGATGTTTTGCTCGAAAAAAAAATAACATACATCTTTGCTATATCGTAATATTGTAAAATTAATTTTAGAAAAGTTTTTGATGGCGAATTCATTCTATACAAAGTTAAGTTGCTAATAGCATATTATTCTGAAATGTGGCATAATTTTGAAAGTAACTATTACATGTAATGTGCAATAATTTGATGAAAATAGAGCTTTTTTATACTTTCACTTACCTATATATAAAATAAAATTTTAGAATTCCGTTTTTCAGCGTTTTAGGGCTCTTTGAGTCCAAATAACCAAGTGTGTGTGGTAAGTCTAGCTTGAAAACAAGTTGTATAAAACTGTAATTTCATATTTATTAAACGTATATGCCTAACATCCCCTAACAAGGTAGTGGAGCCCGTGGCTGAGTGGTTAGCGCGCTAGCCTGCCAACCTGAAGTTGTGAGTTCGAATCCCAGTCCCTGGAGGACTTTTTCAAGCATAAAAATAAATGGGGATTCACTCACTATCTCCCCCGGGTAAGTGGGACCCGTCAGCTAATTGAGAGCCACCCAAAAAAATAGGCGTAGTGAGTGATGACCCTACCCTATAAAATGTCATCGAGTATCGCAGTGTGGTAGTGTATACATACCGCGCGGCCAAGGGCCTCCAAGGCCTGTCGCGCCAACCGAAAAAAAATATGCCTAACATGTTACAGCAACGTTTTTAACATTGGCGAACCAGAAGAGCCACTTTATAGAATGCTCCATTTTACGATTCTCACAAAAACGGCTGAAACGATTTTGGCTAAACTAGCAAAATTAAATGGGTTTTTATGTCAAGTGACTTCAAATTGAAAAAAAAAAAATGTATAATTTTATTAGCATTGATAAATATACCTGCAATAATAAACTGGAGCAGAAAAAATATTTTTTAATGTAATTTATTTTTTCTAAACATAAGAAGCTGTGAAGCCATGGAAATAGAAACCAAGAACAAAATAAGGATAAATAAATACCGATCAATAATGGCGACAACCCACTTTTTGAGTGGGATAGCCTTGTCTTGAGTTCTGATTTTTCTCTATAGTATCATCATGGTTTAGCAAAATTCAATTTTGTTTTTGTGTTTTTTTAACGTCAGTCTAAGCTTATGTTGCTAATCGATGCTAAAGCGGTAGTCCTAAATTTTGCCTAAACAGATTCAATTTGCAAAGGCATTGTTAATCGTTGAGCACTTGAAGCGTATTGGCACGGAACCACCATTTTACGTTCCCTCCGAAGAATGGATTAACTAAGGGTTTTTTACTCCCTTAAACATCCTAGAGCCATCTGCCGGATTTGAATCTAAGGTTAAGGTTGAAATTTTATTTTGCGTAGCATATATCAAGATTTCAACAACAAAACGAACACATTATACTGTTTTCTTATTATTTATTGTTGATAATAAAACAAATATCCGGCAAAGGTTGAGTCTTCTACATACCAATGAAACATAATATGTAAAATTAATTGAAGGTGCTAGTTTTTAAGCGAATCCAACTGCATACTACCATTGAAGAAAATGTTATTAATTAAGTTGTATTAGAAGGATGTAGCATATTTCTTATTATGTTTAATTTCTAAATATATAAGTGAGTGTATAATAACATCTAATTCCTTAAATCGAATTTAGTTTAAATGCACGAATAGTAGTAGAATCGCCAGGCAAAGCTCAATGTTATCAGAATAAAATTCGTTGACAGCACTTACCAACTTGAGATGAAATCCAAACATACAATTGAGACGTTGATTTCCAAAAGGTACTAAAGGACATTTTTTACGAAATTGATTTTTTTACATATTGTATTCTCATAATTTAGTTTTATCTAAATCTTCTTTTTGATGTTATCTTATGAATTATCAAGTCCTTAAAAAACACGATTTAGAAATGCGGTTATTTTCTTAAAGTACTAATTACTCATTTATTTTTGTTCCAAATCATTCTAATAAAATTCATTTCATAACTTTAATATGATGTTATTATTATAGTAAAAAAATAATTCTAAATTTTAAGGGAAAAAGACCCAAATTATCTAGTTTAATAATATAGTAATGAGAGATTTTCGCGCTTCCTGTAAAATTTTCTAGAATGGATATAGTACCTTTTGGAAATCAACGCCTCAATTTGTATTCTCTAATGGCCGTTTTTTAATGATACATTTCTAAATACTTCTGATAATATTTAAACTGTCAATTATTTATTTATTGACAATTTTGTCCTACACTTAATAGTAATTTTTTTATTTAAATAAAATCTTCTCTGGAAGATAAATGAATTTTGCGGCTGGGAGATTTCTTGTTTGTGGCAAATTAGTACACGTAGTTCATAAATCGAATATTTACCATTGTATAGAATTATATATGTGTTCTATTTTAATATGTTATATTGAATTTTTATTATATTTCTATTAATATATTTTTGTCCATTACCTATTGCCCCTAGATATGGCAGACATTATATTTCAAAATTAATTTAATAGAAAGACATAGTTAAAAATCTGCTAATATCAGGCTTATAAGACTCCTTTTACTGATTGTAAAGTACAGGTAGAATTATTTTAATTCTTATTTATAATCAGCTGTAGGTTTTAATTTAGCTAAATTGTTAATAATAATATATTATGAAAAGAACATGTATTCATTCACCTATTAAATAAAATTATTATGATATTATGTAGTTATGTCTTTTTCTTGCTTTTAAACCTGTATATCTTGAATGTTTTCATTAAAAGTTGATTGTGATGACTGTATTTAGGTTTTGAAATCAGCTGAGTACTCATTTTCTGCCTGTGCGAGTTGGTTTTATCTCCATCTCATTGAAAAGCGTGGTGTTATCACCATCAACCAAGATCTGTGAGATTATCCACTCTCAGTAATAACTTTCATAAAAGTAATTGGATATCATTAGGCTACCAACTTAATTGACTCCTTAATAATTAATCATTAATTTTAACTGTTCCCTTATGTCTAGTTACTGCTAAATTATTGCATTTACTGTCATGATCATATACTGAATATTATATTAAGTTGTCATATATTATAAATAAGCATGAGTTTTAAATGATTATTGGATTTCAAAAAAAAAATAAAATAATTAAGGTCTTGTAATACTCAAAATCACTAACAACAAGCAGTTATAAATAAATTTTAACATAAATTACGCTTGGTACATATGTTATTAAGTATTAATTGAGAGTAGAATTTTACTTACACTTACTATATATAGTAAGGGAAAGTATTGCGATCCTGAAAATATTCTAATTCCAGTTTTCAACGGAAATACACGTTTCAGGGTCCCCTGAATCCAAATAACCAAGACCCGCAAAAAGGTCTGTGTGTGTGTGTGTTAACTCCCTGGCGGAAACGAAAAATCCTATGAAACTGAAATTTCATATTTAAGACAAATATACGCCCGAGATGTTACAAAAACTTTTTCATCAAAATCGGCTAACCAGAAGAGCAATTTATACCATGTATTTTTCACCTTTTTTCGATTTTCTCGAAAACGGTTCCGACGATTTTGATTAAACTCGCTATATCGATGTAAAATTCAATAGGCTTTAATATCATGTAGGTTTCATTCTGATTAAAATAGTCTGACAGGGCTTAAATGCCGATAATTTAAATTTCCGTATTCTAAAGTACTTTTAATTTGGGTTGTTTTTATAAAAATAACTATATTATCTTGTTACCACTGATGAAAAACAGGTTAATATATAAATTGAATGAATTCGATACCCAACTAAAGGAAAAAATGAAAAAAATATATTTTTTAAAATTTTTAACTTGCGAACAGTATTATAGATGTATGATATACCGTTGGAAAGCTAAAGATTTCAGAAAAAAATATTATCTCATACACAAGCTTTTAAATGTTAATAGAGAGTGATGGTTAGCCGATAAAACTAAGTGATTATTTTAGATAAATCGATTTTTTAATAACACACATGTAGCTATAGAAATTTCAGTTAACTGATTCTTTAACGGATTTCACTCATTTTTATCTCTAACTGTATTTGAAAAATCTTTAATCGATTCTAAAAACGGGCGTAAGTGAAAGTCGTGTGTTGCCCGCACCAGATTTTTTATATACTTATTTAGTTCGTAAAAAAGAAATTGATGTTTATTTATCAAATCGTAAAACAATTTTAAGGGAATGATTTTTTTTTTTTGTCATTTCTCCAAATTGAATTTAATTTATGTTTTTCACTATGTAGCTTTAACTTTCCAATAGTGTTTTTATTATTAGTTTAAAGTCCTTATTCATACTTTATTTCAAATGAAGATATTTAAAATAATACTTATAGAACTAAAAACAGGTGTTGGTGCTCTTTAGAATATGATTTATATCATTAAGTAGGTTTCTTTGACTTAATTTAAACGATGTAATGTATGAAAATATATATTTATTAGACGATGAATCAGTTTTAAAGCCCAGCATTTTTGGTGGGTAAAAATAAATATATGAATAGTTTTGATATTTAAAAAAATGCAATATACCCGAAATTGCAATGTAAGTACATACTGGAAGGAGACAGTTCAACTTCGATTACAACAAATAATAAAGAATATAAATAAATATATGGAAATATAAAATACTAAATAGTCGAAAGTAGTGGATACCGGGTGGTTTATTTTTATAACTAAAATTAACCAAATGACCTGAAACTTGAATCCAAATTTTATACATTTAATTAATAGTCGTTAGATTTTTTGGACACTTTATTGAAATTATTCACCAAGTTATAGCCGTTATTTTCTAGAGAAATACAATTCCGAATTCCAAATCTTTTTTTTTAATTTAGTAAAACCAGTAAGTGCTATTAAACAAAGTTCCTTAAGATTTGAGGCTAAGTAATTATAAAGTTATATGAGTTTAATAGGAATATTTTTACACATTTATTTTTCCAAATAATTTATATGTACTTATATAAGAATGAAAATGAAGAATTTCCATGGAATATCAGAAAAACACTTTTTTTTTTTTTATATAATTTTTTTTTAATGTTTAATTTCATTATTGTTATTTTTCCGATAATTTTTAGGTTTTTAGGTATCTATGTAAAACCGAGGACTATACCATTTCCTGCTCAAGGGGTTATTAGAAGCAATGCAACGTTTCGCTAGTTTGTGGTTTAAATGAAAAACCACAATGTCTTTTTTCCTTTAATCTAACCTCTGGAATTGGCTTAATCCAATCTCGTCCTGTAAACCGAAGTTACTTTAAAAGCGTATTTAAAATAAAAAAAAAGAAAAAGAAAAAAATTTATTTATTTCTTATTGATTTGTTTATAAAAAGAATAAAAAAAAAAAAAAAGATGAAGTCTGCCATACTTGGATATTTAAGATATGATAATCCATTGACCGTATAAAAAAAATAATATGTATATTTTTTTTTCTCTTTCTTCAAGTAAATAGAATCACTTGGGGATGCTTCCATTGTGTTTAAAAAATATATAATTTAGCACTTTTTTACTGGTTTGTAAAGTAAGTTCATAGCATTATTAATTATTCTACTGAAGCCCATCTGGACCTACGGACTTGAACTGTGTGGGACAGCTAAACGTACTAACATCAAACGCATTCATCCTTTCAATCCAAAGTCCTCCGAACAATAGTAAATGCTCCTTATTATGTCTCCAACTATACCTTGCACCACGACCTTAATGTTCCTTTTATTTCAGACCTAATTCCATCCAAATTTTCTAAATTCCACCAGAATCTCATTCATCATCCTAATCCTCTAGCTCAATCCCTATCCAGCTCCACTCATCCATACAACCCACCTAGAAGGTTGAAACGGCAGTGGCCCCGCTACCTTTTGTAAATATATTGGAGTTCTAGTACTGGCTAGATTCTCCACTCAATGTGATGTATGTATGAGTGTGTGTATGTGTATATAGGTATAAGTGAATTCTTGACTTTATTGTATTGATTCATTATTGTGTATATATTTTATTGTAATTTTATGCCTTGTAAATATTGTATGAATGTAGTATGTATGATATCTTTCAGCACTACTATTGATGTCCAAATCGGGACCGATTGTAATTTTACTCAATAAAAAAAATTGTTGTTGAAAAAAAAAAAAATTATTCTATGTTTACAAAATCATGTTCACATATTCTAAAAAAGGATTACTTGAGATGTTTTTAAGCATCAGTTTCAACCGAAGTTCGTTATCTTTTAGTGGTATTTCATGATTTTTTTATTTCCGAAAAAGAAAATCCGCTGCACAGACGATTTTAAAAATTTGATGTTTGTATGGCGGTCTTAGGAGGTAGTACCGTCTATGAGTGGTTTAGTCGGTTCAGAACCAGAAATTTTGACTTGTAAGAGTACTTGGGTCGTTATTCAACTGTTGATGATGACTAAATTCCAACAAATTACCTGAAAGATGGCAACATGAATAGATCAAAATAGGTTGTATATAATTTATTAAAACTATTTACAATAATAAAGTTAGGAACGTATTTTACATCCCAATATCATAAGTTGACATTATTTATAATATATGTATAACTTTATCCAGGTTTTGAGTATCAGTTTTTTTTTATTGTCATATTATTATTTTTGGTAATAAATATCGAGTATATATATAAAAAAAAAAAAAAAAAATCTGCTATACGCAATGGGTATTGAGGATATAAGACACCATAGACAATATATATATAAAACAAAAATAAAACAGAAATAATAAATAAATTTAACAATTAAGAAATTAAATTATTTTTTTTAAGCTCCAGTAAGCCAATTAACATACCAAGTACCGTGCTAGGTTTAGTTTTAGTAGCTGGACTGTTGTACTCTTATAGTGGTCGTACTGCGAGAGTGAGTGAGGTCACACGAATTATTTTCGTGTAATGTCAAGTCACGTGAATCGTGTAAATATGTATATGTATATTTGGTTCCCAACCTTAGTCACGTGACAGAAGGACAACTGTAGTGTGTATTGGAACGATAGGGATCGGTCGATTCGGCGTTATCTCGCCTTGTCAACTCAGTGAATATTTTAATGTTATTTCCATTTGGGAAATACGTGACGTCAGGGAAAAAATCTTATCTGTTATTGTTTTTATTAGTCTATAAAAAATAAAAATATATTACTTGGATGTACTAGTTTTAATACGAATGTTGATATAAGGAATATATAGTGTCATATTTGTCTAAATTTAGTGTTTTAGAACAAGAAATTATGATAATGGACTCTGTTAAATGTTTACTTTTTATTTATTCTTCCGAAGGGATTTCAAGTTTAATTAGTTATGCAATACTAAAATAAAATATACAAAAATACTGAATCAAGAAAATATAAAGTAATATAAATATTTATTTAAAAAAAAATATATATATATATATTTTAAATCTGATAAAAGAAAACTTAACTTCCATAATGCAGAATTAATTAATAAACTTGATAAAATAAAATATTTATTAATAAAATTATTGTTGAAATAAATAGTATGGTATGAACATCGAGAAATAGAACAATAAAAAGTACAGCCCTTATTAATTTTGAATCTGTACCAATTAAACTTAAAGAGTGTAATATACATGTATTTGTATCTTTAAATTTGATGAGATAATTTTAAATGTATGATAATATAATTAAAGGTAATAATATTGATATACATCTATGGAAATTATTTTATTTTTTAGTTTATTTAAACATAAATTCTAATTCTAATTAGTGATAGTTGAATAGACATAGTTCTTATATTATCGACATATTTTAAACATATTTATTTGTAATTTTAATTTCTAGATTGTTTCTCGTTGATATTTATTAACTACATATGGGATGCCCTGATTTTGTAGAACATGAAACGTTGAAAAGAAATTTTATTTCATTTTTTTCTTTTAAAAACATTTAGCATATATATTTTGTTCACCAAAATCGGTTCATATGTATTATGCATATTTATAATATTTATATATTATATATAAATAAAATAATAATAAAAAACTTTACTCTGGCACCATCTCCCTTAAGAATAACATCATTATGCATTAAATATGAGGATTTTTGTCTAGCCTAGAAACCAATAAAATTAATTTATATTTACAATGTGCCAAAGAAAAAAAAAAAAAAATGAAACATATATATATGGATTAAAAAAACAAAAAAGAAAAGAAATAAAATAAAATCTCCTAAAAGATATGGTCATATATAATGGTTGAGGAAATTTAAAATAAACTAATTATTCCACAATTCTAGGATTATGGCAACTTAGATAATTATAATTTACATTGGAATTATTATAAGTTAGTTGAAAATTCACATTTGTTGTGCATCTGTATGAGATGACAAAAGATCTCGGAAAAGGTGGAATTTGAATGAGAGAAGGGAAGAAGCATAGTGAATATGAGTAGGTAGAGAACTCCATTAGGCTGCAGGGCGGATATAAAAGGAATGATTAAAAGATGTAGTTTTATGGGTATAAATGTAAAGAATATATGCCATACAGGTACTTATATTTTTGTAAAAATTTAAAATGCAAAAAATTGAAGGAGTCCCAACAGAAAATAAACTTTTTTTTCCTATTAACTAACTAATTGAGAAATGTTTAAAATTTTGTTAGAGAACCCCTGATATAAATCTATATTTTTCATGAAATCCGGTCATGGCTTTTAGAAGAAAATGAATTTTATTGAAATACCTTCATGAGGTTTTTTTGCATTGTACCTATACAAAGTATTGTAATATAAAAGAAGTTGCAAATTTCCATAAATCGATAAAAAAAACACATTCTTTTAGGCAATATTTCCATTTTAAGCTGTACTCCGGCGAAGCATCATTCATGACTCGCCCTTAATGATATTCAGTTATTGTAATAGGACTCTGACGAAAAAGAAGAGAATACCCAAGATAGGGAGCCTGACAAGGAAAACAAGAACCCCCGGACGTAGCGTGTTATTAAGAGCGAGCGGTTGCGTGCTCGAGAGCGGGGCACAAACTGGACCAAACCCGCCATTTCCACACACTAACAACCTTCCACTCGCCAACTTTCCTACCATCCTTCTTCTACTGCCAATGCAGGTTTCGGATAATGATATTTCCTTTGGTAGTTGTGTTATAATCACCGCCAGATAATATGTAAATCAGAACGATAAATAAAAAAATGAAAAGAAAAGAGACCTAAACGTACAGTGTTCCTTAATACCCGTCCTAATAAACAAATATTTTGTCAAATATAGAGTTATAAAAGTTAGGATTGATAAGTTGGACAAACGAAGAAGTGGTAAAGAAATTTTGTAACACAGTGTTATCACACGAATTCCTTTAAATGTACTACGGAGAGAGTGAAGCAGTAAGAAATAAGTTATTTGGTTAAAGGCCTGTTATTCACAAGCATTTCTCAAATAGAAGGAGCAGAAAAATAAACTTTGTTCTGGGACTGAGTCCCCTAAGAATAACATGAAATTTAACATAGTAAAATATGCATATTTTAATATACAAAATTAATGAGGAAAAAACAGCAAACAAAGAAAAAAGATTTAACATAAGTAAAAAGAAAAAAAAATGATAAGAAATAAATACTTTGGTGACAATATAAAAGAAAATCCACAAAAAAAAAAAAAAAAAAAAAAAAAAAAAAAAAAAAAAAAAAAAAAAAAAAAAAAAAAATGCACAGTTATTTCAACTTACTCAAACACTTGTAAAAAACTAAAAGTATTGACTATCATATAACAGTACAATTATTATTATCATTATGGGAAGTGAGAAGATACTGGAACAAAGGTATTTGTAAGTGGAGAGAGGGGTTGCTCGATGGATGTTTGTTGGGAGAGAATTCCAAAAACTGGTGGAGCAGAATAGAAAGGAACGTTTATATTTTAGTTCTGTGGGAAGGGATATAAAAATAGGAATGTCGGGATCTAGTTTCTTTTTATGTGTCTTAAAATCCCTTGGGGAATAAAAGGTCATATATCCTGAAATATATGTATACATTGTATTCGTAAATAATAATAAAATCGGAGAGTTTGGAAAAAAAAAATTGGTTTCTTGTGAATGGATTGATGGTTTGAACTGCAGATGATCGTATGTATAGGGAGAGGGCTAATTATTGTTTTTACATAATCTAATTTTTGTTCTATTTACTTGACAACGCCTTAACAGCATAATATTATACAAAATTTTGGGCACCCAGTTTCTGGAGAAAGAATGCCCCAGATGCGTTCCCGAAATCCATGATCGAACATCGGCTGATATAAAAGCGTTAATAAATACCCTGCCACATACGAACAGAAATCCGAGAGTTGCATATTAGTAGCACAATGCAATACCAACTGGGTTTACCTCATTCCTCCATTTTAGATAAGATTTTTATCTCATTAAAAACAAAAATTAATCTGCTACTTTCCATCTACTAAAATAAAACAAAATTGTAATATATAATTTTTTTTAATAGCTAATTTTATTTCTGTTTATAGTATGAATGGCTCTATCAATTTTATTTGTCATTGTAAATTGTTATTTCATAAAAAAAAAAAAAAAAAAAATAGCTATATGGGTCCAACTACATTTTTTTTTACAAGGAGTCTGGAAATTTATTTTTATTAAATTAATTATTCAATAATAATACCCGATTCTGAAAATTAAATTATGAGAATCATTTTTTAAAAGTATTATCGTCGTTTTTACCAGTTTTTTCTCCGATAGCATTTGACCCCTCACCGTAAGGCAAGGCGGTGACGAAAGAGACCAAGCATACACCGGTGATTACGGCTGTGAAACGTTAACCCGTTAAATGTTACTGCAATATGACGTCACCTCGGTATAAATCCCTCGGTAGAAAAAGGTTAATACTCTCACTGCTCGTTTATGTTACAGCATTTCGAAATGTTGAATGCACACATTTACACACAAGAAAACCGACTAAATAAAAAATAAAAACGTCCTCATTGCAGGCAATAATATTTATTAGAAAAGAAACTTAAGTGTGTTACTATTCGCGGACCAATTTATTAATGTTGGAAAAATATCCTAAATAGAAATAAAATATGAAAATCTGAAAAATATAAAACTAATCTAAAATTAAATAACAGAAATAGAAATGAAATATGCCTTAGCACCTAGAAAGAATATCTTCTAACATTCTTTATTCAAATTGCCAATGAAGGACAGAATAAAAACTACATAGCAACAAATTTTTAAAATGTAGTCAGAAAAAACACAAAAAAAGCAAATTAGTATACGACGAATATTGTAAATTAATATTTACAAATTGATTTACAAAACGTGCTAATAAAAAAGGATTTTCTAAAAGATACATAGACACAGTTTTATTTTTTAATCGTATGTTTATTGAAATTTACGACTGTATTAAATTAAATAAACTTAATATTTGTTTTCTATTAGCTGCATTTGATAAATAAATTTGTTATAAACGAAGAATAAATATATTAAATGGCATTTGGATGAGCTTCTTATTTATTTTACTTCCATTTCAATTATACAGACATCTTCTTTTCAGTAGTCCCAGGGGATACCTATAAACATGAACATACAAAAATAAGTAATTCATTTTTAAAAGTGTTATTTTTTAACCTTTTATTATCAAATTTTTTTAATTAAAAAAAAATATTGTATATAGTGAAGTGAGAATGGTTGACTGTGTAAGTGAGAGAAGTTAGATCAGGGTGCAGTCAAAAGAACTAGGGGTGGGCATAATCGAATGATCGTCATAATCGGATGATCGGACTTCGATGATTTAAATAATCGAATGATTTCATAATCGAATGATTGAATCATTAATCTGCATTCCGAGAGACCATATGCCACAATTCTCGTCTTTATAATGGCTGAACTTCCTGAGCCTAGGTGGAAATATGCATATAATTTATGTGATGAGAAAAAGAAAAAAAAAATAATAATAAAATAAAATAAAATAAAAAAAAAACCAAATAAAAACGGTCGTTCGATTAATCCGAGCTCCTTATAATCCCTCCATTATCGTTAAACAATTCAGTTCGAATGATCATTCGTTTCTCCAAACCGATTAATCCGATGATCGATTAATTTGAATGATTGAAATATACGAATCATCCGATAATCGTCATTCGATTATGCCCACCCCTAAATAGAACACACAAAGATATAACCTTAATAAACGGAGCCGACGTTTCGGCCTAAATTATAGGTCTTCTTCAGAGCGTTTGATGGAGAGCGTCAGAACAATGATTGAATAATATTGTATATATTATAATCTTTGTATTATTTTATTCATAGAATTAATTAATTATATAATTATTTATAATTATATTTACATACCTATTCACTTATTTGCGACAAAAAGCAATACGGAATACAATGAACAGTTGCCTTTTAGTGTTTTCAGGAATAAAGTGTAATTGATAAATTATGGGCAAGTAGTTTTGTGTGAGTAGAGACTTTGGATACAAGATGTTTATTTTTTCTCTCCTTGATTAGCGTCAAATGGGATGTTGTAAAGGATTTTTAGATAATAAGATTAGGATGCAGGAGAAATTAGATTATTTGCTAAAGCCCCGAAAATCGATAATTTTTTTTCCTGAAAAAAGCCTGACATAAGCTTTTGTTTGTTTGTTTATTTATTTAATGTCACTTTATGCTTCTAAGGCTAATCGGACGATGGTACAGTGGGAGTCCTGTATTTTGCCTATTCAGGTTTTATTATTATTAAAAGGCCCGGGACCACCTTTTAACGTCCCCTCCGAAGGACGGTATAACTAAGGATTTTTTACTCCCATTAAAAAATCCTAGGGCTACCTGCGGGTTTGGACCCGTGACCTTTGGCATAGGAGGCCGTTATACTAGCCACCCAGCTACAAGTGATCCTGATCCTGATCCCAACATATAAACTTCTTTTAGTAAACTGCAAATTCGACGAATAAGTTTTGTAATAATCGGTTACTAAGAGCAATTTTGTTTTTGTTTTTTAAGACTTATGTCTTACTAATCGTTAGCAAAAAATCTAAAATCAGATCAATTTTGTACCTTTATTTATATTTATGTGTCTTCTACTGTTCGACCCAACTCGATCGTATCTCTGATTCAATCTTCTGTTCCGAACCTCCAACCTAAGGCTATTCCTTCCCGATCTCGAATATCCTCCGACTCCTAGGAGTGAGTTACATCGCTTCTATCTTCCGCCCAAATCGGTTATGCTAATCCTTACCAAGATGTAAACAGGAGCGCACACCGTTCGGAAGAACAGGAGCTGTGTTAACAGCCATGCCGCGGGCGGTACAAGGCACCTCTTTGCATAATGGCTACACGGTAGCTGTCTTATATTCAAATTTGGAAATATTCTATTAAGTGGGCTCACCGCCGAGTCACCGTCTGTATTTTGAAAGGAGAGAAAAAAAAGAAAAAAAATATCATTACCGAGAGCTGAACCCTAATTTGGGTTCAGGTGACGCCATTAGCTGCGACTCGGGTTCGGGGGAATCTGTCCAGGAAACGTCTGCCCTACACAAAAACCTCTTCCGTGAATTTTACATGATCATGCATCGCTAAGAACTACCTAGAAAGGGTCCGGCTATTGTAAAAAAATAAAAAAAAAACAATACATGTACAGAAGAAAAAAAAACACTATAAGGCTAGGCAATTGACTAAATTGTTCTAGAAAAATACGGGGCGTATCTTGTTTAGGCCGGACAAAAACAGATACTTTATATTAAAATTATAAAGGTTTCCTCTGTTTATAAAGTCCACAAAAAATTCAAGTTGGGCAAAGTAAATTGTATAATTTGGTCATTTTATGAAGAATAGTAATTCAGACACTATTACTATTTTTGGATGATATTTAATGACCTTTTATCTTATCTATAATATCTAATTTTCTTTTTCAAATAATTAATAAGTGAATCGTTCTGTTGAGTTTTAAGACGACAAGATGGCATAACATTTAGGCCGAAACGTTGGCACAATAAATTAAGTTCACTTAATGATATTCTATGACTACGTATTCTATGACTTCACCTTCAACCAATTTCTCTTTGTGAGTTTAAAAAAAAAAAAAATGCAAACATTTTCCTATCTCTGACAAACGATTGCGGCAATATTACTGAACCAAATCCAATAGCTTGGTCACTAGGATACAACCGTAACTTGGAAACAACTTTCCGAATCGAAAAAAAGTCATAGAATGAAAGTTGTAGAGCATCAAATTTAAAGCCCAAAAAACTCTTTAAATTTCAGATTCGGTTGGCTCGAACATTCAAAAAATATTTATTTTTTTTTTTTTTCTACTACACGGGTCCAAAGGTTTGTGAGAAATATTTGCTGGATATGGCCCATTTAAAACATTCTGCGCCTCCTGTCCTAGTTTTACAAGGAATAACGATATTTGCATATCTATATGGGTTAGTTATACCACTTTTAATATTAAGTCTATGATTTCAATTTAATATTCAAGGCCTTTTTTGATACGTTTCAATCAACTTATTCCCTATTTCGACATATAATATTCTTTATAGTACGCACGACTTAGTTAAAAAATAGGAGAAAGAGCAGGTTGGATAAATAGAAATAGCTTTTTGCACCATATATTCAGTAGGTGTTTAAGATTAAACTTCTTTAAAATTATTGGGTTGTGTCACATAAAATGTCCGTTTTCAAGGTATAGGATTTTTTATCAAAAATACGATATGAAAACAAGATAATTTTATTCGAAGTATTTACCTTCTTTTTCTACACATTTTTCCCAACGTGACACCAACCTTTTTATCCCCGGACTGAAAAACTCTGAGCTTTGAAGTGAAACTAAATCTGAAAACGCACTTTTCACTTGATCATCATTTTCAAAAAGTTTTCTTTTGACGAAGTTTCTCTAAATTGGAGACAAGTCGGGAGAATATGGTGGATGCCTAAGTACTTCGTAGCCCAGTTCTTTCAATTTTTGCACGGAATGTTTTGAAACATGGGGTCTTGCTGCCGCTCAGTGAGATCATGAGGTACCCATGTATCGAGCTTTTTTACTTTAATGTCTGGTAGATGCACTTGAATTTAGATGTGCTGAGAGCACTTTAATTGTTTGGTAGGGGTTTTCATCTACTGTATGTTTCAGGACATCGTTGTCTATTACGGACGGAGGTCTTCCTCGGGGCAAGTTTTTCAAGTCGGTATCTCCAGCTGAAAACTTAGCAAACCAACGGCGAATGGTCCGCTCATTAACACTCCCTTCCCCAAACGCCTTGCAAATATTTCTAGTGGCCTCAGCTGCTGAATAACCGAGTTTAAACTCGTACAAAAGTATTACTCCATGTTCCATGTTCATATTTGGAGGTATACTAAAAAGTGGATAATTGATTGGGAAGCTAATGTTTATAATACAAAGGTAGAGGATTAGAAACTGTTTACTTTATATATGTAAACATTCGGAAGAAAACAACAGAGACCTGCGAAATCCTTTATGTATTTCAGAAACTATAAAAACAGACATTTCAAGTGAAACAACCCAATAAACATACATAAATAAAAATGTACATTGGAGAAGTGATTTAGTATATATCCATCAGTTTTAAAGCATTTTCTTCTTATAGGGGATGTGATTGAAGGGGCGAAGGGGATATTTCCTCAAACGGTTCGGGTTCTTTAGAGAATGAAGGGTCTTGTATGGGATAAATTAAAGCGGTTAGCGGTGTCATTTTATTCATCTGGCTATTTACCTCGTCCGCATCATCAGCCCCATCTTAAATGTATAACACAGTAAGTGTACCAAGGGGGGTATAGTAGGTATAGCAGTCACAAACACACAATATGCATCCAACCTACACTTTCTCTTTGTCTCTCGCTACACGGACAAATTTTAACATATCTAAGTGATATAATTCCTTTTGTTTACTGACAGGTGACTGCTACTGTACATTTATAACCTTAAAATTAATCATTTTTGTAAGCTTTGGAAAGCTGGAGATATTAGAAAAAAAATTATCTTATAAACAAAACATTAAAATAGACTGAAGAAAAGCGGATAAAACCGATTGTCGTAGATGATAATATATAATAGAACTCATGTTTATATAAAAAAACCTTGTAACTAATCCTTTAACAATTTGCGTATCTATTGATAATTGATATATAATACAAATTGATCGGATGTGAAACGTGGCCGCTTACTTTGAAGGATGAACAACGGCTTAAGGTTTTCGAAAATAAGGTATTGCGTAAAATATTTGGTCCAAAGAGAGTTGAGGCCACTGGGGAGTTTCGAAGGTTGCATAACGCGGAATTGCGGAACTTGCATCCTGTGAATATAATTGAGCTGATTGCATCGCGGAGACTCAAATGGGCGAGTAAAGTTGTTGGGCTCGATGACGAGCGGATTCCGAGAAAGTTGATATTTGCTGATCCGACTGGTAGGCGTCCAAAAGGTAGGCCGAAGCGTCGATGGGAGGATTGCGTTAAGGCTGATCTAGGGAGCTTGGGCTTGAATGGTGAGCATTGGACGAGTCTGTGTAAGCGGAATTTGGTGGTATCGGCATCGAACCTTCGGGTTCGCTAAGCCTATTATTATTATTATTATTATTAATACAAATTGATTTTAACAATGGAGATCAGTGAAAGTCGTGTGTTGCGCCCACCAATTTTTTTTCATTAATCTATAAAAGGAATATATAAATTTTAATGCTTTCATTTTCATTTCTGACGTGACCCTAAGAGATATAATTTCGCGTTTCAACGACCCTAAGACAGGTAGCCGTAGAGAAGACACGCAGATTCGCGCCACAAAGACAAGATGCCGCCCCCGCGGCGTGGCCCCAGCTCATTAGGTCGTCTGGCCCGTGCTGAGGGGGCCCTCGGCTCTGCCCCCTTGGTAATAGCAGGTCCTCCGCATCCACCGCTCTTTAATTTCAGGATGGACACAAATTTTTTCCCCGTCGGGCGGCAGGTGGCCATTCTAATGACTGGTTTCCCGCTGCAAGCCCCTCTGGTCGCCTTCATCTGTCTTTTTGGTCTCAGCTAACCATTGAGCTTTTTATTTTTTATTTTGTTTCATTCTGCTCTTTCGGTGGTTATTATATGTGCAAAAAATAAATTTGGTATGTAGAAAAAAAAAAGAAGTAATGTCCCAGTATTCAGTATATTGTATATTATATATATCATTCACTATTATAGAAGAGTATATCATATGATCATATCGATTGGAAACAATCTCTTCCTAATTTTGTTCATATGTATTCTTTATTAACACATGTTACACTTTATTACGTTTCGAGGCTTCACTTGCCTCATCTTCAGATATTATCTAAAATATTATTGTACAATTATTTCAACTAATTATGTATAAATTAAGTATATATTATTTATAAATCAGAAATAATTTATAATTTAACCATTTACATTATGTATAAAATTTTATGTATACTCACATCTTTTACCATAGTTTTATATAATATAGGTCATTTAAATAAATTTAAATCACAACATTAATTCTGATACTTCATAATCACATATGTCAATATGCACTGTGCATTTAAAAGTGTTCTAAACTGTTCTCTATTTAATGCCCTCCTATTCAACTCAGTGTTTTCAAAACAAATAAAATACTACTTATACTTAGGTCAGTTATTAAAATCCACACAACACACAACATTTCCAATCGGTATGATCATTGTATATTATGTCTGTGGCGGTCGTGAATAAGTGGTTAAGTCAAAATCTTTCATTTTACTGGTGAGCGACTTAAAGTTTTACGTAATACCAAAATAGAGTTATTAATTACAGCTCTTTTTAAACCTAAAATTTCTTCCCCCAAGAAATTTCTTTAACCAATTTAACACGACGTAGAGAAGGTCTGAGGGAGCGATACGTGAAGTTAACTCATTTTTGATATAACTCGAGTTATCTAGTTTTTCACGACCGCCACAGATATATTATATTTCATATCTTGAGTTTTAATATAAAAATCAGTTTTATTAAATAATCTCTTGTATTATTATCTACGACAATCAGTCCGTTTTGTCCGCTTTTCATCACACTATATCAACTTTCACTTTCTTTTTTTATTAGATATTTTTTCTTAAATTTCCAGCTTTCCAAAGCTTATCAAAATGATTAATTTGAAGGTTGTAAATGTACAGAAGCAGTCACCTGTTAGTAAACAAACGCAATTATATCACTTAGAATTCTAAAATTTGCCCGCGTAGCGTGTGTGATTATTATTTTTTTTATTTTTTTTTTTTTATTCGTATATATTACAATTTGTCATAATAGACAATAATAATAGTGCTGCAGGATCTCATTCATACAATATTTACAATATAAACAAAAGGAAAGTCAAATTACATAAAATAAAATAAAAATAAATAAACGTATACAATAACAAAATTTATAGACAAAATAAATACAAATAAATGAAGTTAACAAATAAATAAACAAAACATGTCACATTCATACCTATGTACAATATTTACAATCAGCTCGGGAACCCCAGACGGGGCTTGTCCCCCCACTTGTGGAAGGACAAGCAGAGTCAAAAGGATCCCAGCGCCTCCCTCTCAGCCGCATCACTGGTGAGAGCCAGCGGAAGCTAAGTGAGGGCGCCAAAGCCACATTTTATTATTAAAAACCAAGGATTCACAAGCATTTTACTTAAAGGTAATCGAAAATTATTTCCCAATGACTTATCACGGAGCCCTCATTTTTTTTTTTTTTTTTTTTTTAAATATGTTTTTTTATTGAAATTTACAACTGTACAAAAAATACATCAAGTAAATATGCTGTAATGTTATAACACATGAAATGAACATGAAGAGAAACTGCCCATTGGCAGCACTCTTTGGTAGTGAGTCTAAACAAGAAGGTCTCGAGGCCATCTTCTTTTCAGACGCCTCGGAGGATTATCAGGAATGAAAGAGGAAGCAAGGATTGAAACTAATGGATTAGAGTGGGAGTGGAGTTTTTCATGGAAGGTGTGATACCTGGTATTTTTTTTTTTTTTAATTTATTTTATTAAGAAATAATACAATCTGCCACCTTCTGGGGCAAAGAGTATTACATATAGAATAAATCATTCATCCCAAAGTACATTGTAACTAAAATTAAAGAAAAATAATTAATAAAGATTAAACAAAATATATATATATATATATATATATATATATATATATATATATATATATACAAAATTAATAAATACTAATTAATAACAAAATAAATACTATAAAGAAAATAATAATAACAATCTTGATCACATTCATAGCTATTTACAATATTTACAAACTGCCCCTGAGATCACTGAATCAAACCTCGAGATCCACTAGTGGATGTCGAGGCACAATGCCAGAAGATCCCAGCGCTTCTCATTCAGCCGCGTCACTGGTCTTGAGAGCCAGTGGAGGCTGCTCGAGGGCGCTAGAGCCACATACACTCAGGGCATGAGTGGAGAAGCTGGCCATTGCCAGCACTCCACTAACATATTTACAAGAGATCTCTGATTTACAAGAGATCTCTGATTTACAAGAGATCTCTGGATCACGGAGCCCCTGAACATTGCCTGCGGACCACTAGTTTTGAGTCACTGATCAAGAGCATTCTTTCCTAAAGGTTTATAAGTAAAATACATTGTAATTAATTTCTTCAATAGATCAGCAAATTAAATGTTCTCTCATCAAACCATAAAAAAACATTTCTGAAATGTGGATAGTTATGTAGACGTACAATATACTGAAAAATAGTATACTTGGGATGCGCACGAAAAGTTACTATGAAAAAAAAAAAGTTTTACAAGATAACAGACTGTTGTTATAAGCCTATATTTGTAATGTTTGAAATAAAGTAGGTTATGGGCTTCAGCGTTGCCACCGTACAGTATTGTACAAGTTATATTCTTCATTTGAGTACGCAAGATTTTAAAAATAATATTACTTACCAAATCGTAAATAAGTCAAATAAAAAAAATATTTCTAATTTAATGATTATTTTATTAAAAAATACCTTAATTGTTGATTTACAACAGTCAGACACCTCGGAAGAATATCAGAAACCGAAGATTAAAACAAGCGGGTTAGTTAAAGAATGTAGTTAACCGTGAAAAGAATGGTATCTCGTTTATTGATCACTTATTATTAATTTAAAATAAAATAATAACAATATTTTATAAAATATTTTTTATTTACAAAAAACAAATTATTTTAAAAGGTTGCTTATACAAAAAAATATTGATGGAAAAATGGTTAAAAGTATGTAGAAGATAAGGAGAAATTGGTTTGACGGTGAATTCATATAATACTTCATTAGGTGAACTTAATTTATTTATTTACTTGTGCCAACGTTTCGGCCTAAATGTTATGCCATCTTCAGGACGAATGTTCGACTTACAAAACAATATATTAGTTGTTCATCACATATTATTTAATGCATACTGCATGGCAATTATATAAATTATAAAATTTATATATATATATATATATATATATATATATATATATATATATATATATATATATATGTATAATATATAATATTTTAAAACATCAAATTACTTACTATGACTCCTTCAAAATGTCAAGAATTTTCAACATGATCATCCATTTCCTTAATGATTTTATTCATTATTTTCATCAAATTTACTGGATGCAAATATTTAAAACGAAAGTTAAAAATTCCGATGAATATATACAAAGAAGTATTTATCAAATAAATCTAACTTACTTCTATTTTTCACGTAAAATTATATATTTTATCAGGTATTAGAGAATAAATAAAAAACGAGGCTATCAATTAATTTAGTATCTTTCAATATTTATCTTAAATGTATTTCAAAGATCATAATTGTAAAAAATCATCAAACAAATCTTATTTTATATTATTACAAGCCTACAACTACCAAATTATAATTATAAAAATTACAATACATCTATATTCAGTAATTATAATAGTTGTTAATGTTATTATTTTTTTTGTTCCGAAATTGAGAAATGGAAAAACATTTCAATTCCTTAGAACGTAATGACTCAATCTAAAACCGCGCAAGGACAAACTACTTAAATACATCCGTCTTCAACTTGTATTTTTTTTTTCTCCTATTGATAAATAGAAAAATATTTGTAGCCAGTTTCGTAAGAGATCGTTAATGGATGTATTCATGGAAAAGAAATGTATTTTTTCCTCATCTCAATGGCATTAAACCCTATTTGAGTTGTGAGTACAAATATTACTTGTTTGCTAAAAATAAAAGTTTAGAAATTCATGAAATTAAGTAATAAATTTATAATTTGGTTTTAAATAAATACTCTAATATTACTTTTATAATACTTACATTAACAAAAATAATAGTAAAAAAAAATAAAGAACCATATTTATGAAGTTACTTACAACTCTGATGTGATAAGTGAAAACAATGTATCTCTACAACCCTTGAAGAGTCTTGGGTGCTTATAGAGCTTTGTACTGTTCCTAGGTCAACGGCAGTGCAAGGAGATGATTACCATACCCTAGGGTCGCCCCTTACTAAAATTACAGAATAAATAATATGCTACCACAGCCGGGATTCGAACCCAGGACCCGGGGAACAGTAGACTAGTGATCTATACACTAGACCACGCCGCTCCCATGTTAAATGAGGTAACAATGTTTTTAAAAAAATAAACAAATACTTTTTTGTTTAAATTTTTATTTTAATATAAAGGATAGAATCTTATGATATAATATAGTGATACATGAATGAAAATAATTACTTGGAAAATTTATTTCTTATTTCTCTCATTTTTATTACCATTGTCCAGTGGATAGAATAAAATAATCCTACTTGTAAATAAATCTTTGTAAGACATATTTGTGGCCAATCCAAAATAAATATTTTCATTTAAAAATTCTCAACGCTTTTACCGATAAAAGTATGAAACAATTATAACATGTATATTAATAATAAGATGATAAAAAATGTTATAGGTGGAATAGTCAGGAATCAGTCATTTTTTGAAAAGTTTTTAATTTTGCCAACGTTTCGGTCCAAGCTTGTGAGCCATCATCAGGGCTACAAACATCAGAACAAAAGAGATACATATCAATATGATAATGAAAATTTTCTTTTGAATGTAGTGACAATGATAACATTTGAAATAAAACAAAAAATATACCAACATACTTAAATATTATAGATACAAATTATCATAATATGATACATAATCTGATGATGATAAACATAACAAATTTTACAGAACTTTAGACTTTAATATAAAAGTAAAAAAAAAACATATATATAAACGTACCATTACTGAGCCATGTCCAAGCATAAACTGAGGAATCCATAAACATAGGTAGTATGGGGAGGTGTTCATGTTTTCCCCTCTAAATGTAAATACTACAGCTTATCTTTGTTTTGAAAAAGTTTTACAAAATTATATTATGGAAAAAACAAAATAATATATGTATGTACAATAAGGCTCAACATTTTTAACAGAAAATTATAAACACTAGAATCTGAGGTATTTAAAAAAAACATGAGGTATATAATAAAAAATAAAATAAAATAAATAAATAACACAAATAAGAACCAGAGGTGTTATAAACAAAAAGATAAATATACAGTAAATAAATAAAATATACATTACACAAGCAATTTGTACAATAAAGTGATAGAGTTATAATTTAAGGAGACGGAAGATGTTAGCATACGAGGAAGAGATTATCTCTTTGTCAGTTTTATGATTTACGGGTACTCGATCTTTTTCCATATGGATATATATAGCTTCGGAGAGGAGTCGCTTTTTGTAGTTAGGTACGGTGGCTAGGATTTCAGGATTGTCAAAATCAAAATGATGATCAAGGGTCAATCAAATGATGGTAAGAAAAATAGCAATTGAAAATGCCTTAGAAACCAATTTTTGTGAATTTTGGAATAAAATAACTCCGTTTGGATTGGCCAGAAATATATCTTAAAATTATTAGACCTAAAGAATAGTAGGATAGTGATAAATAAATATTGTAATTGTATATAAAAGCAGTAGTTTATTAAAGTAAATAAATGGTAAAAATAGTTCTGAATAAGAGGGTCAATGCTCTGATATAGTATTCATATTCAATGATAAAATTATCTATTTGGAAGTATAATTTCCGTTGTCAGTTAATTTCTAGCTAACATATAAAATTAATTCCATGAAGGTATTTGGAAACATTAATAAAATTATGTATTAATCAGCTTCCGTGTTATAATGCCTCATATTCAATAATTCATGTAGTAATTACATTGCTCGAATAAGGATCAGTAGAATCCAATGTACTTTAGTGGTAATGTAAAAATACTCGTGTCTTCCTAAACGGTAGAGTTATTATTAATTATTCCGTTTTGAAGCCAAATGATATCAAAAGCTGTCCGTTAATCGATGTGTAATGACAGAGCTGTGCGGGTACGGGTGGGGTGTTGTCATGAGCACCGGTTCCCGATAAACAGTCGGCCATTTTCACACCTCCAGGCATCCAACCTTAATTTATTACCTTCGGAAACGATTTGTATCTCTCGCGTTTCCGTCTTCCATTAAAACGAGAACAGAAAACGAAATGAACCCATCCGAAAATCGTATCGAATGAGAGGTTTTACATATGTTCCTGAGACAACAAAGTATATTACAATTTAGTAGTATCTAATAGATTAAACGTCTAGAAAAGTACGTTGAGTGTTACAAAAAGGCCGGTTCAAAACAAAAAAAATTATTACACAATGGTGTATTGTTTCCTAATAATTATACAATTGTGTAACAATTCATATAGCTGTTTAGACAATCAAGTTATATGTACAGCGATAAATTAACAGACAATTAGTAACGAAAATACCAACACTATCAATTTATATGCATGGAAATGTCCAAAAATCAGTACAGCTAACATTTCTCAACTGATTTCAATGATTCTTTTTTTTTTTTTTTTGTCTATAAAATTTATTAATTCCATACCGAATAACACACATTACACATTTCTTGAGACTTAATCATATAAGATTATTTTTTTTTTTTTTAATTTAACGTTTATGGTGGTGTATTTCGTAAAACTGTTCCGTTTTGTTCTCAATATTCAATATTAACTAAGTTTTAGAGGAATTACTTCTGTTATTAGTTGTGACGACCAATTGCTTTTTTTGTTTTTTTTTTATTTATGGTATTATTTTATTTAACATAGAGAACTTGGATATTAAATAAAGTCATATATTGCTCCAAGATATTGGTTATGTAGTTAAATTCTAATATACCATTATTATGATTTTAAAGGTTAATTTAATACTTATACAATCATTATGTTTGTATATAGGATCAAATATGTTCAATATTATAAATTGCATACTATATAAACTATATACTAATATAGTATATATTCTATGCCCTGCAATACTCATATAATGCTCACTAATCATACGTATTTTATTTCTTCCTTATCTTTAAGTGGTATTTTGCTCATACTACATGCCATATTACTTGCTCAAAATGGAAGAGAAAAACATCCATTTTCGCCATTCCATGATTTTATTATTTCCGAAAAGCGAAATCCGCTGCATTGGCTGTTAACAAAATTTGCAAACGTGTATGACGATGATACTTTAGGAGAAACCTCCATCCGTAGGTAATTCAAGAAATTTTGGCTTGGAAGACGCTAAGCGTTCAGGTCGTCCTTCAACTTTTCATGATTACCAAATTCAAAAAAATATGCGACAGATAGAAACATTTAATAGATAAAAATGAATTGTATATAGTTGATTATAGATATCGACAAGAATCTCGAGTTTTTTTCGAAATTACCAGTAAAAAAAACGCTTCAAACTTATTTTGCATCCCAATAATAACAACTTCACAAAATAAATGTAAGGGTGAATCTTTTGCCTTAAAAACGGTTACGGCAGACTTCCCCCTACTTGAAACCGCCATGTACGTTGGTCCGGACCCAAGCTGTCATAGAGGTCCGAAGAACAGATTACCACAAATCGTTTGGTCTATCCCCGGAGCCCGCAATCAGAAGGACACGTGTTCAGCTAACTCAAAAGGATCAAGGGTAAAGAATATCATTATATTCAGCAGGTGCTTTTTTATCCTTTATGTCCCTTCTATACATTCCGAATGATATCGAATAATTGGGACTAAAAAAGGAAAATGGAAATTTTTATATTTGACTTCTATGGTTTTGGTAGTGTAATTATTTTGGGAGGTCTGTGCGACCAATGGCACGGACCAAATGACAGGCTTAGGATACGCGCACACGCGAATTTGATCACAGCCGCTCGGAGCTTTATAATGCAAATGTTCATGAAGGTGTTCCCGTCAATTTGGGTCGGCTACCAGTTGTCTAATTTGGCCCGTGTCCTCTCCAAGTGTTCTTAACATTTGGCGACACAGCTTTCGGGGGAGAAAAAAAAAAAATCTTGCATCTGCCGAGAATCCTTTTATAACGATATTTAAAGCATAAGTACCACTTACAGGATGCTTCTTTAGGGCCAATTAATCTTCAACCTGTGCCACGGGGCACAATACCGAGGAAGGAAGCAATCACGGAAGATATATAATTAAAGAAGGATAAAGGATTCAAAGCTTATCTTTTGTATACGAAGTCACGTGCTTAGTAGCATTACGAAAAAATCTGGTGGGAGCAACACACGACTTTAAGTTACCACAGATGTGAAAATCAATTTAAGAATTTTTTTTTATTGAGAAAGAGAGAGAAATAATTCTTTATTAAGTAATATTACAATCAGTCCAATTTAGTACATTTTTAATAGTGATAAATGCCGATTTTCTCTTTTCTTTCTCTAATATACCTCCAATTTTGTAGATTCAAAGAAATAAGCCTCACCATCTTATTGGCATCGATAAAAAGCGGCTGAATATAAAAAATGAACGGATTTGATGATCAACTAAAGGATAAAAGTGAAAACCTTTTTTAAAATGTAATTATTGTTTTGTTTTTTTAACATAAGTACAGTATTATATAATACAACGTTGGAAAGCTAAAGATATTAGAAAAAACATTATCTAATATACAAAGTTGTGAATAGAGTATAAATTTATTAAAGTATATATAATTTCAGTTGTTATATGATTTAATCTAAATCATATGTTTTCAAAAAAAGTGGATAAACTATTTATTTAATATAGAATAGCCTTCACCTGAAATTATCTTCACCTAATCTTTTTAATTAAAATAACTCTGAACTGATTTTAACTTTAAGTTTATTTAATAGTTCTTTATTTTTTACAGCTGAAGTAAGTGAAATTCGTTTGTTACCTTATTACCTTAATATTTGTACTTTCACTTACCTATATCTTAACTCTAACTGTATTTAGTCGTTCTTAAATCGATTTTAAAAACCGAGCTAAGTGGAATAAGTGTGTTACCCGCACATTTTTTCAAAAGGTGTCGATAAAGAAAAGCTTTTTTTTTTCGTATAATAATTTCTCCAACGCCTCCTCGAGACAGCTGGCTGGAGCCAGAAGGAAGGATAAAGATGTTTTTCTCCAGAAGGTCGAAGAAAGAGGGTGCGGGCCCTGCTTGGGTAGAATTCTTAAATAGATCGGCTTTAATATTAATGAGGGGGCTTCGCGCCGCGGCCATCTTTCCTCAGGCAGTCCCTATCTCAGGTAATATACAGATCTTCAGCAAACAGTCAATATTATATTAATTAATAATAATAAATAAGTTCTTTAATTAAATAAAAAACAACTTGTGCAAGCTTCACACAACTTTCACGTGTCTCCCATCATTAAATTAAGTTTTAAATTGGATAAAAAATTGTCTGATGTTCGGACATTGCTACTAAGAATAAAAATATTTTAGAGAGCAAAAATATGCTCGAATAGGTGAATAAATTGTGAATAAATAATAAAAATAGAGCTCTCACTTACATTCAAGAGCAATTTAGACTAATTTAATTAACCCAGGAAAATCAAACATGTGTTTTAATGATTAATTGTAAATAAGAGGTTAGAACCTGTGGTCTATCTCTGTGTAAATATATTTTTTTATTATTAATAAATTATAATTATTAAAACAATAAATATTCTATCACGACTTCGTTAGTTTCTACACAGACCTGTCAAAATATAATTATAATTTTTTATTGCAGCCAACACACGACTTCCTCAGTATCAGGAACACAGTAATCTCAGCTGTAATTCCAATTTAAAAAATATTGAATAAAGTATGAGTTTAATTTAAGGGGGAGCCCGTGGCTGAGTGGCTTGCGCAAGCCTCGCACGCTAAAGGTTGTGAGTTCGAATCCCATTCCCGGCGGGACTTTTATAAGGATATAATTAAATGGAGGATTCACTCACACCCTCTCCTCCGGGTAATTGAGACCCGTCAGCCTACTGGTGGCCACTCACAAAAAATAGGCATAGGGAGTGATGACCCTACCCCTATAAAATTTCATCTAGAAACATGGTGAAGAAAGCCTCCCAGGATACTACACCACACATGGCCTAAATGGCTTGTCGCGCCAGAGAAAAAAAAAAATTAAATACTTATATTCAGTTTTGCTGGAACTTCAGTTTTATTACAACAATGACCAAAGTTTCTACCCTTTCATTCGCTTCCAAAACTTTTTGTACATGATAATATTTTTATTTTACTTTCACTTACTAATATATGAAATATATAGTAAGGGTAATAATCGAATTCCCCTGAGTCCAAATAACCAAGTCACGCCAAAAGGCCTGTGCATCAAAACGAAAAATCGTACAAAACTGAAATTTAATATTTGAGACAACTATATACCCGAGATTTTAAAGCAACTTTTTTCTTTAAAAATTGCTTACCAAAAGAGCCACTTTGAACAATGCATTTTTAACTTTTTTTCGATTTTCTCAAAAACGGCTATAACGCTTTTGATTAAACTCCGTGTATCGATGTAAAATTTAATAGGCTTTTATAAGATGTACTATAATAAGATTTATGTAATATAAATGTATAATATACTGTTGGAATGCTATACACGAAATCGTATAAGTTAATGGAGAGTGATGAAAAGCCGATATAACTATCCGATTGTCGTAGACGATAATATAATAGATTATTTAATAAAACACATGTTTATATTGAAACTGGATGTAATAAATATTTAGTTGGTCATAAAATTCGTCCAACTTCTATATTTAGCCGGTTTTTATCTATAAATATTATGGTCAATTTTTTGAAATATACATAATTTAAATACTTTATAAGAGGTAGAGAATTCGGCATTCAAGCCCTGCCAGACTATTTTAATCAGAACGAATCCTGCACGATATTAAATTCCATTACATTTTATATGCCTGAAGCGAGTTTAATAAAAATCTATAGTATCGTTTTTAAGAAAATTTTAAAACTGTAGAAAATACATGGCCAAGACAAGCGTCTAAAACCTGTAAAAAATTGTCACTCTCACGAGCGGTATCTGGCGCCTTTTTTGGTAAATACTTGCTTCAAGCCTGCTCCCCTTTTAAGGCTGCGCTAAGCAATGAGAGAATAAGTACATGAAAATTCGTGAGATTTAATGATAGTGTATTTTCATACATTTTCAGATACTTCCGAAGTATAAACATTCAATTACTGTCTTTTCTATAAAATTCTATCATTTATTTTTTAAAACATTTATTATAAATAATGTTTGATTTCTTAAAATAGAGTATCTACATTAAAAAACATGTTTTTATGATTTTTATGCTACACTTTTTTTTGTTTTGATATAACATTATCATTTAGTTTTGTATCTCCTTTTTTTTTTTTTTTTTTAATAGTATTCAATTATATGATATGATTTTTTAAATAGTAATATTTGATATGATTATCCGAATTTATTCTTTAAATATATGCCTTCCTCCTCTTCTGCTTCTTTCGTGAACTCTCACAATACCTCGCTTTCGCAGACAGTAACATTTCACTTGTGAACTCTGGAATATGCAGTTTCAGTTTTATAAAGGTTATGTTTTTGAGCTAGCCTTACCACACACACACAATTTTATGGACCTTTTTGATTGACTTGTTAATTTAGACTCAGAGGGTCCTTAAACGTGTGTTTACTGTGAAAACTAACTGAAATTAAAAATATGAGTATTAAAAATCTAACACCAAAGAAAAAAAGTATCAAATTTTTTTGCAGAACCAGTTTATAAGCAAATGTATTTGGTTTTTTACAAGTAGCCTCAACACATAGAATGCAACGAATCAATTCCAAATTACATATGTATCATGTTCTATATAATTTTACATAAGACAGCTTTAATTAATGATTTTTTTTTTCAACGATAAGTCAGCAAGGATAAGGAATCTGAATACTTTTTCTCAGTCCGTTCTCTTCTGCTTTTTTTTTTTCCTCAAACCCTTTCAACGTCCTTCCGTGTCGAAGGCCTTGAAGCAGGCAAAAGTAATTTCAATTGCACTCGGGGTTCTCTCATAATTATCCCGGGGATATTGTTTTGGCAACCAAACAGGTTTTCCCCTACTTTTCTAATTAGAAATACTATCATGGCAAGGAAAAATGAGAAAAACAAAACAAAAAATACCGTCATGGAGAAAGGCTATATAGAAGAAGTAAAACTATTATGAAAGACAATGTTCAGTCGTGAAATAAGAGGTACAAATGTGTTCTTTTGTTGTGCATTGGGTTGTGTCACATGTAATGTCCGTTTTCAAGGTGAAGGATTTTTCTGAAAAATACGATATGAAAACAAGATAATTTTATTTGAAGTGTTTACCTTCTTTTTCTACACATTTTTCCCAACGTGACACCAACTTTTTTATTCCCGAACTGAAAAACTCTGAGCTTTGAAGTGAAACAAAATCTGAAAACTCACTTTTCACTGTATCATCATTTTCAAAAAGTTTTCCTTTGACGAAGTTGTCTAAATTCCTGAATAGGTGGTAATCTGTTGGAGACAAGTCGGGAGAATATGGTGGGTGCGGAAGAACTTCGTAGCCCAGTTCTTTCAATTTTTTCACGGTATGTTTTGAAACATGCCGCTCTGTGAGATCATGTAGGTACCCATGTATCGAGCTTTTTTACTTTCCCAATACACTTTAAATGTCTGGAAACGGTAGATACACTTGCATTTAGTTGTGCTGAGAGTCCTTTAACTGTTTGGTAGGGGTTTCCTTCTACTGTATGTTTGAGGACATAGTTGTCTATTACGGACGAAGGTCTTCCTCGGGGCAAGTTCTCCAAGTCGGTATCCCCAGATGAAAACTTAGAATACCAACGGCGAATGGTCCATTCATTAACACTCCCTTCCCCAAACGCCTTGCAAATATTTATAGCTGCTGAATGGCCGAGTTTAAACTCGTACAAAAATATTACTCGAAAATCGCGTGTTTCCATGTTCATATTTGGAGGTATACTAAAAAGTGGGTAATTGATTGGGAAGCTAATGTATATAATACAAAGGTAGATGATTAGTAACTGTTTACGTTAAATATGTAAACATTGGGAAGAAAACAACAGAGACCTGCAAAATCCTTTATGTATTTTAGAAACAACATTTCATGTGAAACAACCCAATACACACAATTTATTTGGTCGCTTAAAGTTAATTAAAGAAATAAGCTAATTTATAATAATAATCTATATAAATACTCTAGGAATATATAGATTACGTAATAAGAAATATTGAGTTGTGAAATAATATCGTAGTGTGTTTTTCAATATTTTAATTTGATCCTCTCTGTTTTTTATAAAATCATGTTTACTTGGTCAATAATGTTTACATATTCTAAAAAAAAATTATTTGAAGAGCTTTTAAACATCAGTTTTAACCGCGTCTCTTCATTTAATGATTTTTTATTTCCGAAAAGAAAAATCCGCTTCACAGAAATTCAACGAAATTTTCTGTGTGTATGGCAATGATTCCTTAAGAGAAAGCACGGTCCGTATGTGGTTTGTTCGGTTCAGAATAGGAAATTTTGTCTTGGAAGACGCAAAGCGCTCGTTCTTCAACTGTTAATTACTATATTAAAGCTTTTTTGATCAAAAATAATTATTTTTTGATTAAATAACCAAATTATAGAATTCTTTTAAAATATTTACAAGAATCTGAAGTTTTTTTTTTTTTTTAATAACCTGTTAAAAAACTCTACTCACATATTTCACAACCCAATAGAAAAAAAAATCTTTACAACTACAATCCATAAAAGGTGTTGGGTTTTGTTGAATATAATAAAATTATAATAGGATTTATTGGTGTTAGTATTTATTATAATAGGCTTTACAAAGAGAAGATCTCATTCTATCCCTGAACTCTTTGTTAGAAATAAACATATAGCTTAGTCAAATGACATCAAATATCTTTGAGTAGTCATGGATCACATACTGACTTTTACTCACAAAATATGTATGCAACAAAGCCAGCAGAGCACTGTGTTCTATAATTAAACTTATATATCAGATAGATCTTATTTTTCCGGTACTGGCTTTTATAGGATTCATAATGATGGAGTTTTTGTTGACCGTTGAGAAATTGTATAAGAAAGATGGTTAGGGGTGCAGTCATAAAATAGAAACACACATTTAAAACAAGTGTTATTTTAATTATGTGTCGACGTTTCGGCCTACGGTGTGTTTCTGTTTTATGACCGCATCCCCAACCATCTTCCTCATCTGAATTTTATAGGATGTTCGATGTCTAGGATAATCGTCATATCCTGGGATTGTCCAACAAATTACACGACAGAAAAATAATAATTTTGATTCAGCCGGGTTCTAAATAATACTGAACCACACCATTGGATTTTCTTTTCCTGATTTCTATCAATACCCCCTAGACGATTTATCTAGGTGGGCTAATAGGCGAAAAGTAAAAATGAATCAAACTAAGAGTGTGTCCATTGTTTTCAAACATGGTGAATGTCCAAGAGTTTCGAGGAAATACCTATATCAACTTTAGAAGTACGATATTTGTGACTGTATTTAGACAAAATATTGACAAAGAGGACCCATATTATACTTAAGAGTAAACAGCTGAACTAACGAATTTGACTGCTACTTACTTGTTGGGTTACTTGACAAACGATAAAAATTATCTTTAAAGGCCAAAATTACTATTTAAAAAGTACTTATCAAACCTATACGGACATACAATATAGTGCTATAGGGCTCTGCCAAAACCTTCAAAATACAATGATTTCAGTCTTTCCAATCCAAAACATTACAAAAAATCATAGATGCACCATTCTATGTGACAAATAAATAACTTCACAAGAACTTAAACTTACTCACAGTTTCGGATACTGCCAGAGAATATTATTAAACATTTAAATCCAACAACAATTCGTACAACCCAACCCCAACGAGTTTTGAGGCGGTGGCCTTAAGATGCTACGAATGAACGTTATTTGGGAAGTTAACACATCTGCTTATTGTATAAAATAGCATTTTTATAATCCAAAACACTTATAAATGAATAAACAAACTTACTCAAATGTGTTTTAATATTTTTCAATACGCAAGCGAGTGCTGCGAACACTAGTTTATTTATTTAAATGCTCTACACGTTTATATTCTAACACTTTTGTCAGTTTTTTATATTACTTTTCCTTCTTTACATAAACAGTGTTGGTAAATATACTGGAGTACACCTCGACTGCTGGAGTAGGCTCCAGCCGAGACGAAACGTAATATGGCCAAAACCATTAATTGTAAATAAACTTTTGAAAAACTGTGAAATTAGCTGTTTTTATTTTTTTTAAATATTTTTTGTATAAAATAAAAAATTTAATTCAATGCGTTTTAATTTATCATTGCTAGTTGAATGTATTTTCCTTCTTGCATACGCCATTAAATCCTTGGAGTTTTTCTAGACGTATTCTTCCACGTGTGAACCCGAGGTCACTCCACACATGCACACCAAATAGCCAATCCCCTTCAGTTGCATGCAACACACTCTCAATCCTGGGCGAAATATATACCACGATATTGCTGAATAACTAGAAAGGAAGATAAAACTGGTGCGCGCAACAGACGACTTTCACTTACCTCCGCTTTTTAAAGAAATTTAAGAACTTTTAAATAAAGTTAGAGATGAAAAAAGGTCAAAGAATTACATTAAGCTTCGATGGAAATAGTTGATTCAGATTAAATAATCTAAGAATAAAAATTATTTACACAGATCTTTTTATCTGCTTGTCATCAATCATCATAACTTACAATGTTGTAAATAACACTTTTTTTTTTCTAAAATCTGAATCATTCCGACGGTATATTATACATCTAATGATTATAACTATTATATAGACGATTTTGTAGATAAGTTGCTGTAAAATCTAGGCATATACGCTTAAAATGTATGATAAAACTATGCTAGTTATCGTTTTCCATCACAAAAAAGGACCGAGGTCGGATTGTAACAACTATCGTGGGATCTCTCTTCTCCCAGTATGCTATAAAATATTCTCGTCAATTCTAACTATTCGAATCACGGAATACGCTGAGGAAATTATCGGAGATTACCAATGTGGTTTTAGGCGGAATCGCTCGACTATTGACCAAATATTTTCCTTACGTCAAATATTAGAGAAAAAATTGGAATACAACGGTGTAGTCCATCAACTTTATATCGATTTTAAAAAGGCTTATGATTCAATAGACCGTCAGAAGCTATATAACATCATGATTGAACAGGGAATACCTAGAAAGTTAGTAAACCTAGTAGAGATGTGTTTGTCGGAAACATTCCATAAAGTTAGAATCGGTCATAATTACTCCGAGAGATTTGAGGTGCGATCGGGTTTGAAACAGGGTGACGCCCTTTCACCTGTGTTATTTAATATAGCTTTAGAATATGTCATAGAAAAGGTAATGTGTACCGAGAAAGGCTTAAATATGGGTGACAAGATTCCGATTTTGGGGTATGCCGATGATCTGGTACTGCTAGGTGAAGACACGGAAACCATACAACTAAATACAAGTTTGTTAATAAAAACCGGTAAAGAAATAGGACTCGAATTAAATACCGATAAGACGAAGTATATGATTAGTAGCAGAAACGGTGTCGATCTTGGTGATATTGATGTATCAGGGCATACTTTCGAACACGTAGAGAAATTCAAGTATTTAGGTTCAATTATAACTAGAAAAAATGAAATCCAGGAAGAAATAAAGTCCCGTTTAAAGGTGGGAAATGCGTGTTATTATTCAGTTGCTAAGTTACTTAGTTCGCGGCTTCTATCTAAAAACTTAAAGATTAGAATTTATAAAACTATTATTCTTCCAACGGTTCTTTACGGATGTGAAACGTGGCCGCTTACTTTGAAGGATGAACAACGGCTTAAGGTCTTCGAAAATAAGGTATTGCGTAAAATATTTGGTCCGAAGAGAGATGAGGCCACTGGGGAGTTTAGAAGGTTGCACAACGCGGAATTGCGGAACTTGCATCCTGTGAATATAATTGAGCTGATTGCATCGCGGAGACTCAAATGGGCGAGTAAAGTTGTTGGGCTCGATGACGAGCGGATTCCGAGAAGTTGGTATTTGCTGATCCGACTGGTAGACGTCCGAAAGGCAGGCCGAAGCGGAGATGGGAGGATTGCGTTAAGGCTGATCTCGAGAGCTTGGGTTTGAATGGTGAACATTGGACGAGTCTGTGTAGGCGGAATTTGGTGGTATCGGCATCGAACCTTCGGGTTCGCTAAGCCTATTATTATTATTATTATCGTTTTCCAGGTTTACTTACTACAAAAAAATAAACTGACCAGTTTGCGGGACTTGGTCATTTGGACAAGGGGACCTAAAACGTATATTTTTGTTGAAAACTTCAATTCCAAAATTTTCACGATAGCAATACTTTCCCTTAGTATATATTTCATATATAGTCGTGAAATTAAAAATGGATGTTTATATGGCTGTTTTTACATTTGGCACAAAATATCGTTGTCATCAGTGCCACACATATTCTCTTTAGAAAATGAATTTTAAATAATTAATAGTGTTTAAGATAATAAATAATAATATTCATTAAGATAATCTTAGTTAAAGTGAATAATGCATTAAATTGATTTGAAATAAATAAATAGTAGATAACATTCGAGGAAGATGAAAGAAAAAAAAGTAAATAAAAGGAAATGAAAGTAATAATAAATTTTAAAATAATTAAAAAAAAAAACAATAGTTAAATCTGCTAGTCAAAATCTGTTTCAAAGAGGAGGCACATCAATTCATCAATCCTTTTTCCATTATTTCCCAAAGCTGCCACTGAAAATTAATGTTTTAAATATCATATATATCATTTAAAAATGAAAAAAAAAATTATGTAAGCCTAAGTTTTAAATTTCTATAAATGGCCCGAACCAGGTATCAATCCTTCCATGACATACTCCACTCCCACTCTAATCCTCTAGTTTAAATCCTTGCTTCCTCTTTAATTCCTGACAATCCTCCGAGGCGCCTGAAAAGAAGATGGCCTCGAGACCTTCTAGTTTAGTTACCTAGTGGAGTGATGCCAATGGGCATTTTCTCTTCATGTTTTTTTTTCATGTATTTTATCATTACCAACATATTTACTTGTTGTATTACAAAATACAGTTGTAAATCTCCATAAAATATTTAAAAAAAAAATTTCTATAAAATAAAATAAATTTTATAGCTCCTTCATATTTGAATACATATTTATGTATTTATATACATATTTCAAGCAGTTGGGTTTGCTTTCATAGAGCTTTATATTACCTTATGCATAGGCATAAGAAATAATGTGGTCATCACATGTTATGTAACTTGCACATTTCGCTTTACAAGAACCAGGTAATCAACATATTTCTGCGTAAATGAAATAATTGTAGCTGATCACACTATTATAAAATAACGAGAACTTGATAGCAAGTTTTTTTTCAATATATACCTTATCTTAAATAAATCTAACATAATTCTCCAAGTTTCTAACAAGTTCTTAATTAATGCATAGAATAATGTACTTTATTTTTTCTTCAGCGGTTTCTTTCAAATGAGTGTTAATTTAGTATTTTTATCTTAAATGAATATATCTATCTAAATTATAATTAAATGTCTTTTTTATATATCTTTACAATCGTTATTGATAATTACCTTTAATTCAATGTTATAAGCATATTCTGTTATGTTAATTTTGTAATATAAATAGTATTAAAATTAAAATAAAAGTAAAGTACTTCACATTCGCTGGATGCGCAGTTGCTAATAATAGTAATCATACAATAAATAAATAAAAAATAACGTCAAACTATGTGACAACATATTTACGAATTATAAAAAAAAACAAAAAACTTAATGATTAGAAAACACTTTTTAAAAACAGTGTTATTAACCTGTTGCACTGACAGGAGTTTTGCCAATCTCTGTTACAAATCTTCTTGGGGATGACAGGAGTTCTTGTGTTTCCCCATCAATCGTGCACTATCATGGAAACGGGACATTTCAGACGACATTTTACCTGATGCAGTTTCAACCTGGCCTGTCGAAACGTTGGTTCTCACAGTCATCCGGATCATTTGTGATCCCTCATTGCCAAATCAATTTCTTTTTAATTGACTGGACTCTTTTATTCGGGTTAAAATTACAATATTAGATGAAACTAGAAACGTTTTCTTTGAAAAATATGTATCATAATATTATGATGTGTATCGTACGTCTAATATAAAAATAAACTTTCTAAATTTAAAGAGCAGAAGTTAGTTGAAGGTGCAGTCAGATTAATACACATTTAAGTATAAAGTAAATTTAATAGTGCCGACGTTTCGGCCTAAATTGTAGGTCTTTCATAGTTGTTCTCTCTCTCCTACTTAATTGTGTGTTAATCTGACTGCACTCTTAACTAACTTTTTCTCTATATACACACAACCTTACATTAAACCGCGACCTAAATATTCCATTTATTTTAGACCTTATTCCATCAAAATTCTCTAAATTCTATCAGAACCTTTACATCACCCTAATCCCCTTGTTCAATCCTCCTCACTAAACTAAATTGGACTGATTGTCTTCTTACTTAATAAAGAACTGTTTCTCAAAATATACACACAGTCAAACATTCTCACTTCACTATGATTTTTAAATTTAAATGTATTTAATTTATTGAAATAGAATGCTCCTTACACGTTTCTAAACTTTAAATATTAATTAATTTTTAGTGAGATTAAAGATGTAATAAAAATATTTTCCGTATATTTTATTCACCCCTGTCATAAGCAGATCAGTGAAAAAAATATTTTTTTTTTTCTAAAAATTTTTGCAAAGTTTATTATGACATAAGAGACTATTAGAGATGTAGTCCATCAGTATCATTTAGTAACTATAATATTTGATTATTAGGTTCTTAGGTATTTTTGTTTTCAGAAAGTTCAGACGATTACTTGTGAAAGAAGTGGTGTCTGGATTGAGTCATATCCAGGAAATATAGACGCTATTATTGCTAACAAAAATAAGAAACATAGATAATTTTACGACTGATTTTGGAAAGTAAGGATTGGATGCAAGAGGAATGCCCTCTCGTAGAGCCCAAGAGCTTTCTTTCGTTCTTTTTTTTTTTTAATTTTAAACTTATTCACAGAGCTATTTTAAAGTGAAACTCATGCTGTTTGATACTAAAGTGTATTTATCAGGCCAAAATAAAAGAAGAGCTGAAGTCTTATGGGCAAGACTCAGAATAGGACACTCACGACTAACCCACCATTTACTGACTTGAGCACCAAGACCTTACTGTGAACAGTGCAACGTAGCTACAACCATGAATCTCTTACTGACAGACTGCAGGCATTGGTAGGTGTCAACCTCTCACATCATTTAAAAACCTTATTAAATGAAAGTAGTACATATATTTTAAATTTATTTAATATTTAAAAAAAAAATATTTTTTAAATCTAGGATCAAGTCCCCTTTTAATAATGACAATGAGCAAAAAGATGAGGAACGAACGAGAAACGATCTGTGAAAGGAAGCTGCTTTATGTGATGCGGTATAAATATTGATAGATTGGGTTCTAGTGTTCAACGAATGGATATCAGAACGGAAGGTGAGGAGCTCAGTTATATAGAAAGGTTTTCTATTTTTTAATGTTTGGAATTGGTAAGAACCATGGAAATATTGCCGTCGAACAGAAGGATGAAGCCATTTTAAGTCGGTATAATAGCCAGAAATATGGTCACATCTACGGGCTTCGAAAATAAATCTTATAAAGTTGTTCCTAAGACGTTTTATTTTTATTTCCAGTTCATCGGTTAGTCCCTCATAAACCAAGCAACCGCAGTCAAAGTTGGGGAAGATAAGAGAGAAACAAGTAGCTGACGGGTTTTTTTAATAATAATAATAAATAAATAATTTTTTTATTATCCTTGGACATATCCCTTTAGAATAAAATATACAGAATGTACAAAGTGTGCTTTAGAGTCTTAAAATATATTAAATACATATAAACAAGTTATGAGTTACTCATATAAACTAGACATAATTAAATGTGAAGAAAACAACAAAATAAAAAATAGCTTATTTACAATTCTATTGAGCCTCGATATTTATTGAGTGATTAAATATGCAGGATTTGAAGGTCGAAAGAGAGTTGGAGTGACGGATGGAAGGAGGAATAGAATTCCATAGGATTTAGGATCAAATGAGAAAGGATCTGTCGAAATGTGCAGTTTAATGGGCCGTACTATATACATCTGAAGGCCTGTGAAACGGGGATTGACAGAGGATTTGAATTGTAGGAGGTCAAAAAATTATGATTGGCGGCGGGATTGGAAAAGGAATGATGCGAAGAAATACTTGCGACGATTGGAAGGTTAAAGCCACTTCAACTCGCCATAAAAAAGAGATACGGAGGTGCACCTAGGGACCCCGAAGATGAATCGAATAGAGCATTAATTAAGCCTTTAAGAGGTAACGATTCACGGAATTTATAGAGCTGTTTGAGTATGGAAATTTTGCATAGTATAATGGTTTAATGTCTTGGTTTACCTAAAAGAGATTCATTAAAATCGGCGTGACACATTGGAGATTTTCTCTTTCTGAGCTTTTTTTCATGTCTTCAACTGTTATAGATGACGTCCAGAAACATGTACTCTTGAATACTGTTCTGATTGGATAGGGAAACTTCCTTGGCATTTACTATGAATATTTAGAAAAAAATAACCCCTAAAGAAAGTTCGTTAAATCAGACCCTTTCCAAGTTATCTGTTTATGATAGAGGAGAATTTTTTCTGATATCCAAAGTATTTCTCGATAAGGAATAGTGTCCTCTCCTTTTTTGGTTTTTGCGGTTAATTATTGATTTATATACATTTCATTTATTTAATTATAGCTATGAGATACTACTTATCCCCGACTGGAGAATTAAGAGCCAATGGGAAGAGACCGGTGGAAGAGGCTGACACGGAGAGCAGGATCTCGGCTAATTGAGCTTCAGGAGAGGAAGGCCACGGAAGCATAATTACACCACAATCCCTCCTCTCATCTATAATTTATTCACCCTTCTCGGAATAATTAAATAATAATTTGTCATTACCGAGGAGTAATTTTTATCTTACGGGTCGGCTCATTATAGGAATAAAATAAAAATAAGAGGAATTGATGAGCTACCCAACATCTACGGATAAAAAAAAAAATGAAGAAAAAACAGTAAAGGATTATTTTTGAAGAAAAAAAAATTGTTTATACATTATCTTTTTTGAAATTTATTCGTTCAACATGATAATACAGCACTTTTCTTGCACATAGATTGTACTATAGCTTCTATTTCCTTACAAAATCATAGATTTGACCTATAAATGAGGTTTATAAAAAATGGAATATCAAAATTAATGTCTCCAAATCGAGCCATGTAAGCTTTTCTCTGCGGAAAAGTACTTGTTCCAGCTGTGAAATCACCTACAGTACCTTCAAACACAAACATAGTCTAGTCAAAATATCAGGTTCTAAACCGAGCAAAACACATACGAACCGTGCTTTATCCAACTGCATTATAACTATATAATCACTGAAAAAAAAAATATATATATATATATATATATATATTTTTTTTTTTTTTTTTTCGGAAATACAAATGATTCTTTTTCTCTTCCATTTTGAGCTAGAAAAATACCACTTAAAGTTAAGGAATCTCGTTTGAAACTGCTGGATGGAAGCACCTTAACTAATCTTCTTTTAGTATCTATGTAAACAATATTAACCAAGTAAATATAATTTTAAAACACAGAGAGGATTAAATTGAAATATTGAAAAACGTCCGAACTTATTCTACAATCCAATAAAATATATATATTTCAATTCCAAACTCTCTACTACACCCACGATTCCACTTTTCTGTATCCTCCTATCTAACATATTCCAGCAGATATAATATTAAAGGGAAATATTTTAAATAAACCATTCAAAGTGTAACCAAAACTTCATTGGAACAGTATATTTAGTTTATTTTAATCATTGATCATGATTGCAGGGGATTTTGATTGGGCTCTCACGATGTTGAATAGGGCGATTATCAATGTTGCGGACTGAGAAGCAGATCTTCCACTGGACCATTGAGGCAGTTCGCTCGGGCGTGGATCTTCTCTGGCGGTTGATTCACACGTTCTGGTGAATCATTTTTATATTTTTTACATTTGCATATTTGTAGATAGGGAGGTATATATTCTTGTTTTAATATTTATGTAATTATACAAGCCTTCTTTAGTGATACACGGCTTAAAGTAAAGAACAACAAGTAATTATGATTAAGAAAAAAAAATAATAGATTATTATTATAATGATGTAAGTTAATGTGCGATTATCGACACCAGTTCTTTTTAATAAATGTTTAAGAAATATATATTTTTTACTTACTAACTATATTTTTGATTTGGGATCATTTATAAAATTTTACATAATAAAATCATAATTATATTGATGGTTGAAAAACTAACATTACATGCAATTCAAATTTTATATTATAAATATTAATATGATTAATAGCCATGATAAAAAAAAAATCTTGTGCGCGCAACACACGAATTTCACTTACCTCGTTTGTTAAAATCAAGTTTTAAATGAAGTAGACTTAACAGAAGCTTAAATAATTACATTTAGTTTCTTTGGAAACATATGTTTTAGATTGACTAAGATAATAGTATAAAATTGTTATGTACGATAATCTCCTAAATGTATGCACTTGTAGCGGATACTTCACGCGCTCGCTCACAGGTAGCGTTAGCTTTGCCTACACTTACGTCACCGGCCAGACAAAAGAGAGATAATTTCTGAATATATTTTTATGTGTATCTTAATGCTATTGTAAATATCTCTGTTCATGTCACTGTCATTCTAATAACGAGGTACATTGACCTAGGGCCAAGACACTAGCCTGGTAGAGAAGATCTCACTAACAATAATATACATAGCTTTATTAGTAGAGCTAGCATTAGCTCAGCTCTTTAGATCACCTACCAGCTTCTACCAGATGGTATCTCCCTTGGGTAGAGTATCACTGCCTTTGAATTTTAAGTGTGGTCTATCATTATTTCTTATCCCTCATCTATCTTCTCTCCTTATTCTTCTCTTAAGATGGGATGCATCGCTTCTACCCATTTGCAATTATGAGGAGTCCTATCCGCTGCTGTTGAGCTTCTACCTCACGGGTCATTTCTTCCTGACCAGTCACCTCTGCTAATTAGTAGTCGCGGGCTTGCATCATACCTAACAGAGTATCCTTACGCCTAGTGCTGCGTTACGTGATTCTACCACAGCAGGCACCGACCTCCTGTATGCTCTTCCTGAAATGAACATGCATTGCCGAGGTCTTTTGTGACCCTATTTCACCAATATAATCAACCATACCTTGACAACCTTCGATAGTGTTCTACATACGGGTGTTCTTAAAGCTTTAAGAATAATAGGAATCGAAGAGAAATACGTTAGAATTATCGCAGAGCTATATAAAGATATGACAGCATATGTAATGACAGAAAAGAGGGGTCAAATCTTTCGTGTCGAGAAGGGTGTTAGGCAGGGGGATCCGTTATCTCCCTTGCTGTTTATTCTGGTGTTGGAGATGAGCTTTTGGTCTCTTGGATGGGAAAATGCAGGCATAAAGGTGAACGGTCGATTTTTAAGCAACTTACGTTTTGCAGATGACATTGTACTTTTTGCCAACAATTCCCGACAATTACGAGAAATGCTAAAACACCTTCTAGGGGCCTGTGAAGAAATTGGTTTATACCCAAACCACAATAAGACGAAACTTATGACCAATAGTTCAAAGGAAGAAATAAAAATGAACAACTTCACCCTGGAATACGTAGAGGAATATGTTTACTTGGGACAGTTAGTTTCCTTTTCTGACAGAGGTACAAAAGAAGTCCAGAGAAGAATAGCATTTGGTTAGAACAAGTTCTGGTCTCTGAAGTACATAACAAAAGAAAACATAAGTATTAACCTAAAAAGGCTAGTTTTCGATAGATATATTATGCCAGTGGTGACCTATGGCTCCCAAATATGAAAAAAAAAAGCTCCAAACTTTTCAAAACAAAATTCTTCGTATATCAGTTGATGCTTCTTGGTTCATTAGAAACAGTCAACTGTACCGTGAACTTCAAATTGAACCTATCGATAACTTCATCAAAGATCGCTTCACTAAATACCACTCACAGCTCCCAGCAGTAAGAGTGCTGTAGCCTACAACATCAGGGTTCAAACGACAACTCGCCGGCTCAAACCCAGACTTCTACAAGACGCTCTTCTGTGATCTTCCTATTAATCTTTTTTTTTGTCCATAATCTTTAATTTTCTAACTAATTATTACTAAATTATCTTTGATAGATTACTATTTATTATCTATAAAGTACTAAATTAGCATTTATCCAATTTATTATGTTCCATTTATTTATTATTATTATTATTTTAATGTATTTTTTATTATTTTTTTAAAAAGTTAATTACTTATTCATTGATTCTTTTTAATCTTCATTTACATTTATCTTCTTTCTTTTTTTTAATTACCTTATACATGTATTAATTTATTATCTCACATGAACTTATTTACTTTTGGTTTCATTTCATTGTTGTGTTTCAATATTATTTCAAGTGTTTGTTTTGATTTATATCAACCTTTTTATTTAACTTTTCAGTATAATTATAAACATAAAATAGTTAGGGGTGTCTTTGCATGAGACTATAACCCTGCTTTGTCTATAGCTAGTAATTGTAATAACTTTTTTTATATAAACCCATGTATGGCTCACGTAGCCGATCTGGAAATAAAGAAATACATACAAAGCTGGAGATGTAAGTGAAAGTCGTGATTAAGTGTACCGATTTTTTTATTTTATTTTATTAACAATAAATGTAATATAATCTGTCCTTGACAGCAATAATTATAAGGGCTCTATCAAATTTCTAAAATTAAAATTACAAAACACGACTAAACTTAACCGATGCAGCCATTATCCAATTTGGCCATAGCGACTTCATGCTCAGCCACCCATCGACTTATCAATTCGTAATCCAATGACCAAGTCACGAATCTGTCTAGGATCCTTTCTCCTTCCCCACGCTCTTTTTTGAATCAGGTTCTGAAAAAAAAACAACTTTTTTTTTCAACAAATTTTCTTCAGAGATAGTTTGTCTTAATATTGACATTAGTGATAATCCATCGAGACTAAATTCATGCAATATTTAAAGAGAAAGAAAGGTAAAGTAAGGTAACATAAAAATAGAAAATTTATATCTGGCTTTATGTAATTTTGGCATTTATTCTAATGAATGATACTTTGAAGTTAAAAAAAGCATTTTCTCGCCTCAGCTTGGAGATTTTGCGTTATCTTTTGAAAATTTCATGTCTCGATATATACAAAGCTAATCTCGACTGTTTTCGTAAAATATTCTGAATTATCAATGTTTATTTTTAAAAATCTGATGCGCTCAACACAAGACTTTCACTTATCTCAGTAGATAAAATCGATTTAAGAATTTTAAACCAAACTTATAGTTTAGTATATACTAATACCATAATTAAGTTTAATATATACCAAATAGGTAAATATGTTGTTTCGATGGATTCATTTCTTCTAGGTTTAATAATATAACAATATAAATTATTATCAAAGATAATTTTCATCGCCCTGCATTAACTTATGTATCTTTGCATATCAGAGAATATTTTTTTCTAAAATATCAAGCTTTCCAATCGTAAATTATATCCATAATACTGGGAAATAACATTATTTAACCTAAAATAATATTTCTGATATTTTCTTCTTGAGTTAGTTATCGCATTATTTCATATTTAACCATTTTTTTACTTTCACTTACTATATATAGTAAGGGGAAGTATTGCGATCGTGAAAATTTTCGAATTCCAGTTTTCAACAGAAATACACGTTTTAGGGTCCCCTAAGTCAAAATAACCAAGTCCCGCAAAAAGGTCTGTGTGTGTGTGTGTGGTAACTTCCGGGCGGAAACGGTAAGTCCTATGAAACTGAAATTTCATATTTAAGACAACTTTCGCCGGAGACGTGACAAAACTTTTTTCATCAAAATGAGCTTACCAGAAGAGGCACCTTATACCATGCATTTTGCACCTTTTTTCGATTTTCTCGAAAACGGTTCCGACGATTTTGATTAAACTCACTATATCCATGTAAACTTTAATGTGCTTTAATATCATGTAGGTTTTTATTTGGATTAAAAATGGTCTGACAGGGCTTAAATGCCGATATTTTTAAATTTTCTTCCCCTAAAGTACCTTTACTTTTGTAGATTCAATAAAATAACTATATTATCTTGTTAACGCTGATGAAAAACAGGTAAATATATAAATAAAATAAATTCGATACCCAACTAAAAGAGAAAACAGAAAAATATTTTTTTAGTGCAATTTTTCGTTTTTGAACATAAGAGCAGTAATATATATCATGTATGATATACCGTTGGAAAGCTAAAGATTTTAGAAAAAATATCATCTCATGCACAAGCTTTTAAAAGTTAATAGAGAGTGATGAAATGAACACAAAACAAACTGATTATTTTAGATAATAATATAATAGATTTTTTAAATAAAACACATGTTTCTACAAAATTCAATTTAATTAATTCCTTAACAGTTTCACGTATTTTCATCTCTAACTTTTTTGAAAATTCTTTCATTGATTTTAAAAATGGAGGTAAGTGAAAGTCGTATGTTGCCCGCACCAGATTTTTTATTTTATGAAAGCTTAACATCAAGAAATAGTTAATTATTTTGAATAAAAAAAATTAAAGGTACTTTATAGGAAGAAGTTATAATGATTAATAAATATTTTAGTTTGACTTACCTGTATTTTTAAATTATATATATTAAGATTGAAAGCTGTAATGTTGAATTCATCAAGTGGATCTGGAGAAAGTAAAAATACTGACCATCTTCTTTTCATAAGTCTCAGAGGATTAGCAGGAACTGAAGAGAAGGCAAAGAGAACAGAATAAATTTCTTAAACTAGTGTTTCTATATTCGCAAAAATGTTTTTACAATGTGTACATTACACTTTACTTCATCTCATCATTGTCTTAAGTGTTCTTTTGGTTGAGTATTTGTTCGATGAATATTAGGCCGTTCTACATAGAACTGCCTATACTGTTAAGTATTTTTGAAAAATGATTATTTGAAAAAATTATGACGACACTGCTCATAAGCGGTGAAATAAATTGATATATAACATGCATATGCATGAGGCTTGAAAATAGCCCTAGAGGCTGAAAACGGTGCAATTTCTGTAAATTAAATAAATTAAAAAAAATATATATCCAAGACTTCTTTTGTAGAACGGTCTAATATTCATCGAACAAAATCACACTTTACGTTTTGATTTGACTATATCTTTAAAAAAAAAAAACATGTTCAATGATATTTCAAATTTTTTTATATTAATGTAGTGTTTTTTACGCTATTAGTTAATTATTATTAAAATTAATTATGTTTTCCTCTTCTCCTGCTATCATCGTGAAAGTTATTTCACTTACTTCTCTACCTGTCTTATACAGTTGCCCGGTTCAAGTCAAACCACATGACTGTAAGAATTGAGTTAAACCATAAAATTCTACTACAGTTTTTGTGAGTCTTGAATTAGTTCTTCGGAACATCCAAACTAAAGAGCCATTCATTGTGCAGTTTCAAAGAACTATCTCAAATAGATACTTCTTTTTTTTTGTTTTTTTAGCCGGCATTGCGTGCGTTCCGAATGGAATGATACAGTTAAGAATGAAGCCACTGTTCCAAAGCAGATTTCCTATGTTATTAGTGCTATTCTACAAGATACAAAGTGGCACTACATACAAATAGTAAATTGAACCCAATTTCGGTTCGGATGAAACACGCAGGCTCCCGGTCTTGGTCCGAGATAATTCCTATCAATTTTCTCAAAGAAAATCGGTTTGATTTTTGTTTAACCTCCCGAAGGTAATTGTCGCTACCTGTGTTTCTGCCATTATCTCTCCTAAGGGACGAACAATGATGTCTTAAATTACCGGAGGTTAGAAGAGCTTTCTTCTAACAGTTCCTGGCATATGGGCTTTCTCTCTATCTTGGAACAATATCGTCTCGTGTATAGAATACAAGAGAATTTCAAAGAGGTAAAAAAAAAAAAAATAAAAAAAATAAAATAAAAAAAAACTAAAAAAAAAAAAACTACTACGCATATTACAACATTTATTTGCCTTACAAGAACATTAAAAAAACATAAATAATTGCAGATAACATATACAGTAAGAGGTAAGTTCTAAGACAAAGTTTATCTACCATGTCTTTACTCATTCATTTGCAACTGATTTTAATTCAATTAAATACTAAAATAAATAAAAATAGAATAAAAATATTTTTGTGACGATATTAACACACATGTTCATGAAAACTGATATCGTTATCCTCTCTCTAATAGACAGGTATACACAGAGCGCATGCGCCAGTTTAGAGCATGTTGGTGACGTTACCACGGTTACGAAATCAAAGCTTTTACCCCTGCCAAAAATCGCATAACGCGCCTGAAGAAGTTTTCACTTAAAAAAAAGTTCAACCCTTCTTTATCCTAAAAAGCAAATGATTATTAATTATTATATAATTAGAAGATAAAATAAATCATTATAAATTACATCTACAAATTATACGTTTCAAAATGGTTAAAACGTGAACTGAAAACATGAAAAAAAAGGTAAGAAACCAAGATGGAATGTTTATGTATTTATAAATTTTAGTATTCACATAGGGGAAGCTCTCATTAAAAACTCTATGAATAAATAATGAAGAGGCGGGGCAATTTAAATTCCTCGATTATGGGGTGAAAGGGGGAGAACGTGTTATTAAAAATGTAATATGGATAATGTATTTATAGATACCGGTTCCAACCTCCCCTTAGCCACACCTCCCGTGTATCGGAACGGTCCTGCGTGTTCATCATATTGGAGGAAAATCATTTATTTAAATCATAAAGGTTTCATTACCCCCACTCAATTTACATATCTACATCGCTCGGAATATTGGATGTGTATTTTTTTTTTCTATTTATACATCTTAATTATATACCTAAAACATTACCCAGACCCCAGACAGTCTGTGAGGATCTCTCTAGGTTGTTTATATTTGGTAATTATCTCTGAATATATCGTACAAAAGAGGAGAATATATTATAACCGCACACATGTTGTATCACACCTGAAGGAATTATCAACATCCGTATAATCATGAACTTACAATTAATTAGCATGCTATTATATTTCTATGTTAATCGCGGATAAAAATGAATAGAAATGAAACGCCTTTGTATTCATGAAGGAGTTTAGATTAAACTCATTACATTAATGCCATCGACGCTGCTAAACAACGTACGACAATGTTAAAATCATTACATAAAATGTGGCGTATACTAGACTGTCAGGTAATTTATCTATTCAATAATAAAAGCCTTGAATTGACACTATTATCGTACAATGATTTGAGGTGGGAAAAACCTAATTTCTAAAAATGCTATCAGTAGAGTAATTTCTCTAAACGTTTCTTTTAAGTAATTTTGTTTTTAGCATATTTACTTTACGTATTATTGAATAAATCTGTAAATTCTAATAAATAATTTAATTTATTTGGGTAAATGTTAGAAGAATATATTGGGTTGTAAAATAAGTTCTTAGGGTTTTTCAATATTTCATTTCAATCCTCTCAGTATGGATAAAATCATGTTTACTTAAATGATTAGTTAAGGTGCTTTAAAGCATTAGTTTCAATTGAGATTCCTTATCTCTAAGGGATATGTTGCTTGATCTTTTAATGATTTTTTATTTCCAAAAAAGAAAATACCTTCACAAAATGATTACTAAATTTGTAGTGTTTATGGCGAAGATGCCCTACTAGAAAGTACCGTCTGTAAGAGGTTTTGTTGGTTCAGAAACGGAAAATTGACTTCGAAGACGCAAAGCGATGTGGTAATTCCACACACAACTGTTGATGAAGACCAATGCAAGATCCATGTGTTGATAAATTACGTACGCAGTAGTCCAAAAAATATTAGAGCGTCTCTCTAGTAAGTGTTAAAGTTACCGTTGTCGTTTCAGTCTTTTAAGTTTGCAGATTCCAAATTAGACGTTCGTTAAGAAGAAGCCCTTGATATTGGATCTTTTCAACAGAGATAAGTGCGATATAATTAAATGGTACTGTAGAACAGGACGTCTTAGGTTTACGAAATTCAATTTTTATTGGAACATTTAAAAAAGCACATACTATCTTCCATTCATCATCTAATCACTTTATTTCATTAGTCCTTTAACATTTTTTCATCCTAGTCGACGTTTCGGGGTCGTTTCCCCATTTTCAAGACTTATTCCTTGCTACAACATTTTTCATCTTTCACTACATCTCATAGCCACTGCTACTTGTCTATATTGTTATTGGCTATGAGATGTAGTGAAGGATGAAAAATGTTGTAGCAAGGAATAAGTCTTGAAAATGGGGAAACAACCCCGAAACGTCGACTAGGATGAAAAAATGTTAAAGGACTAATGAAATAAAGTGATTAGATGATGAATGGAAGATAGTATGTGCTTTTATAAATGTTCCAATTAAGAAAACTTCCAAAAAAATAAAAAAATAAAAGAAACTCAATTTTATTTGTTGGAGAAGTTGGTTAGGGATGCATTCTTTAAACGAAAAAATCATAGGCATAATAAAAATTGATTACATTTGTGTGCAGGGACTTAGGCTAAGATTCGCTGATGAAAGCATACAAATTAGGCCAAAATATTAGCACCCAAATATATTAAGTTGTTCTTTTGTTTGAATTTTTTTATGACCGACCCCCAATCAACATTCTTACATATATACATTATTTACGATCAACAATTATTCCATCATTAAAAGACCTATTCAAGATGTTCGACCGTTTGTAATAAATTGTCACAATATTCACAGGTGGGTGTATCCAGATTTCTGATAAGGTAATTATTGATAAAAATTGGCAGTGTCCAACACGAAGACGGCATAACATGATTCCCCTTTTTTTTTTTTTTTTTTTTTTTTTTTTAAATTGCCTTGTTCTCAACACTGTTTCCCAGTTCTTGAAGAGAATTTTCTTCAATTGGCTAATCCAATCTTCTGTTGTGACTTCCATTAGTACCGAGCTTCCAAATATGTCACCTTGCCTGGCCAAGTTAGCGGCTCTAGTGGGTTCTTCGTTCCCTGGAATTCCAAAATGTGATGGAACGCAGGTAAAGATTACAGTAATATCTTTATTCTTCACTTCCCAACTTGGATTCAGTATTTCCGTATTGAGGGAATTAGCAGGATACTGTCTTTCGATATTATTGTCAAGGAGTTCCAGTACACTCCTGGATTCTGTTACAATGATCCAGTTATTTGCTTTAGATCTAGCAAGACAATTCTTCCTCTTTGCTACAAATCGTGAAGAGTCAAGACCTCCTTTAGTTTGAGCCACCAGCTTTCTCTGTTTTGTGCCGCTACTATCCAATTTATAATTCCGGACGAGGTCTACCACTTTTCTGAGTCCAAAAACATTTTCCTAAAAAAAAAGCTTTTTTGGGATTTCGTTTTTCCACTCATTCTTGCAATATGCCCTAACCATCTCAGATTGTATAACATCATGGTCTTTATGCAGGTACATAATCTAGCAAGCCTATTAAGAACCTTAAATTTGTTTATTTATTTAACGTCACTTTATGCTACTATGGCTAATCGGACGATGCTACAGTGGGAGTCCTAAATTTTGCCTATATTGTTTTATTAGGATAGGGATCTTTAACGAGTACCTGACATCGTACAGGCTCGGGACCACCTTTTAACGTCCCCTTCGAAGGACGGCGTAACTAAGGATTTTTTACTCCCATTAAAAAATCCTAGGACCACCTGCGGATTTGAACCCGTGACCTTTGGCATGGGAGGCTGTTACGCTAGCCACCCAGCTACAAGTGATCCCAAGGACCTTAAATGAAATTAAAATAACTATTTTGTCTAAATAAATTAAATGATTGTTCAATCTCTTTTGCCTTTTGCATTTCAGGAATACTTTTTTACTGTTACGTATTGAGGATACTGAGGGTTACAGATTCATCATTTGATAATTAATAATAATAATAAAAATAACTTTATTCTGGGACTATGTCCCTTAAGAATAATAACATTGTAGTACAGTAAATATACACTTCAAAATATACATGTCTGGCCGAGAAAACAAAAAAAAAAAAAAAATTATTTATAAATGTTAAAAAAAAAAAATAAAATAAAATAAAACCTATTTATATAGATATATACAAAATATATAGAATATAAAAAAATGGAAAACAATTGTTATAAAGAAATACAGCTGAACAATTTCCAAATAAATCAATTAATCCATAACTCTAGGATTTAGATAAAATAAAAAAAAAATCTGTCCTTCGTTATATTAATTCAATAAATATTAATGAAGCTTTGTCGGCGAAAGTTCAAAAATTGTTTACCTACCCCCTTTGGTCTCCCCATCGGTCTGAAACACCCAGCGGTAGTTCCCCTCAGCGGCAGCAGACAAGAATATTAAGGTTGGTCGAAAGATAGGAATAAGATCAAAAATACCTACAACGCCGCCATAAATATATCAGAAATATTTCTTATAAGTAGTTTCTGCAAAGGCTGAGCCCCCAACCGGGACACTTCCTATATCAGCCCCACCCGTGGTGAAAAGGATGAGAAAGAAGATTCTAAAGGGGAGTCATTTTCCATCCACGAGAAGAGACGAGACAGAGGTCTAGGAGACGTCCGTCGGTGGTCAGAGATCAGCTGGAGGATGAAGTCTAAGAGGGACGCCTAAGGCTGATTCCACCTTCGCCAGCCAACTGAGTGTTTTAAAGGTATTTTTTTATTGTAATATTGTATGGCAAAGATAACTGTAATGTCCCTCAGTATTGTCATTCAGAGTTCTAAGCATTGACTTAATATAATGGATATGTATGAGCCAATAATAATAATAATATCATTTATTGAAACTTGTTTGCAGTGATCTACCTCTGAATGACACATATTGGGATTGGTAAACACGATACCTTTAAAAAAGAAATCCAAAGGTTTCGTTAAATAAAGTCTATATATCGGTTAAAGTTATCTATTAATCTACTTTTTTTTAAGGTACCGTAGCCTTAGAAAAGCAGCCGGTCAAAAACATAGCATTACTATCTACATTTCTTTTTCCTTTGTCATTAAGCAGTGTGGAATGTTACCAAGTAACATCTGGATAACCATTCCAAACCAATAAACAAGGATATTTCCCGAATTCTAATCAGTCACGTAGTCGCTCCGGGATTCCCCGAAAAGAGAACAGACCAGATAGCCGCTCATACGAAACTGGTTCCAGAAGAAGAGAGGTATTGGTAACGAGAAAGCAGGACGCGGTTCGAAATGAAAAGGTCCACGGCGGGGTCTCAATTAGTTTGTGGAGTAATCGATGTCTCAAAGCACGTCGGGGGGAGCAGATCTGGAGGCCGTCGTGAAAGTTGTACATGGCGGGTTGGGAAAGGCTGGAGGCAGCTTATTATCGCTGTGCGAGCTCTCGGCTGGCTCGGGGTTCGCAACGCCCAACCACCCTTTCTTATTTTCCAAGGCTTATCTTCAATACATTATTTGTTTTTATTATTTTAGAAATTCAAAGAGGAGATAATGGACTTATGTTGTTTATTACGTTTGTGTAAGGTAACCTTTAACTGGTGAGGTCAAATTTATGATCAAATTGGTGAGGTGGGGTCTCTCAGACCCCAGGCCTCATTTTTATTTTATTTTTTAATCCTGAAACCTCTAGAATTGTTTATTATTTTAAAATACTTTAATTCAACCTATTTTCAATAGGTACCATACCATAAGGATGCTTATAAAATTTAATGAATGTCCGATATTAATAAATATATTTTATTAATACTTTTCCTTATTTTTTTTTTAATGTTATATTCTAAGCAATGAAAACATTTGTAAAATAATATATATACAACTCCGTATCTTAAAGTTTATTATATTTAAAAAACGGAAAATGATAAAAAAAAGAAACTTTTATATTGTAAAGAAAGTATGCACAGCTAAAATTAGGCACAGTTTTTACAAAAGGAAACCGAACATTGTCCACAAATATTTCATTCACATTTAATATAAACTATTGACATCCTATCTTTTTTCTTCAAAAATAACACCTCCTTTTCTTCGGAGGGACCTCCTGACTAGTGATGGGCAAATACTCAAAAAATTTGAGTACTGATTACTGTAATCAAATGATGCTCGCCGCTGATTACAAAATGTACTCAGCTTTCCTCCTGATTACTTTCTATTTTCCTCTGTAATCAAAATTTTCGTACTTTTGAGTACTTGATTACTTGAGTACTTGATTACTTTTTTATATGAGGTGGCCAGAATAGAGAATATTACCTACATCTATTAAGTACTGGATTAATCGATTTTTAGGTCTATTAATAATTTCTTTAAGCCATCTTTTATTTCATACTATCGGATTTACGATTCGGAACTTTTTCGTATTTATTGGATACTAGGATCAGTAGCTGCATTCCCAAAGGTTCGTTACCGACTAAACTATTAATTTTAATCGCGCTCGCTCAAATATAGGTTTATTATAACTTTTTCGTATTTATTGGATACTAGACTAAGTAGCTGCGTTCCCAAAGGTTCGTTACCGACTAAACTATTAATTTTTATCGCGCTCGCTCAAATATGGGTTTATTATAACTTTTTCGTATTTATTGGATACTAGGATCAGTAGTTGCGTTCCCAAAGGTTCGTTACCGACTTAACTATTAATTTTAATCGCGCTCGCTCAAATATGGGTTTATTATAACTTTTTCGTATTTATTGGATACTAGGATCAGTAGTTGCGTTCCCAAAGGTTCATTACCGACTTAACTATTAATTTTAATCGCGCTCGCTCAAATATGGGTTTATTATAACTTTTTCGTATTTATTGGATACTAGGATCAGTAGTTGCGTTCCCAAAGGTTCGTTACCGACTTAACTATTAATTTTAATCGCGCTCGCTCAAATATGCGTTTATTATAACTGTTTCGTATTTATTGGATACTAGGATCAGTAGTTGCGTTCCCAAAGGTTCGTTACCGACTTAACTATTAATTTTAATCGCGCTCGCTCAAATATGGGTTTATTATAACTTTTTCGTATTTATTGGATACTAGGATCAGTAGTTGCGTTCCCAAAGGTTCGTTACCGACTTAACTATTAATTTTAATTGCGCTCGCTCAAATATGGGTTTATTATAACTTTTTCGTATTTATTGGATACTAGGCTCAGTAGCTGCGTTATGGGGCGTTCTATCCTGACCATTCTATTAATTATTCGTGTGCTCGCTCCAATATGGGTTTATTGTAATTGTTTCGTATTTATCTGATACTAGACTAAATAGCTGCGTTACCAACGGTTCTTATGATTATCACACTTAATTTTAACATTTCTCTTTCCAGAATATATTGATTTTAGTACTAATTTCTGTATTTTGTTTTCGGTTTGGCTGATAAACGTTTTATTGGTTTTAAGTTTGTTCGGATAAAAATTGATTTGTTTTGACTTCTTCGTGTTTCTTTTCTATGCTAATTTCTGTATTGGGTTTTGGGGGGTTAAGTTAGTGAATGTGTTAATGTTTTTTTAGTCAATTGGACTAATGTATGTTTATTTCGTGTTTTTTGTTACTTTTCATCAATTGGGATACCGCTATTCCTTTTCATCAATATAGAAATTTATCTATTTGTTTAATATTTTGGAGTTTGATAAAAATCAGCTGAACAGAACAATTTTATACGCCTATTTTTATTTGATGAAAAAAATTCAAACAAAATCTACTCTAAAGCAACCGACTGAAATCATTAATAACCTTGACAAAATCCTTTAAAAAGTAAATATATTTTCAAGTATAAAAAAAATACGAACATGTTAAAAAAACCTCTGCATGAGTTAGCACAATTAAAATTAAAAGTATAATCTGTAACGAGCCCCTGGTTACGCAGCGACTGAGCCTAATAGCGAATAAATACGAAAAAGTTATAATAAACCAATATTTGAGCGAGCGCGATTAAAATTAATGGTATAATCGGTACCGAACCTTTGGAAACGCATCTACTTAGCCTTGTATCCAATAAATACGAAAAAGTTATAATAAACCAATATTTGAGCGAGCGCGATTAAAATTAATGGTATAATCGGTACCGAACCTTTGGGAACGCAGCTACTTAGCCTAGTATCCAATAAATACGAAAAAGTTATAATAAACCCATATTTGAGCGAGACCGATTAAAATTAATAGTTTAGTCGGTAACGAACCTTTGGGAACGCAGCTACTGATCCTAGTATCCAATAAATACGAAAAAGTTATAATAAACCCATATTTGAGCGAGCGCGATTAAAATTAATAGTTTAGTCGGTAACGAACCTTTGGGAACGCAGCTACTCACCCTAGTAACCAATAAATACGAAAAAGTTATAATAAACCCATATTTGAGCGAGCGCGATTAAAATTAATGGTATAATCGGTACCGAACCTTTGGGAACGCATCTACTTATAGCCTTGTATCCAATAAATACGAAAAAGTTATAATAAACCAATATTTGAGCGAGCGCGATTAAAATTAATGGTATAATCGGTACCGAACCTTTGGGAACGCAGCTACTCACCCTAGTAACCAATAAATACGAAAAAGTTATAATAAACCCATATTTGAGCGAGCGCGATTAAAATTAATGGTATAATCGGTACCGAACCTTTGGGAACGCAGCTACTTAGCCTAGTATCCAATAAATACGAAAAAGTTATAATAAACCCATATTTGAGCGAGACCGATTAAAATTAATAGTTTAGTCGGTAACGAACCTTTGGGAACGCAGCTACTGATCCTAGTATCCAATAAATACGAAAAAGTTATAATAAACCCATATTTGAGCGAGCGCGATTAAAATTAATGGTATAATCGGTACCGAACCTTTGGGAACGCATCTACTTAGCCTTGTATCCAATAAATACGAAAAAGTTATAATAAACCAATATTTGAGCGAGCGCGATTAAAATTAATGGTATAATCGGTACCGAACCTTTGGGAACGCAGCTACTTAGCCTAGTATCCAATAAATACGAAAAAGTTATAATAAACCCATATTTGAGCGAGACCGATTAAAATTAATAGTTTAGTCGGTAACGAACCTTTGGGAACGCAGCTACTGATCCTAGTATCCAATAAATATGAAAAAGTTATAATAAACCAATATTTGAGCGAGCGCGATTAAAATTAATGGTATAATCGGTACCGAACCTTTGGGAACGCATCTACTTAGCCTTGTATCCAATAAATACGAAAAAGTTATAATAAACCAATATTTGAGCGAGCGCGATTAAAATTAATGGTATAATCGGTACCGAACCTTTGGGAACGCAGCTACTTAGCCTAGTATCCAATAAATACGAAAAAGTTATAATAAACCCATATTTGAGCGAGACCGATTAAAATTAATAGTTTAGTCGGTAACGAACCTTTGGGAACGCAGCTACTGATCCTAGTATCCAATAAATACGAAAAAGTTATAATAAACCCATATTTGAGCGAGCGCGATTAAAATGAATAGTTTAGTCGGTAACGAACCTTTGGGAACGCAGCTACTGATCCTAGTTTCCAATAAATATGAAAAAGTTATAATAAACCCATATTTGAGCGAGCGCGATTAAAATTAATAGTATAATCGGTAACGAACCTTTGGGAACGCAGCTACTCACCCTAGTAACCAATAAATACGAAAAAGTTATAATAAACCCATATTTGAGCGAGCGCGATTAAAATTAATAGTATAATCGGAAACGAACCTTTGGGAACGCAGCTACTTAGTCTAGTATCCAATAAATACGAAAAAGTTATAATAAACCCATATTTGAGCGAGCGCGATTAAAATTAATATTATAATCGGTAACGAACCTTTGAGAACGCAGCTACTGAGCCTATTATCCAGTAAATACGAAAAAGTTAAAATGAAATTCCAAGTGTAAAAAAACATAATAATAGGCCCCTATATCGATTTTATCTGAAGAGTTTACAATAATCTATAAACCCACCATCTTAATAATAATAAATTACCCTTATACATTTTTTAACGAAAAGTTTAAAATAATCGACAATATGAAAAAAAAGATGGCTTAAAGAAATTATTAATATAAATTAACTTAATATATGTATGTAATATACTCTATTCTGGCCACCTCATATAAAAAAGTAATCAAGTACTCAAGTAATCAAGTACTCAAAAGTACGAACATTTTGATTACAGAGGAAAATATAACGTAATCAGCAGGAAAGCTGATTACATTTTGTAATCAGCGGCGAGCATCATTTGATTACAGTAATCAGTACTCAAATTTTTTGAGTATTTGCCCATCACTACTCCTGACTATGTGTTAGATTCTTTCGGGCTTTTTTACTATCCCAATACTTAAAGTGTATTGGATGTCTGAAAACGGTAGATGCACTTGCATTTAGTTGTGCTGAGAGTCCTTCAACTGCTTGGTAGGGGTTTCCTTCTACTGTATGTTTGAGGACATCGTTGTCTATTACGGACGGAGGTCCTCCTCGGGACAAGAATTCCAAGTCGGTATCCCGAGCTGAAAACTTAACAAACCAACGGCGAATGGTCCGTTCATTAACACTCCCTTCCTCAAACGCCTTGCAAATATTTCTACCGGCCTCAGCTGCTAAATGGCCGAGTTTAAACTCGTACAAAAATATTACTCGAAAATCGCGTGTTTTAATGTTCATATTTGGAGGTATACTAAAAAGTGGGTAATTGATTGGGAAGCTAATGTTTATAATTCAAAGGTAGAGTATTAGTAACTGTTTACTTTAAGTATGTAAACATTCGGAAGAATACAACAGAGATCTGCAAAATCCTTTATATATTTCAGAAACTATAAAAAAGGGACATTTCATGTGAAACAACCCAACAGTTTATTTTTATTGTTAGTGATAATTGTAAATAATAATTTCCATAGATATATTCTTTAATCTGGGACACATGTTACCATCGAAACTCAATTAAATCTATTTTATCCACGGAGGTAAGTGAAATTCTTGTATTAAGTTCACCAGATTATTTTTAACATTAATATAGGTCTTTATTGTTATTGCCGTGGAAGGTGAACGCAATCAGATGTCGGAAACGTCATTCTTCAACTAAAAGTCATTTTCCGTCAGTTTAGAAAAAAAAAATCCATCAGTTTTAAGCTTTACTACTGAAGCAATTACAGACATCCCAGCAAGAGTGCATTCCTTGCAATTGTTTCCTACTCTTTTACCACTTTTTGCCCGGAATATATTGCGGAGGACAGGTAGCTGGGAGCTGGGAAAAAGGAACGAGAAGGGATTTAGGAAGGGTAAAGCTGATAGACCACCAGCGCTTTCGTTCCCGGAACGGTTTGAGGATATCTGTAATTTGACGGGGCGCCGACGGCATCCCTCATCACTTCTTCATCACCTGCCCGGGTAAACAGTTTAAGAGTAAAGACATGTCTAGAAAATAAATACTTGTATGAAATATATAGTAAGAGAAAGTATTGGCATCGTTAAAATTTTCGCTGGAAATACGCGTTTCAGGGCTTGCTGAGTCGAAATGACCAAATTTCCCAAAAAGGCCTGAGTTAGAAAAGTCTAGCTCGAAAACGATGTGTAGTATAAAACTGAAACGTAACATTTTAGAAGTTTACATGCCTGAAATGGTACTAAAACTTTTTCACAATTACCGACGAACCAGAAGTGCAACTTTAGACCAATTTTGTACCTTACTACTTTCTCTTACCCACATATGAAATATATAGTAAGGGAAAGTATTGCGATCGTGAAAATTTTCGAATTCCAGTTTTCAACGGAAATACGCGTTTTAGGGTCCCCTGAGTCCAAATAACCAAGTCCCCCAAAAAGGTCTATGTGTGTGTGTGGGGTAACTCCCGCGCGAAAAAAGAAAGCCCTATGAAACTGAAATTTCATATTTAAGACAACTATACGCCCGCGACGTTACAAAACCTTTTTCATTAAAATCAGCTAAACAGAAGAGCCACTTTATACCTTGAATTTTGCACCTTTTTGAGATTTTCTCGAAAACGGCTCTAACGATTTTGATTAAACTCCCTATATCGATGTAAAATTTGACGGGCTTTAATATGATGTAGGTTTCATTCTGATTGAAATAGTCTGACAGGGCTTAAATGCCGATATTTTAAATTGAATTCCTCTAAAGTAATTTTAATTTTGTAGATACTAGAAAAATAACAATATAATCTTCTTATCAACGATGAAAAACTAGTAACTATGTAAGTTGAACGAATTAGATTTTTAACTAGAGAAGAAAACTGCAAGAATATTTTTTAATGTAATTTTCGTGTTTTTGGACACGAGAATATTAATATAGATGTATAATATACCGTTTGATAGCTTAAGATTTTATAAAAAAATATTATCTGTTACACGAAATTTTAAAAGTTAATGGAGAGTGATGAAAAGCCGATAAAACTCACTGATTATTTTAAATAATAACTTAAATGATTATTTAATAAAATATATGTTTTTATAGAAATTCAATTTAATTCGTTATTAATTAGTTTCACTCGTTTTTATCTCTAACTGTATTTGAAAATTCTTTAACCGATTTTTATCAATAGCTGTAAGTGAAGTTTTGTGTTGCCTGCACCAGATTTTTACAATTTTTTTCATAGCCGGTTCTAAAATATTTTATTAAACTTACTATATCGATGTACAACTTAAAATACTTCAATATTATGTAGATTTCATTCTGATAAAATGCTGAAATAGTCTGAATGGGTTTCTATGCCAATATTTTTAACTTTCTTCCTCTAAAATATCTTTAATTTTGTATATTCGGAATAAATAACCCTTCCATCTTAATCGAAATAATGAAGACTGTCAAATACAGAGACAACAGCAGAAATATTGTTCAGGTAATTTTTTCCTAAAAAAAATAAATAATAATAAATGTTTATAATATACCGTCGGAAAGCTAAATATTTAAGAACGATGCTATCTCATATACAAAGTTGTGAAAGGTAGTTAAGAGAAATGAATAGTGGATAAAACTAAGTAAGTTATGCTATTTAATATCAAATAAACTTTGGTATAAAATTTCTTCTTTTTTTTTTTTTTTTTTTTTATCATTTATTGAAATTTGCAACTGTATTAGTTAATACATAAAGTAAATTAGCTAACAGAAATATTAAAAAAAGACATAAAGAGTAAATGCCCATTGGCAGCATTCCACAGGGTAATCTAAACTAGAAGGTCTCGAGGCCATCTCCTTTTCAGACGCGTTGGAGGATTGTCAGGAATGGAAGAGGAAACAAGGATTGAAACTAGTGGGTTAAAGTGGGAGTGGAGTTTTTCATAGAAGGATTGTTACCTGTTTTGGGCCAAATCAGCAACATACGGGATATTAAGGTCTTTATGTATGAGTTTATTCGTGATATAGTAAGGAGCATTGAGGATTTTTCGAAGGATTTTGGATTGTAAGGATTGAATACGGGAAGAATTTTATGGTTTAGTAGAGCCCCAGAGCTCAACTTCGTAAGTCCAGATAGGCCGTATGATGGTGATATAGAACAAAGTTTTATATAATAAAACAGTTGTGAAAGGTAATGGAGAGCAACGGATAGCGGATAAAACTAAGTAAGTTATGCTATTTAATCTCAAATAAACGTTCCCATCAAATTTCAATGTGTAAATTTGATATTTTTTAAACTCTAAATTTATTCAAAAGTTTATAAGGTTATTATGGATAAGTTTATTCCTATCCAAGTGAACATGTTGAAAATAATAAAAATGAAACAATATTACTAAGTTCCCTGATGAATTAATTATCTATGATATGATAAAAAAATCTGGTGCGGCCAACACACGACTTTTTTCTCACTTTTCTCCGTTTTTAGAATCGATTAAAGAATTTTCAAATTCAGTAACAGATAAAAATGAGTGAAACCATTAAATAATTAATTAAATTGGATATCTATAGAAACATGTGTTTTATTTAAAAATCAATTATTATATCATCTAAAATAATCAGTTAGTTTTATCAGCTTTTCATCAATCTTTATAAACTTTTACAAGTTTGTGTATTAGATAATATTTTTTTCTAAAATCTTTGGCTTTTCAACGGTATATTATACATGTATATTACTTTTTGTTCGTTAATTATCAGGCCGATTTGCAAAAGAAATTCTTGGATATTTTTTTTAAAACACTTTATTTATTCCAGTATCGCGACGTTTCAGCCTCTAGGGCCATTTTCAAGCTTCATGCATATCCATCTCAGTTATCTTGAAAATGGCCCTAGAGGCTGAAACGTCGCGATACTGGAATAAATAAAGTGTTTTAAAAAAAAATATCCAAGAATTTCTTTTGCAAATCGGCCTGATAATTAACGAACAAATATTAAAACAAAAGAAAAATGACGACAATGATGAGAAAAAAAAAAATGTATATTACTGTTCTTATCTTCAAAAACAACAAATTGCATTAAAAAAAATATTATTTCAGTTTTTTCCTTTAGTTGGGTATCGAATTCATTCAGTTTATATATTCACCTGTTTTTCATCAGTGGTAACAAGATAATATAGTTATTTTTATAGAATCAACAAAATTAAAGGTACTTTAGTAGAAGAAAATTTAAAATATCGGCATTTAAGCCCTGTCAGACTATTTTAATCAGAATGAAACCTACATGATATTAAAGCCTATTAAATTTTAAATCTATATATCGAGTTTAATCAAAGTCGTCGGAACCGTTTTTGAGAAAATCATTAAAAAGTGCAATATGCACGGTACAAAGTGGCTCTTCTAGTTAGCCGATTTTGATGAAAAAGATTTTGTAACATCTCGGGCTTGTAGTTGTCTTAAATATGAAATTTCAGTTTCATAGGACTTTTCATTTCCGCCCGGGAGTTACCACACACACCTTTTTGAGGGACTTGGTTATTTGGACTCAAGGGACCCTAAACGTTTATTTCTGTTGAAAACTGGAATTCGAAAATTTCCCCTATCACAATACTTACCCCTACTGTATATAGTAAGTGAAAGTAGAAAGGCAATAAAGCTATACAATAAAAGCACAGACTAATTGAAAAAAACAAAGCTGAAATCCATAAAGTTTTTTTTATGATCCAAGAAAATTTAAGAAAATACCACAACGGTTTCAAACGTGCCAAGAAAGAGTGGTGATAAAAAAATTACCATTCTAATGGAATTATGGGTTTCCATTACAGGATGGCGTGTGCATCGAATCCATTCTAATCATAAAATATAATTGAAGGGTGGTTTTAAGTAAGAAAATGTATAGAGGAGACAAGATAAAGGGTGATGTATCGGCCTGGCGTGGCTGGGAACCCTTAGCCTAACCAGCAGTTCATTTCCTTACTCAGATAGCGGCAATGCAGGCAACTTTTCCCAGCCGAGGGATCGACATGAAATCTCATGAATAATCTTTCCTCGCTCCTCATCCCGGGCTAATATACAGCATTACATTATCCAAAATGGGGCTTGTTTTCTTCCAATGTTGAGAGGAACATTGTTGAGCCTGTTCAACAAATCCATCGATCATTTTGGGTTCTCAATTTAAACTAGTCATCGAACAAGCAGAACTTTAATAAAACATATATGATTATTGAGATTTACCACTATATTAAGGAACACATTTAGTAAATGTGTGACAAGATAAACAAATCCATGATGTAGAGAAACTACCCATTAGCAGTTCTCCAAAACATATGCTAAACTAGAGAGTACCAATGCCATCTTCTTTTTAGACACCTAGGCAGATTATCAGAAAATGTAGAAGTGTAAGGAATGAAACTGGTTGGTAAGAGTGAAGATGGATTCTGTCATGAAAGGAATGCTACCTGGTTCAAGCCAAATCAGCAACATATGGAGCATTGAGGTCTTTTCCGATGAGTTTTTTTGTGACAAAGTGAGGAGCATTGAAAATTTTATAAAGGATTTTGGTTTGTAAGGATTCGATACGAGAAGACTTTGTTGGTTAAGTAGAGGCCCAAAGCTTTACTCCGTAAGTCGATATCGGCTGTTTGACCGTTGGTCTTGTATGTGTTGTTAGTAGCCGAAAAAGATGCGCAGTTTCTTGTCGTTTTAGTCTTGTATGAGGATTCCAAGTAAGACGTTTGTCAAGATGGATTTCTAGATATTGGAGCTGTTAAAAAAAAACGAGTGGAATGTTATTGAAAGATACTGCAGGTCAGATTGTGATAGGTTTAAGACGAAGGGTAAAGGTTATACGGTTGGATCTATTGGAACTTACGCAGATCTAAAATTGAATATAAAAACTCATATGTAATTTTTTGGAGTTTGCTATTTGTAACGTTCCAGGGCACTCTTAACATTAATAATAATTACGAGGACTGGTAGTTTATAAATGCAGTGGACTGTATTTACAAATAAGGATTATAATATAGTATTAGGTTACAACCTGTTTCTAGAGCTAAAGGAAATATAATGATGGTTTGGTTATAAATGTATAAACACAGGAGCTTTTCTTGACGTAGAACAGGCTTTCGATGGAATTTCTCACTAATAATAACATTAATCTTTCCATTTTCACCATATTTTCTCAGTTCGTCTATGTACCTCTCAGAATTTAGGTCCCATGAGTCTCATGGGTCCCTCTTTATAAATTATAACATTGGTATTCCACCCCGCTGATTTTTTACTCTTTGAAAAATTATTTGGAGAACCAACTTATTTTATATGAATCTCACATTGCTGAAATTTTTTTAAAAATAAATGTTCTCATTCTTAAATTTAGAATCAGAAATTAAATAATATAAATTAGAAAAGAATAATTTAAAAACAAAAATAGTATTATATTTAAATACCTTTCTTCGTATTTAGAACAAAAAAATAAATTCGATTGAATTTTCTTTATTTAGAATATTTGTATCTTAACATTAATTAGTAAATTTCAAATAATTATATTTCATTTCCATTTTTATCATAAAATAAGTTATTTAAAAAAATTATAATTAATGAAATCAGAACCAAAACAATGCATTAATTCCGGTCAGTTCAGCATTATTAAGCCACGAAACAAAATAAGATAATTGTAATATATGGGTGTATCTGTGATTCATTCTTCCAGTGTAATTTAGGAAATCGTCTGCTATTTTCTACTTAATTTGCATCTCAGAACCTTGGGCAAATAGTGACCATTTTTTTAAAATAATGAACTAAATGAATAGCATTTATTATACGTATTACTAATTAGTAATTCTTATCATTCATATGAATGGTTTCATGGAATCATGATTATTCTAAAACCAAGGTGTGTAATGAGCTTCCTCTAAGGGCCGTGGACCGAAGCAAATTTATGCTTTTATGAACTATCAGGTTTCCCAGGGTTTTCGGTTTCAATGGACTTTGTATACTTTGGGAATTATATCTATTCATTTTATTGGTTTAGAAAACATGTTAAGAGAGATAGCTGTTCACTTTTCCCGTATCGGAAAAAAAACAAAACTGTTCTTTCAATAAAAAAACAAAAAAAAAATATATATATAATTTTTAATATGCCTATGCTAAACTGCAGAGTGATTTTTTACCTCGACTTACCTATAGATGAAATACATGGTAAGGGAAAATATTGCGATCTTAAATTTTTTCATTTCCAATTTTTAATGAAAATACGCGATGTAGGGACCCCTATTTTAATCGAAATAACCTTGTCTCTCAAAAAAGATCTATGTCTCTGTGTGTAACAGATCTTGACCGAAAGCGATGTTTTATGAAACTGAAATTTCATATTTAAGAAGCGCATACGCCCGAAATATTACACTAACTTTTACACTAAAATCGGATGACCGGAAGTACTACTTTATACAGTGCATTTTTTACGTGTTTACATATTTTCTAGAAAACCGGAATAATAATTTTGATTGATATTGATATCAATTAGGTTTTATACTGATTGAAATAGTTTGGCAGGGCTTAAATACCAATATCCCAAAAATTAAAAAAATAAAATAAACATTTCAGCTTGGTAGCATTCATAATAAATACGGGTTATACAAGTTGAACTTTAATAACTAACTGAAAGATAAAAGAGGAAACATATTATTTTTTTTCGGAACGTAACGATATTTATATAGGTTTATAATATACTGTTGGAAAGCTAAAGATTATAGAAAAAAAAATCGTTTATACATAGTTGTGGAAGGTAATGTGAATTAACCAATAGTGCATAAACTTATGTGATTTTTGAAAGTTATATTATTTAATTTAAAACATATATTTACTACGAAAATGTATGTTATTTAAGCTTTTTTGATTTCTAACTTTATTTAAAACTACTAAAATTTCTAAGATTTGAAAAATATAGGTTACTGAATTTCGTCTGTTGTTTGCTCCAGATGTATTACTGATTTGATTTTATTCTTAGAGGATCTTGGTCTAGTACAGCTTTTATTCTTTTCATATTGTATTGTAGTAATTAGGATGTGTTCAGACCATAATATATATATATTTTTAAAAAGTTTTCCTACACTTATTATTAGAAACAATTATAACAATATTTACGTCATAGACACGGGGATACAATTACCCAGTTGCGTAGGGACGACTAGTTCTGAGTCCCGGGTGTTTTTTGTGTCCCCGTACTCACGTAGACTGACCCGGCGAGACACATTAAAATTATCATAATTCCTCAATTTGCTCCGTCCCCTCGACTATTAGTCTCGACTTTTCTTATTCAATATTCATGTGAGAAAACAACACTTAGAAGCCGATCTCTTGCTGAATCCGGACCTGTTAACGTAATCAGCGGATACGATTCCAAGCACTGATTGAATGGGTTTCTCCTATAATAGAGGGAGAAAACCTGAGAATCGAGCAGTCATTAACTGACTGGATATATAAATTTTAAATATTTGCTAAAATGATTTTTTAGTTGATGATTTATTAGCTGTGTCAGAGACCAAGGTAGGTGTTCCAACAAAAAAAAAAATCGACAACTATAAACTCATAAAAGTTCTTATGTTATGTACGTATGGAAATTTGTACTCTTTGATAGCCAATGAGCGTTCAAGAAGGTGATAAATTCGATATTACGCACAGCCGCTAACTTTTTTGGTACCCACTTTATAAAGACTGGGTGTGTCCCAGAATATACTCACTAACACATGGTCGTCCCACGTCTCACTAATCACACAAAAACGAATTGTTCCGTGAGTAATCTAGTATTCTATTCACTTGATCACTCTGACTTTATAATAAATAATCATGTTTACATTAATTACATTATTTTTTATTGTGTTGTTTGCCTTTACCCTAAAGGATCATTGGCAACTGAGACTTATTAGATTTGCCTGTAATATTTAATATCTTTTGAATAGCTGAATAGTTTTTTTTGTTTTGTTTTTTGCAGAGCCTTCATCATCATTCAGTGGATCTTTCAGAGCCCCAGTCAATATAATTTTTTGCTTTCTTGATTCGAATAGTGAACAATCTAACAACAGATGTTCACAGTTAGTGGAACGTTCTTACAATATTCGAAGGTTGGTGCATATTATATTATTATTACAGGTTAACTATAAAAAAATCTTTGGATCCAATGGTATATTACTTGTTTCATATATTATGGTGTGTTGAATAAGTATATTCTGTATTTTTTATTCGTTATAGGACTTCAACCAGTTAATAATTAAATCTATGTATTTAAAAATATAAGAATTCAAAAAACATCCGAAACGATTCTCCAAAATCTAACAAAAAAAAAATATCACCTTCAAAAGGATTGATCTTCTAAATGCTCATAATAGAAATGGTTTTGAGAACACACATCTGTCTTTCTAACAACTTAATGGCTTCTTTTCATTGACGAACGTAAGTTGCATTGTCTCCTGGAGTTCCCTATCCATTCATCAGACACTCGAAGATATAGTTTTTTTTTTTCCTTCCTATAAGTTTCATAATAACATAGGAATAGGTCTTTTGAGTCGGATCTTTTAGCTTCGTGAGCATTCAGATATAATTCATTCGGCTCTTTTGAGATCTATTATCAAGCCTTTTTGAGAATGAGAGGAAGAGAAAAGAAAAATAAAAAAAAATAAAACTATGTATATTCTTCCAACTAAAGATGCGTTCTGGAAACCAGAGTTGTAATTATAGAGACCAATTTTATTAGTATCCAGTTCCAATAAAAAAAATGAAAATAAAAGTTATTAATACTGCTTCTCTAATACATGATTTTTAGTTGTTGTTTTTTAATGTAAAGCTATTGTATTAAATTATATATTTAACCAAAAGGCAATTATTTAAGTATGTAAAATTATTTAGTTACATGTATCAATATCAATGGAATACAGATGTAAAAAGTAAAAGTAAAAACGTTTGCAGATCTATTTATTTTGATAATAATAACAAATTCTTTATTTATTCTAGGGAAAGTCCATTTAAAATAATACTACTAAAAAATTAAATCAGAATTTCAGTATCTTAGAGTAAAGGCACAAACAAAAATAACAAAGAAAACGAATAATAGTGATGAATTAAGAGGTAGCTTCTAATAATAATTTAGAAAACAAACTAGACAAAAATATGTTCATATGGACAGTTCTTAAAATTAAAATAAATTTACAAATGTGGGAAATAAAATATATGAATGCACAAATATGATGGAAAATATAATAAATATTCGTTTCTCTCTGCTCTATTAACTGTTTTTTTTTTTGTTTTTTTAATTTTCAAATGAATTGGGGTTATTTGAGAATTTGATCGTCATGAAGTCTTTGAATAAACGGAATTAGAAGAACGGAAGAGAATGGAAATAAAATTCCAAACAGACAAGGATCGGTTAAGGAAAGATCTATCGAAAGCTGCGGTTCGATGAGGCGTTATGTTCAGGTCTGAATTTTGTTTGCATTAATTAATATTTTCTATATTCGGGGCTTTTAAAAACTACAAATGTTATTTATATATACGTGATTATTTTAAAACGAATTTCATTTAAAACTGTAATCACTTTTAATTGTAATAAATTTGAACTATTTATAGATATGCATATGTATATGTACAGTTATGGTAAAATAGGGGAAGTAGGATTTTGTAAAAATGTTAAAGTGAAGATTATGTATAAATTAATAATTTTTACTATTAAAAAACAAATGTATATTGTTATAAAATGTAAATTTATAAAATTTATTTCAAGTAGGAAGTACCGGCTAGGTCCAATACTTAACCAGTCTTAAAATCATCCTTAATGAGATTTTCTTAATAACATTTTCTTGTAATAAAATACGTCTCATTTTGTTTATTGTAAATTAATAACCTTCGCTCATTGTTATTTTAACACAATAAAGAAAAGTATAACGTGAATTTTGAAAGATTTTGTATATAAAAAATGTTGACTTGAAATGCAAGTTACAAAACTAGAAAATCGAAAAACTTAAGTGATAATAACTAATATTTTGGTTCTATTAAATTTTAAGTTATCATAGAAACCGAATGGAATTTTCATAGAAATTAATCTACGATTTTACTTAGATGCATTTATTTATATTATTCTTTTGTTTCTGTTTCTGTAAATATTGCCTAATTAGACCTCAGAACACTATGACCTCTTTTATCTTTGAGTACAATCTGAGACAGATTGTAATATTGTTAAATAAATAAATTATTTAAAGTATAAGAATGCTTCAATATGCACCCAATTATTTTTTTTTTATTTGCATAACTATACTTTCTCTATTTATGTTAGCTACTTTTGAAAAAGTAATCGCGAATAAATAAATATATAATTAACGACAATTCTCTCTATTTATTGTTGAATAATGTTTAAAACATTATATACTATAAAGATTATATATCTTATTCCATTATATTTGTTATTTAAATAAACATCATTATCTTATTTGCTAATTACTTCCTTCAGTATTGAAATTTATCAAAACTATTATCTACAGCGTACACTTGAATGAAAAAACGATAAATCCTCGTAGTTCGCAGAACTTCCTCGAAGATAGAGTTAATAATATGTGCATATACAATAGAATTTGCAAGAAGATTAACATAGGCAAATATCATACTTTAATTAACTTTTATTTTCAATAAGGCTGATTTAAATAATTAAATAAGAATGAAATATCTTCCAAGGAAAAATATTATGATCGTCAATTTTTATGTAAATAATCGTTTTAGGAATTGTTCGGGCGTGTCTATGATCAATCTATCATAAAAATTACCCCCGCTACACTAAAATATCATCTATGATCCAGGACTTGCAGTTTCCAACAATTAAACATTTTGTCCATACTCAAACTGCTTCTTACTTCAGTAAAACACCAGTCTCCAAAAATCTATTAATAAAGGAAATCGGTAACTATAATAAAACATCTCTAAAACGCTACACTCATAAAATAACTAAACATGTGTTACTAACTTAAGCTAGTTTATTTTAATTTGTAATTTTATATTATCTTATATTATTATATTATCCGTTTTTATTTGTAGGTTTTTTGTATAATTGTACCTACGACCATATATAATCACAATCTAATTTTACCACTAATTATAGATTAATTAATTAGATTATAACTACCAAATGAACCAAACATTTGCTGATTGTAAGGATATCTCATCCGTAATCATTTATAAATATTTTGTCAATTTGTAAATATGTAAATAAAGTTTATTTTCTTTCTTTCTTTCTTCTATCTTAAAAAAAAATCCACATTAAATATATGAGAAACGTTACAGCAATTTTTTTCTCAGAAAAAAATGCAATTCTAATTTTTAAAAATTTTATTTTATGATATGGATTTTAATTTTTTTGTTTACTTTTTATCGCATTCGAAATCAGGGAATTTTAACTAATTGGTTGTATCAATGTATAATTAAATGGTCTTTAACAACAAGTCGGTTTTATAACAACAAAAATAGTCGCAGGGCTTAAATGGATTTTCAAAATTCTTTCCCTAAATTTAATTTAATTTATCAAGATGAGAAATTTTTGATATATTATTTATGTGCTGAGGTTTGGGTCTACATTTTAGGCTTTCATCAAGGCTAATAATGAACTGAATAACAACCAATACAATTTAATATTTTAGAGGAGGTGAGGGCGAAATGACTACAGCCTGGCACTATGGGTTCAAATGGTTCTTTTATTGTTCAGACAGTTGAATAAAATGAAGAATAACAATATAAAAAAAAAGAAAGCAATATGAGGAGCACACACTAATCGAGATAGATCAAAAACCACAGCTGGTGAGAGGTTGCAATGGATTTGCCACTGTAAAATAAAATAATCTTTCTACTATCATAAAACACAGAAAATAAAATAATAAATAAAAATGACCCTCAATTAAATATAAAGAAAACTTTATTTATTTATTTATTTAGGTCTCCCTGCCTTGCCATATGGCAATACGGGCGTCGGTAGCCATGACTGAGATGCTACCAGTAGTAATCTTGAGTTTCTGTTTTTCTTCTCTTCCCAGCTTTTTAATCTGGTCTCTCCTCGATGACTATCCCTTCAGCTCCTGCTTCTTCTCTCGGAGGTGGTCTTCCTCGATCTCGTCCAGTTCCACCTACGTTAAAAGCTGCCGGGCCTACTAATGTTTTCCACCCGTGAATAAATGATGTAAATTGTTTATAATTTTGTTCGGAAACCAGCTGAGGGAAATCGCTCACCGAGAGGACCCAGAGGCCACATTCCCTCAGTAGTTTGGCCCTTAGTGCCTCAAACGCGGAACATTCCACAATGATGTGCTCAGCAGTCTCCGGGACTCCACAACGGGGGCACAGGGGATCTACGTCTTTTCCGAAACTGTGCAGCTTACTTCGGAAAGCCCCGTGCCCAGTGAGGAATTGCGAGACCCAGTAATCCGGAACAATCCATTTGGCTTTCAATCGTGACCGGACCGTGGGGAAGAATTTCTTCAAGGTAGCACCTTTTGAGGTTGTCACCCACCGCCGGTCCCACTCATCAATGGTATGTTCCCGGATTGCACTCTTCCATTTCCTTGGGTCCTCCGCAATCCTCATTTGGATATTCCTCGGGAGACCTGCTGAGCCGTACCTCTTGTAGGCATCTTTAAATGAATCTTCACACAGGAGGAGGTCGAGAGGTACTCCTCCTGCAAGAATTTGAACCGCCTCATGGGATACAGTACGGTAAGCCTTTGTTACTCGTAACAAAGCCGTTCGCTGAATGGTCGCCAATCTACGCTTCTGCCGTTGTGTGATGTTCTTGAACCAGGCGGGGGACGCGTATCTCAGAATACCCAGCACCATGCCGTTATAAATGGTCATTGTTGCTGGGTATCTAAGACCCCAGAAAGCGCCCCCTAGTCTACTCAGACCGTTGAAAGCTAAGGAAACCCTATTGCCTAAGTAGTCCAAGTGAGGGGCCATGTTGAATCCTTTGCCGAATCGTATCCCTAAGTAGGTGACCACTTCACTTGGACGTATTCTCGTACCCTCAATGCAGAGGTTTATAGGGTGTGCCCTATCCGTTTTTCCTCTTAGCAGGATGGTCTGAGTTTTAGCTGCGGCCATTTTCAATTTTTTCATACGACACCACCTTCCTACCAGGTTGGCGCACCTTTCAGCTACCGCTTTTATCCCAGCTCTGCTGTTAGATGCCACTACAACCGCCAGGTCATCAACGTATGCAGTAGCAGAGAACTGTTCCTCCTCAAGCACTCCCAGCAACTCATCAAATATTAGCTTCCATAGAGCTGGACCGAGGACGGATCCTTGAGGACATCCCCTCTCTATAGAAACTTCAGTCTCATAGTAACATCCCCGAACCTTTACAAACCTGTCTTGGAGGTAGCTATTTACGAGAGCGTATACGTTACTGGGAGCTTCATACTTATGCAGCTGTTGAAGAACCAACGGCCACCAGACGCTATCAAAAGCGGAGGATATGTCAAAGAGCAGTAACATGACATATCTCTCCGTTTTTACTGCTGCGTCTGTACGAACTTGAAGGAGGGCATCTGCGGTACCCTTTCCTTTGGTTGATCCGTATTGTCGCGGATGGCTTGCTCTTGCAAGAACTGGTCGTAAGCTGCTTAAAATCAGATGCTCCAGAACCTTGCTCATTAACGGGAGGAGGCATATGGGTCTATAGGACTTAGGGACCTGCTTATCTCTACCCCCTCCCTTGTAGAGGAGTCTCAGATCGGCGATCTTCCATTTTTTCGGAAAATATCCCCTATCAAGGCAGTCGTTGAAAATATTTAGCAGCTTATCTTCTATATAGGGGAAACTGTTTTTCAAGATCGCCGCGTCTATAGCATCAAGTCCTGGAGCGCGACCAGCTTTCTGCTTATCCACGGCAATACGCAGATCATATATGTCCCATGGAGGGTATAAGTCCGTGCCAGGTGGGCATACCGTTGTGCGTCTCACGAAGTTATCCTCTACATTATCTTCAGAGCTATCATCTCTGGGGTAAGTAGCCTCTATGAAGATATTTGCCGCTTCTTCAAGAGTTACGGCCTGATTATCTCCATGTTTTAGGGCTGCAACAGCATGAGGAGGGTCAACTTGCCCATAGCCACTTTATATGGGATGCCCCAAGGATGCTTCTCGGACTCATTGGAGACGAACTCATCCCAAGAACGTCGCTTGCGTGAACGCACCTCGTTTCGGTATGCCTTGGCTTTAGACTTATACTCGTTACGAAGTGAGATGCGCCTCTCGTCACACCTACACTTCTGATACGATCGCCGAGCCTTGTTGAGTTCTCTCTTCATGGTGGTTAAGGCCGGCGTCCACCATGGGACAGGTCGAGCTCTCACTTTCCGATGCTGGAGGGAATTCTCTGCTGTGTCGCGAATAAGATTAGTAATTCTGGACACTCTGAGATCCAGGTCTTCTTCGGTTTCAAAATATCCTGCTTCCCAATCTTCATCAACAATTTTTCCCTCCAGCGTCGATCGGAAAGCATTCCAGTTGCTTATACGTGTTACATAACCGTTTTTAACACCGTGGGAACGCTCTTCATCCTGAACTATGTCAAATACTAGAGCTTTGTGGTCTGAACTCGTTTCAGATCTGAGGGCCCAATCGAAAACGTGTCCTAAGAGCGTCGGAGATGCCAGCGTCACGTCAATCCAACTCTCACCCATCCCGCCGGAGAACGTAGGGATGGAAGCGGCTTCGTTCACCACGACAAGCTGGCTTCTCGCGAGAAACTCTCCGAATTTAGCACCCCTTCTATCTGTACGATTGGATCCCCAGACCGTGTTCCAGGAATTGGTATCTGAGCAAATGATCACATTTCTCGTGCTTGTTGTGATCTCCTCCAGGGCAGATATGTCATCTTCAATGTTGCCTGGGTTTGCCAGATATGCTGAAACCAGCGTAAATGAGATGTTACCATACCTGATGTAGCATGCAACACAATCTGCCTTAGAGAATTGCCTCAGATCCATTACGTCGAGGTTTGGATTGTTAATCACAATCGCAGACCTAGGCCTCCTCTCTCCACTGCTTAGGGCTATAACTCTCGACGTAAGGCCAAATCCTGTGACCATGTTCCCACGGCAGGTCGGTTCCTGGACCGCCATAATGTCGTAGCGTTGTGAAAGAGCACGAAGCTCATCAGCTACAACTCTCCGGCGGCCCATGTTCAGTTGGAGAACCTTGATTTTACTCATAATAAGTCCTGTTTGCCATTTCTTTGCACCACTTCAAATGCACAGGGCACTCTCGACTCCCTGATTTGTGCTTCGCTTGGCTACGAGGGACCTTCTCCCGCAAACAGTTGATACAAATCGGTTCAACCTTGGCATTTTTCTTTGGACACACTTTCATTAAATGACCACTCTCTGCGCACCAGATACAAACTTCAGCAGCTGCTGTGCATGTGGCCTTGGTATGCTCATAGCCCTGACACTTGGTACAACGAGCAGCATCAAGGTAGTCTTTAAACGACAAGCACCACCATTCTTCTACCAAGGTTCCCAACTCCAACAACTGGAACCTAACCATTGGGTGTACCTCTAACACCCAATTTTTCGTTAATCCGTTTTTAGCTACCGAGGAAAAAAGTGGCCGGAGATCGTCGGAAACTAACGGAGTGGGAACCGACTTCTCGGGTATTCTTTCCCACAGAAACCTCGCCACATCGGCAGAATTCCATGTCAGAGGCACACCCCTCACCTCCATCTTTGGTTTTCTCCTCAAGGCCAGCCTGCCATGTAGACCGCTATCTCGGAGCCCTTTCCAGCCAATTACTTTTGTGACTTGAGAGCTGTCCTCAAGGCGAACCAACACTGAGCCTGCTTTCGTTTTTCTCACAATAGAGGCGTTCACACCTATTTCTTTCAGGGAAGGGAGTCCTTGGATGATATCCGAAGGACTTTTTCCCGACCCACTAATTGTTAGGTAAGTGGGTTGTGGAGTGCTTTTTGGCTTTAGTGGCAGGTTCTTAACAATATCTGCTAACGTTTTAGGTTTTTGTGCTGTTACAGGTTTTTCAGGTTCGGGAGTATCATGTTTATTTTCTTCCATACCGTCTTGATTCTGTATTCTTCTTTCTTGCTTGGACTTAGCTTTCTTCCGGTTTCGTTTGTTCTTCACAATACTGAATTTCTCGATTTCCGCTGGTTGATGAGATTCCTTAGAGGTTCCAGCCTTGATCAGTGGAGGGTATTGTGTTGATGTTTCCACACTTGGTATTTCTTGACTTACTAAAGGAAACGATTTTTGCATTATTTTTTCCGTAAGTACATTAATAATGCTAGTTGACTCTAGTGTTTCTTTCACTACCTGTTTGACTAGAACCGCCACTGAGAGCCCTTTGCATTCATCGGTGTCTTTGCTTCTAGAGCTCATAGCCTCTAAAATGCTAATAAGACGTTCCACCGTTACGTTTATGTGTTCTCTAGTCTTGTTTGTAATCTTTTTATCCAACCCTAATAAGAAAGTTTTAAGATTACTTTGGATGGATCTTGCCTCTTGTAGCATGGTGTCCTTAAAGTTATCTTCTTCAAGTTCTTCCTCATTATCCGACGTTTTGCATCTAGGTCTTTTAGCTGACGGCGGTTTCCCTGGTTTGGTTGTTACATTATTATCTTCAGTAGCAACCTCTTCTTCCATTGTAACACCGTGATTAGTTACCATGGCTTTTCCACAGCTTATATCTAATAATAAGTGTGAGTAACCTCTATAACCTAACCAACGTTATCAATTTTTTCTAAGTAGACTTTGTCTTTAAATAGCACTGTAATGAACTTAAAGTACAGTCTTACCTGTCAGTGAATAACTGCTGCCTCTAAATGTCTATAAATAAAGGAGGCAAAGCCAGTAGGCTCAACCTAACCTGACACGTTCCACTTAAATCTAAAAAAAAAATTTTTGGTAAAAACGGAAACTAATGAAAAAATAACAATAAGAACATAGTAAAAAGGAAATAACACGAACACAACGAAATAAAACAGAACTATAACACAATATAACACCTTATTTCAAACTCTTTAACAGGAACTCACTTATCAGTATCAAAGCTGTTCTTAACCTCCACTTGAGTCACAGTTATCAAAATATAAAAAATATAAAGAAAACTAAAATATAAACATGTTTGAGGCAGTGACAAATCCATTTCACATAACCTCTTTGCTCCCACCAGCTGTGTGTTATAACCTCACTCCCTCACACACATCAGGCCCATCACATCACTCCCCCCCAATGACATCGGCACAGAAACGAACCTTTGGCTTTACCACCCGACCAGACCGGGTGCGATAAGGCGGTGGTGTGTCCTGCTGTTCTGAGTCGAGGTCATTTGAAGGTCCGGAGTCCGCCGATGTGGGAGAAGGAGTGGGGTGATCGCACTTGCCGCTGGCCACACCAGAGGGCGATGGAGTAGGCAGATCCCTGTTGCCGCTGTCCTCTGCCGGTCCCGGGAGAAGATGTGCTACCTTCAGGCGATCCATGGAGACGGTCTTCGGTCCTGTCGGTAGCAGCAGCTTGAATGTCTTCTCCTCCCTCGAGAGAACCTGATAAGGGCCGGTGTAAGGCGGCGTCAGTGGGCGTCGGACGGTGTCATCCCTAAGGAAAACGTGGGTGCAGTCCTTGAGGTCGCGGTGAACAAAGGTGCGAGCCGTACTGCTGCGGTGCGGAGCTGGCCGGAGCATCTTCATCGCCTCCCTCAGCGTCTTCAATGTTGCCTCCGCGTCCTCCCGCCGTTCAGAGGGTTCAAAAAATTCTCCTGCTGGTACTGAGCAGATGGTGGGCACCGGTACCTTCGCCAATTTACCTCTAGATGTCAGCCCCGTCCTCTGGTCCACTAGCTGGCACCCGGCGAGATCTACCATCATGTTGTAGTGAAAAAGTAAATCCGCGCCGATGATGGGATGGCTAACCTTGGCAACGATAAATCGCCATGACATTTTCCGCCGGAGCCCCAGATCAAGGTTCTGGACAATGGTGCCATACGTTGGAATGGGCGTCCCATTGGCAGCATACAACGTGAACTCCTCGGTGGACTTCGTCCTGTTCGTCACCGGGTAGACAGATAGGGTGGCTCCAGTATCCACCAGATATCTGACCCCGGACTTTCTGTCAGAGACGAAGAGTCGACGGTTGTTAGCCATAGCGACGGGACCCGCCTTGTTCGCCGCTATGACTAGTTTAAAGCCCTAGCCGGTTTCCAGTCGCAGGGCTGACGGCATCTGGTCGCCTTATCTCTGAAGCGTTCGTGGTAAAAACAGAGACGCCGTCTACTCTTGCTTCTAGAGCCCCTGCGATTCCGACTAGGCGATCCGCTGTCTCGCCGACTTGTCCTGGCCCCCATTTGCGCTTTGAGAGCGGCTACTTCGGCAGTCAGGCGCTCGATGGCAGCACCTATGTCTCCTCCATCTCTTCTTGAAGGCCCCGGAGTTGGCTCCGGCTGATAAGCCATAATCGGATTACCTGGGGGTTGCTGAATCTCAGCTATTTTATCTGCGATGCGGGCCAACTTGGTCAGATCAGTATGATCGGTAGCAGCCAAAGCCGCCTGCATTCCCTCAGGTAACCCCCGGAGCCACAAAGTACTAAGCATGTCCTCCGGGACCTTCTCTCCTGCCAGCTGCTGCATCTCTCGCAGAAATTGGGAAGGCCTCTGATCGCCCAATTTCTGCTCTTCCAGGAGTTTTTTCATCTTCCAGCTATCTGACTGCCCGAAGCTGGAAAGTAGCCGCTCTTTTAACCTTTCATAGGGCTCATTAACAGGCGGATTACGAGCCAGATCTGCGACTTGTCGAAGAGTCTGAAATTTGCTCTTACTATTACTGATCTTACATGAGCTGAATACCGCCTCAGCTTGAATGAACCACAGATCTGGCTCTTCTCTATAAAAAGATGGCAATCTCGCCAGCGCATTGGGGGCCGATGCTGACTCCACCTCCACTTTCTTGTCCTCTAAGTCCAGCGTTAATAAGTCAAAAGGCATTACAAAGATATTGAGGGAAAAATAAAAAAAGGAGAAAGAGAAGAAAAAAATAGTTCAACACTCACCGTCGGGGTCACCACTTTAGAGGAGGTGAGGGCGAAATGACTACAGCCTGGCACTATGGGTTCAAATGGTTCTTTTATTGTTCAGACAGTTGAATAAAATGAAGAATAACAATATAAAAAAAAAGAAAGCAATATGAGGAGCACACACTAATCGAGATAGATCAAAAACCACAGCTGGTGAGAGGTTGCAATGGATTTGCCACTGTAAAATAAAATAATCTTTCTACTATCATAAAACACAGAAAATAAAATAATAAATAAAAATGACCCTCAATTAAATATAAAGAAAACTAAAATATAATTAGTTACTAATTATTTACTGAGAAATTAGTTACTTATTATTTACTAAACTTTCATAAATTGTATTTATTGCTTAGTTTGTTACTTTATATATTTCCATATTACTATAATTATACTGTTTGTCTTCATGTTTTATTACTCTAATCTTATTATTTTCTATTTATTCATTGTTATATATTTTTTTGTTTCTGATTCGCTTTTTTTTCTTAGCCCTAATGAAGACCTTACGTAGGTTTAGGCCAAATCATTGGGTTAAAAATATAATAAGGTAACGTTTATAGGTCACCTAACATCTTCTTTAATATATTTAATTTAGTTCATATGAACTTACTTAACGCCTTTTATTATTAGTGTCATTAAATATAAAAATATAGGGGAGCCCGTGGCTGAGTGGCTAGCGCGCTAGTCTCTCACGCTAAAGGTTGTGAGTTCGAATCCCAGCCTCAGAGGGACATTTTAAAGCATTGAATTAATGAGGATTCACTCAGCCTCTCCCCCGAGTATGTGAGACCCGTCAGCTATGTAGTGGCCATTTACGAAATTAGGCGTAGGGGGGTGATGACCCTACACTACAAAATACATCAAGAAATGTGTGAGTGTAATCTCCTAGGTGATTATTACACCGCGAGGCCTAGGACCTTCACGGCCTGCCGCTCCACTGAAAAAAAAAAATGTATAAATATACAATCCTTAAGAATTAGATAATCAAGTTAAAGAGAAAAAAAAAAATATTTTTTTTCAACATTGATAAAAAAATCTAGAAATAATAATATATATTATATTATAATATATTATATATATATATATATATATATATATGATAATACCATATAATATATAATATATTATTGTATATAAGATGAGATTTTAAAAATATTTTTATTTGAAAAAAGGATTGAAATAAATAAAAGCCTTTAAAAAATCTTTAAGAAGTTAAATAATTTCAACCTTTAGATTATTTAATAAGAAAATATTGTTCAAGGGAAACTAAATGTTCCTTTTAATATCTGCTTAAAATAGTTGTATATGAAGTAGTAAGTAGTAATAAAGTGTCAAATATTGGCTAGCATAACAATCTTTTATGGCCAAGGTCTCGAGTTCAAACCCGCAGGTGAGATTCACCCTATGATTTTTTAGGTGAGTAAAAATCCTTAGTTAGCGTCCTTCGGAGGGGACATTAAATGGTGGTCCCAAGCCTCTGCGATGTCAGGTACTCATTTCAGATCCCTATCCTAATTAAACCTGGATAGGCAGAATTAGGACTCCCACTGTAACATCGTCGGATTATTCATAGCAGCATAAACAGACGTTAAATAAATGAGCAACAAAGTGTCAAATATTGTCAAACAAACAATGTTAAAGCTGTGTAATGTGGCACCATATTTTAAAAAAATATTTCCGTCAGAATTAAAGACCTTCTAAGCAGACTTTTCTAGATTAAATGTTACTTTACGATTTGGCTTGTGGCTATAAAATGGGGGCATGATTTGATGATTTACGGTCAACGATGCGTTCTGACCCATAATTGCAGTGCTTGGTGGAATCGTTTGGCTGGATATGACCATAATGTGTGGTCTCTATAACGTTTCTTTCGCATTGTTAAGAACCACTACGTATTGAGAATCATGCTCTCTGACCTCACGTCATACCGCGTAATAGCTTTTCAGAAAATTACTGACCTAGAAACTTATAAACCCTTAAAACGCAAAGGAGCAAAGAGAAAGAACATTATATTTAAAAATAAATTACCTATTACTCTTAAACTCCATAAATTCATTTTCATTACCTTTACTCCTATATTAAATGGAATAAAACATACAAGGTATTAATCTTAAATGTTGCTTATTGTATTCTTTTCATAAATAAAGAATTTATAAAAATAATTATAGCAACAAAAATGGTACCAGAACTATAATGTATATTATCCTCCCAATACTACTGTACTTATTATTATACCTCACTAATTTTAATAAACAAAATAAATGTAAAATAGTTTTCAGTCATGATTAACAGAATTAAAGATTATAAAAAATCAGTTAGTGGTGGTTTCCTGAATAAATAAAATGAAATCTTTGATTTTTTTATAATTTGAGTAGATTTTTTATTTTTTTATCTTGCTGTATGATAGTGCATTTTATAGTATCCAAAAACTATTTTAATCATAAATGAAAACCACTTACAATTTGAAACGTTTGTAACATTATTTATAACAAATAATTTAAATTTTTAAAAGATTATTTTTAGTGTAAAAAAAAAAAAAAAAATCATTCAGTTATACTGTAGAAAATATTATGTGTAGACGATAACAAAAAAAATTAATGAAATGACATTAATAGAAAATATAATATTTAAACTGATTAATTTCTTCTCAACATTTTATTAAAGTATTTTATTCTTTAACTAGTTGGGTACATACAATAAATAAACGTTAAAGAGGATAAATTAAAATTAGATGCCAGAGAATAAATTATATAGGTGTTAAAAAAAAAAAAATCATTTTCGTTCAGATGAAAACATTTTTAAAATAATTGTGGATGTAATTAGTTGACCGTTGAGAATTACTGGAAGGAATTAGTCCGGGTGGCGGTCATTAAATGAAACAACTAAATAGTTTCAACTATTTTATTGTTTGCCAACGTTTCGACCCCCTTTGTGGGTCATCATCAGGGCGCATGGTGGGAGAATGGAAACTCAATAAGTGTTTTTATAAAATAGGATAAGTGTTGATATAAAATAGGATCTCCACCTCCTGAAGGGTCAAAGAATGATGTATTAAAATTGCGGTCTGTTAATAATATTGTAATGGCTCCAGCTATTACCGGGAGTGATAATAATAATAGAAGTGTTGTAATTCCGACAGATCAAACAAATAAAGGAATTCGTTCAGGAATTATGCCTGCAGGTCGTATATTAATAATGGTTGAAATAAAATTTACAGCTCCTAGAATTGATGAAACTCCTGCTAAATGAGTTTCCATTCTCCCACCATGCGCCCTGATGATGACCCACAAAGGGGGTCGAAACGTTGGCAAACAATAAAATAGTTGAAACTATTTAGTTGTTTCATTTAATGACCGCCACCCGGACTAATTCCTTCCAGTAATTTTTAAAATAATTTTGAGCCAAAGGTAACATCTATGGCATATGTATACCATATGTAGCATATATTTGTACATATACATATAGCTCAAAAACATAACTTTTACGATCACTATACTCATCGTTACTATATACTTTATGTACAGTTAAGCGAAAGCAAACATCATATCATATAAAAGTTAAAATTAATATAGTAATACTACTTTAATAATCATTTTATATTGTGTCACCTATAGAAAAGTGGACTTTTTAGTTTTACATTAGACAGTAAAAGAAAAAATTATAATTTACACTGTCTAAGAATATGGATATCAATATTACAATTTAAACATTGTAAAAGTTAATGAATTCGAGTAACCCAGCGAGATTATTCGATAGTTCTATAGCCAAAACTAAGGCAATCATCTTAATTCTGTTTTTATTTCATTATCAAACAATGATTACCCACAAAAAAAGAAAAAAATTAAAAATATCAACCAAGCATAACAGCCTTTTAAGCCCAAACTTGTGGGTTCAAATCCGGAAGATGGCATCATGATCTTTTATAAGTAGTATAGAATCGTTAGTTATGCCGGCCTTCGGAGGGGACGTAAAATGGTGGTCCCGTGTCTATTCGAAGGTACTCGTTAAAGATTATTTTAAAATTGGAAATTAAAGTTAATTAAGCAAATAGGTAAAATTTAGAGCTCCTTCTATTGCATCGTCCTAGTGGTATAAAGTTACTTCTAATGAATAAACAATAAGTCTTTAACAATAAATTTATACCATAAATATTTTAATCGCCTATAATTAGAATCGTATAAACATTTACATATTACAACTGATTTAGAGCTTAACGAATTGCGATGCTTAAACGCTTCCATAAACAATATAATTCGAAAACCATACAAAGGATTGCTGGTTGAAACCCAGCAGATGGCATTGTAGTTTAAAAGAGAGAAAAAATTGTTCGTTGTATCGGTCTTTGGAGAGAACGTAAAATGGTGGTTTCGACTATTTTCGAATCCAACTAATCGTTAATGATCCCTATCCTAATTAAGATGATTAGGAAAAATTTAGGACTCTCTATAGATCTTCCGTGTAGTTTAAATGAAAGTCAAATGTATAAACAAATTAATATTAAGCATTTAACAATAATTTTATAACATAAATATTTTAATCACCAATAATTAGAATCCATAATGATGGAGTTTTGTTGACAGTTGAGAAATAAAATGAGAAAGATGGTTGGGGGCGCGGTCATTAAAAAGAAAAATACATTTAAAAGTATTGCTTATTTTAATTGTGTGCCGACGTTTCGGCTACATTGTTGGCCTTCATCAGGACTATAAAAACAAGATAACAACCAATGTAATTGTAAACTGTTTGGTATATAATAATAATATGGTGACAGAAACATAATATGGAAACAAACATAAAATTAAATGTAAAATGATAATAAGATGACAGTTATAAAGTATGGAAGTGAAGAAAATTAAGATGATCATTATATTCATTATCATTATATTACTGTCACCATATTATTATTAATATATATCTAACATATTATTGAGTTTATAATTACATTGGCTGTTATCTTGTTTCTCTTAGCCCTGATGAAGGCCCACAATGTAGACCGAAACGTCGGCACACAATTAAAATAAGCACTACTTTTTAATGTGTGTTTCTTTCTAATGACCGCACCCCCAACCATCATCCTCATCTAATAATTAAACTCGTGTAAACATCTACATATTACTACTGATATAGAACATAACGGTCTGCGATGCTGAAACAATTCCATAAACAATCTAATTCGAAGTTTACTATGCAAAATTATTGTTATGCCGGCCTTCGGAGGGGACGTAAATTGGTGGTTCCAAGCCTTTGCGATTTTAGGTACTCTTTAAAGGTTCTTATTCTAATTAAAGACGAAATTTAGGACTCATGTAGGATCGTCTGACTAGCAACAGTAGCACAAAGTGACCTTAAAGTAAAAAGAAAAATAATTATTTTCTATCATAACATTCTAATAAGTCTTAAACCATAAATATTTCAATTACTAATAATTACAATAGTTATAATCGTGTAAACATCTGCATATTACCACTGATTTACAGCTTAACGGCCTAAACTGCTTAAACGCTTTCATAAACAATGTAATTCGAAGATTACCATGTAGTTTAAGACATTACTAACAATTACAATAAAATAACAGAGCCTTTCATAATTCAGTCGCAGGCGAGGTGTAGCGGTGATAAATGATACTCTTTAAGGGGAAGCCTTCCCAGTCAATGGCTTCAACAGAAGAAAATGAAAAGTCAAAGCTAATGTACCAAAAGCACAGTCAATTTAGCCGGATAATGGGTCCTTGTAGTTGTGAATGAAAAAGGTTGTACGAAAATAAAATGCTATCATTTGAATGAGTATGTGTTTTTTTCCTAAAAGGCTTGTATTAGACGGGCTTACCTGGTGGGGTGGGATCGGTGGAGGGGATAGGTGAATTAAAAAAAAAATACTGAAGAAAGGAGATGATTGGCCGGCTGAGAAGGGGAAGAAGGTGGTGGGGGTTAGGCGCCATCTTAGCATCGCCTCTTGGCTCGGGGTTATGGAGATCCTTTACAAACACAGTTCCGCCTTATTGTGTAGGAGGCTACATAATGTTTTTAATAATTTCCTTTTTATTGGATATCGTTCTCGACGAGCAAATGACAATATTGAAAGGGTTAATGGTTTGTTTGACGTTCCATCTGTAAATGAAACCAATGACTTTATAAACACACTCCCTAAGAGATCTTACAAAAAATAAATATGCTTGCAAATTATATGCTCTAGACATGTAGTATATGATGTTTTTTTTATTTTTTAACACTACTGTTCACTGAGAGAAATATTAACTAGTTATTTTATATCAATTATTATAATAGAAGCGTAATTTTAATTATTTTACAGATTGACATGATAATTCGTATATAGGGAATATATATGAATAATATTACATTATTATATGATTTTACATATATATTTACATATTATATTATGATATAATATGGAAATATATATGATTTTAAAGATCTGAAGATGAGGCATAAAGAGTACCTCGAAACGTTACAGTGTTATAATCATAGTTTATATATGTTATGGTAAAATAATATATAAACAAAAAGAAGATATTGTTCCGAATAATACATTCATAATTAACTAGTTAATTCTTTATATATCATAATAACAAATTAATTCTTCAAAATGCCAAGATTCTAAAACCACTCCATATCCAGTGGCAGATCAAAATAGAAATTATTTAAAGAGTGGAATAATTTCAAAATATTCCTCCAGAATTGTTTTAATATTTATTTTAAAAAAAATACAACTGTATTAATTGGGATCACCTGTGGCAGGGTGGCTATCATAACAGCCTTCTATGCTGAAGGTCACGGGTTCAAACCCACATTCGGTCCTAGAATTTTTGAATGGTTGTAAAAAATCCTAAGTTATGCTGTCCTTCGGAGGGAAAGTAAAAAGGTGGTCCCGAGCCTGTGCAATGTCAGGTAATCGTTAAAGATCCCTGTCCTAATTAAACCTGGATAGGCAAAATTTAGGACTACCACTGGAGTCCTTTAGCCACAATAGCATAGTGACGTTAAATGAACAAAGAATCATTATTAATTCAATAAGAAAATTGTATCAATATATAGTTAAAACACATGATAGTCCAGTGAAGAAACTACCCATTGGTTGCACTCCAATGTACAATTTATGGTAGGAGGACCCTTGGCCATATCTTATTTTAAGTCGCCAAGGTAAGCGGTAAGCGGGTTTGTGTTTGCAGGGAGTATGGAATGAAAAGAGGTATATCTATATCGGGCTAAGTCTTCAACTATTGGGTTATTTAAGTCTTTATGAATTATTTTATTAGTAACAAAGTTAGAAAAATTGAGGATTTTTCGAAGGATTTCGGATTGCAAGGATAATGTTTGTAATCATTCCTTTTTCATAGGATATCGTTCCCGACTAGCAAATGAAAATATTGAAAGGGTTAATGACTTGTTAGACATTCCATCTGTAAAATATCGGACTATTGGTAGTACGAACTTCGTTTTGCACACTAGATCTCGTGTCTCCTCTTACAATATAACGAGACATTTATGAGATAAACTGTATATGGATGTCTGAGAGATACAGTTAATTAAGGCAATCAAGAATTCATTTCACATAACTTTGTGCCTATCTTCACTCGGAAAAATCTATAATTTAAGTACGATTGTAACATTAAATACGTTGGAGGAATAAAGGTTTTTAACTTGGAGAGCAAACCATCGTGTCATATTGTGTCCAAGGCTTTGACTTACATTTAAAAAAAAAAAAAACAATGGACAGTAATATTATCCAAATTAATATCTCCTTTATTTATTTTATATATCTATATCATGCGTTTAAAAAAAGAGCTATATTTACCGAAAAATAAATATATAAAGGGTTGTAAAATAGTTTTTTTATTGGTTATTTTATTTCAGATTCCTTTAAATATTTTTAGATGAGGAAGATGTTTGGGGGTGCAGTCATGAAATAGAACCACACATTTAAAACAAGTACTTTTTTAATCATGTGCCAACGTTTCGGCCTACATTGTGGGCCTTCATTAGGGTTGACTCTGAGACGGTGTCTAAAGAAGTCTCACAGTCTATAGAAACACTTCTTTAGACACCGTCTCAGATTCAACCCTGATGAAGGCCCACAATGTAGGCCGAAACGTCGGCACATAATTAAAATAGCACTTGTTTGAAATGTGTGTTTCTATTTTATGTCCGCACTCCCAACCATCTTCCTCATCTAATTTTTCAACGGTCAACAAAAACTCCATCATTTTAAATATTTTTAATCAATTATATATTATTATATCCATTTTGATCTATTACATGTTTCCATCATTCAGGTAATGTTTTGAATTTGGTTATCATCAACAGTTAACCCGAGCGCTTTTCGTCTTCCAAGTCAAAATTTCAGGTTCTGAACCGAGCAAACCACTTTTTTTTGTGCTTTCTTCTACGTCATCATCGCCATGCACACTGCACATTTTTTAAACCATCTGTGCAGTGGATTGTCGTTTTCGAAAATAAAAAATCATTAAATAACGAAAATGATTTTTTTCTTTTCCAATTTAAAGAGAAGGAATCTCAGTTGAAACGGATGCATAAAATCAGCTTAACTAATCCTTTTTTTAGAATATGTAAAAATTATTGATCAGGTAAACATGATTTTATAAACACAGAATAGATTAAATTGAAATATTGAAAAACGCTACTAACTTATCGCAATACGATTTGTTGGATTATTAAATATGAAAATTTTATTTCTTTTTACTTTCAGAGTTTCATACAAGGACTTTTTCAAGATCATTTACATATATATTAAGTTCTAATAGCTGAGATATAAGATATAGACAAACACGCACATGTGTTTGAAATTAGTTGTGAGAAACTGCATGACATGACCCAGATTCGTAGAAGGCCTAACATGTGATTTCGACCCTCCTTCAAGCTTCACGGGACACAGAACCTTTTCCACCCTCTCCTAATCAACCTCCATTGTATGTCTCTTCGTTTAACAATGTTTATCTTGCTATCACCTTGTCCAAGAAATAAAAATCTGATGCGGGCAACACACAACTTTTACTTACCTTCGTTATTTATATCAACTTGAGAATTTTTAAACAAATTCAGAAACGAAAATAAATTGTTAAGGAATTATTTACATTGGATTTTAAAAGAAACATGAGTTTTATTAAATCTGTGGCGTTCGTGAAAAACCTGATAACTCGTGTTATATAAAAAATGAGTTAACTCCACGTATCGCTCCCTCAGACCGTCTTCAACGTCGCACAGTGGGTAATATGACCGATTTAGGTGGGCAAAATTCTGAAACTTGTCTATATTTAACCTTTGGGGTCCCAGATTACGGAAGAAAATATTTTTAAAAAATGATAAAACTAATTAATTTTTCACACGATCGGCGAGCGCACTGTTGTTAAACATCAAATTTATTTGTTAAAATCTAAAAATTCCCCATATTTTACGTTGAAGTCCCAGAATACGGGAAAAAATAATACAAAAATGTAATTATAGCTCGGCAACTAAATCTATATTTATGCCAACTAAACCTGCTAATAAATGTAATTTATATCATTTAGGAAATTGTTGAAATTATAGATTGTAAAACTTTTTATTCGAAGTGTTGTGTCTGAAAAAAATTATGTATCACAAAAAACGCAAAAATAAACCGCTAAAATTATTTGTAATATCTTAATACTAGAAGGATTGATGAAACAAATCCTTACAAAAAATCCTGGGTAACGTGGGGGTTATATAGTTTTTCGTTATTGAATAGGGGCATACATTTCCTAATTGCTAAATTAACTCTACAGGTGAGATTGAAATTTATATTCAATAACGAGTTTGGAAATATGATGCCTCACCTGTCTCAGGCATTGTTAAATAAAAGCGAAAAGACTTTGCTTTAAATACACCTTGAACACAATAAATAGCCACCGAATAAAGAAAATCCCACTGCCGGTTATTAGGCACTTGTGTGAACAGGAATGATTCATTCATTTACTATTTATTTGTAGACACGGTATGGCAGGAAATATTAGTACGAATGATCTTGCCAACTAATAATAAAAAGGTGAAGCACTGGAAAATTCCAAACTTTTTACTTGACTTTTGTCCACCTTAATTGGTGATTTGGCCCAATGTCGTGTTAAATTGGTTAAAGAAATTTCTTGGTGAAAGAAATTTCAGGTGGAAAGAAGTTTGTTAATCACTCTATTTTTGGTATTACGTAAAACTTTAAGTCACTCATCTGTAAAATGAAAGATTTTGGCTTAACCACTTATTCACGACCGCCACAGAAATAATCTATTATATTATTAACTACGATAATCAGTTTAATTTATCGGCATTTCATCACTCTCCGTTAACGTATACAATAGTATGTATAGATTTTATTTTTTATATTTATTCTAACGGTATATTATACATGTATATTACTGTTCTTAAGTTCAAAAACAAAAAATTGCATTAAAAAAATATTTTTGCAGTTATCTGCTTTAGTTGGATGTCGAATTCGTTCAACATATATATTTACTGTTTTTTAGCAATTCTAATCAGTTGATATGGTCAATTTCATAAAAACTACAAAATTAAAGGTACTTTAGACAAAGAAATTTTGAAATAACGGCATTTGAGCCCTGTCAGACTATTTCAATCAGAATGAAACTCACATAATATTAAAGCGAGGTTTGATTCGGAGTTCCCAGGGGCAGTTTCTAATTATTGCATATATGTATGAATGTGGCCTAGATTATTATTATTGTTTATTTATTTTATTTAATTTTTCTCTTTATTTAGGTTTATTTATTCTTCATTGTATCGTTTTTTATTTTATTTTTATTTACCGTACATATGAAATGAATGACTTTTTACAGCATTAATACTCATTGCATAAGATTGAGGTAGATTGTATTATTTCTAAATAAAACCATTTAAAGCAAAAAAAAAAAATTTTCGAGCTAGACCTACCACACACACCATTTCTCTAATTCGAACATTATCGTGATCGCAATACCTTCCCTTGACTTTCTCTGAACTCCAGGTCATTCTGGGATACCCGGGAATGAAAAAGCTGATAAAGCTGCTAAAGAGGCAGCCCAAATAAGTATCCCGCCTCTACAAGTGTACGAGCCGGGTGACGTGAGAACCTTCTTCAAAGCCAGAGTTAAGGAAAGCGGGAAATCGATGTGGGCGGAGATCCCGCTTAGCAACAAACTTCGCAATATTAAAACAACAACGCAGCGTTGGACAAGCTCCGTGAGAGGTAAAAGAAGAGAAGAAGTGGCCATTACAAGACTAAGAATTAGCCATACCAATTTCACCCAGAGATATTTAATCACAAGGGAGGACCAACCAACATGTCGAACCCGTGGAACCCCATTAACAGTGAAGTATATAGTGGAGGAGTGCAGAGCTTTACAAAAGGGATTCGCAAATCACAATGAGTGTGGCTTCAGCTTTAAAAGACTCAAATAATGCTTTGGATAACCTGATTGACTTGTTTAGAGAAACACATTTATTTCTCAAAGTAGAATGAATAAAAGTAAATATTTATTTGTGTGTGTGTATGCATGTGTATATGAGTGTGTATGTATGTCTATTTATTTATTTAATTATTATTTATTTAATTTTACAACATATAACTGAATCGCAACACGTTAAATATACCAAAATGTATAGAAAATTTAAATCTCCTTAATAATTAATTTATTGTTTTATTTATTTATAATTATAACCAAATATTGTATCTAGAAACTCATTAAGGGCATAATAACCTAGAATTTGATTGCCCGGAAAAAACAGTAATCTAATCTAATCCTTCACTTACTATATATTACATGTGAATGTAATAAAATATAGTCATCAGGAGTTATAAATATTTTTAAAATTACGCTATCAAGGCGGATTGTTTGCTTGAGTTCCAATAAGACTACCCCATTTACACCGCGATGACAGCTTATCAACACACCATCAGGACAGTGCCGGGCCCACACTCTGCAATGGAATAGGCTCATTAAATATGAATGACGCAGCAGACAATCGTCATCTCCTTTGCATAAACACGACGGATAATATTCCTACTCCTACATATCGGTTTTTTCCTCCGCCCCATGGCTAATCCGTCCCGTGCCTAATCCCGCCGGCTGCTCCGCGCTGACCGCAAAATACACCTCTCACGTGCCATCGATTCTTTCTTTTTATCTCTTTCTGATGTGTTATTCCTAATATTTTCCATCCTCATTATCAGTCTTGTTTATACTCGTCGTATAATTTACGAATAAACAAGAAAAATACGAAGCTCTAAGGGAATCAGCCATTCCACGATTCCGTACAAATATTTCTAAAATATCAACGGTATAATGATAGTTATGTTTAATATCCGTGAATAAAATATTTGGTCTATGGTTCATTAGTGATGTTTGATTTGTGTTGATGGTCATTTACTTATCAAACACTTTATCTTGTTATCTTTTAGCCTTAATAAAGAAGATAAGATTCAGTGACCGATCCAGAGTTAATTTGGGAGATAAAGATGCAATTTTTTCGAGTGAGGGTGTTTAACGTTCGCACTGTATTTACTAAATTATGCCCAAGAGAACGGTTTATCAATATATTATCCTAAAATTGTAGTAGATCTAGTATCTAGTGGTATCCAAGGAGGAATTTTTCTTTATCTGGAACAGACCAGCTTTATAAGGTGAAGGTTCTTTTTTACATTAAGGGTGCCAGTTACTTTTTATCACCATCAGATTACTTTAAAAGTAATCATCATTCTTCTTATTATTTCAATTAATTAAACCATATGACACATAAAAACTCTATTAAAATGTTTATTCCCTGTGTGTATAATGGATAAAGAGATAAATTTTATTGAATTAATTTTGTTTTGTAATAATGAAGAAAATGTTTACATTTTTTTCAAGATAAAGGTGTCTTACTTAAATTATCCTGGAATAAGGATCATTTCGGATTGCTGAAAGGCACATAAAGGGTTAGATGAAACATTAACTTCTATGAACTACGAGCACCTTACAGTGAAGCATTCAAAATATTTTGTAGACCCTATAACTGGAGCCAACACACAAACAATTGGATCTCTCTGGGTGAAAGCTAAAAGGAGAAATAAAAAAGAGTGTGGCAGAAGGAAGAATCTCTTAAATTCTTATTTGTGCGAGTTTTTATGGCTACAAAGGAAAGGTAACAAACATTTATTTTAACGAATATTTGAAGACATGCCGGTTTTTTTTTTCCAGTTTAAATTCGTATTTTGTTTTCTTTGTGATAATTTAAAATGAATATTTCATTAAACTGTATTCTTGTTTACCTAATCATTTGTTAATTAAAATGATTAATTTTACATTGATCATTATGGGATTGAAAGTTAGCTGGCATCCTTAATGTAAAAAACGCCCTAGGACGATTTCATGCCCAGTTTTAGTATTTTAAGATCTTCATTTATTTTTTTATGAAATCGAGTCACCGAAGGTATAGTCGTATAAAGGGTTAGGTGAAACATAAACTTCTATGAATTACACGCACCTTACAGGAAATCATTTAAACAATTTTGTAGACCCTATACCTGGACCCAACATAGAAACAGTTGAATCACTCTCAGCAAATTAACTAGGAAATTTATTTTTATGAGATCGAGTAACCATTCTCGTTGAAAGGTATTTAAATAATAAATCTCCTAATAATGATAAGATTTTTTTTTAAATTTATATTTTATTGAATTTTACAACTGTATGTACATAAATACAACAAGTAAAAGTGTTGAAGTGATAAGATTTTAAAATGTAAAAATCTGGTTCGGACAATACACACTTACGCAGCTTTGTATATAAGATAGCATTTTATCTAAAATCCTTAGCTTTACTACAGGATATTATACATCTTATATATATTTTGCCGTTTTTTTTTATCAATGCTAATAAGATATGATATTTTTTTTAATTTACAAAATTAGAGGTAACTTAAAGGAAATTTTTTTTAAACCTATATAATATTAAAGTCTATTCAATTTTCCATTAAAATAACGAGTTTAAGCAAAATCGTTGGAGCCTTTACGAGAAAATCGTAAAAAGGTGCAAAATTCAGGCATGGCTTGTAGGCCAATTTCGATCAAAATTTTGCATTGACATCTTAGCCTTTTAAAATATAAAATTTCAGTTTTATACAATTTATTATTTTTGACCTAGACTAACCACATATACCAACACACGGATACACAAGCAGACAAGCCTTTTTGGACACAGGATTGGCCATTTAGACTCAGGGGATTCTAAAATGTGTATTTCATGTGAAAACTAGAATTTTAAAATGTTCACAATCGCAATTCTTTTCCTTTTATATTATTTTACATATAGGTAAGTGAAAGTAAAAAGCGCATACAGCTTACCATCTTATTTTATAACCTCTTCTCACATACCGGTGAAGGGGCTGTAAGTGAATCCCCATTTTATTATATGCTTATAAAAGTCCCGCCGTGACTAGGATTCGAACTCACAACATTTAGTGTGAGAGACAAGCGCGCTAGCCACTCAGCCATGGGCTCCCCTTTTTTATATTATTATAATATTGGAGGTTTAGAAAATCGAAATAAAGTCTTTTGCAACTATTTACTAGAACTCTAGTGTCATCAGATGCCACGATCTATTATGATTTCAGAAATTGCGTACTGTTCAACTAATGGTTCCAAAGAAAGTTGTAGGCATATAAGTATTGGCTTCATGGTTGTTTCCCGAAATTAGGAACCATTTATCTCGTTCAATTTCAAATGCAATCCATAACAACAATTTGCAAGTTTACCTGCGGCGTATCAAGAATCGTCCACCTTGCCTACTCTTGTAGTAATTTTCTTCTTTTTTTTTTCTTCTTCTTCTCCGACAATACTAAGCACGGTTTCTTCCTATCAGAGGCCGGCTCCTACAAAAACAGCGAGGGTTAGAAGGCTCCGTTCGTAGCTTGAAAATAAAAAAGTCTTACGGCTATATGGTATAATTTGGTTTTGTAGACAATCCTGGAGAAGATTATGGTGATTGGGAGATCGAACGAAATGTAAAGATGGCTAAGAACTATTATAGAGGGCGGCCATTACGGGGTATAGCGACCTTCGGTAACGAGCCGCTCCGAAGGGCACGTTCTCCTCCAGTCGGGTCGTGCCTCGACCGTGCTTCGTGACAGGGGGTCTGAGTACTATCCAGGGTCTTATACCAACTTCCACTTATTTTATTTAATTCGGCTACCTCCAGATCTATCAACTTACTTCATAATTTATTCTAGTGAAAAAGTAAGGGGTAGGAGAGATATATGTGTGAATATCTGGTCAAATGGAAGGTTTGAGAGTTTGTTCAGAATATGTTGAAGTAGACGAAAACGGCGGGCAGTTTCTTGTCGTCTCATTCTTGTATGAGAATTCCAAGTAACACTTTTGTCAAGATGGAATCCTAAATATTGGATCTGTTCCACAGGATCAAACAGAATATTATTTTCGTAGGTTTACGAGAAAGGAAAGAGGTTATCTGGTGGGATTTATTGGAATTTATTTTAATCCTCCGATTCTGGCAACATATTTTAAAGTCTCTGATGTTGGAGTGAAGGGTTTGACGGACAAAAGTTGGATGAAACACACAAGTGTCATCAGTATAATTACAAAGGAAAGTAGTAGAATAAGTCCAATAATACTCTCTTGTGGAACACCAGCATACTGACTAAAAAGGGCCGAGTAGGAACTATTGTGGTTTACTTTGAAGAATCTATCAGTGAGATAGTACTGGATGATAAGGAAGTATGTACGGGGGAGAAATTTCTGGAGTTTGTAATGAATTCCTGGTTCATATGTTATTATTTTTAGTTTTACTAACATTTGTTTTACAATCAATTAATAATATATTTTATTTGGGGGGGAGGAGGGGGGTAGCCGAATGGGTTAGAGATATGTACGCGCATTGGCCAGCAACAAGTTGATCAAAAACTTCAGAATAGAACAAAATACGGGTTCGCGTCTCGGAAATGAGGACGTAACTAGGTATTTATTACCCGCTCTGCTGTCTCTCACCAGTGATGCGGCTGAGAGGGAGGAGCTGGGATCCTTTCGACTCTGCTTGTCCTTCCACAAGTGGGGGGACAAGCCCGTCCGGGGTTCCCGAGCTGATTGTAAATATTGTACATAGGTATGAATGTGACATGTTTTGTTTATTTATTTGTTAACTTCATTTATTTGTATTTATTTTTGTCTACAAATTTTGTTATTGCATACGTTTATTTATTTTGATTTTATTTGATGTAATTTGACTTTCCTTTTGTTCATATTGTAAATATTGTATGAATGAGATCCTGTAGCACTATTATTATTGTCTTATACTAATAAAAAAAAAAAAAAAAAAAATTACCCGCTCTAACACTCTGGTCTAAGATAGCCTTCAAAGGCGAAACAGAGGTGGACCAAAAAAAAAAAAAAAAATTTTACCAATAGTAATCAGACTTGTAGTGGCTAGCACAACAGCCTTCTATTCCTAAAATTGAGGGTTCGAAACCGCCAGATGGTCCTGAGATATTTTAAAGAGAGTAAAATGGCGCACCTGAGCATATGCGATGTGAGTACTCTTAATGATCCCTTCTAATAAAAACCTGGATAGGAAAAATTAAGGATGTCATTGTAACATCGTTCGATTAGCGACAGCAGCTTAAAGTATTGTTAAATAAGTAAGCAATAGTAAGCAAACTATAAGCACTCATTTGTCTCACTATATAACTTTCTATTACCTATATATGTAATATTGAGATCCTGAAAATTTTCGAATTCCAGTTTTCAACGGTAATACACGGTTTTGATGGAGTCCCTTGAGCCCAATTGACCAAGTCCCGAAAAAATGTGTGTGTATGTGTGGTAAGTCTAGCGCTAAAAATAAATAAATAAAAATAAAAAAAAAATAAAATAAAACGTACAAAACTGAAATTTCATGTTTAAGAAAACTACACGACCGAGATGTTACAGCAACTTTTTCACTAAAATCTGCTGGCCGGAAGTGCTACTTTATATAATGCTATGGTATAGGCAACTTACTAATAAATTGTTAATTATAGACGCGGCTGACATATTAAATATCAAAAGTAAAGCCTTATTTGAAAGAGAATTAAATAACGCTGTTGAAAAATTCAATAATCATAATCTTTCCCTAGATATTCAGGCTATTTTGCATTCAAAGTTTAATTCTAATTTTAGGAAAATTAGTAGCTCAAATATGGGGGAATATTATTTGAAATTAAAGGGGCCTATGAGGAAACATAGATTGATCAGTCAACTACGACTATGTCAACCCAATAAACTGAAAGTTACCAGTTACGGATTCCAAAATGGTTATTCAGATAATAGCGTTGAATGCCCTATTTGTAATTCAGGCGAACCAGAAGATTTAAATCATTTTTTGTTGCAATGCCCTGTTTACTCCCCGTCCAGAAATAAGTACTTGAGGACGTATATTGGAAATATGTCTGACAATGACCTCATAGTGCAACTTTGGTTGCAAATAGAAAATAAAAAGCAATTTGAAAATTTATTTTACTATGTAACAGAGTGTTTAAAGCTAAGAAATTTGTATCTGTCTATTCAAGAATAATTTAAGCACATTACTAAAATAACAATAATTGAATTTGTTAAACTATTTATGACTGATTTATTTGTTTAATATTTATACAGTTACAATTTATTTTGCCTTTTATTATGTATTTGTTTAATATTTATACAGTTACAATTTATTTTGCCTTTTATTATGTATTTGTTTTTGAAGCGTATTTTGTTTAGTACAGTTGTAATAGATTTCTTTGATTTATGTTTAACTGTTTTGTACAACTCAACTCCATTTGTATGGGCTAGCCCGAAAACAAATAAAGAGATTTATTTTTTTATTTATATAATGCATTTTGTACCTTTTTACGATTCCCTCAAAAAACGGCTCTGACGATTTTCATTAAATTCGCCATATGGATGTAAAATTTAATGGCCTTTGATATGATGGAGGTTTCATTCTGATTGAAATAGTCTGACAGACCTTAAATGCCGATATTTTTTTAATGAACCTCTAAAGAACCTTTAATTTTGTAGAACTAAAAATAAAAAAAAATGCATATCATCTTGTTATTATTGATAAATAACAAGATCATAGATAAGTGGAAGTCGTATATTGCGCACAAAAGATTTTTTTTTCTAATTGTTCTTGGTACCTAAAAGAAAGGATCGTATTGAATACGTATATACCATTTACATTTTGTTAAGAGGCTCACACCAACCCCTAAACGTTTTTTTTCTATAATACTTGGCGAAAACTAAGCGTTATTTGGCCGTAACCACTTATTTTTATTATCGTTGGTACTGAAATAGTATTAAACCCATTGTTGTTACTATGATTGGTCGGAAAAAAAAATTGCAGGAGTTATTTTTGGAACTTATGTAAAAAAAAAAAATACTTATGTATTTATCACACAGGTACAAACTGATCCTCTACTTATTCAATAACAGGTGAACAAGGAAAGCTTACCCAGAAGGCCCACTGGGTATCTAAGAAAGGAAATTACAGTGGAAACTATTAATAAATTACATATTGGAAAGAGTACAGCTGGCTCATAAAATATTCCGCCACAGCCACCATAATCGCCGGTATCCTGCAGATATAAAATTAGAATCGATAGTAGGTATAAACTATCGAATGGTCGAGTATTAGTTGGAAATTACCTACTGACCCGGGTAATGGCCGGTCGGCGATTATTCTAATCAGCCCTAGGTAAGAGTACTTAGGACAACTACAGGAAAGCCGAAAACCTTAAAGGCCCATCTCAATTTAGGCATTAATATTAATATTTTGTTACCTGCGTCAAACGGTAGCTATATCAATATTAATAATTTCCTGTTTTGTAGAAACTTTTTTCCCCCCTGTGCCGGTCGCATCCCTGTCCTATGTGTTTTTGTTCACATTATTTGTCGCCGGTAGAGGCATTAGTGTTGTCTGAGCAGGTATCATTATATCTCTCTTCCTGTTTTTTTAATTTTTTTTTTTTTTACTACTAAAAGGCTAAGTTTTTAATGACGTAGAAAAGTTGATGATGTCCTAAGATGTAAATTATTAACAGGCATATGAATCTGAAAACGTACCTGCGACAAAAAAGTAGATCGATGGTAGATAGATTGATAAAGTGTTTTATGTACAAATTTCTTTAATTTTTACAATATTTATAGAACGCAGAATACTGGCATTGATATACCGTCTGCCAAGAAGTTGGTCTACTTACACATTTTTAAAGCAAAACAAAACTTACAATCAACAAAATAAAAATTATACGTTATGTACATAAGAGCTTGGGATAATCAACTTGTTTCCCAAATAGAATAAACAAAATATAAATATAAGTTATATGTCGCAACTTATCCTATGTTTATTTATTTATTGTAATTAAATTACTTAATCTATAGCTTAAAACACATTTCATAAATCTAAATGATGAGTTCCATATAATAACTCTTTCCATTTAAAATTTCTGTTATTTCGTTCCTTTATCTAAAATTTCTATTGTTTATACCTTTGTTGACGATGCAGCACTTTTTTCTTCTTACAGAGATTTTACCGTAGCTTCTATTTCTTAACAAAATCATATATTTGACCTAGAAGTGAGTTTTCAAAAATGGAAAATCAAAATTAATGCCTCCAAATCATGTAAGCCATTGACATGTCCAATCCATGTCAGCTTTTCTCTGCGGAAAGGCACATGTTCAGCTGTGAAAATCTACAACAAAGACCTACGTTCGATAACTCGCATTATATTTGGATAAAATACTAACATGGAACATACATATTAAATTAAAACGACAAGAACTAACGAGACGTTAGAAACAACTTTCACATCTATTGTATTACAGATACTACTAATATACTTAGCAGAACTTTGGGGTTCTGCAAAACACGTACACACAAACAAAATACTAACAACACAATCTAAAATTTTACGAAAAATTGTTCACGCACTATTGTTTGTTTCGAATCACACGATACACAATGACACAAACATTCAAACAGTAAATTCTTACATTCACGACAAAAATAACACGTTTAATTCATCGACAAGTTACCGTCCAAATCAACTTGTTTCTTCTATTTCTTCCTCTCCGTTTCAGGATGACACCAAAGAAGACTTAAAAGACGATGGCCGAGAGATCTACAAAATTAATAACAATTAGTAAAAATACAGGACGCTGATCAAGAAGAAAATAGTAGTTTACATTCGCTGGATGCGCAGCAAAAACCATAATAAAGATTATTATTATTTTGTTTTCTGTCAATATAATCTCCCTAAAATAATTGTTATCTATAATAATTAAACGCAGAACAACTACCTAATAGATGAGTCATGTTTTCATCCTTCTTACTATTGAAATTGAACATGTATTAACCATATCCCGCATCCATGGTTTATAATTATACTATTTACAAAAATATTATTTTGCTCTTTCTTTTAAAGGGTAACCATAATTTGCTCTTTATGGGTTGAAAAAAATACAGGCCATTTTGTATTTTATTTAATGACAGAAACGTAAGGATCTCATGGGTTCTGCTTTTTCCACCAGGGGACAGTGTTCAGGGTTCTTGCAGTTTTGTTGAGTATTGCATATTGTATCCAAGCATTTAAGATATCCATTTATTGTTCAGAATCACTATTATTATTTATTTGTATTGTTCTTATTCTTATTTCCTATTAGTTTTCTTTACTTACGTGTTTTATAAATATTGGCATAAGGTAGAGTCAAAGTTCTATTACAATCGTACATATTAAGTTGGATTGTAATATTACTAAATAAAGTTGTTTAAATTGATTTTTTTTCTTTCTTTTTATTGTAATTGTTATTCTCTTTGTAAGTTGTTAATTTTTTATTTATTTATGAATTAATAAGGTGATTTTTTCTTTATTCAGTTATTTTATTTTTTTAATATTTTCTTTATGTTCTTATATATCAGTATTTTTTTGATATTATATACTATGTCTATCGTAAACACTATATCTGTAATATAACCACCTGTCATTGAGATAAGGTTTTGGTGGGCTCAATAAATAAATAAATTTTAATTTAAAAAGCAGTATGATGGTCACATACTCTCACACACACACACAAAAAAAAAAAAAAAAAAAAAAGCTGTAAATAACAGCAAAATTTCTACATCGACCCGAAAAGAAGATTTTTATATTTCTAATATTTTTTTTTTTTTTTAAGAACAAATGAGACGTTGATTTCCAAAAGATGCTATATCCATTCTAAGAAATTTTACAGGAAGGCCGAAAATCTCTCATTACTATATTATTAAACTAATTTCGGTCTTTTCGCATTAAAATCTAGAATTGTATTTTTACTATATTAATAACATCATATTAAAGTTATGAAATAAAATGTTTTAGTATGATTTGAAACGAAACTAAAAGCGTAATTACTACTTATAGAAAATTAACGGATTTCTAAATCGCTTTTTTTAAGGACTTGAGAGCTCATTAGATAAAATCAAATAGAAGATTTAGATCATACAAAGGGTTGAGAATACAAATATGTAAAAAAGTCAGTTTCGTAAAAAATTTCCTTTAGTATCTTTTGGAAATCAACGTCTCAATTATTCTTGAAGCGGAAGCAATAATTATTCGAAACCGTCATTAGATTTTTTGTTATATATACACACTAGAATTCGGACCGTATAACTAAACATTTTCAAAAATAAAACCCGCCAAACGTCTTGTGTTCATTACAATCTAAGCAACAGCATTTAAAATGGGTTTCAATTTCTATATCAGTAATTTAAAGATTCTTATTTCATTTTATTTATATAATTATTTTCTCTAAAAGAGATCATTTAACAGTCTCAACTAATTTCAATTTGAAGGAAATTATAGTAAATAACTTAATTATTTGTAAAATTATTAGACGAAATACAAGACTGAGTTATCTATAGATCATTGTTAATTCTATTCAATGTCACAAAATGAATTTAAATGTATTCAAACATTTCAGAAAATTAAGGATAATTACAAAAAATTATTATAGATTTACTGCTGAATTAATGATATTAAATATGCCTTCCAATCTTCTCACTTCCATTAAATACTTTGTAAGATGTTTATCAAATTATTAGAATTTAGCTACATTATCATCTAATTTGACGTGTTATATTTTCACTCTATATGTAAATGTGTTTATTTATTTCTTTTATCGCGTCTATAATTGTTTCAGAGTTCACAGGGAAACTGAGAAATGGCTATAAATATTAATATAACCGTGTTAAGCCTTACTTTTTTTTTATGATGGGCGTCAGCAGATAAATTATTAACAAAAAATAATAATAATAAATTAAAATATAAGAGAAAAAAATGCTTCATATAGAAGAAAAGAGTGGTTGGAGTCAATTTTACATTTATTTTAAATTTTTAAGTATTTGAAAAACCTGCATGTTCTTCTATTCCGACTCACGAAGAGTCTCTGGTAAAGTAGTGATTCGAACAACTAGACCAATAGCTGTGCATGGAAGTGATTTGGCTTAAATCATGGACTGCCTCAAGATTTTCCCTCGATTTTTTTCTACCCACTTTATAGAGGCTGGGTTAGCCCAAGGATGGTCTCCCTACCTCAGAGTTGCCCCATGGCTGAAAAAACGGAATAAATAATTATCTTAACACAGCTGACCATAGTGTTCTCAAACGTTTTATTTGTTTTACGGAAATTGTTAAGAATATCAACTAACTTTCTGCCATGTTTCTAAAATTATTTTAATATGCATTAATTTTTTTAACCTATCTGGATAATATCCGCTTCTAAAATGTTTTTTTGATTCCTCAAAACCATTCTGCCAGATTAAATTATCTGATTATAAGCAGAATCTAATAGAAATTGATACTTTATTATTACTTTTTTTACTTGAAGGGCAAGTTCGTAAATAAATACCATTTAAGTCTTTATTTTAATCAATTTTTTTAGCTATATAACTTCCCTTCCCATTGTTTCATGGGTTGATGAATGAATATTTAGGTATTATTTCGGTTTTAAGTAATGATTATTAATTGTAAAACTTTATAACTGTTGTTCAACTGAAGCCTACATTCTTCACAAATATTTCTTAAATTTTGATTATTAATTCTTAGGAGTTTGGTCGTTATAATGCTTACTGGTAAAATGAAAAAAAAAAAGTTACATAAATTGTTGTTAGTTATAATGTTTTACCCACGTGAACCGATCCTATTTATCCAACCGCTCCTTCCGAGTTCGCTGTGGTTCCAAATTTTCCGAAAAATATACTGTTGAGGCCGGTGTTCCTCAAGGCAGCGTCTTAGGACCCGTCCTCTACATCCTCTTCACCGCCGATATCCCTACCGACCCCAATACCTTTCTGGCAACATTTGCTGATGACACAGCCATTTTATCATCCAATCCCGATCCTGAAGCAGCATCGCTAAATCTCCAAAAGCACCTTTCCCTTGTCGAAGACTGGTGCAATGCTTGGCGCATTAAGGTGAACGAAAGCAAATGCACTCACGTCACATTCACCCTTCGACGCAAATCCTGTCCAACGGTTAAATTCAATTCTATACCGCTTCCTTCCTCAGACACAGTCCGGTATCTCGGCTTTTTACTAGACAAAAGACTGACGTGGAACCCACATACAAGACTAAAAAGAAAAGAACTCAACCGCAGATTCGGCCAGTTATACAGACTACTAAACAGAAAATCTCATCTTACAGTTGACAACAAATTACTAATATACAAGACAGTACTGAAACCTATATGGACCTACGGACTTGAACTGTGGGGGACAGCTAAACATTCTAACATTAAACGCATCCAATCCTTCCAATCCAAAGTCCTCCGAACAATAGTTAATGCTCCTTATTACGTTACCAACTGTACCCTACACCATGACCTTAATATTCCGTTTGTTTTAGACCTGGTACCATCCAAATTTTCCAAATTTCATCAGAACCTTAGTCATCATCCTAACCCTCTAGCACAATCCCTATCCAGCACCACCCATCCCTACAATCCTCCTCGAAGATTGAAACGGCAGTGGCCACGAGACCTATTGTAAACATTTAAACTGGAGTTCTGACAATGGTCAGATCCTCCACTCATGTACGGTATGTTTGTGGCTACAACGCCCTAACTCAGCCTCCACTGGCTCAGACCAGTGATGCGGCTGAGATAGAGGTGCTGGGATCTCTTGGATTCCGCTTTTTCCTCCACAAGTGGAGGGAAAAGCGCTTGCTGGGGTCCCTTTAGCAATTGTATATATTGTATATAGTTATGATTGTGTGTAAGATGTTTATTTATTTGCCAACTTTTTATTTATCTCAATAATAGGTTTATGTTTCGATTTGTTTTGTTTTTTATTTATTATTATTATTTTATTGTATATATTTGAATTTATGTTATATTTTATGAAATTTGACCATTATTATTATTTTCTGTATATATAGTATGAATGTGGTCTCTTATCAATATTATTATTGTTCATTTTGTAACAAATTGTAATATATCTCAAAAAAAAAAAAAAAAAAAAAAAAAAAAAAAAAAAAAAAAAAAAAAAAAAGTTATAATGTTTTACCCACGTGAACATGAAGTAGATATATTTCTCATGAAAACGAAGGATAAGAGCAAAAACCTCAAAATTTGACTTTCCTCTCTAACCGTTGAGAATCGGACAATGGGTCATATGTACTTTTTTCTTTCTTTTATCTGATTCCACAGGATGACTAGATATTTATGGAACAACGTGTGCATAAAAAATATTTGTGGAAAAAATAAGTATTATAACAGGCAGTTATAGTTTGAAATCCCTAACCCATTTTTACGATGAGGAGTTGACACCTAAAATTCTCGAGTTATTGTTCGTGGTGGAACTTGCCGAGCATGCCGCTCATGACACTGTTCTCGGAGAAGATAGATCAGGATGCCATTATGCCAAACGTGAAGGATTGTGGTTCGGCCTCTCGGAGCAGGCACGTAGCATCTCCTGAATTAAGTCTGCTACAGCTCCGCCTGCATTTATAATGGACTCCAGAGTCTAGCTATCGTGTTTTTCTTTATCAACCAATTTATTTAAACTATAAAGAAACGTTTTTAATAGTTAGTTTGTTGTTATTGCGTTGTAAAATAAGTTCATAGCGTTTTTTAATATTTGAATTTAATCCCCTTCCGTGTTTATAAAATCATATTCATTTGGTCAATGATGGTTACATATTCTAAAAAATCTAGTTCGGGCAACACACGACTTTCACTTACATCAATTTGTAAAATCAATGAAAGAATTTTCAAATAGAGTTAGAATTAAAAATACGTGAAACTATTAAAGAATTAAATTAAACTAAATTTCTATAGAAACATGTGTTTTATTAAAAAATCTTTTATTTTATTATCTAAAATAATCAGTTAGTTTTATTTTCTCATCACTCTCTATTAACTTCTAAAAGCTTGTGTATGAGATGATATTTTTTCTAAAATCTTTAGCTTTCCAACGGTATATCATACATGTATATTACTGCTCTTATTTCAAAAACGAAAAATTGCATTAAAAAAATATTTTTTTCTGTTTTCTCCTTTAGTTGGGTATCGAATTTATTCAATTTATATATTTACCTGTTTTTTATCTTCGTTAACAAGATAATCTAGTTATTGTTATTGAACCTACAAAATTAAAGGTACTTTAGGGGAAGAAAATTTAAAATATCGGTATTTAAGCCTTGTCAGACCATTTTTATCCAAATAAAACCTACATGATATTAAAGCCAATTAAATTTTACATCGATATAGCGAGTTTAATCAAAATCGTCGGAACCGTTTTTGAGAAAATCTAAAAAAGGTGCAAAATGCATGATATAAAGTGCCTCTTCTGGTAAGCTCATTTTGATGAAAAAAGTTTTGTCACGTCTCGGGCGTATAGTTGTCTTAAATATGAAATTTCAGTTTCATAGGACTTACCGTTTCCGTCCGGGAGTTACCACACACACGCACACACAGACCTTTTTGCGGGACTTGGTTATTTGGACTCAGGGGACCCTAAAACGTGTATTTCCGTTGAAAACTGGAATTCGAAAATTTTCACGATCGCAATACTTCCCCTTACTATATATAGCAAGTGAAAGTAAAAAAAGATTAGTTAAGATGCTCTTATGCATAAGTTTTAAACGAGATTCCTTATCTTTAAGTGGTATTTTGCTTGCGTAAAATGGAAGAGAAAACAATTCATTTCCGTCAAAAAAGCACTCGAGTATATTAAAGCCCTCCCGCATTCAATCCTTGCAATAGAAACTTCTATTAATGCAATCCCTCACGAAGATCTGAAAATTATATTAGTTGCTGACTAGGGCCGAAATATACAGTCCTCGTCATAAAAAATTATCACCTACCCTTTAATTTTTTGAGGTAAAAAATTGTATCCAATCGTATATTTTTGTTTACTTATTCATATCATAATTTTTATGAATTTAACGAGAGTACAGACATCCACATCACCATATATTGCGCTTAATTCAATACTGCTACTCCTTCTCCAAGCACCTTGCTTATATACTTCGCCAAATATTCTTCTTAGTATTTTTCTTTCGAACCTTCGAAGAAGGATTTGCTCTTGAGTTCGAGCCATTGTGCAACATTTCTCGCTGTAGATAAGGACCGGTCTAATAAGCGTCTTATTACTTTCACTTACCTATATATGGAATACATAGTAAGGGAAAGTATTGAGATCGTGAAAATTTTCGAATTCCAGTTTTCAACGGAAATACACGTTTTAGGGTTCCCTGGGTCCATATGACCAAGTCCTGCAAAAAGGTCTGTTTATGTGTGTGTGTGTGTGTGTGTGTGTGTTTGGTACTCCAGCGCAAAAACGAAAAGTCCTATCAAACTGAAATTTCATATTTAAGGCAGCTCTATCGCCCGAGATGTTACAGCAACTTTTTCACTAAAATCAACTGACCAAGACATTTAAAACGGCTTTATCGATTTTAATTAAACTCGCTATATCGATGTAAAATTGAACTGCCTTTAATATGATATAGGTTTCATTCTGATTGAAGTAATCTAACATGGCTTAAATACCGATATTTCAAAATTTCTTCCTCTAAAGTACCTTTACTTTTGTAGTTTATATAAAATTGGCCATATCATCTGATTAGCATTGCTAAATATATAAGTTGAACGAAATCGATATCCAACTGAAGGAGACAACTGCAAAAATAGTTTTTTAATGATTTTTTTTGTTTTTGAACTTAAGAACAGTAATATACATGTATAATATACCGTTGGAATGCTAAAGATTTTGTAAAAAAATAGTATCTTATACATACTATTATAAAAGTTAATGGATACTGATGAAAAGCCGATAAAACAGACTGATTTTCGTGGATAATAGTAATGTAAATATCTATTATAATAATATAATAGATTATTTCATAAAAGACATGTTTCTCTTAAAATCCAATGGAAATACTTTTTGAACAACTTATTTTAGTTTCTAAACGTGTTTACAAATTCTTAAATTGATATAAATAACGGAGGTAAGTGAAAGTTGTGTGTTACACGCACCAGATTTTTTTTCCATGTGTAATATTATTTTATGTGTAATTAGCATTTATATACTTCAACTGGAATATCACGAGGCTTCTGATTGAATTATTTCAAAAATACCCTTCTCATGCCCAGTGTTTCCCTCATTTAGCATCAAAATAGAAGTCGAATAGCCTTGAAGATGTTTGAAGGAATGATTAGGTTATAAGTAAGAGTGGAACTAATCACCCATTCATGATGAGGGAATTAGTCACAACTCTGCAGATATTCCTTTATTATTTCCGACGACGGTGGATGGCGGGGATCATTATTGCCATTCACGACAAGGCTCGTTCTCGGCGAAGAACCCTTGGCTCAATCACGATTCCATGAAGGGAGAGGGAGCGACGGGTTTTATTTTTATTTTTTCTGCATCTCAGGAAAGGAAGGTAGGAATATAATGAGATTCTTTGCCTTGGACTTGTTGTTTGTTAATTATTTATTCGAAAATCACCAAAAACAATTTTTTAAGCCTAATATTTAAGCAGGAAGGAAATATTTTAACTTATTTTCTGATTTGAAGAGTATTTATGAAATATCACAATATTATTCATTATTCGGAGATTAGAGAAAATATACCCATTTTTCAACGTCATTCAAAATGTCTGTAAGCTCTGAAATACTCCGAATCTAGAGTAGTTTTTACTTCCTTATAATAATTAATAACTTTTATTATAATTGTAATCTGTTTAAGTAAATAAATCTATTTTTTAGGTTCTTTTTAAATAAAAACGATCCATTTTAAACTCAAAAATCCTTTTATTTATTTTTTCTCTCCTACGTTTCGGCCATTGTCATTTTCAAGGATCCTACTAACATTATTTATTTTAAAATTAAAAGATAATAAATATTTAGTTTTCTCACTGTTATAAAACAATTTACATACCTTTAAACAGTCTTCTATATTGCATATACAAAAATATATATAGTCTTATTATAAAATATATGCACTTTATGCTGAAACTAGGTATTCAGCTTGATATTATCTACTGGATTAAGGAAATATATCCTTTTAGTTTTAACAACATTTGATCTTCTAATGTTCGAACATCAAATGTTATTAAAAGTGAAAGAGTATATTATATTTATCCAGTAAATAGATAACAACCTGACAAGGCAGGTTTCAACCCAAAGTATATATTTTTTATAATATGACAATATACATATTTTTATATATGCGAAAGACAGGACTGTTTAAAGGTGTTTTTATAATGATGTTTTATAACAGTGTGAAAACTAAATTTTGATTATCTTTTAATTTTAAAATAAATGATGTTAATAGGATCATTAAAAATGGCTAAGGCTGAAACTTAAGAGAGAGAAAAAAGAAATAAAAGTATTGTTGAGTGTAAAATGGATCGTATTATTATTTGAAAAGAACCTAAAAATAATTAATAACTTTATAATACTTCTTTATTAAAGAATTATGCTGGTTAAATCAGTTGATTTTTTTATTTGTTTTATTTTATTTATTTATTGCAATTTACAACTGTATTTTATAATACAATAAGTAGATATATTACATGATAGAATATATGAAAAAGCATGAAGAGAAACTGTCCATTGGCACCACTCCAGTAGGTACTCTAAACAAGAAGGTCTCGAGGCCGTCTTCTTTTCAGACTCTTTAGAGGATATTAGAGAATGGAGGAGGAAGCATAGATTGAAATTAGTGGGTTACAGTTAGTGGAGTTTGTCATGGAAGGAGAGATACCTGGTACGGTCTCAGTCAGCAATATAAAGAATATTAAGGTCTTTATAAATGATGTTATTCGTGACAACGTAAGGAGGTTTCAGGATTTTACGAAGGATTTTGGATTGTAAGGATTGGATACGAGAAGAATTTGATGGTCGAGTAGAGACCCAAAGCTCTACTTAGTAAATCTATATCGTCTTATGATAGTCATGAAAATGAGCTATTTGAAGTTAAGTGGAAGGTTAGTACTTCTGTCCGGTATGTGTTAATTTTTTTTTTTTTTTTTTATTTATTTATTGAGATATATTACAATTTGTTTCAGAATGAACAATAGTAATAGTGATATGAGACCACATTCATACAATATATACAGAAAATAATGCTTAAGTCAAATTACAGAAAATAGAAAAAAAAATCATATATATATTAATATATATATATATATATATATATATATATATATATATATATACAATAAAATAATAATAATAAAAAAACAAAAACAACAACCTATAATTAAGATAAATACAAAGTTGGCAAATAAATAAACATCACACAAACAATGGTAACCATATACAATATATACAACTGCTAAGACTGGGCTTTTCCCTCCACTTGTGGAGGAAAAAAGCGGAATCCAAGAGATCCCAGCGCCTCTCTCTCAGCCGCATCACTGGTCTTAGCCAGTAGAGGCTGATTTAGGGCGCAATAGCCACGAACTGTATGTGTTAAAGAAAACGGAAAAGGAGAGCAATTTATTTTATTTTCAGTCTTATGTGCGTATTCCATGTAAGACGTTTGTCAATCAGGAGCCCTGTTCAATCAGGCACCAGCGGGATGTCATTAAAATACACTCAAGGACAGGATTTCATAGATTAAATTGAACTCATTAAAGTCATGTTGTAGTACTTTTATTGACGGTTTTAAATACTTGATTTAATTTTTAGTAACAGTAAAAAAGTTACTAAATGTAGACATGGCTATGATATATAGTCTTTTTATGTTTCGGCTTAAGTTGCAGGGTTCTTAGATCAGCAATAGCTCTAAATACGTTTAGTCACATATTTACACTTTTACCTATCATTAAATTTTAAAAATGTATTCATCTGAACTTTGACATATTCATATTATTATTTTTTTTACTCAGGTTTTAAAGAGTAAAAGAAATAGATACCGTGTAATTATCCAAACCTAGATAAGAGTGAGGGACAGACAGCTTGTCTTATTTGACAAGAGTCGCGTGTTTCTTGGTCCCCTCGTAATTATCTGTCAAGGTTGTTAGCTCTCTTCAAAAATATAAATTAACTGTCGGGGAATTCAGAAATTAAAGAATGGCTCATTTTTTTAGACGTTTTTTAAATTACCTAATAATTATAATTGTTTCTGGAAACACATATATATCTATATAAATATAAAAGCACGTTCCATTCACTCATCGCAGTATCTCAAAAATAACTATGGTTGTGAAGTAGAATCTTTTAAGGAAAGTCTCTCTTACAGTCTAGATGTGCATAAAGGAAGGGTTTCGGAAAATTTGGTCTATATATGTTTGAGAAAAAAAAAGATCTCTAATATATCTAAGATATATATCTATATATATTTTATTAATATATTATATTTACTCTAAGATTCTAAAGCCCTTTTTGTACATTCTGTATATATGTATAATGAAGAATCTATTTATTATTATAAAATTGCCAAATATACGTTTTCTGTACTCCTGATATTATGGTCTCTCATTTAAATATTTTTCTAACGGTTTTTCGTTATTAATCATCTCGGATTCGGTGTGTCCACTTAAAGAAAGATGGCGCTTAGGATAAAAAAATCAAATACAGAAAAAATTTATCCTCTCGTGTATTTGTGATGGACGTAATTGTTTCGTAATTGGCGGGTAGGATAGGAAGGAGGATGGCCGTTACTAATTCATCGGCGGGTAGTGGTGAATAAAACAAGAAAATGAAGGGGGGTTGCTTCATTGTCGGAAAAGTGAGATTAAAAATTTGATACAGCGGAGGATTGTGGTATGGTGTTGATGAATAAGTGAATATCTCAAGTTGCTGTCACGTCTACCAACCTGACCCATCGAAAAAATAACTATATTCTAGTGATAAGTAAAAAAAAAAAAAAAATTTCGTTTAAGATAAGGTAGATAAAATTATATACCTAAATTTCATTTACTTTATATAATTATCCGAGCATAAATAAGTGCTTTTAGATTTTAGATAAAAAGTGGTTTATGTATTAATATCAAATAAAAATAAACCAATAACAATTGAACGTGTTTCCATGCCAATCTTCTTGCGAAACTTAAATACGAAGCTCAATATACTTAAATTTCTTATACATTTTATATCTTAGCGCATACATAAAAGATCAAGAAAATTTCATTGCTTTCATGTCATTAGAAATTTGATTATTTTTCAAATGAGTACTTATACTAAACTTATAAATAACTTATACTAATACTAAAAAAATACTTATACTTAAAACTAAATGTAGAGAAAACTAAAGCCATCGTGAAAGGACCCTATCCTCTCCTTAAAAACCTTCCACCAATCCCAACACTGTTTCTCAATGATAATCCAATAAAGTTTCACCAAACCGTTAAAAACCTAGGACTCACCCTCGATCAAACCTTATCCTGGAAAAACCATATCTTCGAAATCTTTCGTCGCACATTTTCCACCTTAAAACTCCTAAATTACCTTCGTCACCTTCTTCCTTTTGAAGCCCGTAGGCTTTTGGTTAGTTCCTTAATATTCCCCCACTTTGACTACTGCTGTTCGGTGTATGGGGGTGTCTCTGGGGATCTCAAGGCAAAACTAAAACGATTATTCAACTGCTTTATCCGCTTCATCTTTGGGATATCCAGAGACACCTCTGTCACCCGATTCTACAAAGAGTTGAAGTGGCTATACCCTTCCTACTGTCGTAAGTACTTCCTGGCTTCCTTTCTATTCCAAGTTCTCCAATCCCGCCGTCCGTCTTACTTATCAGAAATATTTCTTTTGAAATCCTCAGTTCACTCTCGCCACACTCGCTCACGGCCTTCGGAAATGTATATAACGCCCATCGAACGGCAGCTTTCGACAGATCTTTCCTAATTCGATCTTCATCCTTATGAAACACTATTCCTTCTTATATCCGTGACTCCAATACTCTTCCGACATTCAAATCTCGCCTGTTCAATCATCTCCTGTCCCTCCAATTTCCGAAGAATCCTAATTAGTTTTTTAATTTCAATTAAAATTAATAACATAACAAATAGAAACGTTTATTTACCTATTATAATTTATGTTATCTTGTGTTTTGCACTTATTATATTATTAGCATATTGTTAACAAACAAAAAAAAAAAAAAAAACAACAACACTGTAATGATTTTTTAATGAAAATTGTATATATGTACATATTTCTTATTATGTTTTATTATCTAGTTTAATTTTCAATATTATTATTTGAGGCTGCTTTTTAATCCATTGTTTGTAATTTCTATTGTTTCTTTGTATTGTTTTTGTATACTCTAAGATCTTAAAGTTTATATTTTAATTTTCTGGTTATGTTATTCTAAAGGGACTAGTCCCAGAATAAATAAAGATTTATTATTATTATTATTATACCACGAATTGAAGTGGCTTCTAACTTCCATACGTAGACAATATTTCCCTGGAACATACCTCTACCAAGTCATTAAATCTCAACATCCTCCATATATTCACACCATTCTTCAATTCGAATCCTCAATTCACTCACTTGAAACCAGATCACGCCATTCTGACCTTCACATTCCTACCCTAGGACCAAATCTTTTGATAATTCCTTTTATATCCGCTCTGCATCTCTCTGGAATTCTCTACTTAATCATATTCGCCATGCTTCTTCCCTTTTCTCATTCAAATCCTATCTTTTCCGAAACCTGCTAAGATCCCAAAGAGACGCACACTAAATTGTTAATCCACTATCCTACTTTCAACGTAAGACATTTTTTTTTATTTATCAAAATCCTAGAGTTATGGATTAATTCATTAATTTTATTTATTTGAAAATTGTTCAGCTCTATTATTTTATAGCAGATTTTGTTTGTTTGTTTATATTCCATATATTTTGTATAGATCTTTATAAATAGGAATTTTTTTTTTTATTTTTTTTTTTACAGATCTGTTAATAAAAATTTATATTATTGGTCTCTCAGCCAGAAATGTATGTATTGAAGTGTATATTTTATGTACGATATTGTTATTCTTTAGGGACATAGTCCCAGAATAAAGATATTTTTATAATTTTTCAGGAAATTTTTAGTTCGTTAATACTAAAAACTATTTCGTAGAAGGTTTTAGAAAACAAATTCAACCTCTTAGTGGAATGATTACTCCAAAAACAGCCTTATTGCACATCCAGATGGTAAGACGAACTTCCATGGAACGGTCTTTTATAAATATAGAGAAATAACCATAAACTTATTCACTGAATATAATGATTTAATGTTACAAATATATGAAATAAATATAATCAAAGATTAAAGAGACTGAATTGTAAATTGTAAAATACCTATGTCAAATTTAACAGAAAGCAACAACCACAAAACAAAAATAAATTACTATTATACATTTGTTAAGTTGCATTGCAATGATCCCATAGTCCATATTCATACATTTTTTTATTAGATAGGAATAATCAGGTGTCAGTAACAATATTTTAATTAACATTCCGGCTCAAACATCTAACAAATCATCTCTGCTATAAGCAATCAGAAAGCAAAAGAAATACTTATTAGTATAGTATGACAGTAAAATTATTATCAATGATTGTTTGTAGCTCTGATGATGGCTCTCATATTTGAGCTGAAACGTCGGCAAAATTAAAATATTGCTCACCAGACTGAATCCCAGTTATTTCTACCAATTATAATATCCACAGTCGACCATACATGTACAAGTCTTACTTGTTACAACAAATATATATTTGAGTATTTGAAATAAACAGAATTAGGTATGAGAGCCCATTCATCGATACTCAAATTACATATGCCTTTCATTGAATTCCAGTTTCCCTAGAATTATAGTTACCATAGAATTCAATGGAAAAATTATTTCTATACACAGAATATATATACATACCTACAACCGTATTCACAAATATAAGAAATAAAACCATTCATCTTAGAACAAATATCCTAATTGCATTTAATAATTAACAACGGAAATAGTGTGGGGTTGTAAGATATCGAAATTTACTATAAACTTACTAACTTTATTTGTCAAAGGAATCAGACTTTATTTTATAAAAATAATTTTAGCTGAGCTTGAATACAAATTCTTGCCTTCCTTTTGAGAGTCTCTCACAACTCAGGTGGCGGACCAAGGCCCATCATAAAGTAAAATTTTATAGGCATTAAGAAACTTAGATTATTTGCCCTGTATAATTACCCCCATGAATAAAACACGAGGGATAAGTGAAATATTTATCTTTGAGGGGCTGGTATTAGCTCAATTACATCTTAATTGTCTGTTTTATCCATGCCGTCATTAAGGCTAAGCTTCGACCGAATAAATTTCAAAAGGGAGCCATCTTGATTTGCATCATAAGAAGAAGGCTAAATCGAATAAAGGTGTCCGGAAATTCGAAATTTATTATTAAAAGTAATTTCTAAAGGTTGTAATTTAAATATTAACAGACAATATTTGCAAGGATTAAGTTAGTCAAAAAGATGGAGGGACTACTACCTAGGACTTATAGATGGTATTACTTTTAGTGAGAATTAGTTTTAAGCAAATGGAATTTACTTTACGAGGTTTGAAGTTCTACCGCTGGTAGTTTCTTTAAAAGTCCCTCTATGTCCATTATTATAATTCAGAATTTTTACTGGTTGTATTTACAGTTGTAAAATTTAACAAAATATAGATTAAAAAAAATATTTATTGATATTTACAACTGTGTAATGATACATCTATTAAATGTGATACAAGATTATTCTGCCATGATTCACATGTAGGGATACTAACCATTGGCAGCTCTTCAAAAACTATGCTAAACCAGAAGGTCTCGGGGCCATCTTTTCAGAAGCCTCGGAGGGTTATCAGGGATTGTAGAGGAAGCAAGGATTGGAACTAGTGGATTAGAGTGGGAATGGAGTTCGGCATGAAAGGGGTGGTACTTGGTTTGCGCCAGGTCAGTAATATGGGAAACATTAAGGTCTTTATGGATGAGTTTATTTGTGACAAAATAAGAAGCATTGAGGATTTTTCGAAGGATTTTAGATTGTAAGGATTGGAGACGGGAAGAATTTGATGGTTTAGTAGAGCCCCAAATTTCTACTCCGTAAGTCCATATCGGTCTTATGAGCCTTCTGTACTTAAGTGGAAGGTTTGAGCGTTTGTTCAGGAAGGGTCAAAGCAGTCGAAAACTTCGGGCGATTTCTTGTCGTTTCAGTCTTGTATGAGGGTTCCAAGTAAGGAATTTGTCCATACACACATTTGTCCAGGTGCAGTCCGAGCTAAAATAAAAAACTTTAGGTAGTATTTTTTTAATTTAAAAACTAGAGATAATAATTTCGGCTTAAGTTATTTAGTGAGTATTCAATGAATTAAAGAATGAAAATGAAGTGGAATTTGAACAGTACAGATGGAAGATTGTTTATTCTAAACTATGGCGTTTATGAGTCACGAAAGTTAATTATAATGAGATTTAAAGTCAGGAAAGGAAGATTTTAAGAAAATAAAGACAAATTGAACACAGTGGAAGTAAGAACAACAGTAGTAGAATGAGATGTCGCAGTATTAAGAGACTGCTCGCCGCTTTCAGTTAATTCAACACTTTCTTGATAAACGCTCTAACCTTCCACATAACTACAAAAGATTCCTCTACTGTACAATCCTCAACGCTCCTTACTTTGTCACAAATAATCAAATAATCTCATCCATAAAGACCTAAATGTTGATATTAAACTAAATATTTTTCTTTTCCAGAATGTTCAATTCAATGTTTAGAGTATTGAACTAGAACCTGGTTCTTTTTCTTCATTTCCATTTTTCCAACTAGGCCATTTCTAGGATATAGAGTTTCGGTAGAGGTATTTCGCTCATAATGTACGTAAAACCGAGCAGTCCACTAATAATTATAATATACAGTGCCGGTCAAAAGTTTGTGACTACCTATGGTTTACATGAATTAATCTGGATTTTTTCGCATCAATTCAGAGCTCTGATTTTTGTTCTTTGTGTATTATGCGGATTGCACTAACGAAAAAAAAATGCAAATCATCCGTGTAGTGAACTTCTTATAACTTATTAGTCGAGAAATTAATAAATCTTACGAAGAATGAAATTTATTTTGTCAATTAACTGAGTCACACCAGTGACGCAGCTGAGAGGGAGGCGCTTGGATCTCTTGGATTCCGCTTTTTCCTCCACAAGTGGAGGGAAAAGCCCTGGGGTCCCTATAGCAGTTGTATATAGTTATGTTTGTTTGTATGATGTTTATTTATTTGCCAACTTTTTATTATCTCAATCATAGGTTGATGTTTTGATTTGTTTTTATATTTATTTTATTTAATTATTATTATATATATATTATATATATATATATATTATATATATATATATATCATTTATTATTTCATTTATTTGTATTTATCTCAATTATAGGTTGTTGTTTGTTTTTTATTTTGTATATAAATTATATTTTATTTAGTTCGACTTTATCATTGTATACTGTATATATTGTGTGAATGGGATCTTACATCACTATTACTAATGTTCATATAAAAAACAAATTGTAATAAATAAAGTAATAATCTCAATAAAGAAAAACAAAACACATTTTCTCAATTCTCCTCAGGTAATCACAAGCCTGTAAATAAAGCTCCAGACACAAAATTCACATTGTTTATTACTTATTTATTTTTATCACGTTAGAAGTTTCAGTAATAATTAGATTCAATCAAATCATTTCTTGTCATATACGATATTGAAAAACCTCTCCCAAATCCAGCCTACTAACATCTATTTTCCTTTCCATCGAACATCATCCTTTACCTTGCGTGCCACCTCATTTTGGAATTCCATACCTACCTCTATACGCAAAGCATCTTCTTTAGCCACATTTAAAAACAAATTAATCCATCATCTCCTCAGCAATTAATCTTCCGAATAATTGTATACAAAAGTAAGAATAATAGCCTTATTTATTACTCTGAAATGAGGAACACTACAAATGTGTAAACAAAAACATTTTTTTTTTCTATGATTTTATATTAGTGTGAGGTACAATTATGGTATCTCTGCATGCACATGTATTATATATAATATTATATAGTCATACATGAATGTACCTTTGTCGTTGTATTTACTGCTTTATAAATGATGTAAGTAGTAGTTGTATGTCGTTCAAGTAATCGTATTTACTACTATTGTAATTTTTTTTTTTTTTTTTCTCTGGCGCGACAGGCCGTGTAGGCTCTTGGCCTCGTGGTGTAATCTCCTGGGAGAATACACTCACGATTCACGATGAAAGTTTACAGGGTAGGTCATCACTCCTTACGCCTATTTTTGTTAGTGGCCACCATTTGGCTGACGGGTCTCACATACCCGGGGGAGAGGCTGTGAGTGAATCCCCATTTAATTGTATCCTTATAAAAGCACAGCCGGGACTGGGATTCGAACTCAGAACCTCTAGCATGAGAGACTAGCGCGCTAGCCACTCAGCCACGGGCTTCCCTTTTTGTAAATAATATAAATAAAACCTTAAGTTTTTTTTTGTAATGTTTTCATTTTTAAACCAGACACAAGACTCAGTTTTTTACTTAACCGTTATTCTCAGGGGACAGAAATTACCCTGAATAAAATTTATTTTTCTTTCTTTCTTGATCTCTTACAACTAATTAGCAAATTTGTTCACAAATACAAATGATAATAAGATACCTATATTTTATTTAGGTATTCATAGAAGTTAATCATGATTTATTGATGTAAACTCAAACTTTTGACCGGTAGTAATATTGATGATTTAGGAGAAGGAGTGATCCTTGTCATTGAAATGAACGTACGAACGGTTCAGCAAAAATGTTTTGCTGGGAACCGCTGGTATAGTGTATTCCGACTTATACGGATTCGAATAGCTATTTTATCATATCCTATTTTTATTCTCTCCAGTTATCTGTCAGCGATAAGGCAACCTAACTTTAGTTTGCTTATTCATAAATGTATCACATTAAGAATACATGAATACACTTCCTCGAAATTAACTATTTATTAATGGGAACCTCATATATGTTTTAGGGCGAGATAAGACAATTTGCAACAAGGCTAATTACATGTTAATGTATAATTAAGCCGGAAATTGCCATGAGCATGAAGACATAACAATTTCCAATAGGAAAGGTGCTCGGAGACATTTATTAATTATAATGAGATGTGGTATAATGGCCCGCTCCCATCTGGTGTATTAAAAAATAGAAGAGTAGGCAGGGCGTGTTCTGGAGGTGGGGGTAAGTAAGATGGCCGCCGGTGTATGCTCGCTATAAAACATAATTAACTCTCATAATTACCTCGGGGTGTGTTATTTAGCCTAACCCGACGGGGTCCTATTAATATTGGGTCGGAAATTGGGTACCGCATCCTTCAGCTGATGGGTGTAGGGTTCAACCTATATCAGTTAGGTCTTAACCTTACAAAGATTTTGAATGGAAATAATTTCTATTCTAAGAATAAAGGGAAGTGGACATAATAAGTTAAATTTTCTTGCCTTTTATGCAGATACATTATTAACTCTCCAGCAAATGATAATTTTGTTAATATATTTTATTGATTTTTACAACTCTATATGGAATATATACAAGAAAAAGGGCTAAAATTACAAATACAAGAGTAAAATAGTCTAGTTAAGATGATACCTAATGGTAGCATTATAATCATTCTAGTAGGTAACACTGTAATGTTTATTTTAATGGGAGGTCTCGAGGCCACCGTGTTTTCAGGTGCCTCAGAGTATAATCAGGAAGAGATGGAGATGAGAATTTACAGACTAGGATTTGTGTAGGCTTTTAGTTTAGAATTTAAACAGTTGTATCGATTTTAGGTTATTGATTGTGGAGTATTTAGGTCTCTATGGATGGGTTTATTAGTAACGAAGTAAGGAGCATTTAGGATTTTTCGTTGGATTTTGGATTGCAAGGATTGGATGCGAGATTAATCTGATAGTTCAGCGGAACCCAATATCTGAATGCTATAGGAGGTAATAATTAAAAATACAAGATTTCTTATAAATGTATCTTCATATTGTGAGAGTGGATAATAGACCTTCAGTGGAACAAGGAAGTTCGTGTGAGCTCTAGTCCAATTCTCAACAGTTAGGGAGCAGAATCAAATTATGTGCGTCTTGCTGTTGTCCACGGTTTTCTTCAGAAAAACTCAAATATATCAACTTGACGTATAGAGTAAAGATAAACAAGTAGTACCAGATAAAAGGAGAGAAAATTTCTCAGAAGGTTGAGATGTCAAACCTTCATATGAGAAAATAAGTATCGCACAACGGTATTAATATCAGAAAAATACACTTAAATATTTCTAATGAATATTCGAAATGGAAAATCTGTGTTTAATATGTGTCTTAAAAATGTGTAGTCATATTTTGGGAGACGAAAATAGACATCAAGAGAAAAAATAAATAAAAAAGCCCATATTCCGATTGTCAATGCCTAGGGTGTAAAAAGGAATTTTTTTGAAGTTTTTGGTGTTCAATTAATTGTTTTTGTTTTGTCAAATTGAAAATTTTGAACTTTATGGAAGTTTTTTTGGCTGAACCAGATATCTGTGACATGCAAGTCTAAATGGGTTTCAGCAAGTATTTACGTGTTTCAATTAAAATAAATAAAAAATACAAATAAAAACAGACTAAAACCTAGGATGTTTGTTAGTCCTTGTAACGCCACTTAACGTTCCTGTGGCTTATCGATGCTACAGTGGGAGTCCTGCATTTTGTCTATCCAGATTTAATTAGGATATGAATCTTTAATAATTGCTGAAATCGGAAAATGAAGACCACCGTTTTATGTGCCCTCCGAAGGACGGCTTAACAAAGGATTTTTTATTTCGTTTAAAAACATCTTCTGATATCGAACCTATACCTTGGGCTTAGTAGACTATTATGCTAGCCACTACACCACAAGTGGTTCTAATGAAACCTAGTTGTGCATTATTCCTCTAATAGTTTTAATCAAGATTGATTATATATGTTCGGAAGATTGTTCTTTGAGGAGTAGGGTAATAAATGGTGTTTGCATGTGGTTAGGGTTGATACTTTACCCAAAGGAGGTGGTTAAGGCGTTTTTAAGTACGGATGTTAAAGGGCTTTTCAGAGGAAACTGGTCTATATAAATCGGTAGGTTGAGATCTTGTGCTGAAGGTATGTATGGGAAAAGGACGTGGAGAGAGGAGGTCAAGGATATAGGAAGGTTTCTGCCTCTATGAGTAAGAACATGACGATTAGATATTTTCTTCGGGAATCAGAAGAAGCCACTCCTGAAGAGAATACCTATAAGAAAGTGGGATCCGTAAATAGGTCTAATAAAGCTCTTCATAAATTTCTTTAGCTTCATCAAGTTCTGACCAGAGGGTTCTCAAGTCAATGTGGGGGATTATGAAAGAGGACACTTGAGATGGGTACTTCTAGAAAAGAGTCCGAATAGGTAGTAGTTGAGTGTCGATATAGTTGGATTTAACATTGCTTGAAGAAAAATATTTAGATTAATATTACAGTACAATTTAAAGAAATATATTTATAATTTAAAAAAAAAATATTTTATTGGTATTTACAACTGTATTAACAAAAAAAATACATCAAGTAAATGTGATGTGTTATATAATACAATGACATGATATACATGTAGAGAAGCTTCACATTGGAAGCACTCTAAAATATTCTAAACTAGAAGGTCCCGGGGCCCTTTCCTTTTCAGGCGCCTCGGAGGATTATCCGGAATTGAAGAGGAAGAAAGGATTGAAACTAGTGGATTAGAGTGAGAATGGAGTTTGTCATGAAAGGATTGATACTGGTCCGGGCCGAATCAGTAACATAGGGAATATTAAGGTCTTCGTGGATAAGCTTATTCGTGACAATGTAAGGAGTGTTGAGGATTTTACGAAGGATTTTGGATTGTAAGGATTGGATGCGGGAAGAATTTGATGGTTTAGTAGAGCCCCAAAGCTCTACTCCGTAAGTCCTGATTGGTCTTATAATAGTCATGTAGATGAGCCTTTTGTAGTTCAGAGGAAGGTTTGACCGTTTGTCTAGTAAGTGTTGAAGTAGCCTAAAGTAGCTTTATAAACTTACTTTTAGAATAGGAACAAGTCCTACTACTACTCACAAAGGTCTGAAAATTGCAGGAAAAAGAAGCTTAGGAGATCAGCTCAAATGCCATTATTCTTTTTATTTCGCTTTGTACATCGACCACTATCTTCTCTTTTTGGACGTTAATATGTCTAAATCTTTTCTTGAATACCCATTCGATTTTTAGCTAATATTTTCATAGGGCACAATCAAGTAATCAAGTGTGTTAATAATGGTATTAAAAAAACAACACTTTTGTATGACGATTATGCATTGTACTCTTCTTTGCCTAATCGAACAGTCAAAACAAAACCTTGATTTAAAACTAAAGCCACAGACTGCTATCATATTCTATCTTGCTCATTTTTTGTATGATATAAAACAAGAAATGTAAGGATATATGATATGAACGGACTACTAACTAAAACATATTAGCTGAACAATTATTCAAAGCATTATAAAAAAAAAAAAATAAATAAAAAAAAATAAAGGACTGGATTAGTTGTTGTTGTGTGGGGTTTTGTGGCGTAAAACCCAGGGGTCATTAACGCCTATAGTTCTCTTTAAAAAAAAAAAAAATAATAGAAATTAATAGGCTAAGCTTATAATAATAGTAATAATAATGAGATGAAATATTAGCTAAAAATAAAATAAAATTATAATACTATATTTTATTAAATATTAGGTGACTCCTAAGAAACCTGAACAGCGCCGCTATACTATATTCATTATCGGAGAGTATGGAGGATATATTAGGTCGTAGTCCAAATTTGTTTAAACTTGTCCCATAAAAAGGGCATTCATCTAAAATATGGCTGATAGTTAGGATACTATCACATTGTTGGCACTTAGAGAGTGGTCGTTTGGTAATGAGATGAATATGGGTCATGTTAGTGTGGCCTATCCTTAACCTAGCCAGGACAATTTCCCCTCTGCGGTTTGAGACTGGGTTAGTTTAGGCATGTGTATAGTATGCTTAAGTAAAAATAACCAAGATAAATATTTCATAGTTATCCGGTTTAACTTTGCAAAAGATTTTTGGATGACGTAGAGAAGGACCTTCAACAGCATCAGATGACGTAAACAACAAATAGATTGGAATAGCGACGGATGATGGGAGAGGATTTGGAAGACTTATAGAATGTTCGATCTGATTAATAATAGTAATGACCGAGCTCACTCATAAAAAAAAAAAAAAAATAAATACAAATAAATAAAAAAAATGGTAAAAGGTAGAAATAAAATATTATATTTATACTTTTTTTTGTTTTACGATTTCATTAATCGCTCACCAATAAGGTGTAGGAAAGGCTAAATAGTGAAGATTAAATTGGATCAATAAATTCGTCAAGAATTTAATATATGAGTTAAGTCAAAAATTTCAGCATGATTTTTGAAAAATTAATGGTTCCAAAAGCAACTCTAATTGCTCCCTCTGCTAGTAGCAAGCGGTAGACAAGTACTAAAAAACAACTAGTTTTAGCCTATGACAAAATTATTGGTCTTTTATCAATGTAAGGGAAACCTTATTCTTACCTATGTGTCATCTTCGATTGCTGTTATTTTATATATTTTTTTCATAGTTTCTATAAAGCATACATTGAATTTTGGAAGACAAAATTGAAAGAAAATATTAATAATTAATGTTAAAATTGGAGAAAATAGTGGGTAGGATATATAATCTTTTTTTTTATTTTTATTTTTTATTTATTTATTTATTTTTTTTTATGATTTCTATAAACCGTTCATTGAATTTGGGAAGACAAAATTTAAAAAAATATATAATTCATGTTAAATTTGGAGGAAGTAGGGGATAGGATTAATAAAAATTCATTTTTTTATTATTCATATAATTATAGAAAACAGTTTTAACAACTTAACAATAACATGTTAACAACTAATAAATATATCATAAATGTAACATATAGATAATAGCTATAAATGGAATAAACAATAATTAATTTAAATAAAACAATGTATCATCTTATTTTCAACGATATAAAGAGAAAAGTAAGAGCAGATTATGTTTATTTTCATATAAAAAATGGATTCTTCGGATTCATAAAAAAAAGAAAGATTATGGTCAGAATTTATCAACAGATTGAATAAATATATAATTTAGGTATGCTTTTTTTTTATTTTTTGAAATCAAGTGTCAAACTAATTGATATAAATGAAATTATAAATACATAATAATGCAATCAATTTTTGTGTAATTGTAGTGTAACTTCACTCTGCCTCATTTTATCAGGATAATTTACAAATGATAATAAAAAAACAAGTGATATGATTAAAGAAAGTTAGTTCTAAGTTTAGATTAAAACAGATATTATTGTTGCAAATTTTTTCTTCAGGGCTTTTTTATTGTATTTGCTTTGCTAACAGTATCTATTCACCTCGTCAGAACTACTGTAAGCAACCTTTAATTATAAAAAAAAGGGCAAACTTCAGTTTAAAATTTCGAATTGATAAGATATTCTCTAAATAAAATTAACCAAATAGTAATAAGAAATGTTCATTTTTTTCTTTATCATAGATACTTAAAAAAGGAAAATCAAAAAAATCGCCCAAGATTTATCCCCACAAGGGATGCCATCTGGACTATTTGGAGGTCTATTACTATAAAGGATTTCAGAAATACGCAATCTTCAATAGAATTAAGAAAACTAAATTACTACATATAATAGGAGTGTATTTATTTACGTTCATTCAATTTAATTAATAGATTTTTTTTATCACATATATTTATTTTATTTTAAATTTTTATATAATTTGACATTATCTTTTTTTTAATTTGTCTCTAAATACTTTGTTAATGTCGTTTCATAGTATTCTTACTAATGTTACCATTAGAAACAAATTGTAATATCTCTTCATAAAAAATGTTCTAAAATTATATATATTAATAACCCTGCGTCTACATTCAGCTGCAGAACTCTTTTAGAGTCCTATTGATGAAATATATATTGTTACAATTATTTTGTTTCATATTGGTTTAATTTTTATGAACTATTTTTATAACACAGTTTTTCAACAGACCTACGTTCCCTTTTTTCCTTCCTCATCTGCATAGAGAGATTCGAGCTTAAAAAACTAAATTCGTATGTTAAAAACTGGCAAGCTGATGTAACTGTTTAAAAATTTATCGTCATAAATTCCAGGTTAGTTGCCACCTCTTGGCCGGTAATAACAGCTTTATCTACGTTTTCCCATGATGGAAAGTAGTCAGAAGGGAAACGGGAGCCTACAATCATCACATCTGGTTCCGACATCAGCAAAGTGGTTCCGAACAGCGCGATCCTGGAGCAGGGCAGGAAGGATATTCTAGATGCTCATTTCGATAAATTGAACCATGGATGAAGTTTCTTGAATATGCTTTTCTCCCATTCTGAAACATTATAAAAATATATATTAATTTATTATATATTTATATGAATATAGCAGGATGATAAAAAAGAATTGGGATGACCTAAATGGACTTGAATGAAGCAGTGAATGAGTGACATTTTCATGTATTTATAAAGTTCATTAAAACATGTTTCATATGGTTAGTAATAGTAATCACCGAGCTAATTAAATAAGAAAAATAATGAAAAATTAAACTCTTTCTAAGGATCCAATGACTGGCTCGGCCATCAAGGTGTGGCGTAAGAAGACGGAATAACTAATGATGATGGAACTGAATCATTGGTTCAGAAAGTATTAAAGTCAGCAAAAAAAAATTCAGCATTATACAGCTAGGTAGCAGCAGCAAGGTCTCCATCTTGACAAGTGCCTTACTTGTAATTCTCACACAAGACAGAAACGACAAGAAACTGCTCGAAGATATCGATTACTACTACACTTACAAGACAAACGTTCAAAACTTCCAGTACATTTACAATTACAAAAGACTCATCTACATCACAATTATCAGATCTATTTGGAAATATGGACTCGAGCTTTGGGGCTCTACGAAACCATCCAATTCCTCCCGCATCCAGTCCTTACAATCCAAAATCCTTCGCAAAATCCTGAATGCTCCTTATTTTGTCATAAATCAACTCCTCCATAATCACCTAAACATCCCATTTGTTGCAGACATAGCCCGTGATAGATACTCCTCTTTCCATTCTATACTCCCTGCCCATACAAACCCAATTGTCCGTAATTTACTTCCTCAGATATCCCTGATAAGGCGACTGAAAAGAAGGTGGCCTCGGGACCTACTGTATTAAAATAGTTAGTGAAGTGCTTCCAATGGGTGTTTCTTTCTCAAGTCATTTTCATGACTTTTTATATTCGTTTTACATATTTACTTATTGTATTCTTTAGTTCAGTTCTAAATTACTATAAATAAATAAAAAACTTGATGACCAAAACTTGAGACCAAATGCGATGTAGGGGTGAACAAAAAAAAAAAAAAATTAAAATATAAAACGTCAGAGTAATTTTATTAAATAATGGGTTTGTACTGTATTGGAGGTTTTTAAAGATTTCGATATGACTCCGTGAGATAAAGTCTGTGTCGGGAGTTCTAAGGTGGTGTGTAGTAAGTCTGTTTTTGTTCTCTGCAGGGGAGTATGCCTTTTAATGCCCCATTCTGAAACAGTTGGAGCTTTTTTGCAGTCCATCTCCTGAAAAGATAAAAAGGGGTTAATTTTTGTAAACTCGCAGGCTGCGATACATCCTCTGAATTCAGCGAGTAACGACCATATAGAAGTTGAAGAAAGAAAAATTCTGAATATTTTAAGAAAGACAGGAATTTTCATGCAGTTCCAATGACTTCCGAGCCATTTTGCTCGCATTTAAAATAAAGAGGATGACAAATTGGCCAAGTAAGGTTCAGTAATGCCAAAGCAACACAAACAGTTTTGACTATTTCTGCTAAAAGAGTAGCAAAAACCAAATTACGGAATAATCTTAGAGAGTACTATTCAAAATTAGATCAAGAAAAGCAATGGGAGTCCTTTTCAAGTGAAGGTTGCACACCACTGTCGTTGACACAACATCCAAGCAGTGGCCTGTTTTGGAATTCTCATTAGGCTTGGATACCTTTAGAAGCACCTCGATTCCATTGGAGTAGTAGAGACGCAGGGAAACATACGACGGCCTTGTCGACATAAAACTAGTCAAATTAATTTTCGATGAGTAGCAACGAATAATAAAAAACCTGGTGCGCACACCACACGACTTTCCCTCACCTCAGTAGATAAAATTAATTGAAGATTTTTTTTTTAAAGTTTTTAAAGCAATTATTTTACATTAATTATAATAAATATAATAAGTATTCTTATTTGGCGTAAAAAAATAAAATAAAATAATAACTACAAAACAATATTTCTTCAGTTGGTCATCAAACTCATCAGTTCTTTTATATTAATAACAAGCAGAAATGTGTAATTATTAATAATCAACAAAATTAAAGGCACACTTATGAAAGAAATAAAAAACTTGACTGCCCTGTCAGACTATTTAATTTATTTATTAAGAAGCTTCATACAAATGTACTTACTTACTTTCAGTGGCGCGACAGGCCGTGTAGGCCCTGGGCCTCGTGGTGCAAACTTCTGTGAGTTTACACTCACGTTTCACGATACTATTTTTAGTGTCGGGTCATCACTCCCTACGACTAATTTTGTGAGTTGCCATTCTTTGGCTGACGGGTCTCACATACCTTGGGGAGAGGTTGTGAGTGAATCCCCATTTTTTTTAAATCCTTATAAAAGCCCCGCCGGAACTGGGATTCGAACTCAGAACCTGTAGCATGAGAGACTAGCGCGCTAGCCACTCAGCCACGGGCTCCCCTACATACAAATATATTTTAGGCATATTCTCGTATTATTAATTTGATCATCATTAGCAAACCATAGGGTTGATTGATTCTCGTGTAAACGTGGGTGAATTTTGTTGTCAGGAGTTTAAGATGTCCAAGGAGTGTCATTTTTTTTTTTTTTTTAATATTTTTAATAGCATTCGTTACAATTGGTATGTCGAGATCTTTGCATAATGATTTATTGGTTAAGTACACGTAAAAGGAGCAGTGATTAATGAAACGGAGAAACTTAAATTCAAGTTTATCGTCTGTAAGTGTGATTGTTTTCATGAGTACAGTAACCCCATATCGGTTTACAAAATCATGTTTAAGTAACATGTTGCATTGTATATATTTTTTAAAATAATGATAAAACCTACATAAAATTGAAGCCCTTTTATTTGTTATAAATATAGTAAGCTTAATCGAAATTATAAAATCATTTTTAGAAAATCGTAAACTGGTGAAAATTCATGGATTAGTGGCATATCTATTTTTTATGCGAAAGTTTCTGTAACATAAATGTCTTAAATATGAAATATCAGTTCTGTCAACTGTTCGTTTTCGAGATAGACTTACGACATGCTTACCCACCGAATTTTTTGCTGGACTGTCATTAGAAAATTAAAACGTATATTCACGTAGAAATATAGAATAAGAATATTTTCATGATCGCAATACTTCCTCATACTATATATTTCATTAACAATTGAGAGTAAAAACTAAAATAATTATTTTAAATGATTAGAGTTGCTATAATTTAGAAACCTTTTAACATTATAGATAGTGTAAAGAGCCAGGCTTATTGTATTAGGTATTTTTTTATATTTATATATACCAATTTTATTAATCTTATTAAAAAAAAAATAACAGTCATTATCATTGCATCTAAGGCAAAAAAAATAACAGTCATTATCATTGCATCTAAGGCTTCATTAAACATTTCAAATAAATTACTTTGATTCTGGAAAAAAATAAAATTACTTCATCACTATTTCAATAATTTACTAGTTGAAACAAATTTTTTTTTTTACAACACGTATTTCTCGCTAAAAATAGATCCAAGTTAATTTATATTCCAATTAGGTGTTAGATTAGTTTGTAAAGGACTGTTATCGCAATTATCTAACTGCGAAATTACATTCCTCACGGACAATTAATTTCAACGAAAAATTCAAATTAATCTTAACAACTCCGTATCCTTTGCTAGAAATCTTGGGAAGACCTGAGATCACGAAAACCTGAGTAGGAAGTGGCTTGAATATAAAGTTTGAATCTTAATATTGACTTTCTTAAAGGATGAAATAATTAAATCCATCCATTTGTTTCACTTAAACTTCAAAAATAAAAAATACTCAAACTTTAAAAATAAATAAGCTCAATAAAAATATTCAAATTAAAAAAAATATATATGAATATTTCTTTATATTTCCTTGAGTAATTAATAAAATTTGAGTATTAGTATAAAAAATCCTTTTTCGCAAAACTTAACAAAACTACACAAAGAGCTTAGATTTCTGCGCAAATGTGCATCCTAATGTCAAACTATTCCAATCTGAATGAAACTTATATGATTCCTAAGTCCATTAGTCCATCCATATACCCTGTACGGTGTAGCGAGTTCAATCAAAGTCGTTTTCAAAGAAAATCAAAAAAATGTACAAAATGCATTGTATAAAGAGGTTTTTCTTGTTCACCGATTTTGTGGGAAAAGAACTAACATCTCAGGCATTAACCCTTCTAAAATATAAAAATTTCACTCTTATACAAATTTAACATTTTTGAGCTAGACTTACCATACAAGACAGTACTGAAAACTATATGGACCTACGGACTTGAACTGTGGAGGACAGCTAAATATTCTAACATCAAACGCATCCAATCCTTCCAATCCAAAGTCCTACGAACAATAGTTAATGCTCCCTATTGTGTTTCCAACTGTACCTTACACCACGACCTTATTATCCCATTTATTTTAGACCTGGGACCATCCAAATTTTCCAAATTCCATCAGAACCTTCTTCATCATCCTAATCCTTTAGATTAATCCCTCTCCAGCTCCACCCACCCCTACAATCCTCTACGGAGATTGAAACGGCAGTGGCCCGCGGACGTTCTGTAAACATTTATACTGGAGTTCTGGCACTGGTCAGATCCTCCACTCATGTACTGTATGTTGTGGCTATTGCGCCCTAACTCAGCCTCTACTGGCTAAGACCAGTAATGCGGCTGAGAGAGAGGCGCTGGGATCTCTTGGATTCCGCTTTTTTCCTCCACAAGTAGAGCCCAATCTGGGGTCCCCTTAGCAATGTATATAGTTACCATTGTTTGTATGATGTTTATTTATTTGCCAACTTTTTATTTATCTCAATTATAGGTTGTTGTTTTGATTTGTTTTTTTTATTTTATATTATTTTATTATATATATGAATTTATTTATTTTCTATATTATGTAATTTGACTATTATTATTATTTTCTGTATATATTGTATGAATGTGGTCTCATATCAGTATTACTATTGTTCATTCTGAAACAGATTGTAATAATTCTCAATAAATGAATATTTAAAATGAATGTAAAGATTTACCATATCCACTCAATCAGACCTTTTTTGCGGGACTGGGTCATTTGGATTTAGTCATTCAGTGGATCCTGAAACCTTTATTTCTAGTGTAAATTTGAATTCGAAAATTTCACGATCAATTTATATAATTTTCACTATGTATTTTTTTAATATTGGTTTTGCTCCACGGTTGAAATAATAAATAATTAATCTTTCGATTAAGGTTTCGAACCCCGAACCCAGCGAACTGCAATCTAGTGTTTTATTTATTGATAATAAAAAAAAAGACAAAATCATTTAGCTACACTTTTTTATTTGTCATAAACATTTTCTTAAGTGATAATTTGTTCTGTAAAGCCTTTTCATTAGTGTAATAAAATCATTATAATTTAGTTACTCGATTTCTTTACACATCAGTTTCTATTCTTATATTTTACAAAATTTCATCTTCTAACTCAGTAGTATATAAAAAATATTGTTTTTCATTTCTATAACATTTAACCATTTGTATACCTTTCTTTGTTTTGTTTTTTCACAAATATATGTTGTCATACATTTATTCGACCCTCCACCTCTTGGTCTTTCTCAGCATCTCTTACGTTCCTTTGGAAATAAACTCGGTAGCAAATCCAGCCCACATGCCTGGCCCACTTCTATTTCATTACATGTCCCTATTTTTTTAGTCGTTTGAGGATGATTTTTTTTTAAAATTTTATTGCTGATCTTTTCTTTAATATTTAGTATGATTCTAGAGAACTGAAGCTTTGTCCTATACATGGATTTAAATTGAGTTCAAATCATTCAGAATATGTTTTACTTTGTTTATGGTATAAGTGCTAAATATTAAAAATTGTATATAACATAGTTAGATCATAGATAGAAGAGGAAATTTTGTTTTAATTTTAATACCAGAATGGTACCTACAAAAAAGAAGAGGCTATTATTATATACATATTTTTATAATATACATTCATTGTACTTCTTTTGTATCTTTTTTTAGCCCTGATGATAATCCACAATGAGTGTCAAAACGTAGGCAAAAAATAAATACTTATTGCTCTATCACTGACCGCCTCCCAGACTAGTAATAATTTCCATCTAATATTATTCGTTGTTTCCAATGCTTTGTACTGATAACATGAAAAAAACGAAATACAAGAGGAGATAAAAGGTATTTTTTTCGTAACTACAAAATTAAACACGATTTAAAGGAAGGATACTTAAAATGTTGTTTCAAAGGCTTCAAATCTGAATGAAACCCCTACCTAATAAATCCCATTAAAATAGGCATCGAATCGACGTAGCTATGCTATTTTTGAGAAAATCGTATAATGGTGTATAATGCATAGTATAAAGTGGGTCTTCTGGTTTAGCTTTATTGAATAATAGTTATACGATAATTTCATAGTGTACAGTGGGTTACTAAACGTCTCGTCAGGAAAAATTATTAGCTATTATTTGAAGGGATGAGTGACTGTTGAAATAGAGGATAAGTGAGGATAATAGCCAGGGGATTTAGTGGGAACGGTTGCATTTAGTGATTGTGTTCACTGCCTCATTCCCTCCGAGCTTGGAGCCCCTCGACTATTGACGATCTATGGACGCCTCCCCCAAAAGTGCTCATCACTCCTGCCGGCCAAATTAGCGATGCCCGCTCCCAGATTGTGGCGATGCCATTAGGTTACACGGATCCGGTGACTGATAACGTTATTACGGTAACTGTAACAGTTTACCGTGTAATTCCACCTCGTTAGTGCGACAATTTTACCAGAAGGCGTTATAATCGTAGCTCATTGCCCGGTTAAGTGATTACCCCAAAACGTTCTGATTAAATAAAGCTTCACCGTAATCGTTGGGAAAGAGCGTTATTCGTTTTATGAGGATAATTCAATTTGATAGCTGTTATTGATATGCCATTAGGTACCATGAGGATTACCTGATTGTAACCTTTGTAATAATCGATGCAAATTGGTCTCTTTAACAAAGTGATGGTTCAAGGAAAACATTTTAATCTCATTCAACCTCATCATTTTATTAAATTAATAAAATTTAAAATATGACTTAATTGAGATGTTGATTTTCAAGAGGTTTTTTTTACAGGACATTTTTCACGATTAGTTAAAATGCCATGATTATATAAAGTTATTTTTTTGTTTTTTCTTTCTTTCTTGATTTTTTTGAAAAGTCAACCCTACTGACATGTCTATCATAAGGCCGATATGGACTTGCAAGTAAACCTTTGGAACTAATTCTTCTCTTATCCAATCCAAAATCCTCTGCCAAATCCATTTTACGAATTAAAAAAATTCTCCTTGCTTTGTTAGCAATAAACTCATCCATAAATACCTTAATGTTTAATATGTTGTTGACTTGCGGAACCCGAACCAGGTACCACTCTTTTAGTGACATATTCGATTCCCTCTCTATTGTTATCTACAACCAGTTTTAACCCGCTTTTCATCACTCTCCATTACATTTTACAACTTTATGTATTAGATAATTTTTTTCTAGAATCATTAGTTTTCAAATGGTAATATGATAATACTATATTATTGTTCCTATTTTCAAAAAAACAAAAATTACATGCAAAATATTTTTTTCTCTTTTCTTCTGTAGTTGATTATTAAATTTGCTATACTTTCATATTTACCCGTTTTTTGTCAATGCTAACAGAATGATATGGTTAATTTAGTCATACTGTACGATTAAAAGTACTTCAGAAGAATAAAATTTACACTATCGCTATTTAAATCCTATTATATTATTTCAATCCAAGTAAAACATACATGGTATTAAATCCCATTAAATTTTACATCAATGAAGCGAGCTCAATCAAAATCGTTAGACCCGTTGTTGAAAATATTGTAAAAAGGTGAATAATGCAGGGCATACAGTTCTGGTTTGCCAATTTCGATGAAAAAGTTGCTGTAACATCTCGGACTTGAAGTAGTCTTAAATATGAAATTTTCGTAGGACCTTTTGTTTAAGTGTAGACCAGATAAATGCGAGCAGCCATGCAAATGGATGAATCATTACGTGCAAATGCCGTTTATTATTTAATGATAAAAGAACCAGACTGCTTAACCTCTTTGAAAGTGGGCAGAAGTTTCAATAATTATTTTATTATTTTTCTTTCACTTTAGACTCCTCCCATTAACTTTAATAATATTCCTTTTCCGACTTCTGACGAAATTCGTTATTTAGGTATTCACTTGGACAAAAGACTGACCTGGAGGACCCACATTCGACAAAAACGCAAAGAACTCAACAGACGATGCAAAAGACCGCATCTAGATTACTTGACAGACGTTCTAAATTATCATTAACCAACAAACTAACTCTTTACAAAGTTTTGCTAAAACCAATCTGGACATACCGGATAGAACTGTGGGGCTCTGCTGAACCATCAAGCATCCTAAGAATACAGTCTTTACAGTCGAAAGTACTGCGCAAAATAGTGGAAGCACCGTTCTACGTAACAAATGACAATACATAACGACTTGAACATTCCGACTATTTCAGCCACTGCTACAGAACAATACAATAACTTCTACCAAAGACTAACATACTACACCAACCCTCTTGGAGAAACATTAAAATGCTCTACGAATCCATACAGCCCACCCAGACGACTACGCAGGCGGTGGCCAAGAGATATGCTGATCACATAATGAGCTCTGCTGTGATGAGCCACTGCTTCAGCAGTCCACAAATTTGCTTATTGCAAAGGAAATGCAGATGGCAAATTAAATTTTATGTCAAATTTCTTGTTTGTAATAAATAAATAAATAAGTCTACAGAAACCGAACAAATTTCCTCCTAGATTTAATAATATCGGTAGCTTAACGAGACCTTTTTACAAAGATCCTACAAATCGAATTATAAAAACATAAAACGTCGCAACCTCAGATCCTCCGCTAAAACAGATCCTAATCTCATTGTTTAAAAATTAAACAATCTATAATCTTTTTATAACCATGCCGGAGGGGGAGCTATAATTTAGTTGTATATGTATCATAGAGCCTGGGTTAGAATTAGGAATAAATTACAAGGGAGATCGGTGGAAATTACAGCGTAGCCATTTTCTGCAGTATTGCATTCCACGGCGAGGGCTGTGAAGGGGAATATATAAAGGGGTTCCTGGCATGTTCCACGGCTCGGACATTTTACACGCGGCTATCTCCCCGCCCGATCTGATCCGGCCTCGGGCATCGAATTACTCCGCTCGGAAATAAATCTTATCTCAAATTTCATCCCGGGAGGCCGCCCTGGCAGGGTAGCAATTACCTCTTGGAGGGGGGTTTTAATCTGAATCGACGTGTGGGCACGTTTTGAATTTATAATTCAAAATGGACGCCGCCCGCTCTCTCTCCCCAGGCCTGGGTGTGGATCCCGAAACAAAAGGAAGAGGGCTAAATATATGTGAGGCCGTGGGGGCGGTGGCCCCGGTGGCCCCCGGCCAAATGGTCCCCAAGCATGAGAGCCCCTCCACTTTTTTTTTTCAATTAGGAGGAAAGCATTTCAGGAGTAGAATGTAGAAGCCTTTTCGTGATTTAATGAAATAAATGGCTTCCAATTTCTTTCTCTGTCTAGTCTTCGTGGTCGTCTAGGAAACAATAAATTTCAATGCAGCATCATGTTTATTTTTATTTTCATTTATAAAGTATATGTATACTAGTTTTATCACTCGGCTTTGCTCACGTATATTTTGTAAAATATTAATATGTAGATTAATAAAAATAAGCCACATATTTTATAAAATTGATTTCAGATTTGCTTAAATTTGACATACAGATTACTTTGGTTCAATAAGCCTCGAATCCTTCGATGAAGGGAAAGAGACATTTCAATCATACAAAGAGCGCATGGAAAACAAATTCGAATGAAGTTAGGGGTGGATACATCACAAGTAAAATCGACGAAAGCTAAGGTATGAATAAACCCTTTAGGAGCTAAATACTACCAATTAATTTTGAGTTTCATTTTCCCCCCAAGTTGACCCCTTCAAAAGAGTACGAAAAACTAATAAATCTATACAAACAAAACTGTCTCAGAGTACATAGCTGCAATTAAAAATCCGGGGACCACATGATGTTTAAATCAGGGAACAAATTCTGCAGCAAGAAGACTCCGAAACATTCGAGAATGTTGTTGAAATAGCTCTTGCCATTGAAGCAGCTAAGAAGATGAATCATATATACAATAATTCAACAGCAGAGATAAACGAAGTCCATGTTTCAAAGAGGCAGATCAGCAAAAATCCCGATAATGACCTCAAAAGTAATTAAGTGGGGGAGAACGTTAAAATATTAATATTTAGATTGATAAAAAAAACACATGTTTTATATTATTGGTTTCAGCTTTGTTCTATATTGTAAAATTTTGTAATTGTGTAATTAATAAAGTTCATTTGTGTATTGATAATGTTGCTTATACTTTAAGTGTTTTAAGATCAGAAGTAAGTTTCATTAATTTATGCAAGTATTATACTAAACAGTATACATCAGATGAGGAAGAAGGTCTTTTATTCAGTTTCCCTTTCATCTATGCGCAAAGAATGAAGTTATTTGAAGTGCATCTTAACACAACTACAATAAAACAGCAGTGGAAGTAGGTACACCCATAATTACTAAATTTGTTCCAGCTTTTAAGCATTTTGTGAATATACTTTTCACCTTGAAAACAAAATCTGGTAGGGTCAACACACGAATTTCACTTATCTCGGAAGTTAAAGTCAATTTAAGAACTACTAAATAAACTTTTTTTTTTTTTAAATATATTTTTATTGAAATTTACAACTGTACAAAAAATAAATCAAGTAAATATGCTGAAATGTTATAACACATGAAATAAACATGAAGAGAAACTGCCCATTGGCAGCACTCTTTGGTAGTAAGTCTAAACAAGAAGGTCTCGAGGCCGTCTTCTTTTCAGACGCCTCGGAGGATTATCAGAAATGGAAGATGAAGCAAGGATTGAAACTAATGGATTAGAGTGGGAGTGGAGTTTTTCATGGAAAGTGTGATACCTGGTACGGGCCAAATACTAAATAAACTTAAAGTTGAATTACATTAAGTCAATGTAAATGAAAAGAGAATCTAGTTTCATTAGAAACAAATGATTCAGATTAAATAATATTACAATATTAAATTACTACGTACAATATTCTGTAATAAGTTCATTCCCTATTCGTCGCTTTACATTACCTTTTACAACTTTCTGTATAATAAAATATTTTTCTAAAAACTTCTCCCTTCATAAACATTTCCAGCTTCACAATCTATGTTATTTTAAAAAATACTCTGTAGAATAGAAAAGTGAGTGAGTAGGAAATTTCTTCTATAAATATACAAGATAACATAAAATGTATTTGAAATTAACAAGTTTTATTATTTAGTTACGGTGCAGTCTGTCTCAATAAGGACTTAGGTTCTGATTGAATAACAACCCTATATTTTCTGAATTCCAGATGACACACTGAGCACTGTTCAATATCTTGTCTGAATAACAATTACTAGTGATTTGATTGTTGTGTTAAAGGATTTTAATAATAAGGTAAGTATTTGCTAGCATTGTTACTACACAAGTAGATGTGCTGAAATCACGAATGAAGAAGCGACAGATCAGAATAACATCATTTTCAGCAGCCGAAATAAATGAAAAATACTTTTCTTTTTCCCAAAGGTTTCGATGAAAAGGTAGTGTTCACAGTATTAAGGACGCCTATTTATTTTCAATCATGAGAGATTATTTTTTTCAGATCGATTTTTAATAGAATGATAAAAACAATTTAATTTTGGACTTAAGTTACTCAGATATAAAAAAAAAAAAAAAAAAAAAAAAAAAAAACCTGTACCACTCAACCCATGAAGGGTCTTGGGCTCAGTACATATAGAGATTCGTACTGTTTCTAGGCCAACGGCAGTGCAATGAGGTGATTAGGCCTTAATCACGCTCAGCCGCCAGGTTTTTCCCCAATTAATTTGGGTACCCACTTTATAGAGGCTGGGTCTGCCCTAGGAGGGTCTCCATACCTTAGGGTCGCCCCCCGACTGAATTAACAGAATAAATAATATTTCTGCCACAGCCGGGATTCGAACCCAGGACCCGGAGCACAGCAGACTAGTGCTCTATCCACTAGACCACGCCGCTCCCTTACTCAGATATAAAAAAAAAAAATTAACTTATTTCTGGTAAAAAATAAAATACTTTTCTTTACCTTAGCCTAATAAAAGGAAATTAATATACAAGTAATCATTAAAAATATTTTCAAAAACAAATGAAGGATTTTTTTAGGGGTAATATCAAAAGTGTAGTAATGAAAATAAAAAATATGATTGCCATCAGATTTATTTATATATTTTTTAAAATTACTTTATTTGTATCTAAATATTTGAAATTATATATTACTATTACGTAATCTATCTTGCCTTACAAGAAAATAATTGTATAGAGAGAAAATTAACTACCCTATAATAAATAACTCATATTGACAGAAATTACTGTTTACGTCCGTTTACTTTTCGTAATGTCTTCTTTAATAACTGGAAACATTTAAAATGGAAACTAGCTAGATATATATTCACCTCAGTGAACTGACTAAAGAACGCGTAATTCGAAGCAATTGTGGGCAATGTGAGTGAAGCATCCGGACTCGGATGTATTCTGTGCTTCCAGCGTAGAATAACTTGTCATATACAGGATAATTTACTTGTCTCTTACAGTTGAACTAAATACACTCACATAGAGTCTGTGTTTTCCTTGTAATTCCAAAAAACATTTAGGAAATTTTCTATGCGAGCAACACTAACACAGCTATATTTACACAGAGCGTGTCAAGAAATCCCCAATACTCAATAAATGTAGCAGAACGTGACTTTTTTAATTCGAATCAAATAACTCCTTACCAGTAGGTCCTAGCAACAAACGTTATAAATAAAAAATATTCTTCACTGAATTTCTGACTCAGGAATTCTTGTCATATTTTTTATCCTAGCTACACCAACAGCTTGTCAAACTGAGGGTAAAAAAAAAAGTTACAAAATGAATGTTACAGACCCCCAGCCAAAAGATATGCAGGTCAATTAACTAAAGTAAAAAAAAAAAAATAAAAATAATAGTAAAAATGTATCCTAAAATTTAATTGTGTTTCTTCGTCAATTAAAGTTTTTCCCTATATAAGAACAATTTAACTAACTCTGGTGATTATGTAGATATCAAAACAAAACGAAAACTTCTAATTTTACAAGGATAAGTTCAATGCGAAATAAAATGTGAAATAATTACCTATTAGAAATTACTTTAGGATTATATTATAAAATGTCAATTTCGTTAAAAATGTTCTTTAGTGCCGGAAATCAACGTCTAAATTCTCTGATGCAAAATGAGACTTTCAGCAACTTTAATTAATGTTAAAGAAAATAAGCTAAATAATTTCAGAATAAATATTATTTATAAAGCTGGTGATAATCCTAATTCCTGTACAAATGTCTATCTTAAGTCTTATGTCCTTTCTATATATGAAGTTTCAAACAAGGTCTAAATTAATTGTTTTTGTCATTATTTACACTGCTGGACAGTTCAATATTTTGAATCTACTGAACTGTATAGGGTATTTTTGAAAATATTCTTTTTTCTTTGGAAGTCACACTTTATTATAAGGGTAATAAAAAATTCTTTTCTAGAAATTTTTATTAAGAAAACAAATCAAAAAATAAAAATGTCCTACAGTCTCAAAATGAAAAAGTAAATCTTTGAAATGAAATGAAATAACAAAACTGAATAAAAAGGGAGAATTCGAGGAAAACGATCAATAATTGGTATTCCCACCTCTAGCTCTGATAATTGCTTCCATTCTCCTGCCCATTCCAGCGACCAGGGCTCTTACATGTTGTTCTGGGATGTTGTTCCACTCTTCCACTAACATTTCCCTTGAATCTGCCAAATTTTGTGGGTCTCGGGCTCGGACACGTCTTCCAAGCATGTCCCATACATGCTCTATTGGGTTCATATCTGGCTGGACTTCTGGGTGGCCAAACCATAACGTCAATTTCTTCTTGTCTGAGGAAATTTTGCACTGATCGAGCAACGTGAGGTCGGGCATTATCGTGCATAAAAATAAAGTTACCTGCGATATTTCAGGGCGAAAGGTATTACATGTGGCTTAAGTACCTCCCTGATGTACCTGTCAGCAGTTATAGAGCCACGGTTCACTTGATAAGATATAACACAAAGTCCAATCTGGGACAAAAGAGTTCCTATTTTTATCTCTTATGTAATAATAATATAAATATTTGTAAGTGATCCTTTAATTTTGTCCGGTATTGTATTTATTATTATTATATCTCAAAAGGGAAAGAGTAAAAAAATTGTCTTGTGATATCTGATGTTTTTTGTTTTATAAATATAACAAGAAATATAAGAAAATGTTTCAATAACAAAAAATCTGATCATGGATTTTTATTTATTGAATGATAAAAATTATATTAAATAAAATATTATGTGTAGTCCTGAATTTTCGAACGTACTTTCTCGAACGTAAATATGATTCTTATAATTATTTATTTTTAAATGGTAGGATTGAAGGTTGAAAATATTCAAAGTATAATACAATGTAACGCAGTTTTTCACCCAACAGCATATATTTTTATAAAAATAAAATTATTTTCATGTTTTCGTTTTCAGGCCTACCAGGTACATCCGCGTGTATTAAGGTTTCTTTCTCATAAAATGCTATAATTATTGCCTGAACTTTGAGCCTCAAGGTTTCCCATGAAACACTTCTGCTTCAAAGGATTCTATGACGTCAAATCTCATAGTCATTATTCAACAGACGTAAGAAGCGTGATAAAGCGTTATTCAAAAGGTGTAGTAATGACCACCTAGTGCTAATTGTCGAATAACTTACTCCTACAAAAAGAAACACCAGAAGTGATTTTAACTTTTGACAACATATAGAGCCTCTGGGGTTCATGTTTTTTCACGTAATATTATTTTAAATATTTTTATGGTTGACCAACTTAGAGGTCCTCACCTGGAATTTCATATTTTTCAGACAATGCAGCTTACAATAAGTAATATTGAAAAAAAATAAAGGAATATATTTAAAACAAATTAAATAATACTTATGTTGAAGATGAAATATAAATTACAATCAGTTTCGAAGGAATCGTTTTTTCAAAATAATAATATATTATAATAATTGAACAAAATATATATTTTTTTTTAAATTTTGTTATTTGCCTCTACCTTATAGGGTCATTCGCAACTGTGGCTTATCAGATTTGGCTGTAGTATTTAATTTATTTTAAAAAGCTTAATAACTTTTTTCATCAACATTCAATATATATTTTAGTGTTCCTGTCAAATAACTAACTTAGAAGTCCTCACCAGGAATTTCATATTTTTCAGACAATGTAGCTTACAATAAGTAATATTGAAAAAAATAAAGGAATATATTTAAAACAAATTAAATAATACTTATGTTGAAGATGAAATATAAATTACAATCAGTTTCGAAGGAATCGTTTTTTCAAAATAATAATATATTATAATAATTTAACAAAATATATTATTTTTTTAAATTTTATTTGCCTCTACCTTATAGGGTCATTCGCAACTGAGGCTTATCAGATTTGGCTGTAGTATTTAATTTATTTTAAAAAGCTTCATAACTTTTTTCATCATCATTCAATATATCTTTTAGTGTTCCTGTCAAATAACTAACTTAATAGTCCTCACCTGGAATTTCATATTTTTCAGACAATGTAGCTCACTATAAGTAATATTGAAAAAAAAATAAAGGAATATATTTAAAACAAATTAAATAATACTTATGTTGAAGATGTAATATAAATTACAATCAGTTTCGAAGGAATCGTTTTTTCAAAATAATAATATATTATAATAATTTAACAAAATATATATATATTTTTTTTTAAATTTTGTTATTTGCCTCTACCTTATAGGGTCATTCGCAACTGAGGCTTATCAGATTTGGCTGTAGTATTTAATTTATTTAAAAAAGCTTAATAATTTTTTTCATCATCATTCAATATATCTTTTAGTGTTCCTGTCAAATAACTAACTTAGAAGTCCTCACCTGGAATTTCATATTTTTCAGACAATGTAGCTTACTATAAGTAATATTGAAAAAAAATAAAGGAATATATTTAAAACAAATTAAATAATACTTATGTTGAAGATGAAATATAAATTACAATCAGTTTCGAAGGAATCGTTTTTTCAAAATAATAATATATTATAATAATTTAACAAAATATATATATTTTTTTAAATTTTGTTATTTGCCTCTACCTTATAGGGTCATTCGCAACTGAGGCTTATCAGATTTGGCTGTAGTATTTAATTTATTTTAAAAAGCTTAATAACTTTTTTCATCATCATTCAATATATATTTTAGTGTTCCTGTCAAATAACTAACTTAGAAGTCCTCACCAGGAATTTCATATTTTTCAGACAATGTAGCTTACAATAAGTAATATTGAAAAAAAATAAAGGAATATATTTAAAACAAATTAAATAATACTTATGTTGAAGATGAAACATAAATTACAATCAGTTTCGAAGGAATCGTTTTTTCAAAATAATAATATATTATAATAATTTAACAAAATATATATATTTTTTTAAATTTTGTTATTTGCCTCTACCTTATAGGGTCATTCGCAACTGAGGCTTATCAGATTTGGCTGTAGTATTTAATTTATTTTAAAAAGCTTAATAACTTTTTTCATCATCATTCAATATATATTTTAGTGTTCCTGTCAAATAACTAACTTAGAAGTCCTCACCAGGAATTTCATATTTTTCAGACAATGTAGCTTACAATAAGTAATATTGAAAAAAATAAAGGAATATATTTAAAACAAATTAAATAATACTTATGTTGAAGATGAAATATAAATTACAATCAGTTTCGAAGGAATCGTTTTTTCAAAATAATAATATATTATAATAATTTAACAAAATATATATTTTTTTTTATAGTTTTGTTATTTGCCTCTACCTAATAGGGTCATTCGCAACTGAGGCTTATCAGATTTGGCTGTAGTATTTAATTTATTTTAAAAAGCTTAATAACTTTTTTTATTTTCATTCAATATATCTTTTAGTGTTCCTGTCAATTTAATTTTACGTCACGTTGTTTCGAATAGGGAACACTCTTATAATAGATGCTGGACAGTTTGTGGAACATTATTAGAATACCCGCAGGTGGGTGAGAAAATATTTCTAAAATGTTAACTGTGTTAACTGTAAACTGGCAGTGTCCAATTCTAATTTGGCATAAAATTATTTTTTCTTAAAATCCTAGTTCTCGTGGTCAATTTTTTGGAGTATTTTTTTACACCCAGCAGTTTATATTGCCTTGTTCTCCACATTATTTATCAAGAAATAAATTATCATCTACAACAATCATTTAACTTTACGCATTTCACTTAATTAAAATTTTATATAAAATAAAATAAGATAAAATTTATTCTCAGTTCTTTGACTTTCCAACAATAAATTTGATACAATAAAACAACAGTTTTATTTTGTAAATATTTAAATAAATTTGTACAAGGGAGAGGGGAAACAAACAGTTTAACTTCGAAAATATGTCTGTGTATGCATTTTGCACTTTTTAAAACTGAATTTGCTATAACGTTGCAAAATTTAATGAGCTTTAATATAATATAGGTTTTATTATTAATCAAATAGACTGACAGGGCTTAAATGCCGATACGTTAAAGTTTCTTGTCCAAAAGTACCTAATTTTGTAGATTAGAAAAAAATGAATATATCATCTTATTAGCATTGATGAAAAATAGGTAAATATATAAGTTAAGCTAATATCTTGACAGTCAACTAAAAAAAAGAAAATTTAATACTAAAGAAATTATTTTTTTAAATAAGAACATAAATAAAAAGGTATAACATATCATTGGAAAGGTAAAGGTCATAGACAAATTTGTGATTGTTCTTGGAATTATATAATAGTATATTTAATTTAAAAAAACGTTTCTTTCAAAACTCAATCTTATTATTTAACATTTTTAACTTAAAGTGAAGGCAGTGTGTTAATTTTTTTTTCAATTGATAAATATTTCAATCCTTCCCTGTGTGAGCTCAACAAAATACATCACGTATTATTGATAAATTGAGATTACAGACTGTGTAAGGTAAATTTTTAGCCAAATAATATAACATTATCATTGTTTTTTTACTTTCACTTACCTATATATGAAATATATAGTAAGGGAAAGTATTGTGATCGTGAAAATTTTCGAATTCCAGTTTTCGACGGAAATACACGTTTAGGTCGTCTTCTGAGTCCAAATGACCAAGTCCCGAAAAAAGGTCTCCATATGTGTGTGTGTGTGTGTAAGTCTAACGCAAAAACCATAATTCGTAAAAAAACTATTTAAGAAAAAATACGCCTGAGATGTTACAGCAACTTTTTCATAAAAATCGGCTAACCAGAAGATCCGCTTTATATCATGCATTTTGCACCTTTTTACGATTTTCTCATAAGCGGCTCTAACGATTTGATTAAACTCGCTATGTTAATGTAAAATTTAATTGGCTTTACGCCATATGTAGGTTTTATTCTGATTAAAATAATCTGTTGGTGTTTAAATGCCGATATTTTGAATTTTCTTCCTCTAAAGTACGTTTAATTTGGTAGATATAAACATATTAGGCATATAATTGTTTTAGCATTAATAATTAATAGCTAAATATTCAAGTTGAGCGAATTTGATAAACAATTAAAGGAGAAAAGTGCAAATATATTTTTCTACGCAAATTTCGTGTTTTTTATAATAACAGTAGTATTACGTATAATATACCGTTGGAAAGCGAATGATTTTAAAAAATATTAACTGATACAAAAGGTAATATAAAGGACGAATGCGGAATAAGTTATTACTGATTAACAATTTAATACAGTTATATTATTTAATCTAAATCATATGTTTCTAACGAAATATTATTAAAATCAACTTAAAATATTTTTCAAATTGAAGTATATTTAATTGATTTTAACAGTCGAGGTAAGTGAAAGTCGTGTGTTTGTGGCACCAGATTTTTTATAATTAGAACGTATTCTGTTTACGGGAATAGTTACCTTCTAACAATGGTTTAGTTCCCAAATCTCGCACAAAAAATGGGTAAGTCGCTATATTTTTTACGTTTCGAAGTCCTGATCCACCAATGCTTCCTTTAAAAATGTAATAAATGGATGTGATCTGACAAATTGAGCATTTTTTGTTGTGTTTTGGCTTAAAAGTAAATACTATTCTCCTGGTGAAAGCTTTAAAATAGGAACCAAACCGCTATGTGTGTTTATAAAAATTGAACGGGTTCTTGACCGATACCGCACGCTGATCTGGGCAAGCACCTCCGATAGTTAGGACCGTGTAATCAGGGTCGTCTGGACCCCACTTTGAGAAATGTTACCTTATAGCTTCCATTATAAAGGAGATAAGGGAATTATAATGTTTGCTTTTCGTGAGGGAGTAAGCTTTCGATATTGTGAAGGGAACAAGATTATTACGGATTTTAAAGCGGCGAGGCTGCTAGGTATCGAATTAACTATAGCCCTTCCTATCTCAGCCATTTTGAGTTCCTTGTCCCAGGGTTCAAGAGAAGTTCAAATGAGTCACATGATCTTTGAGGCAGGAGTTTTGAAATTGGTTAGAAAGTTCACTTTTGTGAAATTAAGTTATTTTAAAACGATTTTAATCATCAAGGGGTACCTTAATAACGTTTATAATTATTACTAAGTCTTATTTGGGTTTTGCGATCATTAAAATGATCATAAAATGCGCGATCTCTTGCCATGCTTTTTACCAACTACTTTTCTAAGGAGATGGTCGTTTTAAAAAACTTGCATTCATTATATCTATTTTATATATATATATTAGAATAGAAGAAAACTTTTATTCTGGGACTAAGTCCCTAAAGAATAACATGAAATATATAAATAAAGGTAGCACATCTGGCCAGAAAATATTAGATAGATTAAATTATTTACATAAGTAGAAGAGGTAGAGAAAGAAATTTATATAAATGCATGTACATACACACATCTATGTATAAAAGAAAGAAAAAGCATAAAGTAAAGTAAGTAAATGAAAAGTAGAAAACAACTAATTTTGAACACACAAAACAAAATAAAAAAGGTATATATATATATATGACATTCAGTCAGTCATAATGATTCAATTTTAATGAAAATCTAATTTAAAATTAAAGAAACATTAACAAAGCGTCAGTTTGGGATAATAGGTGTTGGAAAGGCGAAATTTGAATGTGGATAAGGGAGATGCATGACGTATTTGGATGAAATGGAATTCCAGAATGTAATGGAGCAGGTGTAAGAAAAGAATTATTTTAGCATATAAAATTTGGAATGGCGCGATCTTGTGGACTAGAATTTAATGATAGAAAAATTACCCATGGATTTATATGAACGTTTGAATTAGGTTATTATAATCAGGATAATACGCCATGCTTAACCATTGTGTGATTAACCCTGTCTGGCTTATTTCCTTATCGTACCATATCATTTAAAAAACAGAACATTATCACTTCTACAAATAACGATTGGTCTCTTTTTCAATACACATAGAGATTCGAACTACTCCTCCCCTAACGGCCGTGTAAGGAAATGATTATCTCCATTTCACGCCCAGCCCTCAGTTTCCCCCAATTTTTATATTTTGACAGTATGGCACTCAGGACTGCTGTACATACTCAGACAATTCCTCCCTCCAACATACTTCCTCATCACCCAGTCCTATCTCACCGACAGATCCTTTAAAATAAATCACAATATTTCCTATTCATTCCTGTTTGGTCAGTCTGTTGGTGTCCGACAAGCCAGTGTCCTCGGACCCATTCTCTTCACAGTCTATAGAGCTAACATCCCAAGCAATCATAACACTTTCCTTTCTACGTATGCTGATGACATTTCTGTGTGTTCAGTCAATATAAATCCTACTATTGCCTCTCAAACCCTTCAATCACACATTAAACACCTTCAGACATAGTATCAGAATTGAAGATTAGAATATATTCAGAGGAATCCCACCAAATAACCTTTACCCTCCTTTGTAAACCAATGACATGCTGCCTCCCAGTATCCTTTTATAATATTCCACTTGTCCCGGTAGAACAGATCCGCTATCTAGGACTCCTGCTTGACCAACGTCTCATACGGAATCCGCAGACTAGACTGAAACGACAAGAAGCTGCTCGCCGCTTTCGAATACTTCAACACTTACTAGAAAGACGCTCTAATCTGTCGGTGTTCAAACCTGAGGCCTGGATAATAGTAATCTAGTATTTTATCTACAAGACTAATTCTCTCCCTACTCCATTTTTTTGTTTAATGGGAGTAAACATAATTATCTTTGTTATGTTAATATAAAAAAAATATGTTTAACTAATAAATGGACATACTGCCTAGTATACGAAAGTTGAATGGGATTTTTGCACAAGATATGTTGGCATCATTCAGCAAAATGATTATTACAGTCCTGACCTCATTTTAAATGGCATTATTAAAACTGCTACGTCGGTTGTCGAGTTTCTCCTTGGTGGAATCGATTATGTATCGATGGCATATTACTTTAGTTAGATAATGACCCCGATTTATCGTAATGGCCTCTTGAAGAAGGGTATTGCGGTTGAGGACTCGGAAGGGTGGATTAAGCATTAAGCCGTCTCAGAGGCCATGTACGGCACAAAGGGGTCAAACGATCTTAAAACTTGTATAGAATTAAATGTTTGCTGACTTAATACTTCCAAATGAGCTTAAAGGTTTAAAAATCATGGAAATACATATGATTATATGAGATGTAATAGGATAAAATGTTATTTATAAGATTCATGCCCCCCCCTTAAACAATTTGGATAAATAGAACACAAAATAGAATAGTCTTAATAGAACACTAGAAATATCTCGAGATTAAAAAATGTGTTAGGTAATATTATAATTTGTCTTATTTAGGAAAAAATTAACTAATAACCAATACTTACATTGAAATCATTGTAAATGTTCTTGAACTCTAGGGAAACCTATAAGAAAAAAACAGTTATTTTATGTTATACGAAATAGAACTAAGAATTAACTTAAATAACTCAGATGTTGTATTTTGGAAAAGAAATTATTTTAAATTGAAAAAAGACAATAACAGGTTACGATTTATAATGTTTATTTATTTAAATTTCAGGAGATATTCCAGCATTTGTTTAATTAGCAAAAAAAAATAAAAATATAATGCAGAAAATATTTCAGCTATTTTCTCCTTCAGTTGGTTATTTTATTCTTTCATATTTAAATAACTATTTAATATAAATACTAAAAAGGATAAATAGTCAATCATTTCGAGCCTGCAAAATTAATGGTAGTTAAGATCTGAAATTTAATAATTTTAATACTTTAGACCTGCCAGAGAATATCATTAAATAAAATAATAAAACTAATCTTTAGCATTTAACGTCACTCTATGGCTAATCGGACGATGCTTCAGTGGGAGTCCTAAATTTTTTCTATCCAGGTTTTATTAGGATAGGGATTCTTTAACGAGAACCTGACACCTTTCTACGTCCCATCTGAAAGACGGCATAACTAAGGATTTTTTACTCCAAAGTTTGATCCCGTGACCTTTTGCATAGTTTGCTAGCCCCTATGCTATACGTGACCCTTAATAAATAGTTTTAAAATAAGGAAACTGTATGTTATAATTAATTATTTTTACTTATGAATTAGTGTATTTATTATAAGCTCGGTTTCCCACTAAAAATCAATTGGACAAAAAAAATATACATAAAGAATTAAAATAAGGTGTCAAAGTAAAAGTTGTGGCCAGAGCTTGTTTATACTTCCCAGGACGTATTTAATTTGTAAATTTATACATATATATATTATATATATATATATATATATATATATATATATATATATATATATATATAAACTGTGTTTGATAAAATACAACCTGAATTTGTCCCTTTCCGACAAAATATTATCAACCTCCTCGGGCCCCTTCGACGAAAATCTTGCGTACGGTCTTGGAACTACTAATCGATTAATTATTTCCTTTGCAATGGGAGTTGATTAAGAAGTATCGAACTCGAAGACAGACAGAGAGAAATGGCTGTTTAGGATTAGGGTTGTGTTTTAGGTTATAAGGGATGTAAAGGGGTGAGTGGTTGTCATGGAGACCACTCCGCCCGCATCGACCGCCTCTCTTCCCTTCCTCTAATATTACTGCTGTGGGGATATTACAGGGTAAACTGTTAGCATATATTATTATAGCTTTAATTAATGTTTATAAGAATTATTATGTATAAAAAGAATTTAAGAATGTTTTAAATATTCATTTTACTATAAATATCACATTCATCATTAATCAAGATTTACTGTAACGATTTAAAGAAAAGATGTAAAAAAAAAAAAAAAAAAAAAAATGTATACAAATGTTATAACAGTTTTCAGCTTGGAAAAATATTTTTCGTTTAATTGTTAAATTCTTTCATAATTTAAAAACCTAAGTATCTAAAAAATATTAATAGCTGAAGTTTGAAAACTGGGTAAGTATCATTGACTTTAGATTATCACGTGAATGTAGTTAATTGCAGTTTAAATTCCTATTTATTCATCTAGAATAAATAAAGTCAATTTATATATCATTGAATGTATAACTTGTTTGAAAGATAATTTTAGATATATATTGTAACTTTGGTCATCATTAGTTAACCTCTTTTATACAATAACTTATTATCTAAATTGAATTTTTCGAGAAAACAAATATAAAATGGAAACTTGATTCTGACGAAAAAACGTGCAGTAGAATCCTATTCATATCACTATACATTTTTTTTAGTGCTTCATTATATCTTTATAGCTCAAATGGAAAAATGGTAAGTAACTTTTTCTAGAAATGACATTCTTTACATTCTGGTGTCCATTTGTTTATGTCCAGAAGGTTTATGTTTATGTTCAGGTCACTTATTTGTACAAGGTACAATTGTTTACGCATGAACTGATAGAGAAACACTTAAAACATAATACCACCTTCTGAACATAAACGAATGACACTCCAGAATGTGAATATCTCTTATTTCTAGAAAAACTGACTTATAATATTTTGCCATCTGAACACAGATATATTAATTTAGTAATACTATTTTCTGTCCCATGAGGGACAATGCCCATATTGATGAGACCTCATCGCTATAATCTACAATATTTATATTTTCCATTTCCATTACATTATATCTACAACAATCTTATTATTTTGGTTTATTATTTTCAATAAACAACCTTTGTAAACGACCAAAAAAAAAAAAAAAAATTACCCCTGCTCAAAATTTGAGAGCTTGCGTTTCAAGGTGCGTAGAGTCCGAAAAACGTATAAACAAAAATTCGTTTGTCCGTCGTCCGCGGTTCTCCGAAACTACCGGACCAATTTTTTTTAAATTCGCCACAAAAATACTAGTTAATTCAACGATGATCCTAACACCTAGACGTTGATAGCAGCTGGTTAGTTTTAAAATGGCGGCCTATTAAAAGGATTTGATTCAATAACTCATTTTTGAAGATAGAAAAAAAAGTTATTAGTGTTTTTAACAAAAAAAAAAAAAAAAAAAAACGCAAATAATTTTATAATAGTGAAAAGAGAAAAGAAAACAAAATGAAAATTTTCACATAAATACACTTATAACTCAGTTATTTTTAAGATAAAGAGAAGTGTGTGAAGAGTTTTAGAATCAGTAAAGCGCTATAAACAAAAAAAAAAAAAGAAATGAAAAGGAAAAAGAAAAAAAAAAATTAAATCTTGCTTATATATACGCTTATAACTCAGTTATTTTTAAAGATAGAGAAATGTTTGTAAAGAGTATTAAAATCAGTAAAGCGCGATAAAAAAAAAAGAAAAAAGGAAAAATGAAAAAAATTTAAACCTCGCTTATATATACGCTTATAACTCAGTTATTTTTGAAGAGAGAGAACAGTGTGTAGAGAGTTTTAGAATAAGTAAAGCACGATAAATAAAACAGGAATGTAACAGACACGGATGTCAACGTTTTGTCAACGTGATGAACAAAGTGCAAAAAAAAAAATAAATAAATAAAAAAAATCATCTCATATGGTCAAGCCAAAACTTATTAGAGATATGATTTTCTGATAACTCGGTTATTATTGATGATAAAGATAAAGTGTAAGGTTTTTCTGGAATCAAGGAATTTTATTTGAATGAAAATCAAAAGAAAAGGCAATAGTGAAGTAGTCCTGTATAAATGATATTGGTTTATTATTTTCAATAATCAACCTATGTAATAGACCAAACAAAAATAAAATTACCCCTACTTAAAATTTGATAGCTTACGTTTCAAGATGCATAGAATCCGAATAACGAATTTTAAAATATCCGTTTCTCCTAATTAATAAATAAATAAATATTAAAAGTTGTTATGCAAATTTAGTGATGTTTGATATAGAATTAAATTTTTTACAAAATGAAAAAAGATTCATTGAAATTGGTTAACAACTAGGTGAGATATTGCGTTTTGAAATCAGTGGTAGTGTTATGATATGACGCTTTGAATTAGTGCTTTTCATATTACTTAATTGCCTTTCTAAAGCTTTATAAACAGTTATACCCTAATATTGTTATTTGGAAATAATAAACCAACGTGTAATAATTTGCACCGTTTTTTAACTTCGATTTATCATAGGTAAAATATAAACCAATCCGCGAAACAAAAAAAACATGTAAAGCAACTCATTTGAATCAACTTTCTAAAACAGCATATTGATTTCTTGTTATTGAGAGTTGATGCATTAGGTGGATAGATTTTACATACGGATCTTTGAAATTCGCATCCTATTTACAAATTACTAGCAATCATTAACCATTATAAGCCACTAAATGATGATTGAACCGGCATTTCGCATCATAAAACCTACAATGTATCATTCTTCATATTTTATTCAATCAATTTCTGATGTTGATATGCTTGCGTCGGTTCTGAACGATGGTCTTTTGATGATCAGATCTTTTGAGTCCTCTCTTTTCCTATCTTCCTAGAAACAATCTTAATATACCGTTAGAGGTTCCTCCAAGCTTAAAGCTATTGGCGAAAACATGTTTTTTATCATCTTGGGAGGTCAACTATTTAATTATTTTTTTTTTATCGAACCCCAATCTTAAAAATATTATCATGCCTCGATCAAATCATCAAAATATAATTTCTGAAAATACTATAATATAAAGTATAAAGTAAATTAAATCAAAATGGATTTAAGGTTTCGTAGCTTCTCTATTAGATGATGACGGAGATGGAGAAGCAATTTTAAGTGTTTTGGAATCATCGTAGTATGTAACAAAACAAATATACTGCGTGAATAAAACAACTTTAAAGTACATTTCCTTTAAACTAACCTTCCTTGTTGAAATACTTTTATTACCTTAGATAGAGTCGATTTTGAAAAATAAAATGGGAGAAGTTGGTTCAGGTTGCAGTCAATATAACACACAATTAATTATAAACTTAATTTATAAATTAAGTTTAATTAATATAAATAAATAAATAATTTTATAAATATATTTAATTATAAATAAATTTATATTTATTTAAATATAAATAAATCAATAAATTATATATTAAGTTTATAAATTATAAATTAAGTTTATACCTTATTGACTGCAACCTGAACCAACCTCTCCCATATATACACACAGTCAACCATTCTCACTTCATAAAAACAAAACAAAAAAAAATGCTTAGATTTTTTATGAAAGCCTTTAATTATTATCTATGGTAATCAAGTTTATGACTTTTTTTCACTCTACATCAATATTACTATTTTTATTAGCTGAAAAAATAATTAGCCTCGAAAAAGTTTTATTTTTTAGTTGGTAACCGAATTTTTCATATTACATGACCGAGAAGTCTTTATCAATACTGAAAATTATAAAGAATCAATTATTTCAAATAAAAAAAAAAATTAAATGTAGTGCAGAGAAAGAATTTGGAAAATTTGGCATTCAAGCCCTAGCTCAGTATTAAATTTAGAAGAAAACCTACATAATATTAAAGCTCATCCAATTTTACATCAATGTGGAGAGTTTAATCAAAATTGATAAAGTCGATTTTGATAAAATCGTAAAAAGGTGCAAATTTCATGGTGTAAACTGGAAGTTTGGGTTCGTTGGTTTTTGTTTAAAATTTCGTGTGAAATAGTAGGCATACATTTGTTTTACATATGAAATTTCATTGTAATACTTTTTTTTTTTGTTTTCTTTACTCACCACAGACACAGACACCCAACAAGCATACCTTAAAGCGGACGTTGGTCATTTGAAGTCATTAAAACGGGTACTTTCCGTTGAAAAATCGAATTAGAAAATCTCCACATTCGCAATACTTTCTCTTACTGTCTGTGTATGTTTATATATTTTGGTGAATGTAAAAATAATAATTATTTCTGGATATATATTTATACAAATAGTTGTAAATAATAAACCATAACATACTGAAACACCCTTAACATTCCCAAAATAATCTCAGTACTAATTCGTCCTTTAACACTTCATGAAAACGTTTTTGCTGGATATCAATAGGTTTTGGACAACATTACGATCAGGCTAATCTTCAAATGCTAAAAAAAAAAAAATATGGCACGATATTTCGAGCCATATCATGCATATTCGACTCTCAAGTTTCTTGTAAGATTATTTCTGTAACAAATGTCTTCAGATTACGAAGAATAAATCCTGAAGGTTGGTTTTACTACCGTGGAGTTTGAGGAGGTGGGTTTAACTTATCGATTGTCTTCCAAGAGAACCTACAGAATGTTCCACTTCGTAGAGTCTGTAGGCGGGTTACTAAAGATTTCTTCAACATCAACCTCATAATCCAGATGTTTAAAAATGTTTTTATCTTGGAAATATCTCTATAAAAAAATATATTACTTTAATAATGCAAAAAGTTTGTAAATTATTTAAAACTTGTTCTTGCAGCACAGCGAAGCAGTACTAAAAATGAATTAAATGTCATATGAGAGTGCAATAAAAATGAAGTAGTAACTGATTGTCTTATTACAAAGTTAATCTTCCATTAACATATATATAAACTCGAAAGGTAATATAAGCGAGCGATGCGTACAGCTAACTAATTTACTAATAAATAAATAAAAATAAAATATGTTTAATTAAAAAATAAAACCATTTTACTGTTTTTATAACTCTATGATCTTCTTCAACAGGATGAGGTTATTGTATTTGTTGGATTTACACAATGGATGGTGTAATACATACGTTTTTTAGCAGGCAATAATTGTCGATAACAAGGAAAAGAAACCATGAATACATAGATTGCAATAACAGATAAAAAATCTAATTTTCCTCGTGAGGAAAAAAAAAGCAAAAAAATACTTCTAACCTTCTCATATTAACCTGGGTTGTGGATTGTTTAATAAATAATAGTATTAACTCTAATAAAACGCTATAAAAATGCATAGTGCTTTGTGATGATTATGCCTGCAATATATCAACAGGAGACGGGAATTCCCACTTATATCCTGGTATCCCTGTGTTATCTGAAGCATTAGACCAAGAAATGACCACGTAACAGTTTTTCGATAAAAATTCATGAAAAAAAAAAGGAAGCTAGTTGATGATATCGCATTAAAAATGTTCAGTATTCGAGATCTCATATCACTCACTACCTTTAATATGATTAATAACCCTAAAGTTATGATATTACTTCATCAGTGTAATAATAAAATTTATATTCTTTTCATTCATCATATGTTTTCATTAAATGTTATCCAATACTGATCAAAACTAGGGAAACATAGGGTACACTCAATTTAATGGACCTTTCACGATTTTATCCATGTTTTCTGCTTGTATTCAAGTTTTGTTCTTAGGAAAGGCGACCCTTCAGAGGTTGCAGAAGTAGAGGGTTGTTTTTATTTTATTTTTAATTGTTTGTTGACCTCTTGTAACAGGTATATTGGAGTTCTAGCATTGGCTAGATTCTCCACTCACGTGCTGTATGCTTGTGAATTTTATATAGGTATGAGTGACTTTTGTATATATTTTTATTGATTTTGTTTTGTATAAATATAAGTATATTGTATTATTACGATATAAATTTATTGTTTTGTATATATCTTGTGAATATAGTATGAATGTTGTACTTTATCACTATTGAAAATGTCCTAAATTGGACTGATTGTAATATTACTCAATAATGAATTGTTTATGGATAAAAAAAAAAAAATTGTTAATTTGTTTACTGTTGTGTAATACTTTGGCAATAAACATATGTGATGTGTAAAAAAAAAAAAAATTAAATATAAGAAAAGGAGGTTTTATATATGTTACAAATTGTAAAATATTTAGCTCATTAAAATTTAACAACACGACTTGCATTGTTTTTAGCTGTAAATCCAGAATTTATTTATTTTAATTTTATAATGAATTTTTTACTATATTTTAAATTGCCACTATCGACGAAGAAAATATTATTTTATACCAGAGGCTTTGTGTTACTTTATAGCTCCATATTCAGAGAAATTTCGAGTCTAACTACGCGAGCGCTCTAGACTACTGATTCGCTAATAATAATAATAAAGCAATTATTAAAATTCATGCATTCCAGTTCTCAACGGAAATACACTTATTAATGTCCCTTGATCAGCAAGCTCTGCATAATGGTGAGTGTATATCTTATGTCTAGGCTGACTGGAAGTGCCACTTTATGCTGTGCATTTAATGAATTTTTACGATTTTCTAAAAAACAGCACTGAAGAATTTGGTTAAACTTATTGCTGTAAAATTAAATGCGCTTCGATATTGTGTACGTTTCATCTTAAGATTATATTTTTTAACAGGGCTTGAATGCCGGATTTTTTTTTTCAAATTTCTTATTATAAACTACATTTAATTATTCTAATTCCAAAACATTATCCATTTTCCCTTTATGTAAAAAGAGTAAATATAAAATATTTCAAAAATGAAAATCAAAAAAGATAAAAAAGGATAATTTTATGTTTTATTTATTTTTACTATTAAACACATATCCGAAAATAAGAATAATATTATATATATAGCTATATGACATACGGTTTTAAGATTATTTAAAAATTAACTGGTCACAAATAAAGTCGGCTTAGTCATCATAGAGTTAAAGACCTATAAACTTAATTTATTGTTTTAGTTTGATGTTAGATTACTTACAGATGTTTCCATGGAACTTGATAGAATATTTTATTAGAGAGAAAATTATTTATCATAGAGTAGTGCTGCCGAACTAAGTAGGGTTGCTAACAACACAGCATGCTTAAACTTCTTCAAAATATTTTTTAAAATAATTTCAATATTTACAATAATATTAATAAAATTACATTTTTTTATTTCTATATTATTCCTCCCTCCTCCCCCCCCCCCAAATTAGTTTCATATTGTTTTTTTTTTTTTTTTTTTTTTTTTTTTTTTTTTTTTTTTTTTAAAATACCGTTAATGTTACTAGTAAACGTAACATGATAAAACGTATTTTTTTTTTTTTTATGTGCAAGTGAAATTCGTGGATGAGCTTACCGGAAGTTTTTTTTTACAATACAAATTTAGTGGAATTTTCTGCGATTTATTATCAATAAAAAAAAATAATAATAACAAACTATCAAGGCTAGAAGATAGTTGGTACAGAGCGAGATGGTAAAGGATAGCGCCTATCAGAGACGGGCCCTATTAGATGAGATAGCCGCGGCGTCAAACTGTTAGCCAATCTGCCATTAGAGTTGCAAACACTGCCTTTACTATAATCACACTCTCATTTCTTCTCATTTGGATCCGTCACTTTCGGCTATGTCTTTACCTACCCAGTGTACACTGCTTCTTCCTTTCCGACTGTGTCTTTGTTTAAAAAAAAAATTATGCTTCCAGTAAAACTGAAGAAATTGCTAACAAAATATAGGACAGAAAAAGAACGAATTAGTTAGAAATTCTCGTATTTCTGGTCTGTTGCACTATTTCTTTATCTTCTCACTTCCAACCTGTTAAGATCTGCCAACATACAATCAAGCGACTATGGTCTTTGCGTTGCAACTCAGCCTTTATGGAAGCCGATCTAATTTTTAACATTGGAGGTTTCATAAAAAAAAAAAAAAAATTGATGGTCTAAAGAGTGTCGCCCAGTCTTACCTCACTACGAAGCATTGTTTCCATGGTGCAACGATTAATAGATTTCTAGTCCCAATGGTGCCGATTCAACACGTTCACACCTTTTAAATTTGCGTTAAAGGAAAGAGAGAAATCGGTCAAAGAATTATGGATGTTCAGTGTCAAAAAAATAAACCAGAATCCATATTTTATTTATAAGTTCGCGTCTCGGTGCCGGGGTGCTTTAACTCGCCATTTTATCCTCTGCTCTCACCTCTCAGTCCCAAGACACACCCGTTAACGTACCATAGGAGAGGTATGGGTGGTTGGAAGTAAATCGATGATAAAAAAAGTAATAATAAATAGCCGTTGAGTAATGATTATTTGTTTTCACTATTCCCAGCGATATTACATATATTGACATACGTAAAGGAAGATCTAGGGCAGTGTTTCCCACCAATTGGTAGACATAAGGAAATTATTCTTATATATCTAAACGAAAAACATTTGAGAAACCTTGACAAGTTCAGCAATAACCAAAATATAAGGGCAAATTCAAAATTCTAAGTAATATAATTGCTAGTGATTAGTGACAAGTGACTGCTACTGCCCAGTCACAATCATTAAATTTTGAAAATGATGAGCTCAGAAAACGGCTTGGCATAATATAATGGACTATATTTGATTTCGTTATAAGTGTTTTCATATATATTTTGTATTAGTTTTAAATTTAAGTAATTCAATGTTTTGCTGTTTGAAGTAAACTTAATGCTGGTGTTACACTATTCTGATTCTAGATGAGGATGATGGTTGGGGGTGCGGTCATAAAATAGAAACACACATTTAAAACAAGTGCTATTTTAATTACGTGCCGACGTTTCGGCCTACATTGTGGGCCTTGTAGTACATTGTAGGCCTTGCGCATTGTAGCCCTTGTAGATTATAGGCGGAAACGTCGGCACTTGTAAAATAGCACTTGTTTTAAATGTGTGTTTCTATTTTATGACCGCACCCCCAACCATCTTCCTCATCTAATTTATCAACGGTCAACTAAAACTCCATCATTATTCTGATTCTACGTCTTTGTTCCTGAAACTTAGCGTTTGGCTTGCCTCCTAATGCGACACTACCTTTTTCAGCGTTTGGAAGTGAACATGAGACGGCACGCTAAGTACGGAATCCCACCTTAGCACTTGCAACGCTTTTAGAATTTAGGAGTACTTTACTATTGAAGTGATTGAATTAACTGATTTTGTTGCTGATCTAGAGAGTAACGTTGTCTACTATTCTCCAAGTCCCCGGTTCGTATCTCGGTGTGACAGAATTATTTATTCAGTTTTTTTTTTTTTTTTTTTTTTTTTTCAGCTGTGGAGCGACCCTAGGGTATAGAAACCATCCTAGAACACAACCAGTCTCTATGAAGTGGGTACCCAAAAATTAAAGAAAATCAGAGTGAGGCCTATTCACCGCCGTTGGCCTGGAAACAGTAGGAATGAGTATTGAACCCAAAACTCTTCATTGGTCGTAGAGCTTTTTTTTTGTTTTTAAAGGAAAATTTTCTTTCTTATTGAAACAAGTTGAGTTCATTACTCTCTCCAGCCACCCTATAGGGACTCTAAAAATAAATCAAAACACAAATAAAGCGGAACTAAATCGAAATTGTCAATACTCAAAGTTATGGTTACACTACGATATCCAAGGCGGTCTCTTTTTCCTAATAATAATAACAATAATAATTCTTTATTTATTCTAGGACAAGTCCCTTAAAAATAATAAATATTACAGGAAATAAAAAATGGTCTTAGGAGTAGAGTCTTAGAGTAAAATAATTGACAACAACAGGATTAATTCAATAAAATAAAATAACTCACAAGATAACTTCTAATAAAAATTTACAAACAAGAAGTAAAAAATATATTTGTATGTTAAAATGAGAACAGAGAATAATATATAATAAAAAATATAATAACATTATAAAGAAAAAATATACAGTTAAAAAAATGAAATTACAATACTTTTGAATATTTGTAAAATTATATATGATTTAATCTTACATCTTTGAAAAGATAATCTTTTAGAATAATATTTGTTGCAGAATGTACCCATGAAAATGAAAATGAAATAAATATATACAAGTATCTGTCTTCTCCTTTCTTTGTTGATTTTCCCTGAAATTGGTATCTAATTGGGGATATATGGGAGATGACTTGACAGCAAATGGCTGAATAAGCGGGATTTAAATGTTGAAAGAGTTTGGGAGTCCCGAATGTTGGAAGGAATAGAGTTCTATAGGGATGCAGATCGGATAAAGATGATCTATCCAAAGCTGTGGACCAATAGGACGTTATATACAGATCATAAGGCGCCAGTGGGTGTTTCGGAACGAACGGAAGATTTGAATCTAAGCAGAACCGAAACGTAAAACGGACACCGGGATTATATAACTTCGTAGAGAATATGCAGAGAATACCTTTTTTTTTGTTATGTAAGCTCGACCCAAGCGAACTAAATTAATAATAAAAAAAAAGTCGAAGAAATTCCGAGATAGAAGACAATTGATATAGCTATAATTGGGAAGGGTAGACCGTGAGTCATTTTTTACCCTGGAAGAGGACAGCTGTACAAGATGTACAATTATCGATGTAATGGAGAGCCCGAAGCCTACGTGTGCTCCTCCATACATATTATAATCCCCCTCCTCCTCCCCTATAATCATAGAGGCAGTGGTACAGCGAGGCCCGCCCGTAGCCAATCCCGGTCTCCGATACACCGCTAATGACCTCTGGAATCATCCGCCTCTCTTCGCATCATCCATCGCTCTTTGATTGGATTGGAAGGCATTGTATCCGTTTGAGGAGTCTTCTATTAATTATTCTTAAGCAGCTTTATCTGACGAGTTGACCTCTGTGGTCTATGATTGCTGCGTCAAGAACATGGTTATGTTCTTGAAGGCCCATAAAGGGTGCACTCAGGCTTGTCAGGATAACTTACTAGTTCCTAACTGATCTGGGTTACTTTTTATTCCCAGAGAAAAGTTCAGAGAGTGAGATTGCCTAAATATTTTTTTTTTTATATTAAGGGCAAGAATAGCGATCGAGAAAATTGTCGACAAACCGTTAGCCAATCTGCCATTAGAGTTGCTCTAATTTCTTATCCATCACTTCCGGCTATGTATTTACAAGTGCAGTGTACACTTCTCCTTTGTTTCCGACTGTCTCTTTGTTTATATATAAAAAAAAAAAAAAAATGTATAATTATACTTCTACTCTCTATCTAGTTCCAACCATCCCTATAACCCTCTTCGTAGGTTGAAGCGGCAGTGGCCCAGAGATCTCGTGTAAATATGTTATTGGAGTGCTGGCAATGGCCAGCTTCTCCACTCATGCCCTGAGTGTATGTGGCTCTAGCGCCCTCGAGCAGCCTCCAGTGGCTCTCAAGACCAGTGACGCAGCTGAATAAGAGGCGCTGGGATCTTCTGGCATTGTGCCTCGACATCCACTAGTGGATCTCGAGGTTTGATCCAGTGATCCCAGGGGCAGTTTGTAAATATTGTAAATAGGTATGAATGTGAACAAGATTATTATTATTATTTTCTTTATAGTATTTATTTAATTTTGTGTATATATATATTTTTTCTTTTATTTGATTAGTCTTTATTTTTTTATATATTTTATTTATTGAGATATATTACAATTTGTTACAAAACGAACAATAGCAATATTGATAAGAGACCACATTCATACAGTATATACAAAAAATAATAGTCTTTATTAATTTTTTTTCTTTAATTTTATTTACAATGTACATATGGTATGAATGATTTATTCTATCTCTAATACTCATTGCCCCAGAAGGTGGCATATTGTATTATCTCTTAATAAAACTAATTAAAAAAAAACAAATTATACTTCATTTCAATTTAAAGATACATATTACTATCGAAATATAGGACAGAAAAATATGACTATGGTTTATGCATTGTATTTGTTTCCAGCAACTCATAGCGGAGCCATCATGGTAGACGATACAATTTATTTTTTTCCGAACGATTGTTTACGTAGAGAATTGCCAGACTTACCAGGATAACTTACTAGTTCCTAACTAATCTAGGTGAATTTTCATTCCTAGGGAATAGAATTCGAGTCCAAATGACCAAGTCCCACAAAAAGCTCTGTATGTGTGGTGTAAAGCTTTAACAGAGATTTTGGGTATAGCACTAGTTACTGTTCTCCAGGTCCAGGGTTCGAACCTCGGCAAGGGCAGAATTATATATTCTGTTATTTCCGCCGTGGAGCGACCCTGGGGTATGGAGACCCTCCTGGAACATACCCAGGCTCTGTAGAGTAGGTACCCAAAGATTAGGGAAAAACCTGGTGGCTGAGCGTGATTTAGATGTATTTACCACCTTGTACGGCCGTTGGTGGTAGTAGGTATTTTTGTGTGTGGGAAATATAACTCAAAATGTAAGGTTCACATTTTAGAAGCGTGATACTGAACTTCTTTCTTCTCATAGAGATTCTACTATAGCTTCTATTTACTTAAGAAATCATATATTTATACCATATATATATATATATATATATATATATATATACCTTGAAAGGTGGTTTCAAAAATTGAAAATCAGAATTAATGCCTACAAATCGAGCCATGTGAGAATTTCTCTATGGAAGGGTATATGTCCAACTGTGAATATCTACTACAATGCAGTACCTTCAAAAACTTAAGCACGACACTTCGGACTATATTTGGACAAAAGATTGACATGGAACATACATACGAAATTAAAGGGATAAGAACTCACAAGACGTAGCAAACTAATTTCACATCTATTCCATTACAGACCATCAGTAAATTTACGACTAATATACACTACTCCACTGAGGCCAATCTCGACATACGGAGCAGAATTTTGGGATAATACAAAAAACGTACACACAAATAATATGCAAACAACCCTATCCAAAAGTTTACGAAAAATGGTTCACGCTCCATATTATGATACGAATTACGCTATACACAATGGCACAAATATTCCAACCGTAAATACTTACATTCCCGACAAATATAACACATTTCATTCATCGATACATAACCACCTAAATCAACTCGTTTATTTAAATTTCTTCTTCCCTGTCACCAGGCCAACTGCAGAGAACAGTTAAAAGAAGATGGCCGAGAGATCTACTTACTAATTATCAATTTGATCTGGATACGCTGTAATGCAGTTGCGAATAGTAATAATAAATGTGTTTAAATTTTTAAAATATGAATATGTTTAAAAAACAAAAACAAAAATTATGACATTCACAGAATGATTATGAAAACCACGAATTTATAACATGATAGATAGATAGATAAATAGATAGAGAGATTATTATTGACTTAAAATATTTAAAAAAAAAAAAAAGGAAAAACCTATTCGACTAAGTAACTTTTATCTTTTTTTCTAAGGTCCTTCTCCTGACTGCTATAAACATAACAAAAAAAGAATTAGGGAAATCGGTCAAGCCGTTCACGCGTGATGAAATGACCAATGTAAACAGCGATTCAATTACATATATATATATATATATATATATATATATATATATATATATATATATGTAAATGAATCCCCCTTTTCTCTTGTTCATCACATTACCCATGAACGGCTTACTTTCGCTTATGTTTAAGTTCAGCTAGTGTATCACAAAAGTTCATTATGTTATAAATTCGTGGTTTTCATAATCAATCTGTGAATGTCATAATTTTTGTTTTTGTTTTTTAAACATATTCATATTTTAAGAAACTTAAACACATTTATTATTATTATTCGCAACTGCATTACAGCGTATCCAGAGCAAATTGATAAGTAGTAAGTAGATCTCTTGACCATCTTCTTTTAACTGTTCTCTGCAGTTGGCCTGGTGACAGGGAAGAAGAAATTTAAATAAACGAGTTGATTTAGGTGGTTATGTATCGATGAATGAAATGTGTTATATTTGTCGGGAATGTAAGTATTTACGGTTGGAATATTTGTGCCATTGTGTTGATTATTATTGAGATTATTATTGACTTATAATATTTAAAAAAAAAAAAGAAAGAAAAACCTATTGACCTAAATATTTTTTCTTCCATATGAACTTTCTCCTGACTTCAATTTTATATATAAAGATATATAACATAAAAACAAATCAGATATTACCTCCGATTTGCATTTTTCGCAGATTTAAAAAATATTGTATATTTGTTTAAAGTAGCTTTCTATAAAGAAGATAAGTAAATAACAATCTATAAATGCTTTAACTTGATAAAATAATAACTCGATTAAAGTAATAATATAGACCCGAACTTGAAACAAATTTTACCCTTGAAAATAGTCTTTTTGCTTTAATACGTAAAGGAAATTAGGCAAGCTGGAGGAAGAAAATTGATCCAAATTGCATTAAAAAATAGAGTTCCCCTGTTGCTTTAACAACCCCCGAGACCTCTAAATATTTGAAAAGAGTGATTGACTTTAGCCTGCAATTGAGGATTTATGGGATTGTGAAAGTTTGATGTATTACTACTCGATGTACTAGAGATTGAACTAACTACGTAATGACTCCATTTGGAGGTAAATATTGTATTTAGAGTACAAATACTTTATCGGGGCTTCGTCTCCATTCTTAATCTGGTCGTAAATAACTAGCGATGACAATTAACGAAAAAAAAAAATTGATCCACAATTTCGTGTAGGATGTAAGTGAAAAATTAATTTGGTTTCTTTTCGAAACCCTTCGGCTACTTTAAGGATAAATATTAAATAAAATCATGGTTTATATACAGGATAATAATGAAAACAACATAATAATGATAATAATTAAATGTTATTTACAACTTTATTTATAAACAATATTGACTTTAAAAGAAGAAATAAAAGAGGCAGTATCGTTCATAGGAACCTTTTTTTGCATAACAATTTTATATGGCAATAAAACACATACAAACAGTACGATATAGACGATTTTTTTTTATCTTGATTGCAGTATACAACAGAATATACTAAACATTCATAAAGTAGGAGTGGGCATAATCGAATGACGATTATTGGACCATTCGATTATTTCAATCATTCGAATTAATCGATTATCGGAATAATCGGTTTGGTGAAACGAATGAACCGAGCTGAATTCTTTAACGTTAATCGAGGGATTACAAGGAGCTCGGATAATCAAAGTACTTTCTCTTTTTTTTTGTTTTTTGCTCATCACAGAAATTAAAGCACATTTGCACCTAGCTTAGCCAGCTCAGGGATCATAGAGACGGGAATTTTGGCATATTGCCTTTCAGAAAGCATATTAATCATCCGATTATGAAATTTATTCGATTATTTAAATCATCGAAGTCCGATCGTCCGATTATGACGATCATTCGATTATACCCTCCCGTATCATAAAGCTCTACGGAAGCAGACCAGTCTCTAAAGTAACCACATAATAACGTAAACGTAGGATATAAACATATAAATAAATGCAAGAAAAGGTAAATTAAAAAAACTTCCTCAATATTTCTACAGTAAATGCAAAATTCTTTTCTTCATGTTTTTTTTTTTTTTTTTTGAGCCAATGTATGACAAGCTCTGTTTCAAAAATGCTATGTCGGTACTGTTCACATTAAATATTTGAAGTTATTTCTGCAAATTACATTCTTTGCTGGAACCTACTTTTTAGGTGATCTTTTAATTTTTTTTTTTTTTTTTAATAGATTTATTGCTATTTACAACTGTATAATGATATACATCTAGTATGAGATATAAGATAAAAATGTCATGGATTCACATGTGGGGATACTACCCATTGGCAGCTCTCAAAGACTATGTTAAACTAGAAGGTCTCGTGGCCATCTTCTTTTCAGACGCCTCGGAGGATTATCAGGGATTGTAGAGGAAGCAAGGATTGAAACAAGTGGATTAGAGTGGGAATGGAGTTTGTCATGAAAGGTACCTGGTTCGCGCCAAGTCAACAACATAGGGAACGTTAAGGTCATATTTTAATTTAAATAAAATAAGTCACATTTTACAAACATTCATATTAGGGTTGGCGCTTATTTGACTCAATCTATCTCTATTAGTTTCACTCGATTTCAAATTTCGACGACGGTTTCAGTGGATAATAATTTTTGTTATATAACATAAGTCGATAGAACCGACGTTTTAGGAGCTTAGCTGTTTTTTCTTCCTCTTTTTTCCCAATAAAATAAGCGAGTGTGCCAAGCAACAACACTTCATTTTTGTGGACAAAATTTTGTAAATTTCCTTTTCCTTTTTTATAAAAATTTAGTATGTATGAAGGATTCAATTTAAATTCGCTTAATAAAATTTATTTGGTTTCAAAACTAAACAATTTTACCTGAGGATTTTATTAATAAAATAAATATTTGCTGAATATTAAAGCAACATTTGTATTTTTGTTAGTATTTTTTTTTTTTATAGAGATATTGTATTTTTAAAAAATAATTTTTTTTATATAAACACATTAAATAAAGACAGTAAATGACATTCTTCGCTAGAACCTACTTTTAGGAGCTATATTATTTTAAATAAAAAATAAAGGCACGTTTTTCTATTTATTTACTTTAGTGTTGGCGCTTTTTTGACTAGATCTAACTCTATTGACGTTCGTCGAATCCAATTTTTGACGACAGTTTCAGTGTTAAAAATTAAGATATTAATTTTTGTGATATAACTTAAGTCGATATAACCGAACGTTCAGGAGGTAGGTTGGTTTGAATTAAAAAAAAGTAACATTTTTCAAACAGTTTTTAAGTGTTAAGGCTTTTTTTTCCTAGACAATCTCTAGCTCTGTTACTATTTCTCGGGTCGAAACATTACCGACAGTTTTCAGAGTCAATATTTAATGTAAAATATATTTTCCTATATATTGTAATATTTGTCGCTAAGGCGTTAGGAGATATATTGAATTTATTGAAAACAATTAACAATGTGCCAATGTCCAGATGTACGTAGATGATTCAAAAGTAAATTCTGCAAGTTTACATGGAATCCCCATTCGAGACTTAAACGACAAGAAACTGCCCGTAGATACTGATTACTACAACACTTACTAGACAAACGTTCAAAACTACCAATTCATTACATTTATGTTACCATCGGCCGACCCATCTGGACATATGGGATCGAGCTGTGGGGCTCTGCTAAACCATCTAATTCCTCTCGCATTCAATCCTTACAATTCAGTATCCTTCGCAAAATGCTAAATGCTCCTTATTTCGTTACGAATAAAATCGTCCATAATGACCTAAATATCCCATTTTTCGCAGAACTAGCCCGGAACAGATATGCCTCTTTTTATTCCAAACTCCCTACCCACACGAATCCTCTTGTACGCAACTTATCATTCCCATCTATTGCAGACAACCCTCCGGGACGATTGAAAAGATGATGCCTCGAGACCTACTTTAATTTAATTGACATTGAAGTGCTATCACTGGCTAGTTTCTTCACAAGACATTATCACGCCCATAAGTGTAAATTAGCCCAATTACTTGTTGTATACCATGTACAGTTGTAAATATCAATAAAATGTTTTTAAAAAACCAAAAAAACATTCTGCAAGTATATTATTTCTTTCTTTCTTTACCTTCTGTACTGTATCAATTTTCAATTTCTCTTTCTGGACAAATTCATGAACTTTTTTTTCCAATTAGAGAGAAATACTTTTTATATATTTATTTTTTTTTTAAATATTTATATTTGTTGTTACCTCCTGTCAAAAGCAATAAGTGACAATAAACAATTGTGCTATAGAAACATGAGAAGCAGTCATGATGGGCATGAAAAAAGAAAGTGCCCAGCAGCACCCCTACCTTGGCTTTAATTTAGAGGAGGAGGTCTCTCATCCAGGTTCTTTTCAGCGTTCTTCTAACAGGCATTTCAGTTGATGACATGTCCTTTATAAGTCTATTGTCGTGTCCGTGTAGTTAGCTATGAAAACGCAATTTTTTATAATTATAAATTGTTTTAATTACAAAGAATACAATCTACCACAATCAATGAGTATTAATGATCTAAGAAGTCATTCATTCCTTATGTACAGTATATTAAAAAATAAAAATTACAAAGAAGAATAAATAAACCTAAATAAAGATAAAATAAATAAATAATAATAATCTTGGCCACATTCATACATATATAAAATATTAACATACTGCCCCTGAGATTTATTTTTGTCAGAGAAAATCTTAAAATAAGATTTCAACATATTTCTTCTCAGAATGTTAATCACTCTTAAGGATTTTGGGACTTGTTAGCAATTTATAGGGATTTAGTATTTGCTTTAGCACTATTATTTTTTACATTATTATTGATATTCTTATATTTAATATATGTTATTTACGTATATGTTGGATGAAATTAATCATAGAAATAGCAGCACCTTTATGCTTATTGCTGTATATGTGTTTTGTTGTTTTTGTTTTAAATATTTATTCGTACTGTAATTAATAATGAATATTTGCTGGTGATAAATTTATTAATTGTGCTGTGAGAGCCAGCTCTATTTGTATGGGGATTCCCTAAAGAAAAAAAAAAAATAATAATATATCAATCACTATTATAGAAGAGTATATTAGAATATGATTATATCAATTGGAACAATCTCTTCTTGTTTTTGTTCATATGCATTTATTTATTCATACATGTCAACAACCAATCTTTACAACGTTTCGAGGCTTCACATGCCTCATCTTCAGATATTCAATGTTATCTAAAATATAATTGTACAAATATTTCAACCAATTATATACTTATTAAGAATATATTATTTATAAATTAGAAATAATTTATATTTTAAACTATTTACATTATGTATAAAATTTTATATATACTTACATCCATTTCCATTTTTTATTCAATACAGGTCATTAAAAAATATATTTCAATCACAATATCAAATCTTAATATTTCATCATCACATATATCAATTTGTCCTGTATCAAACATTGAATAGAGCAGGAAAGGCATTAGATAAAGACCAGTTGAGTACACATTCAGATACACAGGACAAATTGATATATGTGATGATGAAATATTAAGATTTGATATTGTGATTGAAATATATTTTTTAATGACCTATATTGAATAAAAATATGGAAATGGATGTAATTATATATAAAATTTTATACATAATGTAAATAGTTTAAAATATAAATTATTTCTAATTTATAAATAATATTTTCTTAATATGTATATAATTGGTTGAAATATTTGTACAATTATATTTTAGATAACATTGAATATCTGAAGATGAGGCATGTGAAGCCTCGAAACGTTGTAAAGATTGGTTGTTGACATGTATGAATAAATTAATGCATATGAACAAAAACAAGAAGAGATTGTTCCAATTGATATGATCATATAATAATAATAATGCCTCTAGGAACTCCGAATCAAACCCCGACGCCCAGAGAAAACGCGAATAGAGAATTCGTATGTGTTTGTCAAATGTTTGTTGTCGTAAGTCCGTAAGTAGAGTTACTACGTAATAAATCACGTTTGTTTTCTAAGAAATTTCAAATGATAGAGTAATACTTTGTATATTTGAAGCATAAAAATTTTATTAGTATATGCTAATTTGGATAGAAAATCAAGAATTATCCTAGTTATATATTTATATTATACGGGTGATTATTGTGACTGGGTTCCAAAATGGAGTTTGATGTTGCAGGTATAATGTCTCATGACTATTCCCTCCGACAGATCTCTGAATATTCAAGGGTGATATCACAGTTTTAGTTTGCATACGATAACCCCCGGGTCCATAAAACCATTCAATGAAACCCCCAATTATCATAAGATTATAGTTGCCAGAATACAAGGCAGCAATACAAACATCGTGTATAATTATCGCGTATTACCTCTCACAATTACCCTGCGTACTAATCTCGCACCGGAAGAAAAACGTAATTTATTGCCTAGACCTTTCCGAAGAGAAATTATGCAGGCCGTGAAACACATTCGGGATTAAGTCGATAGTGAAATTTTAAGGCATCCTCCTTTCAGCGAGAGACAAAGGGAATTCCGGATCAAAAACCCGGGAGTTCTGAAGGAGTTAAAATGGGGCAAATGGATGTTTGCCGTATGAATCACTGCCTGGCATCAAAAGAAGTGGATGGCACGAGACTTGTGGATACATTTTTCAAGTACGGCCATCCCAGAAGATTGGCCAGGGCACGCGATCTTCATGTTTGTCAGGAAATGTAAATGTTAGGACAGATATGTCCCCGTCCAATTATATCGGTCGATGGATATGTCACGATGTCATGGGGCTCATAAGGGAAATAAATGTATTCTTAACAAGAAAAACAAAATAGGCATTCCTATAAATCTTATTCAAAACGTAAAGTAGTTAAAACGGTGATTGCGGTAGTTCGTTCAATTTAAAGGAGATATTTTCCAGAATTGTTAGTCCTAAATTTTGTTCAATTTCAGGTCTAAATTTAATTAACTTGATATTATTCTAAACTTCTAGTACGGTTTTTAACCAAACCATTCTACAATACAACAGTGTCACCGATTGGTTGATTATATTTCTTTTTCGTTAGAATCAAAACATTCCTGTCCAGGGGTGTTTTTAGATATGAGTCAGGCCTTTCACAGAATATGGCACGATAGTTTGCTTGCTATGTTAAAACCTTTTCTTAGTCTAACGTATTATCTGATTTCACAATCGTACTGTGATAGGTTTTTCCGTGTAAGAGTAGGTTCACAGTTCTCTAGTATTGAACAAATAAAAGCAGGTGTGCCTCAAGGCAGCGTACTAGATCCAACAATGTTTAATATATATTGCTCTGACATCATATATTGCATCCAGAAACACTTACGGCAACCTTTGCTGACGATTCAGCTTTCCTGACATCCAACACAGATGCCTCTAAGAATTCTCAGGCACTCCATAAACAACTGAATAACATAGCTTGCTGGACAAAAAAACATAGAAAAACAAAGTGAATGAATCAAAAAACCTGTTCGTCACATTTTCTCTTAAACATGACTCTTGCCCTCAGGTCTTTTTCAATAATATTCCAATACCAGAGTCCAACAAAGTACGTTATTTAGACCTTTACCTTGACACTAAAATAACTATATGGACAATCGGATCAACGATATGGACGAGATTACTATACAAACGTTAAAATTCATCATTGACAAATAAATTAACTATTTATAAAGTTAAATTTATAAAACAATTATACTGTTAAAACCTATTTGGACTTATGGCATCGAGTTATGGGGAACTGCAAATAAGTCGAACATCAAAATTATCCAATCATTTCAATCAAAATTGTAAATGCCCCTTTTTATGTATTTAACGTGAAACTATATAATGGGCTGGACAAATTTCAAGAAAATCTCCTGACAAAACGCTCTATACTTCGAACTAATTATAAAAGAGTCATCTACATGATTTGTAAACTGATTACTTACAATCAGTTGAGATTTATAACAACTGAAAAAAGACCATTAAACTTTTATTTTTTAAAATACTAAAAAAACGGAAAAGTCATGAAGTTTTCTACAAATTGATAATCGTACAATACTTTGAACCGATATTTGTTGAATAGGGATATTTGATTATTAATATATACTATATATTTTATAGCTAAAAGTTTAGAAACAAATTACTAAAAGACATAAAAGTAAGTTCAGTTTTGAATAAAATAATATCTGATGTATTATTAAGCTAAGATAAATATTTACACTGTAACTAAATATGATTTTTTTGACTTAAACATCAATTAAAATTTCGTAAATTGATTTCAGAAAAGGAGTTTGTGAGTTTTTATTAAATTCAATATTTTATAATTTAAAAAAAATATGATGTTTCCTTATTTAATACGATGCATAGATTCTCTGTCTGTTTTTTTAATTGAGATTTTTTTTGTTTTGTTTTTCTAATTTAGGACAGAACAGGCGGACTTCTGTGTGTGACGAAAGTATAGCTGAGATATAGTATATACAATTATATATTGTTAATGTTATATATTGTAATGTCTGTAATATTATTTATCTAAGATAAATATTTTTTTTAAACTCAATTTAATCCTTTATTTCAAATCAACTTTTAAAATTGTATTAACCAGTAAATAATGAGTGTTAGGATTGCCCACGTCAGAGTTGTTGTTTTATTTGCACTTAATTATTATAATATTTTAATTTTATTTAATTTCAATATACATACACTATGGATAAATATCGTACCAAATTAGACTGTCAATAGATTATCAAAATAAAATTAAACATAGGATACAATTATTTAATATTAAATAAAGGGAGAAAAAAAAATAAAGCTTCCTCAATAAATATATTTTGATACATTGAAGGATATAACTTTTGGTTACTGAGAAAAACGGACTGAGGAAGATTGTATTAAAATATGTAACCGTTTTCCCGATAAATTGTAACTACGTGTTTCCCGATACCCATAAAAGTTTTATTAACGACGGAGTTATAATTGAGGGAGTTTCTTTTCTTTCATCGGTACCAATAGTGGATATGACGGACTGTTAGGCATTCTCAGGGATTTCTCTTCAATAATTGACAGGAGACTGAATGGCTGGAGGGCTGGAGTGTTCCTGTATAAAACTAATGAGATTGCTGAAGGAGGCTAAGGATCGATATAACACAAATAGCCAGCCTGCACCGGATCCATCTGTAATGAATAATAAAAACTTTTGTCGAGGGTGTTTTGTAGGCTGAAGGGGGTTGCCCTGGCAACAGCCAATAGGGTCCGCCTTCCCACCCCTCCTTACCCTTATTATGAAAATGGAGAGGCCCTACCCTTCGGCTCGTCTCAGGTCCTTACCTTCAAATTTAAGAATTATTCTTTTTCTAACGTTTTCTTTTTGTTTTAAAAACACAAAACCAAATAAGCTAAATTCTTTTTGATATCGATACCTACTATTTTTTTTAATGTTATTTATTAAGATAATCATTCTGAGGTTGTAACAAAAACTGAAAATTACACAGTCGTTTATTATTTTATTTATTATATTTATCGTTATTTCTTTGATTTCAAAACGTTATATCTCTGCTTTTTCTCCACAAATCGCAATGATTATTATTTTCTTTTGTTGTGTGGGAATTTACTTCTTTATCGAATAAAACTCACCGTCGTATGACAGACGTATTTTTACTTTTTTATTCGTTATTGGGGGATTCTACGTATCATGAAACGTAAGACCTGATATTTTGAGAGGAGAGTTATTTTATTTTTTATTATATGATCCATTATCGATAGTAAGAAACCAAATATCAGAGCTTACGAATCTCAAAATGTTTTCAGTAAATGCCATTGCTACAATTTTTCTGTTTATAACATTTTGGTTTATTACTTTCAATAATGAATATTTGTAATCAACCAAGAAAAAAAAAAATTACGGATGGAAATCCCTAAAAAAAAAAAAAAAAAAAAAAAAATGGAAGTATACTTCCTTGAAAATAAATTTACCAATTTGCCTTCACAGCAATATAGACTGTAATACCATAATATAATTATTCAGAAATTGTAAGTCATTTAGTAATATGTTGCGGGATTTTTATACTAGGAGAATTGTCATCACCATATTTTAGAACTATTCATTTATGATTGTTTGCGCGTATATGATTTTATAAAATTTTTCAACTGTACTAAAAAACGATTATATGAATTTAAATTTGATTTTAATTGTCTACTTAATTTTAGTATTTATTCACTGTAGATGGAATATTTTGAAGATGGTTTGGACCTTGGAATGTCACAAAAACGTTTTCATAAATTAGTAATAAATAATTGAAATTTAAATAAAGTTTTTTTACATTAAACAATTTTTAACCATTTTCTGTAAAAATATGAAGAAGTCTATTTCCTTTATTGAAATATAGAAAACTATAGATAAACTTTTTTATATTTTATTATAACATTATATTTACTATTCTCCTAATTAATTCCTTATCATCATATTAACAGTTGACATGTATCCTAAAAATAATTTTCTGTAAAAATTTAAGAGGTTACTCAGGTTTATTTATTATGTATTTTATTTATCAGGTTACTGATCTCAAAAGGTTTTAACCAGATGCCATTGCTAAAGTATTACACCTTTTGAGATTAGTAACCTTATTAAACCTGAAACGTCAAAAATAAACTTTATAATTATTTAATAATATATGGAAGAATATATTAAGCCAAAACTTCAAACTGATGTCGAAAATATTTATATAATATAAGTTTCTTCCGAGGAATAGATGACGAGTAGACTAAAACATTTTTTCTTATATCCTTGGGTATATCTTATCAAATAATATAACAGTAAATAATATCACCTACAACAATTACTTAAGTTGATGCGCATTTTGTCACACTTGATTATTTTTTATATATTTTTAAAATGTTTACCTTTCTAACAGTTTATTATTCTTTTTATCAAAAGTTTTAATCGACGCACAATTAATTTATAAAAAAAAATAATTTAATCGATTTGATTTTTAAGCATTTAATATAAAAATCAATTAAATCACATGAGTATTTGTCTGATTTGTAAATAAGTCACCCACTTTAACCTTAAGTAGAAGGGTAACCCTAACCAATCTGAGCCCTTGAAGAATAATCGGGTCATAAATGACTCCACAGTTGAGTGCAATTGTGTGCTATCAGGACCAATTATTCTTGGGTGATCTTTCTTTGAGTGTGACTGCTAGCCCCCTTACAAAGGCAACAGTTCATAATTTTAGGTTCTGAGTTCCTTTAATTAATTTTACATTTAATTTCCTTTAGAAAAAAAAGAAGTCTATATTAAAATAATTAATAAATACAATAATTTCTTAAAAAGTTCAGAAACATCTATTACTATCTACAAAAATATAAATAAAAAAAAAAAAATAATTTCCGATGATTTCATTGACAAATAAAAAAAAAATGTTAAAATCCTTCTAATTTATAGTAAACACAACTTATTTATAAATTTCCTCTATTTATTTATGATTTCAAATAATTTTAAATCTTTATTAATTTTTTTTTTTGTTACTGATAGTAAAATCTATTAGTTTATAACAATCTGAACAAAACATCTCAGTTAAAAAATCACGATAAATAAAAGTATAACCAACACCTACACTAGATTTTTCTATTTTACAATTTTATTTAATGCTCTTTTTCTATATACCTCCAAAAATTAATTTGACGAAGTCCTCAAATAGCAAAAATGGAGACATTTCTAGTCTACAAGTCATATCTGTAGTGTTGTTCAGGAAACTAAGATAGGGCGGAAATATCCCTGAAAATACAATAAAAAAAAAAAAATTAGTATCCAGACAATAACAAAACGCAGACCTGATGGATCTAGAACAAGTAAATATAATTGAAGTCCATGTAAGCCCTGTAATGATTGATAATGATTTAAAGTATAGTTTTATAAATGATAATAAAATGATTAATATGTTAATACACCTAATCGTAAACCGACAAGTAATTTTTTCTATTTTTATAAATATTTCATTCTTTTCAGTTCGGGAGCATGAGCCATACATGGGTATTTTAAATAGAAGAATTATCATTACAACTGGTAACAATTGAAAGAGTGTAGGTATAGTCTCATAAAAAAGACACCCCTAAACATCATAGAATTATTTATAAGATTGAAGAATGAAATTAAATTGATAACAGAACGAGAAAAAAACATATATAATAAAATAAAAATAATAAAATTTGAAGAAAGAAAGAAAGATAATGATGTATAAAATAATAATAAGTTTGAGGCAAGAATAGAAAGTATAAAAATAAAATCGGGTAGATAGAAATAAGCATGTGATTTTAAAATCAGGTGAGTAAAGAATAGTAAAATTTTATTAATTTTATGATCTCTATAAATCCTGCATAAGATTTTTCCTACCATTTTATTTTCCATCCTATGTTTTCCCATAAACTATAGCCGAAATAACATTAAAAGCAAAATATTCACGATTGAATCTCCGAAATATGGAAGACATTTTTTTTTTTAACAAATAGTGTCATAACATTTTGAGGTATAAAATAAAATTTATATTATATCTATTTTCGTTTCTCATAGTCTAAAAATGAGAGAAAATATGAAGTATTAATTAATAAGATTCTTTTTTTTTTTAATATGTGTATTTTATTTATATTTACAGCTTTATATAATATAATACGACGGTTAAATGAGAAATACAAGAATTATAGGCATGAAAAAGTTTCTTGAAGAGCCAGCGGTAGTAGTTCTACTAGTAGAAATAGATGGGTATAAAGACTATGAACTAATGGGCTGGTAGTTTAGAATTAAAGGAGTTATATCTAATTCGGCATAATTTTTCAATTAATGGAGTATTTAGTTTTCTTATGGATGGATTTTTTGGTGACAAAATAAGAAGCATTTAGGATTTTGTTTGCAAGGATTGGATGCGGGAGGAATTTGAGGGTTTGTAGAACCCCGTATCAACCTAAATGTAAGTAGCTGGGGATAAGTAGAATATTCTTTTAAAATACTGTTGGACAGTAATTTTATGGGATTTATTTGGATTAATTTTAATTTTCCCACTTTTTGTACATCCTTCAATGAATACAATGTGTAAATAAAGTGTTTAGGATGCAGCATGCAGTGTTGGTTAACACACGGTAGCTTACTCCAATAAGTAGTGAGTGCTAGATAATAGGATATCTAGATAGGGAATAAAGAATTGGATTAAGATGCTACATTGAGGTTCACCAGCGTCCTGAAGAATATGGATGAGTATTAAAGGTTGGTATAATTTGAAAATTGTTCTGTAAGGTTAGAACGGATTATTCCAATTTAATTGTAAATAATATTTTGCGCGTAACACACGACATTCACTAACCTGCATTGTTTAAATCAATTTAAGATTTTTTCAAAACATTTAAAATAAATTGTCAACGAATCAGTTGTATTGAGTTCCAATAGAAACATGTGTTTTTTTTTTTTTTTTTTTTTTGTAATATTCTATTTAATATTATCTACGACAACTAGTCATTTTTATCGGCTTTTCATCAATCTCCGTTAACTTGTAGAATTTTATGTATCAGATAATATTTTTTTTAAAATCTTTAGGTTTCCAATAGTATATTATACATCTGCATTACTGTTATATGTTCAAAAACATAAAAATTGCATTAAAAAATATTTTGGCTCTTTTCTCTTTTAGTTGTATGTCGAATTTGTTTGACTTATATATTTATCCGTAATTTATCAGTGAGAAAAAGATGATGCGGTTATTTTTATAAAATCTACAAAATTAAAGGTACTTTACGGGAAGAAAATTCAAAATATCGCCATTTAAGCCCTGCCGGCTATTTAAATCAGAACGAAACATACATCATGTTAAAGCCTATTTAATTTTACATCAATATAGCAACTTTAATCAAAATCGAAATAGCTGTTTTGAGAAAATTGTAATAAAGTTTAAAATGCATGGTATAAAGTGCTCTTCTGCTTGGCTTACTTTGATGAAGAGTTGTAGTAACATCTCAGGTATAGACGCTGTTGAAATATGAAATATCAGTTTAATACTGCTTATCGTTTGCGCGCTAGACTTTTTGCGCTTACACACACACACACACACATACTTTTTGTCGGAATAGGATATAACGGACTCAGGGGACGTGTATTTCCGTTAAAAACTGGGATTCGAAAATTTTCACGATCGCAATACTTTCCCTTACTATATATTTCATAAATACATAAATAAATATAGGTAAGTAAAAATTAATTTTATCATTTTTAATCTGTTTTTGTAGTTTCTGGCTTACACTTTCTTCATATTTTATCTGAAGGTTAAAGCAACTATAATTATTACTTTCAGTTAACGGTGAACAACTCTTAACTATAGATTTGTACCATATAGATAAATTTTAATTCGACCGTTCGATCCTCCTAATTTCGTTACTGAGAAATTATCTTATTTTTTGTAGTTCTTGAAAGAAAAAAAAAAAAAGGTTAAAAACTATATTTTAGACGAGCGGAGCTTTTATATAGTTGACCCCCGACCCGTAGATTTTATCCTGTGATAATAATGGGACCTGTGGGAATCGATCCATTACACCCCTCCAAAACCAGATCCTCATGAGCTCCGTTCCAACGTGGGATGAAGTAAGACGGCTTCGGAGTTCCGTGACTCGGGGATAAATCTGACATTTGATGTACTCTACTATTTAATGTGTCAACATCAATTTATCAGATCTTTTTACGGATATGAGGCATTTTATTTTATGGGGAAACAGTGATGACAATGAAACCTAACAGAATCTCTTGAAACATAGATCTTACATTATAATTAATTTACGAAATGATTGATGTAAATATTATGAAAACATAAGGGTAACAAAAGACTAAAGATTTTATAAATAATAATATGCAATAATATATTCCTATAAGTTAAATCAGAGTGAGAAAAAACTATTCTTACAAGTTCTTATAAATAATTTATATTTTTAAAACATTTTATGGAAAATTGTTCTACAGGATATTAAAAAAAAAAATCAACTGAAACTCAACGTAAATGTTTAAATTTTTTTCAAATAGTCCTCTGTGAAATAATAATGCTCACTACTTTTTACTTCTACATGCCTCTATATGAAACATATTGTGAGGAAACGTCATAAAAGGAATCATAAATTTTTTTTCGAACCAGTATTTCAACTAAAGAAAAATATTCCTGTAAGTCAAAAAACCAAATGATCTCTCTGTCTATGTACTATGTGTAGATCACAAACAAAATTCGCAACAAAGTGATATTAGATAATTGTATGTCTTGGATGTTACTGCAACTTTCATCTACTATTACCAACTTATTTTTAATTTCATTGTTCACTTTTAATTAATTATTGCAATTTACAACTATATTTAAAATAAAACAATTACATATGCTTTGAGATAAAATGAAATAATAATAAAAAAAAAATGAAGAGAAACTGCCCGTTGGGAGCACCCCAATAGGTAAGTTAAATTTGAATTTAAAAAAGTTAATTTTTCATGTTGAAATATGTGTATATTTCCTTGTAACAATATTTATGGCAGGACTAGGCATAATATTTTTATAGCGTTGGAAACTACTGGATTTGTTTTTTAATTTTTTTTTTTTACAAAAGTATATTGCATACATGATGGAATAAAGATATACATTCCGAGTTACTAATTTGAACAAAGAGTTGTATTTTACGTTTTCTTTCGACATTTTCTTGAATCATTCGAATATTTCTTAGCGTTTTTAGGGCAAACAAATTGTGTGTATGTTTCTAATATAGAAATTTAATGCCCTGCTAAATTGGTGCATTAATATAGTGCATTTTTCTTCGAACTCCTCTAAAAAAACTTATTAAGAGTCCATTTCCATGTTTTAATTTTTCATAAAATCTTCCTATTGCTTTATTATGTTAACTATGGAACGTGCATTAAACTGTATAGTATTTAAATTTTCCAAGGGATATGTTTTACGTAATATGCACTGGAAGCGAGTATTGAGAAAACATTTTGTCTTTTTTGAGCGGTTTAAAATGACAGAATGCTCTTGGTCTGGGAGTTTAATTCTCATGAGAAAACTTGGCATTTTAAAGTGGTAATCAATGCATAGAATATATCTAAAAATCAAAATTACTTCACTTTTTTTAGTAAATTTAGTAAATTCTTTTATTGATATTTACAACTGTACAATTTACACAGTACAATAAGTAAATGTGCTAAAAACAGAAAATTGGCTTGAAAAAGACATGAGAAGAATCTACCCAGCGGTAGCACTTCAATGATTATTTGTTCAGCAGGTCTCGAGGCCACCGTCTTTTCAGACGCCTCGGAGGATTATCGGGAATATATGTCGATGAGAGGATGCGGACAAGCGGGTTTGTATGGGTGGGTAATTTGGAATGAAAGGAGGTGTATCTTTTTTGAGCGATTTCAGTAACTAGTGGCATATTCAGGTCTCTATGGATGAGTTTGTTGGTAACAAAGTAAGGAGCGTCTAGGATTTGACGAAGGATTTTGGATTGCAAGGATTGGATGCGGGAGGAATTCGATGGTTTAGTGGAGCCCCATAGCTCTATGCCATAAGTCCAGATAGGTCTAATAATGGTTGTGTAAATGAGTTTTTTAAAGTAAAGAGGAAGTTTTGATCGTTTGTCAAGTAAGTGTTTTAATAGTCGATATCTACGGGCAGTTTCCTGTCGTTTAAGTCTTGTATGAGGATTCCATGTAAGACGTTTGTCAAGATGAAGTCCAAGGTATCGTATTTGTTCTACAGTGATGAGTGGGGTATGATTAAAGGAAACAACTGGACAGGAATTCATAGGTTTACGTCGTAGAGTGAAGGTGATTTGGTGGGATTTATTAGGATTTATTTTGATTCTCCAATTGTGACACCATTCTGCAATGGCGGATCACTTTTTTTAAACCAACTCCTCCCCTTTTTTTTTTTAGCTAATTCTTTTAATCTATTAAGAATCCTGTTCAATATGTTGTGATGAATCATGAGTCTCCGAACTAAAGATCAACTCCCGGCTTACAGGAAAGCCTATTTAGGTGGTTGTCAATCGTGTACACAATCTATTTCTGCATTGGTTAGAAAGGAGGTGTTGTTCCAGAGAGGATGCCTTCTAGAAGAGGATACGTAGGAGTTGCCTGAACTGATTTAGATTTTTTTTTTTAGACGATATAACAAGATTTTTTTTTCATAATCATTTTCAGCCCGTAGAGAATTTAGTTTTATAATTTAATGCAACATTGAAATGAAAAAAAAAAAGTCATTCCTCTAAGTGATTTCGCAACTCTAGAGGAAAATAGCTGGTAATAATAGTAAATACATACGATGCGATGTAAATATAATGAAGATAATATTTTCATTAATTTACATACACGTGGATACTTCTATAAATATTATTCATTTATTAACATTCATATTTCTATCATTCTTGGTTTCCTTATTATTTGTGGTTGCAATCATTCTGAATCCAATTTTGTTCAATTAAGTTATGATATCTCAATTAGCACTAAAATCGTTTGCTTTTTTGTTTTCATTTTTTAATACTCTGGTTTCTTTTTAAACAAATGTACCTATAATTTTAGGAAATTCATGATTTGTTTTAATAGTATTGTATTAACCTTAATTATTTCTCTCATGTCTCAACAGTTCATTTCACGCTGAAGATCAATTTACTGAACAATTCTACTGAATAATTTTACAGAACACCACCCTTCAAAAGAAGTTCAAATAGTGTTCAGTCCCTCCATAAATAAGTTTTTTAAAAAAATACCACGAATAACACAAAGAAGATGCCCTGAATTAAGGAATTAAATTATAACCTTTCTTTATTGTGTTTGATAAACATCTAAAAACCATCAGATTTTTTACCAATTTATGTTTATTACTGTATTTTTCAACTGTAAAAATAAAAAACTAATTTTGTTTAGGGATTCTTTGGGAATCATAAAAGAAAATATAAGCCAACATTATCCCCCAAATATTTATCCTGATAAATAATATTATATTGCATATCTTATAACATTTTTCATCATATTTATCTTTTTGTTGAAATTTTAATGAGCTTTGCATTTCATAATATTTTGTATTTTATTTTTTGAACAATTATATAAAAGAGGGAATTTATGTTTTATTTTTTGCCAAATTTCATTAGAAGTTAATAGTAATCACTATCTTAATTTTTTTTTTTTTTTTCATTTTTCTCAATATAGCGAGAAACATTAAAACTATTTATGAATATTAAATGCCATGGTAATCAGCCAGAAGTCCATATATATTTTTTTCTTATCCTCAACTTTATTTACTATAAATGTATACTATGTTGGATCCAGTATTCTTTCAGAAGTCCAATAGTTGACATCCAATTAATTGAGAATCTGAGTTAATTAGACTACAATAGACTGTTGTATTTAAAAAAAATGAAGGATTGATGGATATAGCCTTCTATTTCATACAATTATAATTTTATCCATGGCCTAAAGCTTTTATAACATTTAATTGTTAAAAAAATATAGACTGTAATAAATTTGAATATTTTTTCATTAATAAATAAAACGAGTAACTATGGTTATATAAAAGGGATATTATGGTTCTTAGTGATTATTCCTAAAGAATTAAGAATCGGATTTTATAAATATTACAGCATAAAAATTATGTTTAAAGTCGAATATCTCTGCGCTAAATGTAGAATTATATTTTTATTAGAAAAATTTAAATTTACAGTTTTGTTACCTTATTGTTTTACATGATCCAATATATCTAACATTTAATTGTAAGTATTTGAAATTAATATAATTTTAAGCGCAATTTTCTTTTTAAATAGTAGCAAACATCGCAACAAAAACTTTTTTATAACATAATTTATAAAATTAATTTTATTGTTATATTCCTAATATTCGGAAGAAATTGAGTAATTTTTTTAGGTTAAAAAATTTGGATTGATTTTTTATTTATTCCAAAGGACCTTTTTCTTAACAGTACCACCATCAATCAAAGTTAGGGGTTTCTGACCTATCTTCAGGATCCTAGTTTGTTAAATTCCTTATTTTTAACGTTTTTTTTCCCACTAATTTCGTCATTTTTTAATTTTTTAAAACTAATTAAAAACGTCAGCACATTTAAAATGATATAAGTAAGAAAATGTCTCAGATTTTTGTACTCAACTAAAATTCAAAGACATTATCTTGCTTATGTCATTTTTTATGTTGCTGGCGTATTTAATTTTTTATTGAAATGAAAATTAACGAGAAAACAGATAAAAATAATGAATTTTACTAACTAGGATCCTGAAGATGGTTGAGAAACCCCGAAACGTCGATTTCGGACGGTAATGTAAATAAAAAGGTCCCTTGGAAAAAATAAATAAAAACAGCCCTAATTTTTCCACCTCATAAAATTAATAATCAACAAATAAAAATAGATGTTGAAGACAAATTAAAGGATAATTAGCATGTATAGATAATAGACAAAGATGTGAAAGACTTAGATTATATGTTGTTTTTTTTTATTAAAATCGAATTATTTTATACAGGTGTTTACACAAAATTTTGGTTTACTTTATAGATTTATAATAGAATGATTCTTGTTTGTCGTAAAAGAGAAGCAAATCTTGGAGCCCAATCGTGAAGATAATACAAGCTATCGGTGAGAATGGGCTTAGAGATTGGATGTTATTCCAAGAGGGAGCGGCGATGGCCGGCGAGCCGACCAATAGCAACGCTCCCTGGGTACAGTCCCTTCAAGTCTACTTTCTTAGGATACACTATCGGCTCTTTGGAGCGACTGTACCTAGCCTCTTGTGGCTCTGTACGCAGCCCTGTTTGCGGTGTTCATGGTAAACATTATAGAAATCTTATTAAGGTACCTAGTCTTTAGGGAATGCTGATTGAAGTTGAAGACAGTAATGTAGAAGATGATACAGTTCGTGTCAGAGGTTGTACTAACAGTTTAGGACAATCGGAGCGATCTTTTTGTATCACACCTAAAGACAGATAGATATTATATCAATATAAAATGTATTTATTAACGCTAAAACTATATTAAACTGCTCGAAGTAAAATAACCGCTTAAAATAGTCGTAAATACACATCCCTAGATTCCTACAGTAATTTTACATTCAGTCTAAATGTATTTTATAGACAATTATATTATATAACAATTATAATAGTGAGTCCAGATTCATTTTTTATATTTTAGAGAATTTAATAAATATAGATATTACATTTATTACATATACATATTATACTCTATCTAGTGAAAAACAATAACTTCCTCAGAAAGGATATTTACTTTTTTTTTATACGCAATAGAACTGTAAAAAAGTTGAGAGCAAATATACTTAATAAACTATATAAGTATACTAACATATAATAAAACAATACTACTAATTTTATATAAATTTAATATGACTAAAAACTATTATTTGTGACGGAGAAAAGTTCTTCAAGTACATTATAAAGCATGAAAAACGCTGAAAATTATTACACCATGGTTTATTATTTCTATTGTAAATAAACTATATTAGGGTATAAAGCTAATATACCGTTTAACAGGCAATTAACTAATATGAAAAGCAATAAAAAACTCAAGGAAAAAAGTCCATCACCACTTCTAATTTCAAAGCGCTTTATCTCTGCTATTTATGAGCCGATTTCAATGATTATTTTTTCGTTTTATAGAAAATTTAATTCACTATCAAACAGTTTTTTTTTTTAATTTATTATTAAAAGTTGGTATTTATTTATTTGAACTGTATCTTGAATCGTAAGGCCTCACATTGTGCTGGATAATTTTTTTGGTCAATTTCAAAGGTTCATTATTGGAAATAATAAACCAAAGCATTTATACTAGACTTCTATACTATTTCCTTCGCTTTTACTTTCATTTTTATTCAAAAAAATTTGATGATTACTGAAAAAATACATTTTTTCTCTATAACAAACCGAGTTATTAGGGAATGATATCTGTTAGAAGTTCGGACTTGACCATGTAAGATTTTTTTTTTTTTTTAATTTTCTTTATTAATGCGGTGGCTTGATCTCGAAAATTTTTTACTTAAAAAATAACTGAGTTATGGGTGTATATATATATAGATAATATTCCAATTTTTTCTCTGTTTTATAATTAACAAAGATTTACAGATTCTAAAACTCTGCTGAATGTTTTCTCCATCTCCGAAATTAACGAAGTTACAAGCATATGTATAGGCAGTTTTTTTCTTTATTCCTATCTTTTTTTTTTTTTTTTTTAATTCCTCACGGTGACCTGATCCTGAATCTCCACTAAATAAGATTTTCCTAAACAAAGGAAATAACAAATAGAATAAATAAATACAATTTTTTAAGGTAAACATACTGAAGACCAGAGTTAACCTCTTGTTTATGGCTCTTTTTTTAACTGTTCTTCTGGAAATGTTTTTTTTTTTTTCTTGCACATGAAGTTATTATTAAATATATATTTAGTATTTGTATTATCCATATTATATCTTAATAAGTAATATTCTTGCTAAAATGACTATATATCTGATTACTACTTGTTATTTAACATACTGTGGGTTATAAGCGATATTTTAATGTTTTATTCCTTTTTAAATAAAAAAAAAAAGTATTAAACCGATCTTTGAAAGCAAATTGCTATCAAGACAAGTAGATCTTAGTACTCGGAGATGGATGAGGTTTGATCAGGACGAACAATTTCCTTTGGAAAGCTGTTCAATTGAGAGTGAACTAGCGCAATAAGGAGTTGTTCCCTGCCTTTAAAGGACCATCAAGGCCCGATGAGCTTCAAACCACAGGCCATCCATTGACAGCAATCCTAACTAAAGGATAATACCCTTCCATTCTAACACCGAAACGTATCTATTCTGCTATCTAATACCGTCATTACTAACCATATTTTGATAACAATATACCATCAAATGAATAAAAAACTAGTGCGGGCAACACACGTCTTTCAATTACCTCTCTTATTAAAATAAAATTAAAGAATTTTCAAATACAGTAAGAGATAAAAATTAAAGAATCAATTAAATGGAATTTCTATAGAAACATGTGTTTTATTAAAAAATCTATTGCATTATTATCTAAAATAATCGCTTAGTTTTATCAGCTTTTTATCACTCTCTATTAACTTTTAAAAGCTTGTATATGAAATAATATTTTTTCTAAAGTCTTTAGCTTTCCAGCGGTATATCATATATTTCCATTACTGTTCTTATGTTCAAAAACGAAAAATTGCGTTAAAAAAATATTTTTTATGTTTTCTCCTTTAGTTGGGCATTGAATTCATTCAATTTATATATTGACCTGTTTTTCATCAGTAGTAACAAGATAATATAGTTATTTTTATAGAATCAACAAAATATAAGGTACTTTAGGCGAAGAAAATTTAAAATATCGGCATTAAAGCCCTGTTAAACCATTTTTATCCGAATGAAACCTAAACGATATTAAAGCCCATTAAATTTTACATCGATATAGCGAGTTTAATCAAAATCGTCGGAACCGTTTTTTAGAAAATCGAAAAAGGTGCAATTTGCATAGTATAAAGTAGCTCTTCTGGTAAGCTGATTTAGATGAAAAAGGTTTTGTAACGTCTCGGTCGTATATTTGTCCTAAATATGAAATTTCAGTTTCATATGACTTTCCATTTCCGCCCGGGAGTTACCACACACAGACCTTTTTGCGAGACTTGGTTATTTGGACACAGGGGACCCTAAAATGTGTATTTCCGTTGAAAACTGAAATTCGAAAATTTTCACGATCGCAATACATTCCCTTACTATATATAGTAAGTGAAAGTAATTAATTAAATTGAATTTCTATAGGAACATGTGTTTTATTAAAATCTATAATATTATCATCTTAATCAATCAGTTAGTTTTATCGGCTTTTCATCACTATTTATCAACTTTTACAATTTTTTGTATAAGATAATATTTTTTTCTAAATTCTTTAGCTTTCCAACGGTATATTATACATGTATATTACTGCTCTTATGTTCAAAGACCAAAAATGTTTTTGCAGTTTTGTCCTTCACTTGGAAATCGAATTCGTTCAACATATATATTAACATGTTTTTATCAGTGAAAACATGAAAACATTTATATGGTTATTTTTATAGATTATAATCAATTAAAGGAACTTCAGAGGAAGTATTTCAATCAGAATAAAGCATATATGATATTAAATCCCATTAAGTTTTTTATAGATGTAGCAAGTTTAATCAAAATCGTAAGCGCCTTTTTTGAGAATATCGTAAAAAGGTGCAAAATGCATGGTATAAAGTGGCTCTACTGGTTCAACGATTTTGATTCAAAAGTTACTGTAACATCTCTCGCTTATAAGAGTCTTAAATATAAAATTTCAGTTTCGTACGAATATTCGTTTTCGAGCTAGATTTGCCACAGAGACACCCTGACGTTTTTGGGATACTTGGATATTTGGACTCAGGGGACCCTAAAACTTTCCGTCGAAAAATGGAGTTCAAACATTTTGAGTAAAAAATGAATTTTATTATTTCTTATCTGCTCTTGTAGTTTCTGGCTTACACTCTCTTCATATTTTATCCTAAGGTTAAAGCAACTATTAATATTACTTTCAGTTAACGGCGAACTCTAAACTATAGTTTGTATCATATAGATAAATTTTAATTCGATAATTCGATCCTTCTAATTTCGTTACTGAGAAATTATCTTCTTTTTTGTAGTTCTTAAAAAAAGAAAACGGTATATTATACTTGTACATTACTATTCTTATCTTCAAAAACTAAAAATTGCATTAAAAAAATATTTTTGCATTTTCTCTTTTTAGTTGATTATCGAATTCGTTCAACTCATATATTTACCTTTTTTTATCAATTATAACAAGTTTTTATATTTATTTTTACATAATCTGTAAAATTAAAGGTTATTTAGAAAATAAAATTAAAATATCTGCATTTAAGCCTTGTCAGACTATTTGAATAGGATTGAAACCTATAGGATATAAAGTCTACTAAATTTTACATCGACACAGCGAGTTAATTTAAAATCTATACAACCGTTTTTGAGAAAACCGTAAAAAAGTGTAAAATGCAGAATATAAAGATCTCCTGATTAGCTGATTTTGATAAAAAAGTTGCTGTAACATCTCCAGCGTATTGTGTATATTAACATCACGGTTGTGAGGCGTGTCTGTAGTGGCCATGTCCTGTATTAATGTGTTAGTATGTGTAAGTTGTCACGAAAACGTTTTTAAAGGTTTCTTTGACTGTTAAGGTATGTGTGTAGTGTATTGTTGCTGACGTCCAAGGAGAATTTTTTCTGAAGTTCTGAATGTTTTCATTTTACGTGAGTTTGTCATTTTTTCTGTTTCGTATATCTGTTAAGTCCAAATGAGTTTCTGTATGTGTAAGTGTTCAATTTATGTACGTGTTTTAATTTTTTTTTTTTTTTAATTTATTTATTGATATTTACAACTGTATAATAAAATACATTTAGTAAATGTGATACAAGATAATTTGACATGATTCATATCTAGGGATACTACCCATTGGCAGCTCCCCAAAGACTATGTTAAACAAGAAGGTCTCGGGGCCATCTTCTTTTCAGACGTCTCGGAGGATTATCAGGGATTGTAGAGGAAGCAAGGATTGAAACTAGTGGGTTAGAGTGGTAATGGAGTTTGTCATGAAAGTAGTGGTACCTGGTTCGGGCCAAGTCAGCAACAAAGGGAATATTAAGGTCTTTATGGATGAGTTTATTTGTGACAAAATAAGGAGCATTGAGGATTTTTCGAAGGATTTTGGATTGTGAGGATTGGAGACGAGATGAATTTGATGGTTTAGTAGAGCCCCAAATCTCTACTCCGTAAGTCCATAGTGGTCTTATGATAGTCATGTAGATGAGTCTTTTGTACTTAAGTGGAAGGTTTGAGCGTTTGTCCAGTAAGTGTTGAAGTAGTCGAAAACGTCGAGCAGTTTCTTGTCTTTTCAGTCTTGTATGAGGGTTCCAAGTGAGACGTTTGTCCAGGTGCAGTCCTAGGTATCGGATCTGTTCAACTGGGACAAGAGGAGTGTTATTGAAGGATATTGTTGGGCAGGTTGTCATTGGTTTACAACGAAGGGTAAAGGTTATTTGGTGGGATTTATGTTTTAATTTTGAACGTCTTGAAAGTAATGAAAATTAACTTCCGATCTATTCATACCTCACTAGGTGTATACTCTGCCTGTGTTGAAATTTTATATAGATAACAGCTTCCCTCTAGTTTTGAAAATCTGAATTATAATTCTTTATTTCCTTTCAATCTAAAGTCCTCCGTACAATAGTAAATTCTCCTTATTATGTCACCAACTATACCTGTCAACTATGTTCCATTTATTTTAGATCTGATTCCTTCCAAATTTTCCAAATTCCCTCAGAACCGCATTCATCATCCTAATCCTCTAGCACAATCCCTATCCATCTCCACTCAACCATACAACCCTCTTAGAAGGTAAACATCTATTCTGGAGTTCAGACACTGGTCAGATTCTCCTCTCATGTGCGGTGTGTTTGTGACTATGGCGCCCTCACTCAGCTTCTGCTGGCCCTGACCAGTGACGCGGCTGAGAGGGAGTCGCTGGGATCCCGGATTCTGCTTGTCCTCCGCAAGTGGGTGGGAGGAGGACTCCGTCCGGGGTTTCCCAGCAAATTGTAAATAAGTATGAGTGTGTTCATTTTTTTTTGTTTATTTATTTGTTAACCCAGTATTTATTTAATTTATAAACTTTGTTATTATATACCTTTATTTATTTTATGAGATAAGTTGGTTGAGGGTGCAGTCAATTTAACACACAACTAAGCGTAAACTTAATTTATTGGTTTACTTAATTTATTAGGCACCAAGAAATTAAGTTTACGCTTAATTGTGTGTTAAATTGACTGCCTCCACTGGCTTATTAGACCGGTGACGCGACTGACTGAGAGGCGCTGGGATCTCCTAGCCTTGGACCCCGACGCCCACTTGTGGGCGACGGGGTTTAATTCGGAGTTCCCAGGGGCAGTATGTAAATATTGTATATATATGTATGAATGTGACCAAGATTATTATTATTTATTTCTTTTATTTTCTTTTTATCTTTATATTTTATTTATTTTGTATTCATTTATTTTTATTTCTTTATTTTGTGTACATAAGGAATGAATGAATTCTAATATCACTAATACTTATTGCCCAAGATTGTGGCAGATTGTATTATTTCTAAATAAATAAAAGTTATAAAAAAAAAAAAAAAAATTGACTGCACCCTCAACCAACTTCTCTCATATATACACACAGTCAACCATCGTCACTTCATGTTTATTTATTTTAGTTTAATATTATGTAATTTGACTTTCCTATTGTAAATATTGTATGAATGTGATCCTGTAGCAATATTATTATTGTTTATTGTGACAAATTGTAATATATCCGAATAAATAAATATATATTTAAAGTGAAATTCTTTACTGGAAGTCGCGATGATCAATGACGAAAGCGGAGAATTTTATACCTTAATTCTCTCCTACCACCCGACTTATAAGACCGAATTCAACCGATTTCAACCAAACTTCCTCACCATAACTCCTAAAATTCGTCTCATCCTGGCAGGCAGACAGACGAACAGCCTTCCTCCGAGAGAAGATAAAAAGGGACGTACTGTGCTTATTACCTGTGCTGACTGCGGGGTTCGCCTAATAGACAGGCTTCCCTCTTCCGCACTTGCACCTTGCCTGGGATAATTCAATAAAATAATGGGGTTCTGGGGCGACATTAGGACCGTCTGGCGAGGCAAGAGAGAAAATTGAAGAAACAACAAAAAAATATCGCATTCACTTCTTGCCTTTTGTCGGTCTACTGTCAAAGTGTTCCTAGTCTACCGGCTAGGAGTCATTACGCTAGTTGTTTAAAATACGGCGGGGACAACAGAGCTCGAGAAAATAACCGACGAAAATAAGACTGTGTTTGGAGCTGGAAATAAAAAATGTAACTTTTATACCTAGAAAGTGTTTTTATGTAACTGGTTTAAAAACCAAAAAAAAAATCTTATAACAAACCTTTCAAAAATTTTTCTAGAATATTATTACTATTGCCTTATCATATTAGTACAGCCTTAAATATGATAAATTAATTTTACTTGAAGAATTATCTCTTAACAGAAAAAAAAAATATAAATTACCATCTTGAAATCTATCTCACCTGAGGTGTAGTGGCCTAGCATAACATCCTTCTATGCCCAAGATCGTGGTCTCAAATCTGGCAGATAGCCCTAGTATTCGTAATGGGATAAAAGACCTTTAGGTGCGCTGTCCTTCAGAGGGAACGTAAAAAAGGTGGTCTCTAGCATGTACGATGTCAGATAAAGATTCCTATGCTAATTAGAACTGGTTTGGCAAAATTAGGATTTCCTCTGTGTAGCTTTGTCGGAATAGCCTAAGTAGTAAGTATAAAATGACCTTAAATGTAATAAAAAACCACCTTTAAACTCGAAAACAATTAAATAAGATGTTTATATTATATTTGATAGAGTGAGTATGAAATACACATGGGCCAGTCCATTCGAAATTGTTCAGACCTTGCCGCTCGATATATTTGATTTTCGTGATATTTCTACCAGTTATTATCTATTATTTTGTGAATATAAAATCATAAATAAAAAAAAAATATAGAAATGATGAGGCTATATAAGGCAAATTAATTAAGCATTAAAATCATTTCTAACCTCCCTTGTCATAGCGCGCCAAAGGTTTTAGGTGATGTAGTTTTTTCATGATTTTTTAACCGTTTTTTTTGGCTACTTAGGTAATGTGTTGTAAGCACCAAAATTATATTAAATACTCTCATCATCATTCTCGTTTGGTTCATAAATATGCAAAATTACTGGAGTTAATATTTTTTAAGAAAACTTGTTTTTAACAGTGAAGAGAATTTTATAACTCCAGAACAAGCTTAGTCTCAAAGACCAAATTTATATCACTTAAACACATCTTATAGATTGGTAATATGTGTTAATTTCATAGTTCTTCACTCAGTTAATTTTGAGATATTTCCGTGTAAACATCGCGAAAAATGTATTTTTGCCAATTTTGAAAATTCATATACAAAAAAGGACTATATTCTTAAGATCTAAATTTTTACAGCAAGTAAGACTACGACAAAGCTATAAAAAAAAAATCAATGCGAGTCTTTTTTTCTTCAGACACTTTTATCTTGTTAAAAGACTAGATTTTTATTCATTTTGGAGATTTTTTTAGATAACATTCTTCACTATTTACGTATTGATTGTTAGGGACGAAAATGCAAAGCATGCTCTTATTTTATTGTTATTTTTTGTTTTTGATTTGATATAAAAAAAATTACAGGAATCAGAAAGATTTTCCCATCACGTGTTTCCGCTCGTCTAGCTGACTTAAAACGGTTGCAATACTAAGAGTATTGGCTAGAAAAAAAATTATTTATGGTTTTTACATTTTCAATATTTATTTATTGAGAAATATTACAATCTGTTTCAGAATGAAAAATAGTAATAGAGATATAGGACCACATTCATACAATATATACAGAAAATAATGATAAAGTCAAATTACATAAAATAGAAAAAAAAAAATCATGCATATGTACAATAAAATAAAAACAAAAAAAAAAAAAAAAAAAAAAAAAAAAGTCGAGCGGCAAAATTAACGAAAATTGGATGATTTCAAATGGATTGACCCATGTATATGATATTATATCGTTCCAACGAATCTCAGTACAAGAAACCATATCCACCAATCGCCTCAATTTAGGTACCAGCTTCATGGTTCCACAGAGTTCCTCCGTTATAGGATATTTTGAATGTCTTGATAAATTATACGAGCAAAGTGTCTGGTCCCGTATCGTATTATTTTTAGCAATAAGCCATGTCATTATTATTCTGCCTTTCATGGATATCTGATTTTATCATTTGTTTCCTTACATGTCACAAATCTTTCTTTCTACACTAGAAGAGCTTCGATTCCCCATCTCACTTTGTGGTAGCAATGAACGGACTTGCGTTCAACTCGTGTTTATCCAGGTTTTGTTGGACTGGAACTTGCTTTGGAACCGGTTATCGATTCCAAGAATAGTAGAAATGATATCAGACAGAGATTAATTCTTTTATCCTCTTTTAGTACAAAGCCAATACTAAGATAAAAATTAATCCTTTTCTTCAAAAATGGAAGTTCACCGATAACATATCAGTAGAACTTGTTAGCTACTTTTAGCAAAAAACGCATTGCCGAAAGGCAAGAAAAATCTATATGTATATATTTTTAAATATCTGAGCTTTGAAGAACTGCATGTTAATTTACTATAGTAACCGACGAGTACTTAATATGAGTAGTTGATACATAATATGTATTATGTACTCGTTCTAATATCTTATGTATTTATTTTTTATTTATTTATTTAACGTCACTTTATGCTACTATGGCTAATCGGACGATGCTACAGTGGGAGTCCTAAATTATGCCTATCCAGGTTTTATTAGGATAGGGATCTTTAACGAGTACCTGACATCGCACAGGCTGGGGACCACCTTTTAACGTCCCCTCCGAAGGACGGCGTAACTTAGGATTTTTTACTCCCATTAAAAAATCCTAGGACCACCTGCGGATTTGAACCCGTGACCTTCGGCATGGGAGGCTGTTACGCTAGCCACCCACCTACCAGTGATCCCAAATATTTTATATCGAATTTATATATATATTCTAATATTTTAAATCGGTCATTATTTATCGACATTATTCTCATTGATTTGTCACCATTTAGCCAAATAGTTGTGCAATGCAGAATTGCAGGGCTTGTTCTCTCCAGTTTGTTTCTATGTCTAATCCGATTAAAGGGCGTAAAAACTGTTGGGTCGCCAACGCCCACATACTAAGGTCAAGGAGATAGGAGGAAAGCGAGAAACGCTGCCTGACGTGCGGAGGCCCGCCGTACATCAGGAGTTGACTATATTTTTATATCAACGCCATCTAGTATAAATATGGATGTATAATCGCGGTAACTCAAAGTGTTGTGTTAATAAAGCATTCTTATAAAGTTAATATGAAAGAAAGACAGAAGAAAGAAAAGTAAATTTTATTCTAAGACCTTCTGTTCCCTAAGAATTACAGTAAAGTACAAAAACTTAGTCTTGTGTCTGGCATAAAACGAAAACAAGCGTAAGGTTATACTTCTATTATTTATAAAAGTAGTAAATATGATTACTTGTACGATATACAACTACTGCATACATTATTAATTAATGGGCTCACAGTCAAGGGAGCCGTCAGAGTTGTCTTGTGGGTACAACAGGTCGGTAGAAATCATACTCCTCGGTAGATAGCTGTGCTAGTTTTTTCAGATCTCAAGATTCTAGTAAGCATATAGTTATCCTAAATTTTTCTTTATCTCACAAATTAATGTGCACTGCTGCAGTCCGGGTGTACTAAGGTTCTTTTAAGTCACACAGTTTTTTAAGGAGCTTCGTGAAAGTTGATTTGGAACGACGACCTGTCAGACATTTTTTCGTATCAACTAACATACCCTTAGACCCTCTATATATTTTGTGAATTCTTCAGCTAATTCACCCAAATTTTTAGAATTCGGGGACATTCCAATAATTTTTACCATATAATTGAACGATGGGGTGCTTTTGGGTTTTCTCTTAGGACTGTCGGGCTTCCACAAGATTTACAATGTGATGAGTATCTTTTTTTTTTTAGGTTTTTTTATGAGCAGATTGGGTAGCTTTCATTGGAGGAAAATCTTCATTCAAGTATTTAATTCCACCTAGAAATCTAGCTGTATTGAAGATGGCATATTAGCCGAAACGTATTGAATTTCAAAAAAATAGTGGTGAAGTATAATTACAGCTTTTAAATCTATATAATCTTTTATTAATTAGGTAAGTTTTAAATACTTACCGATTAGTAGGTAACTAGTTGATCTTGTAGTATATTACATTTGCCAATATCTATATATTTTGTTTCTAGAAGATCATTTATAGGGAGGGAGAGGGATGAATTTCCTCTATTCTGTCCCTCTTCTGTAGATCAACAACTGCTCTGAAGACATATGAATGTTTAGGTTTTTGAGAAGGCTGTTTCGCCAATTCCCGACAACATCCCAGAGCTCCTTAATTGAGATATTTCAGGATGTTTCAAATGGCGAAGAGGAAGCGAGTTGCGTGCAAGGAGTCGTTTGGCACAGCGGAGACCTATGAAGACATTAATAGGGAGAATTGGGGATGTGGTCACTCTGTGGTCGCCGGAGATGTCCGTAATGGCCAGGGGATCTCTGGGAAGATGAAGAAGTGAAACCATCCATCGTCCTATTTGCATAATAGCTCCAATCCACTCTAATTTATATTTACATGTTGTATTTCACCCCACGGTTAGTCTAGTGTATTTCCCAACTTATCAATTAATCCACTAAAGACCGACGATGAACTTAATAGATCCCAGACTAATAGGATTTATTATGTTTGTATATCGGACCCGAAATCCTCCTAGTGAGCCTAATAACTACAAATTATTCTTTATTCACTAACACTGGATTTAGTTAGTAATTGCTGTCTATCATTACAGTAAATTGTTCTTAAAAGCGTTCTCACCGTGAATAACTGAATATTAGCCACTTAAACAGTGTTTGACTTTTGTACAAATTAGGATTGTTAGACGAGCGTTTAAAGAAGTTACGAAGTGAACAGTGGTTTTAATTCTTCTCACATACTGTATTTATTCAGGTTGCCTATCGGCTGCGAAGCATCTTCTCCGAGCTTTTAAACTTTTAAGACAAAAGAAATTCTGCTTTACAAAGCTATTAACTTATTTGACTGTGGTCATTAGAAATATGCAGGCGATTCAGCAGAAAGATGGAATTTGTTTTTTTTTTTTAAACATATTTATTGATATTTACACATTTATTTTTTTGATATTGATATTTGTATACTGCATTATATAAGTCGAGTAAATGTGTTGGACGTAGTAAACTTACATGAAATACATGTAGAGACACTACCAATTGGCAAAACTCTAAAAATATTCTAAACTAGAAGGCCTCAAAGCCATCGGTTTTTCAGACGCCTCGGAGGATTATCAGGAATCGAAGAGAGTAACGTGAAAGAAACTAGTGGATTAGAGTGGAAATTGAGTTTTTCATGGAATGATTGACACCTGGTTCGGACTAATTCAGTAACATATGGAACATTAAGGTATTTATTTGTGACAAAGTAAGGAGTGTTAAGGATTTTGCGAAGGATTGTAAGGATTGGATACGAGAAGAATGCGATGGTTAAGTAGAGCCCATAGCTCTACTGCGTAAGTCCATATTGACCTTATGATGGTCAAGAGGGAAATAATGAAAAACAAATATTATGATGGAGAAGATGAGGAGGGTTGGGGTGCAGTCATTAATAAATAACAAACTAATAAGGAGCACTTATCGTATCTCTGTGTGCTGAAGTTTCGGAGGAATATCGAATCTTAAACGGAGGACCAAGCTGGAACTCAACAAATATATCGTTTAAATTCACATTTCAATTGCCAAGCTTGAACTAATATCTAAATACTAACTTTGGAATTAAATAAACACTATCCTCTCACCTATGCTTCTGTCTAAGTTTTGGTCTACTTGTCAGTTCAGCGCATAATATCTTTTTAGGAATTTAATCATCTCAAAGCCTAAAAACTTGAACTCCCGCTATGCTACAACTTCGCTTATAGTAGACGGGTACAAGACCTGTAATTCTACGTTATGTAGCTATTTATATTCTCCAATGGCCTCATCTCTCTTCCGGCTAAAATTTTAATCAGTACCTTATTCTCTAAAATCTTGAGATGTTGTTTATCTTTCAAAGTAAGCGACATGGTTACCCACCCGTTTAAAATAGTAGTTTTTTTTTTTTTTATTTATTTATAGTAATTTACAACTGTACTAAAGAATACAATAAGTAAATATGTAGAATGAATATAAAAAGTCTTGAAAATGTCTTGAGAAAGAACCACCCAGTGGTAGCACTTCACAAATAGTAGTTAGAATAATATTTTTGTAAATTTTAACCTTTAGGTTTCTAAATAGATGCCTCAAACCTAGTACTAAAAAGCTACTATTTCCTCCTGAATTTCGTTTTGTCTAATCACCAAAGATCCAAAATACCTAAATTTATCTACATATTAAACGGATATACGTTTACGGATTTACCAATATCACCGAGACTAGCATTGTTTCTACTACCTGTCATATATTTCGTCTAAACACTGGATTAACAATTCTAGATAGGAAACACTTTACTGAGAATCAGCAGACAACTTTTTCTTCTTCCCTTAACTTTAATATTTCAAAAATCGGAAATTTCCTGATGACTAGTTTAGAAATGTTAAGAAAACAATCGGCATTGCATTCATATTTTTCAAATATACTTGCTCTTCCCCTATAAATTGTATACACACATGACATAACAACTCACTCCGCCACATTGACTGCTACTTACGCGGACGACACTGCAGTTTTAACATTAAATTACGATCTCATACTGTCGTACGGGACTGTACAAAATCACTTAATTCTTCAACGAAATTGGAAAATTCTCTTCGAATAATTCGATTAAATAATGAAAATTCAAAACATATCCTACACACTTTAACGTAACACTTCCCCACTCATTCTTATGGGCGACAGTCATATTCCGCAGATCACTTAGGACTAACACTCGATGAAAAAATGACTTTGATGACCAAATGACAAGATAAAAAGATTCTCAACCAGCGATTGATTGTACAATACTCTCTTCAATCTAAATAATTAAAACTAAAAATTAGACAATAGATTGAGCTATAAATCTGTGATGTATAAGTCCATAAGCAAAAAAGATTCACATACAAAAACTAAAATAATTTCAATAAAAATCTTTAAGACTCACGTCGTAAACAACAAATCCTAATACGGATTACAAATGAGAACAGTTCATCAACGTATACGAACTCTCTATTCGCGTTGTCAAAGTAAACTGCACGGACACAACAATAGACATAAAATGGCTGGAATGCAGACTGAAGAGAAGCTGGATGAGAGACCTCCTCTGCTAAATTAAAGCCTAGGAAGGGACGCTGCTGGGCAATCTTCTTCCCCTAGCATATCGATTCGACGCTTACTTTTTATATAGAGCATTTGCTTATAGTCAGATAGTCTGTGGCAGGTGCGAATAGAAAAAAAAATTGAAGATGACTTATTGATGTAAACAGCTTTATTTCTAATGATATTGTCACTTTCCTAAAATCAGGAAGTTTGCTGAAACCGTTTGACGGGTAATCTCTCCTGATAGCCCAAGGAGCGATTGCTATAAGTGGTCAAATTGCCCTGGAAATTGGAGCGCTGCGTATTCCTTCTTCGAAATTACAGCGATATTGTAGCAGATCGGGGTACTTAGTTTGCCAAACATTTCGATTTTGTCACCTGATATATGTAAAAATTTAAGCATATTAATGTTAATCATTATCTTTAATTCCTAGACAATAGACATATTATCAAAGAGAAAAATGTATTCAATGTCAAAATTTATTATTGAATTATTTTAATATTTTATTGATAACTTTATATTGAATATTATTAAAATTTTATGAACTTGCATAAATAATAATAATTTGTTCTGGTATAAGTTCACTTAGAATAATATAACAGGAAAATTAAAAAAAAAACTTGAGTGTCTTAAGGTAGAAAAAGCTGCGAATTTTTATACAACGGTTTATTATTTTCAAATAATTATATTAGGGTATAATAATTTATATAGCTGTTCAGGCAATTAACTTATATGTATAGCGATAAATTAATCAAAGCAGCAACACCATTAATTTATATTGAAGGGAAATGGCTAATCATCCATGTTTCTTAGTTGAAAACGCTATATCTCAGCTATTTCTCAACTAATTTAAAATATTATGTTTTATATGGAACTTAATTGTTTATCGATAGTTTCAGTAGTTTCGGAGCAAATTTTACTGCATACGACGGATTGATGTATTTTTTTTTCGTTATTTGACTTCTAAGTGTCTTGAAACATAAGACCTAAAATTTTGAGGCAGGAGTAATTTTTTCCTTAATCGATTACAAAGGTCCATTATTAAAAATAATTTTTAAAAAATGCAAATAATGGTAATAAATCAAGAAGTAACTTCTACTAACCACAATTTAGCAAATATGCAAATACATAAAACTTTGAAGAAAAATTACATTGCTTTTTTGAGGAAATAATATATTTATAAAAAAATAAGAGGAAATAATAATACATAGCCAAATACAACAGAAAATAATGTATTTAATATTTTATATTTGTATTTGTTTTATATACTAACCTTTTTTTATTTACTTGCAATTTATTCCTATTTGTTTAAATCTTTTTTTTAATATTTATTTATTGGAATTTACAACTAATACAACAAGTAAATTTGAATGAAATATAAAAGGCATGAAATACATGAAGAGATGCCACCCATCGGCAGCACTCTAAAAATATTCTAAACTAGAAGGTCCCGGGGCCATCTCCTTTTCAGACGCCTCAGAGGATTGTCAGGAATTGAAGAGGAAGAAAGGATTGAAACGAAAGGATTAGGGTGGGAATGGAGTTTGTCATGGAAGGATTGATACCTCGTACGGGCCAAATCAGCAACATATGGGACAGTAAGGTCTTTATGGATGAGTTTGTTGGTGACAAAGTAAGGATCATTGAGGATTTTTGTTTAAATTTAAATTCTAACAGTGAGTATTTCTTCTTGATTCATTTACATTAATGAATGCACGGTTTATTACTTTCTAATAATTCTACACTGTAAATAATAATAGTAATATATAATTTGACTTTACCTTTATTTATTATATAGCTTTTTTCAGTCAAATTCATAATTTTTTCAGTCAAATTCATAATTTTTTCAATCGAATTCATAATTTTTTCAGTCAAATTCATAATTTTTTCAGTCAAATTCATAATTTTTTCAGTCAAATTCATAATTTTTTCAATCAAATTCATAATTTTTTCAGTCAATTTCATAATTTCTTGTACCCATTTTATACAGTCAATTTAATGATGTTTTGCAATCAAGAACTTAACATTTTTATTAAATCTTGTTCTTGTTTATCCATTTAACGTCACTTTATGTTACTGTGCTTAATCCGACTGTGCCGCGGGAGTCTTGAGATTTACCTACTCAGGTTTACTTAAGATAGGGATCATTTACGAGTTACACTTTTTAAATCTTTTAGGGGTCACTTGTGGAGCACAAATATAGGGCGATCTGCTGGTTTTGGACTTGCGACCTTAAGCATAGAAGGATGTTATGCTAGCCACTACTCCACAGGTGACCCACAATGTTCCAAAAATCTACAGGTGTTTGAATCTGCCGGGTTTAAACACGTGACATTGGGCGTATTGATCTTTAGCACCTTGCTGATTGCATCTAGGGTCATCTGTGGAGTAGTGGCTAGCATAACAGCCTCTTTTAAAGGACGAAATAACCAAGGATTTTTAATCCCTAAAAGCAAATATAGGGCCATCTGCTGGTTTTGAACTTGCGACCTAAATCATAGAGAGCTGTTATGGCTAGCCACTACTCCACAGGTGAACCTTTATGCATTCTAAAAGGTGTTAAGGACTAATATGGCCAAGGTCAGGGGTTCAAACCCGGCAGATTCAAACACCTTGTTGAATGCATCGAGGGTCACCTGTGGTGCAGTGGCTAGCATAACATCCTTCTATCCACTAAATAGCGAGACCATACCTGGCAAATGGCCCTATATTGGCTTTTAGGGAGTAAAAATCCTTGGTTATTTCGTCCTTTAAAAGAGGCTGTTATGCTAGCCACTACTCCACAGGTGACCCTGGATGCATTCAGCAAGGTGTTCAATATCAATATGCCCAAGGTCACGTGTTCAAAACCGGCATGTTCAAACACCTGTGGATTTTTGGAACATTGAGAGTCACCTGTGGAGTAGTGGCTAGCATAACATCCTTCTATGCTTAAGGTCGCAAGTCCAAAACCAGCAGATCGCCCTATATTTGTGCTCCACAACTGACCCTTAAAAGATTTAAAAAGTGTAACTCGTAAATGATCCCTATCCTAAGTAAACCTGAGTAGGTAAATCTCAAGACTCCCGCGGCACAGTCGGATTAAGCACAGTAACATAAAGTGACGTTAAATGGATAAACAAGAACAAGATTTAATAAAAATGTTAAGTTCTTGATTGCAAAACATCATTAAATTGACTGTATAAAATGGGTACAAGAAATTATGAAATTGACTGAAAAAATTATGAATTTGATTGAAAAAATTATGAATTTGACTGAAAAAATTATGAATTTGACTGAAAAAATTATGAATTTGACTGAAAAAATTATGAATTCGATTGAAAAAATTATGAATTTGACTGAAAAAATTATGAATTTGACTGAAAAAAGCTATATAAATATTGTATGAATGTGATCTCATAGTTTTAGTATTACTTTCCGTATTGTGACAAATATATCTGAATAAAAAAAAAAAATTAAATAATATAAAATATATAGTTAGTGTAACAATTAAGTTTTTTTTTTTATAATGCTAACTCAAACATTTTTATAGTGCAGAAAGAATAGAAGACTTATCGCAGAAGTTGTGATTTCCCCAAAGTTACTGAGTAACCAAATCAGAGTGTTAATGGACACCACTCAGACCTTCGCCTGGAGATCTTATATAATAGTAATTTTTATAATTAATTTGATAGATGACTAATTTAAGTAACTTCATCACGTTTCGCTACAAAGCGTTTTATTTTTCTAAGATTTTTTTTTTTTTTAATCCATAAAATTATTTTTAAAAGCCGTTTTTATACATAAAAAATATTTATCATGAGGAAACAAAACTTCATATAATCTTATTATTATTCTAACAATGTTCATAACAGGTTTGCTCCAAAATATTAACTAGGTATTGAATGTTAATTTAGTAAATTATAATTAACAAGCACTTTTGTTAATTGTCATAGGCCGGTTATAATCGTTCTCATCGTTAATCCTGTGAATAATAATAATAATTAAAACCATGATTCTCATACATAACTGTCTCATTAAGTGATTCTCGTGTTTTCCACTTTAAAATATCATCAATGTTAAGAGATTTTATTTAAGGGATTAACTTTTTATCTATTGCTTTCTCCTATTTAGGTATTTCTGAAATTAATCTCTGAATTTTAAACTGATTTATCTTCAATTCTCGAGGTGTTTGTCTTAATGCTCAATACATGTCGTTAAGTACAGTAGCTTGTATAACAGCCTTCTACGACCAAAGTCACGGATTCCAACCCGACAGATGGCCTTATGATTTTTTAAAGAGAGTAAAAATTCCTTGGTTATGCCGTCCTTCGTAGGTGGAATAAAACTTAATTAATGATAATTGAGACGTTGATTTCCAAAAGGTACTAAAGGAAATTTTTTTCGAAATTGAAATTTTTACATATTTGTATAAGTTTAGTTTTACCTAAATCCGTCATAGGATTTTATCTAAAAAACATAAAAATCCTTTATAAATGTATTTGAAAATTGAATTTCATCCCAAAAGGTACTATATCCACATTTCATTTCATTCGAAAAGGTACTATATTTCCTACTATACGGCAGAAGCACCTAACCCCGTAATATATTACCAGTAATTTATTGTTTTCTTCATTTTGTGCATTTTTATTGGCTCATTTAGTACTTGTTGAATCACTGATATTATTTTGATCTATAGTTTTAACCTAATAATCAGTTTTTAGGCTGTTTTAAACAACTTAATTGCCTCGCTTCGGTTCTTGTAGGTTGTCAATTAAATTAAGTTTTTTCATAGTATTTCTTTTTGCAGCAACATATATTTAGTTTAAAAAACTTCAGAAACTCACATTTTAATAGAATAACGGTTCTTGATCCGGCAAATAGTTCGAATTAGTTTTCCATGAACTTGCTAAATATGAGAGGAAAAACCGAGCTTTATCTAACTTAATAGTAGAATTTCTTGATATTTTTTATGTAAAATAAAAGCTTAAACGTTATTTATTTATCAGTCTCTATAGTTCAATATTGTTTACACGTAGTTAATAATATAGATAAATTTGATAAATTCACACACATAGTAAATAGAAGTTCAAAACAAACTTCATAATTACATACTTTCTTATAATAGTGAATAGATAAATTGTCCTTTGAATATCTACTTTCTTTATGAAGAATAGATATTCAATGTAATTAACCAAAAAATAACGATATTTCTCAGAGGGAGAATAAGGGAATTTACATAACTTAGTAACTAACAATATAAAGACGTTAGTTATCGGTAATGTATCATGAATGATATAGTGACTGTTACCAACTTATCCCGTGTTATATTCTTCCAAAAAGTACTTTATCCATATTATATTGTTTAAAAGTCATCGGGAAAGTGCAATGATTTGGAAAAATAAGTTGGTAACACGCAAAAAAAACAAAAAAACATTTTGGATAATAATAAAAAAAGAATCACGTAAATAGGTCCAAAAATAAATAAATGATAGATTTTTGCGTTTTCTGGAAAATTATCTAAAGTTGATATAGCACCTTTTGGAAATCAACGTCTCAATTGTTTTGTTAATATTCTGCAATTGAAGAACATACTTGAATTGTTTTATAAGGTTATCTTTTGTAAAATCATTGATAATGTACTGATCAATGCGTATTAAAATAAATTTGTACAGCAAATACTTTTACTTGAAATAAATAGCTAAGAAATAAAAATTAAATGCTATATTGTAAAGAATCATTTCTAGAATTGCGGTTTTCATAACCCTCAAGCAATGACTAAAAAAGCGAATCAACGGATGACGCCAAGCGGAAGAAATACAGGTTAGTGGCTAATGTTTTTGGCCACTTCAAGTTAAAATCTATCATCAACTAACATTGCGGTCTTTACCATAATACGGCTTCATCACCCACCGATTCCAAATATTAAGTCCAAATGATCGCTACTGAAAATAACAATCCCTTATGCAAATACGCCCCGTTTTAATGGTGTTTCTAATTGTCAATAATCAAACTTTTTTATTTTTTATGACTTGAGATATTATTATCCAATTTACTTTTTCTTAGTATGAAATTCTTAAGTTTATAGGGGTAAATCACAACATTACTAATACTAGTTGTTCACTAATTTCTAATCTTTTATGACTGCTACCCTAACCATTTCATCATTCATATGTAATTATTTGAACATTTATAGTATTGATAATGGACATTGTTAAAATAAATGATGGATTTTTTATTAATCTAAGACATATTGTGCGAATGAAGTCTCTTCACTATTAAGATTTTCTCTAGGAAAGATTGAGACTGAATGTAATATCACGAAATAAACACAAATATAATTAAAATATTGGAAAGAATTAGTCCGGGTGGCGGTCATTAAATGAAACAACTAAATAGTTTCAACTATTTATTGTTTGCCAACGTTTCGACCCCCTTTATGGGTCATCATCAGGGCGCATGGTGGGAGAATGGAAACTCTTGTGGGGTTGCAGAGATTGTTAAAGGCTTGTCTATTTTGGGGGAATCGCGATTTTAGTGAGGAGAAAATATGATGGTGGTCATTATTAGAATTCACTGGAGAAAGGTGGTAAGTGGTTTGAAGAGGATACATTTTGAGACTGGGAGAAAGATGTATCCAGAGAAGTAATTGAAAAATGAGAAGTAACTTGGGAAGAAGGTGCATGGGGAGTTTTAGTATAATGTTGAATTGAGAGGTGAGTCAGAAATCTTTTACTATTTAACCTAGTGTGATAGCGGTGTAATGGTCTAGAAGAACCCGAAAGAGCGGTCGACTGAGGGTTTGGTCGTTGTGGTGGTGATCAAGGAGTTGTTACCTTTTTAGTACTGGAAGTGTGGTGATGAGAAGAGCGTGAATCACCTGAAAGTGTAGAAATTATGGCTTTTTGAGATGAGAATGCCTGCTGTTGTTGAGATGTAGATAGTATGTCCTGCTTGCAATTTTGTATTCTGCCGCTGTGGCGGAGAGTTGAGGTGGATGTATCTTTTTGTTGTTCCCGTGTTCTTTTTAACATTGTGGATGTAATTAGTTGACCGTTGAGAATTACTGGAAGGAATTAGTCCGGGTGGCGGTCATTAAATGAAACAACTAAATAGTTTCAACTATTTATTGTTTGCTAACGTTTTACCATGTTTTACGTTGCCAACGTGTTTCCATTCTCCCACCATGCGCCCTGATGACCCACAAAGGAGGTCGAAACGCTGGCAAACAATAAATCGTTGAAACTATTTAGTTGTTTCATTTAATGACCGCCACCCGGACTAATTCCTTCCAGTAATTCTAAACGGTCAACTAATTACATCCACAATAATTGAAATGTATATAAGAATTTAATTCATCGACCTTTTTATATCATAATTTTATTTGAAATGATTTAAGTTTCAGGTCCTTAAACTATCACTCCTTTTTAATTTTCTTTATGTGACTCCTTTAGAGATAGCCTGAGTGGTGTGCCGGTGCTCAATAAAATTCTTTGTGTTGAAAAGGATGTATAAACATAGACGGAGGATCGAAACGTCAAATAAAGAAAATTAAAAAGGAGTGATAGTTTAAGGACCTAAAACCCGAATCATTACAAATAAAACTGAAAAAAAAATATATATATATATACTATAAAACATAAGGAATATTTCAAAGGAAATTAACTTTTTCAATGTTTAAATAAAGAATAAGTTTAACAAATCTACAAAAACTTTAGCTGAAATATTGAGAATTTTTCTCTATGTACATTATCAGTAGATCGCTCAAGAAAATCTGAAGAAATTTATACGTAAATAAATAAATGTACATTTATTCTTTTTTTAAATTCTTGAATAAATCCAATCACATATTCCAAAAAAAAAAAAAAAAAATTAGCGTAACATCGTTATCTCTCAGGAGGACCTAATTCGTTAAAAAAAAAAATAAATAAACAAAGATGTCAAAATAGTCGAGAGTTGGAGATTAAATTTTGATGTATCCAAATACTTGATTCCCTAAAACGAATTTAAGCCACACACTAAGTTCAGAAGTTTTCATGACAGTCAACTATTCCTCATTCATAAAGAATAAAGTAGCTTCTGTTACAATTTTATTTTTCTCTTATCTATCTATCTTAATCTAATTACTAATTATTGACTTTTTTTTTTTTAAATATTGCTCAAAAATTAAATTTTATTGCTGAAAAGAATAGGAAAAAATGAGGTTTTTGATTTGCTTATACAGAAGAAGAAAGAAAAATCCAATTCGAATTACTCATTTTTAAAATGTGGAGGTTTTTAAGTAGATATATTAGCCATTTTCTCATGAATACTAGGAATATTGTACTTCGTAGTATTATTAATATACATTGCTATATATAAAAAATTGGTGCAAGGAACACACGACTTTCATTTACTTCGACTGTTAAAATCAATTTAAAAACTATTAAATTATCTGAAAAATATTTTAAGATGATTTCAATGAAACGGGTATTCATTTTTGTTGAAAACATATGATTTAGATTAAATAATATAACTATATTAAATTATTAATCAGTAATACGTACATTCCCTATTCGTAACTTTATATTACATTTTACAACTTTTTGTATCGTATAATATTTTTTATAAAATCCTTCTCTTTCCAACTGCGTCTTAATTACTATTCTTATTATAAAAAAAAACTATATTTAAAAAAATATTTTTGGTCTTTTATCCTTTAGTTGGTCATCAAATTCGCCCAACTTGTACATTTAGCCGTTCTTCATCAATGTCATTGAGATGATTTGGTTAATATTCTGGAATGTACAAAATGAAAGGAAGCTTAGAAAAGATAATTTAAAATATCGGAATTATTCTTCAATCTAATTCTCCCACAGCCTTAGCAACTAGACAGGACTAGCTTAGAGCCGTATGAGATATTCATGATTGTGTATATTTTATAGCAATTACTCTCTATATAGCTCAACGGGTGATTACCTTTAATCAACAATTACCTATGAGTAGTAGACCATGTTCTCACATATTTATCTATGATTTACTACAGTACATAATGGCAGTATTTTTAATTTATTTATAGTGTGAACGCTTTATTGTTGATTTATTGCTGGTTACCTTTATGGGTGTATATTGCTTATTATATTAATTAAGCTTTGTGTTTTTATTTATTTTAATAGTTACTATTAAAACTCATTTCCGTTCCTTCATTCCGAGAATTTCATTTTGACTTTTTCATCCAAGATTATTTAAATTTTTAAAAATGAATATTTAGTTAGCCTTCAAGCAGCATATGGCGTCGTTAAGCGTAATAAAGAATAAAAAAATAAAACACACTATACATATTAAATACATAGTAGTTTAAGACTAAGAAAATACAGTTATTAGATATTTTTCTTATTATAAAGACTAAAATTATTGTAAACAAATTGAATTATATCCGGAAGCTCTAGATATTAAATGTTTCAGCCAGGAAAATACGGAGATCCATATGCACGAATATCCCAAATTTGTGAGTGTATTAAATAAACTACTAAAAGTAATTAGTCCGGGTGGCGGTCGGTGAATGAAACAATTGAGTAGTTTCAACAGATTATTTTTAAACTATGAAAATAAACTGTTAAAACTACTCAATTGTTTCATTCACCGACCGCCACCCGGACTAATTACTTTTAGTAATTCTTAACGATCAACTAATTATATCCACTAGTATAAAATAAACGTTTTTGACAATATTTTTTGAGATTTCCTTTTTCATACTGTTGGTTCATTTGGCACATGTGATCGTGAAAATGTTCAAATTCGAATTTTCACTGGTAATAAACATTTTAAGGTGCCCTGAGTAGATTCGAAAAAAATAATTATATCATGTTATACAATGTGATTATAAATATACTAGATGAAACAATTTGAAAACAAATTCTTAAAAAAATAATATTGCTTTATTCTGAAATAATATAATCTGCCACTATCTCGGGTAATAAGCATTAGAGATAAAAGAAGTCATTCATTCCATATGTACAAAGTAAAGCAAACAAAAAATAAAATACCTCAATAACAAATTAAAAAATAAAAATGAAATAAAAGAAAATAATTATAATCTTGGCCACATTCATACCTATATACAATATTTACATACTGCCACTGGGAACTCCGAATCGAACCTCTGCACCCAGAAATGGATGCCGAGGCACAATGCCAGGAGATCCCAGCGCCTCTCAGTCAGCCGCGTCACCAATCTAGTCAGTGGAGACTGAGTGAGGGCGCTAGAGCCACACACTCTCAGGCATGAGTGGAGGAGTTGGCCATTGCCAGCACTCCAGTTGCGTATTTACAAGAGATCTCTCGGCCACTGCCGCCTCAACCTACGAGGAGGGTCGTAAGGTACTAGATAGGGATTGTGCCAGGGGATTAGGAAGGTAAGTAAGTTTCTGGTGGAAAGTTGAGAATTTGGATGGGATGAGATCGAGGACATAAGGGATCTTGAGGTCATGATGTAAGGTCTTGTATGTAACATAATAGGGAGCATTGAATATTGTTCTAAGGAATAACAAATTAAAGAAGGAAAGAGCAAACATATTTTTTCAGGTATTTTTTTTTTCAACATAAGAATAGTAATAAAGATGTGTAAAATACCGTTGAAAAGCTAAATGTTTTAGAAATAAATATGTTACCTTATATACAAAATGGGTAATGGCGAGTAATGAAGAGCGGAAGCTAAATGTAATCCTTAAATTATTTTTAACTTTTAGTCCATTTGAAACTTACTTAACTGATTTTAACAAAGAAGTGGCTTGTCGCACCAGATTTTTAAACCTGGTACTAAACTGAATATTTTTTCTCTCTTTTAGGATTAGCCCTCCTTCAATATCACTATCCCAATCAGAATTAAAATGATTTTAGAAAACAAGTAATTTTTATACATTAGTCGAAAAAAAAATTGCAACCACCTTAACTACACAGTTGATATGTAAATATGAATAAGAAACGGAAATGTGCGAGCTATCAGAAAAAAATTGGCCATATTTGCAATAGAAGCTTTGAAGGAACACAGGTTTTTTTTTTACTTAAAGGGCGTTCTGTTGATTCCTACATTTATTTTTTTGTCATATCCTCTGGTTTTATTATTTTACAAAACATACAATACATATAAGATATGTGCATATGTCACAGATATTTGTCCTTCTATTACCAGAAGGTATTCTAAGGAGGATTTCTATGTGCGCTGCATGCACTATTAACATTTCGAGGGCTAAAATTTATTATATGCAAGTTCAACAACGATTGCGCGGAGTTTTGGATAGGCGAATTAATGGGAGCATGCATTAATATAAATTATGTTTTACAGCAGTAGGACAACATTTGGCCGCATAGTTTTCGACAACTTAAAAAAATTCAAAAGCTGAAATGGTTACATTTGACCTTCTGCTACACCCAAACTATGGCCAAAGGTAAAGTCTCTAAAAAAACTAGAGTAAAAATAAAATGAAAATGAAATGCTGAAAGAAATAACTGGACTGAAGTGTAAAGATGCAGTTCGTAATTTAGTTCTTCTGCATCGTTCCAAAATGACTGTAATATTTCTTACTGGAGAGGTTGCTTCTAATGCCTACAAAACTCATAGTGTAAGACCCCATAATTATTATAGTATTATACTTAGCCTGAAATACCTAGGCGATAATAAGTCGTCGCTTAAAACAGATTATGGTATAAGAGGGATTGAAGCGAGGTGGGTCCGATATTAGGGCAGAAATAGCCATTAAAAATTACGGAGCTGTTCCGGCGGAAAAACAGCTCCCCATTTCCACGCTAGGCAGCTTGTGAAGATAACACAGAGCTCCCTCATTAGAACCAAGTGCTGTATCCAATTATAACTCCTTCCGTGGTTCCTTGGGATCTGGAGGTTATTCCGTTGCCAAGGATACGTTAGAAAATTTAAATTAAAATATTGCAAAAGTTTAAGCTTTGCTTAAGTCATGGCAACCATTTTGTTTATTTATTTAACGTCACTGTATGCTACTGTGGCTAATCGGACGATTAAAAGCTAAGCCAAGAAGGCAAATTCCTTCCACATCCAACTCTGGCAAACCAAAATACATCAAAATCCTAATTCCCCCTTACTGGAAGGAATTAGTCCGGGTGGCAATCAGTAAATGAAACGATTACTATCAACTATTTATTTTCTGCCAACGTTTTGATCCCCCTTCTGTGTCATCATCAAAAAGAATACAACGACTGTATTATAATATCATTTATATGTATGTGCTAGACAATTCAAGAAAAAACATAGAAAAAGGGGGTTATTAAAGAATTATAAAAAAATTAAACAATATTTTTTATACCATTGAGTTAGAGGATGCTAAGGCTTAATACATAAAAATAGAAATAGATGTGTAAAGAAATCGATTAATTACGTTACAGTTAGGGGAGTCAAATTAGCACACAATTAAGCAGAAACTTAATTTAGTATTGTTGACGTTTCGTCCTATATTTTAGGGCTTCTTCAGGGCGATAGTAGGAGTGAGAGCCCAACAATGACCAAATTAGGTAATAATTGCACCAGGGGTGGAGAAATGATCGCCTAGAGAAAGCTTAAAATTTAGGCTGAAACGTCGGCACTATTAAATTAAGTTTCTACTTAATTATGTGCTAATTTGACTGCACCCTAACTTCTCCTCTGTATACACACAATCAAGCATTCTCACTTCACTAATTTTCAATTACTTTAGTTTAATGATGAAAGGGCTATTATGACTAAAGATAGTGTACAAAAATATCATAATCCACATAAAATATCATATTCCTCATAAAATTAATGTTATAGTAATATTACACCCCCTTTTTGATGGTCTTGAACTGTTCTAGCACACACACACCACACACACACACACACACAATATATATATATATATATATATTATTTTTAGTGTGAGTTACTAAACACTCATTGTATTCCTTTTGTATCTTTTTAGCCTTAGTTGTTTCAGTTACTGACTACAACCTGGACTAATTCCTTCCGGTAATTGTCAACGGTCAACTAATTATATCCATTAAATTCCCTCTATTTTACTACAAATAAATTTGTTACAGAACTAGTTCTAATTTGAATATCTCCTTCGATTTCGAACTCCCTGTCCTAACAAAACCAATTGTTAGTGATCAGTCATCCTCATATTTCTCCAATGTATCCAAATGGTGTGACAACTATGGCTAATTTTTCCATATGGTATTCAAATATATTATATTCGACGTTTTTCACTTCGTCTGATAGTTGGGAATCATAACTATAGATATATAACTAGTTTTATTGCTTCAAGCCTCAATTTTAATGCAATCTAATTTTATTGTTTGCTTTGAGTGGCTTTATTGAGTAAAAATAAATTGCACGTAGATACCGATTATTACACAAATTACTCAAAAACCGCTCCGAACATCCAATCTATTACAAAAAGCCCATTTATATTACTATCATTATGCCTGTTTGAATACACGGAATTGAGTCTTATGACCTATTTGAACCATCTGATTCCTCCTGCATGTAATCCTTGGGTTCCAAAATATTCCGAATTAACTCAAATACTCCCTTTTTTGTCAGCAATAAAATCATCTTTAAATACCTCAATTTACCATCAGTATCATAGTAGAATCTATACAAATTTTAATGCGAATTTTTAGCCTTCAGACTTGTCCGAAACTGATCATTCCCACATATACCCAGTAACCTTCCAAGCCGATTAAAAAGTAGATAGCCTATTGATCTTCTAATATGTTTATCGAATTTATATCTGCTGTACCGCCGTTTATTGATTTTTTTTTTCCTTTCGTCGATTCCAATGTTAGCAAATGTAATGTTGACACTTACAGCAAAGTATTTTTATTCCCGATTCAATATCCCTTCATTCTTCCACCTCTTTTCGGAAGAGTTAGCAGAAACTATATCTCCAATTAATTTATTAGCCCGCCTGGGAGAAGACGATGCATTAAGGGAAGACACACAGAGTGGAAGGGTTGTGAACAATGACGGATTCCGGACCATTTGATGGCAGTCTGGGGCCAACTCATGTGAAAACCTTTTTGAGCAATTAGACAGGATAATTGTGATTCGCCCCCTCCCTCCATTCAGGGGGATCCAACTTTTTACTCCCTAACCCCCTAACTCCAATTTTCTTCTTCTAATAGAAAGTTCTCCAAGGGCTGTTATAGAATTTTAGTCATTTATGGCATTTTCATTAAAAAATTATAAATAAATTATTTAAAAATCTGGTGCGGGCATCACACGACTTTCACTTACCTCCGTTTTTAAAATCGATTAAAGAATTTTCAAATACAGTAAGAGATAAAAATGAGTGAAAACCATTAAAGAATAAATTAAATTAAATTTATATAGAAACATATGTTTTATTAAAAAATCTATTTTATTATTATCTAAAATAATCAGTTTTAACCGGCTTTTCACTCTTATAACTTTTACAAGTTTGTGCATTAGATCATATTTATTCTAAAAGCTTTAGCTTTCCAACAGTATATTATACGTGTATAGTACTGTTGCTTTGTTCAAAACAAAATAATTGCATTAAAAAAATATTTTTTCAGTTTTCTCCTTTAGTCAGATATCGAATTCGTTCAACTTATATATTTATGTGTTTTTCATCGGTGGTAACTAGATAATATATTTACTTTTATAAAATCTACAAAATTAAAGGTACTTAACACGAAAAAAATTTAAATGTCGGCATTTAAGCCCTGTCAGACCATTTTAATCAGAATGAAAACTACATGATATTAAAGCCCATAAAAAAAGCCTATTTTCCCATTTATATCTTTCTACAATGTGTTGTATAATGAGTTCTCTTTCTCTTACCGTTGTGTGCCGACCCATTATAATAAAACAAAATAATATAATAAAATTGTCTGATAGACTGATAGCGCAGAAGACACTGAAAGCCTGGATAGAACTAAATCGAATTAAAAACAATGAGTGGTGTGAGCAATGGCAACATGAGTGGTGTATTATTTTCACTGTGAGATAGGTCAAAGTTTGTAATCCTCTTATGTAGCTTTATTTAATCCATTGCTAATGTTAGAAAGATGGGCAAGTTAATCTGCAATCAAGAATGTATTCTCATTCCATATGCACTTATAGGTCAAATAAAAATAAGCGCTATAAATTATTTTTGACATATTTATAGAAATATAGAAGGTGTATCCTTTTCACTGTGAGCTACTGCACTTATAAATATCATGTTAGGTTGTAGGTTACATATATATTACAAGATTAATAACTTAGCAAAGCTTTTTTTATTTCACTAACTTATAAACGAAATAAATAATAAGGAAAACTATTCAGATCTTAAAAATAATCTTTAAAATGTTGCCTCCGTTTAACGAAAAATGCGCCTTAATCTACCGAAACAAATAAATCATATACAAATCAGTTATCCGTATTAGAACACGCATGTCTTACCTATCTGGATTTTAACCTGACTGAAAAACTACAGAAATCTTGAAAGAATCCGAATTTTATCTTTAATAATAGACATTCAGAACCTTAGTCATCATCCTAACCCTTTAGCGCAATCCCTATCCAGCACCACCCATCCCTACAATCCTCCTCGAAGATTGAAACGGCAGTGGCCACGAGACGTATTGTAAACATTTAAACTGGAGTTCTGACACTGGTCAGATCCTCCACTCATGTACAGTATGTTTGTGGCTACAGCGCCCTAACTCAGCCTCCACTGGCTCAGACCAGTGATGCGGCTGAGATAGAGGCGCTGGGATCTCTTGGATTCCGCTTTTTCCTCCACAAGTGGAGGGAAAAGCGCTTGCTGGGGTCCCTTTAGCAATTGTATATATTGTATATAGTTATGATTGTGTGTAAGATGTTTATTTATTTGCCAACTTTTTATTTATCTCAATAATAGGTTTTTGTTTCGATTTGTTTTGTTTTTTTACTTATTATTATTATTTTATTGTATATATATGAATTTATTTATGTTCTATTTTATGTAATTTGACTATTATTATTATTTTCTGTATATATAGTATGAATGTGGTCTCTTATCAATATTATTATTGTTCATTTTGTAACAAATTGTAATATATCTCAATAAAAAAAATAAAAATAAAATAAAATAATAGTCAATAATTATCCTCTGTACACAAAAATATCCACAATGCTTAAATAGTTACAACTCCGAAACAAAACATCTACTGAAAACACCTTAGTAAAATAAAAGATATTGGAAACCACAGTATATCTTCCCTTATATGCTGAACCTATAAGAGAACTGAACACGCATTATCAAGTTAAAACTGTATATTTAATTTAAGTTTATCTTAGTTTATATTTTATTTAATCTATTCAGGTATTTATTTTCCTATTTTATTGTGTGAAGATATTTTTTTTAATCCACAAATAAGAACAAATGTAAAGACCATTTCATAATGTGTTATTTTAAATTAAAACCTAATTGATACAATGATTCAAAGAACATACGAAATCATAACATAACCTAACCTAACACAACATTGTTGCCACGCTGCTTACTGAATCGCTCTATGACGTCGGCAAAAATTATGTAGCTAATATTTAATGTGTTTAATGACTGCTCAACAATGCTTATACTAGAATAATTTAAATTTCAATGAAAAATATGGATTATAATTAGTAAAGGTATAATATATAATGTATGTTTAACATACGTACTAGTCCATTCAATTGTCATCCTCCTACACTGGGAACTGTTCGACGACTGAAGAACATGTGGCTGTTGGAGGCGGTTATCACACGTGCTAGCCGGCGAACAGTGACATCCCTCTATTTGGGGTAATCTTGCACAAAGTGCTTCCTCGGGTAATTTTCTCCACCTTCATTACGACGAGGACGTAATGTCCACCTGCCGCCCCCACGCACCTGCGACCATTATGGGCAGCCGAGGGATCTAGAGGATCCGAATCCGTACTTCCGAAAGTGAGAGCAACCCATTTTGCGAGTGGGTTTAGCTTCTTGATTCAATTTCCGTTTGGAAAAAATTGTTGTCACTGGAACCTATGAAGGGTCCTGGGTTCATTTCTCACGTTTATAATTCAGGCGTTTTGGGGGTCTTTGGGGTTGCGGGCTCCTAGAATTATATTGAACCCGCTTCCGCAACGGCTCTAACGATTTTAAATAAACTTGCTTTATTGATGTAAAATATAATGGGTTTTTATAGGATGATGTTTTCATTCTGATTGAAATAGTCTGACAGGGCTTAAATGCGGAAAGTTTAAATTTTATTCCCCTAAACTACCTTTAATTTTGTTTATTCTATAAAAATAACCATATCATATTGTTACCATTGATAAAAATCAGGTAAATATATAAGTTGAACGAACTCGATTTCCAACGAAAGGAGAAAATTGAAAAAGTATTTTTTTAATCCATTTTTTTATTTTGAACATAAGAACAGTAATATTCATATATAATATACTGTTGGAAAGCTAAAGATTTTAGAACAAATATTATCTAATACACAAGCTTGTAAAAGTTAATAAAGAGTGATGAAAAGCCGATAAAACTAACTGATTGTTTTAGATACTAATATAATCGATTTTTTAATAAAGCACGTTTCTATAGAAATTCAATTTAATTAATTCTTTAAAGTTTCACTTATTTTTATCTATAATAGTATTTGAAAATTCTTTAATCGATTTTAAAAACGGAGGTAAGTGAAAGTCGTGTGTTGCCCGCACCAGAATTGTTTCTATTTACATGTATTATGCATAATAATAAATTATTTTGAGAAAATCAAGCATATAACTTTTATTCGTTCATAAGTATATGCCATCACCCCCTTATTTGAAAGATGTTGTCATAAAAAAATAATAAAAAAGACTCAAACAGATGAATACATTTAAAAACTGACCTTATAAATAGAGACGTAGCCAGGCCGCTGACAAGTGAAGCCAAAGGTACAGAAGGTATGTGAGAGGTTCGCGGAGTAACATACGGCACTCATCAACAATGGCGTCCAGCCGTCTGTCTCGCCTCCCTAAAAGAGAAGTGTCTTAATTTTTGTGATTTAGCAAACTCAAGGGCTCCCTTCCGATTGCCCTAATTCCCTAGCATTAGGCGGTGACCACATCCCAGTCCCGGTTGATGTTTACCTTAGCTTACAAAGGATGGTCACCAGATCGCAGTGCAACTGTTACGTCTCGTTATATCAATTACCCCAAGGAGTTGGTCTTTTCGAAAATTCCAGTTCTTTTTGTTCCCTCCCAGTCGTCATTTTCCCTAATTACCTGCGGCTTCCCTTAACAATCCTCCTTCCGTATGCTCGATCTTCCCTGAGGCGACCAATCACCTGCTTTCTCAGGCTCCTGGTGTATTTAACAGCATCCCTTCAATTTCGCCCAGCAATAAACCCGATATTTATCCCAGTCATGAAGGGTATTGGATACGTGGGAAAAAGCTTTTGTTCCCAGTAAAGGACGTGTTGCAAGGAAGAGTTGACATATGTCATGAAAGAAAAGCCACCATTACTTGTTACTGGTAAGAAAATTTCGATCATTACTGGAATTCTTAAGAACTGACCATAATTTTAAAAATCCATCCTGTAATTAAGCTTAAGATGTTATTATTATTGTTTTTGTGACAAATCGCCTGCAAGTTTCATGGTAGTCAATGCAATGTCAGGCCAATTAATGATAATCTTAGACGTCTTTGTATTTCCTTATTTGGTATACCCTTCCGTCTAAAAACCCTGAACTTCCTATTAATATTATTTTCTACTTTTACATTAGTATTCTTTAATAATGTTCCACTTATATTGTCGAATACATATGCAGAAGACTTCATCTTGGAAAGCATCTTCTTGCACAGAAATCTCATGCCAAACGTTTATAACTTTTGCTACAATACAAACTTAAAAACGTCCTATTAACAACAAAATATATCATAATATCATATACATCTCCAATAACAGGACTATTTCGACAAGCATAACTGAGCTTCAGGAATATTTTTTTTATTCCTGATTGAGTCCGAAATAAATTATTTATTTATTTGTAACATAAAGGCTTTTCAACCATAGAGGTTATTTTAGCCCTAAACTAATAATGCAGATACCAATATAATAAAAGTAATAATACATACATATATACTAATAATACATACATATTATACTAATAATAATATACATACATGATAAATAATAAAATAGCATACAAACATTATACATAATATACGAAATAATACATACAATACGAAAAAAATACATACAAATATACTAATCACAAAATACATAATAAAATAAAATACATAATACACTAAAAATACATAAATACAAACAATTATATTCGATAACTACATATAAGAAAAGAATAAAAAAAAAATAAAAAAAAAAAATAAATAAAAATAAAAAAAAATAAATAAATAAATAAATAAAAATAAAAATAAAATAATATATATATATATATATATATATATATATATATATATATATTATAATATTAAAAATAAAAAACAGGAACTTTTTTTTTTTAATTTTGGAAAATATTGATGTGTCTTTTAGATAATTCATCAGTTTGGTGGCTGACTCCTGGGTATTTTGTAATATTGTCCCAATATCATTCTCCATACCAATCCCTCTTCGCTCGGCTTCGAAGGAAAAGCAATCCAACAGTATATGTGGTACTGTGAGGAGAACCCCACAGGAGGTGCATTGAGGCGGTGATCCCCTCGCCATCAGGTAGCCGTGGGTAAGCCTTGTGTGGCCAATCCTCAGTCGAGCCAGTACCACTTCCTCCTTCCTGCACAACCGTGGGTCTGCTCGGTTGGGTTTCACTGAAGGCTCGACTACTCTAAGTTTATTCTCCCTCATAAAAAACCATGCTTTTTGCCAATGTTCTGTGGCCTTTTCTTTTATGAGGGCGATTACTTCCCGCGTTGACGCACCCGGAACAAACATACCTTCTGTTACAGCTAATTTCGCTTTGGTATCAGCTAGTTCGTTTCCTTTTATGCCACAGTGACCAGGTAACCATATAAATTCTAATCTTCTACCAACCCTCTCCAATGCATTTAATTGTGTTAATGTATCTACCACAAGTGGGTCCACAGAAAATGTATTTGTTAAAGCCTTAAGAGCCGACTTGGAATCTGTGCAGATAAATGCGTTCCCTGTGCTGCTAATGTAATCATGCACCGCGCGATTTATTGCAAGCAACTCAGCGTGATATGATGAACAAAAAGGTGGTAACGAATACATTTTTACGCCCTCCGAGATTACAGCGGAGCCCACTCCATCTGTTGTTTTGGATCCATCCGTATAAATATAGGTCCACCCGCTATGTTTCCGCTGAAATTGCAGAAATTGCAATTTCTGTTCTGATTGGCTGATTATATCTTTGCCCCTTTTGCAGTTCATACGGTGTGTTTTAGGTATTGAATGTAGCCACGGTTCTGATTGCAATAGTCGAAAGACCAGAGGCGTCGGTAAGGAATGAAGGTCAAGTTTGGATCTGTGTACAGAGCATCTTTCTGGTAGTGAAAGTTTCAATTGGTTAATTTGTTGGTTCATTTCTGACTGGCCGAACAAATTATTTAATGGGTGATTTGGTCGAGATAGAACTTTAACGTAATACGCTAAGTCTAGAATCTGTCTCCGTATACTCAGAGGCATTACACCAGCTTCAACTTCAAGACTCGCGGTGGGATTTGAGCGGAAAGCGCCCGTGGCTATGCGAAGAGCTGTGTTTTGAACCGGCTCAAGCATCTCTAGCGTTCTTTTGCTCGCGGAGCCGTATGCTGTACAAGCATATTCCAATTTGGGACGTATAAGAGTCAAATATAATCGGATTAAGCTGATTCTGTCCGCTCCCCAGTTATAATTATTAGCAATTTTTAAAACATTTAAAGCCTGAAAACAATTTGACCTAACTTGTTTAATATGAGAAGTCCACCTAAGAGAGCGGTCTAAAATTACACCGAGATATTTTACGCTTGTCCGATATGGTAATTCTTCCCCCCTGATTTTAACGTTTTCGACAGTAAAATTTCGCTTTCTTGTAAATAGTATCGCCTGAGATTTGGGGACAGATATTCTAAAGCCGTGGTTGTCTAGCCAAGAAGTAATGTTTAATAAAGACTCCTGTAAAATATTGCGCATATGAGTTGGATCCTTACCCTTTACATACACCACAACATCGTCAGCATACATCAAGGCTGTAGCTGGGAGCTTTAGGGCTGTGGAAACTCCATCTATGACCAGGCTGAATAAGATTGGGCTTAGAACGCTTCCTTGTGGGACGCCGCTAGACTGCTCAAATATCCTTGATAGAACACTGCCGGATTTTATGTAAAACGTTCTATTACTTAGGAAGTTCGAAATGAATTGAAATAGTTGACCATAAATCCCAATTTCCGATAATTTTCCCAAAATATTAGTTTTGTTTACTGAGTTAAACGCATTTTCGATATCCAAGAAAACGGCTAGAAGGGATTCTTTTGATCTAAATGATCCTAAAACTTCAGTTTCCAGCTTTATTAAATTATCCGATGTTGATCTACCAGACCGAATGCCACTTTGCCAAACGTTTAGTAAATTGTTCCTTTCGATAAACCATTTTAAACGATTCGCAACCATTCGTTCCAATAGCTTAAAAAGGCAACTAGTGAGTGCGATCGGACGGTAACTAGAAGTTAATTCTTTAGGCTTACCTTTTTTAAGGATTGGTATAATTTCCGACTTGTGCCAATCGTCGGGGAAGAAGGTGGAGGAGTAAGCCTTGTTTAGAAATTTATGAATTTGAATTTTGTTGTAATATGAGAGATTTTTCAACATACTGTACGTTATTTTATCAGGTCCCGGAGAGCATTCCTTACATGATATTAAGGCTCGGCTGAATTCTAAGTATGAAAAAGGAAGGTTCAAAGTCTCAACTTGGACGCCCACCCGAACTGAATCATTTGTCGATGTCGCTAAGTGTTCATCAGGTAGTGATGAAAATGTCAAGCTGAAATATTCTCCAATGGCATTGACTATAGCCACAGGATCCGTGATAAAAGCATTATTTTTTTTGAGCACGTTTAGGGAGACAGGTGGTTTTCGACCCATTATTTTCCGTACTATATCCCAAACTTCGGTAACCGGAGTGTTAATATTTATTTTGGATACGAACTCCCGCCAGCAGATTTTTTTATTTTGTTTTACAATATAACGTGCATGTTTTCGAGCTGTGACATATTTTTCAAAATTTTCAGAACTCGGTTTATTTTTAAATTTTCGGAGCGCTCTTTTTCTATTGTTTATAGCTATAGAGCAATCTTTAGTCCACCAAGAGACAGAGATCCCCCTATTATTTGGCCTACTTTTGGGAATTGAGCAATCAGCTGCGTAAATAATGGTTTGCTTGATCATATCATATTGTGTTACTAAATCGTTTTCATGAAACTGCAGGGAGTAAAAGTCTGCCAAAGATCGATAGTGATCCCAGTCGGCACGCTTTATAAGCCATCGCGAGGGGGGCAACATGGTTGGAACTCTATCAAGGTAGTCAATTTTAATTGGGTAATGATCACTACCATATGTATCATTCATTGTGCGCCATCCTAATTTTGAAGATATATTTGGGGTTGTTAAAGACAGATCAATACTGGATAATGTGCCAGTCCGAGGACATATATATAAGTGTGGGATAAGTCATTTAAAATAATTAAATTTTTGGCATCTATGAAAGCCTCTACAAGCTTCCCTCCATTATCAGATTGTGAGGCACCCCAGAGAGGGCTGTGACAGTTGAAGTCACCAAGCCAAAGCACTGGTGCTGGAAGTTCGTCGCTTAGGTCATGTAATGCGCTGGTCGGAAAATTATTAGCAGGGGGTATATATATACAACATATAGTCATAGGAAGAGGCGCCAAGATCCGTACGGCTACAGCTTGTAGGGTAGATCTTAATGGGAGATGGAAGCAGGGGACATCATGAGCCGCCAATACAGCTACTCCACCGCATGCTTTTTTCCCTTCTGTGTAGTCTTTTCGGAAGATTTAAAAATTTCTAAATTTCGCACTATGTTTGGGCAGTAAGTGTGTTTCTTGCAAACAAATTATGTTGGTTTTACATTCCCGCACTACGATTTCCAAATCATCTTTGTGATGAAGAAACCCTCGTATATTCCATTGGAGTACATTCATAAGTAGGCGAGGAGAAATATGCACAACTTGTTAACTTATTGTTTACTGAGGTGTAGTTAATTTTTGTTTGGTCTTCCCTCGTGTCCGCTGTTGTTGCGGGGGCGAGGCTTTGTTTACCTGAGCTGATTTAGAAATTTCTTTTATAATTGAGTTGGATATCAAACTTTGTGACGAAGAATCTTTATTAATTTCATTTAATGGATGCCCGTTATGTATTAACTTTTCGAGATTAGATGTTTCGGGAGATATATTTTTTATTTTATCATCTGGTGTAGTAGCCGATATTAAAAACCACTTATTCACCTTAACCAACTACTTCGTGACCTTTTAACCTAAACTATTCCCTACAATCCTCTGAGGCGTCTAAAAAGATCTCTAATTTATAATACTATATTACTATAATTTCGGTCGTATTTCCTTTATTCATCTGTAATAGTGAAATATCAAAAAACCTGTATTTTCAACAGTCACAAGTAGGTTGAAACATTTTTTTTTTTTTTTTAACACAATTATATTTTTTTTACTTTATTCTTTCATTGCTTATTATGATATATACTGTCACTGCTGTTTGGATTTAAAGAAAGTTTATATAATATTAACAGATGTTCAGAATTTTCCCTTTCTCTAGAACAGATCAAAACCGTCCTAATTAATGATAAAAATAAAGGAAGGCTCAATGAATAGTTCCCTTGGTTATAAAACATTTATCGCACAGATTAATTAAAATATAGGTTTAGGATGCAGGGGCATAGGTTCCATAATTTGCTAAAGAAACCACTGGAGGAAAAGAAAGAAAAAAAAGAAGAAAAATAATAAATTAAAAAAATCATGGGGGTTGAACTAGCCAAAAGAGGTAAAACACACCTTAAAATACTAATCTTTAAAAGGTAGCATATTTTGATTCTAGGCAGCAAACAACATTTATTTTTTTTATTGAGGCGACAACCACCGTTTGCACCGTTAGACACAGGTTAGATGATTATAGGAGTAGAGGGAGAGTATAGTTTAGATCTGAGAGTAAAGATGGTGTGACTTTAGGAAGCGAATGATGTTAGTTATATGAGGAGAGGAATCAGAGAGAAGAAGCAACAGATCGGTGGGGAGGTTAAAAAGAATACGTGAAGCGGTATATTGTCGCCATTCTGTGAGGATGTGGAGTATTGAAAGAGGAACCTGACATTGTCTTGATGGGGTATAGCTGCTCCAAACTCTGACGGAAAGGCTGAATCGCGTCGTGGACCCGAGAGGGAAGAGTGGGCATCAGTGGCCGTTCCCGCAGAAAGAAGAAATTGAGGTTTTAGTGGGTGATGAGGGTTGGCGAGAACTTTAAGGAAATATTTAACCTCTATTTGTCGTCGGCGATAATGGGATGGTAACACCCCGGCTACGCCGAAGAGAATGATAATGTAGCTGGAACGAAAAGCGCCGATGGCTGTCCTCAGTCCTGTAGTAACGATCAATAATGTGTTTATATTCCAAAAAGAGATTAGTTAAGGTACTTTTATACATCAGTTTCAACTGAGATTCCTTATCTTGAAGTGGTATTTTGCTTGCTCAAATTGAAAGAGACAAAAATTCATTTTCTTCTTTTAATGATTTTTTATTTCCGAATAGGAAAATTTCCCAGCGATGGTGCCATCGTCCACAAGTCGGTTTGCTAGATTCAGAACCGGAAATTTTGACTTGGAAGACGCAAAGCTCGGGTCGTCCCTAAACTGTTGATGATGATCAAATTCAAGCATTGATCACAGACACGGATATCGCTATATATAATTGATTAAAAATATTTACAAGAATCTGGAATCACCAGTAAAAAAACGCTATGAACTTATTTTACAACTCAATATTAATAAATAGCATGATGCACTTTTTTTTTTTTCATTCATTAGAGACACCATTCATTGGCAGCACTCTAAAAATATTCTAAACAAGGTCTTGGGGCCATCTTCTTTTCAGACTCCTCGGTGGATTATCAGGTATTGAAGAGGAAAAAAGAATGGAAAAAAGTTGATTAGAGTGGGAATGGAGTTTTTCATGGAATGAATGATACCTTGTTCAGGCTAAATCAGTAGCATATGAAACATTAAGGTTTTTATGGAAGTTTATTCGTGACAAATTATGGAGCATTGAGGATTTTACGAAGGATTTTGGATTGTAAGGATTGAATACTTGAGGAATTCGATGGTTTATAGAACCCTCATAGCTCTACTCCGTAAGTCCAGATTGTTCTTAAGATAGTTACCGTTTAGTTAGATTACCGTTTATCCAGTAAGTGTTGAAGTAGCCGAAAACGGTGACATTTTTTTTTTTTTTTTTTTACTTAATTTTATTGGTTCTCAAGGATTGAATCATTGAGGAATCGATGGTTCATTAAACCCTCATAGCTCTACTCCGTAAGTCCAGATTGTTCTTAAGATTGTTACCGTTTAGTTAGATTACCATTTATCCAGTAAGTGTTGAAGTAGCCGAAAACGGTGACATTTTTTTTTTTTTTTTTTTTACTTAATTTTATTGGTTCTCCTAAATATTTCAGAAGAAGGATCTGTTACCAATCTATGCCCCACCCATGTCCATACACTCCAAAAAGAAAAAAAAAATCATTGCTTTGAATCAGCTTCATTATAATGCATGGATACATATGTATGTGTGAACGGACGGTAAGGTAATTCCTCACACCACGCGACTTCTCACTGACTGGGCTCATCTTCCTCAAAGAGTTCATTGAAGCCTAATCATCGGCGGCGATTACTCCCAACGTCGGGACCGAGGCGCCTTTGTCGGTTGGGGAAACAGGCGGCGGGGGTCCAGGATCATCCGATGAACCGGAGGGACGCGTGCCTTCCCAGGCGCCACGGGGCGTCTCCATTCGGAGTCATCCCACTCACATCACGGCATTATTCAAGAGATCCTACCTTTGAATAATCCTACAATGGACATTAGCAAGTCTATTCAGATTGATCAAAAACAAAATGTAGAGACATTAATTCCATTAGGGAGGATTCTCTTATAGTCTAACTTCTATCGTATATCTGTTCCTAATTATTCAATCCTAGGATCTTTGAAATACTACCAATGCTTGAGAGAAATAAAAATCAGTCGAAACTCCATAATAGGTCAATATATCGTATTTATTTTTTAATCACAATTTTGTGTAGTTACTTGGGAATCTTTTCTAAATTCCAGACAATTCTAATAATATTTTTTGTGAATAATACAACTTGCCTTTTATTTCCCAAAGTGTAAAATTAAATAAAAAATTCAATATATGATTATATTAATTTACAAAGGAAAGTAGTATTAGATTTAACAATTAGTACACAATAATATTTAAAATAAAATAAAACATTAATAACACAAAATAAATGAAGTAAATAATATTAAATATAATAAATTTAAAATAAACTTTTATTCAAAATAAGAGAATTGCCTATGCTGCCAATCTTTGGTCAGTGATTCGAAGTCAATGTTTTTAATAAATTTAAGTAAGTCTGTTTTGAATTTAGAAAACAAATTTTGTTCCGTCTCGGGCCAGTTTCTGTTTTTAAGTGTTATATTTTTAATTAAATTAAATCTTTGTCTGTCAAATATTTTGCAATCATAAAGTATATGTTTAAAATTATGAATGTGTCCGTCTTCGTCACATAAGTCTGTTTGTATTAGTCTGTTTTGTCCTGTGATTAGTTGTGTTAGTTTATAATTATTCCTGTGTACAGTTGCGTAGTCGTGTAATGTTATGTGTTATAATTTCATATCGATAAACAAAAATCGAAACTACCTCTAGGGACCATGAATTCGAATTATCAGTGTTTACATTATTTATATTTGATCTAAAATGGTTATTCAACAAGTGTTTAAATAAGAACATTCCCTAAATATAACAAATTCTATTTATGGTTTTAAATATTCTAATGGCCCAATCCTCTACACGGTGTATACAGCTGATATCCCTATCCATCCAAGCACTTTCCTTTCTACTTACGCTGATGACACATGTGTGCTATCCGTAAATAATGATCCTATTGTTGCTTCCCAAGTCCTACAGAACAATTTATCCGCCATTGCAGAATGGTGTCACAATTGGAGAATCAAAATGAATCCTAATAAATCCCACCAAATCACCTTCACTCTACGACGTAAACCTATGACTTCCTGTCCAGTTGTTTCATTTAATCATACCCCACTCATCACTGTAGAACAAATACGATACCTTGGACTTCATCTTGACAAACGTCTTACATGGAATCCTCATACAAGACTTAAACGACAGGAAACTGCTCGTAGATATCGACTATTAAAACACTTACTTGACAAACGATCAAAACTCCCTCTTTACTTCAAAAAACTCATTTACACAACCATTATTAGACCTATCTGGACTTATAGCATAGAGCTATGGGGCTCCACTAAACCATCGAATTCCTTCCGCATCCAATCCTTGCAATCCAAAATCCTTCGTCAAATCCTAGACGCTCCTTACTTTGTTACCAACAAACTCATCCATAGAGACCTGAATATCCCACTAGTTACAGAAATCGCTCAAAAAAGATACACCTCCTTTCATTCCAAATTACCCACCCATACAAACCCGCTTGTCCGCATCCTCTCATCGACATATATTCCCGATAATCCTCTGAGGTGTCTGAAAAGACGGTGGCCTCGAGACCTGCTGAACAAATAATCATTGAAGTGCTACCGCTGGGTAGATTCTTCTCATGTCTTTTTCAAGCCAATTGTCTGTTTTTAGCACATTTACTTATTGTACTATGTAAATTGTACAGTTGTAAATATAAAAAAAAAAATATATATATATATTCTGAAGTTTTTGTTAGCGAATAAAATATGATCTATCAGAACTAACATATGTAATTAATATATTATTAAAGTCTACAATGTTATTATAGCTAATAAATAGATAAATAATGATAATTAGGTTGTTATTATTAGATAAGTTCACAATTGATTTCCAATCAGCAAGCGTTAAAGAATTCCAGATAGTACAATATATAAGTAAATACGCTAATAAAAACAAGACATAAAAAATATTGTCAGACCTTGGTACCTAGTGATTTGCAAAAGTAATACCTGTTGAATATAAGTTAAATAAAAAAAATTAAATTAAAATTGAATCGGAAATCTCATGTTAACTATTCTGGAACTGATCTAAAATCTGTATGACACCTTATTAAAGAAATTTCCAAGATAATAAAATTTCGAAAATTCAAAATTAATTCATACATTTTCAAATGGGTCTCACAAAGCTGCTGGTTCATAACTGGCGAATAGCCTTAAAATTTGTTAAAAAGAGTAAAAAATCCTTGTTATGCAGTCTTTTGTGCGATGTCAGGTACTAGTTAAAGATCTTCCTCAAAGTCTAAGATCCTATCATTATTAAACCTGTATAGGAAAAATAAAAGGACTCCCACTCCAGCATCGTACGATTAGTGACAGTCGCATGAGTGATGGTGATTGAATAAACATACAAAAGGGTCTAACTCATCTAAGAGGTACAAGATTCATTGCAGGGTCAAATCTTTTTATCAATATTGATTATTAATAGTATAAAAAAAGTAAACTTACGCTCAAGGGAAAAAAAAAAGAACTGTAGGACCAAGCAGATTCATAAGTCAAGATTTTTAAACTTGATTAATTGGAAAAACGCCATCGATGTATGCCTCTTGTATCTTGTACTGAAGAATCCTCTACAACCCTAATCTTATCAATGGCCCATTACAGAGACAAGTTGCCCATTGTTGGAAGCTTAACTCGCTGGTTGGATGCTAACCATATGGGTTAGCGCATAATGGGCTATATGGGCATATTGATTGGAACAGGTCGACATGTGTCCAATTGTTTCAGAGCACGGACCCATCTGCGGGCTCTCCGGCAACTGTTCTTCCTCGGACTATTCAAAGAGAGTTCTTTTGTTTCAGGAGTGCGCTCTCCTCCCAATGCTCTGGAAGAGAGAGAAGTGCAAGAGGCTATGTCCTTTCCTTGTTGGCTAGCTGGTCTTCTATCGCTGCTATCGAAATTGATAATAAAAAAAAATCGATTGAACTTAAAACGTACACAAAAATATGTCTATAACATGAACTGAAGGTACAAACCTACAACCAAGAGCGATACAAGAGGATTTCAGGAGGGGACGACATGGATTGATTGTCTGTAACATGTATTTTTGTTTCTTAAGGTAATATTTTATCGTAGATTGAAAGGGTCGCCCACAACCCTTACTACACGTCAGACAATGCAGCCATGACTTATTATTATTTGTCTAAAATCTTTAGCTCTCAAACAATTTATTTTACATCTATATTACTGTTGTGTTCAAAAACACCAAAGTTGCATTAAAAAAACTTAAATTTATACTCACTTCTCCTTTAGTTGTATATCGAATCGGTTCAACTTATATAATTACCTTTTTTTTTTATCAAAATTAAAGGTACTTTAGAGAAAGAAAATTTAAAATATCGGCATTCAAGCCCTATCAAACTATTTCCATCAGAATGAAACTTACGTGATATAAAAGCCCATTAAATGTTGCATCGATAAAGCGAGTTTAATCAAAATCCGTTTTTGAAAAAAACTGTAAAAAGGTGCAAAAATAAAATTCATATGTCAGTATATATATGTATTTATTTTTTTGCTGGGTGAGCAATATTCAAATATTTTATATTTAAAGTTAAATTTTTCTGACATTAAACATTCATTAATTTACTAAATTAAATAGACTAAATAGACAGGAAACTAAATTTAATTGGATGGTTTAAAAAACAATCGTTTTTTTCATGAATTCCTACTCATTCTTAAGATTTAGAATTATTAAAAAAAAAAAAAAGTTATTGCACTTCCGATTTTAGTGGAAATGTTGCTGTAACATCAGGGGGGTATATATTTTTAAAATGTGTAATTCTGTGTAGTAAGTCTTTTCGTTTTCCTTACTATATATTTCATATTTAGGTAAGTGAAAGTAAAAAAGAAGAATTCAGGAAATTTTTGAGCAATTTTTTTAAAAAACAATTTACGTTATTATTTTGGCATTAAAACCTATAAGTTTCATGTTATAGAAGATGTTATAGTGTGCTTCTGGTTTCGATAATATATACTTATCTATCTATCTAATAATCTATATATAATTAAATATGCACGATTTTGTGAATTTAGGGGAAAGAGGTTCTTGTCATTGTACCGATAAAAGGAAAGAACAGTTAGTTCACTGATTAGGTTCGTCAAAGAATGTTCTCTGCTCCCGAAACTATAAGAAAAAAAAATAATAATAGTAATAATAAAAAAAAAAAAAAAAATTGGAATAAATTCACTAATTCAGAATGTGTAAAAAAAAAAAAAAAAAAATAAACAATAAAAAAAATAGAAGGAAAAATAAATAAATAAAAAGAGTAAAACAAATCTGTTACTACAAATTTATTCGGTGCTAATAACCAAGAGGTTGAGCACCTATTCCAATACCCTAATCCTAACCCTAGAAGGAAAGGGTTCGTGTTTTATACATTAACTCCGAATTACCTATTGGAAGTGTAGGTATTTCGTTGGTATTTATTTTCTTTTATATTTTTATTTTCGGAATCATATTATGATTTCTTTCGATTTATAATAAAAAGAGCTAAATGAGAGATGTGCTTCAAACTTTTAAAAGACGAGGTTACTCACCTTTCCCCAGCTTCCGCGCCGCCAGACACCGAGCTCCGACTGACAAACTGAGGATATCAACTACACAAGAGACGGAGGCTAATGATTCCTTTGATGGAGATGTTGACAATGGTAACGGGAAACAAGATACAAACAGGTAGCCGATTTGGCAAGCACACCGGGCGGAGGAGATAATTGGTCCAAATTGGCGGGGCCTGATTGGGGGTTATTCATGACGAACTGCATTGTCCGTTGCCGTGGCTACCTGACGCCCTCTCTAATCAGCCCACAATCAAAGACCATTGTCGAGCCGCCTCCCCCAGGACCTCCTAAGCAGTGAGGATCCAGCTCAGTCCTCGCCCTTCGACAATATCTAGTCATTATAGGCCTCCCGCCGTAATCAGTGGCATCATGGCTGCATTGTGTCTTAGGGAGGGCCAACCTTCTAATCTGTGTCTGCGTTAAACCATCACCTAAAGAAACAAAAGTACATGTTAAACTAATTTAGTTACCGACAAACGAAAAGAGCACATCGATAAATCCAACCTATGCAGGTCTTCTCCAAGGTTCTACCTTAGCCCCACTTTGTACTTAATATCCACATTTGACTAACCAACAAACGATAACATCAACCTGTATACAATGCCGGTCAAATGTAAATTACCTATGATTTAGGTCGATAAATCATGAACAACCTATATAATTACCCAAATAAAATATAGGTATCTTTTTATTATTTGTATTTATAAACAAATTTCCTAATTAGGAATAAGGAATGTTTGTGAATATCAAAATAACAAGGAATTATTTTATTAAGTTTAATCATATCCCGCGCGTCCCAGTTGAACAGATTCGCGAAATAGGACTCTTACTTGACAAGCGTCTAGCATGGAATCCGCACACTAGAGTGAAACGACAAGAAACTGCGCGCCGCTTTCGGTTCCTTCAACACTTACTAGACAGACGCTCTAACCTTGCACTCAACTACAAAATGCTCATCTACATGACCATCATAAAGCCTATCTTGTCTTACGTAGTTGAGCTTTGGGGTTCTACTAAACCATCAAATTCATCCCTTACCCAATCCTTACACTCCAAAATCCTTCGAAAAATCCATAACGCTCCTTACTTTGTCACGAATAAGCTCATCCATACAGACCTCAATTTTCCACACGTTGCTGATTTGGCCCGAAACAGGTATCATTCCTTCCATGACAAACTTCACTCCTACTCTTACCCACTAGTTTCAATCCTTGCTTCCTCTTAGACCTTCTCGTTTACATTACTTATTGGAGTCCTGGGAATGGGCAGTTTCTCTTCTTGTCTTTTTCATATGTTTTATCTAACAGCTAATTTACTATATGTATTTACTAATACAGTTGTAAATATCAATAAATAAAAATAACAATAATACAATTTAATTATTACTGAAACTTCCAAAGTGATAAGTATAAACAACGTAATTTTTGTGTCTGGGGGTTTATTTACAGTCTAGTAATCCTCAAAGGGGGAAATGGAGAAAATAAGTTTTATTTTTAGTTTAATTGATTTCTCGACTGCCAAAGTTGTAAGAAGTTCACTGCAGATATGTTTCATTTTGATCGTCCGAGAAGTCTGTGTTAAATGATAAAGTTATTCTTTGATGTATCGATATGACCAATGAATCTCAAAAAAATAAAATTATTAATGTCTTAATTCCCTTGTGAGCACTAAACTATAGGTAAAAGTAATTTACCAACGCTATCCAATTTTTTCCATTGATGAACTCTATCTATCCTTTGATCCTATTATATATACCTAGATTTCAAAAATTTTATTCTTTATTTAGATAATTTCAAACAGGCAGCCAGATAGTTATAGAGATCTAGTATTGTGGAGTATCTTTCGTTGTTGTTGTTTTAATTATAAGACCAAAAAACTGCTAATGGTTATTATCGCCCTCATTTCCTTACAAAACGGATTACTTATTAATTTTTAATTATTTAAAAAATAAAACAAAAATATACCGTAAAATGGGGTGAATAAGAACAGTGAGGTGAAAGGGAACAAAACTTCAATATGATTTCAAAGTTGCATGAAAGCCACTTACTTTACCGTACAGGAATTAATGTTGTTGTTATTGGTTGGCCACTCTGTAAATAATTCGATTGTATGGTTTTGTTTTGTTGATAGTACATTGGACTTATCGGTACAACCTCTAAAAAATTGTACTAGTTTCTATGATTTTTTCTCTCCCACAAACTTAACCTTTAAGTATGAAATTGTTATTTATATAGCTTATTTAGTATCTTTGTACTGTTCTTCAAGTTGTCTTCTTGCATAAAAATCTAAGGATACATCCAAAAAATTGGAGGATACATCGGTTTGTTTTAGAAAAGTATCAAGCAAAGTTATAGGTTTGTTCTAACTAAAGATGAAGTTTATTTTAGCCCTATTGAAGTTGAAAGAGCGAATCGGATCATCTAAAACTGCCAAATTTTTAGGGGTCTGTTTCGTTTATCAATGATCTGAGTGCATACATCATTTACTGACATTTCTTTTTCTTCCAACAGAAGCTTGATGCATTAGTACTTTTTTAGAATATTAGAGACCTAATTTCTAGAATAAAGTGACCTGATTTCTATTTTTAAAAGATTTCATTTAGAAAAAGTAGTTTAAAGTGATCTTATTCCCCCCACACGTTGTAAATGGGAAAAGTATAACATTTTCAATGTCGTTCCTATTCAACCCTACTGTAGGGTGAATGGCAACTATAATATATATTTTTGTTTTTAAAAACTGCTATTCAAAAACAAACACCCAGTATTATTACATATTTAATAGGGGGGATGGGTACCCAATATTTGATGTATTGTTCAATTAATTGAGATAAACAATACATTTTTTTATATTGCTCAAGATACCAAAGCGTGTTCCTATTCACGCCATTTTATGGTACATTTTTTTTTTTTTTTTTTTTTTTTTTTTTATTCATTGAGCAATATTACAATCTGTCCAATTCAGGACATTTTTAATAGTGATAACGTACAACATTCATACTACATTCACACGATATATACAAAACTATAAATTTATATAATAATAATAATAAAATATACATATATACAAAATAAAATCAATAAAAATATATACAATAGTCACTCATACCTATATACAATTCACAAGCATACAGCACGTGAGTGGAGAATCTAGCCAATGCTAGAACTCCAATATACATGTTATAAGAGGTCACGAGGCCACTGCCGTTTCAACCTTCTAGGTGGGTTGTATGGATGGGTGGGGCTGGATAGGGATTGAGCTAGAGGATTAGGATGATGAATGAGATTCTGGTGGAATTTGGAAAATTTGGATGGAATCAAGTCTGAAATAAAAGGAACATTAAGGTCGTGGTGCAAGGTATAGTTGGAAACATAATAAGGAGCATTTACTATTGTACGGAGGACTTTGGATTGAAAGGATTGAATGCGTTTGATGTTAGTGCGTTTAGCTGTCCCCCACAGTTCAAGTCCGTAGGTCCAGATGGGCTTCAGTATTGTCCTGTAGATTAATAATTTATTGTCAACTGTAAGTTCAGATTTTCTGTTGAGTAGTCGGTATAACTGTCCGAATCGTCTGTTGAGTTCTTGTCTTTTAAGTCTTGTATGTGGGTTCCAAGTCAATCTTTTGTCTAATAGTAAGCCAAGATACCGGACTGTATCTGAAGGAGGAATTGGAATGGAATTGAAGTAAACTGGCGGACAGGAGTTTCGTCGAAGAGTGAAGGTTACGTGTTTGCATTTGGCTTCGTTCACCTTAATGCGCCAAGCATTACACCAGTCTTCGATAAGAGAAAGGTGTCTTTGCAGGTTTAAAGATGCTGTTTCAGGATTGGAACTGGATGATAGGATGGCGGTGTCGTCTGCAAAAGTTGCCAGAAAGGTATCAGGATGTGTAGGAATATCAGCAGTGTAAAGGATGTAGAGGACGGGTCCCAAGACGCTGCCTTGAGGAACACCGGCCTCAACGGGATAAAGGTTAGAAAATTCTACACCACAGCGAACACGGAAGGAACGGTTTGAGAGATAGGATCGGAGAATGAGGTATAGAGACTGGGGTAAATGGGTTTTCAGCTTGAAGAGTAATCCAGTGTGCCATACCCGGTCAAAAGCTTGCGCAATGTCCAGAAACGCACCAGAACAATACTCTTTGCATTCAAGAGCTGAGGAAATATGGTCTACAACTCGGAGCCCCTGTTGAACTGTGGAATGCTGAGGACGGAATCCAAAACTGATGGGAAGGAAGATTTTGAGATTCTAATATGGGTAGGATACGTTTAAGAAGAAGCCTTTCGAAGATTTTTGAGAGGATGGGGAGTAGACTAATAGGCCTGTAGGATGAAGTGTTGTTGGAAGGTTTGCCTGGTTTTAGAAAAAGAATGATAGTGGAATGTTTCCATAACAGAGGAAAATAGGTGGTGCGTAGGATGCAGTTGTAAATATAAGTAAGGAATATAATAGCTTTCTGCGGAAGTTGTCGGAGGATCTGGGGAGTAAGGAGATCGTGTCCAGGAGATTTACGGAGGGTAAGATTTTGGAGAAGATATTTGACCTCAGAGGGATTAATAGCTTTAGGAGGTAAGGAAAGTGGAATTGGTGACACAAGAAAGTCTTGCACTGTTGTGGTGTGATCGGCGTGGGATTCCGGGTGAGGAGTGAAAACTTTGGAGAGGTGTGTGGCGAATTCCTCGGCTTTATCTTCATCAGACGCAGCCCAGGAGTCATCACCACGTCGGAGAGGATGGGAAACTTGATGGTATTTTAGGATCTTTTTCGTGACATTCCACAGGGAATTATCACGAGCTGATAGAGAGGAGAGGTAGGAATTAAAGGACTGGGAACGGAAGGTCGCCAACTCCCTTTTCAATTGTCTACAATAGAAGTTATAGAAGCGGCGATCTGTTGGGTGTCGGGTGCGCTGCCATAATGATCTTGCTCGGCGTTTGGTATGGATGAGGTCTATTATATGTTGTGGAAAATGATTTTGGTGAGGATTTATATTGGGGTGTTTAGGAGAGGAGGCAGTCCAGACAGCTTGTTGGATGGCGGTGGTAAAGGAATAGACGGAATTATCTAGGTCATCTGGGGTTTTGAGGGTTACTCTGAGGTCAATATTATCGGTCAGGATTTGGCGGAAAACGTTCCAGTTGACAGGGCCTCGGATGAATGATGGTGGAATGGGTTTTGGAATTGGAGTGAGAGATACTTTTAGGATCAGTGGACTATGGTCTGAGGATAGTTCATCAAGGCGAGTTACAGAAAAGTTGAGGGAGCCTAATCCGCTGTGGATAAAGAAGTCGAGGATGTCAGGATTGCGGTTAGGATCGGTTGGCCAGTAGGTAGGGGAGTCAGGAGGCAGGATATTAAAATTTCGGTAGTTGAGTGCAGACAGCAAATTTCGTCCCCGAGAATTCGTGGTTCTGGAACCCCACTGCTGATGCTTGGCGTTTAAGTCTGCACCAGAATGAAACGATTTCCTAAGGAATCCAGGAAGGATACAAATTCGGAATTGGAAATGGAATGTTTAGGAGGGCAGTATGCAGATGTGAGGGTTACCGGAAAGGAAAAAGTCTTGATTACTATGGCTGTGGCTTGTAGGAAATCATAGGTGGGAAGTGGGAGTAAATGATGAGAGAGGGATTGGTGGACAATGATAGCAGAACCGGCATGGGCTTTGCCGTCTGGGTGGTCAGTACGGTATGTGATGTATTGCGGTATTTTGAAGTACTGTTTAGTCGTTAGTCTTGTTTCAGTTATAAGTGCAACATCGATTGTTTTGTCTTGCAACAACGCTGTCAGTTCGTCAGTATGATTTCTAACACCATTCGCATTCCAAAGGAGAATGGATAAGGAGTTAGGTGAATTCATTTAAGGATTTTTCAAGGCAGGGATTAGATTTGATACTAGATTTGTAAGGAGTGATATAAGCGGCATAACAAGAGATTTGATTTCGGAGATGAACGATGTCATTAGACTGGTAAGATCTGTGACGTTTGATGGTGGAGGGATATGAGAAATTTGATGTTGAGGAGTTTTTTGAAGATTAGGTAAACTTTGAGGGATAGATTGTTGTACAATAGATTGAGGAAGTTGAGGAAAAAGTTGTTCTGGCAGTGCCTCGACTTCATGATTCTGGTTTCCACCTCCAAGCAAGTGGGCAAATGATACGTTAGAATTTACAAGTTTAGATGGTTCTCTTCTGCTTCTGGTTGGTACAGCTGTTTCATTCGGATCCTGGGGTTTTTGGTATCTGGTTCTGAGTTTCTTGTAGATTTCACATCCCTTGTAGTTAGCCGGGTGGTCCTTGAGGCACAGAGCACATACAGCGGGTGTAGATCTTGATCTTGTACATTCTTCTGTTTTATGCTGTTCACCGCATTTCACACAGCGTGGTATGTGATGGCAATAACTTTTGGTATGACCATATGCCTGACAGTTATGACACTGAACTATTTCCCTCTTTGTGTAAGGTTTTTCAACTTTTACACGGGTATAGTACAGTCTACTGAGGTCATAGATTTTTTCGACTCCTGCTGATGGTTCCAAGTCCACGAAGAATAGAGGCAGTGGACTTTTATCTTTTAGAACGTTGGTGACTTGCCTCACTTGGAATCCTAATTCTTTGAGTTCTTCTTTGATAGCTTCAACGGGTGTTGAGGAATGTAGGTTTCTGATTACGACCCTTAATGCTCTCTCCTGGCGCAGCTGATAAGTATGAAAGTCAGCTTTAGTCTCAGTCAGATATTTTACAATCTTTCTGTAGGTTTCAGCAGTAGTCGGAGATATTTTAGTATCATTGGTTCTACTTATACAATAATAACTATTAGGATCAGTTACTTTGTTTAAATGCGCACACATCAGTTTAAAATTTTTAATATTTTTAACAAATATTGGTGGAGGTAGTGGTTCCCTGGGTATAGGAGAAGATTCCATGGTTTCTTTTTCATTTTGGAGGATCTCAAATGGATTCGGTGTAAAAAACGGGGATTCATCAGTTATTCCTTGTGATGATGTGCTGGGCTGTGGTTCAGATCCTAATGAGGTAGCTGACGCGGTTGCAGGTGGAATTATTTTTTTATTTTGTTCACGGCGGGGTCTTTGTTTTGTAGGAGACGAGTTAGAACCTGCAGATCTAGATCTTTTACTTGCAGACTTTGAGGACATGACTTGATGAAAATATCTCATTGATTAAGAAAATAATAATAATAAATAAATAATGAGATAAGAATTGAAGATAAAAGAAAGATAAGTTAACGAAAAGCAAGCCCGAGCTTGCCGAGCTAGCGGCAATCAGCTGATCAGTGACCCTCCTTTCACTTTTTCGTGATTGTACAAAGTAAATTATAACTTTGCTTACCGAAATTTCTCCAATATTCACTGCCGTAGTATTCCTGAGGTCTAGTGATGTTCTCCAGACTGAATTCAAGCGAATTCCTACTGAAAAAAGCAAAAATCTGAGAGACGATGTAACGTATGACTGTTATCATCGAGCGCATCAGCTGATTTTTTTTGGTGGTACATTTTTAAAAATATAATAACAATAATACAAAATCTATGCTCTGTACTCTATCGGAGTAAGTCCCCTCAGCCCACCCTTCTATATCGACTCAAATCCTTGGTTTCTCTCTCATAATACTTTTTACTATTGACAACCCTCTGAGACATTCGATTATAATTGATCCTTTCATTGATATGAACCAGAAAATTTAAAAAAAAAATCTTACTTAACCAAGGAGAGAGGAAAAAAAATGAAAGTCGGACACATGTGAGCCAACCAACGAGACTACGGGAGGACCTGATTGGCCGACAGATGTTGGAGGACGAGGTTTCGCACTCCTTGCTCAACGGGTTGCACAATGACACAGGGACCTAGATCTGGGACATGTTTGAATTCCCAATGAACCCGCAAGTCCGGCGTAGTCCAATCCTGTTCTCTGTGGCAACACTGGCTCACCTTCGGGGTCCTGGCCTTTCCTATTGTCTGTCCTCAGCATTTGGCACGTAGCGGTTGGCAGCCTTGGTGCGCGGCGGGTTCGGAGGACAAGGTTACAGAAAACGTGGTTCCAAATAAAAAAACATTTCTGACGATGGCCAATCCTAATGACTACTGAATTGCAAGAAAGAAAAAAAAAATATTTGAAGATCCTGGATACGAAAATAAATATAATAATTCACTTCTTATCTACTCTTCGGAAGAATCTCAAATATATTAAGTTTGAGTGAAGTGAGAATGGTTGACTGTGTATACACATATGAGAGAAGTTAGACCAGGGTGCAGTCAAAAGAACAAACAATTAAGTATAAACTTAAATTTAATGGTACATTATGGGCCTTCGTTAGGACGATTTAAGGTAGGAGAGTCACAATAATCAAATTATCCCAATAATATATTATTCCATATATACAATGTATATGGAACCGTAAATATTATTGTATATATGGTAAGCGGGCAAAAATATGTTATTCCATTAAAATATATATTTTCTAAAAAATATTTTATTTATATTTACAACTGTATTAACAAAAAAAAAATACATCAAGTAAATGTGATGTGTTATATAATACAATGACTTGATATACATGTTGAGAAGCTTCCCATTGGAAGCACTCTGAAAATATTCTAAACTAGAAAGTCTCGGTGCCATCTTCTTTTCAGGCGTCTCAGAGGATTGTCAGGCATGGAAGAGGAAGCTAGGATAGAAACTAGAAGGTTAGAGTGGGATTGGAGTTTGTCATGGAAAGATTGATCCTGGTTCGGGACAAATCAGCTACATAAGGAATATTAAGGTGTTTATGGATTAGCTTATTAGTGACAAAGTAAGGAGCGTTGAAGATTCGTCGAAGGATTTAGAATTGTAAGGATTGAAGACGGGAAGAATTTTATGTTGGGGATGTAGCCCCAAAGCTCAACTCCGTATGTCCAGATAGGTCTTATGACGGTCATGTAGATGAGCCTTTTGTAGTTAAGTGGAAGGTTAGAGCTTATGTCTAGTAGGTGTTGAAGTAACCGAAAGCAGTGAGCAGTTTCTTGTCGTTTCAGTCTAGTGTGCGGATTCCATGTAAGACGTTTGTCAAGTAGGAGTCCTAGGTAGTGGATCTGTTCAACTGGAACAAGCGGGATATTATTAAAGGATACTGTAGGGCAGAAAGCCATAGTTTACAACTAAGGGTAAAGGTTATTTGGTGAGATTTGTTGGAATTTATTTTAATTCCCCAGTTCTGACACCATACCTCAAGGTCTCTGATGTGAGATTGAAGAGTTTGAGAGGCAATAGTTGGATCGTTATTGACTGATAACACACAACTGTCATCAGCATAGGTAGGAAGGAAGGTGTTAGGATGGGTTGGGATACTGTGTAAAGAATTGGTCCAAGTACACTACCTAAAGAAACACCAGCATACTGAGTAAAAATGGACGAATAGCAACTATTTATTTTGAAGGATCTGTCAGAGAGGTAAGACTGGACCTCTAAATTTGAATACAAACGTTTAAAAATTGCAAAACCTGAATAACAAAATATTTCTAAATTTGGCACAAAAATACTAAGGCATCCGACAATGATTCTAACATCTCGACATTGAATTCAGACATTATTAGTTTCAAAATGGCGCCTAATTAAAAATATATTTATTCACTAACTCATTGTTGGTTATTTTTTAAGATGAGAACAAATTTCATCGAGTTTTTTAATCAGGACACCGCGATTAATTATAAAAAACATTGAAATTTTACCTATAAACATATTTGGAAAATATAGAAAAAATAAGAGTTTTAGAATTAGAACACCGCGAAAGGGCAAAAAAAAAAAATCAATGAAACTGGTTAAGAAATAGGAGTAATACATCGTTTTTGAATTAGCAGGGTGACTAGCCATTTTCTTTGGATTAATTTATATCTTTTCATAATATTTGATTGCCTGTAAACATTTATACTCTAATATAGTTGTCTGGAAATAATTAACCATAATAAATTGGAGCTTTTTTTTTTTTATTCTAATGTATTCGATTGCTAATGTTTCACTGTCAAAGACTTAAGCAGTGCAATAGACATATATTATTTATCTTGAAATGTAAAGAATTATTAGTGATATTATGACGATACAGTTAAAGATGGAAATTCCTGAAGATGGGATAAACCCGTCGTAAAGGAAACCTAATTTTGTTCATGGTCGTACTCCTGCAAAACTGTTCTACCTATTTTTATGAAATGTTTTATGTATTTTTGGTAGGTATGAGAATATATCGGAAAGTATATTTCCTGCGGCTAGACGATTCTTATTCCGACATTTTTTTTTATTCATTTTTTTAAGAGGAGCCGGTGGCTGAGTGGCTAGGGCGCTAGTCTCCACGCCAAAGGCTGTGAGTTCAAATCCCAGTCCCGGCGGGAACTTTTTCAAGCATGTAATTAAATGAGGATTCACTCACAGCCTCTCCTTCGGGTGTGTGAGACCCGTTAGCCAACTAGTGTCCATTCACAAAAACAGACGTACGGAGCACAAAAACAGATGACCCTTTTTTTTCTTCAAAATTTCATCGGAAAACGTGATGTATTCTCCCAGCTGATTACATCACGCGGCCAAGAGCCTACTAGGAATGTCGCGGCAGCGCGAAAAAAAAAAAAAAAATTTAAAGTAAAAAATACGTCTAACCCAATTTTTTCACCCTCATCCGGACTCCATCTTTATCCTCATTCAAAGTCCAAATTTATAGCTTCTACCATCCCAAACAGATGTTCAGCAATTGTGATACTTCAGTTCTAGGTACTAAACTTTGAATGAAAGAAAATAATTGTTTACTGTAAAATTTAATTTTTGTTTTCACTTAATTTATTTTTCATTTTGTTGAACAAAATGGTCTCCAGTTTTTTTGTTTTGCTTTTCAATTTTTTTGTATAATATTTCTCCTTCTTTCTTATTCCAATAATAAATGGCAGTAAATATTTGTTTTGTCTGTTGATTAGACATGTTGTATATTTTAATTGTATATAATTGTTATTCTTGAGGAACCCAGTTCCAGAATAATAATCATATAAAAATCATTTTATATTCTATTCTATCGTGTGTTGAACCCAAGGTAATCTAGTCACGTGATTAGAGACACTCGAGTTTCTTTTTCTTTTTTAATTATGAAATATTATCTCTATAACTTCAAAATATGGGTTAAATTACGTTATAATTTTCGTTTTTCCTTAATTGATATACGAAACGACTAGTTTGCCCTATAATTAACAAAACCTACAATAATTATCCATTTTCTATCACCCGAAAATCTCTTTCTCACTTCCTCTTCCTAGCGTTTGTTTACGTACTCTCCCGAAGATGACATCCACGAAAAACAGAACAAGAGATAGGAGTAGCCATAGGGACCAGAACCAGAGACTCGTACGGGAGCTGAAGAATTAATTAATAATTGTGGGAATTGGGATTGTGCGGATTCAATTCCCACCCCGTACAGCGGCAGCCTCTGATCCCCAACTAGATGGCTACACGCTGATTAGGAACTGGAGGTGTTCCGACTCCATGTACCATTGTTCCTCTCCTTGGTCTAAAGCCATACCGCTCTCATTAATGTCAATTAAAATGATTTAGACCTCTCTTACTATTTATTCTGGTCGGTATACAACATTAACAGCATGTTTATTGCAATTCATATATAAACTCTTGAGTAAAGTAAGTGTAGTTTAGATCTGATAAGCTTGATTGTTTTCTATGTGCCTCTGTGGGTCAGATTCCTTATGAATGCAAGCCAAAGTATCCTCTACTTTTTTTTCATAAACCACTATACATATTTATATATATATATATATATATATATATATATATATATATATATATATTTTTTTTTTTTTTTTTTTTTTTTTTTTTTTTTCTCCCATTTACATTAATGACCTTACTCTCCATATTCATCACTCCTAATATCATATCTATTCTGATGACTTCCAAAGTTACCATTCTTTCGCTCCTTCGGACCTATCACTAGCAACTGAAAACCTGCAAGACTATCTAAACCGAATTAGTTCTTGGGCAGCCGACAACAAGCTAAAACTAAATGTAGAGAAAACTAAAGCTATTTTGCTAGGATCCCATCCTCTCCTTAAAAACCTTCCACCAATCCCAACACTGTTTCTCAAAGATAATCCAATAAAGATTCACCAAACCGTTAACGTTAAAAACCTAGGACTCACCTTCCATCAAACCTTATCCTGGAAAAACCATTTCCCCGAAATTTCTCGTCGCACATTTTCCACCTTAAATTACCTTCTTCACCTTCTTCCATTTGAAACCCGTAGCCTTTTGGTTAGTTCCTTAATATTTCCCCACTTTGATTACTGTTGTACGGTGTATGAGGGTGTCTTTGGAGATCTCAGGGCAAAACTAAAACGATTATTCAATAGAGGTGGGCATAATCGAATGAATTATCAGATCATTCGATTATTTCAATCATGCGAATTAATCGATTATCGATATAATCGGTCTTGAGAAACGAATGATCAGTCGAACTGTATTTTTTCAACATAAATAGTGTACCTCACTAAAAATCTAAATAGAAACATAATATTTAGGATTTAGGGGGTCCTTGTCATTGGAATGATTGTATGAAGGTGCCCGCGAAACATTTTTGTAGGTAACCATTTTTAATAATATACTAATAATATAATATGTGCAAAATACAAGATAAAATATAATATAATTGGTCAATAAACGTTTCTGTCTGCTTCGTTATTAATTTTAATTGAAATTAGGAAAATAATTAGGATTATTTGGAAATTGGAGGAACAGGCGAGATTTGAATTTCGGAAGAGTATTGGAGTCACGGATATAAGACGGAATAGAGTTCCATAAGGATGAGGATCGAATTACGAAAGTTCTGTCGAAAGCTGCGGTTCGATGGGGTGTTATATCGGTTAGGGATCATAAGAGATCGGGATAATTGAATGATTTTTTTTTTTTTTTTTTTTTTATGATCACATGATTATATGCATATATGCACCTGAGCTCAGCCAGCTCAGCAATCATAGAAAGGGAATTGTGGCTTATTGCCTTTCGGAATGCATATGAATCATTCGATTATGGAATCATTCGATTATTTAAATCATCGAAGTCCGATCATTCGATTATGCCTACCCCTATTATTCAACTGCTTTATCCGCTTCATCTTTGGGATATCCAGGTATACCTCTGTCACCCAATTCTACGAAGAGTTGAAGTGGCTTTACCCCTCCTACCATTGTAAGTACTTCCATATCAGATATGTTTCTTTTCTAATCCTCAGTCCACTCCCGCCACACTCGCTTACGGCCTTCGGACATGTATATAACTCCCCATCGAACGCAGCTTTCGATAGAACTTTCGTAATTCGATCCTCATCCTTATGGAACTCTATTCCGTCTTATATCCGTGACTCCAATAATCTTCCGACATTCAAATCTCGCCTGTTCAATCACCTCCTGTCCCTCCAATTTCCAAATAATCCTAATTATTTTCCTAATTTCAATTAAAATTAATAACGAAGCAACAGACTAAGACCTTAAATTCTATTTTAATTTTCTTGTTATGTTATTCTAAAGGGACTAGTCCCAGAATAAATAAACATTTATATTATTATTATAGCGCCGTGATCTATTGCAGTGGTTACCTACAAAAATGTTTCGGGGGCACCTTCATACAATCATTCCAATGACAAGGACCCCTTAAAACCTAAAGATTATGTTTCTATTTAGATTTTTTAGTGAGGTACACCGTATCACGTACATTGCGTGTTAAATACCTCTGCAATCAAAAAATGGCCTAGAAGAAGTAATGAAAATTAAAAAAAAAAACTAAAACCAAGCTCTAGGAGTTTACTTCAATCCGGTGAACAATGAATAACAAAAATTAATGTGGAATCTGGCAGATGGTCCTAGATTTTCGATCATTCGATATTTTGTCCTTCAAAGTGAACGTAAAATGGTGGTCCAGAGCATGTGCTAAGTCAGATACTTGTTAAAGATATCCATCCTAATTAAACCTGAGGCAAAATTTAGGTCTTCCACTTTAATATCGTCCTATAGCCACAGTAGTATAAAATTATGCTAATAAATAAAAAAAACCTTAATTATAAAACTTATACAAGTCCTGATGATGGGAGTGAGATCCCGAAACGTTGAATTGGTGATTTAATAAAAAATTTAAAAGTTGGAAGAAATAAATCAGCCCTAATAATAATAATAATAATAGCTTTATTGGCATCATATTGACAAAAGCCTCTCCTATAGGGAGGAATTTATAGAAGTTGACTATAGTTAGAAATAATAAAATATTGAAAAAAAGCAACTAATCCAAACAAAGAAAAAATACAAGTAATTATAAAATACAATACTCTAAAAAACAAAACAAAACAGAGTCCTTGAAAAATACACTAAAATCAAACACAAATTAAATATTCTTTATAACGTTTATCCACCAGGATTTGTCCCTCGCAACCAGCCAACAGTTTTCGCCAACAGTCTGCGTCAATTCGTCCCTCCACCTGCGATGTGGTCGCCCCCTCTGCCTGCTGTCCTCTCTCGGGATCCACTACGTGCAAGCTCTGGTCCATCTTTTGTCTTTCAGCCTGGCCAAGTGCCCAGCCCAGTTCCATTTTAATCGATGTGCCTCAACCCTTAGACTTTTAATGTTCACTTTCTGAAGAATATTTTTGTTTTTTATTCTCTCCCTTTTCTGAATAAACATTAAACTTCTTAGAAGCTGCATTTGCATGGTAATCAGCCCTAATACCTACCTCTAATATTATGCACCAAATAATTTTGTCTTAAGAAAATCGTGTAAAGCACTCTTGAACTGTTGTGAGAAGGAAAATAGTCTGAAGAGATCATAAATGAATCTATAGAGCAATTACAGAATTATTTTTAGAATATATTTTTATTCTCACCTCATCCTCAACATAAACTATTCGATATTTTGAGTGGTTTGAGGTAGGGAAAAGGATTTTCTGGTGATTTGAGAAATATGATAAATTCATTTAATAATTTTGATCAATGGTAACCTACGCCTATTATATTCAAAACGTTTGTTAGGATAAGATGTAAATATTTCAATACGACTTTTTCCTATATCTGTAGTAGATTCTCCATCCACATACAATACATTATAAAACGCCTGTATATTTTTAGAATCATTGGACAGAATTTTTCCATTGAATACTTACGTAAAAAAAAAAATCCAGATCGCAATGCTTTCTCTGGCCATATATTTCATAAATAGATAATTGGGATTCTGTCTTCTCAGGGAAAGCCATTGCTATACTGAAGGCTCTGAAATGTGTAGCTAAAAGAAATTCTTGGATTATTGCGACGGACTTCTGGAGTATGCTGGCTGCTATCAACTGCCAAACACCAAATAACGCAACAATCCGAGAAATAATAAACGAAAGTTGGTAAATAAAAGTCAAAGGTATAAGCGTCATTTTGCTATGGGTACCAGCTCATCAAGGAATTCCGGGCAATAAAAAAACTGACCAAGCCACCAAAACGGTCAGAATAGAAGAAGAAAATAGTATTATTCAAATTATTGAAGTAACAGTAGAAGATTAGGCTGCTTCAGTAAAAAAAAAAATCTGGTGCGGGCAACACACGACTTTCACTTACCTCCATTTTTAAAATCAATGAAAGAATTTTCAAAACAGTTAGAGATAAAATACGTGAAACTATTAAGGAATTAATTAAATTCAATATTTAATTGATATAATATTTTTTCTAAAATCTTTAGCTTTCCAACGGAATATCATACAGGTATATTACTGCTCTTATGTTCAAAAACGAAAAATTGCATTAAAAAATATTTTTTCTGTTTTCTCCTTTAGTTGGGTATCGAATTTATTCAATTTATATATTTACCTGTTTTTCAGCAGCGTTAACAAGATAATATAGTTATTTTTATTGAATCTACAAAATTAAAGGTACTTTAGGGGAAGAAAATTTAAAATATCGGAATTTAAGCCCTGTTAGACCATTTTAATCAGAATAAAACCTACATGATATTAAAGCTCATTAAATTTTACATCGATATAGAGAGTTTAATCAAAATCTTTGGAACCGTTTTTGAGATAATCAAAAAAAGGTGCAAAATGCATAGTATAAAGTGCCTCTTCTGCTAAGCTCATTTTGATGAAAAACGTTTTGTCACGTCTCGGGCGTATAGTTGTCTTAAATATGAAATTTCAGTTTCATAGGACTTACCGTTTTTGCCCGGGAGTTACCACACACACACACACACACACAGACCTTTTTGCGGGACTTGGTTATTTGGACTCAGGGGACCCTAAAACGTGTATTTCTGTTGAAAACTGGAATTCGAAAATTTTTACGATCGCAATACTTCCCCTTACTATATATAGTAAGTGAAAGTAAAAAAGGTATCGGATTGGACGGAAAAGTGGAGAAGAGGACAAACAAGGCTAGAAGCAGTTAAACCTGATTGTAACTAATAGAAAACCAGCTCGAGAACTTCCAGGAAGGAAGAAATTATACTGTGTAAATTAAGAATTGGCCATTGCCAATTCACCCATGGATGCCTCCTAAAACGGCTAGAAGCTCCCACTTCCACAAAATGCGACAACGTCCAACGACACTTGCTAACAGAATGCAAGCAATACGAGATTTTAAGAAAAATGATTAGACTGCCACCCACATACTCTGCATAAAATACTCTGCGATAAAGAGAAACAAATATCCGTACTGTTGGACTACCTAAAGACTGTAGGGTACAACAGGGTAAAATATATCTATGATGACACCAATGACCCCCCAGTAGGGTAGAGGCGACTCACAAAAAAAATTAAAAAATTGGGATTAATACATAACGGAATTTTTATAACAGGTAATTTAGAGTACGGAGGAATATAAAAAAAATCTGGTGCGGGCAACACACGACTTTCACTTACCTCGATTTTTAAAATCAATGAAAGAATTTTCAAATACAGTTAGAGATGAAAATACCTAAAACTATTAAGGAATTAATCAAATTGAATTTCTATAGAAACATGTGTTTCATTAAAAAATCTATTATATTATTATCTAAAATAATCAGTTAGTTTTATCTTCTTCTCACCACTCTCTATCAACTTCTAAAAGCTTGTGTATGAGATGACATTTTTTCTTAAAACTTTAGCTTTCCAACGGTATATCATACATGTATATTACTGCTCTTATGTTCAAAAACGAAAAATTGCATTAAAAAAGTATTTTTCTGTTTTCTCCTTTAGTTGGGTATCGAACTTATTCAATTTATATATTTACCTGTTTATCATCAGCGTTAACAAGATAATCTAGTTATTATTATTGAATCTACAAAATTAAAGGTACTTTAGGGGAAGAAAATTTAAAATATCGGCATTTAAGCCCTGACAGACAATTTTTATCCAAATAAAACCTACATGATAATAAATCCCATTAAATTTTACATCGATATAGCGAGTTTAATTAAAATCGTCGGAACCGTTTTCGAGAAAATCGAAAAAAGGTGCAAAATGCATGATATAAAGTGCCTCTTCTGGTAAGCTCATTTTGATGAAAAAAGTTTTGTCACGTCTCGGGCGTATAGTTGTCTTAAATATAATATTTCAGTTTCATAGGACTCACCGTTTCCGCCGGGAGTTACCACACACACACACACAGACACACACACACAGACCTTTTTGCGGGACTTGGTTATTTGGACTCAGGGGACCCTAAAACGTGTATTGCCGTTGAAAACTGGAATTCGAAAATTTTCACGATCGCAATACTTCCCCTTACTATATATAGTAAGTGAAAGTAAAAAATACAGGAGTTAGGTGGATATAATTTAATTTTACGAGTATATTTTCAGGAGCTTTCTCAGTAAATATTAGACACCTATAATAACACCTGCTACATGGATATTTCTAAAATAATAGATATACTGAATTTTAAGTGGATAAAACTCCGCTTAATGGATTCAATATCTAAACACAGGCGCTGTTTCGGATCTTGATATAATTTTTTTCCATCTTCTTCTCAGTATTTTTTTTTATATTCTTATCTAATTATAAAATAGTAAGGTGTATATTTTTTGTTAGACTGATCCTACGCTGACAGGGATCGGAAATGACTTTGAGGCTCCAGGTAATGATTGAGCTTCCTGCACAGCTGTTTCGGCAACGACACCTCAGGCGTCGGGACTCAAAAAATAGTTTGATATCTTCTTTGAGAAAAAAAAGTTGTATATATTTTTAAAATAAAATAATAAATTCTAATAATAAATAATAAGTATGCAATTTAATTATTAAGTTATTGTTTCCAATTTTAAAGCCAAATATTACTCTTGTTTTTTGATCGTCCACAAAATTACTCAAAACTATTTGCTAATTAATTTTATAAATTAAAAATTGATGAAATAAATATGAAAAGCACTATTTGAGAAAAAAGATCTGGTGCGAGTAAAACATGACTTTCACTTACCTCCGTTGTTAAAATCAATTTAAGAGCTGTTAAATATAATTGACAAAACACTGCAAATTATTGCACAATGGTTTATTATTTCCAAATAAATATATTAGAGTATAGCTGTTTATAGGAAATTAACTAATATAAAAAGCAATAAATAGTTCAAAGGAAAATAGTCTATCACCATTCCTAATTTCAAAACGTTATTATACGCAACATATATTTATTATATTTCTGAACCGATTTCAATGATTCTTTTTTGACAACATTTTTGTTATTAAGTTATTTAATAATTTGAACGATGAAGAAAGTGATTATTTTATTCGTTATTCGGATTCTATGTATCTTGAGACGTAAGCCCTCAAAAGATTTATTTTTTTTTGGTCGATTACAACGGTTTACTATTGAAAATAATAAACTAAAAGCATTTATACAAGACTTCTTTAGTATTTCATTTTCTACCACTAACGAAAACGGTATTTGTTTATTAATATTTTGGGCAAACGGACATATGTTTTTTATTCTCTATTCGGATTCTTGAAAATCAAGCCCTCAAATTTTGAGGATGGGGAGGGTTAATGTTTTTTTTGTTTGTTTTTTTACTTTCACTTACTACATATAGTAAGAGAAAATATTGCGATCTTGAAAATTTTCGAATTCCAGTCTTCAACGAAAATACACGTTTTAGGGTCCCCTGAGTCTAAATAACCAAGTCCCGCAAAAGATCTGTGCGTGTGTGTATTATAGCTCTCGGACAGAAACGAAAAGTCCTATGAAACTGAAATTTCATATTTAAGACAAATATACGCCCGAAACGTTACAAAACCTTCTTCATCAAAATGCGCTTACCAGAAGAGCCACTTTATACCGTGCATTTTGCGCCTTTTTTCGATTTTCTCAAGAACGGTTCCGAAGATTTTGATTAAACTCGCTATATCGATGTAAAATTAAATAGGCTTTAACATCATGTAGATTTTATTCTGATTAAAATAGTCTGATAGGGCCTAAATACCGATGTAAAAAATTTTCTTCCTGTAAACTAACTTTAATTTTGTAAATTCCAAAAAATTTGGAATATCATCTTATTAGCATTGATAAATAACGGGTATATATGTAAGTTGTGAGAATTTGAAAAACAACTAAAGGAGAAAACTGAAAAAATATTTTTGTAATGCAATTTTTTATTTTTGAACATAAGAACCGTAATATACATGCATGATATACCGTTTGAAAGCTAAAGATTTTAGAAAAAATATTATCTTATACACAAGCTTTTAAAAGTTAATAGAGAGGGATGAAAACCCGATAACCCGATATAACTAACTGATTATTTTAGATAATAATATAATAGATTTTTAATAACATTTTTCTATATAAATTCCATTTAATTAATTCTTTAATGGTTTTACACATTTTTATCTCTTACTGTTCTTGAAAATACTTTAATCGATTTTAATAACGGAGGTAAGTGAAAGTCGTGTGTTGCCCGCGCCAGATTTTTTTCTTCGTTGGATTGAGAATTATAAACCAAAAGCATTATTTATATTAGACTTCTTTATTCTTTTCTTTGATTTTAATTCAAATAAAATTTCCTGATTGCAGAACACCTCATATTTTTTCTCTATCATCAATAATAACCGACATATCAGTTAATCACGTCTTAGATTGATTTTGGGCTGAATAATTCTTCCATTGATACTCATTTTTTTATTGATACTCTTGCTCAGATCTGATGTATTTAAATATTGACTTCATTTTACTATTTTACCTAGCTCAATGTGTGATTAGTGAAAATGTTGGGATTACTGGATATATAACGAGACTTCTGAAGATGGGAGAATATCCCGAAACGTCATACTCATGAAATAAAAAAATGAGTATTAATGGAAGAATTATTCAGCCCAAAATCAACCTTAATAATTAAATGAGCTCTTCCTTGTTTAGAATATATTGATATAATTTTTTTTGTTTTTTGGTCGACTATAAAGGTTCATTATTGGAAATAATAAACCAAAAGGGTAAAGAATTACATTAAGTTTCGATGGAAACATATGTTTTAAATTAAATTATCTAATAACAGAAATTATTAACTATAACAGTCATGTATTTTTAATCAATTTCCATTGGGATCACTTGTAGCTGGGTGGCTAGCGTAACAGCCTCCCATGCTAAAGGTCACGGGTTCAAATCCGCAGGTGGTCCTAGGATTTTTTAATGGGAGTAAAAAATCCTTAGTTACGCCGTCCTTCGGAGGGGACGTTAAAAGGTGGTCCCGAGCCTGTGCGATGTCAGGTACTCGTTAAAGATCCCTATCCTAATAAAACCTGGATAGGCAAAATTTAGGACTCCCACTGTAGCATCGTCCGATTAGCCAAAGCGGCAAAAAGTGACGTTAAATAAATAAACAATCAATTTCCATTATATATAATTCAACACTTTTTTTTTTAAACATTTAGCTTTCCAACTAAATATTGTTATACTAAATATTCTATCTATAATTTTTTTTTTTTTTTTTTTATTTATTTATAGTAACTTACAACTGGACTAAAGAATACAATAATTACTATCCAGTGGTAGCACTTATCTATAATTTAAAAAATAAAAATTACCTAAAAATATATTTTTTCTTTTTCGATTTCGTTTAACTTGAATATTTATTTGAATTATCACAATACTTTTCTTTACTGTATATCTAGAATACAAGTAGGTTGAAGTCGAATAGAGATGCAAGTTTACAATATTCTGTCTAATTTTTGACGACTCGGGGTTATCTTTCGTGACGTTTTCGAACTTCAGAAATAGGTAGATCCTAATTAAGTGCGATACCCATGATTTCTATTTGAACCCCTCTGGTTCGGACACTCGCAGTCTACACCTATATCGGACGCTCCCAGCTTCCCACAGGCAAAGAGCTAAGTCAGCAGCCCATTAATAGGGCACCACTCGACGTCACTCAGACCCCTCTTCAGCCTGTCCAACGACTATCTGCCTCTAGTGCTCTTTATCTGTAGTAAACATCTTCACTATCTGTATCCGGTCGCAGCTAAGGTGTCATCTCATAAGGTTTTGTAAAAAATAGTTGAGGCAGAGCAAAAAGCAATTGTTAATAGAACAAGTTACTGTAACTTTGAGTTCAATAATATCCACTTAAGATTGAAAGATTATAGAATCATTCTACGATATTCAATCAAAGAATATTATCCTTCGTATGGATATAACCTTAACCTAGGCGAAACCGAATAAATTAGCATTCTTTGGGTAACTCATCATAAAACATTGAAATTGACAAAATCAAAAGTCAATAAAGAATACATATACTTGTATACAGGATAAATATCACAATGAGTGAGGCAGGCTGGCATTGACGGCATGTCTATAGCGATGAGTAATTTGGATTCAATAATTCAGCAATTTTTTCTCCACTGAGAGATTTCGCCCATATTTTAACATTGTAGTAATAATTTGAATACTTTGGAGGATTTTTATGAGAAAATTGAAAATTTGGAGGAAAATTGTTGTATACAGTAGCAATGGAATAACAAGTCTGGTGTGTCGTCCAGGTATGTTTTGGTCTTGGCACAACTAAGCTATAGTAATTTTTCAGTCTTATAGAAAAACGGTGGTCAATCTTCCTGACTAGCTCATCCCGTCTAAAATAAATCTTTTTCATAATTGAGAATTTGTATGATTTTTTTGCAGACATTACATTAAGGTCCGAGAATATATTAATTGATGGGGATCCTTTATTGATACCCAAAATTACCTTAATAATCTTTCTCTGCACAATTTCTAATTAAAAATCTGGTGCGGGCAACACAAGACTTTCAATTACCTCAGCTGTTAAAATCAATTTAAAAACTATTAAATATACTTAAATCTGAAAAATATTTTAAGTTGATTTTAATAAAACGTTTATTCATTTTCGTTTGAAACATAGGATTTAGATTAAATAATATAATTATAATGAATTGTTAATCAGTAATACGTTTATTCCCTATTCTTCACTTTGTATTACCTTTTACAACTATGTGTGTCAGATAATATTTCTTCTAAAATCTTTCTCTTTCCAACAGTATATTACACGTCTATATTACTGTTCATATTATCAAAAAAACAATTATCAGATAAAAAAATAGTTTTACTCTTTTATCCTTCAGTTGGTCATCAAATTCGTCCAACTTTTATATTTATCCACCCTTCATAAATTTCATTAAGTTGATATGGTCGTCTTTCGGAATCTACAAAATGAAAGGTAGTAGTTTAGAGGAAGAAATTTAAAATATCGGCATGTAAGCCCTGTCAGACTATTTTAATCAGAATGAAACCTACATGATATTAAAGACAATTAAATTTTACGTCGATATAGCCAGTTGCACGACCCAACTAAACTCGATTGAATTTCAACATTTATCGTTCTTTCATTCAGCCGAAGAATTAATGATACATCCGAGTCACAATAAAATACTATAAGAGCCTGTTCCGCCCCTGAAAGTCAAATAAAACCAACCCCAACTTCTTTCACAAAGAAGAAAGGAAACGGAGAAAAAATAAGGGATGAATGGAAAGAAGCGTGAATTCAATTTAAGATATATTAAAATAAATGGATTGGCGCTGGGTGTGAATTGGAAGCAGGTAGCAGCTTCCTGAGAGGGGGTCATTGTTGTGGCTCTATTAGATGAGGAGGATCATTAGTCATGATGGCACATCCAGCCTTTGCATTCTAGCATTGGACCACCCTCATACCACCAGCTGTCCACTAACCGAAACACAAACATTGTTTACGGTACAATCGACAAAACCCTGGGAATTCTATGTTTCAGAACATTCATGTGTCTCTCTTCAATGTTCGCTATTACTAAATGCGTTTGAGTGTATAATGAAGGAGTGTTTACGCTGAGCTATCCGTGGATGATCAGTACTTCCAAGTGAGAACTCCGGTTCGGCTATAGTAAATTAGTGAACTGTATAGATTACAAAAAAAAAAAAAAAAAAATTAGCGAACGAAGTATCACAATACATTTATTAAACTAACTAACTACATAATGAAAACATAAGAAACAAAATTAATCTAATAAAATATTAAAACATATTTAAGAAAAGAGACAAAATTAATTTTTTTTTTTTTAATTTTCATTTATTGAAATTAACAACTGTATTAGTAATACATCAAGTAAATTAGCTAACAGAAATTAATCACGAAAAAAACATGAAGGGAAAATGCCCATTGACAGCTCTCTATTGGGTAACCTAAACTAGAAGGTCTCGAAGCTATTTTCTTTTCAGACGCCTCAGAAGATTGTCAGGAATGGAAGCAAGGATTGAAAAAAGAGGGTTAGAGTGGGAGTGGAGTTTTTCATGCAAGGATTGATACCTAGGTCGGGCCAAATCAGCAACATATGGGATATAAAGGTCTTTATGGATGAGTTTATCCATAACAAAGTAAGGAGCAGTGAGGATTTTTCGAAGGATTTTGGATTGTAAGAATTGAATATGAAAAGAGTTTGATAGTTTAGTAGAGCCACAGAGCTCAACTCCGTAAGCTCAGATAGGCCTTGTGATGGTGATATAGATGAGTCTTTTGTAGATAAGTGGAAAGTTAGAGCATCTGTCCAGTAAGTGTTGGTGTAAGCTAAAGCGACGGTCAGTTTCTTGTCGTTTCAGTCTTTTGTGCGGATTTCATGTTAAACGTTTGTCAAGTAGGAGTCCTAGATAGCGATTCTGTTTAACCGGGACTAGCGGAATATTATTAAAGGACACTGTAGGGCAGGATGTCATAGGTTTACGACGAAGGGTAAAAATAGATTACTCTATAAAATTAAACTTAATTAAATACCTAAACAGAGTTAATAAAATTAAGGACAAAATAATACATTCACTATTACAGTAGAAAAAAAAATCTTTTATTTCCTTCATTAAATATAAAACTTAAAAAAAAAAAAAAAAAAGTAAATGTGAAATGTGAGTTGAAGTCTCAATTATGATGAAAAACGCAGGAAGGTCAAGAAAATAGTTCAGTAAAAACACAGCATAAAATATCGATACGTTTGCAAACGTCATATTTCGTTGAGGTATCATCACAGAATATATACAGTACAGCTTCACCCCACTTGGTATTTACTTTTCCTTTAAACTATCTATTTTTACTTTCACTTACTATATATAGTAAGGAAGTATTGCGATCGTGAAAATTTACGAATTCCAGTTTTCAACGGAAATACACGTTTTAGGGTCCCCTGAGTCCAAATAACCAAGTCCCGCAAAAAGGTCTGTGTGTGTGTGTGTGTGTGTGTGTCTGTGGTAACTCCCGGGCGGAAACGGTAAGTCCTATGAAACTGAAATTTCATATTTAAGACAACTATACGCCCGAGACGTGACAAAACTTTTTTCATCAAAATGAGCTTACCAGAAGAGGCACTTTATACCATGCATTTTGCACCTTTTTTCGATTTTCTCAAAAACGGTTCCGACGATTTTGATTAAACTCGCTATATCGATGTAAAATTTAATGGGCTTTAATATCATGTAGGTTTTATTTGGATAAAAATGGTCTGACAGGGCTTAAATGCCGATATTTTAAATTTTCTTCCTCTAAAGTACCTTTAATTTTTTAGATTCAATAATAATAACTAGATTATCTTGTTAGCGCTGATGAAAAACAGGTAAATATATAAATTGAATAAATTCGATACCCAACTAAAGGAGAAAACAGAAAAAATATATTTTTAATGAAATTTTTCGTTTTTGAACATAAGAGCAGTAATATACATGTATGATATACCGTTGGAAAGCTAAAGATTTTAGAAAAAATATCATCTCATACACAAGCTTTTAGAAGTTAATAGAGAGTGATGAGAAGAAGATAAAACTAACTGATTATTTTAGATAATAATATAATAGATTTTTTAATAAAACACATGTTTATATATAAATTCAATTTGATTAATTCTTTAATAGTTTCATGTATTTTTATCTCTAACTGTATTTGAAAATTTTTTCAATAATTTTAAAAATGGAGGTAAGTGAAAGTCGTGTGTTGCCCGCACCAGATTTTTAAAATATACTGTAGGTAAATATCTTGCAGTCTTGAAAAATAAGTTTTGCTGTATACCTTTGCATTTTGCTCTTCCTTACTTTTTTCTCAAAATGGCTATAACGGTTTTGATTACACTCCCTATATTTCCTAGGATCATACCTTTACCAAACCATCAACTCCCAGCTACCTCCCTATGTCCACAGACTTCTGCAATTTAAATCATCAGTCCTCTCCCTTCAAACAAGATCGCGTCATTCTGACCATTACATTCCTACCCATAGAACAAAAACTTTTGTTCATTCCTTTCTTGTCCGCTCTATTACTCTCTGGAATTCACTACCTACTCATATCCGCCGTGCTTCTTCAAAACCATCATTCAAGTCCCAGCTATTCCATTACCTAATGTAATCCCAAGCAGACAATGAACAAGCCTGATATATCAAATGAAATATAAATACGACAAGAAAATTTGTAATTTTTTTTTCATATTTAACTTAGTTAATGGATCAATTATTATGAATCAGTTTCAATGGACGATATGGAATATGTCAGAGAAGTAAATAGTAAGAACTTGTTTGTGTTTCCATTTATTGATCAAAACTCGAATATCTCCGACAAATACTTTTGTGGCGAATCCTGCCTAAAATAATATGTATCCCTTTTTTTAATATATAAAAGGGTACTTTATTTTAGTAATGTATATTTACTTTCACTTACCATATGTTTAAAATACGTATGTAGTAAGGGAAAGAATTGCAATCGTGGAAATTTTCGAATTCTAGTTTTCAACGGAAATACACGTTTTAGGGTCTCCTGAGTCCAAAAGACCAAGTTCCGAAAAAAGGTGTGTGTGGAAAGTCTAGCACCAAAAAAAAAAAGTTGAAATTTTATATTTTAGACAACTATACGCTCCAGATGTTACAGCAACGTTTTCACTAAAACCGGCTGGTCGGAAGTACTACTTTGTACGATGCATTTCTTACCTTTTTACGATTTTCTCAAAAACGGCTCTTACGATTTTGATTTAACTTTCTATATCGATGTAAAATTTAATGGGTTTTAACATCATGTAGGTTTCATTCTGATTAAAATAGTCTGAGAGGGCTTAAATGCCGATATTTTAAATTGTCTTCCTCTAAAGTACCTTTAATTTTGTAGATTTTATAAAATTAACCATATCATCTGATTAGGATTCATAAAGATCAGCTATATATAGAAGTTGAATGAATTTATAACTAATAATAAATAACTAAAGGAGAAAAGAGCAAACTTTTTTTTTTTTTTTTTGTATTATTTTTGATTTTGGAGATAAAAAGAGTAACATAGGTGCATAATGTACCGTTGGTAAGCTAAAGCTTTTAGAAAAAATATTGTCTTATATATTGGGTTGATGCAAAATTAATGCAGGTTTTTAGTAGGTATTGTAAATACGCCATATCTTTACTTTAACCATATATATTTAATCAAAATAATTTCCATCTGAATCAATGCACTTTTGCCAACGTTCAACAAGCTTTCTTATTCCACCAGAAAAAAAATCCGAATCCCTGGACTCAATGAAATCACGAAAAGAATTTTCAATGTCGTCCTGGTTTTGAAAATTTTTCTCCCTCAAAAAGTTGTCCAGATGCCTGAAAAAGTGGAAGTCTGTAGGAGAGAGGTCAGGTGAATAAGGCGAATGTTGGAGAACTTCGTAGCCCAACTCGTGCAGTCGTCGAAGCGTTGGTTGTGCAACGTGTGGTTTGGCGTTATCGTGGAGCAGGATCGGCCCCTTCCGATTCATCAATCCTGGGCAAAGACGTTGCAATTTTTGAGTTCCGAGTTCCGCCGCCATTTCTCGTGTGGTTTTGGTTGGGTCTTCTTCCACTTTTGACCTCAGCTGGTCGTTGTCCAGAGCAAGATGACGGCCCCGACCTTCCTTGTCTTCGAGGTCGAAATCTCCTCTGCGAAACTTCTGGAACCAACGCTGCACCGTGCACTCATTAATAGCCCCCTGACCCCACACTTCATTAATATTACGAGCCGTTTGCGTAGCGCTGCGCCCTAATTTAAATTCGTAAAAATAAATTTGACGAAAATCGCACTTTGACATTTTCGATTCAAGACCTTTGAACACACTGAACAAAACGATTTTACTAAACAAATTCATGATGAAAGAGAGGGTATTAGATAAGGTTTGTTTTGGTATAATAATGATCAATGTTAGGATTAGCTTTGTTTACACAATTGGAATTAAGATATTGCAATAGAGGAAACCTGCATTAATTTTGCATCAACCCAATACAAAATTGTAAAAGTTAACGGAGAGTGATGGAAGTCGATGAAATTAATTTATTGTCGTAGATAATAATATAATAGATGTTTAATAAAAGACATGTTTCTATTGAAACTCAATGTAATTAATTTTTTTAAGAATTTATTTTTACTACTAAAGGTGTTCGAAAATTCTTAAATTGATTATAACAACGGAGCTAAGTGAAAGTCGTGTGTTGCGTGCACCAGATTTTTTTCAAATGCATGGTTATGTAATTGTTTACAGTGATATGGAGTCTTAGAAGGTTGTTATTGGGTCGTTTCGTATGAAATGCCTGTTTTTATTACTCCATTAATTGAAGGTCGTATGAGAAAGCTTCTGTTGTTTACGACGTTTATGTCTACAGCTTATAATGGGCCGTTATTAATCCTCACTTTGTTATTATTTTTACTATCACTCCAAGGTATAGTTGTTTAGTATGCCTTCAAATATAACCATAAAAACAAGCAATATTCGTACAATTTTATTCATGAATTTGAACTTGGACCCTTACAGCCCTAGCATTGGTTTTTGGGAAAAGTTGTTGTAAAAACGGACCATTTTAAAAATTCCTCAGGTGGTGAAATATATTTTGATAACTAATTCCCGAGGAAGACCTCAGCAATTGATTTCAAGAAACTAGATGTGAAACCACCACATCCACATCGTACTCCAGTCATATTGACATAATGCATGAAAATCTGGTCAACGATATAACCGTGTGCCGTTTCAAACCGGCAGATAGCCCTATGAATTTTAAAAGGGGGTCGAATATCTTTCGTTATGACGTTCGGAGGAGGCGCAAAACGGTATTATGGAGTCATGAACTGATTAAAGGTCCCTATCCTAAGAAAATCTGGATTAACAAAATTTAGGACTCCTACTATAGCATCCTCCGAATATAATATCGTAAAAGTGACGTTAAATGATAAAACAAACAAGCAAAAGTAATGGAGTGAAAAAACTAAACGAGTTATTATACGAAGTTCTTCCTCGTTCGCCTTATTCCGTAGACTTATCTCCTACAGATTTCGACATGTGCAGGACATATTTCTAAAGGTAATTTTTTTAAATTATTCTAGAATCAAACTCACATTTATTGATTTTATTTCTTCGCAAAAACCTTGATTTTTCTCAGTTCTGGGATTGAAAAGTTTATCCGAAAGTTAAGTTTAATCAGCGAATTTCGAGAACTCAAAAGTCGTCGAGGTGGGTTATACGGATTGATCGTGGATTTAAGTGTTTGGGCCAATGGGTTCATGTCAAAATTTATTGTGTATTGGAAGATTTTATAATATTATGGAGCGGTATCTGAAACTGTAAGCCAGTTCATGTGCTATTGGAGTAATTCGTTTGTCACATAGAGTGGTGCGTCTCCGATTTTTCGTAAAACTTTCGACTGAAAAGACAGAAATCTGTGGATGTTTAGAGGTTTAGTTCAGAGCCCCATTTTATAGATTTTGAGGAGTACTATGTATATGGTAATTTTGGTGTTCAAGGATAATTTTGATCGTTTGTCAAGTAGTCTGGATCATAGTTCATCTGTTTTCTCTCAAGTCCAATGTGGGCCCTCCATGTCAGCAAAATAAAGTTCTAAATATCGTGCTTTGTCAGAAGGAGGTATCGGTATATTAAAGAAATGTATTTCAGGACATATGTCATAGTTAGGCATGAAGATAATGAAAACGCTCTTTCATTCATTTTTACTTTCCACCTTGTAGTAGGACTAAATAAATCGTCAAGGTGATTTTGCATCATAAAAGATGCGAGAATAGGAATTGTTTCGTCTGCAAAATAGGGTAATAAATCATGACGATTCTCAGGTAAATCTGACGTGTAGATATTAAATAGCAATGGTCCCAGTACATTTCCTTGTGGAACTCCATCTTGAAAACGATTTATACCAAAAAATACGCCTCCTACTTTTTTAATAATAATTCTTAATTTATTCTGGGACGATTCCCTTTAGAATAATATAACAGAAAATCAAAAGTGGATTTAAGACTGAATTCTAGAGTTTAAATCAAGACTGAATTTTTTAATTTAAATCAAAATACTGACATTTTTCAATGCAAGTAGAAGTCACTATCCCACTAAGGGAAGACCGTGTGTGGGAAAGGAGTTAATCTGCGGCAATTCAATAAAAGTACAATAACAAACAGTAACACAGTACAAAGTAAGCAACTATATAATACTTAAGGAATATAAAAATACAATTATAAAGAAACAGTAACACAGTAAACAGTAAGCAGCAGTAATTGGCTAAGCCAAAAAGCTATAAGGAATACATATATACAAGATATAAAATTAAGGCATGTAAATACAAAATTAAATTATATAAAGTAAAGTAAAAAAAAAAATATATTAGCCAATTATAAAGAAACATGACAAAGAACACAGTAAGAAACAGTAATTGACAAAATCAAAAAGCAATAAAGAATAAATATACTTGTATACAGGATAAATATCACAATAGAAGACGCAGGCTGGCATTGATGTCTATAGCGATAAGTAATGTGAATTCAATTATTTAGCAATTATTTGAATACTTTGAAGGATTCGTGTGAGAAAATGGAAAATTTGAAGAAATATAATTGTAAACAGTAGCAATGAGATAAAATAATTGAATTAAAATAATAAAATGAACAACTAAAATAGCTCAAAATATAAATTATAGTAAAAATGTATAAACAACATAAAAAAAAGTTATGTTGACACATTGAAGACGCCTTTAATGTGTTAAAATGTGAACAGAATGATAAGATATAATAAAAACTATAATAAGATTTAACGTTACGTTGTTAGAATCAAAATTTATATATGTTATAATAAATAAATATATAAATAAAAAGAAGAGATTATTCCAAATACTACATTCAGAATTAAAATTACTCTTCTATAATAATAATTGATTTAAAATAATACTAATCTGGAAATGGAACACCATATGAAAATAGCAAGGAGAACATTAAATGTGGAACTGAAAACAATTTTAAGTGGACATAAGGAAATGATTTTTAATGATCTGAAGATGAGGCATAGAAAGTACCTCGAAACGTTACGTTGTTAGAATCAAATTTTATATATGTTATAATAAATAAATATATAAATAAAAAGAAGAGATTAATCCAAATAATACATTCAGAATTAAAATTACTCTTCTATAATAATAATTGAATTAAAATAATACTAATCTGGAAATGGAACACCATATGAAAATAGCAAGGAGAACATTAAATGTGGAACTGAAAACAATTTTAAGTGGACATAAGGAAATGATTTTTAATGATTTGAAGATGAGGCATAGAAAGTACCTCGAAACGTTACGTTGTTAGAATCTAATTTTATATATGTTATAATAAATAAATATATAAATAAAAAGAAGAGATTATTCCAAATAATACATTCAGAATTAAAATTACTCTTCTATAATAATAATTGATTTAAAATAATACTCATCTGGAAATGGAACATCATATGAAAAAAGCAAGGAGAACATTATATGTGGAACTGAAAACAATTTTAAGTGGACATAAGGAAATGATTTTTAATGATCTGAAGATGAGGCATAGAAAGTACCTCGAAACGTTACGTTGTTAGAATCAAATTTTATAAATGTTATAATAAATAAATATATAAATAAAAAGAAGAGATTATTCCAAATAATACATTCAGAATTAAAATTACTCTTCTATAATAATAATTGATTTAAAATAATACTAATCTGGAAATGGAACATCATATGAAAAAAGCAAGGAGAACATTATATGTGGAACTGAAAACAATTTTAAGTGGACTTAAGGAAATGATTTTTAATGATCTGAAGATGAGGCATAGAAAGTACCTCGAAACGTTACGTTGTTAGAATCTAATTTTATATATGTTATAATAAATAAATATATAAATAAAAAGAAGAGATTATTCCAAATAATACATTCAGAATTAAAATTACTCTTCTATAATAATAATTGATTTAAAATAATACTCATCTGGAAATGGAACATCATATGAAAAAAGCAAGGAGAACATTATATGTGGAACTGAAAACAATTTTAAGTGGACATAAGGAAATGATTTTTAATGATCTGAAGATGAGGCATAGAAAGTACCTCGAAACGTTACGTTGTTAGAATCAAATTTTATAAATGTTATAATAAATAAATATATAAATAAAAAGAAGAGATTATTCCAAATAATACATTCAGAATTAAAATTACTCTTCTATAATAATAATTGATTTAAAATAATACTAATCTGGAAATGGAACATCATATGAAAAAAGCAAGGAGAACATTATATGTGGAACTGAAAACAATTTTAAGTGGACTTAAGGAAATGATTTTTAATGATCTGAAGATGAGGCATAGAAAGTACCTCGAAACGTTACGTTGTTAGAATCAAATTTTATAAATGTTATAATAAATAAATATATAAATAAAAAGAAGAGACAGTTCCAAATAATACATTCATAAGGAAAAATTAAATAAACGTATCTTTCTGCTTTTTTTGTCGATTTTCCCTTTTACAGAAAAATATCCATTTTTGTTGTTGTTAGTATTTGAAGAAGCAATTATGATTATATGAAGTTATATAAAATTATTTTACAAAATAACATATCCAGGGAAGATGAGCATTTCATATGAAACAAGCCGATATAAACTCGTGCTGGTGCGCTCTTGAAACAATAGCAAGATGTAGTAATTGCAAGATTAACTTTCCTACCCCGTATATCTCTCATATTAATCTGTTGGAGCCTTCCCTATTAATACAGGATTCTTTGAGAGCTAATCTAGCCACCCGTTAGAGCACTAGGCTCATTTCCTCTTTATAATGTTTAAATTTCCTGCCTGTAATAGTTTCTACATGCTGTCGGTTACGTAATGCTTCTTATATGCAAACGAAGGTGAAAGATAAACTCTCGAATGTATTCTATATTCATTTATTTAATTTTCAGGTAATCCGTAAACTAATAATCGCAGTGTAACAATAGATAATATACCTATTATACTTTTGGAACTTAGTCAAAATGTTTCTATGAAATAAGGTTAAAAAATCTGGTACGCATAACAAAAGACTTTCACTTACTCCCCTTGTTAAAATCAATTTAAGAATTTTTAAATTCACTTAAAGATGGAAATAGATCAAAGAATCAATTACATAAAGTTTCCATAGAAACATGTGTTATATTAATTGATCTATTAAATTATTATCAGGGGATCACTTGTAGCTGGGTGGCTAGCGTAACAGCCTCCCATGCTAAAGGTCACGGGGTCAAACCCGCAGGTGGTCCTAGGATTTTTTAATGCGAGTAAAAAATCCTTAGTTACGCCGTCCTTCGGAGGGGACGTTAAAAGGTGGTTCCGAGCCTGTGCGATGTCAGGTACTCGTTAAAGATCCCTATCCTAATAAAACATGGATAGGCAAAATTTAGGACTCCCACTGTAGCATCGTCCGATTAGCCATAGCAGCATAAAGTGACGTTAAATAAATAAACAAACAAAAAATTATTATCTACAACAATAAGTTAATTTGATGGGGTTTTCATCACTCTCCGTCACCTTTTACGATTTCGAAGATAAGATAATATTTTTTCTAAAATCTTTAGCAATCCAACGGTATATTGTAAAAACCCATAAATTGTATAAAAAAATATGTTTGCTCTTTTCTCCTTTAATTAGTTGTATATCGAATCCGTTCAAATGATATATTTATCCCTATTTTATCAACGCTGACAAAATAATATGGTTATTTTCATAAAATCTACAAAATTTAAGATACTTTGGATAAAATTTAAGATCCGCCAGACTATTTCAGTCAGAATAAAACCTATATGATATTAAAGCCCGTTTAAGTTTAAAACGAAATAGCGAGTTTAATTAAAATCGTTAGAGCCGTTTTTGAGAAAATCGTAAATAGATGCAAAATGCTTGATATAAAGTGGCTCTTTTGGTTAGCTGATTTTGATGAAAATGTTGCTGTAACATCTTGAGCGTATAATTGTCTTAAATATAAAATTTCAACATTTTTATTTCGTGCTAGACTTACCACACTTACCAAACACACACAGACCTTTTTTCGGAACTTTTTCTTTTGGATTCAGAAGATCCTAAGACGTGAATTTCCGATGAAAACTCGAATTCGAAAATTTTCACGATCGCAATACTTTCCCTTACTTAACGTAAAAATGTTTGATTTGTTAAGGTAAGGAGTTTATTGTAGAAAGTATCTAATTTGGAAAAAAGTTCATGATAGAATAATATTATTATCTACATATATATATTTTGGTTTATATTAATTTTATAGTTTTTCGTATAAATTTATTTATACTTACAAACATAACATTATTTATTTACAAATATAACATTATCAAAACATTCCAGTCTAGTTTATTACAGAGCCACTAAATTCATAGAACAAATATTAAATATATGTCAATCAAATACAGTAAAGTACTTGGAACTGATTTTTGACAAAAGATTGACATGGGGCCCACACGTCAATACAAAACGTAAAACTCTAAACTTTCGACTCATAGTGTTTATTATATCCGATACTACATGGACACTCTATATTAGCCATTAGACAGAAGCTTAACGTATGAAATTATTTACTAAAACCTATATGGACTTACGCTCGCCAAATTTACGGACCAGCTAAAAAGACACTCTCAAAAAATACAAACCTTTCAATCCTAATTTTTAAGACTAGCTACGAACTTCCCACCGTATGTTTCAAACGATACCCTTCATACCGACTTACGTATTCCAACTACAACAAATCACATACGATTGATTTACATTTCACATACGATATCCCTGGACACGTTAAGAAATATGTTCAAAACATGGTTACATCTGAAATACCTAACATAACTCGGCGTAGGCTGAAAAGAAGTTGGATGAGGGACCTCCTGACCTGAAAATATAGTTGTACTTAATATCAGGAGAATGCACCACCGGGTGCTGTCTCCCTCATGCCTAGCCATACTATGCTTTCCATATCTGTGAGCCCAATTGGTTATTGTATTTATTTTACAGTTGAAAATAAATTTATTGAGTTAATATATATATTAAATATATAAAATATAAAATCTTTATATTAAATATATAAAGACCAAAATAATAAATACAATTCAAAACTCACTTCATAACAGTCCTTTGCTGAATCAATTACGTACATCCATTTATCGAAGATATTTTCCTAACAGGATGCGTTATTTTCTTTAATATGTTCTAAGTGGCGTTGAGAATTACTAACTATTAAACTCGAAGTTTCTCCTTCCTACTTTGACTGTTGAACGATCTATGAATCGAGCTGAGATAGGAAACTTGTCAAAGGTCAGCAATTCGATACGCATAATCAGCTCCCATTATTACTCATAAATTGTGCGTCAGCTATGAATTCCTTCAGTTAGTAATGTTTCCCTTAAGTGTAAAATAGAGGATTAACTAGAAGCATGAAGAATGTGTTGATACATAGTTGGATGAAAGATAGTGTGTGTGTGTGAATCTATTATTTCAGTGGCGTTGGTATGGAAGGCAAAATGCAGCACTTAAGTAGGAGCGGCAAAATGCCTAGTGATTCATCCAAGCAAGAATATGCTCTACAATAATATAATAAATTATTACATGAAAATGTGTTTGGGATATTGAAAGAGTTTGTTGTTTAGAATTTAGATTTGTTTTTTCTTATACAAATTTAGTATGGGTGGACTACAGTAAAAAAATAATAATGAAATAGTTTTAACTATTTATTGTTTTACCAATGTTTCTTTACACACTCTTGTAATATTTAATTCGAAAAAGGAGCGGCATGGTCTAGTGGATAGCGCACTGATTTTCTCTTCTCCCGGTCCCGGATTTGAACCCCAGATTTGAAAGAATTATTTATTATGGAATTTCAGCTGTGGAGCGACCCGGGAGTATGGACCCATTGGGAAAACCTGGTGGCTTAGCCTGATCTGGGATTAATCACTTCATTGCACGGACGTTGGCCATGAAACACTATTAATCTCTTATGAACCGAATCCAAGACCCTCCAAGGGTTGTAGAGGTACAGGTTTTATTCAAGAAAAAAAAACATACATATATATATATATATATATATATATATAACCTGTACCACTACAGCCAATGAAGAGTTTTGCGTTCGGTACATGTAGAGATTTGTACTGTTTCTCGGCCAACGGCCGTTCAATGAGGTGGTTCGGCCGAGATCACGCTCAGCTCCCAGGCTTTTTCCCCATTTTTGGGTACCCACTTGATTAAGGCTGGTTGTGCCCCCAGAATCGCCCCTCCCCCTCCTTCGGCTGAAATAACATAATAAATAATATTCGAATCCAGAACCCGGAGCACAGTTGACTAGCGCTCTACCCACTAGACCACGCCGCTCCCCAATATATATATATATGGTAATGGTGACGTTTGGCCTGTAAAGAAGATAGACTTGTTAAAAGTTTCAACTATATTAATACAATAAAATAAGAAGAAACCTTATTAAAAGTACTGTTTTGACGAGATTATTTATATTTTTAAGGTTATCATCAAGCATATAACTGTTTCATTAATTATTATTTATATTTTTTTATTTATAATTCCGCTTTGAAGTAGGATAATTTTGACTCTCACTAGAACAAGATTTATTAAATAAAATGTCTTTTTCGCGCGCAAATTTTCCGATTTTTTTACGTGACTCCTGAGGAACATTAGCCCATAACATTTTGCAGGGTGTAATGACTTAATATCTAGTTTCACCTGAAAAATATTAATTAAAATTAGTGAAACACATTTAGGATCCTTTCCTTGTAAATGGTTGTTATAGATAAAAATGATTATTGAAACAAAAATAATTACTTCCATCGAAATCTAATATAAAACCTTAAACATTTAAGGCTTTAAATTAAAAGTCGTGAGACACATCAGATTTGTATTTCTTATTTAAAAGTGAGTGTAGTAATTGTGTTAAAGGGTTTAATATAATCATTAAATCATTTCAAGCCATTGAGGAATGGTGTCAGAACTGGAGGATTAAAATAAATCCTAACAAATCCCACCAAATTACCTTTACCGTTTGTCGCAAACCGATGACTTCCTGCCCCACTGTATCCTTTAATAATACCCCACTCATACCTGTTGAACAAATCCGTTACCTAGGACTCCATCTTGACAAACGTCTTACATGGAATCCCCATACGCGACTTAAACGACAAGAAACTGTCCGTAGATACCGATTACTACAACACTTACTAGACAAACGTTCAAAACTTCCAATTTATTACAAAAAGATCATTTATGTTACCATCATCAGACCCATCTGGACATATGGAATCGAGCTTTGGGGCTCTATTAAACCATCTAATTCCTTATTTCGTTACGAATAAAATCATCCATAATGACCTAAATATCCCATTTGTCGCAGAACTAGCCCGAAACAGATACGCCTCTTTTCATTCCAAACTTCCAACCCACACGAATCCTCTTGTACGCAACTTATCATTCCCATCTATTCCTAACAACCCTCCGAGGCGATTGAAAAGACGATGGCCTCGAGATCTACTTTAATTAAATTGACTTTGAAGTGCTACCACTGGGTAGTTTCTTCACGAGACATTATCACGCCCATAAGTGTAAATTAGCCCATTTACTTGTTGTATATATTGTATGTACAATTGTAAATATCAATAAAATATTTTTAAAAAATAAAATAAAAAATTTCATTTAATCAAAACTATTTATTTCTTTACCCTACCTTGCACTATATGCAGTACGGGTTATAACAACATTAAATTGCCGATTAGGTCAATGTTGCCAATTAATAGATCGTTAGCTTTTAAGTAGATCGTTTAAACCCTGCACTTCCTTCAGGAAGATGATGGTAAGTGCAAGTTGTTTGTAACTTGACTTTTCCAAAATCGTACAGCCAAATAGTACCTCTCAGTAGGCTTTTTTATACTTTCGGAAGTCACTTATCCGAATTCCTACAACTGGTCCTTGTGGAGATTGACGGACAATTCATGACGGACCAGCTATTCAGGAGTCCGGCTGAGGGACTGAGACTCAGACTGCTTATGGGCTGCCAACCGTAAGATACCGTTCGGTAACATAAAACAATTAGACGGCAACGGATCCGAGCGGCTCGGTGAAATGTATCCGCGCAAGTTGATCATTGTATGCTAATCCCAATAGAGGAATACCTCGTTGGAGAATTCCAAGGAGGTAGGGAGGTCGTGGGAATCCCTGGCCCCCTGGTATTCGGCTATTGTCACGTCTCCCCGGCATTCCGAAGGGACAGTATAAAACAAAACATCTTCCGATATTTCATTTTGTCTTCCTTTTTTTTTAGTCCTTCTCGCTCTCCTGAGGCCAATGTGTTGCGTCGCTCTGTAAGGGGCTTTTACGTTTTATCACCTTGTATGTGAAATAAAGGAACCGTAAACTAAGACTTGTTATCCATGGTTGGGGATTTAAAAACAGAAACAATGTTTATTTACTTTCACATACCCCTATAGATGAAATATATAGTAAGGAAGACTACTAGGTCCACTGAAATCATGAAACCAAACATATTTGTATTGAATGTACATTGTAAATATTATGTAAATAAATAAAGTTTCTTCTTCTAAGGAAGACTATCAACCAATTAGCACGTCTCACTGATTTCATCACTAACTAAAGCCCTTAACAAACGTAAACACACTGGCATGCTCCTTCTAGACTTTGAAAAAGCATTTGATACTGTTTGGCACTCCGGACTCATATACAAATTAATCTAATATAATTTCCTGCCATATCTGATTCATACCATTCATTCATATTTATCAAATTGACAGTTTTATATTCACCTATCTCAGTGGGTATTCCCCAAGGATCTTGCGAATCTCTAATACTGCTTAATTTGTTCATTTACGACCTATCGTCACACCTATACTACCTACCTATACACCTACACATACCTACACTCATAAAAGAACAAAACATGTGTTGTTAAATTAAGATAGTTTGTTTTAATTTAGAAATTTTGTGTTAATTAGATGAGGTCCCTATATGCCGATAAAATGGCATTATATATTTCTTTATACCGCATCGACACAATAGTGAATCATCTACACAATACTTTAAAAAGTTTAACAAATATTCTATAAAATGGAAGGTGAAAATTAGCCCCACCAAATCCGAAGCAATTATATTCGCCTACAAATAAACCACCATATCAACCCAATCCGGGCAGTACCTAGGGCTAACTTTAGACAAATCCCTTATATTCACTGATGATTTATATCAATATCAAAACCGAAAAAGCGAAAAAAATGATATTTAAAAAGTTTCCTTATTTCAACAGAAAATCCCATTTTACGTCTCAGAACAAATTAATAATATATAAAGCATTTATCTGCCTTCTGATTACTACACGCCTCTCCAGTCTGGAGCTCAACCTGCTTAACTAAAAAATTGTAAGAATCCAAAACTATCAATGCTGATAATTAATAATTATCACCGCTACCCAAAAATTTCCTCTATGCTACAAGACCTGCAGCTTCCTACAGTTGAACAATTTGTCCATCCTCAAACTTATTCTTATTTCAGTAAAACTTCCGTCTCCGAAAACCCATTAATAAAAGAAATAGGTAATTATAATAAATCTTCTATGAAACGCTACACTCATAAAAGAACCGAACGTGTGTTGTTAAATTAAGATAGTTAGTTTTAATTTAGAAATTTTATATTTTCAGTCATTTTATTCTTTCATATGTAGGGTTTTTGTTTAATTTTTCCTAACGGATGATTAAAATTAATTCTAACGAATTCCACCAGATAACCTTTACCCTTCGTCGTACACCAATGACTTCCTCCCCTAGTGACTTCCTGCCCTCCTTTAATGACACTCCACTAGCCCCTGTTGAACAGATTCGATACCTAGAACTCCACCTTGATAAACGTTTATCTTGGAATCCCCGTACAAGACTGAAAAGACAAGAAACTGCCCGACGTTTTCGCCTACTTCAACACTTACTGGACAAACGCTCTAACCATCCTCTTAATTACCAAAGATTTATTTATATGGCCATCATAAGACCGATATGGACTCACGGAGTAGAGCTATGAATCTCTACTAAACCATCGAATTCCTCTCGTATCCAATCCTTACAATCCAAAATCCTTCGTAAAATCCTCAATGTTTCTTATTGTGTCACAAATAAACTCATCCATAAATACCTTAATATTCCATATGTTGCTGACTTAGCCCGAACCAGGTACCGTTCCTTCCATGACAAACTCCATTTCCGCTACAATTCATTAGTTTCAATCCTTGCTTCCTCATCAATCCCTGACCGAGGCGTCTGAAAAGAAGATGGCCACTAGACCTTCTAGTTTAGAGTGTTTTTAGAGTGCTGCCACTGGGTAGTGTCTCTACATGTATTTCATGACAGTTTTCCATATAACCATCACATTTACTTGATGTATTTTTTTTTTAACACAGTTGTAGACATCAATAAATATGGAAAAAAAAAAAATTCCTACAAATTCACTATAATTTTATTTTCATTCTATTACATTTAAGTCATTTAGGCTAATGAATTATAATTACCTAAAAATCAAAAAATCTAACTGATTGTAAGGATGTCTCATCCGAAATTATTTAATTTATTTATGGTTTTATTTATTTTTTTGATTGAACATCTTAATTTTGCAGCTTGCATCAATCTGTAGCAATTATATTTTACAAAACAATATAGCGATTCTGGTGCCCTCATCTGATTCCCACTGGCTTTCAATGCCAGTTACAGACGTCTGGTTCTGTAGCTCTGGAATCTCTTGAATCCGTGCCTTGTCATCCACAAGTGGGTCATCACTGGTTTTACAAGAGTTATTGCATTGAATTCATAAATACTTTTGAATATGAAGGGGTTTAGCTATTATGTCAACTGTCTTGTTGGAGGAGGTCAAATATTTGTCATAAATAGATTTATATAATAAATAAATAAAATAAAAAAATATATATAAAAAAATAGCTATATCAAAGAACAGTAACTTTAAGCAATAATATACGATGAACAAGTGAATTAAGGTTATTCAATAAGATACGAGCGATACCTTACTATAGAAATAAATAAAATAAACTTTATTTACAAAATTACATGATATTTACTATTTAATTTCGGATGGACCTCCTTACAATCAGTAAGATTTTTTGATTTTTAGGTAATTATAATTCATTAGCCTAAATGACTTAAATGTAATAGATTGAAAATAAAATTATAGTGCATTTGTAGGAAAAATGTTTTTTGTTTGTTTTAAACATATTTATTGATATCTACAACTGTATTAAAAAAAAATACATCAAGTAAATGTGATGGTTATATAGAAAACTGTCATGAAATACATGTAGAGACACTACCCAGTGGCAGTACTATAAAATTTTTGTTTTATTTTTTTTTTTATTCGTATGTATTACAGTTTGTTACAATGGACAATAACAATATTGCTACAGGATCCCATTCACACAATATTTAAAATATAAACAAAAGAAATGTCAAATTACATAAAATGAAACCAAACTAAATAAACGTATAAAAATAAAAATATTTTAAACTAGAAGTTCTCTTGGACATCTTCTTTTCAAACGCCTCGGTCAGGGATTGATGAGGAAGTAAGGATTGAAATTTATATTTCTACATCTATATTTCTGTTATATTGCTCAAAAAAACAAAAATCGCTTTAAAAAATAGTTTTGCTCTTTTATCCTTTCGTTGATCACCAAATTCGTCCAACATGTATATTTAGCCCTCCTTTATCAATGTCATTAAGATGATATGGTTAATTTCTTAAAAACTACAAAATTAAAGGTACTTTAGATGAACAAATTTTATAATATCGGCATTTAAGTCCTATCAGACTATTCCAATCACAATGAAACCTACATTATATTAAAGCTTGTCTAATTTTACACCGTCATATTGAGTTGAATCAAACTCGTTAGAGTGGTTTTTGAGAAAATCGTAAAAAGGTGCAAAATGCGTGGTATAAAGTGGCTCTTCTAGTTAGCTGATTTTCATGAAAAAGTAGCTGTAACATCTCGGGCGTATATTCATTTTAAATATGTAGTTTTATTGTAGTTATATAGGACTTTTCGTTTTCGCGCTGGACTTACCTCAATCACACGGACACACAGACACAAACCTTTTTGCGGGACTCGGTCATTTGGACTCAGAAGACCCTAATACGTGTATTTCCGTTGAAAACTGGAATTCGGAAATTTTCACGATACAATACCTTTTCTTACTATATATTTCATATATAGGTAAGTGAAAGTAAAAACGTGGAATGTGGTGATAAGAGAAGTTTGAAAAGTAGTCGTTGTTTGTTTGTTTATTTATTTAACGTCACTTTATGCTACTATGGCTAATCGGACGATCCTACAGTGGGAGTCCTAAATTTTGCCTATCCAGGTTTTATTAGGATAGGGATCTTTACCGAGTACCTGACATCGCACAGGCTCGGGACCACCTTTTAACGTCCCCTCCGAAGGACGGCGTAACTAAGGATTTTTTACCCCCATTAAAAAATCCTAGGACCACCTGCGGATTTGACCCCGTGACCTTTTGCATGAGAAGCTGTTACGCTAGCCACCCTACAAGTGATCCCTAAAAGTAGTCGTTTCACACTTCCCTTATCACCACTATTTTCTTTATCTACCTCCTCCTATCTTTATCCTATTCTGTTATATATGCAGCCTACTCACATAGGACTGTCAGCTTAATATTGAGCTGGCAAATAAGTCCTTTCGTTTTTGTTTTTTTTTGTTTTTTTTTATTTATTCATTGTTTTTTTTAAATTTATGTCACTATGATATATAACTGATGAACTAACCCCTAAGTTATATTATTTATCCTTCCTTTAATATGTCATCAACTATGTCTGTTAACTCTTGTTGAAACTATATTATGTTTGCTGTTGCACTATGAACTTTTATTATTTGTGCTGTGCTAGCCAGCTCTATTTGTATGGGGATTGCCCTAAAGACAAATAAATAAAATTATTAATTTAAATTATTGCCCTATGAATATGGAAGAATATATCATTCATTATCGAGATATTTTGGTGTATTTTTTTAAAAAAGATTACCGTGCCACAGAAGCTCATAGAAAATTCTGCGGTGTTTATGTGGATGATATCTTGACCGAACGCACCTGTCAAAAGTAGTTTGCCAAATTTCATTCGGGACATTCTGACACCAATGATAGTCAACGATGTGGTCACCTACATGAAATTGAAACAAGGTACGTTAAGATCATTTTTGATCAAAATCTTGCTAAATCAGTTCAAGAGATTGCTATGGCTATAAATGGATCACAAACAAGCATAGAAAATAATTTGTAACAGCTTGGCTAAATGTCCAGACTTTAGTTTTTGGGCCAACGAACTCAACAATGTAACATGCATTTCTGTTTGTGATTCACTGCGGGACCGGGAACAAAACGACCCATTTTTAAAAAGATGGGTAACAGAAGATGAAATTGGATATTTTAAGATAATTTAGTGTCCTAGTAGGCTCCTAGAAAAATGTCAAATATCATATTTCATCCAAACAAGATAATGCTTTGCATGTGATGGGATTTCAAGACTGTTATTTTCTATGAGATATTGCCATGAGGACAAACAATTGATTTAACTTTATACTGCTCACAATTAACAAAATTGGATCAACTATTTAATAATAAACATCCAGAACTGTCTAATAGAAGTGTGTTGTTCCACACCTCATTGGTCACTCGCAATAAATTATTAAGCCGTGGATATGACGTTTTCCCCACCCTCCCTATTCACCAGACCTAGCTCTAAGTGGCTACCATTTATTCCGGTCTCTACAGAACTCCATGAATGGAATGAAATTTCAAAAGGGAGATGGCATCAAAAAATATTTGGATCAGATTTTTAACTATAAACTCCAGACATTCTATGAACATGGCATAAGGCAGTTAGTGGAAAGATTAGAAAAAAGTCATATTAAATAATGGTCAATGTATTGTAGATTAAAATAAGTTTTATGTTTTTAATACATTGACTAATTCATCCCGAAAAAACGAAAGGAATTATTTGTCATTCCAATAATGTACTACCTTAAAAATGTTCATTTTACAAAACCATCATCTTACTTCTTAAACTTATTATTAATAATTTAAATTTATTTGTTCTACATATATAAATGATAAATAATTTTAAGTTTGATAACAATATATTATTATGTTAGAAAGTGTGTGTATATGTAAATAATATATTATGTGTTGTTAAAGTCTGTAATGTATATAGCTTATATAAGAGTATCAGAAACATTTATGTGAATAGAATGATGGAGAGTTAAATTTCCTTTTATGTTTATTTATTTTTATTTTAATCTCAAATTGGATATTTTATTTTGTTTTGATGATGCTGTAACCATTAGATAGTATTAGGAATAGGAATATCTATTATAGTAAATATTGACTTAAAAGACCTGACTCAAGGTAAAATATAAACGTATATACAATTCCTGTTCATTGTAAGAGAGGACCAGTTTGGTCCTAAATGTAACAGGTCAATAATAAAATTTATTCTATTCTATTCTATTATATATATATATATATATATATATATATATATATATATCTCCATTTATACACTACATATACAATCCATTTATACACACTTCATACTCCATATTTAGACAATCTTAATAATTTTTATTTACTTTTTGGTTTCGCACCTAAATATTCTACTGTTTTCATGATAAAAAAAAACATTTTATAAAACTGTTTGTTTCCATTTTTTATTACTATTGTATATTCATTGTAGTGTTAACTTAATATTATTTTTATTGTATTGGTTTTACTTTGCTTTTTCTTAGACCTGATGGAAGCCCACAATATGGGCTGAAATATTGGCACACCAATAAAATAATGTTATTTTCTCAGTGTGATTTCTCGATGACTGCACCCTTAACTAACTTCTCTAATATATATTTTCATAGGCCAACAATACATCAATCATTATAAATTTTATGTTATTTTTATATTTCATAAATATTACGTTATGTCGCACCAATTTAAGGAATAGTTGAGCAGAAGAAGGATATTTGTCCATTGTGGCACCTGTTCACTAAGGATGGGCACATTAAGCTGATGGAGCATTAGTAGATTGCCTCTATCTCAAACAAGGATTCCCCTCACAGGGCAATTTGTCAAGGCAATATCAATAATATGTCGGATATAGGATGAGTGTTTCTTCACTTATTTTGGGGGAAAGTAAAAAGAATAAAATAAATAAGCGTCAGTTTCCTTATAAAATGTAAAAGTATTCTTATTGAGGGTGTATAATCAACTGTTGAAAAAATCGGGAGGCAGTCGTTTTCATTTTAATTTTGGCAACGTTTCGGCTCAAACGTGTGAGCCATCATCAGGGCATCAATCAGCTCAATCAATGTTATAGAAGCATAAACTCGTTAATCGTGGGCTGGAAACGTCAGCATAATTAAAATAATTAAAAAACTACGGATTCCTGATTATTTCTACCTACGATAAAATTATTCTTGTACGCAACCGTATGCCCATACCTATGGTTAATGTACAAAAGGATCCCTTAATTATTAAAAAAATATAGTTTTTAATACTTATAATGCAAATAAATAAGCCCTGGTAAAACCAGAGGAAACATGATTTGATTAATTGAATTGTTAACATTTTTTACACATATTTAAAAAAAAATAATATTTTATTGGTTTTTACAACTGTATATACAAATACAATAAGTAAAATGTTATAGGTGGAATAGTCAGGAATCAGTCATTTTTTTTAAAAAGTTTTTAATTTTGCCAACGTTTCGGCCCAAGCTTGTGAGCCACCTATAATAGTTTCTACAGTAGACTATACATCCTCAATATAATCAAAATAAGTAAAATGGCTGAATTACAGTAATAGGCAAGAATAGACTGTGAATAAGATACCCAGTTAAAGACAAAATATACAAGTTGAAAGAATTTGATAAACAAATTTTTTTTCTGCAATTTTTGTGTTTTGAACACAGAATCTGATATTATCCTGGGACATGTCTTCTTAGAATAAAATATACTGAATATACAAAGTATGCTTTGGAGTCTTAAAGTATATTAAATATAAACAAGTTAAAAATTACTCATATAAGCTAGACATTTTTAAATTTGAAGAAAACAACAACTACAAAAAAAAGAATAAAACTTAATTACAATTCTATTGAGCCTGGATATGCATTAAGTGATTAAATATGCGTGATTTAAAGGTAGAAAGAGAGTTAGTGGAGTGACGGACGGAAGGAGGGATGGAATTCCATAGGATTGAGGATCGAATGAGGAAGGATCTGTCGAAATGTGCAGTTCGCTGGGCCGTACTGAAATAGAGACGATCCCTGAGGGACACCACAGGATAGAGGCAGGGTACTGAAAGGAGGTTGATCTGGCACTACTACATACTGAGAACGATCGAAGAGGAAGGATTGAAACCAGCGCAAAGCACTGTTGGATACTGGAAGATTTTGGATTTTGGTAAGAAGGATACCAACCGTGTCAAACGCCTTTGAGAAATCTAGGAGGATAAGTATAGTTAATTTTTGGTTATCAATGGCATTTTGGAAAAATAGATGTAGATGCACAGTTGGAAAGCAAAAGATTTTTAAAAAGATACTATCTTATAAACATAATTAAAAAAATTAATAGAGAGTGATGAAGAGCCGATAAAAATAACTGTTGCCATAGATAATAATGTAATAGATTATTTAATAAAACACATGTTTCTCTTGAAATTCAATGTAATTGATTAAAATAAAACAATGCATTTACAAAATGTTCCCATATTTCAATAAAAAATCCCATTTAAGCACTCAGAACAAACTACTACTATATAAAACATTCATACGTGCCTAGATTTGTTATGCCTCGCCCGTCTGGAGGTCGACGTGCAATACCAATTACAAAAAATCAGAAACAATACAAAATACACGTATGCGAATCATCAGTAAATACCCACGATATACCAAAATTTCAAAAATGCTCTTTGAACTAAATCTTCCCACATTGCAACAGTTTATCTACACAGAAACCAAAAAATATTTTGATAAAACCATAACTTCTGAAATCCCTTTGAAATTCGAAATTGGTAATTACAACAAAACTTCATTAAAGCGATACACGCACAAAAGAACAAAGCATGTACTTTCAAATTAATATTGTGCAGGTTTTTTTTGTTCTCATGTTATTTTTCCTACTGTCTTAAGCAAAACATTGCATTATTATCATTATGTAAATCGAACGATGATTGAAACTATATTATCATGATAAAAGGATAACTGAATTGTAAATATTGTATATAAATAATAATAATAATAATTGTTATTATTATTATAATGTAATTGATTCTTTTAAAATTTATTTTTACCCCTGAATGTATTTAAAAATTCTTAAATTGATTTTGAGGTATTTTAGGTAAGTAAAAGTAGTGTGTTGACGCACTATAGTTTTTGGATTTTTTCCTGCAAGAGGAACTTAGGTGAAGAAATGATTTTCTGCCTAACTTCTCTAAATAGAACATGAAATATATATTTTTTTTTGATCATTTATTTTTACATCCACACCTGTCGCTCAGCCCGTGACAATAAGCGGATTTGATAACAATTGATACAAAGGGCATGTCAGGCATGAGGGAGGTCGATACCCATTGCCATCTACTCCTATTCATTCAAACACTTATTATTTTTTTAATTAAATCTTTTCATTAGCGACATAGCGTCTATTGGATTCTTATCTGATGCACTAAATAAGTAGTATAAGAATTATCATTCTTCTTTTAATCCCATTCAATCACTTAGTTATGCAAAAGTCAACAACGTCTATAGACAAAATGATTTTTACAACCACTATGGAAAAAATTTTAAAACTTCGTACACCGGTTGATCGGTTCAGGAATTATAGACATCATTTTTGAAGTTATTTTACCCAAAATAAATTATTCAATAAAAATTAATGTTTTCAAAAATGTCTTCTAATTAATTTTTGTTTTTTTTTTTTACTAAAAAGCACCATATTTATGTATTTTAAGTGCTACCACTGATCGGCTTTAACGCTTCCCTTGATATTTAAATCTTATCTGAGTCGATATTTACTGTGATCGTCATCTTTTGGAGAGTGTATAGATAGTACTGTTGGTTTATATCATTATTTGCTGTTACATCCCCATAACTTGAAAAAATAAATAGGCAATAATTAGTCTCCAATTGCTGTATCCAATATTGCTAAATGGGAATACTCGTATTTGAATTTTTCATTGATCTTTTCAGCACCACGTTGAGTTCTACATTAAACAAGACTGGGACTAAGACTGCCTTGTTGAATTTCGAGCTTAATTCCTGTCCTTAAAATGTTTCTCTGGCAATTATAAATACTGTCCTTCCAAGGCTGAAGTAATGTCTTGCTTCCTCATTCTGTCGAATGCCTTTTCGAGATCAATGAAACACGCAGACAGTCGCCCTTCTCCAAAACCTTTTCCCGTTATTTTCCTCTAAGTGAATGTAAAATGTTGGGAACTTCTTTTTTTTCTAAACCTGTTCTCATCTTCTTCACTAATATTCTATCTATCTAAACAGGCTAAGAAAATTTTGAATAAGATTTCTAAAAAGTACAAAGCTATGAGAGCATCTATGGTTTTTGTATTCCCTATCATTTCCTTTGTTAAAAATGGATACGTAAGTATATAAAATATTATATATGCGATTCAACTTAAAAAAACTTGATTAGACTTTAAAAAAAGTTACATTACACTTACAACTAAACTTTCATGTTGAATTAAATTTCATATTTTTTCATTCATTTTGTATAAATATTCCAGGAATGAGATAGCAGAAGACAAAAGTTTTAGTGGCTCGTACTCAGCAATATTCGAACTAATAAATTTTCGTTGTGTATCATTAATTTCAAAATATATATTGATATTAAAAGTTCTGGAGTTCAGACAGCATTCTATGTTAGAACTCAGTAAAAAAATGAGAAAAATCTCTAAGTGGAAAATTGTCCAAGCATGAGTTCATTTGGTTTTATTACCTATAATTTTAATTTAATTTAAATTAATTATTATTTAAAGGTTATCTCTGAATGTGGTGGTTAAAATTTAAAAAAATGTAAGATCTTTTTTTCGTCTATATAAATTTTCCAGTGACATATTTTTTATAAATGTAACAGTAAAATACTGATTAAAGAAAAGATTTGAGAAGATCGATAACGAAAGATTTTTTTTTTCAAATCAAAGTTCGCAGAAATGAACTTGAGATGATTAATATGAACAGATGAACACAAATTAACTGATTAATAATAATATGAAATAAATATTGACAAATTACGATAAAGAGTGGTAAAAAATTAAAGTTATAAAATTATTTTACTGCAGCAAAAGCGAAAATTACAACACGTACTGAAAACGTTGTGTACAGTCTCTTAAGTCATTTGAAAATTTATGTATGGAACATATAGTATGCGCGTTATTTTATATAAGTATATAATTAATTGTTTTCATAATAAACTATTTATCAATCAATCTAAAATCAAAAAGCTGATAAATTTACACTATATTATAATATAAATAAATAGTTTAACGGAGAAAATTTCTGTTCCTTCAAATTTTAGAAATAATTATTTTCTGCTACATTATGTGAACAATTAATTATTATTTATTGAAATATACAACTGTATTTAGTAATACATCAAGTAACTATACTAAAAGAGAAAATGCCATAAAATAAAGTTGTAAAGTCACACCAATGTACAAAATATCATGTTAAAAATGTATTTCTGCAAAGTAACTTTTAAAAAATAGGTAATGGAAGTTCATTCCGATAAAAGTAACTTTATTTTTTAATCAGTCCTTTTTTGCTTTTTTATTCAAATCTTAGAATACATATTAAACAACAGTTTTATTAGGTAACTGCAGAGTACATTAATATAAGTGTTTTTAGTCTTAGTTAAAAATTACTTTAAAAGTTAAAGAATTAGAGTTATTAATGTTTGTAACTTCCGTTTATTCATGATAATTCTGCGAATTAACATACACACTTATTTTTATACCTGTGGGAAAGTCCATGTAGGCAAAATCAAACTTTTTTGTAACGGACGTTAATAAATCTTTAATATGTTAATTAAAATTTTAAATTTAAACTAAAGGTACTATTACGTAAGTTGAAATAGCGAAAAAAAAATTTTTTTTTTTTTTATTACTTGCGACAAAGTTGAAACTTCACATTGTAAATTTTCGGAATTACTTGCTTTTATGATTAATATGCACCGTATTACTGCAAGACAATAGTAAATAGCAGTTCATAGATATACTAAGATTAAATTATATTTGTCACTCCATTTATTAGCCTTCTCCATATGCCTAACAACTATCTTTCATACATTCAACTTCTCAATCTATCTAACTATGAACAGTTATTAGTAATATCTTTGAAATAGCACTATTTGGAATAGCAAATCGATTATACCACTTCAAAAACATTATATATTAACAGAAACAGCCAAAAAATGTATCTAGATACAGTAAAAGGAAATTATTCAGAAACTATTGTGGCAAAACATGTAACTAAATTGGAGTATTGAAAAAAAAAAAAAAACTATTTTACGTCGGCAAACATCACCATTGTTGTGGATTGTCTGTTGTGTTTTTAGTTTTTTTTTATTACTAATATATTTATTTATTGAGATATATTTCAATTTGAAATAAATAAATAAGATTAAAATTTAGAATTTATAAATAAGGGCAAATTATTTGTCATTTTTAACAGATTGACAGTAAAATCTCTCACTGTTGTTCTCATATAAATAAAATACAGTCCTCAAACTTTGATATAGATACGTGCTAAACTAAACTTGAGAAATTCTTTACAAAACATTTCGAACTACCCAAATTTCGAACGCTGAGAAATAAATTATTTAAATTTGTATTCATTATTAAATAGTGTCTAATCAACACGAAAAGCCAAATTTTCAGTTATTTGACATTAAATTTAAGCATAGTGGCCATTTTGAACTGCCATGTCTGAGAGGTTTCATCGATCACAGGGATCGAGAGACTACCCGCACCATCTGTTGGCCAAGATAGGAACTAAACTAAGCCTGTATGGTAGCGCTACTAGCGGCGTATCTGTGAAACTTTTGGTGTACGTTCCGTCCTAAAAACATCCGCTGGCGCCAGGCAGCTGTCTTGCGTCTGGGCCGTGCTAGCTGCTGTAGGTCTGGAATGTATCTATATCCCTGGGATAATACATGCCAATATCTCAGTGTATTTTATATATTGATTTCATATAATTATATGTATTTTGTATAATATAATATTATTCAAAATAAAAACCAAAAGACTTATATTAATTGCAGATAAATACTTAGAGAATGAAAAAAAGAAAAGGGAATAAGTAATAATAATTTTCTTTGTAACCAGATATAAATTTTAATTTTTTTTTTAGCAAAAAATTACACTGTTCACGAAGCTTTGTGAGAAATATAATTTTGTGATAAACTACTCTTTTTAATACAATGCATGTAAAACTAAATAATTACAACCTATAATATAATTATTGTAGATGTAATTAGTTGACCGTTGAGAATTACTGGAAGGAATTAGTCCGGGTGGCGGTCATTAAATGAAACAACTAAATAGTTTCAACTATTTTATTGTTTGCCAACGTTTCGACCCCCTTTGTGGGTCATCATCAGGGCGTATGGTGGGAGAATGGAAACTGATGATGACCCACAAAGGGGGTCGAAACGTTGGCAAACAATAAAATAGTTGAAACTATTTAGTTGTTTCATTTAATGACCGCCACCCGGACTAATTCCTTCCTATAATATAATTACTAATTACTACCAAATTGAATTTTTTATTTTTTTTTATTTACTGTAACAGAATTTAATTATTTAAGCAACAAAGTTTAATACAACTACATCGAAATATCAATCCAAATTTGTTCTTAATAAAATTGTTAAATTACATTACACATTATTTATACTTTTCTCTGACGGAATGTTTATGGTCAAAATAATATATTATATCAGTTCGTGAAATAATTCAACAGTTAGCGCGTTTTCTTCTACATCAGCCTTACAACTTAATTTGTGAAAAATGCAACCCTTTGTTATTTATGAAGGATCAACCTAAAGAATAAGTATTTGAATAGTGCTAAAGTTAATCTACGAATATCAGGCTGTAAAATGTATGATTACAGCTAAATGTAATTTTTTTTTACAAATTCCTCTTATAATTAGTTGAAATGCTATACTTCTTAGAATTTCTTGAAACATTTTCTTTTATACAATTCTGCAAAGTACGTCTAGTTATTTACAAATGAAAACATTGATGAAATGTGATAACGCTTCCATCGATTTGGATTTTTTTTTTTTTTTTTTTTTTTTTTTGTGTTAAAATTATAAATTATATTATAGGACATTTTTAAGCTTTGTAGAGGACGATTTAAAATAGGGTTCAGCTTCAATTTATTTCTAAATTTTATAGTATAATAATCCACATTTTTTGTTTTAATTGGTTTGATATTGTTACTTTCTTAAGCATAATATCCACAAACAATGAATAATCTCTGAACTTATTTTGTTAACTAAATAAATTTATAAAATGCTTACTAAAAAAAATAACTATTACTTTAAATTTATTTATTCCGCCTGTATCCCTTAAGCTAGTATTTTGTAACAAGTTGTACTCTGGATTATAATATTTTTTATTTATTTTTGGATTGACAAATTTGTTATACTAATATAATTAGAATTTTAAAAAATCATTTTTTTTTATAATATTATTAAGAAACCTTATTTTTCTGAACAATATTTTTGGAATCACATTATGAATATTAATTTTATATATTAGATTGATTCTACATAGTAAATATTCAAGTTTAAATAAATGCAAATCTTCATTAAATAATAAAAATCCACATACCGTTCTATTTTTCTGAGTTATTTTATGAATTGATAGAATTTTAATTTCCAAACAGATAAATTTTATAATAGAGTCATTTTACATATATGAAAGGCTATATATATATATATTTTTTTTTTTTTCATTTAATCTTAAAATGCAACGATTTTTTTTAAATTGTTAAATAAATATGAACTCATGACCACTTTTATAGATTTTTTTTTTTAAATAAAATTTTATTTACAGCTAATATAATAATAAATAAATAAATTTTTAGAAGCTCGGTTCAAATATTTGTTCAAACAGTTTAGTTTGGAAACGAAAATTCAGAGAAGAAAAAAAAAAACTGGGTCCGAGTGTATTAGTTTATGTTATGTGTATTTAAATAAAATAATAATGTATGAATAAAATTTAAATAATATCTATTTGTGCTCTAAAGACGCTGTTGTTTTCCTCCGTTGAAGCAGATAGCAATTCCTTTAATAGTTTAATCCGAGGTGATTGGGTTGAGACTATAAATTTCCTTAGCTAATGAAAGCCTAGCATAACTAACAAATCATTAGTTGGTCAACCAATAACTTGGCCAAACTAGGCGTAACTACTAGTTACATAGGCAATTAGTTACTATGATTTGCAACTAGGAGTATATATTTCGGTAAATATATTACTAGTGTTTGGTAGGTAAGATCAAGTGTTTTCCATATTTATATTCACTTACCTATATGTAGATAAAAAATGGAAAAATTGTAACGTTCTCTGTATAAATAAACTGGAATCAGTATGGTCTATATAAATACAATTTTAGTTTAAAAATAGACTTAGTAAACAATTTAAGATTTAGTAAATATTTTATTGATTCATTATTGTATATATATTTTATTCTAATTTTATTTCTGTGTAAATATTATATGAATGTAGTATGTATGTTATCTTTCACCACTAGTATTGATGTCCAAATTGGGACAGATTGTAATTCTACTCAATAAAGAAATTGTTATTGTTGAAAAAAAGTTCAAAAAGCAGTTCTTCACAAAATTAGGCTTCTTGAAAAAGCACATTATACGTTTTAATTCAGAAACTTTTGCATTTTCTCAAAATCTCTAAATTTTGTAATATAAATCTTTTTATATCAACAATTAATTAAATTTTCTTCACTATCAGGTAGGTTTTATCCATATTGAAATATCCTGATTTTTAATTCGGTATACCTGAAATAATTGACAATTTTGTAGTCAGAAATGAAAAAAATCCATAACTATAAATTATGAAAGGACTTAACCAAACAAAGGATAAAATAACATAGTAATATTTTTGTAAATTATAAGGTTGAAATTCTAAACAGTTTATTTTATTTTTAAATATGTAATGCTAAACTTATAGTTACAGGCGCTAATGGAAAGTTTTTAAAAAATTCGTAAACGTAACATAATGTTCTAATCTGTGATTTCTGCTTTCAAATTAATTTCAAGCTGTGTTTTACCACATACTTAAAGACAATTTATAAGTCGAATTTTAATATAGGATAGGTTGTTGATAATATCAGATAAATACATATTGTGCTATTATATATAATTATCTATTTAATATGTTAAATAAATACAGATTGTTTCAGATATTTCCATGAAAACTAAATAGAATTTCCATAAAATCATTTTAAATTAATGTTAATCAATTATTCTCTAATTTAAGATATTTTGCAATGTGCAGTTTTTTCTTTTATTCTATTTTTTTTACGTAGAATTCTTTCTACGATTAAGAACAAATATACAATTCAATATACATATTGCTTCTAAGTAAATAAAGGATTTAGCCTATAAACGGACAATGGTCTTTGTGACTAGTCAAGCAAAAAAAATATATCTTCTATAACATCGTAGATTTCCCGAAATAAATAAATTACATTTCATTTCCAAACTTAAATTTTACTGATATTTCAGCAATAAAAGGGTATTTTATTTTATTTTTTATTTTACAACAAGTAAAATTGCTAAATTATAATTATGAGCGTTAACAAGTCTTGTGAAGAAACTACCCAGAGGTTTCACTTCAATATTTAAGATAGTAGTCCCGAGACCAACTTCTTTTCAATCACCCCTGAGATTTCTCTGGAATATGTGAAGATGATAAGTTGCGGACAAGGATATTTGGTATTAAAAGAGATATATCTATTTCGAGATAGGTGTGCGACTAATGGGATATTTGTTGAAGGATTTTAGATTGTGAGGATTAGTTTAGTAGAGACCGAAAGCTCGATTCAATATGTTCAGATGGACCTATAAATAAAAGAATTTGTGTTGTTGGACTGGAAGTTTTGAATGTTTTGTCGAGTAATTGTAGTAATCTGTATCTACGAGCGGTTTCTTATAGGGTAAAAAATTGTAATTAAAGGAATTGATAAGTCCAGATAAATAATAAATAAGTATAGATTATTTCTCAGTGATTCCCCTCTGACATGACTTTAACCGTTATGGTTTAACTTTAAAAAATTATTATCCTACGTACGAACTTACAACAACAGTTGACAAACATATACAAACTCTTTACTTCGTTTTCATAATAAACTGCTAGGACATGACAATAGACAGCGATATATCAAGCTGAAATGCCTGTTAAAAAAAAAAGAGTGAAGAGAAGCTGGGTGAGAGACCTCCTATGCTAAATTAAATCCTTGGAAGGGGTACTGCTGGGCACTTTCCTCCTATGCTGCTTACTTTTTATATACTACATTTTAAATTATTTTAGATAGCTTCTGTTAGGTGCGAATAGAAAAATATGAAGAGAAAAAAAATATTACAAGATTTGCTCCAGTTCTTTTTTTAATGTTTAATGTAGTTGTATCCCGTTGGCTTCTCGGAGTTACGGATTCTTGACTTTCCCAACTCATACGGTAACGAAATACATCTATAAAAATAATGAATGAACCATTATCATTTAAAAACGATAAGAAACAAAAAAAAAACTGAGGTTATCTAGGTTGGCGATTAGGGTTCTGCCTGGGCGTGGAGAAGGCGAAAAATAACGGTGTTGCTTTCACTAGTATCGCCAGCGCGGATCGGCCCCTGGCTACTGCCAGTAGTAACCGATCATTACTCTAAGCATTGTAGATTTTAGATTAAGCAGAAAAATGTTTCCGCTCCAATGCTTGTTTTAGATGTCAAATCAATAAAACTCGGATTATAACCGCTATGGAATAATCCAAGAGGTATCTGAAACAATTAGTCGAATTAAAACTGGACAAACAATATTTTCGCAATCGAAAATGAAGCTACAACAATTTTAAGGAGTTAACTAAAATCTAAAGGTGATGTGTACCGAGAAAGGCTTAAATATGGGTGACAAGATTCCGGTTTTGGGGTATGCCGATGATTTGGTACTACTAGGTGAAGACACGGAAACTATACAACTAAATACAAGTGTGTTAATAAAAGCCGGTAAACAAATAGGTCTCGAATTAAATACCGATAAGACGAAATATATGATTAGTTGCAGAAATGGTGGCGATCTTGATGATATTAATATTTCAGGTCATACTTTTGAACACGTAGAGAAATTCAAGTATTTAGGTTCAATGATAACAAGAAAAAATGAAATCCAAGAAGAAATAAAGTCCCGGTTAAAGGTGGGAAATGCGTGTTATTATTCGGTTGCTAAATTGCTTAGCTCGCGACTTCTGTCTAAAAACTTAAAGGTTGGAATTTATAAAACTATTATTCTTCCAACGGTTCTTTACGGATGCGAAACATGGCCGCTTACTTTGAAGGATGAACAACGGCTTAAGGTTTTCGAGAATAAGGTACTGCGTGAAATATTTGGTCCGAAGAGAGATGAGGCCACTGGGGAGTTTAGAAGGTTGCACAACGCGGAATTGCGGAGTTTGTACTCTGTGAATATAATTGAGTTGATAGCATCGCGGAGACTCAAATGGGCGCGTAAAGTTGTTGGGCTTAGTGAGGAACGGATTCCGAGAAAGTTGGTATTCGCTGAACCGACTGGTAGGCGTCCGAAAGGTAGGCCGAAGCGTCGATGGGAGGATTGCATTAAGGCTGATCTCGGGGGCTTGGGCTTGACCGGTGAACATTGGACGAGTCTGTGCAGGCGAAGTTTGGTGGTATCGGCATCGAACCTTCGGGTTCGGTAAGCCTATTATTATTATTATTAACTAAAATCTGTTTCGAAATACAAAATCACCGTTTCCACTTTCCCCTATTCTCAAGGAAATTTTAAACTGTTCATAATTATTTTTGAATTATAATGAAGTATTATAATTAGATTATTTTAGGAATGAAGGCTGAGCAATGACGTAATTATGGAATAATTCATATTTATTCGGCAGTACCTTTACTTTATTTAATAAATATTATAATAAAATAAAAATGAATCGATCTGTTAATTTATTGGTTTATTATTTCCAATAATGGTCCTTTTTAATCGACAAAAATATAATAAGTCCCCTCTCAATTTATGGTCTGATATTCCAAATAACAAATATCATATATCATAAATAATTAGAAACTGTTACATTGAAAATAATTTTGTGAAATTGAATTCTATACATTTTTATTTTAGTATATACTTTGAGAATTGGGCTGAATTTAACGTTTCAGGCACCTACCCTTCATTCAACCAACTTTCTTTTTTTTTATTTAATACCTTTATCCATTTTAATACTCAGCCATGATTATCCATTGTGTACAAGGGATTTCTAGCAATTAAAAATGAGTTCCAAGAAAGTGGTATAGATCATTTTTATTTTATTTATTTATTTTATTACAATTTATTTTCTTATAGCTTTAGTACTTATTGACCAAGAGTGTGGCAGATTGTATTATTTCTCAATAATAATAATAATAATAGTAACAATAAAAGTAGTATACTACATTATCACATTATTTGCTTATTTTATAAACTTACAGATATTTAAACCTTCTAAAATTCTAAAATTTGTTGATTATGTATTTTTTATAATATTATCAATTATCATGATATAAATAAAAATAATAAAATTTAAAAAAAGAAGATTAGTTACTTCATATTTTATTATAACAATTACCAAACAGAGTTATGATACTGAAAAATAAATATGATTTATTTTATAATTATCTTAATATTTTATTCCTCAAAAATATTTCTATTTTTTTATTTTATTTTATTTTTATTGAACTTTTGAATTTTTTTTTTTTTAATTTTTAATCGAAAAAACATAAATCTTAGTTATAATATAAATACATTTATTTATTTATTTTGTATAGGGTGCCTCTACCTGTAAGGGTCATTGGCATATATTTTTGTTTTAAACTCTATTATAAAATTTAGTTCCTTTCAGAACTCCATTAGGGAAACCATGCCTTTTTCTACATTTAATTTAGTCAATTAAATCAGAAATTATTGAACGAAAAAGGAATAAATTATTTATAACCTTTCTATTACATTAGTCCGAGAATAAATGTATACAATTTCTAAATTTTCTATATAATGTACACATAAATGTTTCTATCATATAATTATACTTCAGATTTTTACATACATATAAGAATTTTTTTTTTTTTACAAATCTGTAAAATATGAACAAAGGCATAAGGTTCACTAGAACCTTTAGGGATGGTTTAAAAATTATAATACAACTAAAAAGATTTTTATTCATATTATTTCTTTTCTATTGTTATAGAAAATTAATTCGAATTCCTAAACAAAGTATTCGACAAATTTGAACAGCATATTTTAACCAGTAGTATAAGCCAAAAAAAAAAAAAAACTTTTTTTATTTTTTAAAATAAAAATTTGGCAATTCAAAACAAATCTGTAAAAGTATCTTTAGAATGGTTTAATTAGAATTATTTATAAGGTAATGGAATCGAGACACTTTTGTTTAATTTTCATTTATTCACAAACCATCTTCATGTATGAAAATAGCTCAAATAAGACCAAAACGTCAAATAATCCTTTATAAAAGACAGAAATCATAATAATTAAATTAATCAAATAATCCATCAAATATCCATAAGATTTTTGTCAATAATAAAGAGTTGCATACTATGTAAGTTGTATTGAAAGTTATTTTAAAGGAATTCGTAAAACATGGATGTTTAAGGATTTTACTTTCACTTACTATATATAGTCAGGGGAAGTATTGCGATCGTGAAAATTTTCGAATTCCAGTTTTCAACGGAGATACACGTTTTAGGGTCCCCTGAGTCCAAATAACCAAGTCTCGGAAACAGGCCTGTGTGTGTTTGTGTGTGTGTGGTAACTCTCTGCCGGAAAAGGTAATTTTAAACTGAAATTTCATATTTAAGACAAATATACGTCCGAGACGTTACAAAACCTTTTTCATCAAAATGAGATAACCAGAAGAGTCACTTTATACCATGCATTTTGCACCTTTTTTCCTTTTTCTCGAAAACGATTCCGACGATTTTGATTAAACTCGCTATATCGATGTAGAATTTAATCGGCTTTAATATCATTTAGGTTTCATTCGGATTAAAATGGTATGACAGGGCTTAAATGCCGATATTTTAAATTTTCTTTCTCTAAAGTACCTTTAATTTTGTTGATTCTATTAAAATAACTATATTATCTTGTTACCACTGATGAAAAAACGGGTAAATATATAAATTGAGTGAATTTGATACCCAACTAAAGGAGAAAACAGAAAAAATATTTTTTTAATGCAATTCTTCGTTTTTTAATCTAAGAACAGTAATATACATTTATGATAAACCGTTGGAAAGCTAAAGATTTTAGAAACAAATATTATCTAATGCACAAACTTGTTAAAGTTAATAGATAGTGATAAAAAACCGATAAAACTGAGTAATTGTTTTAGATAATAATATAATAGATTTTTTAATAAAACACATGTTTCTATAGAAATTCCATTTAACTAATTCTTTAATGGTTTCTTTCATTTTTATCTCTTACTGTATTTGAAAATTCTTTCATTGGTTTTAAAAATGGAGGTAAGTGAAAGTCGTGTGTTGCCCGCACTAGATTTTTTAAAATGTTTCTAATAGAAGTGTATTTTTTATTTTTTTTGTTCGTAGATTCTAGAATCCTTTATAGTGAAAGATAGTATTTAATTTAAAATACTGTAGTAAATCAAGACTAATTGTTTGACTCACAAAATTGTTTCATTTTTTTCTCTACTTAGAAATATAACTTCTCAATAGACTTGTTATGTTTCTTAATGGATACAAATAATAGATATAACAATTACTGCAACGGAGTTGAAATTAAAAGGTGTTTATAAAAGCTTCTAAGTGGATTTTAACAACATGGGGAATCAAAACGGTGAAGTTTATAATCATGACGGCAATAAAAATTTACAACCACAACCTAACCGAGTTACCATTCAAATAGGTCACTTCTAAACGGACTCATTACCTTGTACATAAATAACGATCTCGTTACATGCGAAGGCGGAATTTATGTGTTTTTAATTGAAAAAAATTGGACGGTTCCGTCGATTATTTAATGCATTTAATTGGCTGAGAAAACACCTGGTTAGGGACAATAATAGTCGTTATGAATAAATCCTAATGTGATATTTTCAGGTAAAATTAGAAAGGGACAATTAGGGCGATTAAACAATTATAAAGAGTTTATGAGAGGCCTAAGGCGACGACAGTGGAGTATCATCCGATGGTATCGGCCGGCCATGGGCAAAGAATTGCAGCAATTACAATGTAAATTGTGCCACTTACCACTCACAAATCACAATAATTACCACTCAAATCCCACCACGGATTAAGCTATTACTCACTATTATCCCATTTCGGCTCCCAACAACAGGTGGTTTATGTCACTTAGGGCTTTAGCGCCTCCAGTTTATTCGCACCTATAGTAATAGATTTTTTTTTCCTATTCTTCACTATATCACCTGTGTTTTGTTAAAATCATTTACGGACAATAAATGAAAACTTCTGTTTTAGTCTCGGAACTTTAATAGCCGCTAACTAAAAAAATCTGGTGCGCGCAACACACGACTTTCGCTTACCTCCATTATTTATATCAATTCAAGAATTTTTAAACAAATTTACAAACGAAACTAATTTTTTTAAAGAATTATTTAAATTATTATCTTGAATAATCACTTAGTTTTATCGGATTTTCATCACTTTATATTAACTTTCAAAAGCTTTTGTATGAGATAACATTTTTTATAAAATCTTTAGCTTTCCAACGGTATATCATACATGTATATTACTGTTCTTATGTTCAAAAAAAAAATTGCATTAAAAAAATATTTTTTCAGTTTTCTCCTTTAGTTGCTTTTCAAATTCGCTCAACTTGCATATTTAGCTGTTATTTATCAATGCTAACAAGATATATGGTTATTTTTATAGAACTCACAAAATTAAAGTTACTTTAGAGGAAGACAATTTAAAATATTCGCATTTAAGCTCTTTCAGAATAATTTAATCAGAATGAAACCTACATGATATTAAAGCCCATTAAATATTACATTGATATAGGGAGTTTAATCAAAATTGTTCGAGCCGTTTTTGAGAAAATCATAAGAAGGTGCTAAATGCATGGTATAAAGAAGATGCTCCTGTCAGCTGCTTTTGATGAAAAAGATTCTGTAACATCTAGGACGTATAGCTGTCTTAAATATGAAATCTTAGTCGTTTTCGCCCGGGAGTTACCACACACACCTTTTTGCGGAACTTGGTCATTTGGATTCAAGAGACCCTAAAACGTGTATTTCTGTCGAAAACTGGAATTCGAAAATTTTCGCGATCGCAATACTTTCCCTTACTATATATTTCATATATAGGCAAGTGAAAATAATAACGCAAGTGCTTTTACACTCAAAGGACATTTAATACAGATTTTATTTTTGAGCTTGTACTCTATTAATTAAAAATATTACGCACAACACACTGCTTACACTTACCTGAGTTGTTAAAATCAATTTAAGAAATTTTAAACACATTCAGAGTTGAAAGAAAATAAATTGTTAAAGAATTAATTAAATTTAGTTCTACAACAATTAGTTTTGTAATTTTATTTTATCGGCTTTTCATCTGTCACCGTTAACTCTTACAATTTCTTGTATAAGATAATATTTTTTCAAAAATCTTTAGCTTTTCAACGGTATATTATACATCTGTATTACTGTTCTTATATTCAAAAATACATAAATTGTACAGGAATATATTATTGCTCTTTTCTCATTTTGTTGGTTATCAATAACGTTCGACTTGAATATTTAGCTGTTTTTTAGCAATGCTAATCAGTTGGTATGGTTATTTTTTTTTTTAATCTACAAAATCAGAAGGATTTTTTTTTTTCCCCCTTTTTTTACGATTTTCTTAAGTTGATACAAATTCAATGGTTTTAATTTTTATGCTGGTTTTCTTCTAATCGAAATAATTGTATTGTCCAATTATTAAAACATAATGGCCGATAGGAGGAGATATATATATGTGGAATAAGTACGTTTAAATTTATAAAAACGAAACTGAGAAATAAGATGACGGTTTTGTAAGAACAATTTTAATTAAGAACAATATGCATATTTTTACCTGTAAGATATTCTTTTCTTGAATTGCATAACTTTGATTTGCTACTTACAAGTAGAGGATTATAAATGCGTCTCACCGATTTTGATTAATTTTTTTTTATAAACAAGACATTAAACCATTAGACATTTGCGCGCGTAAAACATATTTTATTTAATATCTGTTGTTTTAGTGAAGATAGAAAAATAAGTTAGGTGTCAAAATTTCAAAGTAAAATAATTTTTAAATAAAGCCATTTAAATATTTAAATTTTATACTAGGTATTAACCCTAAAAATATAACTAACCTCATTAAAATAGTACTTTTAATAATGTTTCTTAAAAACTACGTCCCTCACTACTAAAAAGGAATCTTTATGAGTATAGTTTTTAAGAAACCTTATTAAAATTACTGTTTTGTTGAGATTATTTATATTTTTAGGGTTGTTACCAAGCATAAAAGAAATATTTTTTTAATTATTTCGCTTTGAAAGAGGGTAATTTCGACACTGAACTTTTTTTTTTACCTTCACTTGAACCAGAGATATTAAATAAAATATATTATTCGCGCGCTAAATTTCCATAATATGTCTAGTTTCATCTAAAAAAAAATTCATCATAATCGTTGAGACAGATTTAGAATCCTCTCCTTATTAGTTCCTCAATAAAATCTTCAAATACATTTTTACCAATATTATCATTTTATACTGGTTTTTTAGTTTTCATATTTTAATACTGTTATCATATTCTTGTAATTAGCTCATTATTATTTTTTCTATGAATTCTATTGGTTGTTATAGAATTCACAGTCCAAGTCAAGTTTTGTGCTCACGAGATTTTTTTAAAGACATTTAATAACAGTTTTAACTGCTAATTGGGGTTATCGTATTCCTCAACACAAAATCAGTTTCCAGGAGTTAATTATTTGATATTTGAATAATTATTTAATTACTAAATCGTAATTAGCAGTTTTGTTCCTTTCCGACTTATTCCTTCGGTTATTACAGAGTACATGAGACGATGTGGCTACATGAGGTGTTTAATAACCCTAGGTACTGAGGGATTGTGGTCTCGAGTCGACCGAGACTGGAAAAAAAAAATGCCGAAACAAGGTTTTTATTTTTTGTCCGTTGTACCGAAGCTAGCTCTAATTTCGGGTAAAGCGGGTAGGACTAGCCTATACTTACCGGGCAGGTACAGCGATGGTTCAGGTACCTGATTTATACTGGGACCTTCCTCAGCTTGTACCTTTGGCTGGGTACCGCCCGCGGATCAGGAAATACCTACCGTCACCACATGTTCAACACAATATAAAAAATAAAGATTCCTTATATGATTCTACAAGTGATATTATTCCAATATCTTCCTCTCTAACTTTTGCATAGACAAAAAAAAGTCTTCGTCATGCATCATAGTTGTCATTCCTTGCAGTATTTTCTCAGCTGCTTTTCGGGAAGCCCAGATGATGATCCGCAATGAGACTCGAAACGTTGACAAAAAAATAAATAGTTGAGCCTTCTACATTGTTTTCCATTCCCTAACCACCACCCGGGCTAGTTTCTTCAACAATCAACTATTAATGTTCATCATGATAAAAAAAAAATAATAATAATAAATATTGAGGTTAGTAGAAAGAAAATAAACTTTATTTACATTTTTACATATTGACAAAAAAATGTATAAATGATTTCGGATGAGACATCCTTACAATCATCAAATGTTTGGTTCATTTGGTAGTTATAATCTAATTATCTAATCTATAATTAGTGGTAAAATTAAATTGATATTAACTATGGTAGTAGGAAAAACTAAATAAAAAACCTACATATATTATTGAGGTTTAATTTATTCTTTACGGAACGTGATTCATGAAATCGAGAAAGTTGTCAAGCAGAAGACAAATGAAAGGCATCAGTCCACCTTTCTAATTTGTTTATTTTTTATTCATTTAACACCTCTTAATGGAGCTGGAGGTAATCGGCCGATGTCTTAAATTTGGGAATACCTCATATCGCACAGCCTCGGACCACTTTTTTACGTCCCCGCCGAAGGTCAGAAAAGGGCTATCTGCCGAGTTTGATCCACGAACTTTTTTAACGGCGCTTCATGCTACTGAGGCCAATCGGAAGATGCTACAGTGGGAGTCCTAAATTTTGCCTATCCAGGTTTAATTAGGATAGGGATCTTTAACGAGTACCTGACATCGCACCGCCTAGGGACAACCTTTTTACGTCCCTTTCGAAGGACGGCATAACTACGAATTTTTTACTCGCTTTAAAAAATCCTAGGACTACCTGCGGGTTCGAACCCGTGACAGTTGGCATAGAAGGCTGTTATGCTAGCCATTATGCTACAAGTGATCCCGTACCAGTATAAATACCAGTATGAATAAACAGTAACAAGAATAAACTTGACTCTGACCTAGTACTAAGAGACAGATACAGTGAATTTATATATTATCATTTATATCACACAAAAATATTCACAAATGGACCCAAAATAAATGTTCAAGTTGGTACATATACTATTACATCTGTAATTACCCTCAAGTTTAAACTGCCTAACCTAAGTAGCATATTAGTACTGCGGAAGTTGTAGCAATATCAAATGCATTCGAATTCATTTTGTCACGTAATGAGTCAAAGTTCATTCTATTCTCTGATTCCCTTTCTGCCTTCAAGAGCCTTCATAATATCTGCATTGACCATCCTCTGATTAAGAAGATAAGAAAATATGTGGGTGATTTAAAAATACTAAGCAAAGAACTTGTGTTCTTGTGGATTCCATTCCACGTGAACACTGATGGCAAAGAAGAAACGGACAGGGCAACGAAAGATGCTGTATTATCGAACGTCCAAATCCACCCAACTTACATCAAGGAAGATGTAAAATACTACCTAAAGGGGAAAATATCTCAGGGTTGGCAACAGATATGGTCAGAAGTTGACAACGCAAATAAATTAAGGAATATCAAGCCATCACCTTCTCCAGGCTCAAGACATCATTGCGAAACTAAAATCTTTAGCTTTCCAACGATATTTTATACATCTGTGATACTGTTCTTTCATTAAAAAACACCATAATTGCATAAAAATATATTTTTGATCTTTTCTCCATTAGCTGAGTATCGAATTCGTTCAACTTATATATATATCCGTTTTTTACCAATCCTAAAAAGATGATATGGTTACTTTTATAGAATCTACAAAATTAAAGGCACTTCAGAAGAAGAAAAGTCTAGCCCTGCCAGACTATTTCAATCAGAATGAAACCTATGTTACATTAAAACCCATTACATTTTACATCCATACAGCGAGTATAATCAAAACCGTTAGAGCAGTTTTTGAAAAGAGTGATATCTCGTTTTTCGTAAAATGATTTTTTTTTTTATAATACCTCTATTTAGTTAAATATTGAACATATAAATTTCTTCTACCACTCAAATTAAAGCTTATTAAATACTTGATGATCGACTTTATAACGATTATCCTCATAGAATGAGCGGTTTCCATGATAGTAACCATGACCATGTTAGAAAAGAGTGATATCTCGTTTTCCGTAAAATTATTTTTTTTTCTAATACCTCTATATCGTTGAATATTGAACATATAAATTTCTTCTACCACTCTAATTAAAGCTTATTAAATACTTGATGATCTATTTTATAACGATTATCCTCATAGAATGAGCGGTTTCCAGGATACTAACCATGACCATGTTAGAAAAGTGTGATATCTCGTTTTCCGTAAAATGTTTTATTTTTTCTAATACCTCTATATCGTTGAATATTGAACATATAAATTTCTTCTACCACTCAAATTAATGCTTATTAAATACTTGATGATCTACTTTATAAAGATTATCCTCATAGAATGAGCGGTTTCCGTGATAGTAACCATGACCATGTTAGAAAAGAGTGATATCTCGTTTTCCGTAAAATGATTTTTTTTTTTTCTAATACCTCTATATCGTTGAATATTGAACATATAAATTTCTTCTGCCACTCAAATTAAAGCTTATTAAATACTTGATGATCTACTTTATAACGATTATCCTCAGAGAATGAGCGGTTTCCATGATAGTAATCATGACCATGTTAGAAAAGAGTGATATCTCGTTTTCCGTAAAATGTTTTTTTTTTTCTAATACCTCTATATCGTTGAATATTGAACATATAAATTTCTTCTACCACTCAAATTAATGCTTATTAAATACTTGATGATCTACTTTATAAAGATTATCCTCATAGAATGAGCGGTTTCCGTGATAGTAACCATGACCATGTTAGAAAAGAGTGATATCTCGTTTTCCGTAAAATGATTTTTTTTTTTTCTAATACCTCTATATCGTTGAATATTGAACATATAAACTTCTTCTGCCACTCAAATTAAAGCTTATTAAATACTTGATGATCTACTTTATAACGATTATCCTCAGAGAATGAGCGGTTTCCATGATAGTAATCATGACCATGTTAGAAAAGAGTGATATCTCGTTTTCCGTAAAATGTTTTTTTTTCTAATACCTCTATATCGTTGAATATTGAACATATAAATTTCTTCTACCACTCAAATTAAAGCTTATTAAATACTTGATGATCTACTTTATAAAGATTATCCTCATAGAATGAGCGGTTTCCATGATAGTAACCATGACCATGTTAGAAAAGAGTGATATCTCGTTTTCCGTAAAATGATTTTTTTTTTTCTAATACCTCTATATCGTTGAATATTGAGCATATAAATTTCTTCTGCCACTCAAATTAAAGCTTATTAAATACGAGATGATCTACTTTATAACGATTATCCTCAGAGAAGGAGCGGTTTCCATGATAGTAACCTTGACAGTGTTAGAAAAGAGTGATATCTCGTTTTCCGCAACAAAAAAAAAAAACATTTTTTTTATACTTGTGTATTGTTCAATATTTTTTTATTTTTTTATTGAGAAATATTACAATTTGTTAAATAATGAACAGTAGTAATAGTGATGTAATACACATTCATACAATAAATACAGACAATTATGATAAAGTCAAGTTACATAAAATTGGAAATAAACAAATTCAAATATATACAAAAAAATAACAATTAATAAAAACAAAAAAACAACAATTGTTGAATATTAGACACACAAATGTCTTTTACCACTTAAATGAAAGCTTATTAAATACTTGATGATCTACTTTATAACGATTATCCTCAGAGAATGAGCGGTTTCCATGATAGTAACCTTGACAGTGTTAGAAAAGAGTGATATCTCGTTTTCCGCAACAAAAAAAAAACATTTTTTTTATACTTGTGTATTGTTCAATATATTTTTTTTTTTTTTTTATTGAGAAATATTACAATTTGTTAAATAATGAACAGTAGTAATAGTGATGTAATAAACATTCATACAATATATAAAGACAATTATGATAAAGTCAAGTTACATAAAATTGGAAATAAACAAATAATGATTTATTACTTGATGATTTACTTTATGACGATCCTCATAGGATGAGCCGTTTCCTTGATAGTAATCATGATTAATAATAATAATAATAATTCTTTATTTATTCTGGGACAAGTCCCTTCAGAATAACATAACAGGAAATAAAAAGGTGGACTTAAAACTAGAGTCTTAGAGTAAAATGACTAAAAAAACAGAAAAGAATTAAACTAATAGCATGAACTAACTTGAAAGCTAAATTGAAATAAAAATGTACAAACCAGAAAAATAAAAGTATGTTAACATGAGAAACAAAAAATTATATTTAAAAAAATTTAATCAGATTAAAGAAATATATATACATATATATATATAAACACATACACATACACATACATACGTATACACACATACACATACACATACATACGTATACACACATACACATACACATACATACGTATACACACATACACATACATACATACACACACACACACACACACACACACGTATATATATATCATTATATACACACACACACATACACACGTACATACATACACACATATATACACACAATATACGATTATCCTCAGAGAATGAGCGGTTTTCATGATAGTAACCTTGACAGTCAGAAAAGAGTGATATCTCGTTATGATTATGTTAGAAAATAGTAATATTTCCTTTTTGAATGGCCACCATTTTGTATGTCACCCGTATTGAGTTGGCAGACATGTAATATTTGCTTTACCATAAAATGACATGATAGAAGCTTTGCATAAAACATACTAATAATTTTGGTGAAATGGGTTCCATTTTTCGTTGCAGTCTCACGGACTATTACTATTGCTACGGTCAAGACAATGACGGGTGGACCACGCCTGGAGGGGCCTAGATGAGGCTAGAGACTTCTGGACCTGGACAGTCCTCGAAGTGCCTGGAAAGGCCCACCACCCGCCTTACCTGCGCCCGGGTCTAGAAGATTCGGCGGTGGTACAAATACCTGTCCCCTAAGCCTGGGGGAGTCAGTCTTGATCTTGCTCAAGTGAATGTATCAGTGAACAGTGACAGTGAACAGCTCGTGACAGTGTGACAGTATAGTGAAACTGTGTGTCAATATTGTGATAATCGGTCGTTGGGAAATTAGAAGACTGTAGTTTATATATAATTTATAGTTGTAAGTCTTAGAATAAGTCTAGCAGATTGTAAGTAGTTTATTCGTTAGGAATACCTCATTTTATATGTATACTGTTTAGTAGTTAAGCTAGTAATTCCATTATTATTGTTAATATAGTGGTTAGTAATCCCTTTGTATTTGTGTTTTCTGTATTTAATAAACATCTGTAATTTGTAAACTGGAGTTGTTCATTTCGCACACCCCGTAGCCCGTAACAATTTGGTGTCAGAAGTGGGATTATTGTAAATGGTTATAATTTTGGTTTTCTTGTTTTTGTAATTATTGGGCTACTGTGTGGAAAATGACTTCTCAGAGTGTTAGACTGAATGATTTAAAAGTTGCAGACTTAAGACGGGAGTTAGAAGAACGAGATCTGGATACTTTCGGAACGAAATCAGTACTGCAACAACGCTTGCGCCAATTTTTTGTTGATTCAGGGGAAAATCCAGACGAGATTACGTTTGAAAATGATTTCAGTAAGTTGTCTGCAACTTTTAAAACTGAATTAGGCACTGTTAAAAATGAGTTAGGTAATGAGTTAAGTACTGTTAAAAATGAGTTAGGTAATAAGTTAAGTACTGTTAAAAATGAGTTAGGTAATGAGTTAAGTACTGTTAAAAATGAGTTAGGTAATGAGTTAAGTACTGTTAAAAATGAGTTAGGTAATGAGTTAAGTACTGTTAAAAATGAGTTAGGTAATGAGTTAAGTACTGTTAAAAATGAGTTAGGTAATGTAGAAAAGAAGTTAGGTAATGAATTAAGTACTGTTAAAAATACATTGGAGGCTAAGTTAGGCAATTTAGAAACTAAGTTAATGGAAAGTGTAGATAATAAGTTAGCTGATGTAGAATCTAGATTAGGAGAAAAAGTCGATTCAGTAGAAAATGAACTTAGGGTAAGAATAGAAGCTCTAGAAGAACGTATGAACAACCCAACGACAATCGACACCGACCAACCCTCTGAGAGAAGCCCTCACAACACCATTCCCTCCGCCAATGCTGGGATGCCACCAACGCACAACACCATCCCATTGTTCGACGGGAAGAAACCGTGGGAGGACTACATGACTCTCTTCGAGACAGCGGCTTCGATCCACGGGTGGTCAAAGGAGACGCAAGCATCAGCGTTGTGCCTAGCCTTGCGTGGAGACGCCTTAGGAGTGCTACAGGGGATGCCCATGTCGGAGCGGTGCAACTACGGTGAGCTGATAAGAAGACTGGAGATGCGTTTCGGCCATCGCCACATGGACCAACTATACCGTTCCCAGTTAAAGAACAGGGTCCAGAAGACCAACGAGACGCTGCAGGAATTTGAAGCAGATATCGCCCGGCTAGTGAGGAATGCCTACCCAACGGTCACCGACGACGTCTACGAGAGCTTGGCTATCGACAAATTCCTGGATGGACTTCGAGACCCGGAAACCCAACAGGCAGTGAAACTCGCACGCCCTAAAACTTTGGGCGATGCATTGTCGCAGGCCATGGAATTCGAGGCTGTCAGGCAGTCAGTCCGTGGATATGCACGAGTTCGAGCGGCAGAAGCGGAGCCTAACGCGGCCCCCACCATCGAGGACATAATAGCAAAGGTTTTGGAAGCCCTCAGGACCCGCAAAAAGGAGATACGCTGTTGGAGCTGCGGTCAACTTGGACACCCCAGAAGCAAGTGCCCTACCAGGAAGCCGGAAAAGCCACAGGAAAACTAAGGAGGGTTGATGGGAAGGGGCAACTGTCAACCCGTAACATCGAATTCCCCAGGGTCGCCGTGAGAATCGCGACAATAGGGAGCAAGACAAATAGTTTTTATGTGGATGGAATGGTGAACGGGCAGCTGCGGAGTTTTCTGCTGGATACCGGCGCAACCATGACAATACTGAACCCGAAGGCAGTTAACGCTAAGAAGATATCACCTACCACTTGGGCGTTACGGACAGCCACAGGACAGCCAGCCGAGGTCTACGGGGAGACAGTTGCCACTTTCTTCATCGGGGGCCAACGTCTGGAGCACCGCGTTCTCGTGGCGGAAATAGACGAGGAAGTCATCTTCGGCATGGACTTGATGATCAAATACGGGATCAAGCTGGACATGTCGAGAGGTGTGATGACGCTGGGAGACGAAGAGGTCATCCTTCGGCAGGTAAAGGACCTCTATGCACGAGTACTCCTACTAGAAGACACCACTTTACCTGCACGGAGTCAAATTCTGACGCATGGGACGATCAATGGACGACTACCGGAGGGTCAATGTCTTCTACTTGAACCTGGGAAGCACGAGGAGCAGGAAGTCGGACGCGGTGTTCTGGTTGCAAGGTCTCTCATCAAGGTCGGACATACCACCCCAATCCGACTGATGAATCTGAACAGCTTCCCGGTGACACTAAAGAGAGGAACACCAGTCGGAGAATGTACGGCCGCTACCTCAGTAGTCCGACAGCTACAACGCAACCCCACCGAGCAACGAGGACTACCCGAAGAATTAAAAGGATTCGTGGAGGAATCATGCAGAGAACTTTCGCCTGAACAGAGCGAAATCGTGAAGAGATTGATTACCCGATGGCAGGACATTTTCGAGATCAGCTCAGGACCACGGGGTAGAACGAACATCGTCCAGCACAAAATTGACACCGGGGATACAAAGCCCATCCGAAAGATCCCGAGGAGGCTGCCGCTAGCTAAACGAAAGGATGCCGAGGAGATTATTAAGGATATGGCGAATGATGGTGTCATCGAGCCCTCGAGTAGCCCATGGATGTCTCCTGTCGTACTGGTGAAAAAGAAAGATGGGACGACAAGATTCTGCGTAGATTACCGTCTTTTGAACAACGCCACGAAGAAGGACAGTTACCCACTCCCAAGGATTGACGACACGCTGAACACACTAGAGGGTTGCAAACTATTTTCTACCTTGGATCTCCGCAGTGGATATTGGCAGGTTGGATTGGCACCGGAAGATAAGGAGAAGACGGCATTTTCAATCGGCACTGGCCTCTGGCAATTTACGGTAATGCCATTCGGGCTTTGCAATGCACCTGCAACGTTCGAGAGGCTGATGGAAAGCGTCTTAAGAGGCCTTTCTTGGGAGATATGCCTGGTTTACTTGGACGACATCATTGTACTGGGAAAATCCTTCACTCACCATCTGGAGAATCTGGAGCGGGTCTTCGAACGGCTGCGTGCAGCTAATCTAAAACTGAACCCGAAGAAGTGCAATCTCTTCCGAAGGCAAGTCAAATACCTGGGGCATGTTGTATCAGACAACGGAGTTGCTGTTGACCCAGAGAAGATTACAGCGATCACCAATTGGCCAGCACCTCGAGATAAGCACCAAGTGAGAAGTTTCCTCGGGCTCTGCACCTACTACAGGAGGTACGTGAAAGGATTCGCCAACATCGCAAAACCTCTTACCAGGCTCACTGAGGAAAAACGGACTTTCCTTTGGGATCGCGAGTGTCAGGCTTCATTTGAGGAGTTAAAGAAGAAATTGAGTAGTGCGCCTATTCTAAGCTATCCACGTCCCGAGGGCAAGTTCATTCTTGACACAGATGCCAGCAACACTGCTATTGGAAGCGTCCTTTCCCAACTCCAAGACGGGGAAGAAAAGGTTATTGGGTACTTCAGCAAAGCACTGTCAGCTCCAGAACGCAACTACTGTGTCACAAGGAAAGAGCTTCTGGCAGTGGTTAAGTCCATAGAGCACTTTCATAAATACCTGTATGGAAGAAGATTTCTACTGAGAACGGACCACGCAGCTCTAATGTGGCTGCTGCGATTCAAGTCACCGGAGGGACAAGTTGCACGGTGGATCGAGCGCCTTCAGGAATATGACTTCGAATCTGCTCATCGTTCTGGAACGAGTCACCGGAATGCGGATGCGCTCTCAAGGAGACCCTGTGACGGAGAATGCAAGCATTGTTCTCGACAAGAAGAAAAGCAAGCAACAGTGTTGCGGACTACGGTCGTTACCGACGGTTGGCAGGACACACAACTGGCAAAGGAACAGGACGAGGACCCGGACTTGAAACAAATAAGGGAATGGAAGCTATCAGGCCAAAGGAGACCAAGCTGGCAGGATGTTGCTCCAATGTCGAAAAATATAAAAACCTATTGGGCTCAATGGGACTCCATTCTATTGGACAAAGGTCTGCTGAAACGAGCATTGGAGAACACAGAGGGAGATCAGCGGAGACTACAGCTCATCGTACCAAAGATTAAAGTGCCCGAAGTACTGAGGGAATTACATGATGGAGCATCTGGTGGCCACCTTGGAGTTCACCGGACATTAGAAAAGGTTCGTGAACGCTTTTACTGGGCAAACCTCAAGGACGATGTGTTAGATTGGTGCCGGCGGTGTGCAACTTGTGCCGCCTCTAATGGACCGATAAGGAAAAAGAAGGCACCTATGAAGAAATACAACGTAGGAGCACCATTCGAGAGAATAGCGGTAGACATCGCTGGCCCTTTTCCTCTGACAGATAATGGCAACCGATATATTCTCGTGGCCATGGATTATTTTTCAAAGTGGGTGGAAGCTTACGCCCTTCCGAATCAGGAGGCCGCCACGGTTGCAGATGTTCTCGTGAAGCAGCTCGTCAGTCGGTTTGGGGTGCCCATGGAACTTCACGCTGACCAAGGAAGAAACTTTGAGTCGGCAGTCTTCACCAGGATGTGCGAGGCTCTAGGAATACGGAAGACCAGGACGACGCCTCTTCACCCTCAGTCCGATGACATGGTAGAGCGCATGAACAGGACGATGGGTCGATATTTGGCCAAGGTAGTTTCTGACCATCAGCGAGACTGGGACCAATATCTTCATCTGTTCCTGCTAGCCTATCGTAGTTCAGTCAATGAAACGACAGGACAGACCCCCGCCAATGTCGTGTTCGGCAGAGAACTACGCTTGCCTTGCGATCTGAAATTCGGTTTCAAGCCTGATGAGAAGGTCGCCGGAGAAGACTACGTCACGAGCCTACGGAAGCGAATGAACACTATTCACGAGAAGGTTCGCAACCATCCAGGGAGCAAGTGACAGAATGAAGGAGCGTTACGACATCAAGGCAGAGAAAGGTGGCTTCCAACCTGGAGACTTGGTCTGGCTACACGATCCTCGAAGAAGGCAAGGCTACTCACCGAAACTTCAAAACTCCTGGGACGGACCGTATGAGGTCATCAAGAGGATCAATGATGTCATCTATAGGATCAGGAAGCAGCCCAAAGGAAAACCCAAGGTAGTCCATTTCAACCGATTGGCCCCATACAACGGAAACCATGGCCCTACAGAGGAACAGCAAGTCAGGAACCTCACCGACAAGGACCTAATTCCCCATCCTAAGGCGCCAGATTCCCGTAGGGTAACGCAGACAGTTTACAGGGACATATTCTCGTTACCGGTAGGCTATGCTCTAGCACATTGCGTCGCCGAACATCTGAGGAATTCCCGAGGGATTGCGACGGTCTTCAGGAAGAAGTTCGCTGGAATTGAAGAGCTGGAACGCCAGGGACCAAGAGTTGGGAAGGCTCTCCATCAAGAGCATGAAGGCCGGCACCTGTTTTACTTGGTTACCAAGAGTTCATCTGAGCAGAAGCCGACATACGACACACTGCGCCGGAGTCTTGACGACCTGCGGAGAAAGCTTCTGGAACTGCGTGTCACCAAGCTCGCCATCCCGAAGTTGGGTTGTGGATACGATGGCCTGGAGTGGAGGATTGTCAGGAACATTGTAGAAGAGACGTTCGCCAACTCTGGAGTCATCATAATGGTATGCACGTTCAACTCCTGGAAAGACAAAACACCTACATCGGAGGAAGATCAGCATCGCTCAGCTTCTGCAATCTGTGCTCTGGGGCAGAGCACGTCTAAGGAGGGGGTAGTGCTACGGTCAAGACGATGACGGGTGGACCACGCCTGGAGGGGCCTAGATGAGGCTAGAGACTTCTGGACCTGGACAGTCCTCGAAGTGCCTGGAAAGGCCCACCACCCGCCTTACCTGCGCCCGGGTCTAGAAGATTCGGCGGTGGTACAAATACCTGTCCCCTAAGCCTGGGGGAGTCAGTCTTGATCTTGCTCAAGTGAATGTACCAGTGAACAGTGACAGTGAACAGCTCGTGACAGTGTGACAGTGTAGTGAAACTGTATGTCAATATTGTGATAATCGGTCGTTGGGAAATTAGAAGACTGTAGTTTATATATAATTTATAGTTGTAAGTCTTAGAATAAGTCTAGCAGATTGTAAGTAGTTTATTCGTTAGGAATACCTCATTTTATATGTATACTGTTTAGTAGTTAAGCTAGTAATTCCATTATTATTGTTAATATAGTGGTTAGTAATCCCTTTGTATTTGTGTTTTCTGTATTTAATAAACATCTGTAATTTGTAAACTGGAGTAGTTCATTTCACACACCCCGTAGCCCGTAACACTATATATTTCATGTAAGGATGTGAGATGGTGGATTGCTCTATTAAAAATGCCAGAGGAGAGGCTACCTAGAAAAAGTTTTGACCGATTAAGAGAACTCGAAGGCAACAAAAATATATGCAATTGGTATTCACAATTAAAAACAAAATTATCAAAAGTAGACTTATCGATGATTTTAGAAGAAGATAATCTAAAACCAGAAGAAGCCCGACGACATCTCAAAGACATAACCAATAGATTTAAAAATCATTGCCAGTGTATAGATATTAACTCAGCGTTTAACTCAAAATATAAGCAGCTTTCTCCAAGGTGAAGAATACCTAAATTTCAGAACACAAATCAAGAAGCACCGAATAGTGAGCCAGCTTAGAGTAGCCAACTTGAAAAGACCGGTAGTGTATAGTGAGGGGAAATCCTATAAACAGGAGGGAGATGAAAACTGCACTGTGTGCAATTTACAGAAGCCGGAAAATCTTTATCATCTTTTGATAAAATGCCCAATGTATAAAGACCTTAGGAAGCACTTTATATATATATATTAATGAGAACAATAATTCAATTTTAGGAAATCTACTACCAATTGATAATGTGCAGAAGTTAAATGACATTTTTTACTACACAGTGGGTAGTTTTAAAATTAGATCATTTATAATAAACAAATAAAGTTCATGATATAAATTTTCAAGTTGGTACATATACTATTACATCTGTAATTACCCTCAAGTTTAAACTGCCTAACCTAAGTAGCATATTAGTACTGCGGAAGTTGTAGCAATATCAAATGCATTCGAATTCATTTTGTCACGTAATGAGTCAAAGTTCATTCTATTCTCTGATTCCCTTTCTGCCTTCAAGAGCCTTCATAATATCTGCATTGACCATCCTCTGATTAAGAAGATAAGAAAATATGTGGGTGATTTAAAAATACTAAGCAAAGAACTTGTGTTCTTGTGGATTCCATTCCACGTGAACACTGATGGCAAAGAAGAAACGGACAGGGCAACGAAAGATGCTGTATTATCGAACGTCCAAATCCACCCAACTTACATCAAGGAAGATGTAAAATACTACCTAAAGGGGAAAATATCTCAGGGTTGGCAACAGATATGGTCAGAAGTTGACAACGCAAATAAATTAAGGAATATCAAGCCATCACCTTCTCCAGGCTCAAGACATCATTGCGAAACTAAAATCTTTAGCTTTCCAACGATATTTTATACATCTGTGATACTGTTCTTTCATTAAAAAACACCATAATTGCATAAAAATATATTTTTGATCTTTTCTCCATTAGCTGAGTATCGAATTCGTTCAACTTATATATATATCCGTTTTTTACCAATCCTAAAAAGATGATATGGTTACTTTTATAGAATCTACAAAATTAAAGGCACTTCAGAAGAAGAAAAGTCTAGCCCTGCCAGACTATTTCAATCAGAATGAAACCTATGTTACATTAAAACCCATTACATTTTACATCCATACAGCGAGTATAATCAAAACCGTTAGAGCAGTTTTTGAAAAGAGTGATATCTCGTTTTTCGTAAAATGATTTTTTTTTTTATAATACCTCTATTTAGTTAAATATTGAACATATAAATTTCTTCTACCACTCAAATTAAAGCTTATTAAATACTTGATGATCGACTTTATAACGATTATCCTCATAGAATGAGCGGTTTCCATGATAGTAACCATGACCATGTTAGAAAAGAGTGATATCTCGTTTTCCGTAAAATTATTTTTTTTTCTAATACCTCTATATCGTTGAATATTGAACATATAAATTTCTTCTACCACTCTAATTAAAGCTTATTAAATACTTGATGATCTATTTTATAACGATTATCCTCATAGAATGAGCGGTTTCCAGGATACTAACCATGACCATGTTAGAAAAGTGTGATATCTCGTTTTCCGTAAAATGTTTTATTTTTTCTAATACCTCTATATCGTTGAATATTGAACATATAAATTTCTTCTACCACTCAAATTAATGCTTATTAAATACTTGATGATCTACTTTATAAAGATTATCCTCATAGAATGAGCGGTTTCCGTGATAGTAACCATGACCATGTTAGAAAAGAGTGATATCTCGTTTTCCGTAAAATGATTTTTTTTTTTTCTAATACCTCTATATCGTTGAATATTGAACATATAAATTTCTTCTGCCACTCAAATTAAAGCTTATTAAATACTTGATGATCTACTTTATAACGATTATCCTCAGAGAATGAGCGGTTTCCATGATAGTAATCATGACCATGTTAGAAAAGAGTGATATCTCGTTTTCCGTAAAATGTTTTTTTTTTTCTAATACCTCTATATCGTTGAATATTGAACATATAAATTTCTTCTACCACTCAAATTAATGCTTATTAAATACTTGATGATCTACTTTATAAAGATTATCCTCATAGAATGAGCGGTTTCCGTGATAGTAACCATGACCATGTTAGAAAAGAGTGATATCTCGTTTTCCGTAAAATGATTTTTTTTTTTTCTAATACCTCTATATCGTTGAATATTGAACATATAAACTTCTTCTGCCACTCAAATTAAAGCTTATTAAATACTTGATGATCTACTTTATAACGATTATCCTCAGAGAATGAGCGGTTTCCATGATAGTAATCATGACCATGTTAGAAAAGAGTGATATCTCGTTTTCCGTAAAATGTTTTTTTTTCTAATACCTCTATATCGTTGAATATTGAACATATAAATTTCTTCTACCACTCAAATTAAAGCTTATTAAATACTTGATGATCTACTTTATAAAGATTATCCTCATAGAATGAGCGGTTTCCATGATAGTAACCATGACCATGTTAGAAAAGAGTGATATCTCGTTTTCCGTAAAATGATTTTTTTTTTTCTAATACCTCTATATCGTTGAATATTGAGCATATAAATTTCTTCTGCCACTCAAATTAAAGCTTATTAAATACGAGATGATCTACTTTATAACGATTATCCTCAGAGAAGGAGCGGTTTCCATGATAGTAACCTTGACAGTGTTAGAAAAGAGTGATATCTCGTTTTCCGCAACAAAAAAAAAAAACATTTTTTTTATACTTGTGTATTGTTCAATATTTTTTTATTTTTTTATTGAGAAATATTACAATTTGTTAAATAATGAACAGTAGTAATAGTGATGTAATACACATTCATACAATAAATACAGACAATTATGATAAAGTCAAGTTACATAAAATTGGAAATAAACAAATTCAAATATATACAAAAAAATAACAATTAATAAAAACAAAAAAACAACAATTGTTGAATATTAGACACACAAATGTCTTTTACCACTTAAATGAAAGCTTATTAAATACTTGATGATCTACTTTATAACGATTATCCTCAGAGAATGAGCGGTTTCCATGATAGTAACCTTGACAGTGTTAGAAAAGAGTGATATCTCGTTTTCCGCAACAAAAAAAAAACATTTTTTTTATACTTGTGTATTGTTCAATATATTTTTTTTTTTTTTTTATTGAGAAATATTACAATTTGTTAAATAATGAACAGTAGTAATAGTGATGTAATAAACATTCATACAATATATAAAGACAATTATGATAAAGTCAAGTTACATAAAATTGGAAATAAACAAATAATGATTTATTACTTGATGATTTACTTTATGACGATCCTCATAGGATGAGCCGTTTCCTTGATAGTAATCATGATTAATAATAATAATAATAATTCTTTATTTATTCTGGGACAAGTCCCTTCAGAATAACATAACAGGAAATAAAAAGGTGGACTTAAAACTAGAGTCTTAGAGTAAAATGACTAAAAAAACAGAAAAGAATTAAACTAATAGCATGAACTAACTTGAAAGCTAAATTGAAATAAAAATGTACAAACCAGAAAAATAAAAGTATGTTAACATGAGAAACAAAAAATTATATTTAAAAAAATTTAATCAGATTAAAGAAATATATATACATATATATATATAAACACATACACATACACATACATACGTATACACACATACACATACACATACATACGTATACACACATACACATACACATACATACGTATACACACATACACATACATACATACACACACACACACACACACACACACGTATATATATATCATTATATACACACACACACATACACACGTACATACATACACACATATATACACACAATATACGATTATCCTCAGAGAATGAGCGGTTTTCATGATAGTAACCTTGACAGTCAGAAAAGAGTGATATCTCGTTATGATTATGTTAGAAAATAGTAATATTTCCTTTTTGAATGGCCACCATTTTGTATGTCACCCGTATTGAGTTGGCAGACATGTAATATTTGCTTTACCATAAAATGACATGATAGAAGCTTTGCATAAAACATACTAATAATTTTGGTGAAATGGGTTCCATTTTTCGTTGCAGTCTCACGGACTATTACTATTGCTACGGTCAAGACAATGACGGGTGGACCACGCCTGGAGGGGCCTAGATGAGGCTAGAGACTTCTGGACCTGGACAGTCCTCGAAGTGCCTGGAAAGGCCCACCACCCGCCTTACCTGCGCCCGGGTCTAGAAGATTCGGCGGTGGTACAAATACCTGTCCCCTAAGCCTGGGGGAGTCAGTCTTGATCTTGCTCAAGTGAATGTATCAGTGAACAGTGACAGTGAACAGCTCGTGACAGTGTGACAGTATAGTGAAACTGTGTGTCAATATTGTGATAATCGGTCGTTGGGAAATTAGAAGACTGTAGTTTATATATAATTTATAGTTGTAAGTCTTAGAATAAGTCTAGCAGATTGTAAGTAGTTTATTCGTTAGGAATACCTCATTTTATATGTATACTGTTTAGTAGTTAAGCTAGTAATTCCATTATTATTGTTAATATAGTGGTTAGTAATCCCTTTGTATTTGTGTTTTCTGTATTTAATAAACATCTGTAATTTGTAAACTGGAGTTGTTCATTTCGCACACCCCGTAGCCCGTAACAATTTGGTGTCAGAAGTGGGATTATTGTAAATGGTTATAATTTTGGTTTTCTTGTTTTTGTAATTATTGGGCTACTGTGTGGAAAATGACTTCTCAGAGTGTTAGACTGAATGATTTAAAAGTTGCAGACTTAAGACGGGAGTTAGAAGAACGAGATCTGGATACTTTCGGAACGAAATCAGTACTGCAACAACGCTTGCGCCAATTTTTTGTTGATTCAGGGGAAAATCCAGACGAGATTACGTTTGAAAATGATTTCAGTAAGTTGTCTGCAACTTTTAAAACTGAATTAGGCACTGTTAAAAATGAGTTAGGTAATGAGTTAAGTACTGTTAAAAATGAGTTAGGTAATAAGTTAAGTACTGTTAAAAATGAGTTAGGTAATGAGTTAAGTACTGTTAAAAATGAGTTAGGTAATGAGTTAAGTACTGTTAAAAATGAGTTAGGTAATGAGTTAAGTACTGTTAAAAATGAGTTAGGTAATGAGTTAAGTACTGTTAAAAATGAGTTAGGTAATGTAGAAAAGAAGTTAGGTAATGAATTAAGTACTGTTAAAAATACATTGGAGGCTAAGTTAGGCAATTTAGAAACTAAGTTAATGGAAAGTGTAGATAATAAGTTAGCTGATGTAGAATCTAGATTAGGAGAAAAAGTCGATTCAGTAGAAAATGAACTTAGGGTAAGAATAGAAGCTCTAGAAGAACGTATGAACAACCCAACGACAATCGACACCGACCAACCCTCTGAGAGAAGCCCTCACAACACCATTCCCTCCGCCAATGCTGGGATGCCACCAACGCACAACACCATCCCATTGTTCGACGGGAAGAAACCGTGGGAGGACTACATGACTCTCTTCGAGACAGCGGCTTCGATCCACGGGTGGTCAAAGGAGACGCAAGCATCAGCGTTGTGCCTAGCCTTGCGTGGAGACGCCTTAGGAGTGCTACAGGGGATGCCCATGTCGGAGCGGTGCAACTACGGTGAGCTGATAAGAAGACTGGAGATGCGTTTCGGCCATCGCCACATGGACCAACTATACCGTTCCCAGTTAAAGAACAGGGTCCAGAAGACCAACGAGACGCTGCAGGAATTTGAAGCAGATATCGCCCGGCTAGTGAGGAATGCCTACCCAACGGTCACCGACGACGTCTACGAGAGCTTGGCTATCGACAAATTCCTGGATGGACTTCGAGACCCGGAAACCCAACAGGCAGTGAAACTCGCACGCCCTAAAACTTTGGGCGATGCATTGTCGCAGGCCATGGAATTCGAGGCTGTCAGGCAGTCAGTCCGTGGATATGCACGAGTTCGAGCGGCAGAAGCGGAGCCTAACGCGGCCCCCACCATCGAGGACATAATAGCAAAGGTTTTGGAAGCCCTCAGGACCCGCAAAAAGGAGATACGCTGTTGGAGCTGCGGTCAACTTGGACACCCCAGAAGCAAGTGCCCTACCAGGAAGCCGGAAAAGCCACAGGAAAACTAAGGAGGGTTGATGGGAAGGGGCAACTGTCAACCCGTAACATCGAATTCCCCAGGGTCGCCGTGAGAATCGCGACAATAGGGAGCAAGACAAATAGTTTTTATGTGGATGGAATGGTGAACGGGCAGCTGCGGAGTTTTCTGCTGGATACCGGCGCAACCATGACAATACTGAACCCGAAGGCAGTTAACGCTAAGAAGATATCACCTACCACTTGGGCGTTACGGACAGCCACAGGACAGCCAGCCGAGGTCTACGGGGAGACAGTTGCCACTTTCTTCATCGGGGGCCAACGTCTGGAGCACCGCGTTCTCGTGGCGGAAATAGACGAGGAAGTCATCTTCGGCATGGACTTGATGATCAAATACGGGATCAAGCTGGACATGTCGAGAGGTGTGATGACGCTGGGAGACGAAGAGGTCATCCTTCGGCAGGTAAAGGACCTCTATGCACGAGTACTCCTACTAGAAGACACCACTTTACCTGCACGGAGTCAAATTCTGACGCATGGGACGATCAATGGACGACTACCGGAGGGTCAATGTCTTCTACTTGAACCTGGGAAGCACGAGGAGCAGGAAGTCGGACGCGGTGTTCTGGTTGCAAGGTCTCTCATCAAGGTCGGACATACCACCCCAATCCGACTGATGAATCTGAACAGCTTCCCGGTGACACTAAAGAGAGGAACACCAGTCGGAGAATGTACGGCCGCTACCTCAGTAGTCCGACAGCTACAACGCAACCCCACCGAGCAACGAGGACTACCCGAAGAATTAAAAGGATTCGTGGAGGAATCATGCAGAGAACTTTCGCCTGAACAGAGCGAAATCGTGAAGAGATTGATTACCCGATGGCAGGACATTTTCGAGATCAGCTCAGGACCACGGGGTAGAACGAACATCGTCCAGCACAAAATTGACACCGGGGATACAAAGCCCATCCGAAAGATCCCGAGGAGGCTGCCGCTAGCTAAACGAAAGGATGCCGAGGAGATTATTAAGGATATGGCGAATGATGGTGTCATCGAGCCCTCGAGTAGCCCATGGATGTCTCCTGTCGTACTGGTGAAAAAGAAAGATGGGACGACAAGATTCTGCGTAGATTACCGTCTTTTGAACAACGCCACGAAGAAGGACAGTTACCCACTCCCAAGGATTGACGACACGCTGAACACACTAGAGGGTTGCAAACTATTTTCTACCTTGGATCTCCGCAGTGGATATTGGCAGGTTGGATTGGCACCGGAAGATAAGGAGAAGACGGCATTTTCAATCGGCACTGGCCTCTGGCAATTTACGGTAATGCCATTCGGGCTTTGCAATGCACCTGCAACGTTCGAGAGGCTGATGGAAAGCGTCTTAAGAGGCCTTTCTTGGGAGATATGCCTGGTTTACTTGGACGACATCATTGTACTGGGAAAATCCTTCACTCACCATCTGGAGAATCTGGAGCGGGTCTTCGAACGGCTGCGTGCAGCTAATCTAAAACTGAACCCGAAGAAGTGCAATCTCTTCCGAAGGCAAGTCAAATACCTGGGGCATGTTGTATCAGACAACGGAGTTGCTGTTGACCCAGAGAAGATTACAGCGATCACCAATTGGCCAGCACCTCGAGATAAGCACCAAGTGAGAAGTTTCCTCGGGCTCTGCACCTACTACAGGAGGTACGTGAAAGGATTCGCCAACATCGCAAAACCTCTTACCAGGCTCACTGAGGAAAAACGGACTTTCCTTTGGGATCGCGAGTGTCAGGCTTCATTTGAGGAGTTAAAGAAGAAATTGAGTAGTGCGCCTATTCTAAGCTATCCACGTCCCGAGGGCAAGTTCATTCTTGACACAGATGCCAGCAACACTGCTATTGGAAGCGTCCTTTCCCAACTCCAAGACGGGGAAGAAAAGGTTATTGGGTACTTCAGCAAAGCACTGTCAGCTCCAGAACGCAACTACTGTGTCACAAGGAAAGAGCTTCTGGCAGTGGTTAAGTCCATAGAGCACTTTCATAAATACCTGTATGGAAGAAGATTTCTACTGAGAACGGACCACGCAGCTCTAATGTGGCTGCTGCGATTCAAGTCACCGGAGGGACAAGTTGCACGGTGGATCGAGCGCCTTCAGGAATATGACTTCGAATCTGCTCATCGTTCTGGAACGAGTCACCGGAATGCGGATGCGCTCTCAAGGAGACCCTGTGACGGAGAATGCAAGCATTGTTCTCGACAAGAAGAAAAGCAAGCAACAGTGTTGCGGACTACGGTCGTTACCGACGGTTGGCAGGACACACAACTGGCAAAGGAACAGGACGAGGACCCGGACTTGAAACAAATAAGGGAATGGAAGCTATCAGGCCAAAGGAGACCAAGCTGGCAGGATGTTGCTCCAATGTCGAAAAATATAAAAACCTATTGGGCTCAATGGGACTCCATTCTATTGGACAAAGGTCTGCTGAAACGAGCATTGGAGAACACAGAGGGAGATCAGCGGAGACTACAGCTCATCGTACCAAAGATTAAAGTGCCCGAAGTACTGAGGGAATTACATGATGGAGCATCTGGTGGCCACCTTGGAGTTCACCGGACATTAGAAAAGGTTCGTGAACGCTTTTACTGGGCAAACCTCAAGGACGATGTGTTAGATTGGTGCCGGCGGTGTGCAACTTGTGCCGCCTCTAATGGACCGATAAGGAAAAAGAAGGCACCTATGAAGAAATACAACGTAGGAGCACCATTCGAGAGAATAGCGGTAGACATCGCTGGCCCTTTTCCTCTGACAGATAATGGCAACCGATATATTCTCGTGGCCATGGATTATTTTTCAAAGTGGGTGGAAGCTTACGCCCTTCCGAATCAGGAGGCCGCCACGGTTGCAGATGTTCTCGTGAAGCAGCTCGTCAGTCGGTTTGGGGTGCCCATGGAACTTCACGCTGACCAAGGAAGAAACTTTGAGTCGGCAGTCTTCACCAGGATGTGCGAGGCTCTAGGAATACGGAAGACCAGGACGACGCCTCTTCACCCTCAGTCCGATGACATGGTAGAGCGCATGAACAGGACGATGGGTCGATATTTGGCCAAGGTAGTTTCTGACCATCAGCGAGACTGGGACCAATATCTTCATCTGTTCCTGCTAGCCTATCGTAGTTCAGTCAATGAAACGACAGGACAGACCCCCGCCAATGTCGTGTTCGGCAGAGAACTACGCTTGCCTTGCGATCTGAAATTCGGTTTCAAGCCTGATGAGAAGGTCGCCGGAGAAGACTACGTCACGAGCCTACGGAAGCGAATGAACACTATTCACGAGAAGGTTCGCAACCATCCAGGGAGCAAGTGACAGAATGAAGGAGCGTTACGACATCAAGGCAGAGAAAGGTGGCTTCCAACCTGGAGACTTGGTCTGGCTACACGATCCTCGAAGAAGGCAAGGCTACTCACCGAAACTTCAAAACTCCTGGGACGGACCGTATGAGGTCATCAAGAGGATCAATGATGTCATCTATAGGATCAGGAAGCAGCCCAAAGGAAAACCCAAGGTAGTCCATTTCAACCGATTGGCCCCATACAACGGAAACCATGGCCCTACAGAGGAACAGCAAGTCAGGAACCTCACCGACAAGGACCTAATTCCCCATCCTAAGGCGCCAGATTCCCGTAGGGTAACGCAGACAGTTTACAGGGACATATTCTCGTTACCGGTAGGCTATGCTCTAGCACATTGCGTCGCCGAACATCTGAGGAATTCCCGAGGGATTGCGACGGTCTTCAGGAAGAAGTTCGCTGGAATTGAAGAGCTGGAACGCCAGGGACCAAGAGTTGGGAAGGCTCTCCATCAAGAGCATGAAGGCCGGCACCTGTTTTACTTGGTTACCAAGAGTTCATCTGAGCAGAAGCCGACATACGACACACTGCGCCGGAGTCTTGACGACCTGCGGAGAAAGCTTCTGGAACTGCGTGTCACCAAGCTCGCCATCCCGAAGTTGGGTTGTGGATACGATGGCCTGGAGTGGAGGATTGTCAGGAACATTGTAGAAGAGACGTTCGCCAACTCTGGAGTCATCATAATGGTATGCACGTTCAACTCCTGGAAAGACAAAACACCTACATCGGAGGAAGATCAGCATCGCTCAGCTTCTGCAATCTGTGCTCTGGGGCAGAGCACGTCTAAGGAGGGGGTAGTGCTACGGTCAAGACGATGACGGGTGGACCACGCCTGGAGGGGCCTAGATGAGGCTAGAGACTTCTGGACCTGGACAGTCCTCGAAGTGCCTGGAAAGGCCCACCACCCGCCTTACCTGCGCCCGGGTCTAGAAGATTCGGCGGTGGTACAAATACCTGTCCCCTAAGCCTGGGGGAGTCAGTCTTGATCTTGCTCAAGTGAATGTACCAGTGAACAGTGACAGTGAACAGCTCGTGACAGTGTGACAGTGTAGTGAAACTGTATGTCAATATTGTGATAATCGGTCGTTGGGAAATTAGAAGACTGTAGTTTATATATAATTTATAGTTGTAAGTCTTAGAATAAGTCTAGCAGATTGTAAGTAGTTTATTCGTTAGGAATACCTCATTTTATATGTATACTGTTTAGTAGTTAAGCTAGTAATTCCATTATTATTGTTAATATAGTGGTTAGTAATCCCTTTGTATTTGTGTTTTCTGTATTTAATAAACATCTGTAATTTGTAAACTGGAGTAGTTCATTTCACACACCCCGTAGCCCGTAACACTATATATTTCATGTAAGGATGTGAGATGGTGGATTGCTCTATTAAAAATGCCAGAGGAGAGGCTACCTAGAAAAAGTTTTGACCGATTAAGAGAACTCGAAGGCAACAAAAATATATGCAATTGGTATTCACAATTAAAAACAAAATTATCAAAAGTAGACTTATCGATGATTTTAGAAGAAGATAATCTAAAACCAGAAGAAGCCCGACGACATCTCAAAGACATAACCAATAGATTTAAAAATCATTGCCAGTGTATAGATATTAACTCAGCGTTTAACTCAAAATATAAGCAGCTTTCTCCAAGGTGAAGAATACCTAAATTTCAGAACACAAATCAAGAAGCACCGAATAGTGAGCCAGCTTAGAGTAGCCAACTTGAAAAGACCGGTAGTGTATAGTGAGGGGAAATCCTATAAACAGGAGGGAGATGAAAACTGCACTGTGTGCAATTTACAGAAGCCGGAAAATCTTTATCATCTTTTGATAAAATGCCCAATGTATAAAGACCTTAGGAAGCACTTTATATATATATATTAATGAGAACAATAATTCAATTTTAGGAAATCTACTACCAATTGATAATGTGCAGAAGTTAAATGACATTTTTTACTACACAGTGGGTAGTTTTAAAATTAGATCATTTATAATAAACAAATAAAGTTCATGATATAAATTTTCTGGTTAATGCATCATTAAATGTTTATTAAAATGTGAAGTAAGATTACTTGTGTTTATTTGTTTTTTCTTTTACTTGTAATATTGATTAGCATTGTTTAGAATAATTTACACAATATTATAAATTTGAAACATTTATATTTTCACTAAGGATAACTTTAAATTCCTTGATTGTTCTTTTTTTTGTTTTGTTTTTCATTTTTGTATATGATTTAAAAAAAAAAAACGCTTTATTTGTTATTGAATATTCACAATGCCTGTAAATAATCTCCAGTTGTTTTTATTTTTGTATTTATAACTTATGAAATGTACTAACCAACTCCTTTTGTATGGGGATTACCCCGAAAACAAATAAATATTATTATTATATATTTCATGTAAGGATAAGTGGAAGTAAAAAACGTCCTAGTAAATGTTAAGCAATAAAACATTTAACAATAATCCTGTGTTAAAGATTTAGTAATCACTTGATTTTTTAGACCTAATGTATTTATCAGGCTTTCTTTTTCTTTATCCTTCAATATTGAGACGTGCTGCTGATTGCAGTGCCCGGTAGCCAGTTCGCAGGCTAGTAAGATGTAAGTTCCACTATCATTAGTTCACGCAGTATTAGCCCTATCACGTGATGCTAATTCCGCATTTAAGTTGCACGTGAGATATTCAGGGCTAAAGGACCTAACTATATAATTGTTAAGTAATTATTATCATTAATATAAACTAGCGTGTAATTATAAGCAATTACACAGCTTCTGTATTGCAGGAATATTCTGCTGAGGTCAGCGGTTGAGGTCTGCTTTGGGAACTGGTCTGTGGTCAGGTTTGTGAACGAGTTCTAGAATTTGCGTAGTAGCATGCTATTTCCAACAGCGATTTGCGTAGTAGCACGCTATTTGGAATAGAAATTTGTTCATGAATTAATTCATAGGGCAATCTTCCAATAACGAAGTGAGCTATAGCTGACATGAAAAGAAGAACTGAATCGTTGAACTGACTGTGAATCGTGCCTCATCAGAAAGAACTAGTTATTTCTGGATCAGGAATTGAATTGCTGACATCCAAAAGGCATTTTATTTTAATGAAAGTTACATTTAGACTAATTTTTATTTATTTTTATTTAGAAATGTGTATACAAAATAGATTTAGAACATACCGTTGGAAAGCTGAAGATTTTAGAAAAAAATGTTATGTACAAAGTTGAGAAAGGTACTTTTAAAAGGTTAGAAGTAAAGGTAAGTTGAAAAATTTTGTTTTTCAACTAAAGAAGAAAAAGAGCGAAAATATTTTTAGTTTTCATTGAAACTTTTTCATCTAAAAAATACTCAAGTGCTTTATTTAACGCGTTTAAATGGTGCAATTATTGAATTTCGTTCAAATATAATACTAAAACACTTTCTTTCATAACATGAAAATATTATTATTAATGTAGTAAACAAAAAACGCTGCAAATGATCACACAATGGTTTATTATTCCCAAATAGTTATATTAGGGTATAAATGTTTATACAGCTGTTTATAGGCAATCAACTAACATCAAAAACAAAAAATAATGCAAAGGAAAATGGTCTATCACCACTCCTAAATTCAAAACGACATGCAGAGATATATTGAGATTTCTGAACGAATATCAATCATTGTTTTGTTTTTTTGTTTTGTAGGAAATTTAATTCTCTATCGAATAATTTAATATTTTTAAGTTATCTTCTATTAAAAATTATGGAAAGTGACAAATAAGGCTAACAAAACTGAAAATAATTCTTTAAACTTTTTCAACTTTAACTTTTAGTTAAATAGTTCTTAAATTGATTGTAACAACCGAGGTAAGCGAAATTCAGTTTTTTCCGTCCTAGATTTTATTTTTTTATTTTAGAAATTTAAAAAAATAAAATGTATTCGGGTTGATTTCTATGCATACTGATACTTTTGCAAGGCTTTGTGGGATCATATTTTTCTAGGGTTGGGTTCACCTGACAATTACTGAAGGCTTTTGACTCACCTCCTCCAAATCGGGCCCGAGTTAAATAGGTAAGAAATTTATAGGGCGCATTAAGCTAAACAGTGTATGAAGAAAGTCCGGCCCGCACACCGCATTAAGTCTACCAGCTTAGAAAACAATAGGAGTGTATTAATATTAAAATATATTCAGTATAAATTAGTCATGTAGGGTCGCCATTTGAAATTTTAATCACTGAATGTATTTATACGGGATATTTACTCAATCACTTGCCCCCTGATGCCCCCCTAACTAGACGAGGCGGCAAGCCTCCATTTTCGGTATTTCAATAATTAATTTTCTGCTTGGTTATTTAATTATGTATTAGCCATCTAATTTAAGCAACTAATTTTTTTTTAATTTATTTGTTTTTGTTTTATTTTTTGTAATAAGTATTTTTTATTATGGGATAGGGTCCCTTAAAAACAACAGATATGCAAGATATACAGTGTGTCTAGCCAAAAGGTCAAGGATCATAGTTCATTTTAAATTATTATGTATGTTTATGTATAATTAATATAATTTTCATAAAGTAGAAACCAACTTCAATTTAGAACAATTTTTGCAAAACTAGGGTGGTAGGAAGGGAAATAAAGAATATTCAGACAGTTACTTCACATTTATTAAAATATTAATTTATTTTTACAAATATTAAGGTCCTTCAGTACCACATCATTCAGTATCCACAGTCATTTATGTGCCTGTTTTAACTATATAAAACATTGGCACATTTAAATCCAAAATACTAACAATAGTAAGCAAATTATATTCCAATATATATATATATATATATATATATATATATATATATATATATATATATTAAACTTCTTTTATAAAATCAAATCACGACATTTTTCGTAAATTTAGTAATCATCTGTGGTCCAAATATAGAAAATAAAACAAAAATAATTTAACATATGTTCTTTGTAACGTTGTGAAAAGGGAGATTATGGTGATTAAGCATTCATAGTCATTTATGTGCCTGTTTTAACTATATAAAAAATTGGCACATTTAGAACCAAAATACTAACAATAGTAAACAAATTAATTCCAATAATATACAATTATATTCCAATTAATATATATATATATATATAATATAATTAATCTTATTTTAAAATCAATCACAGAAATTTTTTTTTTAATTTAGTAATCATCTGTATCCAGAAGATAAGAAAAAATAAATAAAACAAAAATAATTTAAATATGTTCTTTGTAACGTGTGAAAAGGGAGATTATGGTGATTAAGTGTGGTCAATGTACAAAATAGTACAGGTTATTTTCTTCCATGCAGTACTCAAGATTTTAGAAAAAAATATTGCGGACCAAATCGTACGTTGAATACCAAATGTTGAAATACATGGACGATTTTTGTAAATCCATTAATTAATATTGTAAAAATTTGTGTTCTACTTATAGATCAGTTAATGAAAATGGATGTTCTACTGTGAACTAAATGGGACTCACATGGAAACTAAATTAAACATTTAAAGTATATTTAGGAAAAATTAAAAACAGTAATAAATCGAATAAAATAGGTACTGTTTAACGTAACAAACAAACTAAACCAATTTTAATTTTTTTTTTTACCAACTTATCTTCCTATTTTATTCCGATTGATTAAATATAATAATAAATAAACGTAATATGATAAACATAATATTTTCTTGCTTAGTTCACTCATCGTTAGAATGAACTCATAATCCCAAAATGATCAACTTAAAATTGGTCAAACTGAATTTTTTAAACATAAATCACAACACATTTAAATGGAATTGGAAGCAAGAGTGGATCGCTATTGGCCAATATTATAATACGTGCATGTTGGAACGAAACGTCTAGAGGTGACTTGCTGAATATCATCTCATAAATCAAGGATTGCGTCATGTCAATACTTATAGATGTGTTCTTTATATTTTCTAGCTTAGGTGAACAATTGGAACTAGTTTAAGTTCTTGTATACGATCAAGGTTTCGTATATTACTTAGGCATGATATAAAAGGAGAAGATCTATCCGTGTAAGGGTTGTATGCAGCGATGGCCGAAACCCGAAGCTAAGAAATAAGAAAAGTCGCCGGAGACGGGAAGGATTTGAGTGATTAATAAGAGAGTGCTGTGACGTTTGCCGAGATGGCCGGCACAAATTACACCGGCTCACGGAAAACACGTCAACCATGAAAGGAGTTGCCTTCGTGGAAATGAACCCGAAACCTGAGACTGGGCTACACCCCTAATTAATGGCTCGGTGCGCTCCGATCTTGGGCCACTGTCTAAACCAAAGGGAACACGGAATGACTGAGTCGGGAGAACATAAACCAACCTTATTTGAATATTCTTCACATATCGAAAACAGGTTATTGAATAAATTATTGAGGCAGCAGCATCAGCATGAGGCCTTATTAGTGTTCCTTGGAAAGAACGTGAGATATGATATAAGAAACATCCCAACAGAACATTCTTGTTACAGAATCAGTAATTAAATGAACTGAAGTGAACTTTATTATAATGAAAAGGAACATTTTAGAACATAAGATCCTTAGTACTATTACTACTTAGTAACAGAATGACATCTGGAAATGGAATGCTACTGCCTCTAAATATAGTGGGGGATTTATAACAAGGAATAGTAGAGGGGGTGGAGGAAGAAGGCAAAGAACTGAAGAAGGGATTTTTATTGTAGGGATACACATTTTTTTTCCGTTTCAAATAGACTACGTACCTGTCTTCTTATGGGGTGGATTGTCCTGGAACCTCATACTGCTCTCAATTCGTTCTGAACGGTGATCGGTTCTCCTGTCGCTGAAGACTATTCCTAACTCTTGAAGATCTCTTGACACTTCCATTAACTATGAGGTGATAACCTTTCTCTTTGGTCAACTGGATAGAATCTGACTGGTCACTCTGTTGGTGATTATCCTCGAAATATCTCCATAGATGGACAATCGTCTTTTTCGAATTACATCTGTGATCTTCTCAGTCTAATAACAAAGTTTTTGGTTGTAACGTCTCATGAATTCACCGTCTATTTTCACCTGTTAGATCATCTACTTCAAAGTCTTCCTCGCCTTATTTTCCAGTTTTTCATTCATTCAGAGGCAAAGACGACTTTTGGGCGAATGGCGGAATAGTAATGTCAGAACTTTTTAATATGGGAGAGATATCTCTTTTTGTGTATATTCTTTTTCAGGTGGTATGCCAGTTCTAGTCTATTAATTCGGGTTGTTAAAGTAAACCATTTTGACAGATTACGTTCAAGCCACTTTTGCTAACCCTCTCTATATTTTCCTCTTCCAGAAGCAATTCTCTGTCGTTCTCACTGATGTTCCTGAGTAATTTATGTAAAGTGAGAAATCCTAAAATGAGTCTGAAATACATTAAAAAGAAGTTTAAGATAGAAGACATGATTTCCAGTTAATAGCAATATTTTTTAGTTTCGTATAAAATTTGGCTTTTATTAAGTTTATATATATATATATATATATATATATGGTTTTTATTTGGGGAGCCCGTGACTGAGTGGCTAGCGCGCTAGTCGCTCATGTTAAAGGTTCTGAGTTCGAATCCCAGTCCCGGCGGGCTTTTATAAAGAAATAATTAAATAGAGATTCACTCACAGCATCTTCCCCGGGTATGTGAGACCCATCAGCCAAATGGTGGCCACTTACAAAAATAAGCGTAAGGAGTGATGACCCTACCCTGTTAAATCTCATCGTGAACCGTGAGTATATTCTCCCACGAGGCCAAGGGCCTACACGGCCTGTCGCGCCAGAGAGAGAGATTTGGTTTTTAATACCGGTATATTTCGTTCTTCTTTATTTGCTAAAAAGCCAATAAGCTTTGTTTCTAAGTCCACACTTACAAGTGCATTAGCTATCTCTTTTTGTATATTCTTTCGTGTTTTAGAGTCCACATTTGGTTACGTTTAAGTCGTCCTTAGCAAATTGATTTAGCTTATCGACGAAATATCAGACTATCTTTCATGTAATTGTGTTTAATTTGTCATTTAACGCCGCTTTTCTGTACTCTTGTAAAATACAGAAAATATTTTTTTTCCGTTAGAGCTCTTCATAAAAATAGTTAATCGAATTGAATGTGATACCTTTGTTCTTAGATTTAATCAATAGTAAGTCATTTCATAGATGGGGAAAAGGTTGCTTATGAAAACACTGTTAATTCAGGCTAAGTGAATCTGCGCAGCATTCATGGATTAATGGATGTGGCATTAATAGGTAGTGGAAAACCTATTAAATTACCAGAGGAATATACCACAAGAGAAGGTACACTTGCTTGGCCATCTTGCTGACCCGAGGGGATACCAACCATCCCAAGAGTATTGAAATAAAAAATTAAATATCAAGGTAAGCGTGATGGGGAGACAGCCGAATAGCGTGCACCTTCAGAGCTCGGGGTCTCTGGATTAAATTGCTGCCTGTAGCCATCCACCTTAGTTCATGTCTTTCACCTCCATTTTAATCTGGTTACGTAATATTTCGCAAGGGTAGCTTGCATCCGATCTAAGAGGAAATTTACCAAGGTTTCTTTTTTTATTGTCGTTTATCAAACAGAGGTACAAATATCTCAGAGAAAACGCCGTAAACTAGAACAGTCAATCTACCAGCAACAGCAAGCCCTGTTGGAGTTACCAAGCAGTTTTCCAGCGCTGAAGGAAGAGTGGCAGTTCTTCCTTATATCCTTCAAGTCTGCTTTGAATCCTTCCGCCATTGTTGTGCCAAGCTCTTTTTCCTGCTTGCCCAACCTGAAACGCCAAAATTTACATGTAAATTAACAGCGGATGAATTTAGTAAATGATGATTAATGAAAATGAAATGAAAATAAATTTTTATTCTTGGACTGTTAGTCATTTGAGTGTAATATAAATGTACATTTATTATTTTAATTCTGGCTTTAAGGTAGGGTAATGCATGCTATGAAAAAACGTCTATGCACACACCTACACATATATATATACAATACAGATACTTACACATATGTACAAAGAAAATGTGGGATATAGCTACCTCGAAAAAATTATATGAGATTTATAGCTTACTAGAACAGTGAAAAATAAAATAAAAATTGAATAAAGAGGTTAAATAGTTCAACTTAATAAAGGTACGGTAGATTGGTATTCTAGGAGATGGATGAATAGTTGATGTTTGAAGGAAGTTAAGGACTAAGATGTGCGACTGAACTTAGGTAAGGAATTCCAGAAAATCATGCAATGTCAACGGATATCTTAAATTAAGCAGTTCTATGAGTGGGAGTAAGTAAGTTCAAGGGCTGCGATCTTGTGTTGATATAATGGACAGAGGAGAGTGAGGTAAAGACGTTGTAGATATAGAGGGTTTTTCCGATTCTGGAGGATTGATGAAGGTAGGTTCCTAGGAAGTAATTCCGTCGAAATTTTGGGTAAAGCCATTCAACTCAGCATACCAAGAGGAGACATGAGAGCGCTTGGAAATCCCAAAGATGAATCTGATGAAGCTGTTCATTTCAAGCCTCTCTGACATTCCGCCAAACACTAGGGAGCCATAATCGAAGTGGGGGAAGATCAGAAAATACTAGGACCTGGCGGGTTTTAGTAGGTATTAAATCGACCATTCTGAGGAAACGTTCTAGGGCGGAAATGAATTTTCTAGTAATTTTAGAGATTTTATTACTCCAGGAAAGGTTCAATGGGGTGAGCTATGAAATATTAACTTGAAAACAAGAAAAGATACCCTTTGTTGGGACCTGAATGAATTTATGTGATTGTGAAGATTGCATTGAATCTATTGTTCTGACTACAGGAGAACACATAATTGTTTTTCATAAATTATACCTAGGAAGAATAAAAGTATTCATCTTTAATTAAATTATTAACTATTTTTAAAAAAGTTAAAAAAAAACATATAATTGCTCAACAAAACAAAAATATACATACCTGCAATAATATATTACTCAGATCAAAACATATAGGTCAGAAACTTGAGCTCTGAACTTGAAAACTGAACCTCGGGAAAAAGCTCATAGCCACGGAAATGGACTACTGTAGGCGTGTAGGGGGAATATCAAGAATGGACTAAGTGAAATGAAACAAAAAAAGTCTGAAGTGGTTTGGAAAGAATACCGGAAGGAAGGCTACCAAAAGAAGTCTTCTGGGAGAAATTATGGGAATAAGACGACGAGGAAGACCAAAGAAGAAATAGGATAACCTAGTGGAGGAGTCTATAGTATACGTGAAGATTGGATCTTAGATCGGACATTATAGAAAGAAGTCATCGAAACGGTTTTAGATTAAGGAAACTCACTTCAGCAGAACATTCTAAATACAAAAAATAAAAAATTGAAAATAGTCATAATAAATTGCCGTTTTATTATTTTAAGCCTCAAACCTTTTTGATAGATGTGGTAATAAATAAGGTATTTATCTTGAATTTCAAGAGGAAAAATTCAAGCGAAATTTTCGTATAAAATATTTGTCTTTGTTTTTTTTTTTAAGCTAAATAGAACCTAACGATTTATTCTGCTTGATTTAGCTCTCTAAACAATCAAAATATTTGTATCAAGACTTCATGAATTTGTATCAAAAATAACAATGAAGATTTTAGCGTGTTGTTACTAATTCAACAATGTACACAGTTTAATGTTTCACAATAAAGACTTATTAAACTAAATATGAACAACTTTTTAAAGTTTTTTTCAATCATAAAGTACAACATATGCCTTTATCAATCGATAACAATTATGAAAAATCTGGTGCGGGCAACACACGACTTTCACTTACCTCCGTTTTTAGAATCGATTAAAGAATTTTCGAATACTGTAAGAGATACAAATGAGTGAAACCATTAAAGAAATAGGTAAATGGGATTTCTATAGAAACATGTGTTTTATTAAAAAATCTATTATATTATATTATCTAAAATAATTACTTATTCTTATCGGCTTTTCATCACTCTCTATTAACTTTAACAAGTTTGTGCATTAGATAATATTTTTTCTAAAATATTTGGCTTTCCAACGGTATACTATACATGTATATTACTGTTGCTATGATCAAAAACAAAAAATTGCAAAAAAAAAAATATTTTTTCATTTTTCCTTTCATTAGATATCGAATTTGTTCAACTTATGTATTTACATGTTTTTTATCAGTGGTAACATGGTGATTTGGTTATTTTTATAGAATCTACAAAATTAAAGGTACTTGAGGGTAAGAAAATTTAAAATATCGGCATTTAAGCAGAATGAAACCTACATGACGTTTAAGCCTATTAAATTTTACATCGATATGGCGAGTTTAATCAAAATCGTCGGAACCGTTTTTGAGAAAACCGAAAAAAGGTGCAAAATGCATGGTATATAGTGGCTCTTCTGGTAAGCTCATTTTGATGAAAAAGGTTTTGTAACGTTTCGGGCGTATATTTGTCTTAAATATGAAATTTCAGTTTCATAGGACTTACCGTTTCCGCCCGGGAGTTACCACACACACAGACCTTTTTTGCGGGACTTGGTTATTTGGACTCAAGGAACCCTAAAATGTGTATTTCCGTTGAAAACTGGAATTCGAAAATTTTCACGATCGCAATACTTTCCCTTACTATATATAGTAAGTGAAAGTAAAAAATTAATATCGTTCTGATGAAGCTAATATTTGGTTTGGTAATGAGCTGAATATACATTAATAGTTAAAAAAATCATACTAAGAAAAATAATGAATAATTAAACTTAAAACACTAATATAAAATTTGGAGAAATTAAATTTATATGAAAATCAATGCTGTATTACATTGGCAAACCAACTTTAAATAATCTCTTTGGGTCATTTGACACCGCTGCTAGGATATAAAAAAAAAATCTGTGCCTCTACAACCCATTAAGGGTCTTTGGCTCAGAACATATAGGCATTTGTACTGACTCTAGGCCAATGGTAAAATGAGGCAATTCGGCCGAGATCACACTCAGAAGTTAGTTTCCCCCCATCTTTGGGTACCCACTTTATAGAGGCTGGTGTGGCCCAGGAAATTCTCCATTCCCTAGGATCGCCTCACGGCTGAAATAACAGAATAAATTATATTTTGTTACAGGCGGGATTCTAACCACGTGGTTTCCACCGTAGAACAGTAGACAAGATCTCACTTCACTAGACCACGCCGCTCCAACCAACCATACTCGTACACTTCTTTCTACCCTATCCCAGTAAGGTTGACAGGGACATACACGACTCGCAGCTCAACTTGAGGAGCTTAGTGAATCACTAATAAGGGGCTTTCCTTTATAATTATGTGTTGCTGCATCAGAAAGGAAGGAGGGTGCATCACGCCAGGGTAATATAATGTATTGCATTAGGATATTGGAGCGGCCATGGCACGCCACTCACCACCTGCCCTTCGCATTTATAAACTAGTAATTACAATTTTAAATTTGTTTACTTTTTATTATTTACAGTCCCAATGTATATTTTACTTTTCATAGTGTTTAATTCCACGAATGAGCTCTTATTAAGCTCTATATTATTATTTTTTTGTTTATCTAAAGAGTCAGTAGCAACTGATGGTTATTATATTTTATGGTAAAAGTTGATTTTTTATTTTTTCCGGTTAGACCATTTGGAGATCACGATATTAGATTAGTTTAAAGCACATTCCAATTTTATATTTGTTCTTCTTCTTTTCTTAAAAGCCTTCATCTGTTCAGAAAACCGCTGTTTTCGTTCTTCCGTCCACTTGATTCCCGTTCTTACACGCTTGTTTTCGACTTTGAAACACCCCTTTGTGACTTTTTTTCCAAATATTTCTCTGTTCGAAATTCCTTCAATTTTTATTCCAGCCCATTCAAGATCTTTTACTTCCTAAATCCAGGTTATAAGCTTTTTCACATTAAACAGTTGTTGGGCTAATTTCTTAGCCATTCTGTTTCCTCCTATCCTCCAATGCCCGAAATAAAATATATGTGTATATTTATACAACTTTTTTATTTAAATCAAATTACAGACATTTTTTCGTAAATTTATTAATCATCTGTAGTCCAGAAGATGAAAAAAATAATAATAATAAAACTAAAATAATTTCGATCCCATCAGTACTCATTTACTAATTATTTATTTTTCGAAAGTTCTTAAAGCTCTTGGACTAAACAATCAGAAGAAATCTAGTGCTAAAAAAATCTGTATATATTTTTTTTTTGAACCTACAAAATTTACTAGACTATTTCATTCAAAATGAAACCTACATGATATTAGGCCGATTAAATTTTACATCGATATAGCGAATGCAATCAAAATCGTTAGCGTCGTTGTTGAGAAATTCGTAAGAAAGGTTTCAAATGCATAATATAAAGTGGCTCTTTTGGTTTGCACATTTTAATAAATAAGTTAATGTAAATCTCAGACATACACGCTCCTAAAATTTGAAATTTCAGTTTTATACAACATATAGTTTTTGAGCTAGACTAATCTCTCACACAGACCTTTTTGCGGGATTTGGTCCTTTGGACGCAGAAGACCCTGAAACGTTTTTTTCCGGTGAAACAACGAATTCGAAAATTTTCAAGATAGCAATTCTTTCTCTTATTGTATATTTCATATCTAGGCAAGTTAAGGTAAAAAAGACAAGGGAATGTTTTCAATTAATCGTCAATAAATTGTTCAATCCATGCTAGAAAAAGTCTCTGCCCCGAAAAATAATCTACATATCTATTGTTTTCTTTCTTCCCAAAAAAAAAAAAAAAAAAAATCTGGTGCGAGCAACGCACGACTTTCACTTACCTCCGTTTTAAAATCGATTAATGAATTTTCAAGAATACAGTTAGAGCTAAAAATGAGTGATACCATTAAATAATTAATTAAATTGAATTTCTACAGAAACATGTGTTTTATTGAAAAGTCTTTTGCATTATTATCTGAAATAATCAGTTAGTTTTATCGGCTTTTCATCACTCTTTATTAACGTTTACAAGCATGTGTATAAGATAATATTTTTCTAAAATCTTTTGCTTTCCAACGGTATATTATACGCCTATATTAGTGTTCTTACGTTATGATACGTTATATTATTTGTTTATAAAATTGGCTCAACTTGCATATTTAGCTGTTAAGTATCAATGTTAACAAGGTAATATAGTTATTTTTATAAAGCCTACAGATTTAAAGGTACTTTAAATATCGGCATTTAAGCCTTGTCACTATTTCAATCAGAATGAAACCTACATATTATTAAAGCCCGTTAAATTTTATATCATTATATGTAGTTTAATCAAAATCGATTGAGCCGTTTTTGAGAAAATCGTAAAAAGGTGCAAAATGCATGATATAAAGTAGATCTTCCGGGCAGCTGATTTTGATGAAAAATATTCTGTAATATCTCGGGGGAATAGTTGTCTTAAATATGAAATTTCAATTTCATAGGACTTATCGTTACCACACACACACACAGACCTTTTCGCGGGACTTGGTTATTTGGACCCTAAAACGTGTTTTTCCGTTGGAACATTTATATTAAGCCACCTTTTATTAATCCTAATAGGATGATGGGGCTAATTTTTCTAAATCTGTAAAATCAAAGGTACTTTAGAGGAAGAAAATTTAAAATATCAGAATTTAAGTCCTGTCAGACTATTTCAATTAAAATTAAACCTACATGATATCAAAGCTCATTAAATGTTACATCGATGTTGCGAGTTTAATCAGAATCGTTAGAGCCTTTTTTGAGAAAATAGTAATATGGTGCAAAATACGTGGTATAAAGTGCCTCTTCTGGAATGCCGATTTTGTTGAAAAAATTGCTGTAACATCTCAATCATATACGTTTCTTTTTTTTTTTTTTATATATTTTATTGAATTTTACAAGTGTATATTAACGTAAATACAATAAGTAAAAGTGTTGAATTATAATAAAGGGCGTAGAAGGCTTGTGAAGAAACTACCCAGCGGTAGTACTTCAATGTTTATTTAAGTAAGTAGATCCCGAGGCATCTTCTTTTCAATCGCCTCGGAGGGTCGTCAGGAATATGTGAGGTTGATAGGTTGGGATTAAAAGTGGTATATCTGATACGAGAAAGGTATGCAACAAATGGGATATTAAGGTCGTTATGGTTGATTTTATTTGTGACGGAATAAGGAGCATTTAGGATTTTGCGAAGGATTTTGTATTGTAAGGATTGGATGCGGGAGAAATTAGATGGCTTAGTAGAGTCCCAAAGCTCGATTCCATATGTCCAGATGAGTCTGATGGCGGTAACATAAATGAGCTTTTTGTAATAAGTTGGAAGTTTTGAACGTTTGTACAGTATGTGTTGTAGTAATCGGTATCTACGGGCAGTTTCTTCTTCGATATTTTCTTAAATATGAAATTTCAGTTTAATACAACTTCTGGTTTTCGAGCTAGACTTACCGCACACACACATAGATCTTTTTAGCGGGACTTGGTAAGATGGACTCAGGGGACCCTAAAACGTGTATTTCCGTAGACTGGAATTCAAACATTTTCACTATCGAAATACCTTCCCTTACAACATATTTCATATATAGGTAAGTGAAAGTAAAAACATATTGTATTTAACCTAATGAATACTGGAATCTCAAGTTCTTTCATCTAGTTTTTCCCCCTACTATAGTATTCTATTCGTGATTTCACATATTTCTTTTTTTTTTCCTCCACCCCGAAGTAAGAAATTCCCAGGGAGGGCACCACAGTGGCTGGCTATGTGTGCGAGCTAAGTATGGATCCTGACAGCTCTTTCGTGACGAGAGTCCGGGACACGCAAAGAGACAAAAAAAGCATAACATACCGTTACATGACATATGGCACACCCTTACCACGGCCCAGTCTGTAACCTCCATAGTTTTACTTTCATAGGAAGTATAGATAGATAAATAGAAAAATATAGTTCAAAAAGGTATAAAGAAGTGTATTTATTTCGTTGGAAACATATGTTTTAGACTAAATAATACAAAGTAACCACTCTCTTTCTCTATTCTCTACCAACGCTCTGTCTCCCAAGGTCTCTTCTTCATCCAAAGGACATAAAATTTTAATTATTTATGTCTTACCGTAATAATATAATTATTTCAAATTATAAGGGGAGAAAAAAACTAGAAAGTTTACTTATAAAATATATTAAATTCAAAATAAATAACAACGTATTAGGCCAAGGAGTAGGTAGAAATAGGGACTACTGAGAAATACAACAACGTATAATTGCTAATTAAAAAATCAGGTGCGCATAACACACAACTTTAACTTACCTCAGATGCTATATTTAATTTTTTTTAATTTAAAAACCCTTGGAGATGAAAAAATCTGGTGCGTGCAACACACGACTTTCACTTACCCCCATTTTTAAAATCAATGAAAGATATTTCAAATTCAGTTAGAGATAAAAATACGTGAAACTATTAAAGAATTAATTAAATTTAATTTATATAGAAACATGTGTTTTATTAAAAAATCTATTATATTATTATCTACAATAATCAGTTAGTTTTATCTTCTTTTCATTACTCTCTATTAACTTTTAAAAACTTGAGTATAAGATAATATTTTTTCTAAAATTTTTAGCTTTCTAACGGTATATCATACATGTATATTAACTGTTCTTATGTTCAAAAACGAAAAATTGAATATAAAAAATATTTTTACAGTTTTCTCCTTTAGTTGTTTTTAAAATTCGCTCAACTTGCTTATTTAGCTGTTTTTCATCAGTGGTAACAAGATAATATACTTATTTTTATAGGAACAACAAAATTAAAGGTACTTTAGATGAAGAAAATTTAAAATATCGGCATTTAAGCCCTGTCAGACCATTTTAATCCGAATGAAACCTAAATGATATTAAATCCCATTAAATTTTACATCGATATAGCGAGTTTTATCAAAATTGTCGCAACTGTTTTTGAGAAAATCGAAAAAAGGTGCAAAATGCATGGTATAAAGTGGCTCTTCTGGTAAGCTCATTTTGATGAAAAAGGTTTTGTGACGTCTCGGGCATATATTTGTCTTAAATATGAAATTTCAGTTTCATAGGACTTACCGTTTCCGCCCGGGAGTTACCACACACACACACACACACACACACACACACACACACACACAAACACACACATTTTTACGGGACTTGGTTATTTGGACTCAGGGGACCCTAAAATGTGTATTGTATTTCCGTTGAAAACTGGAATTCGAAAATTTTCACAATGTCAATACTTTCCCTTACTATATATAGTAAGTGAAAGTAAAAAAATTATTATAATAATAAGTATAACCTTGTACTTTTGATCATTCATTCCTTTCTTTTTTTTTTATATTATTTAGCTTTACACTTTTTATTCTTTACAAAGAAATAAAACAATTGAAGAAAATTCACTACATTTCAAGATATTTTAAGGCGAACATTCTTAAATCCATTCTGTTTGGTTAATTCAACATAGACATTCTCCTTCAACTTAACTGGATGCGAAGAAAACATCTTCCAGGCTTTCAGGATATGATAGGTTCACACTGCAGAGTCCAGACCCCTTTCCTCGACGAGAATGTCGACCAAAGGGACAGTGCTTTACCACCTCCCAGGCCTGGGTTGTGGTGCAATATCTCTGAAGAGCAGGTTAGTACTGGCCTTCAGCCCTAAAATAACTTGATGTACCTCCGGTCTATGTACTTAGCAATGAGGGTTAGCAGGGGCTACTCTAGAATGTGTTTATTTCTTGATTTTTGGAGGAAGGACGGAATTTTAGTAGCTCTGCACTCTCTGACGGGTCGTTTTATAAAGATGGCTGAACAGTAGTGTTCAAAAAAAAAAAATTAACTTAAAATCTTTGCTTCTAATAAAATATAGACAGTCCTGCTTAAATTTAAGAGTAAGTAGAGTCATTTTGGGAAGCGAGCAGATGCTGAAAAAAGAAGAAAGTGTTAGAACATGATGGATGTTTACGGGAGTAAATTCCAAAAGTTGGTGAAACGGGCAAGAAAGGAGTGTTCATATGTTTCGGTTTTGTACGATGGGGTATTGACGTCCGAATGACGGGGTCTAGTTGAGAACATACTATGCAGGCTTCATATTATATATTCACCTATTGCTTATCGACCCCAACAAGGATAAATGGTTAATTATTTCTAATAAACACAGCCAACGGCATTAGAAAAAATGGCATTTAAGTCCTGCCACACTATTTCAATCATAATCAAATCTACATGAGATTCAAGAGAGATTAATCAAAATCGTTAGAAAAGTTTTTAATGTTTCAAAATTTAAATTTTCACGATTAATACATTCCATATGGTCCTATTCTATTTGGGTTAGTAAAAGGAAAAAACTAAAAGGCTGTATTGTCACATATGAAATCACTCTTTAGTAAAATAAAATTACCGCTTTCTTTTTTTTAAATTAATTATTATCAGAGAGCTTGAGATATGGTGTCAGAATTGGAGAATCAAAATCAATTCCAACAAATCCCACCAAATTACCTTTACCCTTCGTCGTGAATCTATGACATCCTGCCCTACAGTTTCCTTTAATAATATTCCGCTTGTTCCAGTTGAACAGATCCGCTACCTAGGGCTTCTACTTGACAAACGTCTAACATGGAATCCCCACACAAGACTGAAACGACAAGAAACTACAATACTTACTGGACAGACGCTCCAACCTTCCTTTTATCTACAAAAGGCTCATCATATCACCATCATAAGGCCTGTCTAGACTTACGGAGTAGAGCTTCGGGGCTCTAAAAAACCATCAAATTCTTCCCGTATTCAATCCTTACAATCCAAAATCCTTCGAAAAATCCTCAATGCTCCTTACTTTGTCACAAATAAACTCATCCATAAAGTCCTTAACATCCCATATGTTGCTGATTTGGCCCGAACCAGGTATCAATCCTTCCATGACAAACTCCACTCCAACTCTCCTGATAATCCTCCGAGGCGCCTGAAAAGAAGATGGCCTCGAGACCTTCTGGTTTAGTTACCTAGTGGAGTGATGCCAATGGTCATTTTCTCTTCATGTTTTTTTTCATGTATTTTATCATTACCAACATATTTACTTGTTGTATTACAAAATACAGTTGTAAATTAAAAAAAAAAAAAAATTAATAATTACTATTTTTATATATTCCCATATTACAAACTATTTCTTCACCTCAAATACGATGAACTACGAAACAAGTGTAGAATCGACCAGCTTGTTGCTCTGTGGCGTGCGTGTGCCGACAAATACACGATCCGGTGGTTTTGTGCCAGGTGTTTACCAAGCCAAACCGCACAGCCCCATTACACTCTCCATGTTAACTTTTACCCTAAGTAGTTGCTTTGTAGTTATTAAAATCTATTACTGGTACCTATAGGAAAACTAACATTCAGAATTGTTTTGTAATTTTCATCAATTGTTTTTACTTTCATTACCCTATGTTTGAAATACATAGTAAGTGAAAGTATCGCGATCGTGAAAATTTTCGAATTCGAGTTTTCCCGGGAAATACACCTTCAAGGGTATATTAACAACAAAAATAAAATAAAATTAAATAATCTAATAACGATAAGTAATATAAATATATAACAACGAATAGAAGATGCCAACAAATGATAAAAACTAAATAATTCATGATAAAGGAATGCTGCTGAATGATGCTTTTGTGTGTCTGTGGTCAAACTAGCTCGAAAAAGGTAACTTATATAAAACTGGGAATTTTATATTCATATTACGAAAAATTCATAGTACATATGTGATATGTTACAGCACCTTTTTCAACAAAATCGGCCTTAGTACTATGTGTCTTAGGCTTTTTTCCTCAAAAACTGTTCTAATTATTTTGATTAAACTATACCGATGAAAATTATAATGTGTTTAAATTTAGTGTAGATTTCGTTCTGATTAAAATTGTCTGAAAGGGCTTAAATGCCTATATTTTAAATTTCCCTGCTCTAAATTACCTTTAATTTTGTAGAGAATTAAGCATATCATGTTATTAGCATTGATAAGAAACGGGTAAATTTATAAGTTGAACGAATTTGATAACCATCAAAAGGTGAAAAGAGCAAAAATATTTTATTAATTATAAATGAACATTTGTATTAATCTCAGGAGAATCCCAGTCCCAGAATAAAATTTTATTTTATTTTTATTCTTTTTCATTTTATTTTATTATTCGATATGACTTCTAACAAATTCTGGAACACTAAGACAAGAGTTTGTATGTCATGTTTGCGCAAGGAAAGACCTCTATGCAAATTTGGATCTACTTGCCGGTCCTGTTTCGTCACCCATGTTGACACAAATTTCTCCTTGGATATCGATTCTGTCCCACTACTTACCTTATGGCTTTTCGTCAACCTCATTCCAACACAGAAATTTAATTAACACATACCATATTTCCGAACTTGAATTGGCTACCAAGCAGCTCAGTAATCTAATAAAGTCATTAATCTTCATAAAATTAATAGGTTGTGCAATATTTATGATAAATAGTCTTTAGAAACCTTTAATGCTCTTCATAGAATGTTTAATATTTATCTCGTAACAGGAAATAAATATTTTTTCTTCGATTTAAGTTATTGACTCATAATAAAATTAATTATTCGGAAGAAACATATAGGATAATAAATAGATGGTACTTAAATCTGAGTTATAAGTATAAGTTTTTACATAAGCAATAATTAGGAGTCAACGTTTCGGGGACCTTACTTATCTTCAGGACTCACTGACAGCCATGTATCAGTTACTTTCACTTACCTAGAAATGAAATATATAGTAAGAGAAAGTATTGCGATCGTGAAAATTTTCGAATTCCAGTTTTCGACGGAAAAACGCGTTTTAGGATCTCCTGAGTCCAAATGACCAAGTCCCGCAAAAAGGTCTGTGTGTGTGGTAACTCCCGGACGAAAACGAAAAGTCTTTTTTTTTTTTTTTTTTTTTTTTGCCGGCCAATCCAATGCACTGCAGCCAATTTAGGCTTATTGTGCGCCGTCCAATATACTGTTAATACAGGGCTAACGCCTTGGTGAATCTGACTAACCTGTGGGGGTTAATCAGTTCACGCAACTTGGGATCAGGGATATGGTCGACACCAAAATGGTAAAACCGTGTCCTAGCAATCTCTGGGCAACTGCATATCAAATGGAATGCAGTTTCATCCTCCTTCTTGCAGAATCTGCAAGTCGGTGAGGCCACCAAACCCATATTGTGGAGATGCTTATTAAGTTGACAGTGTCCAGTATATAGTCCTGTTACCCTCCTTAGGGTTGTCCTGTCCATAGAGAGTAGAATATGACTTCTCTCTTTGCAGGGTCCATCCAGAAACATCTTGGAGTGATGCTGCTTGTCGGTATCCCTCCAGTATTGCCTGGATCTATTATCAGCAGCAGCCTTAATCAGTCCTTTGGCTTTGCTGAGGCTAATTCCACACACAGGTTCAGGTGTGGGGAGTAGCTGGGCAGAACCCCTCCTCGCGAGGCTATCAGCCCTCTCATTCCCTAAGATGCCTGAGTGACCAGGCACCCAATATACCCGGACTTTATTTAGCAGGGAAAGCATATTTAGATTGTTTTTGCATTCCTCTACTAGTTTGGACCGTGTTATATAACTACCCAAAGCTCCAATAGCAGCTTGACTATCGGTATGGATAGTTATCTGTCTGTCTCTCATCCCTTCTGAAATTAAGGTTTGAGCACAGATATTGATAGCCATTACTTCAGCCTGGAAGACTGAGGTATGCTTACCAAGAGAAATGGACAACCCTTCCTCAGGTTTATCCATTCTCCATATTCCAGCACCTGAGCCTAGCTCTGTCATGGATCCATCTGTATAACAGTTGACTCCATTGCACGGTTTGTGCGAGTCAGTCCTGTTAATCATTGCACAGTAAAGTGTGTCCTTGTATTTCTTTACTTGAAGATCGGAATGCATGGCAAGCACTGAATCTTCATCAATCCTTCTGAACAAGTTGCCATGGCCCCGGTAAACCAAAGAGCTGGATGTTGTTCCTAACTTAGAGAGCCTATAGGCTGTGTTAAGTGCTTGAGTTTCTGCTGCTATGTGTAATGGTGTTAGGTTGAGTAAAACTTCCATTGCAGCAGTCGGGGTTGTACTCATAGCTCCGGTTGTCATAAGGCATGCCAGTCTTTGCAGCTTCCCAAGCTGCAGCAAGGATTTACATGTATTTGCCTTATGCCACCACACAACAGCTGCATATAGGACCATCGGTCTTATAACTGTTTTATATATCCAGAGGACCACATTCGGTTTGAGGCCCCATGTTTTTCCAACAGCCCCTTTACATGCAAATAGGCACTTAAGTGCCCTTGTACAGGTTTTATCAATGTGGCTGTTCCATTTTAATTTACTATCAAGAGTAATTCCTAGATGTTTAACTTCACTACAGATATTGACCTCAGCCTCACCAAGGTGGGGTGGTCTGATGGTTATATTTCTTTTGTTAGTGAAGATACAGAGATTGACCTTCTGAGGGTTGATGCTTAGACCATTCCTCTGACACCATTCCCTAAGAAGTTTCATGGTTGTTTTGAGCAGATCCGATATGGTTTCCGGAAACTTGCCTTCAATTAGCACAGCGATATCATCAGCGTATCCCTGTGCATAGAAACCTGCATTACTCAGGATTGTCAGCTACGAGTCGACGACCAGACACCACAGAAGTGGAGATAGCACGCCCCCTTGCGGACATCCTCCTCTCGGTCTAATCCACAATCTGGAGTGTCCCAGTTCGGATGTGAGCATCCTTCCCTCCAGCATGGCATTAATCCATCCGGAGATTAATCCTCCCACTCCTCTCCTTTCTAAGGCTAATGCCATAATGTCATAAGAAGTTCGGTCAAAGGCACCCTCTATGTCAACAAAGATGCCTGCCACAATATCTTTGTTAATCAGAGTTTTCTCAATCCTGGAGACCAGGAAGTGTAAGGCAGTCTCACAGGATTTGCCAGGCTGATAAGCATATTGAGCACTATGTAGTGGTTTATCAGCCAGTATATTGTCTCTAATATGTCTGTCAATAATCTTTTCCAGTGTCTTCAATAGGAAAGATGTCAGACATATAGGCCTATACGCCTTGGGATGGTCATAGGAGGCCTTCCCAGGTTTAGGTATATATCGTACTTTAGCCACATTCCACCTATCAGGTATGTGGTTAAGTGCTAAGCTACCTCTCAGTAAAACAAGGAGGTGGGGTCGCAGCACCTCAAAGCCCTTTTGAAGTAGAGCTGGAAAAATTCCATCAGTGCTGGCTGATTTGAATGGGGCAAATGATTTAACTGCCCATTCTAGTCTCCCAGAATTGACTATTCTGTTAGCTTCTGCCCACCTATCTGAGTTAATAGTATTTTTTTCCGAGGTGGGATTGTTTGGCTCCTCATCCATCAGCTTGCAGCCAGGGAAGTGTGCTCTAGCAAGTGCCTTCAGGGTGCCAATCTCTGAATCGGTATGGCCCCCTTCCGCACTGATGGCACCCATAGCTCCCTGGCCCGGCCTCTTGGATAGGATTCTATTTACTCTAAAAGTAGAGGATGTGTCATTGATGTCGTTGCAAAAATTCCTCCATGCCCCTCTCTTAGCTTTCCTAATGGCTTTATTGTAGTCGGTCAGTGCTTGCTTATAGGCATTCCAACTACCTGTACTTTTGGCTTTATTGAAGAGTTTCCTAGTAGAAGCTCTCAGCTTGCCAAGTTCACTATTCCACCAGGTAACGTTCCTGTTGGACTTGACAGTACACACTCTATTATTATCAGTGTAGGATTTCATTATTGCCTCAGTAAGTGATACATTAAGGCAGTCCAGTTGCCATTTGTCTCTAATTGATTTAGGACACTGTCTTATTTCTTGTTCGAGTTGGGTGCAGTAGGAACCCCAGTCAGTGAGTTTGGGGTTCCTGTACTCCGTCTCAAACATGTCGTTGACATCTATGTCAAATCTGATATATTTGTGATCTGAACATGACTCCTCAAGAGAGACATGCCAGTCCTTAATGAAATCATTCGCACAATTAGTGCTTAGTGTTATGTCAATGACCTCTGATCTATTTTTGTTGACAAATGTGGCAGTATTGCCCTTGTTGTGGATTTCAAGATCATTGCTTAAGATAAACTCTAATAGAGACTCACCTCTCTGGTTGTTATTTGTACTGCCCCAGAGTCTGTGGTGAGCGTTGGCGTCCAATGATGCTATCAGGGCGCCTTCGCCTTCCATCCCGGCAACTAGCCTTCTGAGAGCCTCAGTGGGATGTCCTCTTCATAAGGAAGGTACACGGCGCAAACTGTGATCTCCCTTCTGTTATTACCCTCAAGGAGGGTCACTTTTGCTGCTGTCAGATCCCTGCAACAGAATTGCCACAAGGGTAATATCTTTAGGTTGTTTTTGTACAGTATACAGGTCCTGGAGCGCATGGGTACAGCTATTACACTGTAACCCCGCATCTCCAGCCCCTTTACACTGTCTTTGAAAAGGTAAGGTTCTTGTATTAGAATAATATCAATATTCTTACCTCTTACATACTGCTGTAGGGCACCACATGCCGCAATGCAGTGATGCAGGTTGATCTGCATCAACCGCAACACCATTACTGCTTTTTGGTCTTGCGGGGTCACACCCCGGCGGGCGCCGAGGGACGCCGCCATCACCGGTCCTCCCAGAGGTACCCGGATCAGCGGGCCCCCCGGATCCAACCGAGGTGCCAACCCCGTACGGTCGCCGAGGAGCCATGCCTTCACCAGTCCTCCCAGTGGAGGTACCTGGATCAGCATGCCCCCCGAACCCCGCCGAAGAGCCAGTTCCAGACGGGCGCCGGCCGACCGTGCCTTCCCCGGGGCCCTCCGCAGAGGAACCCGGATCGGCAGGCCCACCGGATCCCGCCAAGGAGGCATCCCCAGATGGAAGCCGAGACGCCGTGCCTTCACCGGTTCTTACATTAGAGACCCGGATCGGCAGGCCCCCCAGCTCCCACCACAGGGCCATCCCCGCAAACCAAAGCAGTTTTCTCCTTCATCGAGAGCGGTGCTCCACCGTCATGACCAGGCTCCGTCTTCCTGCCCTCATCCCTGGCAACAGATGAGACCTTGTTAGCCATTTCCTTTGCAGGTTTGGGTGGCCTCTTCTTCTCCAGCAACCTGAGTTGGACCTTGCCAATCCCAAAGGTCACCAGCCAGTTTCGCTCTTCCAAGAACCTAAGGCTAGACTCCGGGATTCTCATCAGGGCGAAGAATCCGTGCCTCTCCTCCTTTACACCCATTAGTGACCATCTGTTCACCTCAGGGATTCTAGAGTTCTGTATGCGTATACGCCTACAGAAAGTTTGCTCTGTGAGCTTTTCTCCAGGGAAAAAGCCACCGACTCTGACCGGCTTTTTGAGCTCCTCAAAGTCACCAGTGCGGAGCGCTAGGCCCCCACTAAGTTTATATTTTTTATGATTTCCGACAACCAGTCTCTAGATTCCTGATTGTCGCAAACCACCACACAGCCGCCCATCTTAAAGCTGAACCCACTAAACTCAGCCTGGGTGCCACCTTCCTCTAGCTGATCGACAAAGCCGATCAGCTGTTTCTTAACATCCTCACTCTGCTCCCAGGTGAGCTGATCAGCTGGGTATCGAGTGGGAATGATAGCTACCTTACTCCCTCCGGCAGCTAGAGCGTATGAAATAACATTAGGGGCCGCACTCCTGGCCCTCTTTGCCATAGGCGCAGAGGTTCCGGGTGAGGTCCTAGGTCTTTTCTCAGAGCTCGTTCCAGGAACAGCTTTACTCCGGTCATCCGAGAGTCCCGACAGTCTGGCGGTCTGAGCCGCCTGACTTTGGTTCTCCAGGAGTCCCGAAGGTCCAGCATCATTCCCAGTTTGAGCTCTCTCTTGCTCTCTCAATTTCTTAAATTTTCTTCTCTGAGCACCGGAGGGCTTCTTCACCTCCTGGGGCTTGGGGGTTCTCTCAATGGGCCCACCCAAGCTCCGTTCACCCTCCGATGCAACAGAGAGATCTCTTACCTCGTCCATGAGCGTCGCTAACGAGCTCCTGGTTTCATCATCATCTTGCTGCACACTGGCAGTCGACGGGTCCAGTTGAGTCCCCGACCGGCCATATGAGGATGATGAAGAATCCTCCACGGCCATCATCTCCAACAACTCCTTCGCCTCCACCTCCTCCTCGCTATCTGAAAAGTTTTTAATTATTTGAGACATTTTTGTTCCCACGAGTACGGGGGTAATTACACTGCAGGTACAACCCCCTCTCCCTGCAGCGGGCATTTAGTTGAAATGGGGTGTGCCAGGTGCCCCAAGTGGGTCGATAAGAAACAGTGTATTTTTATACACCCCCTGCCATTCAGCCTCAGCTCGAGCGCCCTCCACCTGGCTTGGGTGTCTTAATAGGGTAGTCACCAGAGTGACAAACCCCGCCTCTGTCGTCCGCGAGTCCCATCGGACTCCCCGGGGGGCACCACGAGGAGGTGACAGTAGGCGTTGGTAGGGATAGGGAGGACTGGAGGTTTACCAAGCAGTGGGTAGGGCACTATGGCTTGATAAATTCGCAAAGAGTGGGGGAGATGCCCGCACCTATCTCCCTCTCTAGTCCTCCTGTTGCCCTACCCATTTACCCCCCAAAACGAAAAGTCTTATGAAACTGAAATTTCATATTCAAGGCAACTATACGTCCGGGATGTTACAGAATCTTTTTCATCAAAATCGACTGACCGGAAGATCTACTTTATACCATGCATTTTGCACCTTTTTACGATTTTCTCAAAAACAGCTCTAACGATTTTGATTAAACTCCCTGTATCGATGTAAAATTTGATGGGCTTTAGTATTATGTAGGTTTCATTCTGATTGAAATAGTATGACAGGGCCTAAATGCCGATATTTTAAATTTTCTTCTTCTAAAGTACCTTTAATTTTGTAGGTTTTCAAAAAAATTGGAACATCATCTTATTAGCATTGATAAATAACGAGAAAATATGCAAGTTGGACGAATTTGATAAACAACTAAAGGAGAAAAGGGCAAATATATATTTTTTATGCAAATTTTGTGTTTTTGAACATAGATGTATAATATACCGTTGGATAGCTAAAGATTTTAGAAAAAACATTATCTCCTACACGGAATTTCGAAGGTTAATGGAGAGTGATGAAAAGCCGTAAAACTGACTGACTGTTGTAGGTAAAAATATAATAGATTATTTAACAAAACACGTGTTTGTATTGAAATTCAAAATAATTAATTCTTCAACAATTTATTCGTATCTTTAAATGTATTTAAAAATTCTTAAATTGATTTTAACAACGCAGGTAAGTGAAAGTCGTGTGTTTCGAGCACCAGATATTTAAATTACAAAGTGTTTTTTAACGAGCTAATAATTCTTTATTAGGCATATATTTAATTAATTTTGTTTTAAAAAAAGTAAAAATGAAATCTTTATTAAAGTGTTGACAGTTTCTCAATTTTAAGACTTCGAAGTCTTCAATCAGCCTTATCATACGGTTCTTATCATATTTGTTTTTCCATTTTGCGGTTCTAATTTCATTAGTTCACCTCTTTACTTGATTATCTATTTTATATAACTTTTTTTTTTCTTTATTGCATAAATAATTATTTCTTCTAAGATTGTGCGATAATTGTTTAAATAAATTGAGTTAGTAAATAAATCTCTTATGTTATTCACTATTTAGTTTTTGTCTTTTACAGGAAATAATTCTGGTTAAGTGAAGGTTACTTTTACATGCAACGTGCTCAACCGAAATGATTTAAAAAGGAATAAATATTTATACATCAAACCTTGTGCTATCGTTCTGGGTGTGAAGTTGAAGTCTGTGATTCTTCATTGGCGAGATTAATGGAGAACCTGAGATGCAGTTCACGAAGTTGCTAGAAGGAATAATAAATTAGAGTTATTGAGGGTGATTGTGGCCCTTCGTGAGGATGGGGCCAATTAGAAGAGAAATCGCAAAGCACCTCAAGAAATGAGAAACTGTTGGCGTCAAAAGATGCACCTCATATGAGATGCAGTTTGCAAGTCTCAAGTCGTGCCGTTGTGAAACCCAGTTGAGGATAATAGAGTTGGATAAGTAGCTATATTACTTTTATTGGGGATGGATGGTTCAACTGTTGAAATTATAATAGGCAGAAATAATTAGAAGTGAGTCTCGAAAAGAATAATTTAATTTTCACGGCATTCAAGGGCTGCAAACAATCAGCAACGAAATAGATAAATATGAACACTATATGACTTAGTCTAAAGTATAAAGTTACTGTTTATTTTGTATCTACTTATTTTATATTTAAATTCTGCTATAAATTTATTTATTTTTCATTTTGTCTAACACAATTATTTCCTTAATTTTTTTTATTAATTATTATTTCTTTTTTTTGTATTGTATATCTATTTATCCATGATTGTAAATATTAGTTAATCGTGTTTTTCTCATCATTAGGCCGTTCTACAAAAGAAGTCTTGGATATATATATATTTTTTAATTTAATTTCCAGACATTGCAACGTTTCAGCATCTAGGGCCATTTTCAAGCCTCTGTAATTAATTAAAGTTTTTATGGGATTTATACATTTTTAACATCTAATATCAAAAAATTCGTTACCTACCATGCATATCCATGTCATATATCAATTCATTTCACCGCTTATTAGCAGTGTCGTCATAATTTTTAAAAGTTTTCAAAACTTTATTTATATTTTTTATCAGAATTCGATAGTTAACTAAATAGATATTACTACTGAAAGAGCGCTTAGCGTGCAAGATAAAGTCCACATATCACTTAAACTATTCTCAACCAAAGGTTCTTAGAAAATAATAGGAATTAGAGAGAAAAAAAGAGGAATACTTTAAGCGGTTGAAGTTTAATTATTTAGTACTTAATATTCACAGATATCCGTTTGACAGCTTAATTAGACATCAGACACTTAGAAGTTATAATTAGCACTATTTAAAATTGTAATTGTTTAATTACTGGTTTTAGTCAGTGCATATATTTCTGCTAGCGTGATCACTAAAACCGACTTGGAGAGTTTCCTGTTACCAGATAACAGTAATTGTCTGTTTCAATTCTCACGTTATTTTATTATTTATTTTTTTAATGAAGGATTTGATATATTTTTTTTGTGGCCGATAAATGATATTAAACTATTTATTGTGAAACCGACGACTCGATCACATTGCAAGTTGGCACGTTTTAATCAGGACTGAAAATTAATAAAAGAAGAAAAAGGTAAAAAAAAAAGAAATATGTAAATGAATAATGCCATGAAATAGTGAAAAAAATAATAATTGAAATGAAAAAAAAAAACTAATAAATAATCACTTAATTTTAATACCATTGATTCAGGTAAACATTCCTTCGTTATCTGAAAGATACATTCCCATTCCTATATATTTCAGTTAATCCTTCAAAATGCTCTGGTGTTAATTTTAAATATTTCTTTATCCTCACACACGAGTAAAACATCAAGAAACTGCTCGAATATACCGACTAAGTAAAACTTAAAGTCTATAAAAAAAACAAAGAAAAAACTCACCATTTTCAGAACTATTTGGGCATATTTAATCGAGCTTTAGGGGTCTACTAAACCATATAATGTCTCCTGCGTCCAATCCTTACAATCCAAAATCCTGAATGCCCCTTATTTTGCCACAAATCATAATGACCTCAACATCCCATTTGTTGCATACCTAGCCTGTGATAAATATACGTATTTTCATTCTTAACTCCCTACTCACACAAACCCATTTGTCCGTAACCTATGTTCCTTAGACATTCCTGGTAACACGCTTAGGTGATTGAAAAGAAGGTGGCCTCGGGACCTACTGCCTTAAAATAGTTAGTAAAGAGCAACCACTGGATAATTCTTTCTCGAGACATTTTCACGAATTCACCCTGCATACTTACTTACTGTGTTTGTATAATACAGCTGTAAATTACAATAAACAAAGGGAAAAAATGTTTTTTACAAGTTAAATAAGAAAATGACGGATGAAGATAATAAAAGATCTTTTAGGTAGTATAATATCTTTATAAAAAATATACAATATTTGCAAGTTTTATCATATCATTTTATAATTACAAAAAAAAAAAAAGGTTGATTTAAAAAAAATTAAAATTATCCCATAGAAAACCTGTGTCATTTTTCGTGTACGAAAATTGCTATATTTTTAGTTTCACTTACCTATATGTGGAATATATAGTAAGGGAAAAGTAGGAATGCGAGTTTTCATCGGAAATACACGCTTTAGGGTTCTCTGAGACCAAATAATCAAGTCACGCTAAAAGGTATGTGATAGGGGTCCACTAAACTATCAAACTCCTCCCGCATCTAATCCTTGCAATCCAAAATCCTACGAAAAATCCTCAATGCTCCTTACTAATAAACTCATCCATAGAGACCTAAATATCCCACTGGTTGCAGACTTGGTCCGCGATAGATAAACCTCCTTTAATTCCAAACTACCTGCCCACTCAAACCTGCTTGTCCGTAACCTCTCATCTACATCTATTCCCGGTAATCCTCCGAGGCGCCTGAAAAGACGTTGGCTTCGAGACCTGCTCATGAAATAAACTTTGAAGTACTACCACTGGATAGATTTTTTACATGTCTATTCATGCCTGTTATTGTAATTCAGCCATTTTACTTATTGTTTTTGTATATACAGTTGTAAAAAACAATAAAATATATTTAAAAAAAAAAAAAAGTATGTGTGTGTGTTTGGTTAGTCTAGCAAGAAAACGAAAAGTCGTGCGAAACTGAAATTTCATATTTGAGACAGCTATACAACCGTCATATTACAGCAACTTTTTTTTTATCGAGCTCGGCTAACAAGGAGAGCCACTTTATACCATCCATTTCGGACCTTTCTACGATTTTCTCAAAAACGGCTCTTAAGATTTTGATTAAACTCTTTTTATCGATGTAAAATTTAATGGGCTTTAATATCATGTAGGTTTCATTCTAATTGATATAGCAAAACAGGGCTTAAATCGTGATATTTCAAATTTTCTGCATCTGATATACCTTTAATTTTATAGATTTAAAACAAAATTAGGTATTTCTTCTTCTTAGCATTGATAAATAACGTGTAAATATACAAGTTATACACAAAATATACAAGGATCATTACCAAATATGTTTGAGAATTGTCTTTTGTATTAATAACTAGTCAACGGAAAGCTTAAGATACATTCAAACACCTGGATAATGGACACCCTACAATTTATATTTGGATACTGAATGAAGAAATTATAAAACGATTTTATTATTTCTATTAGGGGCTATTAAAATCAGGGAGCAATTGTATTTTCACGTTCTTAACAGATTACTAATTATGGAGTAATAAGTTAAACGAAATAATTACAGGTTTATGACGTTTGGCCACGTGCTATTCTTGAGGTGTAGGAAAATAGTTCACATTAGAATCAAATTACCGGTCTTAGGAAATGGTGGTGGCTATAACCTATTACATTCTCTCATCTCAGTGGTTTGCTCAACAAGCAAATTGACACAATTATCATGATTAATTATTTTCTCAACCAGATCCATCTACTAAATAAATTATCATTCACTAATCTTCCTCATGTATAATTATAATGTAGCCATTTAACGGACACAAATTCATTTATCATATAAGATTAATTTATTGTTACTGAATATAAAAAGAATCAGTCCATATCAGTATTATTTTGTCAATTAATGAGGTTAAATCACTCCAAACATTTATTCTCAGAAATAGAAACAAAATATATGGTCAGATAAAGATTTTAAAACTCTAAAAAATTGCCTCTCAAACTCTCCAATCCCACATCAGAGACCTTGAGGTATGTTATCAGAATTGGAGAATTAAAATCAATTCCAATAAATCCCAACAAATTACCTTTAACCTTTGTCGAAAACCTATAACATCCTGCCTTACAGTGTCCTTTATTGATATTCCGCTTATCCTGGTTGAACAGATCCGATATTTAGGACTCCTGCTTGACAAACGACTTACATGGAATCCGCATACAAGACTGAATAGACAAGAAACTGCACGACGATTTCGACTACTCCAACACTTACTAGACAGACGCTCTAACCTTTCACTTAACTACAAAAGACTCATTTACATGACCATCATAAGGCTTATCTGGACCTACGGAGGCTTATCTGGGGCTCTACTAAACCATCAAACTCTTCCCGTATCCAATCCTTACAATCCAAAATCCTTCGCAAAATCCTTAAATCTCCTTACTTTGTCCCGAATAAAATCATCCACAATGATCTTAATGTTCCAAATGTTGCTGATTTGGCCCGTACCAGGTATCAGACCTTTCATGAAAAACTCCACTCCCTAATCTCATCCATTCCTGATAATCCTCCGAGGCGTCTGAAAAGAAGATGGCCTCGAGACCTTCTTATTTAGACTCACTACCAAAGAGTGCTGCCAATGGGCAGTTTCTCTTCATGTTCATTTCATGTGTTATAACATTACATTTCGCCCACCATGCGTTACGTAACTCCACTCTACTCCATATTTTTATGTTTCCTATTTCATGTTGATATCTTTGTACATTTTCTTTAGCCATAATTTGTTCCGTATAGCACTTTCATTATTATACTATAGCCATTGTAATTTAATTAATTGATTTTTTTACATATATATTTCTTTTTTTTTTTTTAATATTTTAATACTGACGTTCTGTAGCTCAATAGTTTATATAATATTGTATTTAATGTTATTGAAAGTGTATTTCTTTTGTATCTTTTTAGCCCTGATGATGTCCCACAATAGGGGTCGAAACGTTGGCAAACAATAAATAGTTGAAAATATTTAGTTGTTTAATTTACTGACCGCCACCTGGACTAATTCCTTCCTTTAATTGATTTTTTTTTTTTTTTACTTTATATTAAAACTTGTTGAATTGTTGACAACTGTGAATTAATTTAATTAATAAAATTAAATGTTTTATGGTTAGTCGACCTCGCGCGGATCTCATTACCGCGTATGGGGAGCGTCCCACGGGTGGCGGATGTGGGAATGGTCGGTGGAATTTCCTCGGAAGCTCCTCCCGGCTAAGTCCGATGGACTCGCAGACCAACAATGAGAGCGGCCCCCAGGCTTGCTGGAGGGTGTGACGTAGGTTCGAACGCCCTACTCACATATTTTAGTTCACAAAATATCACCAAAAGTCATGGATTCCTCTGAGGTAAAACGCTCATTATCCGGAGGTAAACTAGTCCCCCGTTCGGGTCTCCGGGTGGGGACTGCTTCAGGGGAATCATGGCGCAAGATGAAAATTAGAGATCTAACAATAGGGACGTGGAACGTTAGAAGTTTAAATACGGCAGGTGGGTTAAAGTCGGTCGCGAATGAAGTTAAGGGGTACCATTTAGATATCGTTGCATTACAAGAGATTCGCTGGCCAGGGGAGGGTTCGTTAACAGAAGGAAAGTATACTATTTGGTACGGGGGGAGCGTTAATTATTGTCTAGGTACCGGGTTTCTGATTAGGAATATATTTCTTTCCGCATTACGGGACGTACAGTTCTTTAGTGAAAGAATATCGGTTGCTATATTTCAAGGGCGTTGGTTTAAAATCGCGTTTATAAACATTCATTCTCCCACCGAAGACAGTGATGATGAAGTAAAATGCGAATTTTATGATAAACTAGAGTCGGTTTACGATAAGTTACCGCGAAATTACATTAAGATAATACTAGGCGACGCGAACGCAAAGGTTGGAAGGGAAGAAGTATATCGTCCTACAATCGGTAAAGAAAGTTTGCACGAATATAGTAATGATAATGGGACCCGACTAATAAACTTTGCCATTTCGAAAAACCTAGTAATCAAAAGCACTACATTTAAACGTAAGGATATTCATAAGTATACGTGGACATCACCGGATGGACAAACACGGAATCAAATCGATCATGTTTTAATACAAAACAGATGGCAAAGTAGCATAATTAACGTGAGATCGTATCGAGGTGCAGAATGCGGTTCTGATCATGAATTAGTAATCGCGAAACTTCGACAAAAACTAAATACAAAAAAGAGAACACCGAACTATATTCGTCCCGAGAATTTTGATTTAGTTAAATTGAACAACCTCGAAATTAGAAAACAATTCGCGATAGAAGTAAAAAATCGGTTCGAAGCTTTGGAATCTTTAGACGAGGAACACAAAGATGTAAACAAACTATGGGAAGGGATCAGGGATAATATTAAAGAGGTCGGTAATTTATGTCTTGGAAAAATCGAAAATAAAAAGAACAAACCTTGGTTCGACAGGGATTGTCAAAATATGTGCGAAAAAAGAAAAACCGCTAAACTGAATTCCTTAAATAATCCAAGCGATAATAATGTGTCTTACTTTCGGTTAGTAAAAAACGAAACTTCAAAACTCTTAAAAAATAAGAAAAGAGAGTATCTTAAAGGCAAAATAATAGAAATAGAAAAACACAGAAACGAAAATAACGTAAGAGAGATGTACAAAGGTATAAACAAATCGCGTAAAAGATTTGAACCTCTATTGAATGCGGTTAAAGATGCAAATAACAATATAATTGCGGATCCTTCTGAGATATTAAATAAATTTAAACAACACTTTGACGGCATCTTAAATACGGAAAATAATAATCAATCTCCTCTCTCTGAATATCAGAGCGCTGAACCATGGATAGACGCACCGAGTAAAGAGGAAGTCGAAATGGCGATAGGAAAATTAAAACGTTATAAGGCCGCAGGAAATGATAATATCACGAGTGAATTAATCAAGGCGTGTGGAGAAGCGGGCGTTTCCAAAATACATTTTTTAGTTAAAAAGATCTGGGAAACTGAAAAAATGCCCGAAGAATGGAAAGAATCAATACTTATTCCGATTCACAAAAAAGGACCGAGGTCGGATTGTAACAACTATCGTGGGATCTCTCTTCTCCCAGTATGCTATAAAATATTCTCGTCAATTCTAACTAGTCGAATAACGGAATACGCTGAGGAAATTATCGGAGATTACCAATGTGGTTTTAGGCGGAATCGCTCGACTATTGACCAAATATTTTCCTTACGTCAAATATTAGAGAAAAAATTGGAATACAACGGTGTAGTCCATCAACTTCATATCGATTTTAAAAAGGCTTATGATTCAATAGACCGTCAGAAGCTATATAACATCATGATTGAACAGGGAATACCTAAAAAGTTAGTAAACCTAGTAGAGATGTGTTTGTCGGAAACATTCCATAAAGTTAGAATCGGTCATAATTACTCCGAGAGATTTGAGGTGCGATCGGGTTTGAAACAGGGTGACTCCCTTTCACCTGTGTTATTTAATATAGCTTTAGAATATGTCATAGAAAAGGTGATGTGTACCGAGAAAGGCTTAAATATGGGTGACAAGATTCCGGTTTTGGGGTATGCCGATGATCTGGTACTGCTAGGTGAAGACACGGAAACCATACAACTAAATACAAGTGCGTTAATAAAAACCGGTAAAGAAATAGGACTCGAATTAAATACCGATAAGACGAAGTATATGATCAGTAGCAGAAACGGTGTCGATCTTGGTGATATTGATGTATCAGGTCATACTTTGGAACACGTAGAGAAATTCAAGTATTTAGGTTCAATTATAACTAGAAAAAATGAAATCCAGGAAGAAATAAAGTCCCGGTTAAAGGTGGGAAATGCGTGTTATTATTCAGTTGCTAAGTTACTTAGTTCGCGGCTTCTATCTAAAAACTTAAAGATTAGAATTTATAAAACTATTATTCTTCCAACGGTTCTTTACGGATGTGAAACGTGGCCGCTTACTTTAAAGGATGAACAGCGGCTTAAGGTTTTCGAAAATAAGGTATTGCGTAAAATATTTGGTCCAAAGAGAGATGAGGCCACTGGGGAGTTTAGAAGGTTGCATAACGCGGAATTGCGGAGTTTGTACCCTGTGAATATAATTGAGTTGATAGCATCGCGGAGACTCAAATGGGCGCGTAAAGTTGTTGGGCTTAGTGAGGAACGGATTCCGAGAAAGTTGGTATTCGCTGAACCGACTGGTAGGCGTCCGAAAGGTAGGCCGAAGCGTCGATGGGAGGATTGCATTAAGGCTGATCTCGGGGGCTTGGGCTTGACCGGTGAACATTGGACGAGTCTATGCAGGCGAAGTTTGGTGGTATCGGCATCGAACCTTCGGGTTCGGTAAGCCTATTATTATTATTATTATTATATGGTTAGTCGAAGATGAGCAGAACACATGCAATAAATATACAAATATCTGGTTGAAATATTGGCTCAACGTTCAGCATGGTTTTAAATAAAAATTAACATGACTGATTAATCGCTAAAATAAAAAATAATTTATAAAGCAATATTACAAAAAAATGATGTTTTTTTTATTCATTTGACACCACTTTATGCAAAGTTGTCTGATTAAACGATATCGCCTATTCAGGTTAAATTAGAATTAAATACATTCCCACCCTAATCCTCTAGTTTCAATCCTTTCTTCCTCTTCAATTCCCGACAATCCTCCGAGGCGTCTGAAAAGAAGATGGCTCCGAGACCTTCTAGTTAAGAATATTTTTAGAGTGCTTCCATTGGGACATTCATGTCTTTTTATATTTCACTCCAATTTACCTGCTGTACTCTATTATACAGTTGTATTGCAGCAATAAATAAATAAAATTTAAAAAAAAAATTAGAATAAGGATCTTTAACGAGTAACTGACATCGCACACGGGCAAGACCACCATTTTACTATCTTTGTAAAATACTGGGGCCATGTATCGGTTTCAAGCCAGCGACCTTGTACATGGAAGGCTGTTTTGCTAGCGACTAAACTATAGGTGACCCTATAATAAATTTATAACTGGAGTGCTGGCAATGGACAGTTTCTCTTCATATAGTTTATTTTAAAGTATATTTACTAGATGTTTTATCCATTACAGTTGTAAATTTGAATAAATAAAAAAATTATATTAATCCCAAATAATATTTACTATCACACTCGTTTAAGTCTTATTATTTTTCTTGGCACTACAACTCCTGTAGAGACAAGGCCTCCCGTTGACCTCTTAGATACACAGTTAAAACATTAAAATAAACAGTTACAACTTAGACGATATTTTGACAGAATTTAGAACAAAAATATGTGCATTTACTTCTTTTTAAAGCAAATATTATTAATGCATAAAAATATGGCTATTATCTGCTTTTAGTATTATTTTAGTTGCCCTGTATACATAGTTTCAATGTTGAATAGAATGTAAATTACATCAGATCACAAAACGTTTTTTGTTTAGTTTAAAATGTATGCTAAAATACATTGTTCCCTGTATTTAGATGGCAAAATGGTTTAAGTCACTACTACTAGAAATTAAACTTTTTTCACTCTGGAGTGTCATTTGTTTATTTTTAGAAGGTGATTTTAATATTTGTGCAAGATATAGTTGTTTATATATAAGCCGAAAGAGAAACACTTATGGCATTTTGCCAACTTCTAAACATAAACGAGTGACACTTCAGAATTTAAAAAAACTCTTATTTCTAGACAACAACAAATTTACTATCTGAGCACTGAAATAAACAAATTCATTGATCTCATGGATAATAAAAAGTAATGGTAAAATCGAGTGTAAGTTATTACTTCTTAATTATTCTTAATTCTCTTATATATTACTTCTTAATTAATTTATTCCTCTAATTTCACTTCAATTCGATGAGAACTCGACTGCGATTGGATTTGTTTAAATTAAAATAAAAAATTATAGGTAATATGTTGTCTTGTTATTATGTATGTTTATATATTTTTTATGTTTATTTAATTTGACTTTATCATTGTTTCTCTGTAAATATTGTATGAATGTGGTATCATATCATTATTACTATTGTTCATATCGAAAGTAATTGTAATATACCTCAATAAATGTTTATAAAAAAAAAAAAGTATGATGAAAGCTTGATTTTCGTAGTTTTATGTTAAGATTTTAACTCAGGCGAAACGAGCAAACAAACGGCTAGAAAATATACGATGTTTTTAGTAAGGGCAGTAATAGTGGGTTCTCTCTTCAACACTAAAATAGGAAACGCCTGCCTAAGAAGTAAAAGAAGGTCATGGAGCACCTTTTTCTCCATAATGACGATGTTCTGTGAACTTCTCTGACGAAACAAGAACGATCCATTTCTGTCTACACAGTCAATTTGAACCTCTCAGTTTGAGTGGAATGGTAGTTTGGAACTAAAGGAAGGTACGCATAACGAATATAAAACAATGATTTCTTTAATTCTGATTTTTTTTTCAGTGTTAATTTTCAATCCAAACAAACTTCTATATTATTATGTCATAACATTCACTCATTATTCTATACTCAGATGAACGATTTGATTTATACCAAATTTAAAAAAATAAGCCCTCATATTTTTATTATCAGCAAAATTAACCTGATAAAAAAATGTATACTATCTATTCAAAATATTTTATTATGCTACCGAAAGTGACAAGTCATCCCGATATGATTTGAATTTGGTTTAAGATGCAGAATCTGAGAACTATCTGGCAGCCAATATTATAATTCATAATATGAAGAACCATAGGTGGGATAAAGAAGGGGATCTCACAATGAAAGGAATTTTTTACTTTTTATCATAACATTCCCGCACGAAGGTGAGACCTACTGGAAAATATGAATTATGCATTTCCAACCTCTTCTTGTGAATAATTCAAAAGGAAATTCAAATCATATCGAGATGACTTGTCACTTTCGGTAGCATGGTAAAATTTTTGAATAGATATTATACATTTTTTTATCAGGTTAATTAGCGTGATAATAAAAATATGAGGGCTTATTTTTTTAAATTTGGGATAAATCAAATCGTTCATCTGAGTATAGAATAATGAGTGAATGTATGGACAGAATAATATTAGAAGTTTGTTTGGATTAAAAAAAATTAGAATTAAAGAAACCATTGTTTTATATTCGTTATGTGTACCTTAAATTCCAAACTACTAGTCACTCAAACTGAGAAGTCCGAATAACAGAGAATGTGTTGACAGAAATGGATCGTTCGTCAGAGAATTCACAGAACATCGTCATTATGGAGAAAGAGATGCTTCCATGACCTTTGTCTTCTTAGCAGACGTTTCCTATTTGATCCAGTGAACTCGCTATTACTACCCTTACTTCCAACTTCGTATATGTTTCTGGCCGTTGTTTTTCTCGTTCCGCCCGAGTTTAAACTCTTAAAATAAAACCGTACGAAAATCACACTTTGGCATGATAGTGTCATTTTATTGTGTGTTTTTTTTTTTACCACATTTATTGACATGAGAGAACATTCATACAATATTTACAGAGAAACAATGATAAAGTCAAATTACATAATTATAGAAAATAAATAAACACATATAATAAAAAAACATAGACGAACTATAATTCTTCATTTTGTTGTTTGTGTCTACCCTGAAGGGTCATTGGCAACTGAGGCTTATTAGAATGGGTTTTTCTAATAGTTAGTGTCTTTTAAATATTTTTTTCAACACTATCTTAATTATCAAGCAAGACATCTTTTAGCGTTCCTGCCAATTGGCAATAATAATATAATAGGTTATTTAACAAAACACATGCTTCAATTATAACTCAATGTAAATTATTATTTATTTCTGTTTCTAAATGTGTTTAAAAATTCATAATTTGATATAAGTAACGGAGGTAAGGAAAATCGTGTGTTGCTAGCACCAGATTTTTTTATCTCTAAATTTTTTTAAAAATTTTACAATTGATGTAAATGAATAACGGAGTCAAGTGAAAGTCGTGCGTTGAGCTCACCACATTTTTTATAATTGTAATTGAAATAAATACAAAGTTAACAAATAAATGAAGATCTTACACGCAATCATACCTATATACAATATTTGCAATTTGCAAAGAAATTCCGGGATTGGGGTTTTTCGTCCCACTTGTGAGGTTCCTCTCTCTCAGCCGCGTCATTGGTGTGATCCAGTAATGGCATCTCAGTAAAGACTGATTTATTTCGAAGTATCGAAATCATACAGAGTTGAAAAAAAAAATCTTTAGGGAAAGAATTAACAAGTGCTGACCTTCATACAAATATACAATCCAGCTAAAGTAAAAAGTTTATTATATTAAATTTTCGGATATTAAATTACAAGTTGGGATTGTGCAGAGAAAGATTATTAATATAACTTTGGGTATGAATAAAATACCTTCATCAATCGATATATTATCGGATCTTAATGTAATTAATTAAAAAAATTATACATGGTCCCAATTATGAAGAAGCTGTGTTTTAGAAGGGTTGAGCTAGTCGGGAAGATTGACCATCGTCTTGTAGAAAGTTGCTATATTGTGCCTTATATTGTGCCAAGACCAAAACATACCTGGACGAACACACCAGACCTGTTATTCCATTGCCACTATTTACAATAATTGCCTTGATACAGATGGGTCGACAAGATTTGTGGATATCTTGGCATTTAGTGCCACAAAAAATGATATGAAACAAATGACCAGGAACAAGGCAAGAGGAGAAAGAGAACATTTATACAAAATGTATTCTATACCTGAAGGAAAAATTTCGGGAGGAGTTCGGCGAAAGGGAATTTAGTAGTAGTAGTAGTAGCCACTGGATTATTTTTAGAGAACTATGGACTCGGAAAAAATGAGATGCAAAACATGGCGGAGACCATAATCTTGGACTCACTGGGAATCCTGCATCACCATATATATTGAGGCTGGTCTGAATTTTCAGATGTCCATGATCGAATTCAAAATTATTAAAATATATGTATTTCCTATTTGGTAGAATCTCTCTCCATATTTTTTCTTTAAGATTGTCTTCGGAATTGATGCGGTATGCTGTGTACTGTAGCAACTCAGCGAAGTTGAGCAGTAGATCCAAATTGGAATTTCCTCCTCCTCCTCCTCCTCCAAATTTTCAATTTTCTTACACAAATCTTCCAAAGTATTCAAAGTATTACTACAATGTTAAAATTTGGGCGAAATCCATCTGAAAAAAAAAAAAATTTCTGAACTATTGAATTCCAATTACTCATCGCTATAGACATGTCCTCAATGCCGGCCTGCATCACTCATTCTGATATTTATCCTGTATACAAGTATATTTATTCTTTATTACTTTTTGATTTTGACAATTACTGTTTCTTACTGTGTACTATGTTATATTTCTTTATAATTGCTTATTACGTTATTCAATGTTGTATTTACTTGCCTTAATTTTATATCTTGTATATATGAATTTTTATTATTTACAGCTTTTGGTTTAGTCGATTACTGTTTATTACTGTGTAATTTTTTACTGCTTCTTATAATTGTTTTTTTGCATTAATTAGGTATTATATAACTCAATCTTGTATTTCCATGCCTCAATTTATATCTTGTATATATGTATATGTATTCCTAATAGCTTTTTAGCTTAGTCAATTACTACTTAATACTGTGTACTGTGTTACTGTTTCTTTATAATTGTATTTTTATATTCCTTAAGTATTATATTGTTTCTTACAGTGTAGTGTGTTATAAAAAATTGTGTTATATCATTTAAGTATTGCATTGTATCTTACTGTGCGCTTTGTTACTGTTTGTTATTGTGCTTTGAATTGCCGCAGGTAAACTCCTTTTCCACACACGGGCTCGCCTTAGTGGGATAGTGACTTCTACTTGCACTGTAAAATGTCTGTATTTTAATATAAATAAAGAAGTTATTAAAAAAATACCTAAATCCTGAATTATTTTCCGTAAGATACATTCTTTATTATTTCCTTTCATATAATAATAAAAGAAAAGTTTATATGTATTCCTCGAAACTTAGAAAAATAAATCCTTAAATATGGATCGATAAATATTATTAATGCCCATAAGAGAAACCATCGGATGGAAGTTACTGTGTATAGCCGCACATAAATATGAGCTAAGCCCATAAATTCCCTCCGGGCCACCACCGACAAATGAGATGGCCAACCCATTAATTCTAATGGCTAAGAGGGGGCAACCGCCATCAGAGATTACAAAATATAACAGAAGAGATAGTGAAAAATATCGCTGGATCGCACGCGACGCTCTGTGACCCCGGCTGAATTATATCTCCAGATTTATAACTTTATGTATAAAATGTCAGGCCGTTAATTTATAGTCGATCCGAGGTGTCGGAGATTAACATATTGTAATGGAATATTTTTTAAAAATGGTGCGTATGATTTATACTTACTTGCAAAATGCATGATGTTTCCACCAGAGATTAAAATTAACTCCAGAAAAATTACTTTTAAATGCGAGCTGGAAAAATACCCACCTCAACTAAATAAATCGGTAAACGTTAAATTTAAAAAATGTATTATATATTCATAAATAGCCCATCTGATAACCTATTAATAGACCTCTATATAAAATGTACAATATTTGAAATATATTGTAAAAACCTGGTGCGCGCAAGATATTCACATTCCAATCTCCTTGAAATTTTGAGTTATAAAATAAGTTAGGATCTTTGTTAAATATTTCAATTTAATCCTTTCTGTGTTTATAAAATCATGTTTACTTAGTGAATCCTTCCACAAGTGGAGGGACAAGTCTCGTCCAGGCTTTCCCAGCAGGTTGTAAATATTGTATATAAGTATGAGTGTGTTTATTTTACTTTCACTTACTATATACAGTAAAGGGAAGTATTGCGATCGTGAAAATTTTCGAATTCCAGTTTTCAACGGAAATACACGTTTTAGGGTCACCTGAGTCCAAATAACCAAGTCCCGCAAAAAGGTCTGTGTGTGTGTGTGTGTGTGTGTGTGTGGTAACTCCCGGGCGGAAACGGTAGGTCATATGAAACTGAAATTTCATATTTAAGACAACCATACGCCCGAGACATGACATAACTTTTTTCATCAAAATGAGCTTACCAGAAGAGGCACTTTATACCATGCATTTTGCACTTTTTTTCGATTTTCTCGAAAACGGTTCCGACGATTTTTGATTAAACTCGCTATATCGATGTAAAATTTAATGGGCTTTAATATCATGTAAGTTTTATTTGGATAAAAATGGTCTGACAGGGCTTAAATGCCGATATTTTAAATTTTCTTCCCCTAAAGTACCTTTAATTTTGTAGATTCAATAATAATCTAGTATCTTGTTAACGCTGATGAAAAACAGGTAAATATATAAATTGAATAAATTCGATACCCAGCTAATGGAGAAAACAGAAAAAATATTTTTTTAATGCAATTTTTCGTTTTTGAACATAAGAGCAGTAATATACATGAATGATATACCGTTGGAAAGCTAAAGATTTTAGAAAAAATATCATCTCATACACAAGCTTTTAGTAGTTAATTGAGAGTGATGAAAAGAAGATAAAACAAACTGATTATTTAAGATAATAATATAATAGATTTTTTAATAAAACACATGTTTCTATATAAATTGAATTTGATTAATTCCTTAATAATTTCACGTATTTTTATAACTGTATTTGAAAATTCTTTCATTGATTTTAAAAATGGAGGTAAGTGAAAGTCGTGTGTTGCCCGCACCAGATTTTTTTGTTTATTTATCTGTTATCTTGTATTTATTTTATTCATAAGTTTTGTTAATATATAGATACCTTTAATTATTTATTTTTATTTTTTTACGTAATTTGACTTTTCTATCGTTTATCTGTAAATATTGTATACATGTCTCTATAATAAAGCCCTATTATTATTGTCCATTGAGACAAATTGTAATATTTCTGAATTAATTGAATTAAAAAAAAAAAAAAAATTAGTCAATAATGTTTACATATTCTAAAATAGAATTAGCTAGGATGTTTTCATGCATCAGTTTTAACCGAGATTTAAGTGGTATTTTGCTTGTTCTAAATGGAAGAGCAAATAATTCGTTCTCATCACTTAATGATTTTTTTATTTTCTAAAAGGAAAATCCGATGAACAGACGATTAACAAAAATTTGCAGTGTGAAAGGCGGTGACGCCTTAAGAGAAAGCACCGAATCGGTTAAGAGCCGAAAATTTTGACTTTGAAAGACGCAAAGCGATCGGGTCGTCCTTCAACTGTTGATGTGACCAAATCCAAGAATCGGCCATAGACAACCCTCACTCTACGACACGGAATATCGCAGAAACGCTTAAAATATTGTATAGAATCTGAAGTTTTTACTGAAATCGACAGTTAAAAATCTTACGAACTCATTTTACAGCCCAAAATATTAGGCTCCCTATTAAGCCATTGAATTCATGGCATATAAAAAATTAACAACACTAAATCCTTAGGTTACAGTCGCGCAAGAGAACACCTATAAGACGGCCGAAAAATGATATTTTAAAAATTATGACGATGCTGCTGAAAAGCGGTGAAATGAAATGATATGTAACATGGATATGCACGAAGCTTGAGAATGGCCCTAGAGGCTGAAACGTAGCGATGATTGGAAATTAAATAAATTGCTTAAAAAAATATATATCCAAGAATTCTTTTGTAAAACCCTAAAATCGAACAAATATTCAACAAAAGAACAATTACGACAATGAGAAAAAATATATAATATAAATTCTAGAAAAGGTTGGTATAAACTGGTACTTTATTAATTGACTGAATTATTTATTTTATTTTTCAATCGAATAATTAAATTTTTACTTTATTCTCTACCTTTTCATGGCAACTTTTTTTTAAAAGTGTACGATTCTTAAGTCTTAAAGTAAAATGCGATGCTCTATGCACGCATGATTTTTTTATTCCGTAGCATATTTATATCTTCTCTTTATTTGCTGAATTCAAAGTGCGTATAAAAATTATGTACTTAAGTTAACAGCACATTTTTTATCGCGTTTCCCACATTAAAGTATTCACAAACTGCGAGAATCCATTATTTAATTAGCACATGATTACAATATGATTAAATTAATTAGGAAATTCATGATTATATTAGCAGTAAATTCAGAACAGTTTACATACATGAATTTTACAGACAAGGGTGCAGAAAACGACCTTCACTGTTATAATTAAATTAAAGCTTGCAATTATTGGGAAAATCAATAAAAGAAAATTAATTAATTGCAAAATTATTGAATTCATAGAAGAATCTTAATTCTTGCTGCAAGTTTAGGGTATTGAATAAATAACTTTGGTACGTAACTCAAACTGATAAAGATTCCATTTCAAGCTTCAGCATTCTGTTTTAAATTGAGCCACAACAAAAGCATTTTTGGCTGATTTCATAAAATATTCTATTTCTATTTAGTTTTAAAATTTATTACCTAGAAGTGAACATGATTAGAATAAAGTTAATAAGATTATATTTATTTTATACATATAATCCTATAAACTTTATATTATATTTATTGTATAGGAAATCGACTTGAATCAATTGCCTATAAAATAAATAATACTAATTTATTTATTTTAAAAGTACAGGCAATAATATAAGTAAGTAATAATAATTATAATTATAATACTTATTATATAAAAATAAACTCGGCTGAGATTATTTGATTATTGTATAGAAAAAAAATATGAAAATTTGTAATTAAATTATATTTCATGTTCTCTGAATGAGAACAATGTGTGTAAAACATCTATATCTTTTTTAAAGTTTTCAGTCTACATCATATTATCAAGTTAATATTTTATTTTTATTTTAATACAATAAAACTGATAAGGATAAAATGGAAAGCGATACTAATTCTAAGCATGAAATACAATAATATATTCAATATAATATGTTGAAGAGAAATATTTAATAACCATTTGTACAAACATAAAATAAATAACTCTATTAATAAATAAACTAATCAGAATATAAAGTGAACATGACATACTTTTTTATTAGAATTTCAATGTATTTTTAGAAAACTGACTATAAATAAAATATGTATTTCAGCTTTTGAACATTTAATGAAGCTATTGAAAAATAACAATATTTTATTTATTATATATCTTATTATACTCGTATTTTAAATAGAGGGTTTGAATGTATTTCAAATTATTAATTCAGGATCATATTAGGATTTGAATCATTATATGCTTTAGAAATAATCAATAGCAAATAAGGAAGTAAATAAAACAAAATAATATATCGTGATTTTATTTTAAAAATAATTTACACTAAAGTGAAGTAAATTAAAATAAAAAAAATATTTTGTCACATAACCAGTCATAAATAACTAATATTACACTTATTCATTAATATACATCTCCACAATGTCAAATGAAAGAATATACATAATAAAAAATAATTACTTCAAACAGTTCATTAATGTGTTCCACTAACAATCTTTATTTAAACTTACCCATGGAAGTAAATATATATTAAAATTTCTTGGATATGATTAACTAAATTCATCGCTCCCGCGTAACCTAAAAAAGAAAATTATTATATAAGTTTTCTTGAGCAAGTTAAAGAATTATTATATAAGACTTCTTTAGTGAAAAAGTAAAGACGAATTTTTAATTTTATAAAATTAAATGAAGTGAACCATAAATGAGAATTTTTACTTTATTTAAAATATATATATTTTTTTAGTATTTGCTCCTTATTTTTCATTTATAAAAAAAAAAAAAAAAATCTATTTAAACTCATTACTATATTATATATATATATATATATATATATATATATATATATATATATATATATATATATATATATATATATATATATATAGTAAAAAATAAAATAAAAATAACTCAATCAATATAAAAAAACAAGTATCGTTGTGAGTTTTATTAATTGTATTATAAAATGTTAATAATGATTTTCAAATATCAAAGTAATAATATATTGGTAATAAAATATTCATAACTTTTTTTTATAAAAGACATAGTTTTAATTATTTTATAGTTGTTTTTTAAGTACTTATTTTTGTTTAAATCTAAAAATTATTTTATTGGAATTAGCGGTCGGCTAATTATGAGAATGTCCATATTTGTAATTATGAAAATAATATTTAGTTTGTAATTTAAATTAATTTCTCTTTTGTTGTGACATTTCGAAAATTTTAAACTAAAAGGTTGATTTGTGAAATCTACATTGTAGCTTTTATATTCACAAAATACTATTTAGACCAGAATAATACTATAAAGATCTATAAATCTTTACAATACATGAGAGCTTTTGAAAATAATTATACATTTATAAAAAATAAATATCTTGTATCTGCATAAGTCAATGCACAATTATTACTGGTGCAATAAAAATGACATAAAATTTATAATGATTCTATCGTTCGAAAAAAATTGTCTATTAGAGAAAAAAAAAATGATATGGGAAACATAATCAGCAATTCTTAAAAAAAAAACTTTATTTTTAATTTATAACTTTATTTCTTTCATAATCCATTAGTTATTATAATAACATATTATGTATGCGCTTAATAAAATTTTGATTTCCTTTCATTTACAGCTAGATGTCCTATTTAATGCACAGTTAGCCCTGTTATTAAAAAAAAATTTTAAATCAACTGATGTGACATGTTAATAGCAGTGACATTAAAAATGTCTAGCCAAACAAGATATAACAAGCAGTGTGTTTAAAAATCCATTTTTTAAGGAATGTTATGAAACCAAGTTCCAATATTTGTTTAGTTTCTCTTAAAAACTGGTCCTAGAGGCAGGATGGTGGGTCACACATATGTGCGTGTGTCGACCACGCCCACTTCAGCTCAACCGGCCAATCAGAATGCTCCTATCCCCTCCACTCCGCCCATCACCTGTTAGCTCCTAACAAACACATTTCAAAATACTGGCTGGCGTCTCGCAGATTTCTGTTAATCCTGTCTTATTTAGAAGTGAATACTCAGGTCTAAAAGGATTTATATTTATTTAAATTTAAAAAAATATAATGTAATAAAATAATAAAAAATGAGGGAATTGATAATACAAAAATATAACATATTTTATGTATATCTATACATAACTCATCCTGATTGAATTTAGATTCAAATTTTTAAAAAGAGAAGACCTCATTCTATCCCCCACTTTCCTTAACACATAGACCTATAGCTTGGTCAAATGACATCAAATATCTGGGACTAGTCATGGATAAAAGACTGACTTTTACACAGCAAACAAATTATGAGTGTAACAAATCCAACAGAGCTCTGTGTACTAAATATCCATATTTCAGCCGACACTCTAAATTAAATGTTACTAAAAAAATATTGTTATATGAGACTTGATTACTAACAATTCTTACTTACGCATGCCCGATATTTAGCGTAATGCGTAAATCAAACTAAAAACAATTATAAACGCTCCAAAATAAGTGTATAAGAATTTGTAGAAATCATCAATACAAGAAAATAATTAAAACCATGGATTCAGAATTAAGAGTACCTGTTATTAAGTATTACATAAACAAGATTAGTAAACATTTTTTTTCCAAAAATTTAACTAACAAAAACTTTCTCATAACAAATATTGGAACCTATACCAAAAATAGTACAAAGCAGTATGTACATATATTACTGTAAGATACATTTGATGTCTTTTTTTTTTTTTTTTTTTTTTTTATATTGTGGAAGTTTTTTATATTTATTTTTTCTTTCATTTATTAATGCGTCTATATCCCATGTTCATGTTATTATGTGATCACTTAAGAGACTGGTCTACTTTAGCAAAGCATTATTTATGTTTTGTGTATTTTATTATATATTGCAATAAAGATAAAAATTTTAAAAATTCAAGTATAGAACAAAAATGTTAAACATAGATAAAGAATTGTATATGAAAAAATATGTCATAATGAATTAATGTCGTCCTTGACAAAGTAGTTCTGTTTGTATAAGTTCAAGAATCAAAACTTTATAGATCAAATAAAATTTTCCATTCATAAAATTCGATGCTATTCCATTAGAAAATAAAATAGGTAAAATATATATTCTCTTCCTAATTTTCGAACTTTAAAAAATCTAAAACAGGAATAACACTTTCATATTTAAATATATTAAAATTTACCTACTTCAACAAAGAAACGAACCGAAAATTGTCTTAGTATATTATTTTTATTAATAATATATTCTCATATAAAACTATCAAATCAGGAGCAATTTACAGATAATATAATAAAATTATAAGCAAAATTTAAATTAAAGTCTCTATAAATTTGTTTTTTGCGAGTTATGCTAGGAAAAATCTTCAAATATATTATTTCAACGTCCAAACAATTTAAAATTAAAACCTGAATTGAGGTACAAGGATTCGCTAAAAATTGAGACACTTGAGGTCCTATCTATCTATTTTAGTCTTATTAAAATTATAATAAAATTAAGCATTTATAATTACTTGCCGTAATAATTAATTACGTTAATCACTTCAGATACTTAAATTTGATTAAAATAGATAAATTACTAGTTTATTTTATATGTGGCATATTGTTAACAATTGAGACTATTTTCAATATGTAATCAATCTACTTTAGGACAATTAACTAGAAACACAATAATTCGTCATTAATATTTTATTACAGTTAATGTACTTGATTGTTTTTGACTATAATAATTACTTTTTTGTGTGTAAAGGAATAAAATGTATTAGTATGCACCTTTTCACGATTTTCCCAACAAGAGCTCTAACGATTTTGATTAAACTCGCTAAATCGATGCCAATTTTGATGGAACCTAATATCATGTAGGTTTCATTATGATTGGAAAAGTCTCGAAGGGCTTGAAGGCCAATATTATAAATTTTCTTCCGTCGAAGTAAGATTAATTTTATTGTTTGAAAAACTAAAACAGATTTATAATATGCCGTTGGAAACCTAAAGATTTTAGAAGAAATGTTATCCTATATGGAAAGATAAACATTTTAGAAGAAATTATATCTTATATAAAAAATAACATGAGTGATTATTGTAGATAATAATATCTATTGTTAGATTATTAAATTTTTAATACAGGTTTCCATCAAAACTCAATTTAAAATGTTCTTAAATTGACATTAACAACAGAGTTAAGTGAAAATTTTGTGTTTCAGATTTTTTTTTTCCTTCAATGCATTATAGTATCACTGTTATCTAAACATTAATTAACTTTACAATAAGGAGGTTCTTTTCGTAAATACTTTTTTTTTTTTTTTTTTTTTTTTTTTTTTTTAGAGTAGAGTGAGAGTAAAGATGGCGTGACTTTAGGAAGCGAATGATGTTAGTTATATGAGGAAAGGAATCAGAGAGATAAATAAATAAATATACTAAATACTAAATAAATACTAAATACTAAATAAATAAATATATAATAAATAAATAAATATTATATAAAAAAATAAATAATAAATAAAGGTAAATACTTTACCGTTTCATTTCAGCAATAAACGATTTTTACTATATTTTGTTGGAAATTTGCTTCCTTTCTGTCTAAAGCTAAGTTCTGTAATTATATATGAGTATTAATATAATTATTATTAACCAAAGGACATTTTAATGAGGGTAATGATGGAATAATTGTTGCTGGTTGAGAATATATATTGGTGAATTGGTTGAGGGGTCGGTCATCAAGAAAAACACTCCAATAAAATAAACGTTTCGGTATATATTTTGTACCTTCATAAGGGCTAAGAAAAACAAGACAACCAATACAACTAAAATAATTATTTTTCTTTGATTGGTATTCATTTTTATTTTGTTTTTCTTAGCCCTGATGAAGGTCCACTATGTAGGCCGAAACGCTGACATAGAATAAAACAATATATCTAAATTAGTGCGTTTTTCTTGATGACCGCACCCACAACCAACTTCCTCTTTGAAAATTGAAAAGCATACTGTATTTAATGCTCCACTCATGTAATAAATTTTGGTGCTCCTACTTAAATGTTATAAAATATAATTGCACAAGAGCATAATAATCTCATTATTTAAATTAAAAAAAAATATTATTAAGTATATACATTCAGAAACTATCGCAAACATGTGTCTCAGCAGTTCAATCACATTCATCAAAACCGTGCCTCATAGTCATTAAAATAGATCCTTTCTTAATTGCCTTAAATTGCCTAAAACGTGTTGGATTCCAAACGGACGTATCATTTAAAGTGACAACTGCGATTAAATCATCCGCCAATTTGATTGCATGTGTTTTTTGCATTCCGCTGTGTCCCATCAGTCAATGAATTTGACATAACGAAGAATGTTACAAACGCTTGAAAAAGTTTACTTATTGGATTTTATATTCGTTTATACTTAATTCGAATATATAATCATCAAATTTTGTTTGGTTTCGTTCCATTAAGTTCAAGACATTTTCTTGGAATCAAGAGTATTTTTTTTTTGTGGTTCTGAAACTGACTTTTACCTTTTTACAATGAAATTACAAAGTAAGGCATCGCAGGGCAATCGTTCTGGGTTTAGGCTTCTCGGAGGATTATCGGAAAATATTGAGACGAGAGATTACAACAAGTGGGTTTGAGTGGACTAATATTAGTTTGGAATTAAAGGAGGTATACTTATTTTGGGCTAATTCTGCGACTAATGGGATATTTAGGTCTTTATAGGTGGTTTTATTGGTGAAAAATGATTGGATGCTGGAGGAGTTTTATGGTTTAGTGGAATCCCATAACTTAATTCCACATGTCCATACAGGTCTAATAATGGTAATGAATTATAATAAAAATAGGTTATTCGGGAGAATGCAATTTGATAATAAATAATCAGTTGGTTCCTTAATCTTCCAAAAAAAGTTTATTACATATATAAAAATCAAAACGAGTCAACGTTGGAGGAATTCTTCCGCATCAGGAGTCACTAAAATACGTTAACACATTATCATTTAATATTATAAAATACATTTGTTATATACTAATTAAAATCATAGGATAAGTCAGTTTAGATGAGTAATTTTCCTTTTATGTTAATTTTATTTAACAATTTTAATCACATAAATTATTGACAAAACTTTAATTAAAAATGGATAATATTTTAATTTTTAAATGACTTTCAGGTACATATATTTTTAATAATCATTTTAATTATTACATAAAAAAGTTATTTTATTATGTTAAATGATATTTTTTAAGGTATTTCAGCGAGTCCTGATGATGGAAAGTCCCCCGTTGACTCCTTTTGTTGTTTATGTGTACTAAACTGTTTTTGGAACCAACTCATTATTTATTAATAAATTAGTTTTTTTAAAGCCTATGGGAATTTTTGAGCAGTTTGTCAGGTAAATTTAAAATTAATTTGTTCATGCTTGCAGTTTCTTTTCGTTTTAAACGAGTGTGAGGATTCCAAGTGAGACGTTTGTCAAGAGCGGATCTGTTCAACTGGAACTAGTGTAATATTTTTAAATGATACAGTGGGACAGGCAGTCATAGGTTTGCGAAGAAGGGCAAAGGTATTTTAATGGAATTTATTAGGATCGATTTTAATTCTCCACATATGACTACAACTGATAAATCGTTGCTTACAGATAACACGCATATTTCATCAACTTACGTAGTGAGAACAAGTCTAGGATGGATAGGAATATCAGCTGTACAAATGAAATAATTTACTGGGCCTAAGATACTACTTTGAGGTGCACCTGAGGCCTCAAAAATATTGATGAGTATAAAAGACAATGGATTACTTTGAAAGTTCTACCTTGGAGGTAAGAATAGATTAATAGGAAGAAGTGCCGAAGTTTGTATATCTGTCCTAGATGCCATCAATAATTAAATTCCAGAATTTTTCCTTGTAGGATAACATCGACGGTGCTCGATAAAGAAGAAGCAGAACAATTTATTCATCAAAGAATTTAAGATAATAAGCTTAATGAATTTTTAAATAAAGCATTCAAATTTTGTACAGATGTCATGTAAATCTACCAACGCGTGGGAAGAAATTTATTAAATTAATTATATTTTGATAAATTAAAACAGGTATGAATTTTTTTTTCTTTTGAAACCGTATCCTGCATTCCGTACTACCAAATATGTTTCACTTATAGTTAAGTAATTGCAAAAAAGGCAAAATATAAATTATATTAAAACGTGCATCATAATCCATTAATTATATTCCGTTTCCATAAAAAATAAAAACAAGTTTTAAATAATTATATATATAAAATAAGAAAAGCCCCTAAAATGTTAGTGGGAGATCCAACTTCCTGCGAGCAATTACAGGGGGGCTGACATGGGAAGCCCTTGATCCAGTTGTAGGTATATTTTACCCAAGAAAGGCCTACTATTAGGGCACTCGCTCAGACAATATAATTCCTCTATAAGTTCTCTCTAACCACCAAAACTTACTATTAACAGCTCCTTTTTTTTTTTTTTTTTAATTCGTGATGTTTTTCTTAAATATAGCTTTCATCCATAACTCACCAATATTTTTTTTATTATTGAAAAAAAGGCTCCGTTATATTTTATCAACTAAATCTAGTTCATTCCATTAATATTTGAATGGCGTTAAAATGTCACATTTTTTTACTTTCACTTACCTATATATGAAATATATAGTAAGGGAAAGTATTGCGATCGTAAAAATTTTCCAATTCCAGTTTTCAACGGAAATGCACGTTTTAGGGTCCCCTTAGTCCAAATAACCAAGTCCCGCAAAAAGGTCTGCGGGTGTGTGGTAACTCCCGGGCGAAAACGAAAAGTCCTGTGAATTTGAAATTTCGTATTTGATGCAACTATACGCCGAGATGTTACAAAAACTTTTTCATCAAAATTAGTTGACCGAAAGATGTACTTTATACCATGCATTTTTACCTTTTTACAATTTTCTCAAAAACGGCTCTAACGATTTGGATTAAACTCTAAATATCGATGCAAAATAAGATGGGCTTTAATATGCTGCAGATTTCATCCTGATAGAAATAGTCTGTCAGGGCTTAAATTCCGATATTTTAAATTGCCTTCCTCTAAAGTACCTTTAATTTTGTAGATACTAATAACAATATAGTCTTGTTATCAATTATGAAAAACAGGTAAATATAGAAGTTGAACGAATTCGATCTCTAACTAAAGGAGAAACCTGCAAAAATATTTTTTTAATGCAATTTTACGTTTTTGAACATAAGAACAGAAATATAGATGTGTAATATACCGTTGGAAAGCTAAAGATTTTAGATAAAAATATTATCTTATACTCAAGCTTTTAAAAGTTAATAGGTAGTGATGAAAAGAAGATAAAACTAGTGATTATTTTAGATAATAATATAATAGATTTTTTAATAAAAAACATGTTTCTATATAAATTCAATTTAATTAATTCCTTAATAGTTTCACGTATTTTTGTCTCTAACTGTATTTGAAAATCCTTTCATTGATTTTAAAAATGGAGGTAAGTGAAAGTCATGTGATGCGCGCACCAGATATTTTTTTCTATTTTAACGACAATAAATGGGGAAGGTCTTGAGTTATAATGTTGCTGCAGGTTCAAAGCCGTATCTGAGGCATAAAATCTATTTTTATTCTATCATCTATGAATCACCTCTTGGCTGATGAGACAGTTCTACAGAATTATGTAGACATAGCCATTTTGTGTAGAAACCCCTATAAATTTATTTTTGAATCTTAAATTTGAAAATATTTAATATCTCAAGATTTACTATGCTTTGAAGCAATCTCAATATTAGAAACAAGATATTTATAGTTATATTAGATTAATTATAGTAATAGGTTAAGTCGTTTTAAAATCACTTTCCTTATCAACCATAATTCTAACTTTAGTCTAATAAGTTGCCATTTCATTCTATTAAATATACCATAGCGATCCAGTAGAAGTAGGCATACCCAAAATTACTCAATATATTTTAGCAGTAACGTAATCGTGGTATATAGTCACGTTTGCAACATAAATGTGATTGATATACATCGATCCAACGAATCGGAATATTTTCACTTGAGAACAACTTTGATAAATTTAATTGTTAAAAATATAATATTTATATTTCTTGAAAATTTATACGGCTTATAATAATGGAGTAGTTGTTGACCGTTTTGACTATATGGTAAAGAAGTTGGTTGAGGGTGTAGCCACCAAGAAAACACACCAATAAGAAAAAATAAATAAGTGTGTTTTATTGTCAGTTTCTTTATTAACACATCCCCAAACAACTGCTCCATCATATGCGTTTTATAGTTACTACTCATAAACGCATTTATGCAAATTTAAATGATGACAAAATAAAATATTCGCGAGCAAAGCAGCAGTTACAGCTAGTAAATATATAGATAGAAATCATAATGTTTCATTAAAATAGATTGAAATAATGTTGCACCATCATACTACATACCTAATCTAATCTATTTCAGTATTGTGCTGACCTACTTACACTGGGTCTCTCATGATCTTGAGTTTAGCATCGCAGTAATTCAGCGTGTTAACAACAGATTGCGAGTACCTATAATTTAAATTAAATGCATCAAATTTACAATTTAAATTGTTCATTAAAAAAAATTAACAATATTTTACTCATAAATAAATGACGATTGGATAAACAAAAAAAAACGTTATATGATTGTAAAAATCCTATAGGACTTCATAACAAATAGAATCATATATCTTAATTAATTCATGACTATACGTGCGAGCAGTGATGTTTAAACTATCACGTGTAATATTTTACGTTTGAAACAGCATGGATTCTTATCTGGATTAATAATATTTAAAAAAGAAGAAAAAAAAGGTCACGCGATAATTTACTAGTATATATCTTATTATTCACGCTAGAGGTGATTTACTAGAGGTAGCTTTACCGTTATATTTAATAAATATTTATTAATTATAAATATGTAATGTATTAATACTCGACGAATATTTGTAGATTAATCGTACAGTATTTGTAAATTTTGATATTTAAAATCAAATAATTACCTATTATAGTTAAACTAAATATATGTTTAGACCATTAAACGTTCCTCTTAATCAGAATTATTCTGAATAATATCTGAAAAAGTTTACTTTCACTTACTTACATATAAAATATATAGTAAGGGAATCATTGGGATCGAATTTTATGACGAAGTAAAGAAGAAATTGTCGAACATATTTTTTAATGTAATTTTTTTTTAATAATAAGAACAGTGATATAGACGTATAATGTACCGTAGGAAAGAGAAAGATTTTAGAAAAATATTATCTTATACACAAAGTTGCAAACTAAGCGATTTCTGCAGATAATAATATATTAGATTATTTGTGTGCTAAGATGGCAAAATTTTATAAGTCACTTTTTCTAAAAATAAGACATTTTCTGATTCTGGAGTGTCCACTCGTTTACGTTTGGAAGGAGGTTCGTTTATTTGTGCATGGTAGTGATATTTAATCATCAACTGAAAGGGAAACACTTATCATATTATGTTACCTTCTACACGTAAAAGAATGAGACTCGAGAATGTAAAGCAAATTTAATTCTTAAATAAGTGACTTATAACATTTTGACATCTTAGCGCAGATTAAATGAAACATATGTTTCCATCGAAACTCGATGTAATTCCATCGACCTCTCTATATCTCTAAATTTATTCAATATTTTCTAATAATCCGTTCCTCCCTTTAGAACCTTAAAGTCAGCCGGTGCACCTCAAGGTAGTATCCTAGGCCCAATCCTCAACGCGGTGTATACAGCTGATATCTCTATTCCGAAATCCTTCACAGTCCTCTCTACTTAGGCTGATGACACATGTGTGCTATCCGTGAATAATGATCCTATTGTTGCTTCCCAAATCCTACATAGCCATGTATCGGTCATTGCAGAATGGTGTCACAATTGGAGAATCAAAATAAATCCTAATAAATCCCTCCAAATCAACCTCACTCTACGCCGTAAACCTATGACTTCCTGCCACGCTGTTTCCTTTAATTATACCCCACTCATCACTGTCGAGCAAATACAATACCTTGGAATACATCTTGACAAACGTCTTAAATGAAATCCTCACACAAGACTTAAACGACAAGAAGTTGCTAATAGAGCTATGGAGGTCAACTAAACCATCGAATCCCTTGCAATCCGAAATCCTTCGAAAAATCCTCGAATTTCCTTACTTTGTTAGGAGTAAACTCATCCATAGAGACCTGAATACTCCACTAGTTGCAGAAATCGCCTAAAAAAGATACATCCCTTTTCATTCCAAATTACCCGCCTATACAAACCCGCTTGTCTGTATCCTCATCTACATCTATTCCCGATAATCCTCCGATGCGTCTGAAAAGCCAGTGGCCTCGAGACCTGCAGATCAAAAAAAAAAAATTTCCACCGCTGGGTAGATCTTCTCAAACCAATTTTCTGTAAATAACTCATTTACTTATGGTACTATGTACTGTTGTAAATTTCAATAAAATAATTAAAAAGAAAATTATTTCAAAAGTTGTTAATCATTTCAACAACGGACGTAAGTGAAAGTCGTGTGTTGAGCTCAGCAGATTTTTTATATTATATTTATCTTGTAAAAACTGGTTTACCGTTTTACCAACTACCGTTGAAAAATATGGTTTATTTATCTTTAAAGTAAAATTTTCCTTGTTAATAAAAACAGAAAACCGTTGAATATTTACTAGATACATTACTAAAAAAAACATTAAAATACTCTTTCAAAGCATATTTTTGTATAATTGTAGAGTATTCAAGAACACTATTTAAAATCTTCTATGAAGTTGGGGCAATTAAATTTTTAAAAAATTGAATAAGTACGAAACCATTAATTTAACTTTATATTATTACTATGGTTTACTATTAGGAAGTTTTGACGGCAGTTCCCATTTCAGGAATTTAACGGAGAATAATATTTGTTAAATAAAATTTTTGCTATATTAGTTTCAATAAAATAGATCAGGTGATTTTTTTTATTGAGTAACTTTTTTCAACATCAAAAATTTAACACGTCTAATTCTGTTAATATTGCTCGGATCGAAAATTTGACTAGTTTTCCCAGAAATTTAATTTTTTTTTTTTTATTAATTCCTATATATTACAATTTGTCACAATGGACAATAATAATATCGCTAAAGGATCACATTCATACAATATAAACAAAAAGGAAAGTCAAATTACATAAAATGAAACCAAACTAAATAAACGTATACAATAACAAAATTTTTAGATAAAATAAATACAAATAAATGAAGTTAACAAATAAATAAACATAACATGTCACATTCATACGTATGTACAATATTTACAATTAGCTAGGGAACACTGGACGGAGCTTGTCCCCCATACTTGTGAAAGGACAAACAGAGTCCAAAGGATCCCAACGCCTCCCTCTCAGCCGCATCACTGGTGAGAAATTTAATGAAAAATAATTTTGGTATATACAATTTTTCTCAAGATGAAAGTACCGTGTAGGAGCCATATTGGTTTTGATGAAAAAATTCAGGCCTGAAACCATTATTTTTTATTGACTTATATTATTTCGAATAATTATTAATTGAATTTAATTATTAATTATAGTAATTTTATCCCTTTGTTTAAAAAACTAACGAAAATCATGAGATTGCAGGTAGACATATCGATCATATATCGTTTTCTCCGGTCACAAGGAAATTTAAATTTTATTATAAACTAAGGCGTACCTAAGACTGCCGCGGAACTGGATTCTTTTATTTTTTGTACCTCCTCTTATCATGAAATTAAAAAAAAAAAAAAATAGTGACAGCTATTTTCCCATTAAGAAGTATGTCGTTAATAAACATGGTGGCATAGACTTTATCTCCTATAGCTTGAGTAATTTACCTATTGGCGGAGATATCTACGCATGGGGAGGATGACGACTGATTTATCGATCCCTATTAAAACTTAATGGAAGCTTCTCGTCACAGATTTGATTGGCTTTCAGATTTACCTCACTGCTTCCATCAGCCGAAAGATATATGACCCTGTCTCCCAATCAACTCCACCCTTGCATCAATTTACTTATTCAACAAGCGGGCTTTTGGTAATTTGTTTTTTTTATTTTTGTTTTGCCGATGAACAAGACTCCAGAAATAGAACGACCTCTTTCTTTACACGTCGTTCGAATAATTTATAATATTAATAATTATTATCATTATCAAACAAAATAAAATTAAAGTTGGTCCTGCAGTGTCTAGGAATATATTATCACTATACTTAATTAAAAAAACAAAAACAAAGAAAACATGTACCTCAACAACCCATAAAGGGTCTTGGACTCAGTACATATAGAGATTTGTACTGTTTCTAGGCCAACGGCAGTGCAATGAGGTGATTAGGCCTTGATCACTATCAGCCGCCAGATTTTCCCCCAATTTTTGGGTACCCACTTTAAAGAGGCTGGTTCTGCCCCAGGAGGGTCTCCATACCCTAGAGTCACCCCCGACAGAATTAATAGAATAAATAATATTCTGCCACAGTCCGGATTGGAACCCAGGACCCGAAGAACAATAGACTAGTGATCTGTCCACTAGACCACTTCGCTCCCCATCACTAAACTTAATACTATTTATAAATAATAATTAATTATATGTTTATATTACTTATATATTTTTACTTTCACTTACTATATATAGTAAGGGGAAGTATTGCGATCGTGAAAATTTTCGAATTCCAGTTTTCAACGGAAATACACGTTTTAGGGTCCCCTGAGTCCAAATAACCAAGTCCCGCAAAAAGGTCTGTGTGTGTGTGTCTGTGTGTGTGTGTGTGTGTGTGTGTGTGTGTGTGTGTGTGTGTGTGTGTGTGTGGTAACTCCCGGGCGGAAACGGTAAGTACTATGAAACTGAAATTTCATATTTAAGACAACTATACGCCCGAGACGTGACAAAACTTTTTTCATCAAAATGAGCCTACCAGAAGAGGCACTTTATACCATGCATTTTGCACCTTTTTTCGATTTTCTCAAAAACGGTTCCGACGATTTTGATTAAACTCGCTATATCGATGTAAAATTTAATGGGCTTTAATATCATGTAGGTTTTATTTAGATAAAAATGGTCTGACAGGGCTTAAATGCCGATATTTTAAATTTTCTTCCCCTAAAGTACCTTTAATTTTGTAGATTCAATAATAATAACTAGATTATCTTGTTAACGCTGATGAAAAACTGGTAAATATATAGATTGAATAAATTCGATACCCAACTAAAGGAGAAAACAGAAAAAATATTTTTTAAATGCAATTTTTCGTTTTTGAACATAAGAGCAGTAATATACATGTATGATATACCGTTGGAAAGCTAAAGATTTTAGAAAAATTATCATCTCATACACAAGCTTTTAAAAGTTATTGGAGAGTGATGAAAAGAAGATAAAACTTACTGATTATTTAAGATAATAATATAATTGATTTTTTAATAAAACAAATGTTTCTATATAAATTCAATTTGATTAATTCCTTAATAATTTCACGTATTTTTATCTCTAACTGTATTTGAAAATTCTTTCATTGATTTTAAAAATGGAGGTAAGTGAAAGTCGTGTGTTGCCCGCACCAGATTTTTTATTAAAACATTATACAATCTGCAAAAGAGATCAATACTCAACTGCAATGGATTATTGAGGCTGTGAGAAACCAGTTATACACTATAATATTAACAGAAAAAGAAATTTGAAATAAGTGAACTACCAATATTTTTTAAAAATCTGGTGTTCGCAACACACAGCTTTCTCTTACCTCGGACGTTATAAACTATTACATAAAGTTTGAGTTGAAAGAAATTAAAAATATATATTGATCTTCATTGGAAATATATGTTTTAGACTGAGTAATTAAACAATATTGCATTGTAGTGTTAAAAAATCACATTAATACGGTTTTTATCACTCTGCATTAAACTGTTTTCTAAATTATGTTTTAGATAGCATAATACAACGATATAATATTGTTATGTACAATAATTACTTAACTGTATACCATATTCGTCCCTTCACATTACCTTCCACAATTCTGTATATAAGATGAACTTTTTTAACTATTTAGCTTTCCAACTGTATATTATACACCGATATAACTATTCTTATGATAGTGAATAAAAAATATATTTTTGCTCTTTTCTCCTATAGTTGATTATTTAAAATTGTTCAACTTGGATATTTAGCCGTTTTTTATCAATGCTAATAAACTTATATGGTTACTCTTTTGGAATCTACAAAATAAAAGACAACTCAAAATTTGACATTTAAGCCATGCCAGACTGTTTGAATGAATGAAACCTACATGATATTCAGGCCCATTAAATTTGATTTCGATGCAGGGAGTTTAATTAAAAGCGTTTGTGAGAAAATTTTAAAAAGGATAAAAATGTATGTATAAATTTGCCATTGTGGTTTACCGATTTAAATGAAAAAATTGCTGTAGCATATCAGGCATAAACGTTTTTTGAATATGGAATTTCTTTTTTCTACAGATTATATTTTTTTTATTTATTTTTTTTTTTTTGGTCGACTTTACACAATCACGAACACGAAGTTGGTCATTTGGACTGAGGTTACCCTAAAAAGTGTATTTTAGGTGAAAACTTGAATTTGGACATTTTCACGACCACAATCTTTCCCTCACTATATATTTCATATATAGGTAAGTGAAAGTAAAATAAAAAAATATAGCTGCAGGCAGGAAGTTTGAAGCAATTTAGAGATGTTTTCTAAACAGCCGAAAGGAAAAAAAAAATGCCTTTATTCTGATCAACGTTTCTAACAATTTTAACTTAGCCTTCAGAATCATGGACGCCTACAAATAATCATCGATTGAAAATAAATAATAAAGAAATAAAATGACCGTTACTAATACTAGACTAGAAATACAAGTTTGGAAATTTTTTTCATATAATAATATTGAACATTCTCTGTAGTAGTCTAAACGGTTAACAGAAAATATTATTAACATTTCTGAAAACATAATAAACTTATAAGTATATTTAACTTTTTTCTTACAATTTAATCATTAATTTCAATGCTGTTCATTATAATTCACATTGCGTGAGTCGCAAACATATATTCTATAAATTTAAATGCAAGGCTCTTAATTTATTTAAATAAGAAAAAATCGATCGCACATTATTCCAACAACTATTTATAAAAACATCTAAAAATAAGTTGTATTTTATTTAAGCCAGGGTTATAATAGGGATACATGTAAAATTTTGGTGGTTTATACTGCCACTTACACTGACAATTGCTTTTAAAATTCTATAGTTGGATTTTGGTGATTTCATTTATAAAAATTTAAATTTGTATGCAATTATTTTAGCCCATTTTTGTGTCAAACTATGGCTTGGTTTTGCTTTTTAAAATGCCCAAAAGTTCTAATACAAGTGTCATTCCAGAATCGTATATGTAATATGTAAACAATGTATTTAACAAAGCATAGGATTTAGTTATTCCTATAGTGCCTATGTGGTTTACTTATTCCGATTCACAAGTAAGGACCGAGGACGGATTGTAACAACTATCGTGGGATCTCTCTTCTCCCAGTATGCTATAAAATATTCTCGCCAATACTAACTAGTCGATTCACGGAATACGCTGAGGAAATTATCGAAGATTACCAGTGTGGTTTTAGGCGGAATCGCTCGACTATTGATCAAATATTTTCCTTACGTCAAATATCAGAGAAAAAATTGGAATACAACGGTGTAGTCCATCAAATTTATATCGATTTTAAAAAGGCTTATGATTCAATAGACTGTCAGAAGCTATATAACATCATGATTGAACATGGAATACCTAGAAAGTTAGTAAACCTAGTAGAGATGTGTTTGTCGGAAACATTACATAAAGTTACAATCGGTCATAATTACTCTGAGAGATTTGAGGTGCGATCGGGTTTGAAACAGGGTGACTCCCTTTCACCCGTGTTATTTAATATAGCTTTAGAACATGTCATAGAAAAGGTGATGTGTACCGAGAAAGGTTTAAATATGGGTGACATGATTTCGGTTTTGGGGTATGCCGATGATTTAGTACTGCTAGGTGAAGACACGGAAACCATACAACTAAATACAAGTGTGTTAATAAAAACTGGTAAAGAAATAGGACTCGAATTAAATACCGATATGACGAAATATATGATTAGTAACAGATACGGTGGCGATCTTGGAGATATTGATGTATCAGGGCATACTTTCGAACACGTAGAGAAATTCAAGTATTTGGGCTCAGAGATAACAAGAAAAAATGAAATCGAGGAAGAAATAAAGTCCCGGTTAAAGGTGGGAAATGCGTGTTATTATTCAGTTGCTAAGTTGCTTAATTCGCGGCTTCTATCTAAAAACTTAAAGGTTAGAATTTATAAAACTATTATTCTTCCGACGGTTCTTTACGGATGTGAAACGTGGCCGCTTACTTTGAAGGATGAACAAAGGCTTAAGGTCTTCGAAAATAAGGTACTGCGTAAAATATTTGGTCCGAAGAGAGATGAGGTCACTGGGGAGTTTAGAAGGTTGCACAACGCGGAATTGCGGAACTTGTATCCTGTGAATATAATTGAGTTGATAGCATCGCGGAGACTCAAATGGGCGAGTAGAGTTGTTGGGCTCGATGAGGAACGGATTCCGAGAAAGTTGGTATTCGCTGATCCAACTGGTAGGCGTCCGAAAGGCAGGCCGAAGCGTCGATGGGAGGATTGCGTTAAGGCTGATCTCGGGGGCTTGGGTTTGAATGGTGAACATTGGACAAGTCTGTGTAGGCGGAATTTGGTCGTATCGGCATCGAACCTTCGGGTTCGCTAAGCCTATTATTATTATAGGATTTAGTTAAAAACGGCAATCCTGGACGTATGCGTTTGGGTTTGTGCTCTATCTTACCATGTTTAGTCAACAAAGTAAGGAATTAAATGAATTTTTCAGAGATGAAAAAGGGTCAACGAATTAATTAAATTGAATTTCGACATAAGTAGGTGTTTCATGAAATAATCTATTTTATTATGATCAATAACAATCAGTTTTATTGACTTTTCATCATTCTCAATTAGAGTTAACCATTTTTTGTATAAGATAATATTCTTTGTAATTTTTTTAACTTTCCAACGGTATATTATATATCTATATTAATTTTCTTAATTTATAAAAAATTACATGAAAAAAATTTTGCTCATTTATCCTTTAGTTGGTCATCAAATTCCTTCAACTTATATATTATGCCGTTATTTTGTAATGCTGATGAAATGATATGATCAATCTTTTAGGATGTGCAAAATTAAAGGTACTTTAGAGGAAGACAATATAAACATACACAATTTCAGCCCTGTTAAAATATTTCAACAAGAATGAAACTTATATCATTTTAAAGCTCATTGAATTTTACATCGATATAGTGAGTTTAATCAACATCGTAGAGTAAATCGTAAATAGGTGCAAAATGCATGGTACAAATTACCTCTTTTGGTCAGCCGATTTTAGTGAACAATTTGATGGAACATCTCGGGAGTATAGTTACCTCAAATATAAAATGTCAGTTTTGGACGACTTTTTGTATTCGAGCTAGACTTACCACGGACACGAACCTTTTTGCAGGACTCAGGGGACCCTAAAACTTGTATTTCCAGAGGAAACTCGATTTCGAAAATTTTCACGGTCGAAATACTTTGATTAGCTATATATTTTATATGTAGATAAGTGTAAGAGAGAAGTCCACCTTCTCGTAACAAATAGGTTCCAGTAATCGAGGTCTAAATGATTGTTTGAAAACGAGATATCGCTCAGTACTATCCATTTTCGAACTCCCTTGAATGCTCTTCAAGCAGTGCCTGGTTACATTCATACTTCCCAGTTTCGACGATTAAGCTTTAACAGGTGCTTGCTTTTAGACGGGCCTAACGACCGCGTGTTGCCTTCGCCGAGAACTGGGTAATCGGGCTCCTATTATAGCGGCCTGGGACTCAACGGAAAATCGATCGAAAGGTGAATGGCACGACTATTAGAAGCATCCCATTCATCGGAGCTAGTCAATGGACTGCCTCTGATCGTTCGGAGTAAGCGCTTTGTGATTGGTCATGGCATAAACACCGAGTGGCCAAACGTCTGTGCTTATCTTCGGCCTATGTGGTTTACGCAATTATGATTTCCAGGTATATCTTGAAAGAAGCCGTGTCTTGTAATCATGAAAGAGGTTTTTAAGTAAAATACTTGGAAATCATTCATGTAAAAGGGGTACTTTTGATTGGTTTGCATATGTGCCGCAGTTCATTTCCGATTATCTTCCCATTGAAAACAAATAAGCGATCGTGTAGTAAATTTATATGAATGTAGTAGCTTTTAATTAGTTATTGTCTGTAAATTTATTTAACGTCAATTTATGCAGCTGTGGCTAATCGGACGATGCTACAGCGGGAAGCTAGTTCATCCTACCATGTTTGAACCCGCAAACTTTGGCCTAGAAGGCTATTATGCTAGCCACTATCATTTTAGACCCTATTTTAATTGGTTATTTTTAAAATATACAACGTAAAACAGTTAAAATACCCAAGAAAATGCAATAATTAAAGGTTAGTAGGTTCATTGTATAGTTGAACCTGGAACTGACCCATAGTTAGCCAAGCTAAGGTTTGAATGTACATTTTTAGGTTCAATTTCCAAATTATATATTGAAATGTATAACCCTTTTACTTAATACAACATGTAAATATGTTAAAAGACATAAAACAAACATGTTGAGAAACCACCAATTAGCAGCTAATTAGATAATGAATATTCGAGACAAAAAATACAAAGACACACTACATGTCCTTATCTTATTGTTAGTTTTTGTTAAACCATAAGGTCCCGCGGCCATTTTTTCAGAAGCCGAAAATGAAGATTATTAGGAATCGAAAAGGAAACAAGGCTTAAAACTAGTGAGTTAGAATGGGAATGGAGTCTGTCATGGAAGGAACGGTACCTGGTTCGGGCTACGTAACTTGTAGTAAAAACAAATTAATAGAACAAGAGTTCTTGCATCAAAAAGCTTAGAAATCATGTCACTCCAAAGGTATTCACCAATTTGTCATTCTCAACTGTTATATCAGAATATTACTTCAGACCTGTAGCACAGTTGAAAATTCTTTTTTCATTTATGAGTATGGAATGTCCATGATTTGATAAACGCAAAAACCACTATAAATTACGTAATTTCTTTCGATTTAAATACTCCCATATAGAATAAATTGGTGAAATAAAACAAACATATATTAAATCAGTATCTTTAAAAAATAACATGAAATATCTAGTGACGTAATGGGAGTAATTTTTTCACTTTTCCTAATAAAGGACATCCCATACTAAATATTGAAAAAATAATTTTTTATTCATCTTAATCTTAGATCCAGAGTAACATAATTTCGGCCACTAAATGTGATTTTTTCCCACTTTGAGTCGTTTCAAAGTTTTTTTATTTATTTTTATTGAAATGAAAACATGACATATTCATTTTATGTAAAAAATTATTCCACCACATATGTCATTTATGATTTAAACTATCATATTAGTAGTTTTCATAATAATCATTATCATATTAAAACCTAATATCTCTATTTAGTTTCCATAATCCTCTGAGGCTACTAACAAGAAGATGGTGAAAAGAACTCTAACTTAAAATATACTTATGATTTGTTTTAATCATTAACTTGTTATATTGCATCAATAAAGCTAATTTCATTATATCAATAGAAATAAAATTAAAAAAATTATAATATTTAATAGAGTGTCTAGCTTAACCTCATGAATTCTTTAGCTCAAAGATTGAAAGTCATATATATTTATTTTAATTAGTTTTATTTACTATTTAAGAATATCAGTATTTGAAAAAAAATTCTGAAACAATGATCATAATTTATTTTCATTAGCAATTAATATTTAAAATAAATTTTGGATTTAATTAATTTTTTTTTCATATATACTTTTTTAGTAATCCTTTTCCTGAATGATCGTCAACAAGACATTTTCAAGTATCATCTATAATAAATTAAACAAATTAACGTGTAATTAATTTACTGACATTAACTGTATTAAAAGCTCTAAATGTCAATAAATTATTTTAATTTTGAATTTCGTGTTTATTCATTAGAATACTAATCAAAACATTTCTACAACATTGTAGTTAAATGTAAATTCGATCGTGTATTGAAACGTTATAAAATAATTTTATTTTCGTTTTAAAATGTAAATAAATAAAAATTATATAATAAACGTCAGTACTTGAAGATACATTTCTTACAATAAAAGTAGTAATTACATAACGATTAGCAAGGAAAAGCACTGTTCTACTGCGCAAACTGTCACGGCGATATTGATCGCACAAATATGATAAGTGACCAGCACAATATTCCATTAAAAAATGTAAACTAACTCGAGTTATAATATTTTTTTTTCGTTTTATTTTTACGGAACATGTAAAATGTGGGAGGAGACCGTGGGTGTGGTTCCAATCAGGGAGGATATAGTTTATGTTATACGGTAAGCAGCGGAATACACCCGACACTATTTACGACCGCATATAAATTGACAATTAACCTCGACAGCTGACTTATGGTGGGGGTGTTTTATAGTCAACGAGAAAAAAAAAAAAAAAAAAAAAAGGAGAACAAAGACAAGATGGGAGGAAGGTATTTTTCATACATTGCCTGCCCCGGGACCAAGGGGTGATAAATCCTGATGATTTACCGCCTTCCATCTCCCGGCGATCGTGATTATGGAAGTTTCGGATGGACTTTACCCGGCACCAGCTGTAGAAGGGGCGGGGGAGACGCCATCTTGAATTTATGTACTCCCTGGAAATACAACATGTATAATCCCCGTCCCACGGGTGGTGATTTATCGGGTTGGCGCGGTCCCTTTGGACCGACGCTGAAACGTCGTTAGTCAGTGGACTGGCAATAAGTCAGCGGGATCCCACGGCAATCCAATAGCCATAATATTTATCATAGGCGAGGATATCATGTGATCTATGGCTATGATTGATGAATATTTCGAGAATGGAATTTATGTATTCGTTTCAACTAGACAAACCGAAATATATCCATTCCAGTACTTTACAAAAATTTTATGTGCGCTACATACTACTTTATCTTATCTCAATTTTGAAATCCATAAAAGAACTTTTTAGTAAAGCTAGGGATCAATAAAGGTTTAAAGAACTACATTCAGTTTCGTTGGAAATATATTTTTTAGATTTAATAATTACCCCACTCATACCTGTTGAACAAATCCGTTACCTAGGACTCCATCTTGACAAACGTCTTACATGGAATCCCCATACGCGACTTAAACGACAAGAAACTGCCCGTAGATACCGATTACTACAACACTTACTAGACAAACGTTCAAAACTTCCAATTTATTACAAAAATATCATTTATGTTACCATCATCAGACCCATCTGGACATATGGAATCGAGCTTTGGGGCTCTACTAAACCATCTAATTCCTCTCGTATTCAATCCTTACAATCCAAAATCCTTCGCAAAATCCTAAATGCTCCTTATTTCGTTACGAATAAAATCATCCATAATGACCTAAATATCCCATTTGTCGCAGAACTAGCCCGAAACAGATACGCCTCTTTTCATTCCAAACTCCCAATCCACACGAATCCTCTTGTACGCAACTTATCATTCCCATCTATTCCTGACAACCCTCCGAGGTGATTGAAAAGACGATGGCCTCGAGACCTTCTTTAATTAAATTGACTTTGAAGTGCTACCACTGGGTAGTTTCTTCACAAGACATTATCACGCCCATAAGTGTAAATTAGCCCATATACTTGTTGTATATATTGTATGTACAGTTGTAAATACCAATAAAATATTTTTAAAAAAAAAGATTTAATAATATAACAGTATAAAATTGCCTATTCATCACTTAACATTACTATCCACTACTTTATATATTAAATATTATTTAAAAAAACCAGTGCCACTACATCCCACTAAGAGTCTTGGGCTCAATACATGTAGAGATTCGTACTGTTTCTAGGCCAAAGGCCGTGCAATGAGATGTTAGGCCTTGATCACGCTCAGCCGCCAGGTTTTTCCCCAATCTTATTGTGTACCCACTTTATAGAGGCTGGGTCTACACCAGGAGGGTCTCCATAGCCGGGATTTGAACCCAGGACCCGGAGAACAGTAGACCAGTGATTTATCCACTAGACCACGCCCCTCCCATATTAGATGTTATATTATATTTCCTAAAATCTTTAGCTTTCCAACGGTATATTATACATCTATATTACTATTCTTGTGTTCGGAAAAAGATTGCCTAAAAAATATGTTTGCTCTTTTCTCCTATAGTTGGAGACCAAATCAGTTCATTCTGGTCATTTAGCAGTTTTTTTATTAATACTGAAAAGATTATATATTTAATTTTTTCGAACCTGTAAAATTAATGGTACTTTAGAGAAAGAAAATTTAAAAAATTGGCATTGAAGCTCTATTAAACTATATAAATAAAAAATAAACCTGCAAGACAATGCCGATCAAATTTTACATCGATATAGGGAGTTTAAGAAATATATTAATATTAAATATTCCCCTCATGGGTTCTTTTAAGTGAAAAACTGAACTAAATATAAGAAAACTGCATAGATAAGAAAATCAATCGCTAATCTTAAACAGTTCCTCAGATTTAATGATTCCAAACCACCAAACATTCTTCATATCATGTTTTTTTCTCTCATTTACTCCACTATTACAATAGTTGCCTTGTGAAATGAGATTTTCGGGATACTAATGAATATTTTGATTAGATTCCGAATGGGAATTCGGACACAGGCTGTGAATCTTCACCAGGGCTAAAAATGTCTAGACAAAGAGTAGCTGTTTGATAAATAAATAACCATGAAAAATGGTAGGGAATTAAATAATTGAGCTAGAATGAGCATGAGAATACAAGAAACAAAAAAAAGAAAGCAATAAAAACGAAATGAATTGATATATCAACATGAGTTAATAGAGAAATTAAAAATGGACATAGTTAATTAAAAATGTTTTTTATAAATTAAAAGATAATAAATAAAGAGAAAGACGACCTTTTCCGAATAGACACGTGAGACCACAAACTTCGAAAGAACATTGAAACGTTGCAAAAATAAAATTGTTTATTTATTGACTAGGTTTCAGGAACAGTAGAAAACTGTTGTTATATATATATATATAATATATATATATATATATATATATATATATATATATATATATATATATATATATATAAAATGACCTGTATGATTTTAATATGGAAATTTAAAAAAAAAAAAAATTCTGAAGATAAGGCAGTCATGAATCTCAAAACCTTAAGAAATATGTATTGATTTATTTATATAATAATAAATAAATACATAAAGAAGAGATAGTTCTAAGATAAATATGAACCAAAATTATGTATAAATATACAACTTATTAATTTATGATTTTTTATATTAAACAATGCTTAGTATAATTTCTAGTAACTTGGTAATTGTAAAACAAAAATAATATGGTAACCGAGCAATCAAATATTATTATTGTCATGATTGGCATTCTTTGATTATTTTTTTTTTCGAATATCGGAAAAAAAATCCACATTAAGACAGAATCAATTATTCTCTACGTAGAAATCGTTATGATAAAAACGAATCCCACGGCTTGTCCAAGAGGAATAGAAAGATGAAGTCGGCAATCAACGACTGAAGAAGCCGATGGATGAATATCCGTTGCTATTATTGATAATAAGAAACAGAGATTACAGCATGAGCGAATAATGAGATAGTTGTTGAAGGAAGGGGGCTACAAATTATATGCTAGGCTATGTCGGAAGGATGCGATGCTGCCTATGTAATTTCATGCACATGTTCGACATCTGCTTCCACTGTTAGTATTAGTTCACACAATGTAGGTTAGCAGTTTATTCTCTATTTACTACTTAAGTTCAGTATTATCCGGCTTTCCTATTGTCAGCACTATTTTATTAGTGATATCTTTGTAAAAATGCAAGAGTGTGAAAAAATGTTTTTGGAGTCGAGTATTCCATCGACGGATGTGGTTTTTGCATTGCTTTGTAATTATTTCCATTATTTATTTTTTGGGACAGTAAAAGAGATCATGTAACACTTCAATCCATCCAGTGTTTTGAATCCCACACTTGGGCTGGCTGGATCGTAATGATTTAGGTCAACGGACGTGCAAGGAAGCAATTGTATCGAGATCACGCTATACCTCCAGATTCTTTCCCCTTTTTAACTGTGAGGGGTCTCTTTGATGGGTGAGGGGTCTTAGGTAGTTATTTTAACCCAAAGTGATATAACTAAATCTTTTTATTTTATTTTTTTGTTTGATCAAGTTTTAAAAGTTAAATGTCTTATTTAACAGCAGATAACCACTGTTTTTATAGGCAATCGAGTAACATATTAACCGACATGTGATTTGCATTTTTATTTATATTAATTTAGAAATAAATCACAGGTTTTCTATTTTATGTGTGTACCTATCTATCTATCTATTTATCTAAATATAAATATATATATATATATATATATTATATATATATATATATATATATATATATATATAATTTGATTATTTCTCAACTCTTAATAATTTAAGTTATCTACTAGTCTTAAGGTTCAATCAGTAAATAAGCCATTTTATTTGGGCTACTTTTTTAGGAATTTATTGTTCTCATTCTGATGCCTTAACAATGGAAAAACAAAAGAATATAATACTAAATTTTATATTAGTCTTGAGAGCCAGTGGAGGCTGAGTGTGGGCAATAGAGCCTCAGGGCATGAACATGAAAAGTACCAACGAAAAAACAACAGAGAGAGAAATATGATAATATTGTGAGATGAATTGTAGTATCAGTTTCAACGAAATCATAAATAAAAACGTTTCTGTCGTTATTTAGAAATTATTCAGTGAATTCTCTAATTAAGGTCTTAATTATCTACTTCCTCAAGCAAAAAAAAAATGAAAGCATTCCCATGGATATACATTGAAGAGCTCATACACCAAAAAAATGCATATTAAAAATCATAATAAAATAGAAATGCTTTAACTAAGTTTATTTATTTATTTTTTATTTCTTATGTTTCTAAAACCGAAGTTAGGAAAATGAAGTAAAAAATAATAAAAATTCAAAAGGATCTGAGATCGTCCAACTCTTAAGATATACAAAGGAGAAAGAATTATATCCCCATATGATATCGATATGTTGGTTTCCGATGTAACATTTTTGATTAATGTTTTAAGTTATTCAAAGTTTTTAATCAATATCTTATTGAGGTTTGGTCTTTGAAAATTATGAAACAATAATCTAAGAATGATTTTGAGAGATTTTACAAAGATAAAACACAAAATTAATAATAATGAGTTTAATTTATTTAATAATAAGTATGAGTGTGTTCATGTTTTGTTTATTTATTTGTTTATCTATTATTTATATAATTTATAAATTTTGTTATTATATACCATTATTTATTTTTAGTTTCATTTTATATAATATGACCTTCTTTTTGTTTGTATTGTAAATATTGTATGAATGCGATCCTGTAGCAATACTATTAAAAAATATTTTATATAATATAAAGTCTTTAAAATGTTCATTTCTTTCTAAATTTTATTATTTATTTTGATACATACATATAATTATTTATTTAATTAATTTCCTATTTTTGTGTAATTTGACTTTAACTTTCTTTATTCTGTAATTATTGTATGTATGTTTGAAAACATTATTATTACAAATTTATAAATACCACATTGACTCTAGTAAAGTTTAATACATTTATTATATATCAAAGTAGAAAACGCCTAATATATTTACTAGGATAAATTAAAACATAATACCTCTTCTGTGGAAAAATTGTTGACAAAAATTGTTTCCTTGTTTCTGAAACATTTCTCCCAATTTTCATCTCACACTCCCATTAATCGAACTTTCTTCTGAATATTTCCTGCAACCGAAATAAATATTTTCACATGTTGAACCGAGACAACAAAACCATTTAATATACATAGAAAAGAAAAATATTGCAACATCAGATATACTGACCTATTATCGATCTATTACTGACCAGATCTACAAAAAAATTTTCCATTAAACTTAACTTTAATGGATAAAAAAAATCACTCTTAGTTGTGACTTATTTCATTAAGACTGATGTTTTTGTACAAAGGATCAAAAGTGGTTAAAATTACCAAAGAAGAAGAGGAAAAACATTTGATAAACTGTCAAAAATAGAATATGTCAAAAAGGCATAACGCCAAAATAACGTTGCGTTAGAAAAGATCAAGTATTGAAGACAACAAGCAAGCTGGTTACAGACTGGACAGTATACAGAGTAACATTTCGAAGCATTCTTAAATGTAGAAAATCTATTTGAATGTTTTAATAAACACTAAAAAGGCTATTAGAATTTATTTCCCGTATCAAGAAAATATATTAAAGCAGAAAGCAAATAAGCAGGTATCAAAAAGATATTAGTTAATTAGTAGTTGAAAAAATGTTAAATAAATACGTACTGAACAAAAAATAATTATAAATAAATCAAAATATTTATAACGGAACAAGCTTAGGGGAGATACTCACTGAAAATAATTAGGTCATGGCTGAAAATATTTAAATAATTAATTAATAATAAATAGCAATTAAAAAATCAATTTCAATTATAAATCCCGCCATTTGGATTTTTTACTTTCACTTTCCTATATATAAAATATATATTTCGAATTCTAGATTTAACAGAAATGCAAGTTTTAATGACCTGAGTCCACATGGCCAAGACTCACTAAAAGGTCTATTTTGTGTGTATGTGGTCTGTCTAGTTCAAAAACGAAACGTTGTGCGATACTGAATTTTATATTAAAAACAAGGTCCTGTAATATAATTGTAACTATTTCAATAAAATCAACTCAAAAGAAGAGTCATTTTATGACAAGCATTTTGCACCTTTCTACTATTTAAATTTAAAATAAATGAATAAAATTAAAAAAACGATGTTGAATCAACTCGCTATTTCGATTTTAAAATTAAAAAGTTTTAATATCATGAACATTTAATTCTGATTAAAATAGACATACAAGACTTAAATGCTGATATTTTAAAATTCTTCCTCTAAGGTAACTTTAATTTTTTAGTTATGAATAAATTAACCATTTCATCTTCTTAGCATTGATAAACAACGGGTCGATGTACAAGCTTAACGAATTTCAAAACTACCAGTAGTTCATAAGTGCAGAAATATTTTTTAGGTAAATTATTTTTCCGCATATAGAAATAGTAATATACATATAAATGTGTAAAATACCGTTTGAAAAGTAAATATTTTACAATATCAAATTTCTAACAGAAAGTTTTAAAATGTAATAATGGAAGGAGAATGTAGAAGAAAATAGAAGGTATTTAGGACTCAACCTTGACAAACGCCTTACTTGGAACCCTATACAGACTGAAACGACAATAAACTGCACGAGGTTTTCGGCTACTTCAACACTTACTAGACAAACGTTCTAATCTTCCACTTAACTAAAAAAGGCTCATCTACATGATTGTCGTACAGCCTAAATGGGCTTTGGGGCTCTACTTAACTATCAAATCCTTCCCCTATCCAATGCCTACAATACAAAATCCTTCGTAAAATCCTCAATGCTCCTTACTTTGTAACGAATAAACTGATCCATAAAGACCTTAATTTTCCGTATGTTGTTGATTTTGCCCAAACCAGATATCATTCCTTTCATGTCAAACTCCATTCCCACTCTAATCCTCTAGTTTCAATCCTTTCTTCCACTTTAATTTCTGATAACTCTCTGAGGCGTCTGAAAAGAAGATGGCCTCGAGACCTTCTAGTTTAGAATATTTTTAGAGTGCTGCCGATGGGTAGCTTCTCTACATGTCTCGTTCATGTCTATTTTCTTTTAGCCTATTTACTAGATGTGTTGTACAGTTGTAAATATCAATATTTTTTTTTTCATACGTTTTTTATTTTTTTATTACGTGTAATAGGAAAATAATGCATTCAAATTTATTTTTTTATATGTTATCAAATAACGAAATCGAATAATCATGACAAAGATTGATTTAATCAAAATATCTAGTCCTTTCACAGTACGTTGGACCGCCCTGTTTTCTTCAAGGATATCGTGAAAGTAATAGTCATTGAGAAGGTCAGAAAGATGACTATGCTCTCATAATGGTATGTTAATTCCTTGAATGGGACAGGACTGAGTAAGGATGGGACTGATTAATGTTGTGAGCATTAATGACCTGCATGGGAGACATCTGCTCCCGCTACCACTCTAATCTCTCTCATGTCGCTAACCACCATTACTCTCAATTTATACCTTTATCTCCTCCTAATAGATAGATCCATGCCTACTAATGGGATCCATTCCATAACTGATCTTCGATGGTTAGGGGTCTTTTGAATATTCCTTCATTAAAAACCCACTAAAGGATGAAGTAAATGATTCGTAATTATTTAAACTAAAGTATTTTTCCAATTAATTTTAAGGGAAAAATGATCTCCAAACGTTCATGGAAATGACAAACAAAAGATAAGAAACAGTTTTTTTTTTTTTTAATTATATAATGTAATTTTTTTTTATTATTATTTATATATTGATATTTACAACTGTATACGTTAATACATCTAGTAAATTAAGCTGTTAGATAAAACACATGAAAAAGACAAGAGGAGAAACTGCCCACTGGCAGCACTCCAATAAAAAATCTAAACTAGAAAATTTTGAGGCCATCTTCTTTTCAAACGCCTCGGAGGATTGTCAGAAATGGAAGAGAAAGCTAAGATTGGAACTAGTGGGTTAGAGTGGGAGTGGAGTTTGCCATGGAAGGAATGATACCTAGTTCGGGCCAAATCAGCTACATAAGGAATATTAAGGTCTTTATGGATAAGCTTATTTGTGACAAAGTAAGGAGCATTGCGGATTTTTCGAAGGATTTAGGATTGTAAGAATTGAATACAGGAAGAACTTGATGTTTTAGTAGAGCCCCAAAGCACAACTGCGTCTAGATGGGCCTTACGATGGTCATGTAGATGAGCCTTTTGCAAAAGCAAAAATTTGATTAGAAATTAATAAGAGAAATTATGTACACAAAATAGTAAGAGAGAAATAGATAAAGATGATATGTAACAAAAATAAAACTTATAATTAGAAACAAAAGAGAACAAGAAGACGCTAAAAATTTACAATGGTGTGTGTGTGTTTGTGTTTTACTGTGTGTCTGTGTCTGTAGGCTAATCTGAAAGAAACAAGGAAAAAAGAGGGAAAAAATGTGAAGAAGAAGAATAAAAGGAAAAGAATAAAAAAATGTATTTGTAATTCCTTTTTAAATTTTTATTCTAAAATGTTTCTAATCTTTATTTGACAGAACAGTTATGTTTTATTGTATTTTTTTAACCATATAATGGTATTTTTTGTCTGTTAGTTATTCGTTTATCGTCGCTTTATACTTATGTGGCTAATCAGACGATAATCCGATGGAATTTCTAAATTTTACCTATCCAGGGTTAATCAGGATAGGAATCATTAACGAGAAACAACCTCTCACAGGCTCGTTACCACCTTTTTATGTCCCCTACGTAAGACGGCACAACTAAGGATGTTTTTAGTCCTATTTAAAAATCCTAGGCCATCTGCCAGGTATGAAACGGCGAATTCGGACATAAAAAGCTGTTCTGCTAATCACTACACTATGCTACCCATTTGTTTGATTCAATAGTTACTTTTATTACATTATCTATCAAAACTTTGTGTATTTTATATGTTTATTACTTATGTGGTTTACATTATTTTGAATTGTTTCTGTTTCATCCGTTCTTTTTTTTTTTTTTTTTTCTTTGTTTACACTTTCTTCTTTTGTTTTGTAGCGTATATCTTCCAATACATTAACAATTGTTTATATTAAAGCCCGTAAAATATAACTCTATAAATATTATTTCTGGCAGTTAAAATGGTCTCTCATAGAGTTATGGAGGAGAAAAATAAATCTCCCGATTCATGTTAAATAAATTCAATGTATTCATCTTGCGAAAATATAAAGCGAAATCTATATGCTAACGTTTTGAAGAAAGCGTTTCCAAAAAAAAACTTTACCTGGAACCGTGTACTAATTAAAATGACATAACCACACGCGATAGCCCGATTAAACCTTATCGGATAGTTTTTTAATATTTCAGTGCCACTCAGTAAAACTAATAATTTATTGTACGAACTGATGTTATTTATTGTTCAATATTGCTCATCAATAATAGGGAATAAACTAATTATTAAAAGTAAATTAGTTGTGTGATAGAATTATTTAAAAATGAATATCATCTAGGAACTTTTAAAACAATTTTCTAAAACATTGTAACATTTTTTTTTTTCAATTTCCTGATTTACTATTAGATAGTATGTGTTTAAACATATTTAATATTAATTTTTCTTATGTCCGTTTTGTAAGTAACTGATTTTCTATACTTTCTGTTTTCGTTATCATCTTTTGTTTTCTTCTGTGCCTTCCTTTTTTAAGGGGATTTTATAATCTTTATCATGGAACTTTTGGCCTTTTATTAAGGCAACAAGCAAGTATATTTAAGTGTTTAAAGTTTCTGACTCCTTTATATTTAAGTGTTTAAGTTCCTGACTGGTTTATTTTACTCCATTGTTGGCTGCTAATATTTTATTTTTGAGTATTATCAGTTAAGTGTGTTTTAAGATGGATACTGGGACAGGTCGTCGACGTTAAGGACTTCATTGCTTCATTATTTGCAAGTGAATTTGAAAGTCGTATAAAAATATATTAAATACAGTTGAGACTGAACGGCAATCATATCAAAAAGTAAATATTTTAAGATATGAATTAGGTCAGGAGGAAAATTTAAAAATAATTGAAGGCCCTTACGCCAAGCAGTATCGAAAGCTCTTTCAAGGTCTAACAAAAATATACTGATATGTCAATAAATTTATGTAATGTTTAATTATTCCGGGTTCTGTTAGAAATTTATGTTTGTTCTATATGTTCGCTTGAATTACTCATGGGTGTCATAGAGTACACCCATTACTGTGCTATGTTATCATGAGAATTATCGCCTGAGGCTTTAGACGGCAAGACAACTGTTGAGTTATTTACGAGCGTGTAGGGCGATAGAGCATTGACTGGCTAACCAACGAGGTTGTATTCAAATGAGCCGATACAAAGAGATGTGTGGAGAGAGAGATATGGAGGCGGACCTGGCTGGTGGGGGTTTCGTGACGACGGCCATCTTGGGTCCGGTTCTCTTCCCCCACTACCGCCTTCAGCTCCTTACTAATGACACCTCATGTAGGTATGTGCTCTCTTCTGGAGGTTCCGTCACCCTCTTTTGAAATACCTAGAGCTCTCCTTTAGAATCCTCAGTGCGAAATCGAAAAATGTCAGGAGAAGCTTAAAAATTGATTCACTTCAACTCCCAGCTTCTCGAGTATTCTGGGGCCATTTCATGATTATAGAAAAGAAAAAAAAAAAAAAAAAAAAAAAAAAAAAAAAATATATATATATATATATATATATATATATATATATATATATATATATATATATATATATATACTCAGTTATAATGTACATTAAATAAATCATTTTACATAGCCATATTCCCCAACGAATGTATTTTCTATATTACCTAACTCAGTTTATTTACATCTTTTTTCTTTCATTATACAGCAAGCATCAATAGAATATTATTTTTTACCAAATTTATCCGACATGAAATGAATGAATATAGGGGCCCTTGATGACCTAAGGGTTTTACTTCTTGAAACACAAACAATATCTTTTTAATGCCAGACTTATAACAATCAAAAACTGTCTAAAAAAAAAAAAATAATAATAATACTTTATTCATCATATAATAATAATTGATGTAATCATGAAAAACGATAATGTAAATTTCTCCCTGACTGAAAAAAACAATAGATCATGGATACGTATATATGCAATTAAATTCAATAATTAATTATTTGAAATAAAGTAAGTTGAAGGAAAAAAGGATTACAAACTTTTTTTTATTAAAACCAACACACTCTGAAACAGGAGATCCTAGCTACAAATCTTACATAAAATATTCTTATAGTAAGGGAATGTATTGCGATCGTGAACATTTTCGAATTCCAGTTTTCAACGGAAATACAAGTTTTAGGGCCCCTGAGTCCAAATAACCAAGTCCCCAAAAATGGTCTGTGTGTCCGTGTGTGTGTGGTAAGTCTAACGCATAAGTGAAGAGTCGTACGGAACTGAAATTTCATATTTAAGACTACTATACGCCCTAGATGTTACAGCAACTTTTTCATCCAAATCTGCTAACCATAAGAGCCACTTTATACTATGCATTTGGCACTTTTTTACGATTTTCTCAAAAATGGCTCAAACGATTTTAATTAAACTACCTATATCGATGTAAAATTTAATGGGCTTTAATATCATTTAAGTTTTATTCTGATTGAAGTAGTCTGACAGGGGTTAAATGCCAATATTTTAAATTGTCTTCCTCTAAAGTACCTTTTATTTTGTAGATTCTATAAAAATAACCATATTATCTTATTACAAATAATGAAAAACTGGTAAATATATAAGTTTAACGAATTTGATACCCAACTAAAAGAGAAAACTGCAAACATATTTTTTAACGTTATTTTTATTTATTTATTTTTTAACATAATAACAGTAATATACATGTGTAATATACCGATAGAAAGCTAAAGATTTCAGAAAAAAACCGTATTTGAAAATTCTTTAATCGATTTTCAAAACGGAGGTAACTGAAAGTCGTGTGTTGCCCGCACCAGATATGAATATTTGTGTTTGTTTAATATTTCTTAATTTGATTTAACAGTCGTAATAAGTATTAATTATAATTATCCAATTACATCTAGCTTGAATGTATTTAATAGATGATGCAGCTTTGTTGAGCCAAAACTATAAACTGAAGTTCGAAAATATTACAAGGTTACTAAGGAAGTGCTAGGACGTTTCGAAATATTTTCACACGTTCAGCTTCAGGTAGTTATTGTCATTCCCAAGCGTGTCAACAGTTTTTATGTCAAGTCTAGGGTCAGATCGTGGTATTGCAGCCACACGATCTGTTGTCATCGGATATTAATAATAAAACGCACGCATACTATATTGAAAGTTTTTTTTTTTTATCAAATAGTATGAACCTATTTTATGTATAAAATTAAATCTGTTTAATTCTTGTGAGTGGAGATTTCCATAGTTCGTTCAATGACTAGATATTCCTTTTTTTTTTCATTTTGAGTAAACTAAAATATAATTTAAGTGATCTGATGCGCGCAATACACGACTTTCACTTACCTCATTTATATATATCAATTCAAGAATTTTTAAACAAATTTAGAAACAAAATAAATTGTTTAAGAATTATTTACATTGAATTTTAATAGAAACATGTGTTTTATTAAAAAATCTATTTTTTTTCTAAAATAATCAGTTAGTTTTATCGGCTTTTCATCACTCTTTATTAACTTATACAACCCTGTGCATAAGATAATTTTAGCTTTAGCTTTCCAAAGGTATATTATACATCTATATTACTGTTCTTATGTTCAAAAACAAAAAGTTGCATTAAAAAAATATTTTTTCAGTTTTCTTCTTTAGTTTTTTATCAAATTCACTCAACTTGCATATTTACATGTTAATCATCAATGCTAACAAGATAATATAGTTATTTTTATAGAATATACAGAATTAAAGGTACTTTATGTTTGGACTTTTCTCCTTTAGTTGGGTATCGAATTCGTTCAACTTGCAAATTTTTCCGTCATTTATCAATACTAATAACATGATGTTCCAATTTTTTTGAAATCTACAAAATTAAAGGTAAAACTTTAAAATATCGGCATTTAAGCACTTTCAAACTATTTCAATCAGAACGAAACCTATATGATATTAAAGCTCATTAAATTTTACATCGATGTAGCGAGTTTAATTAAAATCGTTAGAGCCGTTTTTGAGAAAATCGTAAAAAGGTGCAAAATGCATGGTATAAAGTGGCTCTTCTGGTAAGCTGATTTTGATGAAAAAGTTTTAGTAAACTCTCAGGCGTATAGTTGTTTTAAATATGTAATTTCAGTTTCATAGGACTCTTCGTTTACGCGCGGGAGTTACCACACATACACACACAGACCTTGTTACAGAACTTGGTCATTTGGAATCAGGAGACCCTTAAAACAAGTATTTCTGTTAAAAACTGGAATTCGAAAATTTCATATATAGGTAAGTGTAAGTAAAATAAATCATTAGCAATTAATATTTGTCCATCTTCTTAGGCCAGAAAAATAATCTTAGTTTACGGTCTTCAAATATTTGATAATTCTTTCAACTAAAAAAACAAAAAAAAACAGCTCAGCGAACGAATTTATCATTTCGCCAGCTAATAAATGTCATAAATAGTACTTAAAAGATTATATCAATTCTTAAATTATAAATTAAGTATGAGTGTGTCTAAGACGATTTATTTTATGTTGACTAAACTTACTTTTATTTAAATTGTTACCTTATATTCTCTAGTTCCAAACATTTGTTTTATGCCATTAACTGAGGAATATAATGCTCAAATAAAGGTGATATATCTGGAAAATATCAAACCCCATGTGATTTTGATCAGTGAAGCTAATTTTTAGATATTCGAGTTCCTGGAGTTTTTCTGCAAATATAATTCAAATAAATAAATTACAAATTAGTAGGATGCGTAAGGGTTTATTTTGTATAACTTTTTATTAAATTCCGTAACCTCAAATTTGTTCACCATTTTTGTTGCCATTAGCTGCAGAATATAATCCAAATAAGATATTTTTCTATGTAAAATATCATAAATCATTGTTTAACAGTTGTAAAATGTAGATATTCGAGTTAAGTTTTTCTGAATTTTTCAATATAAATATCAAATATATAGGTATTATCATTTATTTGCTAAAGCATAATTAAATTTCATTAATAATATGCGCTAAAAATAAGGGATTTACATTATCCTTCTCGTAACAAACAGTTACGTAAATTTTCCTTCAAATGTTTGTTTTATTATAAAAGTTTTGAATCTTCATTATGTATCATTATTTCAATAATCTAAGAAAGTGTTACGTGGACAGTAAAACCTTGGAATAATCAAATTTAAAAACAATTGCATTGTTAGGAATTCTCCGAACTCTTGTTAAGAAATGAACGGCACTATAGAAAAATAACACGAAGAAACACATAAGAAGAGGAAAACTTTATTCAGCACGTGCTGAAGTTTCTTCGTTTATTTTTTATTTATTTATTTTTATTATCATTTTTTTTGCATTGACAAACGACTAAATATACAGTTTTGTTTTTCAAAATTACATCCTAAAAAGTTTATCAATATAAGTGCCATCCCAAAATATTTTGTGAATATAATTAAAAGTAATCTCATTTTTTACAGATGGAAATACTTTTACAATTATGCTACATTGAATATATATATACTTTCACTCTACCTATATATATGGAATATATAGTAGGGGAAAGTATTAAGATATCCAAATTGCAGATAATTCCATCCAAAATACATGCTTTAGAGATGTCCTGAGTCTAAATGACCAACTCCTGAAAGAGGTCTGTGTTTGCCTTGCAGGAAAAGTCATACGAAACTGAAATTTCATATTTAAGACAACTATACGCCAGACATTTTATAGCAAATGGTTTATCAAAATCGGCCAACCAGAAAAGCCTTTTTACACTATGCGTTTACAACTTTTTCTCAAAAACGATTTTATTAAACTCGCTATATCATGTAAAATTTAATGGACTTTAATATCATGTAGGTTTCATCTGATTGAATTAATCTGAGAGGGCTTAAATGCCGATTTTTTGTATGTTTGTTCTCTAAAGTACCTTTATTTTTGCAGATTCGAAAAGTTAAATGTAGTCAAAATTGATAGAAAACAGCTAAATATGCAAATTGAGCGAATTTGATCACCAAACTAAAGAGAAAAGTGGAAAAATATTTTTTAATACAATGTTGTTTCTTGAAAATTAGAATACTAATTATCGTTGGAAAAGCTAACGATTTTAGAAAAAATATTACCTAATATTTAAAAGTTAATGAAGAACGATGAAAACCGATAAAACTAACTGATTGTTGTAGATAAAAATAAATAGATTATTAAAAAAAACTTATGTTTCTATCGAAAACTAATTAAATAATTATTTGATCTTTTTACTTTCACTTACCTAATATGAAAAATATAGTAAGGGGAAGTATTGCGATCGTGAAAATTCTCGAATTCTAGCTTTCAACAGAAATACACGTTTTAGGGCCCTCTGATTCCGGATAACAAAGTCCCGAAAAATGGTCGTGTGTCCCTCAGTGTGTGTAGTAAGTCTAACGCAAAAGTGAAGAGTCGTACGGAACTGAAATTTCATATTTAATACAACTATACGTCCGAGATGTTACAGCAACTTTTTCATCAAAATCTGCTATAAAAAGCCACTTTATACCATGCATTTTGTTTGCACCTTTTTACGATTTTCTCAAAAATGGTCCTAACGATTTTGATTAAACTGACTATATCGATGTGAAATTTAATGGGCTTTAATATGATGTATGTTTAATTCTGATTAAAATGGTCTGACAGGGCTTAAATGGAGATATTTAAAATTTCCTTCCTCTAAACTACCTTTGATTTTGATATTCCAAAAGATTAGCCATATCATCTTAATGGTATTGATGAAGGGCGGCCAGATAAACAGGTTGGACGAATTCGATGACCAATAATAGATATAATAGCAAAACTATTTTTTAATGTAATTTTAGGGTTTTTTTAATAATAAGAACAGTAATATAGACGTATAATATACCGTTGGAAAAAGAAAACTTTTAGAAAAAACATATGTTATACACAATGTTTAAAATTAGACATAAAGTGACGAATGAAAATAAACTTATTACTTATTAACAATTTCAATAGTTTTATTGTTTAATCTAAATCATATTTTTCCTACGAAAATGAATATCAGTATTACTAAAATCAACTCAAATTAAATTTCAAAGTAATAGTTTTTTTTTTTTTTTAATTGGGTTTTAACAGTCGAGGTAATGAAAGTCGTGTGTTGCTGCGCCATATTTTTTCATCTCCAAGTGTTTTAATTTTTTTAAAATTAAATATAAAAACAGAGGTAAGTATAAGTCGTGTTTTGCAAGCACCAGATTTTTTTAAATTAGCAATTATATGTTGTTGTTTTCCTCAGTAGTCCCTTTTTCTCCCTCCGTGGATCTGCCTTGGCCTAATACGTTGTTATTTGTTTTGAATTTAACATAGTTTTATAAGTAAACTTTCTAGCTTTATTTTTACCCTTATAATTGGAAATAATTATATTATTACTGTAAGCCATAAATAATTAAAATTTCATGTTCCTTTGATGAAGAAGAGACCTTGGGAGGCAGAGCGTTGGTAGAGAATAGAGAAAGAGAGTGGTTATGTAAGTCCCTCACTACAACCTTGGCCCGCCTCCGGTACCTAGACCTCCTTTCGGCTCTAGCAGTGTTTTGTCATCACGCTCCATGTCCTGCCAGTATTTCAATATCTCAGCTATGCAATTAACATGCAAAGACATCACTGGTGCGGTATGTAAACATGAATATGTATGTTGTGCTTCATATATTCATTTTAAGACGTTGCTCGCCGTTTTCGGATACTTTATACATTTACTAGAATAGTGGTCTCAAAAATTTAGCCCCAGAATCCTGGAGCTCCCCAGACGATGTTCATGGGGAGATGCCATTTAGAAATCATTTAAAATTACCTTAACGTTAAATATTGTGAAGCCTAGGGTATTAATAAGAATAGTACATACTTAACACGAACAAATTTAACTTTTTTATTAAACATCATTTATTGAAATTTACAACTGTACTTTATAATACAACAAGTAAATATGATAGAAAAAGAATCTGGTAACATTAACATTAACATTAAAAAACATTTTTAAAATCGATGAAAGAATTTTCAAATACAAATTTCAAAGAATTAATTAAATGGGATTTCTATAGAAACATGTGTTTTATTAAAAAATCTATTTATTATTATCTAAAATAATCAGTTAGTTTTTTCGGCTGTTTATCACTCTCTATTAACATTTAAAAGCTTGTGTGATGAGATTATATTTTTTCTAAAATCTTTAGCTTTCCAACGGTATATCATACATGTATATTACAGTTCTTATGTTCTAAAACGAAAAATTGCATTAAAAACAAATTTTTTCTGTTTTCTACTTTAGTAGTTTTTCTTCATTGGTAGAAAGATAATATAAGATAAGAATCAACAAAATTAAAGGTACTTTAGAGAAAGAAAATTTAAAATATCGGAATTTAAGCCCTGTCAGACCATTTTAATCAGAATGGAATCTGCATTTTATTAAAACCCACTATATTTTACATCGATATAGCGACTTTAATCAAAATCGTCAGAACCGTTGAGAAAATCGAATAAAAGGTTTCAAAATGCATGGTATAAAGTGGCTCTTCTGGTAAGATCATTTTAATGAAAAAGGTTATGTAACGTCTCGGGCGTATATTTGTCTTAAATATGAAATTTCAGTTTCATAAGACTTACCGTTTCCGCCCGGGAGTTACCGTACACACACACACACACACACACAGACCTTTTTGCGGGACTTGGTTATTTGGACTCAAGGAACCCTAAAATGTGTATTTCCGTTGAAAACTGGAATTCGAAAATTTTCACGATTGCAATACTTTCCTCACTATATATAGTAAGTGAAAGTAAAAATGACATGAAACAGACTTGTAGAAGAACTAACCAATGAATAACCACTATAAGAAAACCAATAAGAATAACCACTCCTGTAACTATTCTAAATCAGAAGGTCTCGAGGCGACCTTTTTTTCAGATGTCTCGGAGGATTATCAGGAATGGAAGAGAAAGCAAGGATTGGAACTAGTGGGTTAGAATGTAGAGGAGTTTGTTATGGAAGGAGTTCGGATCGGATCAGCAACAAATGGAACATTTTGTCTTTATGGATGAGTTTTGTGACAAAGTAAGGGGCGTTGAGGATTTCACAAAGGATTTTGGATTGTAAGGATTGGATGCTGGTTAACATTTTAAGTGGTATATTTGCTAGAGAAAAACTTCACTGCACTACCATGCTCATAAAATTGGTCATTGTGTAATATTTCGAAAATAATAAGCATTAAGGCTGATGTATCGTGAAAGATAATGAATAATATTTGATTCTGTATGAAGAAATACCTATCTTAGTCTTAGAATGAAAGGAGTTAGTTGACGGTTGAGATGAGAGAGATGGTTTGGGGGACGGTCATCAGAAAAAAACACATTAAAAAGTAGTACTTATTTTAATTGTGTGCCGACGTTTCACAAGGATTTTGGATTGTAAGGATTGGATGCTGGTTAACATTTTAAGTGGTATATTTGCTAGAGAAAAACTTCACTGCACTACCATGCTCATAAAATTGGTCATTGTGTATATTTCGAATAATAAGCATTAAGGCTGATGTATCGTGAAAGATAATGAATAATATTTGATTCTGTATGAAGAAATACCTATCTTAAGTCTTAGAATGATGGAGTTTAGTTGACGGTTGAGATGAGGAAGATGGTTGGGGGACGGTCATCAGAAAGAAACACACATTAAAAAGTAGTACTTATTTTAATTGTGTGCCGACGTTTCGTTCTACATTGTGAGCCTTCATCAGGGTGACTCTCAGAGGGTGTCTAATGGTCTCAGAGACAGCCTGATGAAGACCCACAATGTAGGCTGAAACGTCGGCACACAATTAAAGTAAGTACTACTTTTTAATGTGTATTTCTTTCTGATGACCGCACCCCCATTCATCTTCCTTATCTTATCTTAGTTTTAGGGTTTAATAAACGCATTTCTTTGCCTTCCATCCGCTGGATAAGCGACAAGCTTTAAGGCCCTCGTTCTTATTTCTTTATCTCCATATCGCCTCCTTGGTCAACTCTGGAATTTAGATTTTCGATAACAGAAGTATGTCCCATGAAAATTACATGATACGGTGTAGCCCTCTAGAAATGTAAATGTATATATAATATTTATGGTTCAGGGGGTCCTTATCATGAAAATGATTGGATGAAGGGTTCCGCGAAATATTTTTTTTTGGGAAACACTGTACCAGACAAACGCTCAAATCCACCACATGACTACTCAAGCTACATCTACATGACTATCATAAGATAAATTCGGACTTACGGAGTTGAAATTTGGCGTTCTCCTCTAAAACAATCTAATTGTTCCCCTATCTAATCCTTACAAAATAGTGAAATCCTAATTTGTATTGAATAAACTCATCTAAAATGAGCTGAATGTTACTCATGTTGCATATTTCGTCCGAACCAGGTACAATTTCTTTAATGCCAACTCCATTCCCACTCTAACTCACTTGTTTATATCAGACGTATTTAAGTTATGACACTAGTAAATTTCAATGAATATATTTTTATAAGCTTCTGTATAGAATTAAAAAAAAAAGAAAAATAAAAAAGTCTATATTTCAAGGCCAAACGGCCGTGACTATTATCTGGCGAAAACTCTATGTTCAATAATTTTATACCTGATTTTCAATAAACTCTCCTCTTGACATTTAAAATATCCTGAAATCGCATTTTGATACTCTTGAAAATGAATGGTTTTCACCAATTAGTATCTCGTATTCTCAAATACTTAATAAATTGTATGCATCTCATTAACTCTGACCATATTGTTATGTATCCATTGAAAAATCTTGCAAAACCTGAAAGTATAGTATTATTTCAAATAAAAATAATAATAATAAAAAAAAATTAACTGAGTGTGTGAAATAATTCTTTCACTACAATAAAAGGAATATTGACTACATGGATTTTAAAATGTTATTAATTTGTGAACATCTCACAATCCATTCAAAATAGTTTTAAAAAATAAACACGTTGTGTCATCCATTCTTTGGAATCTTGCATGTTATATGAAAAAGAAATGATATTATTAACTATTTCCTAACAGATTTAATCACTTTAAAAATTAATGTTTGAGACAGTAAAATTTGTTATTTATAAGGGAGTCTATTTGAAGTTATTTGCTAATGTATTCAATTTTCTTCTTCAAGATTTTGATACCAAGTAAAATTTTTCTGACTGAGAAGAATAATAGTTATCTTAGTATTATATTTTTATGTGAACGTTCGTTGGATCATTGTAACCGATTTTAATGAAAATATTAAATTGTTTTACTCTATTTCAGTCAAATTTTCTCCTACAATATTACAAATTTTCTATATTCACTTATGTGTCCTCAAAATTTGTCATTTATAATACTTTTGATCACACTTTTTAAGTGATTCTGCTCGAATAGGTAGGAGGAACTCAACATTTCAACGTGAATCTTGTTCGAGGAGGTAGCATCCTTTTATATGTTAATTTTTTACCAAGTTTATTCCATTATTCAATATAAAAAATAAACGTATTTCATATTATAGTTCTGTATAATGGATTAATGTTTTAAAATAGACTTGATGAATTTGTCATCATTAAATTGTGAGAATTTTATCCTTATTCTTAATATTTACCCAAGAATGACTATTTATTATTATATCAGGACAAAGTAAAAAAAAATATTAGATGGAAATATATATATATATCTTTCAACCATACTGGTCTCAAGGAAAACATATTAATAATTTCGTCTGTTAATTGCAAAGGAAACAATTGATAATGATTAGTTACTAGCAATATTGTAGACATCGTAGATAATATTAACAGATTTTTTGTCACCTTTGACGCAATAAATCAACTTTAAAATAATTGTGTGTTGAAATAACACAATAATACTAAAACATTGTTCGTTATCATATAAATATTTTAATAATATACTTCAGAGTAATTACTTCTGAATGATTCATGGTGCGAAAATTAGATTTTAATATAATTGTTCCATAAATCAGTGTTATTATACGCAATTACACTGTTAATTCTTTAATAATATCATAGTTTACTAAATAGTCAAATTATACCAAATTAGGCGTTCAATCGTTGTTGAAAAGGTGTTTTAATATTAGTTTAATTGCATCTTTAAATAAATAATGCTGTGATCGTTATTTTTTTCAGATTTATTTATAATGTCTGCAGTGATAAAATTTAACAGATAATTATCAAAACAAACAGTACGCAAATTAAGTGTGTTACCGGCAATTATGGTATCTAATTACTACAATTATGGAATTTATAGTGTAGTTATCAAAGCGTGTAATTGTAGTGACTTATCGGCAGTTACTGTAACCGGTTACTTTCATATATTAAGTTACTTGTCATCAATTATTTCACTGTTCCTCAACTCAGGATACGTTATAATGATTCATGACAGCCTTCCTTGAGTAGACAGTGTGAAAGTAAAATACCCAAGGACGAGTCCACCTGACTCCGAAGCATGACTACAGGTAGCAGCACGATACAGTCGTACTCATACACCAATTAGTGTAATGTAAATACACAAAAAATACCTATAGGGTGCTGGTGGATCAAATTATTATTATTACCATAGTTAAATTGGATCGCGAACCAATAAAAATCCAAAAACTAAGCATACATTTATTCAAATAACTTTTAAAATATCTTCATATATTTTCAATTACAAACAATTTTAACTAGTATTAGTATTGTATAATTATGATCGCTAAATCCTAATATTATTGTTTTCATTATTATTGCTACCATTAGCTACTCAGTAAGTAATTTATTATGTTAGTTTCATGCTTTGTTTTTTTTCTTCTTATTATTATTGTATGCAAATAGTTATTCTAAGTTGAAGAAAAATTTTTTTTTTGTTAATTCAATTTTATACTCGTATATAATGGATGTAATAATTCCGAGATTAAGAATAGGGAATTTCTTCCAAAGCAAATAAATAATAAAATATAGTTAACTAAATTTCGTAATTAGCCCATTTACTTGTTGTATATATTGTATGTACAGTTGTAAATATCAATAAAATATTTAAAAAAAAAAAATCGTATTTTGACTATAGTTAAATTTAGCAGCACATTATACTTTTTTAAATAAAAATAATTACCCAATTTATTTCTTATTTACATCCTTTTGTTATAATTGTGATTATAAAATTTGAAAAGAAATATATTTTACTTTTAAATATTTGATTATTCACATTTCTAAAGCTATAAATTATCTCAAATTATAATAATAATATATGCATCAGTTTGTAATTTTAAAAACAACATTTTCTGATCTGGCACATTTGGTTGAATATAAATATTAAATATTTAAAAAAATTAAAACGTTTGTTAAAATATTAATAAGTAAAGAAAGACTAGATGTTACCAATTAATAGATATAAAAATTACTAATATAATTTAAAGAATTAAACTTTAAAAAATATAAAGATAGATAATATAAAGAGAAATAATAGAATAATTCACTATTTTATATAAATCATGTAATTTTAATTAATAGATAACTCATCAGAAATTGTCAAATGGTTACGTAAAAATAATAATAAAAACTTAGAGAACCATAGAATAAATATATGTCATTTGTAACAAAATGCTTTGAAACAGGACAAAAATGTATATGGGTTATTCTTCATTTTTTTTTTCGAGAAAAGAAAAAATCTAAAAAAACGCCTAATTTGACTGTTTAGTAAACTATAATATGATTATATAATTAACTAAGTAATTATGTATAATAATACGGATTTATAGAACAATTATATTAATGCACCATAAATCATTCAGAATTAATTAGTCTGAAGTATATTATTAAAATATTTGCTCGATAAAGACCAATGTATTAATATTATTGTATCATTTCAACACTCAATTATTTTATAAAGATGATTTATTGCCTTAAAAGTAATTTAAAAAAAGGTTACCAGTTATATTTTATATTTTATTTACTTAGTACCTTATAATAACTAATATTTTTCATAAATGTTTTAAAAACAGCATTGTTAATATTTTCACTCTGAAACTATTCAGTTTGACGGATACTAACGTCGCTTCATTTTTCACTTTTTTAAGATTTTTTTCAAAAACGGTTCAAAACCATTTTGATTTAACTCTCTATATCAGCGTTAAATTATATGGGCTTTGATATCATGTGACTAATCTTTGTAGGCAACATCTGGTGGTATCGGCCTAACCTTCGGGTTCTATATGATCAGTATTACTATTAATATCATGTAGGCTTCATTCTTATAGAAAAAGTCGGAAAAGGCATGAATGCCGAATCTTTAAAATGTCTTTTCTTAAAAGTATCTTTGATGACGTTGATTACAAATAATTTAACATTTCTTGTTCTGAGAATTGATAACACAATAGGTAAATGTGATAAACAATCGATACCCAAGTGAACAATAAATCTACACAAATATTTTTCCAACTTATTATTTATTTATTTTTATTATTTATTTTTTTTTTTTTTGCTGTCATATGATTTTTGGTATTGAAGTTAAAAATAGCCTTCAGAGAGCTAAAAATTTTAAAAGTAAAAAATTGTAGAAATTGATGAAGAATGACAAAAAGCGTATAATCATTGTCACATAGTAATTGTTCTTGATAATAATTCCATTGCTATATTATTAGTTTATTATTTTCAATAATAAACCTTCTTAATCGACAAAAAAAAAGCCCCCTCTCCCTCGAAATGTTTTATGGCTTACGTTTCAAGATGCATAGAACCCGTATAATGGATAAAAAAAATACGTTTTTCCTAATTCATAAATAAATAGATACCAATTTTATACTTTCTGCTCTTAGTGCTATTTCATAGAGAATTATATTTTCAACAAAATGAAAAAAAAAATCATTGATATTGTTCAGAACTAGCCGGTATATAGTGTTTTGAAATAAGCTGTAGTGATATAACATTTTCCTTTGAATTATTTATTGTTTTTCATAGCTATACAAAAAGTTATACACAACATAAAAATTTCTAAAATTAATATTTACAAGGGATGTAAGTGAATGTCTAGTATTGGGCTCACCAGATTTTTTTTTCGTTTCTCCTAACATGAATGTGATTTTTTCAAGACATTTAGTTAATAAGTGGTTTATTTATTCATGAGTAAATGTTATGAATTTTAAAGTTTTACTTTACAACAGTAATTATTTGGAGTCTAGGTTTCGGAGGTTTTACCGATCTTTAAGACTTACCGACGTCAATTTATCAGTTATGTAGATCTCAATTTTGTCAGTAATGAAATAAATAAAAAAGTCATTACAAATTTAACACATGGAATCGACCCATCACAGCCAACATATTCTTAGGACCTTAGTTACTTGTCTAAAATATTTTTTTTGGGAAGAATTAAGAACAAATTATTTAGCATTGAATAATTTAGATTGAATTATTCCTCAAGTAAAAAAAAACCTGTACCACTACAACCCATGAAGGGTCTTGGACTCGATACATAGAGATTCGTACTGTTTCTAGGCCATACAATGAAGTGATTCGGCCGAGATTACGCTCAGCCGCCATGTTTTTCCCCATTTTTAGGTATCCACTTTATAGTGGCTGGGTCTGTCCCAGGAGGGTCTCCGTACCCTAAGGTCGCCCTTCGGTTGAAATAACAGAATATATAACATTCTATCATAACCGGGATTCGAACCCAGGACCCGGAGCACAATAAGCAAGCACTCTATCCACTAGACCACGCCGCTCCCTAGTCTAATTTTAAATAATTATCCATTTTATTTATTTATTATCAGATGGATAATCTGTTCAATAGTACAATTACTTATATTATTATAATTAACTAATAACTAATCAGCGTACAACCCATCCTCACCATTACCAATAACAGTAATAGGGTACCTCAATTGAGACGTTGATTTCCAAAAAGTACTATATCCATTCTAGGAAATTTTACAGGAAGCGCCAAAATCTCTCGTTATCATATTATTAAACCAGCTAATTTGATTCTTTTCGCATCAAATTATAGAATTGTTTTTTTTTACTATATTAATAACATCATATTAAAGTTATGAAATGAAATGTTTTAGTATGATATAGAACGAAACTAAATGTGTAATTAGTACCTTAAGAAATTAATAGCTTTTCTAAATCGCGTTATTAAAAGACCTGAGTGTTCATTAGATACAATCAAATTTAAGATTCAGATAAAACTAAATGAGGAGAATATAAATATGTAAAAATATAAATTTCGTAAAAAATGTCCTTTAGTACCTTTTGGAAATCAACGTCTCAATTCTTGAACGAAGAAGACCCGCAATATGATATCCTCCCGGTAGACCTAAATACTCGACTGAATTCAGACATAAAAGGTTTCTAATCATTATAATTATCGCCTCCTAAATGTACCTGTTTAATATTTATCACCTGAAGTTCAGAAGGTAATTTTTATAACCAATACCTATAATTTCCTAAAATTAAAAAAATACAAAAGACATGACAACATAAACGTACAACGATTTGCCCCGACAAATGGGCCTGAGGTGTATGCTATTAACACTCGATGCTTACCGTCAATGATATCAATCACCCGACATCGTGTGCCTCTCTCGAAATAATTTATTAAACAAACTGAGAGCATGAACCGCCAATAATCTCATAATTGAACTAAAAATATATCATTAGTGAGTAAAATTATAAGGCTTTTATAATCGCTCAATCTGCGCCCGAGTAATTAATATCCCTTTTTGGTAGGACCCCATCACTTAGCGTCATTTTTAATAATTTCCTATACCTACTTTATTCCCATGTTCCTTTTATTTTCTCTACCGTATTAATCATTCTTAAATAACATTACCCTAAAAAGACTTATCTACATGGAGATTTTCTATATCTATGATATAATTATACCATATCATAGTACTATTTGTGGCCCCCAAACTTATTAGAGAACTCATATTCACAAAATGCTATAGGACAATTGAGGCAATTAGCCTCAATAAACTCAAGGAGACACAATAAACGTTTTAGAGCCATTCATTATGGTTTAATTATTATTATTCATTTTTATTCAAAAGAAAGGTCTCCAAACATTTAAGGCCCACTTCTAATATTTTGTTATATCCACGTTTCCAAAAATTTAAATTTTGGATTGAGCCGGTTTTCTTAATTTGTAATTAAATATGGTTATTGTTATTTCATATTGTGAAATTCTTGAAAACATTTTATTATTAATTTATTTATAGTATATTTTTAATTATTTAATTAAATCAGAATAGTGGTAACTTAACTGTCTTGAGTCAGTTTTAAAATTCACGGTGTTATCTATATTTTTATTGATATATATAGTCTCTATGGTTTTTCTATTTTGTTTATTTTTGACTATTTCCAAAATTTGTGGTCTATTGAGACCAAACTTATGTTTTAAATTCATGCTATGTTTTGATAAAGCAGTTGTATTTATATTTTTACTGTTATTACAATTACTTTTGTGCTGTTTAGTTCTAGTACTAACTTTTTTGGACGTTTCACCTATTTAACATTTTTCACAGTCCAGACAATTTATTTAGTATACAACATTCAATTTTTCTTCATTACTTATAGGATCTTTTGTACTGGTGAGGAATTTTTGTAATTTCAAACTAATTAATTAAATTGTAGTTTAATTTGTAATTATAAAAATCTGGTGCGGGCAACACACGACTTTCACTTACCTCGATTTTTAAAATCAATGAAAGAATTTTCAAATACAGTTAGAGATAAAAATACGTGAAACTATTAAGGAATTAATCAAATTGAATTTATATATAAACATGTGTTTTATTAAAAAATCTATTATATTATTATCTAAAATAATCAGTTAGTTTTATCTTCTTCTCATCACTCTCTATTAACTTCTAAAAGCTTGTGTATGAGATGATATTTTTTCTAAAATCTTTAGCTTTCCAACGGTATATCATACATGTATATTACTGCTCTTATGTTCAAAACGAAAAATTTCATTAAAAATATATTTTTTCTGTTTTCTCCTTTAGTTGGGTATCGAATTTATTCAATTTATATATTTACCTGTTTTTCATCAGCGCTAACAAGATAATCTAGTTATTATTATTGAATCTAAAAAATTAAAGGTACTTTAGAGGAAGAAAATTTAAAATATCGGCATTTAAGCCCTGTCAGACCATTTTTATCCAAATAAAACCTACATGATATTAAAGCCCATTTAATTTTACATCGATATAGCGAGTTTAATCAAAATCGTCGGAACCGTTTTTGAGAAAATCGAAAAAAGGTGCAAAATGCATGGTATAAAGTGCCTCTTCTGGTAAGCTCATTTTGATGAAAAAAGTTTTGTCACGTCTCGGGCGTATAGTTGTCTTAAATATGAAATTTCAGTTTCATAGGACTTACCGTTTCCGCCCGGGAGTTACCACAGACACACACACACACAGACACACACACACAGACCTTTTTGCGGGACTTGGTTATTTGGACTCAGGGGACCCTAAAACGTGTATTTCCGTTGAAAACTGGAATTCGAAAATTTTCACGATCGCAATACTTTCCTTACTATATATAGTAAGTGAAAGTAAAAAGGTTTGAAAATATAATTGCATTACTTTTTTTATTTTAATATGAATGATTTTTAAGGAATGTCACAGTAGGAAGCAAAAATATGTATGTGGATCGCTTTTAAGAACGATTTCAATATTGCCAACTTCTTGAGAAAAAAAATACTTTGTTATAAAATTTGTTAACTTTATATGTTAAATTATTTTAATTTCATTGAATAATTATTATCTTGAAATCCCGTAAATTAAATTATTTGTATACATAAGTATCCTTAAAAGTTGAGATTCGACTTTTTGCTCCTACTGTCATGATATTTTGAGTTTTCTCAATGATTCAGCTAATTATATATCATGGTGATTTATTATTTATAATATAGTAAGTAATCTGGGTAGCAAACCAATAACTTTCGTGGAATAAGTTAAAATCGTTTTATTGGTTTAAGTCCAACATCTTTTTGTAAACCTTGTTTTAAAAAAAAAAAAAAAAAAAAAACAATAGTCTAATTACTTAGGTCGGAAACAAATTTAAACAATTATTTCATTGAAGAAAAAAATAATTAACATGTTTGTATAAAATACAATTATGAATATTGAAATGCATTCATGAAATAGATTAATTCATTTGATAAAGCTGATACTGCTTTTACAACGTACCCATAAAAAGCTATGAATTATAATCAAATAAATCTATCCATTTAAATGAATGCATTTTCTTTTGGGTTGATGGTTTCACACGTGTATTCACTCTCTGTATAATCTTATGCTGTGTCATTATTATTAATAAATAACAAATCTAAAGGCCTTTTTATACTGGATTGTGTCGGTTTTGATCAAAACGAGGTTGCTAGTAGATGTTAATGCATTAAAAACTTGTGTAAATGAAAAAAAAAAAAAAAAAATCCGCTCTCTTCATTTATATAAAAAGCACATTATTTCCCAAAAAATAATAAGCATGTATTTAATTTCATTTCAAAACATACTAAAAATAATTTCTTCTGCAGTGAAGCAATAGTAATTAAAGTAACAATATTGTTACTAAAGTATAGATAGCCTATATATCTACAATATTTCCGAATATAATAAAAACCCAATATTTTATGTAGATGTTGTATAAAACCTTTATTATTTTTCTTACCTATATATGAAACATATACAATAGTAAGTGAAAGTATTAAGAACGTGAAATTTTTTTAATTCACGTTTTCAACGGAAATACACGTTTAATGGCCCTCATTAGTCCGAAAAACGAATTTTCGCGAAAATTGCTTGTGTATCTGTGTCTATGTGTGTGTGTGTGTGTGTGTGTGTGTATGTGTATGTGTGTGTGTGTGTGTGTGTGTGTGTGTGTGTGTTGTGATGTTAAGTATAGCACGAAAAATAAGAGTTGTACGAAAATGAAATCCCATATTTAAGACAACTATAGGCCAAGGATGTTTTTTTTTTTAGCTTTTTCACCAAAATCGGCTGACCGGGAGTTTTACTTTATGCCGTGCATTTTGCATCTTTTTACGAATTTTCCAAAAACGGCTGTAACTATATTGATTAAACTTTCTATATCTATATAAAATTTAAAATGCTTTTATATTATGTATGTTTCATTTCAATTTAAATATTGGCACCCAGGACTGCTTTACAAACTCAGAAAATTCCTTCCTCCGACATACTTCCTCATCATCCAGTCCTATCTCACTGACAGATAACATAATAAATAAATAAATAATAAATAACATAATAAATAAATAACAAGTGTTCCTATTCATCCCACTTTGCTCAGTCCGCTGGCGTCCCACAAGGCAGTATTCTCGGAGCCATTTTCTTCACAGTCTATTCAGCTGACATCCCAACCAATCCTAATACTTTCCTTTCTACCTACGCTGATGACACTTGTGTGTTATCAGTCAATAACGATCCTACTGTTGTCTCTCAAACCCTACAGTCTCACACCAGAGACCTTCAGGTATGGTGTCAGAATTGGAGAATTAAAATAAATTCAGAAAATTCCCACCAAATAACCTTTACCCTTCGTCGAAAACCAATGACCTCCTGTCCTACAGTATCCTTTAATAATATTCCACTTGTCCCGGTCGAACAGATTCGCTATCTAGGTATCCTGCTTGACAAACGTCTCACTTGGAACCGGCACACTAGACTGAAACGACAAGAAACTGCTCGCCGCTTTCGATTACTTCAACACTTACTTGACAAACGCTCTAACCTTCCACTTAACAACAAAAGACTCCTCTACATGACTATTATTAGGCGTATATGGACTTACGGAGTTTAGCTTTGGGGCTCTACTAAACCTTCAAATTCTTCCCGGAACCAATCCTTACGTTCCAAAATCCTTCGTAAAATCCTCAACGCTCCTTACTTTGTCATAAATAAACTCATCCATAAAGACCTAAATATTCCATTTGTTGCTGATCTAGATCGAACCAGATATCACTCCTTCCATAACAAACTCCTCTCCCACTCTAACCCAGTAGTTTCAATCTCTTCCTCTTCCATTCCTGACAATCCTCTGAGGCGTCTGAAAAGAAAATGCCTCGAGACCTTCTAGTTTAGAAAAGTTACAGGAGTGCTGCCATTAGGTAGTTTTTCTTCAAGTCTGTTTCAAGTCATTTATCTTTTGTCAAATTTACTTGTTGTACTTTAAAGTACAGTTGTAAAATTCAATATATAATGTTAAAAAAAATAAAAAATTAAACAATCTGACTGTGCTTAAATTGTGAGTTGTTGTATTTCCTTCCATTTCAATTCAGTAGAATTGATTAAAAATGGCTATTGAACGAATTTAATAACCACCTAAAGGAGAAAAGAAAAAAACATTTTTTTTTTTTTATGGGTACATTCTTTTTTCTTCAGAATATAAAAGTAGTAATATAGATGTATGATGCACCGTTGGAGTGCTGAAGATTTTGGAAATTTTTTATCTTATATACAAATTTGTGGAGGGTAATGTAAAGTGACGAATAGGTCATCAACTGTGATTATTGTATATAACAATTTTATATTGTTGTATTATTTAAACTAGAACATATGTCTCCGACGAAACTGAGTATTATTCTTTAAACATTTTTAGCTTCACTTACCTATATTTCAACTCTAACTATACTTAATATTTCCTAAATCGATTTTAACAACCGAGGTAAGTGAAAGCCGTGTGTTGCCCGTATGAGATTATTTATTTTCATTATCTATTATTATTTGCTACCATGTTTTATTACTATTATCTTATTATTCTACTTAACTTATTATTATTTTCTTTATTTTAATCATATCTGTTGTTATCTTGTTTTTCTTGCCCCTGACGAAGGCCTAAAATTTATGCCCGGAACGTCAGGATACAATAAAATAAGTTCATCTTATCAGTGTGTTTTTCTTGACGACCACACAATCAACCCTCAACTTCTCCATCATAGATATATTTATGTTATATTTATCCTAGGTAGATAGCCGTAGAACAACGAAGCAGCTGTCCAAAAGATAAGATCCGTCCAACATGAATTATGCATCCTCAAGCAGATGCCAGAGGAACAGCTTTTGCTACTGTCCCTATCCAGTGATTCGATATTTAAATAAGAGCAGAAACTTTCGGACGAGTTGACAGAAACTTGGTCGGATCCTTCCTTCATAAATATTAATATTCACCCCGAGATACTTGTACCATTATACGCCCTGCATAATCAAACTCATCTTCCCAGGCTCCACTCTCCGGAGTGTCTTCAAGATCTCAAGAATTACTGCCTTCTCAATGTATATATATTTATTTAATTACAGCACAATTAGTCCTTAATTTAATTTCCGCAGCTATTTCATCTATGATATTAATTATAAACAGTTCTAATTAGATATTATCTAGTAATTAATAGTTATGGTAATACTGATGGAATAAATTTATTTTTCAACTTCTTCCGTAAAAATAATTCATTCAGCTTCTATGCAAATGTTTTCGAGATTTTTCATCCACAACAATAGATAATAATGGATTCCTTTATAAGATTTATTTGTGGAGCCTGACGTGACCATTTCTCTGGCTATTATACCAAGTTAAAGTGGCTTTATCTTTCTGTTCGACGGCAATATTCCCATGGTTCTTATTCCAAATCTTAAAAATCTGGTGCAGGCAACACACGACTTTCACTTACCTCCATTTTTAAAATCAATGACAGAATTTTCAAATACAGTTAGAGATAAAAATACGTGAAACTATTAAGGAATTAATTAAATTGAATTTATATAGAAACATGTGTTTTATTAAAAAATCTATTATATTATTATCTAAAATAATCAGTTAGTTTTTTCTTCTTTTCCTTACTCTCTATTAACTTTTAAAAGCTTGAGTATAAGATAATATTTTTTCTAAAATCTTTAGCTTTCCAACGGTATATCATACATGCTCTTATGTTCAAAAACAAAAAATGCATTAAAAAAAATATTTTTTCTGTTTTCTCCTTTAGTTGGCTATCGAATTCATTCAATTTATATATTTACCTGTTTTTCATCAGTGGTAACAAGTTATTTTCCAAGTTATTTAACATATAGTTATTTTTATAGAATCAACAAAATTAAAGGTACTTTAGAGGAAGAAAATTTAAAATATCGGCATTTAAGCCCTGTCAGACTATTTTAATCAGAATGAAACCTACATGATATTATAGCCTATTACATTTTACATCGATATAGTGAGTTTAATCAAAATCGTCGGAACTGTTTTTGAGAAAATCGAAAAAAGGTGCAAAATGCTAGGTATAAAGTGGCTCTTCTGGTAAGCTCATTTTGATGAAAAAGTTTTGTAACGTCTCGGGCGTATATCTGTCTTAAATATGAAATTTCAGTTTCATAGGACTTACCGTTTCCGCCCGGGAGTTACCACACACACACACACAGACCTTTTTGCGGGACTTGGTTTTTTGGACTCAGGGAAACCTAAAATGTGTATTTCCGTTGAAAACTGGAATTCGAAAATTTTCACCATCGCAATACTTTCCCTTACTATATATAACAAGTGAAAGTAAAAAGAATCCAAAATCCTTCGTAAAACTCTCAACGTTCCTTACTTTGTCACGAATAAACTCATCCATAAAGACCTTAATGTTCCCTTGGTTACTGTTTTGGACTGAACCAGATTTTAATCCTTCCATAAAAAAACTCCATCCGTATCCTCTTCGATCCCACATAATCTTCCTATCCGTCTGAGAAAGAGATGGCGGCGAGACCATTTGATTTAGCATTCTTATTGGAGTACTGCCAATGGGTATGTCTCTACATGTATTATTTCATGCCATTGTATTATATTTCTTTCACATTTACCAGATGTATTTCTTAATACAGTTGAAAATATCAATAAATATGTTTGTGTATATATTAAATGGTTGAGTTGATGATGACGTGTTTAAAGTTCATCCATCAGGATATACAAGTAAAATTTAACAATAACTAAAGTATTAGTGGATGCGTACATCAAAATATTACCTTTCTGAATTTTGGTATTCATCTTTTGAAATCCCTGCCTCTTGTTATGCAAAGGCATCGTTCTCGAATATCCTTTTTGGATTTTCGGACAGGAGCTGGGTTGACCAACCGGTGAAGAAATGGGGTCAATGGTGGACCATCTTGCGTGGAATGCGCCTGACGTTTTCCTCACCACTAGTACCTAGTACCTGCCCTCTCGCACGGGAATGCTTGTACATCTCTTAAATACTTATACCTCAGGTTCAGCTTTTCCACCTTAGGCTTCTTTTGGATCCTAAAAAAGAACAGAAAAAAAATATTAGATGAAAAAAAAACCGCTGCAAATTATTACACAATGGTTTATTATTTCCAAATAAATATATTAAGGTATAGCTGTTGTAGCTGTTAACAGACAATTAATTAATATGAAAATCAATAAATAGTTCAATGGAAAATGGCATATCACCACTGCTAAGTTCAAAATGGTAATTCTTAACCAATTTCAATTATTCTTTTTTCCTTATGTATTAATATTGTTTTTTGGATATTGTTTATTTACTATTAGAAAAACGGTCATTCGTAAATCATAATATAATATACTATCGTATAGGCAAGATTTTAAATTATTTAAGATTTATCTTTTTTTTTGTTTGTTATTTTTGTTGATCGCGCTTTACTGATTCTGAAACCCTATTCATATACCTATTTCTCTATCTTCAAAAATAACTTAGGGGCGTATTTATGGGTAAAATTTCAATTTTTTTCTTTTCTTTTTTATAATTATTCGCGTTTTTTTGGTTAAAAACACTAATAATGTTTTTCTATATCTAACAAAATAACTGAGTTATTGAATTAAATCACTTTTGATCGGCCTCCATTTTTAAAATAACCAGCTGATACCAATGTCTAGGGGCTAGAATCATCCTTGCATACCCTAGTATTTTTGTGGCTAATTTAGAAAAAAAAATGGTCCAGCAGTTTTGGAGTGCTGAAATGCCGCGGACGGCGTACGGCAGACAAATGTATTTTATTTATACGTTATTCGGCTTCTAATGAACTTTAAATGTAAGCTCTCAAATTTTATGGGGTGATTTTTTTTTTAATGTTCGTTTGCAAAAGTTCTTTATTAAAAATAATAAACTATTGGGTTGTTTCACATGACATGTCCGTTTTTATAGTTTCAGATATACATAAAGGGTTTTGGAGGTCTCTGTTGTTTTCTTCGAATGTTTACATATTTGAAGTAAACAGTTATTTATCCTCTACCTTTGTATTATAAACATTAGCTTCCCAATCAATTACCCACTTTTTAGTATACCTCCAAATATGAACATGGAAACGCGATTTTCGAGTAATATTTTTTGTACGAGTTTAAACTCGGCCATTCAGCAGCTGAGGCCGCTAGAAATATTTGCAAGGCGTTTGGGGAAAGGAGTGTTAATGAACGGACCATTCGCCGTTGGTTTGCCAAGTTTTCAGCTGGGGATACCGATTTGGAAAACTTGCCCCGAGGAAGACCTCCGTCCTTAATAGACAACGATGTCCTCAAACATACAGTAGAAGGAAAACTCCCCATGTTTCAAAACATACCGTGCAAAAATTGAAAGAACTGGGCTAAGAGGTTCTTCCGCACCCACCATATTCTCCCGACTTGTCTCAAACAGATTACCACCTGTTCAGGAATTTAGACAACTTCGTCAAAGGAAAACTTTTTGAACATGATGATCAAGTGAAAAATGCGTTTTCAGATTTTGTTTCACTTCAAAGCTCAGAGTTTTTCAGTTCGGGGATAAAAAAAGTTGGTGTAACATTGGAAAAATGTGTAGAAAAAGAAGATAAATACTTCTAATAAAATTATCTTGATTTCATATCGTATTTTAAAAAAAAATCCTTTACCTTGAAAACGGACATTTCATGTGACACAACCCAATAAAATGAAAATTTTAATGTAAATGCAAAGGAAATAATTTTAAAACTAATTGTAGAGCGATTAATTTATCAAGCAACTACTACTTAAAATAGGTAAATATAATTTTATATAAATCTACAGCGGTTTCAAATTCCACTGCATTCGCTCGGGCGCACTTTGAATCAGATGACATTTATGTTTAAATAAGCTCTGTCTGACCAATTTAGAGTTTATCGCATTGGGAGTTTTAGTTCATCGTAACGAAAAGTGTAATTGACAATAAAATTAATTAATTTTATCACGTCTATTCATTCTGGTTTGTACAGGTATATAAGATATATAAAAAATCCTTGCATCATTCTTATATTAACACGATTTCGATATTCAACAAATTTAATTCATAACATAACTGCATTCAAGTTTATCTTGGTAAATATTATCCATTCATTTCGTCTATCTTTAATTCCGAGGGCGCTATTTTTTAAAATTAATTCAGGAATAAGTTACTGTTAAAATTGGTTAGTCCTTTTGTTAATAGGTATGCATATTAATATAATGGGGATTCCCTGCGTTGGTATTTTAATGCAACTTCCTGCTCTTCCGCCCTTCCAAAAACTAAGCTCATTCCTAACTCAGATTGCATTGTGACTTTTATTATCAAATTATCTTGTCACTCTATAAGTTAAAAGGTTAAAAAAATGATAATTTTTTTTTTATGAATCTTATTTGTATAAAGACACTCCATGGTCCTTTTTAAATGTTATTTTTATGAATAGTATATCTAACTGTATAAAAGAAAGTTACGATTCACTTACTTTTCTGGCTATCGCACCATCTCAAAAATGAAAACGGTTGTAGAGGTGAACTTAGGCATATGCAAAAATCCTGCGTCGGGAAAATCCTTTATCAAAGTGGTTAAAATAAAATATATTTCTGAAACCTTCTAAAAACTTGGTTTTCTAATAACTCGAAAACTATAAATCTCCTGAAATATTCTAAATACTCATTAGAAGGATGATGAAATTTCTAACAAAATTAAGGCAAAAATCATCTTAATGTGACCAGTAATAAATATATAATAAAATATTAAAGAATAACAGCCTTCGTTTTTATGATTTTGGTGGAGATCATGGAAACACGTTCGATTGCTGTTGGTTTTCAAAATGATTTTGAGCGGCTAAGAAACATTAGCCTTTTAGAACAGGAAGACATCATTTCTAAAAGCTAAAATCCGTTGTTTTTCTTCAATTGAAAAATTTCATTCACGAATGGAATAAAAAAGGTGATGTGTACCGAGAAAGGTTTAAATATGGGTGACAAGATTCCGGTTTTGGGGTATGCCGATGATCTGGTACAGCTAGGTGAAGACACGGAAACCATACAACTAAATACAAGTGTGTTAATAAAAACCGGTAAAGAAATAGGACTCGAATTAAATACCGAGAAGACGAAATATATGATTAGTAGCAGAAACGGTGGCGATCTTGGTGATATTGATGTATCAGGGCATACTTTTAAATACGTAGAGAAATTCAGGTATTTAGGTTCAATGATAACAAGAAAAAATGAAATCCAGGAAGAAATAAAGTCCCGGTTAAAGGTGGGAAATGCCTAATATTATTCTGTTGCTAAGTTACTTAGTTCGCGGCTTCTATCTAAAAACTTAAAGGTTAGAATTTATAAAACTATTATTCTTCCGACAGTTCTCTACGGATGTGAAACGTGGCCGCTTACTTCGAAGGATGAGCAACGGCTTAAGGTTTTCAAAAATACGGTACTGCCTAAAAGATTTGGTCCGAAGAGAGATGAGACCACTGGGGAGTTTAGAAGGATGCACAACGCGGAATTGCGGAACTTGTATCCTGTGAATATAATTGAGTTGATAGCATCGCGGAGACTCAAATGGGCGAGTAATGATGTATGTTGGGCTCGATGAGGAGCGGATTCCGAGAAATTTGGTATTCGCTAATCCGACGGGTAGGCGTCCAAAAGTTAGGCCGAAGAGTCGATGGGAGGATTGTGTTAAGGCTGATCTCGGGAGCTTGGGTTTGAACGGTGAACATTGGACGAGTCTGTGTAGGCGGAATTTGGTGGTATCGGCATCGAAACTTCGGGTTCGCTAAGCCTATTATTATTATATATTTACATATATATATTTTTTTTCCCCAATCGCAATAATTAATATATAATTCTCAATCGTTAAAAAATATAATTCATTATTTTACTCTTTAGCATGTAAGAGATAATAATGGAAATAAATAATAAATATTTATACGTATATGCATAAGTGAAATGCAAAAAGGCGACATAAATAATCAATAAGGTTTCGAATATCCATTAAGAAAACATGATTTATCGTTTTATAATGGCATCAACAAGTATTGAGGCTAGCTGGTCTGCTATTAGTGGCTACGCTATAATTGCACCTCAATTACTACGCACAAGACACACACAATGGGCACAATCAGAGGTTGTTCTTCCCATTTTCCGGAGCCGTTATCTAGACTATGTATAATATAATATACATATGTACAAACCGCAATAATAATTCCTTTAAATTATTGTTTTAAATTGTTTTTATAAAATAATATTGGTTTATTTGCATCATAGTATAACCTATGGTTGTGAAAACGAATCCTTATTTCCCTTTTTTTTTTTATGGCCAGGAAAAGGCTCTTATAAAAATTAAAAAAAATATTAAATTAGATTTGTCGCTAAATGAATTAACAAAAGCAGCCAGAAGTTCAGAATAATTCGCTATAAAATATCATACATTATATATATATTCATTGTTCCTTTATCTTTGAAGATCATGGGTCAAATATATTATCTAACAGGTTCCGTTTTGGCGAATCCTTATTATTCATACTTAATACATGATATCGTCAGTTAGTATCTTATATTTCTTTGCATGCACAATCCCTATGTATATAAAATTATGACGCGATCCTTGCTTCTCGCGAACTCCTAAACCATAAGATGGATTTTTATGCAGTTTTCAATATCATTTAGGAAATTACTTCCTGAAGATTTTTGAGTAAAATACATTGCAATACATCAAGTTTTTCTTTAGATGGAAAAATTGAATTTTCAATAATCAAGGCATCAAAAAATCTCTCCTGAATATTAGGTGTATAATATAAAGAGTAGGAAAACGATTTCAGAAAATTTAATATACCATAAACTTATGAATAAACAAAAAAAAAAAAAAAAAAAAAAAAAATACAAAATAAATTAACTTATTAAATTTTTTAAAAATCAATGTTTTTATATGTGTTTGGTCTAACCATCATTATGAAGAATGATTAGGACTGTACCAAGTGGCAGCTAGAACTAGTGGACTGTATAAATAAGTGAAAGAAAACTGCTGGGATAAAATTTCGGTGTATTTGGACAATTGGGAATGGTTATAGATTATAATTTAGGTGGTCTACATAGTTACTTCTTGGTACAGTGTTTTTTATTTAGTTAACGTCACTTTATGCTACTGTGACTAATCGGACGATAATACAGTGGGAGTCCTAAAGTTTGCATATCCAGGTATTATTAGGATAGGGATCTTTAACGAGTACATGACATCGCACAGGCTCGTGACCAACTTTTAACGTCCTCTTCGAAGGACGGCATAACTAAATCGATGGACCACCTGCGGCTTTGAACCCGTGACCTTTGGCATAGGAGGCTGTTATGCTAGCCACCCAGCTACAAGTGATCCCTTGGTACAGTGTTTCTCACAGTTGATCTCTTCATTTTCCCCGCCTTGTCCAGCCTAGAGCCCCCTTTTCTTCCTCTACTCCACCCTTATTACAACGTACTCAGGAAAGAAGAAGGGAATGGTGTGTGGCGTGCTCGCTTATGCTGTACTTAAGCTTCTCTCCTTACCATATGTTTTTTATAACAAAAGATGGCCACTTGTGACAAATTGATTAAATTGAGCGTACAGGATACGCGAACAATATGATTATGTTAATCTTAATAATGCAATAAATTTTAAATATAGTGGGAAAAATTGAATTAAAGGTAGCATTTTATTTTACTATTGAATTCTGACCTTCATCTCAATATATCAACATTCAATTAAAAAAATAAATACATATATATAAATATAAAACAACTGTAGTTATTAAATTTTATAATTTTAATTAATTAATTTATTATCGTTTGAGATGATATCCTAATTACTTATATTTTCTTCCTGTTTTTATAAAAAATGTATATTTATCACTTGAATATTAAATACTTATAAATGAGAAATACAAGACTTTTTAAACAAAAGTAAACGTTATTTCATTTTCCATGTTCTCTTCCAAAGAAATGATTTTGTAATAAACATATGAATTTAGTTTTCAATAATATTTGGAACTTGTTTGCAATGGAATTAACCACTTGTCTTCCATCATTTTGACTGTGAGTCAATGTAATTATATGTTTGAATTAAATATTAAATACATAATAATTCATGTAATAATAAGACATAACCTGTTATTACAAGGAGAGAAGTCGTGGATATTATAGTAATTAAGTAATACAGTAGCCGCGGCTGATAAGGCACAGTAATGACTGGCCATAAGACAAATCCCTCAGGGCAAATGGAGTTCATCATTCACACTCTAAGCTTGCAGAAGCACAATTTGAGCATCTTTATTTATCTTCATTAAACTAACACCGATTAATGATCTTTTCCGGGATTTGATGTCTAATTGTCATTTTCTTATATATATTTTTATTATTGATACTTACGACTCTACATAAAATTAAAATTAAAAGTGCGATGCAGTAATTATTGGCTCGAAAAAGCTTGTGAAGAAGCTATTCAGCGGTTTAATGTTTATTTAATTCAGCGTTTCAATGTTTATTATATTAGCAGGTCTCGAAACCACCGCCTTTTCAGGCGCCTCGGAGGATTAATTGATATAGAAATAGGTCAAATAATGGTTATATAAATGAGTTTTTTGAAGTAAATAGGGAGTTTTAAGCGTTTGTCGAGTAAGTGTTGTAGTAGTTCGTATGTGCGAATAGCTTCTTGTCGTTGAAGTCTTATATGAGGATCCAAGTATGACGTTCCAGATGAAGTCCTAGGTATTGGGTCTGAACAACAGGAGTGATTTTAATAATAATTATTTTTTTGGGTGATGTAACATTTAAGTCTACTCCGCAGAACAGTACAATCAATGGTTGTTAACTCTCTTCAAAAATCACATTTCCATCGGCCTCTGGCATAGAAGGGTGTTATGATAGCCACTGCACCACAGATCACCCCAAATTTTTGTTTTTATATGATATTTAACCTAAAGAAATTTAGGAAGTTTAAATCAAATTTAATTTCATTAACAGTGACATTTTTTTTTTTTTTTTTTTTTTTTTTTTTTTTTTTTTTTTTTTTTTTTTTTTTTTTTTTTTGTGCTGTGATATTATTTTTTTCAAATATTCTAAAAGAACTTTGCGTTTTTTTTTTACCATCTGTAATTGAGCATTTATGTATTTTTTTTGAGAAACTCCTTTGTAAAATATACAAATGAATAATTTTTAGGGAAGTAAATATTGGTAACACTAAATAGTAAATGTAAGAATTCTGTTTGATCTTTTTTATGCTTTTTCTGACAAATAAAAACTGATTAACTACAACTTCACTCCTGCAGGTTCAAGAAATTTTTTCTTGTTTTACAATAATTCTGATTTTCGTCAAACTAATTCATATTAAATGTATATATGAAGCAGCAATATTTTTATGAAAATTTATATTTGTATACTGTTCGGCGTTTTTTGCTACTGCAACACTTACTTGACAAACGGTCTAATCTTCCTCTTAACTACAAAAGACTCATATACATGAATATTATAAAACCAATCTAGAGTTATGGAGTAGAACTGTAGGGTTCTATTAAACCATCGAATTCCTCATGTATCCAATGCAAAATCCTTAATGCTCCATACTTTGTCACGAATAAAGTCAGTAATAAACACCTTAATGTTCCATAACTTACTAATTTCGCATAGATCAGGTATCATTAGGTGAAAATCACATTCCAACCCACTAGTTTCTATCCTTGCATCCTCTTAAATTCCTGATAATCCTCCGATGCGTCTGAGATGAAGATGGTCTACATTCTGATTTAGAATTCCTATTGGAGTACTGCCAAAGGGTAGTTTCTCTACATGTATTTCATGTCATTGTATTACATACCTATCACATTCACTTGATGCATTTCTAAATACAGTTAAATGTTTACAAAAAAAAATTAATAATTTTTCTCCTTTCCAACTTAAAGTGATTTAGTGGTTCACTATTTCTGCAATGACATACATAATACAACATTCCATTCCTGGCAGATTGACGAAGGAGAAGGGCTCTGATGTTTTTACTTCCTCCTTGAGATTTGCCAACAACTTTCATTTCGAATCCTTGATAATTTTTTTCCTTATTTTTTTCATTGCGCACTCGCAATAATGCTAACCTTGCGCCCCGCAACCAAGGACAGAGCAATCAATGCAACTATTCCCTTCTTTATTTATTTTATATTTTCTATATCGTCCAAATGTTAACTGGAAAATATTTAAACTTTTTTGAAATTTTATTAACTGAGAAACGTCATTATTATGAAGATAAATTGGTATTTACAACTATATTAACAAAAATACATCAAGTTATATAATACAATGACATGATATACATGTAAAGAAGCCCATTGGAAGCACTCTAAACATATTCTAAACTAGAAGGTCCCGGGGCCATTTCTTTTTCAGGCGCTTCGGAGGATTATCCGGAATTGAAGAGTGCAAATGGAGTTTGTCATGAAAGGATTGATACCTGGTCCGGGCCAAATCAGTAACAAAGGGAACATAAAGGTCTTTATGGATAAGTTTATTCGTGACAAAGTAAGGAGCGTTGTTTTACGAATGATTTTGGATTGTAAGGATTGTATGCAGGAAGAATTTAATGGTTTAGTAGAGCCCCATAGCTCTACGCCGTTAGTCCAGATTGGTCTTATAATAGTCATGTAGATGAGCCTTTTGTAGTTCAGAGGAAGGTTTGACCGTTTGTCTAGTAAGTGTTGAAGCAGCCTAAAGCGGCGATAAAATATACTTAAAATGTGAAAAATAATAACGGAGACACAATAACACAATGAAATATAAACGGTTCATAAAAAGAAATTCAGATAAAAAATGTTAAATAATACTGTTATGATAATAAATAACATTGTTAAATAAGAAAAGCCATTTTTTAACTTATTCATGGCCTAATTTTAATGCCATCTTCACAATGATGGAGCTTTTAAAAATCTGGTGAGCGCAACACACGACTTTTTGTTGCCTGAGTTGTTAAAATCAATTTTAAGAACTTTAAAAAAGTTAGAAATGAAAAAAGGTAAAAAAATTACACTGAGTTTCGATAGAAACATGTGTTTCATAAAATAATCTATTATGTTATTATCCACAACAATCAGCTTTTCATTGCTCTCCATTACCTTTTACAACTTTTTGTATCAGATAATATTTTTTTCTATTTAATATTGTTGTTTTTATATTCATTAAAACAAAAATTGCATTTAAAAACATGTTTGTTCTTTTCTGCTTTAGTTTGAAATCAAGTTATATATTTACCAGTTTTTCATCAATGCTAAGAAGATGATATGGTTTATTTTTTTTTTTTTAATCTACGAAATAAAATATCAAACGAAATATCAAATAGTATGAGAATATCAAAAACTGATAAATGCTTTAGATCTTATAGTTTAGTGCTTTAGCTTTTTTTGAAAAAGTTCCTTTAACATCTCAAGCTTAAATATGAAATTTCTATTTTATGTAACTTATCGTTTTGTAGATAGACCTGCCTAACATATACAGACCTTTTTTGCGGGACTTGGTCATTTGGACTCGAAGATACTTTTCATGGTATGGGTAAGTGAAAGTAAAAATCTAAATAGTACTCAATTACTATTAAGACCGTGCAAGGTGATTATACCTTGATCATGCTCAGACGCCATGTTTTCTTCCCAATTCGGGCACCCACATTATATAGGCTGGGTGTGACCCAGGAGGGTCTTGTATGTCTCTCTCTCTCTCTCTCTCTATATATATATATATATATATATATATATATATATATAGCATTTCCAAGTCAAATTCAACCTTTTCCAAGTCAAATTCAACCTTTTCCAAGTCAAATTCAACCTTTTCCAAGTCAAATTCAACCTTTTCCAAGTCAAATTCAACCTTTTCCAAGTCAAATTCAACCTTTTCCATTTCAAATTCAACCTTTTTCGATTTCAATAAAATAATAAAAATCAAATTAACATGATTTTATGTTTTAATGGTTATTTTAATTACACCTTGTGTTTTTAACCCTTGTGGCTTGTTGAATGTTCCCAGAGGCCTTTCTACATATAATTAGTCACGAATATAATAATAAGTATAACCGATACATTAATTGTAAGACATTTGCGATACAAGGTCTGGTAGTCGGATTAGCGGGATTCGTTTTATTTTAGTTTTATAATCGCGGGCGAAAATATTATCAATAGAGGTTTATTTTAACTTTTTCGCGTTCCCAAAGATTCGTAACCGATTATACTATTAATTTTAATCGCGCTCGCTCAAATATGGGTTTATTATAACTTTTTCGTATTTATTGGATACAAGCTCAGTGCTGCGTTTCCAAGTTCGTGCCGTTCCTATAATTGTAATGCGTGTCAAGTTAGTTTTTAATCTCGATTTCTTATTTATTCGGTATTCGGTTATCATTTTTGGTTTATTATTTGGTTTTTTATGTAATTTCTGTATTTGTAAGTTTCAGAGGAGTTTTTTAGTAGATTTATTTTAATAATTTTGAGTTTAGATCATTGCTAAAATGTATGTATATTTTACGAGTTTTTTGTTAACCTTGTTCCTAGTACAGTAAAAAAAGGTTAAATAAACTCTTCTTGACAGAAGACTTAAATAAATTATTTGTGGATAAACTCCAAGATATGAGCCTAATACGATAAATACGAAAAGTTATAATAAACCCATATTTGAGCGAGGTACGAATAATTATAGAATGGTCGGAAAGAACCCCCGTAACGCAGCTACTGAGCTTGTATCCAATAATACAAAAATTAATAAACCCATATTTGACGACGTGATTAATTAATAGGTAACGGTAACGAACTTTGGTAACGCAGCTACTGACTTGTATCCAATAAATACGAAAAAGTTAAATAAACCCTATTTGAGTGAGCGCACAAAATAATGATGGTCGGGAAAGAACCCCCGAACGCAAAATTGAGCTTTGTATCCGATAAATACGAAAAAGTTATAATAAACCCATATTTGAGCGAGCGAAAATATTATCAATAGAGGTTTATTTTAACTTTTTCGTATTATATTGATAGTAGGCTCAGCAGATGCGTTCCCAAAGGTTCGTTACCGATTATACTATTAATTTTAATCGCGCTCGCTCAAATATGGGTTTATTATAACTTTTTCGTATTTATTGGATACAAGGCTCAGTAGCTGCGTTCCCAAAGGTTCGTTACCGACTACACTATTAATTTCAATAGCGCTCGCTCAAATATCGGTTTATTATAACTTGTTCGTATTTATTGGATACAAGGCTCAGTAGCTGCGTTCCCAAAGGTTCGTTACCGACTACACTATTAATTTTAATCGCGCTCGCTCAAATATGGGTTTATTATAACTTTTTCGTATTTATCGGATACAAAGCTCAATTTCTGCGTTACGGGGGGTTCTTTCCCGACCAGTCTATTAATTATTCGTGCGCTCACTCAAATATGGGTTTATTATAACTTTTTCGTATTTATTGGATACAAGGCTCAGTAGCTGCGTTCCCAAAGGTTCGTTACCGATTACACTATTAATTTTAATCACGCTCGCTCAAATATGGGTTTATTACAACTTTTTCGTATTTATTGGATACAAGGCTCAGTAGCTGCGTTACGGGGGGTTCTTTCCCGACCATTCTATTAATTATTCGTACGCTCGCTCAAATATGGGTTTATTATAACTTTTTCGTATTTATTCGCTATTAGGCTCAGTTGATGCGTTGCGGAGGTTGCTATCCCAATTATTCAATTTATTTTAAGTGCTCTCGCTCAAGAAGAGGTTTATTTTAACTTGTTCGTATTTACTGCATACTAGGCTGCGTAACCAACGACTCGTTACAGATTATACTATTAATTTTAATTGCGCTAACTCAAGTAGAGGTTTATCAAATAAGAATGTACTTATAAAATCGTTCTGTTTAGCTGATTATTATCAAACTCCAAAATATTAACCAAAAAGATAACATACTATCCTGAAAAAAAAAACCCAATACATGAAAAGTTACAAAAAACACGAAATAAACATACATTAGACCAACTGACTAAAAAAACATTAACACATTCACTAACAAAACTCCCGAAACACAAATACAGAAATTAGCATAGAAAAGAAACACGAATTTATAATAAACCCATAATTGAGCGAGCGCGATTACAATTAATAGTGTAATCGGTAACGAACCTTTGGAAACGCAGCTACTGAGCCTAGTATCCAATAAATACGAAAAAGTTATAATAAACCCATATTTGAGCGAGCGCACGAATAATTAATAGACTGGTCGGGAAAGAACCCCCCGTAACGCTGCAACTGAGCCTTGTATCCAATAAATACGAAAAAGTTATAATAAACCCATATTTGAGCGAGCGCGATTAAAATTAATAGTGTAATCGGTAACGAACCTTTGGGAACGCAGCTACTGAGCCTTGTATCCAATAAATACGAAAAAGTTATAATAAACCCATATTTGAGCGAGCGCGATTAAAATTAATAGTATAATCGGTTACGAACCTTTGGGAACGCATCTGCTGAGCCTACTATCCAATAAATACGAAAAAGTTAAAATAAACCTCTATTGATAATATTTTCGCCCGCGATTATAAAACTAAAATAAAACGAATCCCGCTAATCCGACTACCAGACCTTGTATCGCAAATGTCTTACAATTAATGTATCGGTTATACTTATTATTATATTCGTGACTAATTATATGTAGAAAGGCCTCTGGGAACATTTAACAAGCCACAAGGGTTAAAAACACAAGGTGTAATTAAAATAACCATTAAAACATAAAATCATGTTAATTTGATTTTTATTATTTTATTGAAATCGAAAAAGGTTGAATTTGAAATGGAAAAGGTTGAATTTGACTTGGAAAAGGTTGAATTTAACTTGGAAAAGGTTGAATTTGACTTGGAAAAGGTTGAATTTGACTTGGAAAAGGTTGAATTTGACTTGGAAAAGGTTGAATTTGACTTGGAAATGCTATATATATATACTAAACCAACAAACACTAAGACTAAACTAAACAAACTACTATTGTTTTCCTCTTTAATTAATTTGTTTTTCTCTTATATTTTATTTTACTTATTTTTTAATTATTTTTTCTTTTTTTAAATTATTATATTTATTACTTTATTCATTCATTAATATTAATGTATTATTATTTTTTATATATTTTTTATTATTGTTTATTTTATTTACTATTAGTTTTTTATTTTAGTTATTTTTTTATATTATTAGTATTTTTTTCCCTTGAGACTTATACAAATATTATATTATCTTCTAGTGAATATATCTTTAAATATTTTAACTAATATTATTTATTTTAAATTAATCTTCTAAAATGAATATATCTGGCACTGATGACCGCGAAGTTTTGTGCCATTAAAATTTTAAAAACCAACCAACCAACCCAGGAGGGTCTCCATACACCAGGATCCACGGCAGAAAGAACAGAATAAATAATTTTACCTCCTCCAGGGGTTCGAACCTAGTAGCCTAGAGCATTATCCACTAGGCCAAGCCGCTAGCGGTATAAATAATAGTAAGGAGAAAGTTAATATTTAGTGTTGATCACTAATTAAGATATTTCAGTATGTTTTGAATGCTCTTAATTGTTATGACTTTTTTACCCTTTTATTTTCCATGTTTTTATCGGCCCTTATAAATCCCATATTTATTGATAAATTGTAGCTTGGCCCATAATAGCCCGGTATTAGGGGATTCTAATTTCTGTGTAAATTTGTGAGGGATGCGGGGCTCGGTATGACACGCCATTATACAATCTAGACTCTAAATAAACTAATAGTCTCTAATCGACTAGTTTCCGGGCTATATCCATAAAAATTTTACGGCCGTCAACCGTTAGGCTTATCCGGCTAACCGGTAATTAGTCGGACCCGGGTAGACTGACCAGTACTGGGGTCTAGTCCGGGACGGGCGGGAAAAAAATTGTAGCCGGTAGCTACAAAGGGACACGGTCGACAATTATACTTTAACACGTCCTGTTAATGGTGGCAGCTCTAGCATCCTCCTCACCTCAACTTCTTCTTCTTCTGGTAGCCAGACTCCTCTTATTGCAGGCCTTCGGCGGTGTGGATAATGGGGAAGTAATAATTTAGTGTAATTTGGAGAAAGTGCTCTTATCAGTATTTTATGGTGTTTGAACATCTGATCAGTAGGATCTGATATTGAATCAAATGCTCGACCCGTAAATAATCCTTAGAAGAACTGGTCATTTGTAATTGAATCGAAGAGTCTTTAATTTTGCCGCCCTAGAGCGCCTCGGACTTCGTCAGCCGTTCATCTTGATAGACATTTTAACGCAGCGGCATAATCTTAGACTTGTGGATATTTCACCCACCAACGTTTTTTGAGCTTCGTCAAATAACATTTGATAATCGCTTACACCCGCAATTAAAATATATTAAGAAACTTTTAAATAAAATTAAAGTTGATAAAAGGTTAAAGAATTATGTTGAGCTTCGATAGAAATATTTATTTTAGATAAAATAATCTAACAATAGAAATTATTATAATCAACAATCATCTACCTTTATCCATTAATTTTCACAACTGTGTGTGTGTTAGTATTGTATATATTATACAAATGCATTATTACTCTTATGTTCCTTAAAAAAAAAATATATATGTCTGCGATTTCATTTCAGTAGCGTATCGAATGTTTTTACATTGTGTATCAACCTAACAATATGTCATATTCATTTTTTCGAATAGAAAAAAATAAATGTAGTTTAGAGGTAGAAAACTTATAATATAGACATTTAAGCCCTGTTCAAACTGTTTTAATCAGAATGAAACGTAGATCATATTAAAGTTAATTAAATTCTACATCGGTATATAATTCAAAATTTGAGAAAATCGTTAAAAGATGCCAAATGCATGATATAATGTAGCACTTCCTGATTTTTGTGAAAAAGTTTCTGTAATATCTCGGGCTTATAATTGTCTTAAATATATAGTAAGACAGACTCTGCTTAGTATCCCTATTTCCATTTTTTATTTTTAACATTATACGATTTTCATTCTTATTTATTTTTAATTCTCTCTATTTCCTATTTATGTATTTTATATTACGATCCTATATAAATTATTTTTTGCAATTGAAATTTTTCAGTTAACATTTACTAATATTTAATTGTCTACTATTAATATTTTTATTTTGACTTACCTATATATGAAATATTTAAGATCGCAATATATAGTAATGTGGTTGTAAGAATTCCAGTTTTAAACGAACTTGGACGTTTCAGGATTCTCAAAAACCGTCTGACCACCACAGCTGAAAAAGGTCTTTAAAGGCTAAAAAAATTAAACGGGCTTGAATTCCTTGTAGGTTTTATCCTCTTTGAAAAACACTAAAAGGCTTGTAACAATAATGATTTTAATTTATTTTTCTAAACTACCTTCAATTGTGTTTATCAGATATAATTAATCATTTCTGCATTTTTTTTTATTATTATATTTTTTATACTGTTCTTAGCTTTCAGTTAATAAATAAACAATTTTATTTATTTTTAACGTTTCGCTAATTTATTGTTCTCATATTCATGTCTTAACAGTGGAAAACAAAAAAACAGAACATCAATATTTTTATACAATAATTAATATATGATATTGTTAGAAATACAGAAAAAAAATACATTGAACAACGAATAGACATACAGCAGTTAAATAGATATTTCAATTAGAATTTACATTAAAGATATTATTAGAAATTTACTTACAATTTTAGATAAAATAGTGTCTTACATAGAAATATGTGTATACTATAAACTTAAAAAGAACACTGAAGTAAAAAGGCTAAGGAATAGTTCAGGTATGGAGGATTTTCCAAATTTATGACTTCAGGAGTCCTGGTTTTTCTCCTTTTGTTTATTTGTCTAACAATAACATCATATATTAATTATTTTATACAATTTTAATGTACTATTTTTTTTTTTTCCACTGTTAAGGCATGAATATGAAAACAATAAATTCTCGAAACATTGCATAAATAAAATTGTTTATTATTGACTGAAACCTAAGAACAGTGGAAAACTTAAATTATCAACAGTCGAGAACTAACCAAACAATATATATATATATATATATATATATATATATATATATATTATATATATATATATATTATATATTTTTTTTTTTTTTTTTTTTTTATTTATTTTTTTTTTTTTGTAATATTTCAAAACCCGGAAAGTTTTAAGAAATATCCTCTTGGTCTCGACCACACCCAAGAGAAGAAAATGTTTTTCAACTAATGGATATATACATACACAAATCACTTCTCCCATGTACATTTTTATTTATGTATATTAAATTTTACAGCAGTTTAATTGTGTAGGTAACTATTAAACATACATATAAAATAGTGCAAAAACATATTTCTATTTACCCAACCTACAATTTCTCCTATTTTTTAAACTATGTCGTGCGTAATATAAAGAATATTTTTAATCAAAGTAAAGACTATTTGAGATTATGTTGATTGAAAGTATCAACAAAGTACTTTGAGGCCTAACTTGAATATTAAATTGAATTCTTAGATTTGCTATTAAAAGTTGTATAGCTAGCCCATATAGAGACAAGATGCAATTTGGCGATGGCATGATATGGTTTATGTTGCAAATATCTTTATTCCTATTAAAACTACGGCAGGAGTCACTGCAGAATGTTTTAAATCGGCCATATCAAGCAAATATTTCTCACAAGTCTTTGGACGCGTACAGTGAAAAATCGAAAAACAAATATTTTTTTTAAGGTTCATACCTACTGAATCTGAAATTTAAAGAAGCTTTTAGACTTTAAATTTGATGCTCTACGAACTTTTATTCTAAGACTTTTTTCGATTTGGATAGTTTTTTCCAAGTTACACTTGTCTCTTAGTGGCCAAATTCTGACGAACGATTGCGGCATTATTACTGAACCAAATTCATTAACTAAGATATCTTTTAGAAAGAAAATTTAACGTTCTTTCAATTTGAAAAGAAAAATATTTTCTGTAAGAAGCACCGTTTACGAGTTATAGGCGAAAAACTGAAAATAAGTGCGAAAAATTCGAGGTTTTTCGGCTCCAAAACGTTAAGCTCACCACCTGTGATAGTGCAAACTCAGATTACTTTTATGTAGGACCATTAAGAGGTATTAAAACGATTTCCAGCTTTGTCCGAATTAATTCCCACAAATATCCTTATTTTACTGGGCTATATGGTGTATATATATTTTTAAATTTTTGTGACCTGTGGAATCGGATTTCGAGTATATTATTGCTTAATTATGTTTATTTAATTTAATAACAACGTTTTTTATCCTCCCCTTTAAAGTTGCCTAAAGCTCACTGACCACCGGGACCGCAGGGAGACACAAGAATAGAAGGTGGCGCCAGGAGCTCCCAAGGCGGCCTCATAATAACAGCCCAATCCTCCACTTTATTATTATCTTTTCTTTATTTATTATTACCTCCCTCCACACTCCTCTTTGTCGGCTACCATTCCATTAGCAGCGAAAAACTAACAGCTCTCTAATTTCTCTCGCGGTCGAAGCCAAAAGGATCTTTTGCGGCTTTTAAATCTGTCAGGTATTGTAAGATGAAAGTCAAATAATTTTGAAAACACAAATTTTCAATTAGTTTATTTGAACTTGGAACAATGATGCTTTAATTACTAAAGATACAGAAGGTTAAATCGATTTTTGGTTGGTTTTAATAATGAACTTTATTTATCAAAAAAAATAAATTAGAATAAAGATTAGAATCTTGATATCAAATAGATTAAATCCGTGGTTAAAATTAATTAATTTTCAAATACAGTTAGCATGAAATATAAAGGTAAGTTAAAGTAAAATGGTTAAAAATTAATTAAATTATGTTTTGATAGGAACGTGTGTTTTATTAAATAATCATTATAGGTGGAATAGTCAGGAATCAGTCATTTTTTGAAATGCTTTTAACCGTACCTAACTACAAAAAGCGACTCCTCTCCGAAGCTATATATATCCATATGGAAAAAGATCGAGAACCCATAAATCATAAAAAAACAAAGAGATAATCTCTCCCTCGTATGCTAACATCTTCCGTCTCCTTAAATTATAACTCTATCACTTTATTGTACAAATTACTTGTGTAATGTATATTTTATTTACTGTATATTTATCTTTTTGTTTATAATACCTCTGGTTCTTGTTTTTATTATTTATTTATTTTATTTCATTTTTTATTATATATCTCATGGATCTTTTACATACCTCAGATTCTAGTGTTTATAATTTTCTGTTAAAAATGTTGAGCCTTATTGTACATACGGATATATTGTTTTGTTTTTTCCATTATATAATTTTGTAAATCTTTTTAAAAACAACGATAAGCGGTAGTATTTACACTTATAGGGGAAAACCTTCAGGGTTTTTACATGAACCCCTCCCCATACTACCTATGTTTATGGTTTTCCTCAGTTTATGCTTGGACATGGCTCAGTAATGCCATGATGATGGCTCACAAACTTGAGCCGAAACGTTGGCAAAGTTAAAAACTATTCAAAAAATGACTGATTCCTGACTATTCCACCTATAATAGTTTCTACAGTCGACTATACATCCTCAATATAATTAAATAATCTATTACAGAACAGAAAAAACAAAATTTATTCTAGGCCTGGGTCCTCTAAGAATAACGGTTATGTACAATTGAAATATATAATATGTCTGGCCAATAGAAAAAATAAACATGATTAATTATTATTTACAATGGTAAAATAAAGAGAAATATCTGATGCATAGCAGAAATAAACAAAGAAATTAAGAACAGGTTTTTTTATTTTTTATTTTATTTTTTATTTTTTTTTTTTTTTTTTTTTTTTTTTTTTTTTTATTTTTTTTTTTAATATCCAATATAATATATTATATTATTTTATTTATTATTATCTACCTAAAGAATTTCAATAACTCTCCATTAAATTTTACAACTTTGAGTATAAGATAATATTTTTTTCTAAAATCTTTAGCTTTCCAACCGTATATTATACTCGCACATCTATATAACTGTTCTCGTGTTCCAAAACCCAAACATTACATTAGAAAATATGTTTGCCTTTTTCTCTTATAGTTGATTATCAAATTCATTTCACTTTTATATTTACATGTTTGTTACCAATAGTAACAGGATAATATAGTCAATTTATTCAAATCTACAAAATTAAAGGTACTTCAGAGAAAGAAAATTTAAAATATAGTCATTTAAGCCGTGTCAGACTATTTCTATCAGAATGAAACCTACATCATATTGAAGCCCATTAAATTTTACATCGATGTAGTGAGTTTAATTAAAATCGTTCGAGCTGTTTTTGAGAAAATCGTAAAAAGGTGCAAAATGCATGGTATAAAGTGGCTCTTGTGATAAGCTGGTTTTGATTAAATAAATTCTGTAACATCTCGGGCGTATAGTTGTCTCAAATATGAAATTTCAGTTTCATAGGACTTTTCGTTTTCGTGCTGGAGTTACCACACACGGATACACACACAGATCTTTTTGCGGGACTTGGTCATCGACTCAGATGACCCTAAAACGTGTATTTCCATTTAAAACTGGAATTCAAAAATTTTCACGATCGCAATACTTCCCCTTACTATATATTTTATATATAGGTAAGTGAAAGTAAAAATATTCTGGGACTGGGAGCCTTAAGAATAACAGTTATGTACAATTGAAATATATAATATGTCTGGCCAATAGATAAAATAAACATGATTAATTATTATTTACAATGCTAAAGTAAGGTGAAATATTATATATAAAAAATTAACAAAGAAATTAAAAAAAATATATACTTGCATATTCCCGCATCCAATCCAAATTCCTTCGCAAAATCCTAAATGCTCCTTACTTCGTCACAAATAAAATCATCTATAACGACCTTGATATTTTTCCTTTTGTTGCAGACCTCTCTCGTACCAGATATACCACTTTTAATTCCAAACTCCCAACCCAAATAAACCCTCTTGTCCGCAATCTATCAACCTTACATATTCCTGACAACCCTATAACCCAACAATTGAGAAGAAGATGGCCTCGTGATCTGCTTACTTAAATAAACATCGAAGTACTACCGCTGGGTAGTTCCTTCATAAGCCTTTCACAACACTTTTACTTAATGTATTTATGTTAATATACAGTTGTAAAATTTAATAAAATATAAATAAAAAAACTTTTGATAAAAATGTAATTTGTTATAAATAGTTGTATAAGGTAAAAAGAGTGATGAAAAGTGGGTAAAACTAATTGATCAATGTTGATTATAATTTCTATTCTCACATTATCTAATCTAAAACATAATTTTCGTCGAAACAACATTATTTAAATTATATATATTCCAAATAAATATTATATTTTAACCTTTAAGATTATTTAGAATTTGATTTAAAGATGGTAGGTAAGTGAAAGTTGTGTGTTGCGCCCACCAGATTTTTTTATGGATTTAATTTGTTGAAATAAATCGTGAATATATGGCACTAAAAATAATGGTAATGGTAATTAAAATTTAATGATGGAAAATGGTATCTAAAATTTAATAATTAAAATTAATGGTACTTAAAATAATGAACTGGACGAACATGTGAGCTATTTTTAATAAAATGATTATTTCCCATAAATTAATTTAATAAATGTTTTAACCCTACAGTTTTCCTCTGGGAATATACAAATCTAGATTCAGCCGAAATATTCGCAGGAAATATTTTTCATGATATTCTTTTTTTTTTTTTTTTTTTTTTTTTTTATGTAGACTGAGGTTTAAAAAGAACGGAAGTCGAAAAACCCGCCTCCGAAAGCTCCAGCAAGATGCGAATTTAGAGGCAGTGTTGTCAGCCAAGTAAACAACCCGCTATTATCCAGAGAATTATCATAAAATCGCGAAATTATGCGCTGAGGAAACCAACGGTAGCCCTATTTCCTTAACTTTTTTCAGTTGAAAGATTCGGGAGGGAAAAAAAAAATGTAATATTCAAATTTAAAAAAAAAATTCTTTATTTTTTTTTAATCTTAAATAAAAACACATGAAGTCTTCTTGTTTTGGTCATATTATGAAATCTAATAGCTCGCATTTCTCCATAGAAAATTAAATGTAATCATTTAATTTTCTTAACCGTCTTACCATTGGCTTTGATTGTGATGATGATTGATGATTATACCATCAATAATTAATAACAAGAGAAGTAGTCGCAAAAAAACAGTTAGGACAATATTTACAATTAAATATTACCAATTTAATTTATAAATAAAGAATTTAAAAAACTGTTCTGGTAGATTCTTCTTGTCTTAAGCCTTCTGACGCTATCTATCTTTGAGTTGACAAACCAACATATGTATATCAATGGTCCACAAAAAAAAAACATGTACATGTATATGTAAATATGTACTGAAGTCTAATGGCTGTATTTACTCATGTTGTTTGTTTATTCATTAAACGTCAGTTTATACTGCTGTGGCGAATCGGACGATTCTAACTTGGGGGACCCCAATTTTGCCTAACCAGGCTTAATTAGGATAGGGATCTTTAACTGACATCGCATAGGCTCGGGATCACCGAAGGACGGCATAACTAAAGCATTATTACTCCTATTGAAAAATTCTAGGAACATTTGTCAAGTCTGATACTCGCGACCTTGGGTATAGAAGGCTGGTATGTTAGCCACTACACCACAGGTGATTTACTTATTTTGTTCCATAGGCTATACGAAAACTCCCTAGCACCTCCCATCATTTACCTATTCCTTTCTTACCTCCCCTTTTCAATGAATTTATTAATTTAAAGAATTTTCCAACATTTTAGGATTTATTCGTAATTTATAAGATAGGGATAGTAAGCATGCGAATTTGGGTAGAAAAATCAAAAAATTTAAATTCTTTTTAGTGTACTAATTACCCCCAAAAGAGTTCTAGATTTTTGTACTTTAAGCCACAACAAATGTAGACCAAACCCGCTTTTGCGGCCTTGTAACTTTTCTCATTTGCTTTAGCTAAATCCCTCTTAAAGGCAACTTTTATAACTATTGGGGTAGAAGAAGAGACTGAATAAAACTTCAAAACATTTTTATCCGTGAAAAAAGTCTTCCTTTCTTCTGGAAGAAAGCTGGACTTGTTTTTGAAAAAAATGTTTGGAATCAAGTTTTTTGGAAATCATAGTTTTTATCAACAGATCTGTTAGCCATTCCCCTTTTGAGAAGAGTTGTGAGAGAAAGTTTGGGCTAGAATAAATAAAAAAACTTAAGAAGGCCCTAAGTTGCAAAAAGTAGCAAACTAATCTCCAACGACATTGATTGCATTTTTTCATGGCTTAATTTTGTTATAGAATATTTTTTTTAAAACAGATGGTGGGCAGTGGAACATCTGTTTTCTTAAAATGATCTAAAAGAATAAATAATTATTAAATGTTAATTTATGGATTTATAACCACTTTCCTTTTATTTTAATAACTTCCGTGCTATTTATACGTACAAACGCGAGATGATTGAAGTTACTGTTTGGTATTTTATACTTTTTTTTTTTTTTTTTCAAATCTTAGGAATAAGGAAGTAGATAACCCGTACGAAATTTTACAGTAGTAATACTGATTCACCACAACCACCTTCCTGATTACAAGTTTACGAGCTTATAAGAACTTTCAATTAACTTGTACGACTTATTTTATTGCATATTAAATTATCTAGGGGAGCCCGTGGCTGAGTGGCTCGCGTTCTAGTCTCTCATGCTACAGGTTCTGAGTTCGAATCCCAGTCCCGGCGGGGCTTTTATAAGAATGTAAAAAAATGGGGATTCACTCACGGCCTCTCCCCCGGGTATGTGAGACCCGTCAGCCAAATGGTGGCGACTCATAAAATTAGTCGTAGGGAGTGATGACCCTACACTAAAAATTGCATCGTGAAACGAGGCCCAGGGCCTACACGGCCTGTCGCGCCACTGAAAATAAAAAAAAAAAATATCTAAAATCTTGCACTTTCAAAAGGTATATTATATGTCTATATTACAACTTCTGATTCAGAAATAATTTTTTGATGACTTGATTGAGGAGAATTAAGTTTTCCCTTCAAAAGAAGAACTCAATTGCAATGTATTTTACTTATAAATCTTCAGGAAAGAATTCACTAAATGATAACGGAAACCTTATCGAATTCGGTCTTGTGATTTAGAAGAAGTTCGCGGAAACCTAGAATAGCGGTATCATTTTGTATATAGGGATGGACTGAACCTTTAACAAATTTCTCCATATTATTAGTAGAAATGATCTAGAACTCTTTAGAGGACAATCAGAATATTTTTTTTTTTTTTTTTGGAGGTGGAGGGTAACTTCAAATGGATAATAAATGATATTTCATCCTAACAATGTGGGATCCTAAAATTGAATACCCGGTGCATGACATGGGCCGACCAGCTGTCCTTGAGAACAAAGACGATAAATTTCGGCGAACTGTTATCTTGGCCATCAGGCACTGCTTCTTGAAGAAAGATGTTTTCTCTCACTGAAGCCGAGAGCTGGCTACTACCAGACCCCTCCCCTGTAATTAGGGGCTGCATAAATTATTTGAGGAGTACCCGAGCCCCGGCCCATGGGGGCGTAGTCCGGCCTCCTACGCCAGCCCTGAAATATGTTCGCGCCGCGGAGGATTCTTCATGTTCTTTGGCATTTTCTTATAGCTGCTGTAAATCAGTCAGTTTCGGTCGTCCATCTAATAGTGCGTTCATGAAGATGGTGTTCACGACCTCACAGCCGATATAAAACTCTCCATAAGTCTATAATTAGTATTAAATTAATTATTCTTTACATTATCATCATACATAATACCTCATCATACCTTAGTTAACATAATTTAAATCTTTGATTCCATCAAATGGTATTTTTTTATATGGATATGACTTCTGGCCTGGGTGTCAGTAACTTTCAATGTGTAACGTTTTTTTTCACTCACCGTTTGACACGCGTTAGCTCTATTGATGTTCCTCCGATCGAAAATGTCTTTCATGTTAGAAATTTATGAACTGTTTGGTATCTATATTTGTTCGAACTATAAGACACGTTTTGCTAAATTTATTAAGTTTTAGGGCTATAATGACAACGCCCTATATCAAAAAAGCTTTGTTGGTGTTGTTTGCATTGAAAATTACGTAAATGTCCAACATTTTTTTCTAGTTTTGGCGCTTTTTTAACACGCACTATTTTAGCGGGTGTTCATGGAATCAAAATTTAGGCGGGAGCAGGACAGAAATTTAATAAAGAAAACATTTGTCGCTTGGACCTTGCGTTTAGGAACTATGTTGATTTAAATGAAACAAAAAAAACAACGAGTTGAGGCCTTTTTTACATGATCTACCTCTGTTAGTATTGATAGGATCGAAGATTTCCCGATTGTTTTCTAATATAAGTTTAATGTTTAATATATTTTGTTACGTATTGGTTTGAATGAAAAACCAAGTCATGTTTGAAACCAATAATTTTCTCTTAACTATTTAAAATCATTAATTACATTTAATTATTAATTTTATCCTTTTTACTCTATATTTTTTAAACTCTAAAGCATTCGAAATGTAGTCTACTAATCGATGCCATTGTTGAATGGAATACAGACCGACACTTTACTGTAAAAGTAGGAGACGCATTTTCTGGAATAAAACGCGTTCAAGCAGGAGCAGGAGTTCCACAAGGCAGTGTACTGGGACCGTTACTATTTAATATCCACACGGCAGACTTACCAGAAAATGACCACACCTTACTAGCCACTTTTGCAGACGATATAGCTCTTTTGACATCCCGTCAAAACCCAATTTTGGCATCCTTCATGTTGCAAAACTACATTGATGATTTATCCAGTTGGGCTGTAATAGATGGAAGGTGAAAATGAATCAATCCAAGAGTTTATTTATCGTTTTCACGCTCAATCATGGGGATTGTCCAGCAGTCTATTTCGAGGATAAACTCATTCCGACATCAGAGGAAGTACGATATTTGGGACTGTACTTAGACAAAAGACTGACATGGAGGACCCACATTAGACTTAAAAGACAACAGCTGAACAGACGATTTGGACTACTATCCCGTCTGCTTGACAAACGATCCAAATTATCCGTGAACACAAAAATTACTATTTACAAAGTATTGATCAAACGATTATGGACATACGGGATAGAGCTATGGGGATCTGCCAAATATTCTAACATCCAAATAATTCAGACCCTTCAATCGAAAATATTGCGAAAAATCGTGGATGCGCCGCTTTATGTACCCAACGAATTACTTCACAAGGACTTGGACATACTCACAGTTTCAGACACAGCCATTGAATATTACAAAATATTTCACGACAGACTAACTTACAACAAGAACCCATCGGCCCAAACACTTAAATCCTACACGGACCAGTACAACCCACCCCGACGACTTTTGAGGCGGTGGCCTAGAGATGCCTTGATTTAACCGACTTTCGGAAGTCATCATATTTGCTTATTGCAATTTTTTTTTTTTTTTGCAGATAGCAAATAACATTAAAGCTCAAACAAAAAAAATTGCAAATAAATAAAATAAATAATCCTTTTTACTGTAAAGTTAACGAAAACAATAGGTTATAGATAGACCTATCAATGATCTATTTTTTACAGTTTTGAGAGAGAAATTTAAATTTTATATATCACACCAGACTGAAACGACAAGAAACTGCTCGAAGATATCGATTACTACAACACTTACTAGACAAACGTTCAAAACTTCCAGTATATTACAAAAGACTCATTTACACCACTATTATCAGACCTATTTGGACGTATGGAATCGAGCTTTGGGGCTCTATGAAACCATCTAATTCCTCCCGCATCCAGTCCTTACAATCCAAAATCCTTCGAAAAATCCTGAATGCTCCTTATTTTGTTACAAATCAACTCATTCATAATGACCTTAACATCCCATTTGTTGCAGACATAGCCCGTGATAAATACTCCTCTTTCCATTCTAAACTCCCTGCCCATACAAATCCACTTGTCCGTAATTTATCTTCCTTAGATATCCCAGATAATCCTCCAAGGCGACTGAAAAGAAGGTGGCCTCGGGACCTACTGAGTTAAAATAGTTAGTGAAGTGCTACCACTGGGTTGTTCTTTCTCAAGACATTTTCATGACATTTTTTTTTCATTCCTCATATTTACTTATTGTGTTGTTTAATACAGTTGTAAATTACAATAAATAAATAAAAAAAAAAAAATTTTATATATAATATAGGGGAACAAATGAAACAGTAAAACCAAAATGGTATAACATTACCACCTATGAAGCGATCTGTGTCTGGACAGTATGGCTGACCTATTCTACCTGAATCTTAAACTAAAATTAATTAGACAAACATAATTAATTATAGCACCAATAAAACAGTGGCTTACTCTGATTCTCTAAACAGCGAAAACAAAACAAAAATAAAGTAACAAATAAAATAATTCCTTTGTTTCATTTCTCTAAGCTGTATATAATTGTTTCATGTTATTTTATTTAACATAATAATATACTAGGAATCAAAGAAATATTGACATTTTGTTTTATTTTTGCGTAATGAAAATAAAGTTCATAAAATTCAAAACTATTTTTTGTTCAATATTATATTTTCCTTAGGTTCAGTACGGGTTCAGTACATACAGAGTTTCCTACGTTCTTACAGCCAATGACCGTGTAAGGAGGTGATTAGGCCTCAATCACGCTCGGCCGCCAGGATTTTCCCCAATTTCGGATACCCACTTTATAGAGGCTGGATGTGCCCCCAGGAGGGTCTCCATACCCCAAGATCGTTCCACGCCTGCAATAACAGAATAAATAATCCAGCTACAGCCGGGATTGGAACCTGGGACTTGTATAGCAGTAGAATAATGCTCTATCTACTAAGCCACGCCGCTCCCTTCACGCAATTTTCGCGTTTTTTTTTTATATACAATGCGAAAATTTTATTAGAAAATGACTTCCCATCAGCCGAAAAAAATAAAAAAAATCTCATCAATTAATGTAATGAAGAAATTACTCATACAGCGATACATATTAAAGTTACATAAACACCCCTGGACATTCAAAACAAGCTGGACATATTCTTAATACAGAAGCTCATCGTGTACGGAACCTAAGTCCTAATAAGACATGAAAAGTAAACATATCATTAAATTACACTTCAAAAAAATCAGAAAAAGGAAATTGAAAGGGAATTGGTTTTATGTAATTAACAAGGAAGTTTAGGCAAATATTCACTGCTTAAAGCTTGTCATACACAGCAGGTGACGATTACTTGAGATAATTTGCTGATTATAAACTGATTTTATTCTGACAAGTGTTGATAACTAAATTATTTTTTATTTTCAAAATTGTTTTCAATCACTTCAGTATTTCAAAAATCCACTTAATTACATAGTCTTATTTACACGACAATAATAAAGCCTTTTTGAACTTAGACGGTCCAATAAAAGTATTGAACTTAAACTCTCATATCATCAGCACTCCTAAATGGTCTAGACTTTGTCCCAAATAAAATCATCCATGATGTACTTCTATGTTACATATGTTGCAGATCAGAACGAAACAAAGTAACTTTCCTTCCAATATAAACTTGTTTCAATCTTTGCTTCCTCATTGATTACTGATAACAATCCAAGGCGTCTGGACGGATGACCACGAGACCATCTAAATTCGAATTTATCATCATAGCATAATATCATCATGTCATTATAACATTTAAATAAATAAAAGCCCTAATGATCAAATGGACTAATGCATAGTAAAACTTCGAGACAGCGCCGTTTCTAATCCCGTCTGCACAGGTTGACTTTTATTTAATGGCGGCCACACGTAATAACCGATCCACTCTGGTTAGAACAGGTAGGTTACTTATTCGATAACACGTCCTGAATGCCGTTAGTGGATAGAAAATGACGTAATAACAAGGAAAAAATTTAATTAAAAAAGTATTTTGATAAGCCAAACCTCTAATTTCAAGACCCAATGATGAACTAAAAGTACTGATCAAATTGTTTTCAAAGAATAAAATAGTCTTAATTTTAATGATCGACATTAAGTTGCTTTCAAAATTAATGGAAAACGCTCAAACCTTCCACTTTCTATCATAAGACCAATGTGGAGCTTTGGGGCTGTACTAAACGACCGAATTATTCCCATCTACAATCCTTAATAATAATAATAATAGGCTTAGCGAACCCGGAGGTTCGATGCCGATACCACCAAATTCCGCCTACACAGACTCGTCCAATTTTTACCAGCGGCCACGTTTCACATCCGTAAAGAACCGTTGGACATCTACAATCCTTACAATTCAAAATCTATCTTCAAATCCTCAACTTTTCCTATTTTATCAGAATTAACTCATCCACAATGGCGTTAATGCTTCTTACTTTTCTGGTTTAATCGGGTACTTATCTTTTCATGACGAACCCCATTCTCACTCAAATCCACTGGTTTATACCCTTGCTTCATCTTCAACTCCTGATAATGCATCTGAAAATAAGATGGCCGCGAGACCGTCTGATTTAGAACATTTTATGAAGTACTACATATGGGTAATTACACTACATGTGTATCAAGCCTTTGTTTTATATTCTAATCAAATTAAAAAGATGTGTTATTGTAAATTAGCTGTGAGCGGCATGGTCTAGTAGATAGAGCACTAGTCTACTGTTCTTCGGGTCCCATATTCAAACACCGGCTGAGGCAGAATTATTTATTCTGTTATTTCAGCCGAGGAGCGACCCATTACAATGGTATGGAGCCCCTCCTGTGGCATATACCCAGCCACTTTAAAGTAGGTTCCAAAATTTGGGAGAAAAACCTATAGGCCGAGCTTGAAGGCCTAATTACCTCCTTGCATGACCTTGGGCTATGAAACCGTACGAACATTTATATATAATGAACCCAAGAACCTTATAATATGTAGAGTTTATTTTTATTTTATTTATTTATTTATAACTAAAGTAAATTACAGCTATAAATTTCAATAAATATGTATAGTTTTTTCATTTTAAAAAATTTAAAAAAACAAATCCTAGATATCTTAAATGTCTTTAAAAGTGTGCGATCAACTTGAAGATTCTAGTATGTCTTTTATAGTTTTTTGTCTATTAAAAAAAAAAAATAACGGAAAACCTGAAATTAACTCACTGAAACGGAATACCCATTTGAAGAAAATCCACATAGCATCCGCGGCTGCGAGCGAAGAGGTGCGCATCTAGCAAGGACTCGAGATAAACTGAGTTTGAGAACAAAGTTTAGTCGAGGCATTTTCAACGGCAATTTTATTTTCAAAAATTACACAGTGCCCCGGCTGTTATTATTATAATCTGAGTTTAATATGGAGTTATCCGGCCTGGGAGCTCCATTACCGGCCAATTTCACGGCCCTATTACTCAGAGCGTCTCCACGAAGCCAGCCGGCAACCACAAAAAATATCTTAACCATAATGGCCCCGCCTTACCATGGCACGGTATTCTCATTACCTTAATGCCAAAGCAAACTCTTCACATCAAAACAGATTCAACTTATCGATTGGAAGGAATCAGTATACAAGACTATGTTTACAAACACTAAAGGCAATTCAGTACCTTAAAAGATATCTATTCAACAACTTTTACAAACACTTCCTTTAACAAATACTTGCTGTAACCTCCGACTTTCCTCACAAATATTGTATTTTAATTTAAATTCATATTTATTCGTTTATGGTAAGAGTAACCTTAAGGATAAATTCGCTATCAGTCAATCAGCTTTAATGTTTTTTTATTTTGGGTAATATTGATCAGATAAAGATTATTTTGCGGTCAAGTGTTCACAAATTTGATTACCTTTCTAATGAGTTCCTGTAATTTTCAGATATTTCTGTGAAAGTTTTAGAAAAAAAAAATACTGGTTTCCTTAGTTTAGTTCCCTTGTCCCTTATAGTTTAGTGTCCAATATATATATTTTGAGGTGATTCACTGAACTACTGATCTCCTGATACCGCATTGGAACCCAGTAGTGGTAGGATAATTATTTATTTTTATGATTACTGCCGTGGAGGGCCCTGTGGTTAAGAGACCTTCCTGGTGCTCATTCGGCTTTTATCAAGTGGCTTCCCGAAAATGTGGGAAAATCTCAAATACTATGTACTGAATCCCTGACCGTCCTACCTTTGTACAGTTTATTATATAGTTTTTTATAACTTGTTTATTAATAGCAGAATTAAATAAATAATTACATGAAGAATTAAATAAAGAAGAAGAAAAAGGGGTCACCGGTAGCTGGGTGGCTAGCATAACAGCCTCCTATGCCAAAGGTCACGGGTTCAAACCCGGAGGTGGTCCTAGGATTTTTTAATGGGAGTAAAAAATCCTGAGTTATGCCGTCCTTCGGAGGGGACGTTAAAAGGTAGTCCCGAGCCTGTGCGATGACAGGTACTCATTAAAGATCCCTATCCTAATAAAACCTGGATAGGCAAAATTTAGGACACCCACAGTAGCATCGTCCGTTTAGCCATAGTAGCATAAAGTGACGTTAAATAAACAAACAAACAAACAGAAGAAGAAACAAATACAAAAAATTTAAAAAGGAAATATTAATAACAACCTTGGCCACGTTTATACCTATATACAATATTTATACATTGCTTCAGGGATTTCCGGATCAAACCTCAAGACCCACCACTGGGTGTCGAGGAATAATGCCAGAAGATCCCAACGCCTCTTACTCAGCCCCGTCACTAGTTTTGAGGTCAAGAGGAGACAGTAGGGGCGCATACACTCTGGGCATGAGTAAGGATCACCTATAGCAGGGTGGCTAGCATAACAGCCTTCTCTGCCAAAGGTCACGAGTTGAAACCCGCAGGTGATCCTTAGATTTTTTAATGGAGGTAAAAATATCTTAGTTATGCCGTTAAAGATCTCTATCCTAATTAAACCTGGATAGGCAAAATGTAGGACTCGCACTGTAGCATCGTCCGATTAGCAGCAGTAATATAAACTGACGTTAAATGAACAAACCAAATAACAACAGGGCATGAGTGGAGAAGCTGGTCATTGCCATTACTCCAATGGCATACTTACAAGAGATCTCTGAGCCATTGCAGCTTCGACCTACGAAGAAGGCTATAGGGATGATTAGAAATAGATAGGTTTTATCTATTACGTCTCAACCAAACCTAGTTTAAAATACTATAATTTAGCGAGATAATAACATTTTAGCAGGTGACAAAACTTTAGTATCAATTCATATAAATACAGCAATTCATATATATTTATATATATATATATATATATATATATATATATATATATATATATATATATATATATATGTAAATATCAGGCCCTTACGACCATGCGCGAGGGTGGTTAGCTATAGGCTATAGTCATCCACCCCCCCTAATTTACGAGTAGCCACAGGATAAGGTGGGACCTATAGAAAATTATACCAGTGCCCTATTCAATGGACCACCCCTACCTTAGCCCTTGTATGTTGCCTTAAAACATTCCCTACTTTAATGGAAATATTTCCCACCCATCGACAACAGCATCAGCTTATGAAATGTGAAAAAAAAAAAGTCGTATGAACTGAAATTTCATATCCAACTATACACCGAAACGTTACACTAACTTTTTCATCATAATTCGGTGACCGGAAGTGTACTTTAAGAAAGAAAGAACAGTTTTTGACAAAACCGTAAAAATAATTTAACTTTTTAATTATAAAACACTTTTTTTTTTTTCATGATGTATTTTAGTTACTAGCTGCATTTCATATAAAGTAATTGGATACTGACACAGTAGAACTTTTCAGCTGAATTCGTTCAATATATATTGATTATTATAAATAGATAAATGAGTAATAATGCATATCTTGTTGAGAGTTATAGAAAGTAAGATGTAGAAAAGGAGACAGAGCGAAGGGAGTTGCTGAGCTAGGGCGATGCACTCGCTTCTTGGAAGTGCAACGACTCATTGCTACTTGGGAGCAATAAAACTAACGTTTAACTTTACTTTTTAAACTGAGTTTACTTTTTTACACTTTACAAGATTTTTTTTTCTGTTTTCCTTTTTATTGAAGGTTTTAATTTCATTAAACTCTATTTTAATGACATTCACTGACCTTATGAAATGAATGGTATATAAAAAAAATTAAACTAAAAAAAAAAAAAAAAAAAAAGCGATCCTCTAGAGGCCATGAAGGATCCTTTGTTCAATATATATTTAAGATCCATAATATTTCTCGACAAACTGTTGTGCAAGGTGGTCGAGGACACGTTTAATCGGGAAGTTTTCCTAGTTATTTTGGGACCCACTTTGTAGAACCTGGGTCAGCCCCATAGCAGATATAATAAAATAAATAATTACACTGCACTCCAATTTTTCACATGGATTTGTTGCCTGCAACTTTCATTGCGTAATGTTTGTTTTTTTTTACCCTTACTTTGACATGATCCAGCTCTGTTGGTCTTGCTCGAATCAAAAATTTAAGAAATGTAGAATATTTTTTTGTTATTTTTTTGGTTTGAATGAAAGAAGTCACCCATGTACATATGTCTATTTCCTTATTTAGTTCTTATACTGAGCAACAGTTGGCGATATTAACAAAACAACTACATTTAATTTGTTAAAAATTTTGTTTTCGCAGTTAATATAGTAGTTTAGGTTACAGAGTGTATTTGTAACTTTTTTTTTACCCGCAAAAATTTTACTTATCAGACAACATATTACTTATCATAAATTTAATGGAGATTATTTTTTGTTAAACATATAACCTTTTTCGCTAGAACCTACTGTTAAGTAGCCATATTGGTTTTAATAAAAAAGCCACGTTTTTAAGGTCAGGAGATTATTGACAGCCAGAAAGGGTCTAGCGGAATAAGCATGTGAAATGTACCCTCGCGTACAGAACAAAATTTATACCATTGCTTTATGCCACCTTTGATACATTGATATACTACCTTATGTAAATTTTTAACCCCTAAGTCCTTATGGGAGGAAAGCTATGGAGGGATTTATATTTATATATATATATATATAATATATATATATATATATATATATATATATATATATATATATATATATTTATATTATATTATATTATATTTTTAGAAATTCTTTCAGGAAACCCTTAAGATGTAAAAAATTGTTTTATTTTATTTTTTATCATGGGGTACATTCGCGATGAAATTGAAAACAATGCATATTAAGCAGGACCTTCCAATGAAATAAATTAGCAAAAAAATTTCCCTCCCATAATGATTGGGGGGCTAAAAATTTGCAAAAGGTGGTTTCTCATAGGTGTGAATCAATGGTATACATTTGGCTCTGATACAGGCGGGCGCAGATATCACACGATTATTCCGCTAGACCCTTTAATTGAGAATGTTTTCGTTATATAAACTTTGTTGGTAGGAGCCCTATTGTTTGGAATAAAAAAGCAGCAGATTGTAAATAGACAATCTCCATGATCTACTGTTTTCCCAGTAGGGAGACTTTTTTTTTTTTTTTAATGTAATGAGTCTGTTTGTTACGTAATGTATATTCTAAAAAATGCCGTTTAAAAATGGTTTAGAAGGTACCTTTGATTTTTACTTTCACTTACTATATATAGTAAGGGGAAGTATTGCGATCGTGAAAATTTTCGAATTCCAGTTTTCAACGGAAATACACGTTTTAGGGTCCCCTGAGTCCAAATGACCAAGTCCCGCAAAAAGGTCTGTGTGTGTGTGGTAACTCCCGGGCGGAAACGATGAGCTTACCAGAAGAGGCACTTTATACCATGCATTTTGCACCTTTTTTCGATTTTCTCAAAAACGGTTCCGACGATTTTGATCAAACTCGCTATATCGATGTAAAATTTGATGAGCTTTTATATCATGTAGGTTTTATTTGGATAAAAATGGTCTGACAGGGCTTAAATGCCGATATTTTAAATTTTCTTCCCCTAAAGTACCTTAAATTTTGTAGATTCAATAATAATAATTAGATTATCTTGTTAACGCTGATGAAAAACAGGTAAATATATAAATTGAATAAATTCGATACCCAACTAAGGGAGAAAACAGAAATAATATGTTTTTAATGCAATTTTTCGTTATTTTAGAAAAAATATCATCTCATACACAAGCTTTTAAAAGTTAATAGAGAGTGATGAAATGAACATAAAACTAACTTATTATTTTAGATAATAATATAATAGATTTTTTAATAAAACACATTCTGTATAAATTCAATTTGATTAATTCCTTAATAGTTTCACGTATTTTTATCTTTAACTGTACTTGAAAATTCTTTCATTGATTTTAAAAATCGAGGTAAGTGAAAGTCGTGTGTTGCCCGCACCAGATTTTTTTTTACTTAAAGAAGAGAGCACAATGAGCTGTCTTAGAGTGTTTGATATATCAACAAACATGTCGGTTATCAAAGCGAGGAGGTTGGTCATGCCACCTATCGGCAAGAAGAGTGACCGGGGAGCTTTTAAGCGATATTTCTCGGGATAATTGATTATAGTTAGGTATGATAAGCATTAACTACCAGCTGTAGCCAGTGCCATGCGCGAGGAACCATCATCGCTCCAACATCAAACGCAGTGAGGAAGGTTATTACACGTTGGCTAGAAGAGGCAGGAGCCAGTCAATGAATAATCTAAACATGCAAATCCACATCTAATGATTAGAGGTCTTACCCATCTTCTTTTAGTTTTGAAAAGTCGGCGTAATTTCGAATACTACCTCTAGCTTGGAGTTGAAGGGTAGTTGTTACCGCTGCCTTGAGCAAGTCTGTCTGCTGTGGACCGGACAAAAAAGCCAAGAGAGGAGCCAGTCTAATGAGGCATTAACGATTAATTTCCATTTTGTTGCTATTTAATGAGCTAGAGTGCGGTAGCCGTCTCGGGTATAGCGAGATGTATAATCTTCACGTCAGGAAGACAAATCCCGGGACAGCAGGTGATCGCTGTATCAGGTGCTTGATTCGAAATTAATTGCGGTACACGGTAGCCGGGCGATTAGCTTGGCCTATCTACTCAGGGCTGCGCCTATCCTCACCTCATCGACGGCGGGAGTCGGGTGCAGCAGAAAGCGGCATGGGAATGGGGATAAGAAAACATCAGTTTTCGATTTCATTCAACAAACTTATAAGTCACATTTAGTTTTTATCAATGTATTTAGAAAGAAGAAAATAGAATCACTGAAATGTAATAATTAGTCGCAAGGCCTTCTGCTGTGACCTTCAAAGTATACCTCTTCTTGTGGAGCCTTAAGCTTGAAAAATTTATAAAATTCTGATTGTATTTTATGGTGGGGTAAAAAGTGAAGCGTACTGGTTTGGTACAACCTAACGATAGATGTGTAATAGCTGCTTCAATATCCGAATATGCTTAGAATTCTTTTTATTTTATTGAAATTTACAATTGTATATTATAATACAACAATTAAATATGCTGCTTAATCACAAAATTCATAAAAAAACATGATGAGAAACTGCCCATTGGCAGCACTCTAATAGTGAATCTAAACAAGAAGGTCTCGAGATCATCTTTTTTTCAGACGCCGCGGCGGATTGTCAGTAATTGAAGAGGAAGCAAGGATTGAAACTAGTGGATTAGAGTGGGAGTGGAGTTTTTCATGGAAGGAGTGATACCTGGTAGAGGCCAAATCAGCAACATATGGAACATTAAGGTCATTGTGGATGAGCTTAGAAATGTTAAAATGAGCTTCGTGACTTTATGCGACACTTACCTTCTTATTTTGGGAATGTAACTACGGATCATATGAACGTTTTTGACCCTCTTGACATAGAGTACCTGATTCCAGAATACGACTAGACATTTTTAAGACACCCTGTATATCAGTAAAAAAATGTATAAAAATAATCACAGAAATAAATTTACGAATCCAAAGGTATTTTGCTGAGACATCCAAAGCAGACCATTTCAAGAAATTCAGACATCCTGCTTATATTTTATAGTTGGGTGAAAAGTGATGCATACCAGTTTGATAATATAGCCATTATAACAGATAAAATATTGAATCAGAGAATCCAAATGATAATGGTGATACTTGAACTACGATGATACTAAAGTTTCGTCCTGGAGATAGGAATGCCTTTAGGAATGTGAAAAAATACTATACAGGGCAATAAATGTCTCCTCATGTGAGAACAGATACTAGACCATAAAACAAAAAATCTGGTGCGGGCAACACACGACTTTCACTTACCTCCATTTTTAAAATCTATGAAAGAATTTCCAAAAACAGTTAGAGATAAAAATGCGTGAAACTATTAAGGAATTAATTAAATTGAATTTCTATAGAAACGCGTGTTTCATAAAAAAATCTATTATATTATTATCTAAAATAATCAGTTAGTTTAATGTTCATTTCATCACTCTCTAGTAACTTTTAAAAGCTTGTATATGAGATAATATTTTCTCTAAAATCGTTAGCGTTCCAACGGTATATCATACATGTATATTACTGCTCGTATGTTCAAAAACGAAAAATTGCATTAAAAAAATATTTTTTCTGTTTTCTCCTTTAGTTGGGTATCGAATTTATATATTTACCTGTTTTTCATCAGCGTTAACAAGGTAATATAGATATTTTTATTGAATCTACAAAATTAAAGGTACTTTAGAGGAAGAAAATTTAAAATATCGGCATTTAAGCCCTGTCAGACCATTTTTATCCAAATAAAACCTACATGATATTAAAGCCCATTAAATTTTACATCGATATAGCGAGTTTAATCAAAATTTTCGGAACCGTTTTCGAGAAAATCGAAAAAGGGTGTAAAATGCATGTTATAAAGTGCCTCTTCTGGTAAGCTCATTTTAATGAAAAAAGTTTTGTCACGTCTCGGGCGTATAGTTGTCTTAAATATGAAATTTCAGTTTCATAGGACATACCGTTTCCGCCCGGGAGTTACCACACACACACACAGACCTTTTTGCGGGACTTGGTTATTTGGACTCAGGGGACCGAAAACGTGTATTTCCGTTGAAAACTGGAATTCGAAAATTTTCACGATCGCAATACTTCCCTTTACTATATATAGTAAGTGAAAGTAAAAGTTCTTGTGACCCATGTATGTTTGATTCTCAACACTTAGGGAAGAAAATCAAATGTTGAGGTTTTTTGTTGTTTTGTAAGAAAATGGCTGCGAGATCTTCTGATTTAGAGTGCTGCGACCAAGCATATGTGCACCTTACCTACACCAGAAGAGGAAGCGGAAAATGTATTAGTAAGTATAAATTTGAAAAAGTTTGATCATTCTTTAATTTGGTACCACTTATTATTCTATTCGTGCACATTAAGTAAATATTTTTGAGTTCTTCTGATGAAAACCATGGATAACATCAAAAAAATCAAAATTTGTTTTTCCTCTACAACCGGTGAGACTGGGACTACGTGTCAAATGAACTTTCTTGTTCCACTTGAGGTATAATATCTTCTCTCACAATATGAAGAGACATTTATTTTATATTCAACAATTCTACGGAAGGAATTTAAATAAAGGAAGAAATACTTGCACATTAAGATATCTGATTGTGTACATTGAATGTTAATATCTTATGAAGCACGAAAATTAAAGCATCTTCTTTAGGTATTTCATTATATGAATGGTATAGTAGTCATTTATTATTACCCTTTCAACTTAAGGCTGTATACCACTGTCTTTGCTTCTACCTCCAAGCGGTGGCCTGTTTCAGAATGCTCACTAGGCGTGACTACCTTCAGAAGCACCTCCATGTAATTTGAGTCATAGATAACCCAATATCTACCTTGTGTTAAGGTGAAGAAATTACTGCTCATCACCTCCACATATACCCAGCCATGAAATACATAAGAAAGTCTATTCTAACTGGGTATAATTTCTTTTTTTTAATTATCTATTGGGCTGCAAGCAGACGTAGGACGCCTTGTTAACGTTAATGTTAAATATACGCCCGAGACATGACAAAACTTTTTTCATTAAAATGAGCTTACCAGAAGAGGCTCTTTATACCATGCATTTTGCACCTTTTTTGGATTTTATCGAAAACAGTTCCGACGATTTTGATGAAACTCTCTATATCGATGTAAAATTTAATGGGCTTTAATATCATTTAGGTTTTATTCTGATTAAAATGGTCTGACAGGGCTTAAATGCCGATATTTTAAATTTTCTTCCCCTAAAGTACCTTTAATTTTGTAGATTCAATAAAAATAACTATATTATCTTGTTAACGCTGATGAAAAACAGGTAAATATTTAAATTGAATAAATTCGATACCCAACTAAAGGAGAAAACAGAAAAAATATTTTTTTATTGCAATTTTTCGTTTTTGAACATAAGAGCAGTAATATACATGTATGATATACCGTTGGAAAGCTAAAGATTTTAGAAAAAATATTATCTCATACACAAGCATTTAAAAGTTAATAGAGAGTGATGAAATGAACATAAAACTAACTGATTATTTTAGATAATAATATAATCGATTTTTTAATAAAACACATGTTTCTATATAAATTCAATTTAATTTATTCCTTAATAGTTTCACGTATTTTTATCTCTAACGTTTTTGAAAATTCTTTCATTGATTTTAAAAATGGAGGTAAGTGAAAGCCGTGTGTTGCCTGCACCAAATTTTTTCATAGATGGATCAATCTCTTAATAGAGAATAATTCTAATTATAATTCAGAAATTCAAGATGAAGAGAAAATTAAGGGTCGTCAATATCAACACAGGCAAAAAAAGTCAACGACAAAGACAGAAAAAGGGCGATACATTTAATTCTTTCGCAGATAGATCAATCTTTCAAAACAGTTATAAAGCATATTCCTAAATGTCCAAACTTCCCTGATACAAATGGCAGATCCATAAAAATTAAATGTGCTATGAATACCGCCAACTCACACAGCCTACAGTCACATTCAGATTACGGTTGCAAAATTCAAGATGATATATCTCTCCAAAGCGATGATGTCTTACAATTAAATGAAACAAAAATAATAAAACATGCATTCTATACATAATCTGCTTTTACAAAAGTACTCCTCTCTTCAACGAAATTCCAGCGCAAATCGCAATTTAAAAAAAAAGTTTTCACTTCTATCGGCAGTCCCTATGACTGCCTGAATTTTTTTTAATTTTTTTTTTTATAAGATGGCAGTAAAACTAAAGAGATTTATATTTTGATTTAATTATATTGTCGAACCCCATGCTAAATGAGCCGAGCAGTTCCTGGAGGCACTATCGGATATCCAAGAAGACATACAAGAGCATGGGATGAATGTTCACAGATGTGGAAAATTCGGTCGAAAATATACTTTATTTTTTCCAAACGCTGTCTAATCGTTTATTAATAGCGTGCTTTTTGGTGCTATATGAGAGTTTTTTCCCAGAAGGTGGGGGCAGAGGATAACGGCGAAGTTAAATGCTCTTTCCTCCCACTTCTCCTTCCTCTCCCCGACCCGAGACGCGAACTCCTAATTATTTTTTATGTCATTTTTATCCTAATACCTTATTTTACTTTTACCGTTTATTTTTACAATTTGTATTCACACAACCAATCTTTAGCTGGCTCCCACCCTCATTCCACTGCCTAAGCCCATCGATTCCATACTTCTTTCATGTTATTTTTCAAAAATTATCATAATTAATATTATTATTGAAAAAAATGTTTTGAGACTTCTTTAATTTTCACGCGATTTTAATCGAACTTTTTCTAGTATGTTTTGTAGAAATAATGCTAATATGATATTTTGAAAACGTATAATTTAGCAAACTATGACTACTATGTTTCAGTTAGACGAGGACCAGAGCCCAGAAGCCTTTCGTTACAACGTGTAATTATAAGTGGAAGAGAATCCTGGAGGAAGGCAGTTCATGACTGGAGCCCAGGTCTTGGTCCTTTTCTGACAGAGCGCCCGGGGCCGGCTTAGAGTATGATTTACTCCTCGCCTTTATAACCCCAGACTCCCTCCTCCTTGCTATTAATAATTCATAAGGAACATTGTTCGGTAGCCGCCAGCTATAATAACAGGCCACTGCGTCCGCCCATCTCATAAACTGTATTAACAGAAATAATAATATTAATTTTACCGGATGAAAATAAACTGGAAAGTAGTGTTTTTCCAGAATCATTTGTCGCCATCGCCCTCCGTACACATCCGTCTTCTGGAACTGACGTAAGGCTGATTAGGAAAGGATCATCACGCCATGGCATTGAGGCTCATTTGGGGCGATTATAATAACGAGATAGGTAAACACGCGTGATAAAGGCTGCCTCTCGAGGGAAATGAGAGGCCCGAAACATGAATTAGGTCATTTGTAACTAAAATTGATTCCTTGGGACTTGATGACAAGGGATTTTCATGAAAGGCAACTCAATTATCATCATTCCGAGGATGGTAGACCTGTGGAACTCCCTTACACGACCTTAAGATTTGGGATCACAAACAAATGTAAAAATCATAATTTTTTATTATAAAATACCACATATATATGTAAGTACTTATCCTACCAATTAGGTTTTTACTATGTAATGTAAGGTGTCAATCCTTGTATATTATGTAGGTTATTTTTCCTGTAGTTAAACAACTTAATTGCGCAAAGGAGTATATTAATTTCATATATTCAATGAAATGTTTGATTTATCTTAACATCTGAAATAATAAATGTTACAATATTGTAAATTTAAAGTTTTTTACTTTCACTTATTATATATAGTAAGGGAAAGTATTGCGATCGTGAAAATTTTCTAATTCCAGTTTTCAACGGAAATACACGTTTTAGGGTCCCCTGAGCCCAAATAACCAAGTCCCGCAAAAAGTTCTGTGTGTGTATGTGTGTGTGTCTGTGTGTGTCCGTGTGTGTTAACTCCCGGGCGGAAAAGAAAAGTCCTATGAAATTGAAATTTAATATTTAAGATAACTATACGCCCGAGACGTTACAAAATCTTTTTCATCAAAATCAGCTTACCAGAAGAGCCACTTTATACTATGCATTTTGCACTTTTTTACGATTTTCTCAGAAACAGTTTCGACGATTTTGTTTAAACTCGCTATACCAATGTAAAATTCATTAGGCTTTAATATCATGTAGGTTTCATTCTGATTAACATAGTCTGACAGGGCTTGAATGCCGATATTTTAAATTTTCTTCTTCTAAAGTACCTTTAATTTTGTATATTCCATAAAAATAACCATATTATCTTGTTAGTATTGATAAATAAAAGCTAAATATGCATGATGAGCGAATTTGAAAAACAACTAAAGGAGAAAACTGAAAAAATATATTTTTTAATGCAATTTTTTGTTTTTGAACAGTAATATGCATGTATGATATACCGTTGGAAAGCTTGAGATTTTAGAAAAAATATTTTCTTATAAAACTATTGTAAAAGTTAACGGAGAGCGATGGAAAACCGATAAAACAAATTTATTGTCGTAGATAATAATATAATAGATATTTTAATAAAACACATGTTTCTACTAAAATCCAATTTAAATAATTCTTTAACAATTTATTTTCGTTTATAAATTTTGTTTAAAATTTTTTGAATTAATACAAATAACAGAAGTAAGTGAAAGTCGTGTGTTGCGCTCTCCAGATTTGTATTATTATTTTCATTATTATTCTATATATGCGTGCGTATATATATTACTAAATACCTTATATATCATGATATTTATAACTGTATTTAAATAAATGCATTAAGTAAATACAATATTGTACCACAAAATACATGTAGAGACACTACCCATTATCAGCCTCCTATTTCTTTTTTTTTTTTTTTTGTGTTACGACCAAGGTGCTAAGTCTAAGCCTGGGACAACATAAATCCCCATCGTTCCATATTTCTCGCCGCTACCTCCTGATCTCTCAGACCAAGCAGGGTTCTTACTTTGGCGTCCACTCCACCCTCCTTAGGGCGCATAACTCTCCTTTTCCTATAAACAATCTCGCTCAAGATCCTATAGAAGATTCATGTTAATTAATGAACTTAACTAGGGTACAAACATCCACATCTCCATTTATTTCTCTAAATTCAATATTGCATCTCTTTCTACAAGAACCTTGCTTCTATACTTCGCCATAAATTCTTTTAGTATTTTTCTTTCGAACTCAGAAGGAGTTCGAGTCATTCTCCAACATTTCGCGGCGTAGATAATAACCGGTCGAATAAGCGTCTTATACATTCTTATTTTTACATCCCAACATAATGTCTCACTTCTTAAATACTTCTGGAGAGCGAAAGACATTCGGTTTGAAAAATGTATTCGTCTTTGTATTTTTTCCTCCGTATTATTATCCCTGCTAATTTAGGTTCCTCAGTAGATGAATGATCGAACTTTTTAAAATTTATACTTACTAATCATTTATATGCTGATGACTCTCAGATCTACCTATCTTTCCCTCCTTCTGAGTTATTAGTAGCATTTACCAAAATTCAGGAAGATCTTGATAGAATCAGTGCCTGGGCAACCCAGAATAAACTAAGGTTAAATGCTATGAAAACTCTGGCTAACCTAATAGGTTCCAATTCCCTCCTCAAAGCCAATACTACATTTCCTAGTCTAATCCTAAATGATCAACAAATTACCTTCAGTTCCACTGTCAAAAACCTCGGTATTACCATAGACCTAACCCTTTCCTGGAAATCCCACATTGCTCATATTTCCAGAACTATAAGTATTCTTAAGTACTTCCATCGCTCCCGTTCTCCCACACGAAGGAGTGTTGGTTTCCTCGCTTTTTTTCCTCCACTTAGATTATTGCTGCGTGGTATATGGAGGCCTCTTGACTGTACTTGATGACAGACTCAAGCGGATTATGGGAGGAGGTCGCCAGTAACCCACTTATATAGCGAATTGAAGTGGCTCCTACCTTCCATACGTAGACAATATTTCCTAGGGACATACCTCTACCAAGTCATTAAATCTCAACATCCTCCATATATTCACAGTATCCTTCAATTCACCCACTTGAAACCAGACCACGCCATTCTGACCTTTACATTCCTACCCATAGGACCAAATCTTTTATATCCGCTCTGCATTTCTCTGGAATTCCCTACCTAATCATATTCGCCATGCTTCTTCCCTTCTCTCATTCAAATCCCATCTTTTCCAACACCTTCTAAGATCCCAAAGAGACGCACACTAAATGTAAAATTGTTAATTCACTATCCTACTTTCAACGTAAGACATTCTTTTTTTTCATTTTATCAAAATCCAAGAGTTATGGATTAATTCATCTATTTTATTTATTTGGAAATTGTTCAGCTCTATTATTTTATAGCAGATTTTTTTTCTTTTGTTAATATTCCATATATTTTTTATGTATCTATATAAATAGGTTTTATTTTTATTTTTTTACGCATTTGTAAATAAAAGTTTATTTCATTGGTCTCTCGGCCAGACATGTATATATTGAAGTGTAAATTTAATGTATAACATTGTTATTCCTAAGGGACATAGTCCCAGAATAAAGATATTTTATTATTATTATTATTAATGGATACATATCCAGCTTCCTCTTCTGGTGTAGGTAAGGTGCACATATACTTGGTCGCAGAATTCCTATAAGCATTCTAAATTAGAAGATCCATCTTCTTTTCACACCTCTCGGAAGATTATAAGGACTCGAAGAGGAAGCAAGGATTGAAGCTAATGGATTAAAGTTAAAATGGAGTTCGTCATGAAAGGAATGGTACCTGGTTCGGGCCAAGTCATAAAAATATGGAAAATTAAGGTCATTACAAATTAAGAAGCATGGAGGATGTTACGAAGGATACGAGAAGAAGTCGATGGTATAGTAGAGCCACAAAACATTACTAAACCATATTGGCATTGAGATAGTCATGTAAATGAGCCTTTTTTAATAAGGTGGAAGCTTTGGAGGTTTATCTAATAAGTGTTGAAGTAGTCGAAATCAAAGTTTCTTTTTGATTTCAGTCTTGTTTGAGGTTCCAAGTAAGATGTTTATCAAGTGGAGTCCTGGGTAAATAACCAAATTTAGAAGAAAAAGAAAATGAAAATTAAGGAAGGTAGTATGCAGAATAGAGTACATAAAATATTATTCTAAATAAAAACTGCCATTTATCTAAACTTTTATTTCCGTTAGTTCTTTAACACATAATAAACATTTTTATTATTTTTGCCAATATTTTGAATAAAATTACAATGGTATTCCTGAGGTGTAAACTAATTACTAATGTCATACTGCTAATTCTGCCTACAGAAACTTCGAGGAATGACCAACTGCCCAAGAAAAATAATAAAATTTGAAATATATTAATTTTCATTTACAATCAAACGTCAATAAAATGTATTAAATTGTAAATCGCAAAAAAGTGCTTTCCGGTTTATTATTTTTTTCAATAAAGACTCGTGGTAATCAACCAAGAAAAACAAAAAATTAACCCCCTCAACATTTGAGGTTTTACCTTTCATGATAAGTATAACTTAAATAATACAGGAATTCTGCCTGTCCGCCAAATACCAAATTTTACAGTATTAGAGAATTATTTATTTATTTAACGTCACTTTATGCTACTATGGCTAATCGGACGATGCTGCAGTGGGAGTCCTAAATTTTGCCTATCCAGGTTTTATTCGGATAGGGATCTTTAACGAGTACCTGACATCGCACAGGCTCGGGACCACCTGAAGTTGATAATTTAAGGGAATTAATTTAACTTTTACAATTTCGTTTATAAGAAAATAATTTGTCTAAAATCTTTAGCTTACCAACGGTATATTATAAATCTATATTACTTGCAAGTTGATATTCGAAAATATATTTTCATCTATTTTGAGTGATATACTACGAAGTGATAAAGTCATTCATTTCATTTGGTATCGCATTGGAATGACATTACATTCCAAAATGCTGAGATATATCCATTAATTCCTAGAAACGTGCCTGAGCTATCACTAATTGTGACAAATGGCGAAATGTCGTTGGGATCGTGGCAGATACACCGAACTGTTTTACCATGACACGCTACGAATCAATCTAGTTTACATTACCAAAAAGCATCCCTTCATTATATTTTTGTGGTAAGTGATAAGCGGAAAAAAATGTATGAAAATACCTAGAAATTCCGTAAGTGGGTATCTGACTAATGAGATTTCCATCTGATTTTATTAACGATTTATCCGTTGAATTAATATAATGAAACAATGCAAGAAAAATATATTTTGCTGGATTCGGGCAACTTTTACTTACTTCCCTACTAAATTACAAAATACCGAGTTTGGCACTCGGGGTTGCATTACAAACTCTGACAATTTCTCCCTCTTACATATTTTCTCATTATTCAGTCCTACCTCACTGATAGATCCTCTAAAGTAAATTATCATAGTTCCTATTCCCCCCTTTTTTTTTCAGTTTGCTGGAGTTCTCCAAGACAGCATCCTAGAATCCGTTCTTTATACAGTCTATACAGCTGATATCCCAATCCATCTTAACACTTTCCTTTCTACCTATGCTGATGTCACCTGCGTGCTATAAGTAAATAATGATCACGTTACAGCCTCTTACACTCTTCAATCCCACCTCCGAGACCTTGAAATACGGTGTCAGAATTAGGGAATAAAAATTAATTTCAACAAATCCCCTTCCATTTCAAATTTTCATTTCATTTCAAATCCCACCAAATAACCTTTACCTTTCGTCGTAAATCTATTACTTCCTGCCCTCCAGTATCCTTTAATGACATTCCGCTAGTTCCTGCTGAACAGATCCGATATCTAGGAATCCATCTCGACAAACGTCTAACTTGGAATCTTCATACAAGAATAAAACGACGAGAAACAGCGTTTTCGACTGCTTCAAAAGTTACTGGACAAACGTTCAAACCTTCCAATTAACTACAAAAGGCTCATTTATGTTACCATCATATGGACATACGGAGTAGAGCTGCGGGGCTCTATTAAACTATCGAACTCTTCAAGTATCCAATCCTTACAATCCAAAATCCTTCGGAAAATCCTCAATGCTCCTGACTTTGTCACGAATAAACTGATCCATAAAGACCTTAAACTTCCATATGTTGTTGACTTAGCCCGAACTAGATACCATTTCTTCCATGAAAAACTTCACTTTCCACTCTAGCTCTCTAGTTTCAATTCTTGCTTCCTCTTCGATTCCTGATAATCCTTCCAGGCTTCTGAAAATAAGATGGCCCCGAGACCTTCTAGTTTAGACTCTTAGGGTGCTGCCAATGGGTAGTGTCTCTACATGTAATTTTCTTAATTTCCATCACGTTTACTTGATGTATATTTTTATACAGTTGTAAATATCAATAATTATGTTTAAAAAAAAAAAAGCCTCCTATATACGCGGATCTGTTCAATTTTTATGTATGGGAGTTTAAAAATATTCATTACTTTAACCCTAAAGTACACATATTTTAGAGTTCAAAGAGATCTGTACCATTTGCATGGTTTCATGCTACTTTGTTTGACAGCAAGGCATGGTATGGTTTTTCTGAATATTAGAAATTTCGGTATTTACCATGATCCTTCCCGTTATAGAACGACCATATATTCTGTACTCTAAAAACGTTTTGTATTCGTAATAAATATTATTAAAAAAAAAAAATTCCAGAATTCTCGAAATGTTATCTTATACCCCGGTTGCTTTCCTAATGTGCTCTTCATGAGGTTGTACTCTCAAGCGTAGACACACAACGACAGGTTCAAATGATGCCCGACCTGTAATGATGATGGGATGTTGATGGTTCGAACTTTAAGTAAATCGGCGATCAGCCTCCGCTGGAGGCCGCCATCTTGCTCACAATGGAGTCCCCCATAAATAATTCATGAGGGACACAGATGTCCCAAAAGGGAGACCCGGTGAGAACACTCCCACTTATATCGGCGAAAGTAGAAAGTTTTCTTTTTTGTATTTTCCAAGATCCAGATACGACAAACACGACATTTTGTTTTTATGCGAAAAAGTAGCGCCGGTCATTATGCAAATTAATAATCTTATCTCCTTTCGTAGAATCGGTCCGTTAGGAAACGGGTTAACAAGTTTGTTTACAGCGCGGGAGTTCCTTGTCTGTTACGAAAAGGAGTTGGAAACCGAAATCGTTGTGGACTAACTTCCAAAAAAAAACTCCATCCACCCAGGGCGAGCAACAAGTCGATATTAAAACATGAAAAAGCATACTTCTTATCTGTATTAATCAACACCATAACAATAATTAAGCATACCTTACCATTAAAATTTCTTCACTACACTCCAACAAAAAATAAAGCAATCAGTGTTCGTTCGAAATAGATATAGTGAAATGGTTCGCTAATATTTTATTTTCCGGAAATTTACAATAATTTTAATTTTATTTAATATGGAACATTTAAGCTTAGGCCTACCTTTCGGACGTCTACCAGTCGGATTAGCGAATATCAACTTAAAAACAAAAAAACAAATGCTAAATAGATAGGTATTTATTAATAAGGATTTTTAAGAAGCCTATATTCCAGCAAAGTAAGTGCTGCATATCTTTTCAAAGATGTTTTCTCCTTTAAGGTAATCTATAAGGAGAAGGTGGGTAACTTAAGGTAAATGAAAATATTGTTTTTAATTTTTTTTTTTTATTTATTTATAGTAATTTACAACTGTATTAAAGAACACAATAAGTAAATATGAGGAATGAAAACAAAAAGTCATGAAAATGTCTTGAGAAAGACCTACCCAGTGGCATCACTTCACTAACTATTTTAACTCAGTAGGTCCCGAGGCCACCTTCTTTTCAGTTGCCTTGGAGGATTATCAGGGATATCAAAGGAAGATAAATTACGGATAAGTGGGTTTGTGTGGCAGGGAGTTTAGAATGGAAAGAGGAGTATCTATCACGGGCTATGTCTACAACAAATGGAATGTTAAGGTCAATATGAAGGAGTTTATTTGTAACAACATAACGGGCATTCAGGAGTTTTTAATTTTAAATGAAAATAACATTTAACATTTATTTAAATATGGAAATTAAGCATAATTAATGTTATGCTAAGTTTAATTAACAATGAGATATAAATATCTTCACTATCAGTCAATAAAGTGCTCTTTATACAATACTATCTTCATGTACAACAAATAAAGTGTTATTATTTAATGACTTAGCAACATAATTCGAAAACCATTTTTTGTAAAGATGTTAGAATTTTCCCAAACAGCCTTACTGCTGATATAGGCGATAAGAAAAATCTCCAGAAAAAGTTCAGCTTCACCAACATTGCTATTTTTGAGATACTGCGATTTTTTTAATTTTTTTTTTTTAGTTGTTTTTAGCTCTTTGATTACTTTAAACCGTTAATGTTAATATTCCTAATCAGGTATATAAGATAAAAAATATTACCATAAGATAATTATCAGTAAATAAAATTTTAGCAAACTTCATATTTACAGTCTATATTTGAGACAAAGATGTTCTTTCAATATAATTGTTTTTTCGCCTTATCTTTAGGTATATAATTCAGGACGTGTTTTGGACCTTATTTAAGATCATATTTGCGAGATCTTTCTTTATTGGGTTTCATGGTTACCTTCAAGTTGATGTGAAACTTCTAGAAAACCAAGGAATTTCAAAATATGTTTTTACTATTGATTTATTGAAGAGAAGAGAGGAAACTCTTAATATATTTATAAGGTTCTGTTGCCCAACTGCATCAGGTTTTTTTTTTTTTTTTAATTATTTTATTACAAGAATAAAATATAATACAATTTAATAAATGTTTTTATTGATTTATTTATTTTTTTTTCATTTAAGTTATACAAATAATGAAAAAAATCTCCTAGAAATAAAAAGTGTATGTAGAGATCGTTTTTGCTTCTAAGCGTGTGCTTAATTTTCAAATTAATATCAGGCCTTTGACCGAGTTTGGCACCCAGGACTGCTTTACAAACTCCGTAAATTCCTCCCTTCTACATACTACCTCATCATCCAGTCCTACCTTTATAAAAGATCCTTCAAAATAAACCACAATAATTCCTATTCATCCCTTTTTACTCAGTCTGCTGGTGTCCCTCAAGGTAGTATCCTAGGACCCATCCTTTACACAGTCTATACAGCTGATATCTAAAACCTTCTCTTTCTACCTATGCTGATGACACTTGTGTGTTATCAGTCAATAACGATCCAAATATTGCCTCTCAAACTCTTCAATCCCACATCAGAGACCTTGAGGTATGGTGTCAGAATTGGAAAATCAAAATCAATTCCAACAAATCCCACCAAATTACCTTTACTCTTCGTCGTAAGCCTATGACATCCTGCCCTACAGTGCCCTTTAATAATATTCCGCTTGTCCCGGTTGAACAGATTCGCTATCTAGGACTCTTACTTGACAAACGTTTAACATGGAATCCGCACACAAGACTGAAACGAAAAGAAACTGCCCGTCGCTTTCGCTTACTTCAACACTTACTTGACAGACGCTCTAAACTTCCACTTATCTACAAAAGGCTCATCTATATCACCATCATAAGGCTTATCTGGACTTACGGAGTTGAGCTCTGAGGCTCTACTAAACCATCAAATTCTTCCCGTCTTCAATCCTTAAATCCAAAATCCTTCGGAAAATCCTCAACGCTCCTTACTTTGTCACGAATAAACTCATACATAAAGTCCTCAATATCCCATATGTTGCTGATTTGGCCCGGACCAGGTGTCAATCCTTCCATGAAAAACTCCACTCCCATTCTAACACACTAGTTTCAATCCTTGCTTCCTCTTCCATTCCTGACAATCCTCCGAGGCGTCTGAAAAGGAGATGGCCTCGAGACCTTCTAGTTTAGATAACCCAGTGAGTAGTGCCAAAGGGCATTTACTCTTCATGTCTTTTTCATTTATTTCTGTTAGCTAATTTACTTGATGTATTAACTAATACAGTTGTAAATTTCAATAAATGATTAAACAAAAAAAAAATTAATATCAGAATGCCAGGAGTGCTACCATTGGGTAGTTTTTCTTCAAGTCTGTTTAATGTCATTTATCTTTTATCATATTTACTTTTTATTACGAAGTACAGTAGCAAATATCAATAATTGATGTTAAAAATCCGAATGAAGTGTTTGAAAAAAATATATATATTTTTAAAAATAACTCATATTTTCGACCAACTTGTCTCCCTCTTTCCCCCAAATGATTTTCATCCCCTAACGAAAATTCTGCCAATGCCCTTGTCTGTTGGTAGCAGTTTTATGTCTAATGCCTCGAAATAATATCGGGATGATAGGTTAAAAGGAAGTGTGTTCGAATAGGCAGAAAGTTCGGAATCAAAAGAAGCATAGCTACATATTTCCAGTCAGCTACAAACTAGATATACAGTCTTAGAAGATATTATTTTAGAAGAAATAAAAGACATTAGGGTTGTTTTGTTTTTTTTAGTTCAGGATTGCGGAAGTTAAAAAAATTAGTGTCATAAAGATTAAGTTGCTAATTTCTAATTACACTTGTTAACAATCACTCTTTATTTTATCGAGCTCACATTTAACACCATGTAATCACATGAGCTGAGATTACAAGGACCTATTCAAGATTTATAGACCCATATCTCTCCTTTCTTCAATGAAATAACCACAACCCTCGATGTGAATGGTAGAAACATTATTTTTTCCGGTAACTTTTTTACCCTCTTCAGAAGACAAAAAAGCTCCTACCCCGAAGGCTTGGTACTTCCGCCTTCGAAGTTTTTTCCCGAACAAGTTGTGAATGGAGTAGGGTAAAGGATAGGTCGGATACTGGAGAGGTTCCAGGGCTAATTGTATGGTCTTAACCACTCGGCAACAATTAAAATCCCCTACTGGCCCTGGCATGCCGCTATCCACTATTTCACCCCCGGTGATAATTACCATGGCTAGGCAAGGGATAATAATAAATTTTCAGGGGGTTGCGCGCGCCACCCCCAACCGATAAGGTTCTGTCCGCCCCCAGTCACAGCCGAGTCTTGTATTTATTTCCATCCTGTACTTGAAATAGTAGATTTTCCTTACTATCGATTCATTTTTTATTTTAAATGCAATAACAGAAAAATGATGTTGGGATTTGTACTTAAGTCTATTTAGCTAACTTCGCAAAAAAAAAAAAAAAAATGTAAATAAAATAAAATAGTTATTGTTCATCGTTACATTGTATAGATGACTTGAATTGATTCTCAAAATCAAATTATAATTCCTTCATTATCTATAAAATAATTAGCTTTTTTAATAATCGAAATATAATAGTAAAATGAGTTTAAGATTGATTCACATTAGTCATCTCATCAGATTCTCATCATTTGCACAACAAAAAAAGCTTCTTCTGATTCAAAATAAATGGATAACAACGCTTCTTGTCAAAATTATATGGTTTTGCGATTCAAATTGTTATTTTATTATTTTTATCACTTTGAAAAATAATTAGATATTAACTTATATTTTATATAGTGAATCAGAGGATAGATGATCAGGATAATGTGCAATTTCGGACTTAAGTTACGAAAAAGACTTTCCTTCATTCACAAATCGGATACACGGTTTATTTTTCATTTGATATAAGTTTATTGTTCCAAAAAGCAATAATAATTAATAATAAATAATATTAATAACAATAAAGCAATTAAAACAGTCCTTGAAATATGGAAATTGGACATGTCCTTCGAAATAGTAAAATTAGTCCTTCCATGCTTAATATGTTTATCCTGTAAGCATTCTATATATCCTGTAATGTATCCTGTATTCTGAAGCACAAAACCTCAAATTTTGTGAGGTTTATGAATTTGATTTTCTTTGCCGATTGCAAAGATCCAATACTAAATATAATAAAAGTACTTTTACATGCATTTTTTCATTTTATTTTCATCTAATTATCTGTACACTGATATACTTCTAAAATTTTTTGAAATACATTATTTGCAGGAAGTTAAAGTTGAACGAAAGTTCAAACATTGGATGGTTGTAATGAAAAACTCTTGTGAAGCTAACATAATTTGTAAAGTTAACAGTAAAACCATATACTGTAGTTTGTAGGGTTGATAGTTCAGGAGGTAGTCACTTAAAAATTTTTAAAAAAGGTAATAACTATTTCGAAAATGACTTATTAGAGGCCAGGCGTAAGTATCCTGCATTGCTTATACGTATGATAAACTATTATGTTAAAAATCATAATCTACCATGGCATCTAACCGTTTATGATTTCAAAATATTAATATTCAAAATCACAAAGCTATGGGTTATTCTTTTAAGTATACTCAACATTATAACAGAAGCCATAACGGATTCCTTTGAGAAGGGCCCTAACCTTAATTTTATTTGTGAATGGATCTAGAAATAGCGCCCCAGGGAACTAATTAGAGAGAAGGAACATTAACATGAATATCATGAGGAGTCGAACTTGGGATAATTTATAAGGCTACTGTGTTCTAATAATAGGGCTCTTCTAGATGATCAGATAACTTCTTGATGCATACGCGGTTTCGCTGACGTTGTTCTACAGCTTCCGTTCCTTCCGATAGGGTGTTTTTTTTTTTTATTACCAAATGAAATAAAAAGTACAATAAGTTTTAGTATTAGTCTATAAATCAACCGTGTGAACCGTAGCCAAGCAGCATAAATTAATAATAACTAACGATTAGGCAATAACAATACATGAAGCGATACGACGACTATTTCAGCTATGAACCATTGTTTATTATTTCTATAATGACACAGCAAGTTCAGCTCGACAAATGCATTTCAAATCCGGAATCTCCAACAAATAATTCACGATCTTAGTTGAAGGAATGACATCAACATTATTCATCCTTAACTTATTCTAAATCAACTAACCTACTTAGAAGCATTAACACAAAGCTATATTCAAACAATATTAATAATTGGTTAACATAAAATCTTACTGACATCCTCATAGTATCTTAGTATCGGATAAGTAAATATTCGACAAAATCAAAATAAGTATAAAAAAAACTGAAGGTCGCAGAAAGACATAAAACAAACGAACAAAGGATTTTTTTATTGAAATAGGTCGAAGAAACATAATTGACGGAGATGATGGATATCTTGGTAGAGAAAAGATGCCAGGAACATTAAAATTATGATAAAATCTGCATTAAAAGCGATCTTTGGGATCCCGAAAATTAACCGTATATAGTAAATCATCAAACGTTACATATTTATCGCATGGTACACATTACAATAGCAAAACTGGGATGACAATAATAATATTGGGTTATATTGAACTCTAAGGATTTTATTTAGTGTCTCTCCTAATTTATTGGGTTGTGTCTCATGAAATGTCCGTTTTCAAGGTAAAGTATTTTTATTAAAAATACGATATGAAAACAAGATAATTTTATTCAAAGTATTTACCTTCTTTTTCTACACATTTCTCCCAACGTGACACCAACTTTTTTATCTCCGAACTGAAAAACTCTGAGCTTTGAAGTGAAACAAAATCTGAAAACGCACTTTTCACTTGATCATCATTTTCAAAAAGTTTTCTTTTGACAAAGTTGTCTAAATTCCTGAACAGGTGCTAATCTGTTGGTGACAAGTCGGGAGAATATGGTGGGTGCGGAAGAACTTCGTAGCCCAGTTCTTTCAATTTTTGCACGGTATGTTTTGAAACATGCCGCTCAGTGAGATCATTAGGTTCTTATGTATCGAGGTTTTTTTACTTTCCCAATACACTTTAAATGTCTGGAAGCAGTAGATGCACTTGCATTTAGTTGTGCTGAGAGTCCTTTAACTGTTTGGTAGGGGTTTCCTTCTACTGTATGTTTGAGGACATCGTTGTCTATTACGAATGGAGGTCTTCCTCGGGGCAAGTTTTCCAAGTTGGTATCCCCAGCTGAAAACTTAGCAAACCAATGGCGAATGGTCCGTTCATTGACACTCCCTTCCCCAAACGCCTTGCTAACATTTCTAGCGGCCTCAGCTGCTGAATGGCCGAGTTTGAACTCGTACAAAAATATTACTCGAAAATCGCGTGTTTCCATGTTCATATTTGGAGGTATACTAAAAAGCGGGTAATTGATTGGGAAGCTAATGTTTATAATACAAAGGTTGAGGATTATTAACTGTTTACTTTAAATATGTAAACATTCGGAAGAAAACAACAGAGACCTGCAAAATCCTTTATCTATTTCAGAAACTATAAAAATGGACATTTCATGTGAAACAACCCAATACTTTGCTATATTTGCTACTTGACTTGACATCTGATTTTCTTATCAAACACTTTCAAACGTCAAGATTGATAATTTACATTACTTCATTATAAAAACAATCGCTTCGTTTTCATTCCAACATAGATTTTCAATGTATAAAAGCTGATCTCTTACTTTTAGCTGTCTACTCTTAGATTTATAATATACTAATAATATACAGTTTTAAATTTCAATATATAATGATCTATTAGACACTGAATTCCTTTCCTCTCCGTATCTGTATCTACATTCATTATAACTTGGTTCGGGTAAGTTAATAATCATGAGGTGCTTTTAATGGGTTTATTCGTGGCCTTTTGACATTTGAACATTAGATATTAGACTGTAAAGCTATTGACATTGACATTTATAAATATTTAAAACTGAATTTAACTTACATGAAAAATATAGATATTGCTTCAATGTAAATGTTAGTTCTTTGTATTAATGTTTATAACCTTATCTTCATAAACCTTCCACGTTCAAATTCATGCAACGAATTTTTTCTGTGATTTGAAACCCTTCAATTTTCCCCCAGAAATGTTTCCCAACAGCTCACAGAGGAGACATTGGATGTTTAAAGATGAAGCAGAACTTCAAGTTTGAGGGTCGCTGCTAACAAGAAATTCGTCGATGAATTTAAAAGTCGTTTGGATGTCAGTAAGATTTTATCTTAACCAATTATTAGTATTATATGAACATGGCTTTGTGTTAATGTTTCTTAGTATATTAGTTGATTTTGAATAAGTTAAGGATGAATAATGTTGACTGTCATTTCCATTAATGTGAATGTGTTCATTTAATAATCTTTCTTTTCTTTTGCAGGCAAATGCACAACAAGCGATGCTAAGTGCAGAGGAGGAGAAGACCCTTCTTAGATTCTATGAATTCCAAATGAGGGATCTATGTAAAAGATTTGTCCCACCTATGCCAAAAGCTGTCATTGGTTGTGCATTTAACTATTTCAAAAGGTTCTACTTGAACAATTCCGTCATGAATTTCCATCCAAAAGAAATTCTGTAAGTACTTCTATTTCAGAAACAATTATATATTTTCTCTATCTCATGACTTCACTACTGGTGTCTTGTTTTTAGGCATTTAATTCCTTTTGACATCATTCTCTTCAGTGATGCCTCCATCATGAGTGATCAACCAGTTCAATATTGCAATATTTTAATTATTTTATATTGTGGCTGTTATAGTTTTCGAGTAACAACGTTAGTTTTGTGTTCAGTCTTTCTCCAAAGGGTGAGTTCTGGAATAAAAATTGTAAACCTGACTGCCTGACATCTTCCAGGTCACCGTGTTGAGCTTGGTTGTCAAGTTGATAAGTTTTGACAAGGTCTGTTTCCTGGTGTCTTCTTGCTGAGGGTATGCCTCAAGAATATGCCCTGTCTAGTTTCCTGTTCTGCATTAAGAGAGAGATGTTTCCTATTGAGATTCTGAACTTAGTTTGGTCCAATGACAAAACTGTTTTGGGTGGAGATCATTCCATTTGCTTGTATTAAAACCTTCTTTATTGAGATTGCCTCCAGGAGGGTCTGGGTAGAGTTAGCTTAGGGGAATCAACTTCAATTATACTCTATGAATAATTAGCAATATCAGTTCCTTCCCTGTCTCCTCTTATATTCTTTAATGAATACCATCTGATGTTTTTTAGCAAGTGCTTTTCTTCAAATCGTCTTATTATGGCTTGAATGCTCAAGCGTAAATAAAAATTTTATAAATGCAGTCAGCTACAACATTTCCATAAAGACCACAGTGCTCTTATATCAATTGAAGTATATCTGCTGTTTTTTGTTTTTTTAAATTTGATTTTCTCGTTCCAAAGTGATCCTATTTCGATACTTGGATTTCTCAACTACCAGAGTTTTTGCAATTTTTCAGAGTTTAGAACCACCCCAAGCTATATTCAACTTCTCTGTATTTTCTCTCCAGGCCTTCTTCTTTTTATAATTCAATCATGTCATAATGATTTCTTGAAACAATATCAAAAGTTTGTTTCTGATTTGTGAAAAATATTTGTTGTTTCTTTTGTATATCTAAGATTCACATGTTAGGATTGATGTATTTCAACTGTTTTCAAAATCTTTAGAAATCTCCCAGAACATGCACAATACATTTTTTTGTTCTAACTAGTTTGAGATGAGAAAGAAAGGAATCGCAACTTTTCAACGATCAGAGGGTTATGGACAGAAAACTAAATACATGCTGCAATATTAAAACAGATACCCATGATCCCATGGAGCTCAGAGTACTACCAGCCCTTTTGTCATGAGACATTATAACGACTATGTTGATGATTAAATAGCGTTAATGACTGAGTATAATCTGAAAGCTGTCTATTATTAAGTAAATTCTTATTTATATCAGGATGATGAAAGGATCTCCATTCAATATGAACAAATAAAAAAAAGGTAGTAAATTAAATAAATCAAAAAACTGTTTTCCATAATTATTTTAGTTTTTTTCTTTTGGCAGCTCCTGCCTATCTTCTTTTATTTGCTTCTATTTATTTTATTCTTATTCTAAATGAAGAAATTTTAAGGATAATGTTTCAGCTTCTGAAGTCTTTTTATCCTACTTACTTACTTTAATACATTATAGCACATTAAAAAATAATAATAATGTAATAATTATTTTTAGAGTCACCTGTGTTTATCTTGCTTGCAAAGTGGAAGAATTCAATGTTTCCATTGGTCAGTTTGTTGCCAACATTAAAGGAGATCGTGAAAAAGCAGCAGACATAATCATCAACAATGAACTGCAATTAATGCAACAATTGAATTATCACTTGACCATTCATAATCCTTTTCGACCTGTGGAAGGGTTTTTAATTGATATTAAGGTAAGCATCTTATAAATTTTATAGAGTTTCCTCTGATTAATATAATATATATTTTCTCAGATTATTTATTTTGTATGTAAATTGCAGCATTATCTAATTAATTATGAACATTAGTAATCTTTAACGTCTGTTTAATATGTCAGAACTCAATATTTAAATGTATTACTTTTCAATGATATGATAATCGATGCCATTCCTCCTTCTCTCTTATAACAAATTTAAAATTATATTTTAAATACACTCTACAAATACAGGTTCAATGATGAGTTGTTGGTGATACTAAGTTTCAACATTTCGATGGTGGATACTTACTGTCTTGCCACCAACTGTAATTATATGCTTAAACCTACTAGTATAATTTTAATTGTGCTTAGATATTTAGATATTCTTATTTAATAAATTGTTTCGAGCCCCTGTTTATCAGTGCACTCATTAACACCAAACTTTGCTAATTTTCCTGGTTATTTGGGCCCCATTCTTGGGTTTGAGCACGTCAAATAAAATTAGGATCATTAATTATTGACATTCATACAAATGTCCAAAAATTATAAACAGTTTGTTACATAGAGGAGTATTAAAGGAAAATTCTAAAATCTTGCATTATTTCTTGACAACTCAATATATTATCAAGAAAGTTCAATCTGCACATCATCTATGGAGAATGTTTGTTCATTTATGTTATTCTTAAGGGACCTGGTCTCAGAATAGATTTTCTCCTCTAAAAAATAAATAAATATCCTAACAAGATGCTTGTATTTCTGTTTATATTTTTTGGATCGAGATGGTTTGAAAAATTTGGTTGTTTTATCTCTTAGTCCTATTTATGTATTGTCTTAACTGAAGATTCCTATCTGTATTCATGGTTCAAGTTTGAAATTCTTTCAAGCGTTTAATGAAAATATCAGTTATTATTTTCTTAATATCCAGAGGTCTCAGAAAAATTCATAATATCAATCTTGTTTCAGGTGAGGAGTAACTTAAAAAATCCTGAAAAACTTAGAGGTGGAATAGATGAACTACTGGATAAGCTCTATTTGACTGATGCATGCCTGCTATATTCTCCATCACAGATTGCTCTGGCGTCAATATTACATTCTGCCTCTAAAAATCAGGAGAACTTGGATTTATATGTGACACAGACACTTCTTGGCGGAGACGCTAGCCGGCTCACAGATCTGATTGAAGCTGTTAGAAGTATGTTTAACTCTAAAAAATATATAATATATTCGTTTATATATAATGTTTAGTTAGACCTCAGTTTGACTACATACTCCTGTTATAGCTCTCATCTTAACCAAATAAAAAGCATGTACCTCTACAACCCATGAAGGGCCTTGGATTCAGTACTTTTAGAGATTTGTACTGTTTCTAGGCAAACAGTCATGCAATGAGTGAGGCTGAGACCTCACTTAGTCTTTATAAGGGCTGGGTGTGCCCAGAAGGGTCTCCATATCCTGGAGTTGCTCTCATCTTACTCCCCATCTAAAATAACAGAATAACTAATTATTCTGGCACAGCTGGGGTTCCGACTGAGGCTCAGAGAACATTGACTAGTGCTGTATCCTTTATAACATGCCCTCCCTATCTCATGATCACTATCTTGAATTTAATTGTGTTCTTGTTTATTATAACTATTGATTATAAAATTCATCTTTTCTGTGACATAAATTTGAATGGTCATATTCATTTTTTTGTTTTAACTTTTCATCCCAGAGTCCTAGAATTTGATATAGATATTATCAAAATTTTGAGAAAAAAAAAAGGAGTTTAACAGGGAGTGTGAAACATACTACATTTGTCAATATTAAAATAAAATATTCCTACAATTCCTTTTAAAAGTTTAATATTTAGCTTTCTTTTCTTTCTTTTTTTTTTTTTTTTTTCATTTATTTATATGGCAAAGATAATGACTTTTATAAAAATTCTTTTTCAATAATATTACTACAGAACTTATCATTATCTTATGACAAGGGGCAAAAAGTTTAACACAATTTTAAGCTTAGAAGAATCTCCTCTTTAAGTAGTCTTATCCTTTTAAGAAACTGTTCTCAGATTAGTGCTAAATATAATAATTTAAAAACTGACACTGAACAAAGTTTAGAATGTAGCTGATAAATCTTTTCTAATTTTGTTTCAGAAATAAGGTCATCCTGCAAAATAAATGAACCTCCACCTAGGGAAGTTATAAAGAACCTGGAAAAACGCTTAGAAGTTTGTAGAAATGAAGAAAACAATCCTGACAGTCAAGTGTTAGTATTTTTTTTTTTTTTACATCAGTTTGTTATTTATTTATTAAGAGAGCCTGCCAACAGGCAAGTTGTCCAATGACTGGTGGTCATATTCAGACACAGCATTTAACTTATGATATCATGAACATACTGATGTACATTAACTGATTGAAGAAAAAAACAAAATGATTACTTCATACATAGAGAAAAAACTAAATATAATAAAATACAGTAACTGAATAAAGAAAAATAAAACAATTACTTTATGTATAAAAATACAAAATAACTACTTACAAAGAGAGGAACAATAAATAAAAAATCTGGTGTGCGCAACACACAACTTTCACTTACCTCTGTTATTAATATCAATTAAAGAATTTTTAAACAAATTCAGAAACAAAAATAAATTGTTAAAGAATTATTTACATTTGATTTTTATAGAAAGATGTTATTAAATAATATGTTATAATAATATCTACAAAATTCAGTAAGTTTTTTTCGGCTTGTCATCACTCCGTGCTAAAATAAGGTGACCAGATTTTTAGATGGGCAAAGCGGGACAACACTGAAGGGGGGGAGGGTATAACATTTTCATACGGAATAAAAATAATATCTTAACATAAGTACAATTTATAAATATCAAAAATGTATAATATTTTATTCCTTGACATTTTTTTTATTTGATTAAATTTGTTTCATTAATTTGTTGTCATCTTTTAAAATATTGTAAAAAAGCTTCACAAGAATTTGTCAAATTATATTTGACACATAAAATGGCTTTCAAAGTTTCAACACTTAATTTTGATTTTTCTGATGTCCACATTTGATTTACTGTAGAAAAACTTATAATTATATATTTTGATTCTTAAAGATAAATTCAAATTTTAAATTAATTTGTGATTATCTAACTGTTCTTTAGTAAATTACAATATTATATGTCTATGCCTCGTGCGGATCTCATTACCGATGATTTGGTACTGCTAGGCGAAGACACGAAAACCATACAACTAAATACAAGTGTGTTAATAAAAACCGATAAACAAATAGGTCTCGAATTAAATACCGATAAGACGAAATATATGATTAGTAGCAGAAATGGTGGCGATCTTGATAATATTAATATTTCAGGGCATACTTTTGAACACGTAGAGAAATTCAAGTATTTAGGTTCAATGATAACAAGAAAAAATGAAATCCAGGAAGAAATAAATTCCCAGTTAAAGGTGGGAAATGGGTGTTATTATTCAGTTGCTAAATTACTTAGCTCGCGGCTTCTGTTTAAAAACTTCAAGGTTAGAATTTATAAAACTATTATTCTTCCGACGGTTCTTTACGGATGTGAAACGTGGCCGCTTACTTTGAAGGATAAACAACGGCTTAAGGTTTTTGAAAATAAGGTACTACGTAAAATATTTGGTCCGAAGAGAGATGAGGCCACTGGGGAGTTTAGAAGGTTGCACAACGCGGAATTGCGGAGTTTGTACCCTGCGAATATAATTGAGTTGATAGCATCGCAGAGACTCAAATGGACGCGTAAAGTTGTTGGGCTCGGTGAGGAACGGATTCCGAGAAAGTTGGTATTCGCTAAACCGACTGGTAGGCGTCCAAAAGGTAGGCCGAAGCATCGATGGGAGGATTGCATTAAGGCTGATCTCGGGGGCTTGGGATTGACCGGTGAACATTGGACGAGTCTGTGCAGGCGAAGTTTGGTGGTATCGGCATCAAACCTTCGGGTTCGGTAAGCCTATTATTATTATTATGTCTATGAGAATTTAAAAAAATACTAAAATGTTATAAACACATACAGTACAAATATGCATTTCACATCAGCAAAATTTGGCCGAATTAATTTGCCTTAAACATAATTTACATGAGCATATTTTATTGTTGTTTATTTTGAAATTAGTTTGATTGACTTTAAATATTGGCAACATTTTATTCTTATATTTCTTTCTAAAATTTCCTTTAAGGTTAAGGTCGGTGATATAATTTATATTATATTTATTATATGGAAGTTGAAGACAGTTAAGCATTTAGTAAATCTGTGTGAACAGTTTCTATCCATTGGCTGATATTTTTATCTCAGGAATTTTTCACCTAACAAGGGTTGAGAGTTAAAATCATATATCATTCTCTCCAATTGGTATCATTTATTTTTCTAGGTAATGAGATAACAGAGAACTTTTATCCCATGGAAACTCAGTCAGTTCAGTGTTAGAAGATAAATGAAATAAAAATACTGCATGCTTTTCTCAAACACTATTATGGTTTCTCAAACTTAGGTTTCAAAATGGATATTAGTTGAGAAGTTATTTGACATTAGATATTAATGCACAAAATAAGATATTAGAAAAATGTCATAGAAACGATAATAATAAAAAAAATATTTTAAAGATGAGGGAAAAATATATTGTGTTTATTGGGATAGTACAAACTGGAAATTTTTCTGTATTTCATGCATTTTTTGTTTTGTATCTAATACTCTCTGTGAACTTAATGATGAAATAAATTACAAATAAAAGAATATTTAGTAAGTCATCGATTGATTTAAAAGCTGCCGTATGTAAATTTGCACAGTATCAAATTGTCAACTGATCATAAAATATTTTTGTATGTAACTGTAAAATAAAGTAAAATAGAATATAAACCAATTTACAAAATTATAGAAGTCAATTGGAGGTATAATAATTTTTAAAAATCTGGTGCAGGCAACACACGACTTTCACTTACCTCCATTTTTAAAATTAATGAAAGAATTTTCAAAAACAGTTAGAGATAAAAATACGTGAAACTATTAAGGAATTAATTAAATTGAATTTATATAGAAACATGTGTTTTATTAAAAAATCTATCATATTATTATCTAAAATAATCAGTTAGTTTTATGTTCATTACATCACACTCTCTATTAACTTTTAAAAGCTTGTGTATGAGATAATATTTTTTCTAAAATCTTTAGCTTTCCAACAGTATATCATCCATGTATATTACTGCTCTTATGTTCAAAAACGAAAAATTGCATTAAAAAAATATTTTTTCTGTTTTCTCCTTTAGTTGGGTATCAAATTTATATATTTACCTGTTTTTCATCAGCATTAACAAGATAATATAGTTATTTTTATTGAATCTACTAAATTAAAGGTACTTTAGGGAAAGAAAATTTAAAATATCGGCATTTAAGCCCTGTCAGACCATTTTAATCAGAATAAAACCTACACGATATTAAAGCCCATTAAGTTTTACATCGATATAGCGAGTTTAATCAAAATCGTCGGAACCGTTTTCGATAAAATTGAAAAAAGGTGCAAAATGCATGGTATAAAGTGGCTCTTCTGGTAAGCTCATTTTGATGAAAAAGCTTTTGTAGTGTCTCGGGTGTATATTTGTCTTAAATATGAAATTTCAGTTTCATAGGACTTACCATTTCCGCCCGGGAGTTACCACACACACGCTCAGACCTTTTTGCGGGACTTGGTTATTTGGACTCAGGGGATCCTAAAACGTGTATTTACGTTGAAAACTGGAATTCGAAAATTTTCACGATCGCAATACTTCCCCTTACTATATATAGTAAGTGAAAGTAATTAACAAATGTTTTGAAGACATTGTTGGAATTCAATTAATTCTAATTTAAGTTTTTGGTAGTAAACAAATTATTTAAGCGGTAATAAATATTGAATTCTTGAAATATTGCAATGGTAGATAAAGATGTGTATGATGTTAGTTGTAATAGGTTAGTGTTTCATGAGATTATTCTAGAGTAAACATATAGTAATTATTATTTGAACTGATTGGTTATGGTTTTGGAGGAAGGTGGAAAGTTAGATAAGTTGTGTTGTATGTACTTCTAATAATAATATTTTTATATTAGTTTGACTCCTAAGTATAATTTGTTTGCAAAAGAAAGAAGAATTTTGTTATAAAACTAGTTGGAATAATTTATATAACCTTGTAATTACAGATACAAGGAGAGAATGGCTGAACTTGTTGAGGACGATGAAGAAAGAGCTGCTAGGCGTTACGCAAAAGTTTCTAGAAAGCAGGCACAAACAGAAGCTCAACTTCTTGGAGTAGCTCCTCTCGATACATAATATTATTAGCATTAACCTTAAGCCACTTGTGAATATAATGTATATATGTATTTATAAAAATATTGCCTACATTCTTGAACTTATATGTGAATTATATCACAAATAAATGACTTTTTTTATATTTCTAATGATAAGCCTTGTATGTTGCTGCTCTACAACGATGATTTTTTTTTATATTAAAAAATTATACAATCATTAAAAATATTAACATCATTGTATTATTAATTTTAATAAGTACCTAATAAACAATGTGTATATTTAGATTTATTTTTCATGACACAGATGATTTTCTTTCTGAAAAGATTGTCATGTTGTGAATACAAAAATAAAATGTTACAATTTAAATTTAAAATATATTTTTTTAAATTGTGTATTACCACCAGAATATTGTAATTTGCCTTAATCATATTATACATCTCAATATTTTAAATAAATAAAAGTTAAATACATCTCTGTCAAGGTATGGTTATTAATATTGGATATGATAGGGTCTCAGAAGGCCTCGCAAATTGCTTGTTTATGCAAGGAAGAGAGTTAGATAGGAGGCGGTTCTGGTGGTAGAAGCAGGTACTGCAGCCCCAGGTATGAGGTTACTCTGCCAGGTAGGGGGTAAACCCGCACCTACCAATTAGCAGAGGGGACTGGTTAGGTATCATATTAGGAAGGGATCATACCTGTGGTAGAAGCACAACAACAGCGAAGAGGATTCTTCATAGGTGCACATGGGTAGAAGCTATGCACCCTATCATGTGGGGGGAATAGGAATGTAGAAGGAGAGAAGATATTTGAAGGAAGTGAAATATAGATAGACCCCTTAATGATACAAAGTCAGTGATACTCTGACCTAGGGAGATACCACATGGTAGAAGCAGGTTGGTGATCTGAAGATCTGTGCTAGTTCTTGCTATACTCATAAAACAATGTATATTATCAATAGCAAGAGTTCTCTACCAGACTATTGTCTTGGCCCTAGGTCAAGATACCTCGTAAGTTTTATTTATTATCTTGAAACAGTTACATAAACAATGATATTTACAATCGTATCAGCAAGTTAAAATATACAATATTATTGAACATAGCGTCTTCTTATATTTGGCGGTGACCCAAGTAGCCGCTGCTAGCACTATCTGTGAGCGAGCTTGTGAAGTATCCACTACAGTGTATTTTTTCTATTTAAACTTTTAATAAGCCTATACGGTTAATATATATTTATTTATTTTTAAACTAGCTAGTTTCTTCAATAATTTTCCACAATTGTGAGAGAGAAATTAATTGTGTAAATATAAAAAGTTCATTAGTTCAACAATATAAATATTTTCTCACATTTCAATAATTATTGAAATGCATAAAGCTTAGGAAATATTACATAGAAAGATAGGGTAGCACAAGAATTCATTCCTTTGTCCCCTCTCAGATCTATCCTAATTTATTTTCAGCGCATGCCTTAACTTTAACTGACCATGGATTTTGTGTCTTTGTTCTAATGTTTGCGCATGTCTTTAGTTTTCTGTTAGTTTATGACCTTTGACAATCTGGAAGAGATTTCTTAAATTCTGGTTTTGGGTTGGTTGAAATAAAAAAATGTTATGTGCATACTCTTGCAGATTTTGTGGAAAAGGACTTTTTAATTTCTACTCAGAACATCAAGGGGAATCAACTTGTGCCCTAGAAAACCTATAGTGATTATTTTTCAATCCATATGCCTCTTTAATCTCGTCTAGTTCTGATGACTGTCCTACATTTAATAAACTAATGGTTTCCCCAATTACATTCATACAAAGTCTTCTGCTTTAAATTTACCTCCTCATATTTTATCTCCTAAAAACCTACCATATCCATCCCATAACTCTGACTTTTTGCTTTTGGACTTTCATAATTTCTTAGCTGCAAGTCCAAAAGCGCATAATCAGAACTATTAGTTGTATCTGGTAGAAGTTTGATGACATACATTTTAGCAAACTTTTGGCTTCTGCAGCAAGTAAGTGATTGGTGTTGTTGACAAGAAACATTCTTCCTATTCATGAAAGCCTAGTATGTAAGTGATGATTCACACCTAACTGTAACAAACTATGTTTGGGGGATAACAGTGATTAGTTCTTATGGAATTGTCTTCAACATTGTATTTTTGAGCTTCACTGCTGCAGCTAAACATTCACTATTGGTAGAGGATATTTTAGAAGACTTTGTAAGCAGTGGGGAGTTACGATATTCCTCTATAATTAGAACATTCTTACTTTTCTCCTCTCTTGTTAAGAGGACATATCAAAGCACTGCTCCATTGCTGAGGCATCTTTTATCGAGCCCATATTTCGAGGATCAGATCACAAAGTGTCCTGTGCAGTCCCTCTCCACCACATTTAAACAGCTCTGCCAGCAATCCATCCTTTCCTTGGTGCCTTATGGTTTCTCATTTTGTGGATTTCATCTACAACCACTTCGAAATCTGGTGGCTTGACATCTTCATACTCTTTGCCATTTCCTTCTCCTGATCTGGGCTGAATAACCTGTTCATTCAGTAGTCTACTGAAATGTCTTGCCCACCATTGAAGTATCCCTTCCTCATTGTTCAAAAGAGCCTCTTTTTCTTTTCTGCATGCTCGAATTCTAGGTTTGAAAGGGGCTCTACAATTGTTCACCTTTTGAAAGAAAGAGCCTGTTTTCATTCGCACTCTTGTGAACTTCTATATCCTTCAATGCCTTTATTTCCCATAATTTCTTCTTCTTCTTATGTAGATTACCTTCTTCTCATCTCTCTTCCTTTTGTGGTATTCCTCTGTGGGTCTCCTTGTGAACCGTTTCTGAACCATAGCTTGGTAGGTAATGTTCTTCGTATCTATTACGGCATTCTTCATCAAACCAATCCGCATGAACAGCGGCAAACGCAGATGATAATTCAGAAGGAGGGAAGGAGAAATAAATTTGGAAATCATCAGTATAGAGGGTGTGGGAGCAATGGACTATTGAATTAGGGAGATCATTGATGTAGCAATTGAATAGAAGAGGTGCTGGAGGCCTGGGCCACACCTGCCGAAAGGGCGAGAAAGGACGATAAAGGATAATTAGGAATGTAAAAGGCTTGGTTTCGACCGGAAAGGAATGATTGGAACCAGCGAATAGCGCTGTTGGAAAAGGATAGTGCATTTAGTTTGGTAAAAAGAATAGAGTGGTCTAAGGATTTGACAGCTTTCGAGAAGTCAAGAAGTATTAAAACTGTTATTTTCTTTTCATCCATGGCAGTATGTATGACATTAGTGATTTTGGCAAGGGCGGATTGTGTGGAAAAGCCTAATGGAAACCAAATTGGAGGGGATCAAGTAGCTTGGACTTTTCAAGGAATTCAGATATCTAAGTCTGGATTATTCTTTCGAGAGGTTTCGAAAGGTTTGAGAGAATGGAAATAGGTCAATAATCTTTAGGAAGAATGGGGTTTGCGGTTTGGTTAATGGGATGGACCTAAAGCTTTTTTCCAAGATGCTAGGAAATACTGAATTTAGAAGGGAGAAATTATATATAAAAAGAAGAGTGAGGTGGATTTCAGGAAGGAATAATTTTAACAATTTAACAGGAATTCCATCAATACCAAAGGAATTGGTGGTAGATTTCATAATGGAGGAAATGAGGTCACTTGGAGATATATCAGAGAAGTAAAAATTGTCAGGGTTAAATAATGGAGCTGAAAAAGAATCAGGATGAGGCAGAGAAGAAAAATTAGAAGATGGGTATAAAAAAGTGGGAACTTAATTCATCGGGAGATATCTGTGGTTCATGTGAAGAAGAGGATTTGCAGAGGGAGAGCTTACGGAGAATATGCCATTTTGTTTTCGAGCTAGGAGCTGAAGAGAGGGATTCTTGAAATAAATGGATTTTGCTCGTCTGATAGTTGTCTGTGTCAAGTTACGGAGTGCCCTAAACGTTTGATAGTCGTCAGTCCGTCTTGTACATCTAAAGCGCCTACGGGCAGCCTCACGTCTTTTTTGTAGGTCTTTAATTTTTCGACTCATCCAGGGAGCAGGTCGGCGACGAAAGGTGATGGTTTTGGATGGTGCGTGGATATTAAGGATATGAAGAAGATTAGCAGTAAGGATATCAACCATGGAGTCAATAGAGCTACAGGAATAGATTTCGCTCCAGAACAGACCAACTAACAGATCAAATAATAGACCACTTATTAACAGATGGTCGATTTAGTTGACGATGTTGAGGCCTAGGGATCTCCATGTGCTTTGTGTTTCCTGCGGCCACGATAGAGTGTGGTTCAACAACTAAGTTCCGAGAACCCTCAAAATTCATGATTGTCTGACCATTTTCATTACATCCTCATCGATGCTGTGTGGTCCATCGTTGGATATTAAATGTTTTCTCGGCCAATACTTTGCGTTGAAGTCCCTGCCAGGATTTTGATGTCGCTTTCTGGGCGAGGCTCATGTATTCCTTCCAAAGCATCATAAAACTCCTCCTACCCTCTTCAGTAGAGGTTTCCGTTGGGGCATGAAAACTGATTATAGAGTAGTTGTAGAAGGTTCTCTCGATCCTTAAAATGCATAGGCGTTCATTTACAGGATTGAATCCAATGTCATTCCGGTTCATCGAATTTCTTGGATAGCAGCAATGCCATATCTATACTTGTCCAATTCATTCAGAAGGACGCGAAATCTGCCCTGGTCTACTAATGTTAAAATATTCCAAAAGGCTAGTCCAAAGTCCATTTGACGGTTTCCGTTCAGTTAACATGAGGCAGTTATCTCGTTGAGGTCTCAAGATGTAAAGGTTTCAGGGGTGAGGGTTATCAGCCCTTCCCCTCTTAGTCAGGTGGTGAGGCTACCTACTCTAAGCCTCCTGACTTGCTTCCCCGTCCGGAGTGGCTTCCAAGTGGAGGTGAACCTAGGGTATGTATTGTATGTGACTATTGTCTAGTGTCTGTAGGGGTAAGTGTAGTGTGCTGTATGTAGTGTACTGTTCCCCCAACCTGGAAGGCCAGTAGCTGTCTGCATCTAACGACTGACGATGGGGCCGCCACCTCTCTATGCCAGGTATATTGGACTCAAGATCGCAAAATACTGACAGCTGTCTTTCCCAAACTAGTATCAGTTCTTACAATCCACATTTGGTGAACCACCTCTTCACAGACTTAGGTTGCTGATTAACTTTTTATATCCAATATCCAATGCTTGTTTTTGTGACTGCAAAGTTTCTCTATACAGTAATATCGCATAAAAATACCAGACACATACTGATTCTCACAGAGAGACATCATGTTTCGAAAGGATTCAGTATAGTATTATAATTAAAAATATAAAATAACTACAACATTGGAATTAACAGAGTGAAAGATAATTTAGAAATTTGTCTTGAACCATCTCTTTTCTTACCCCTCTTTTACAAATCTAAACTAGGGGCCTCTAAAGTACATTTTGATTAATGACCAGTAAAAAAACTGAACAAAGTTATCCGTTTTTATGCTTGTCTAACATATTTCAATATTTTATATTTCGTCATTCTCGTATGCTAAACCTTTGTGCCATCTTATAACCCCTTCTTTTTTTTTCTTTTTTTTTAAATGAAATATTCAGGCAGTCAGGCCTAAATCGAGTTTTAATTATTTAGAGGGAATTTAGCCGTTTATTTATTTATTCATTTAATATCACTTTATGGTACAGTGGGAATCCTAAATTTGCCTATCCAGTTTTAATGAGGATAGGGATCGTTAACGAGTATCAGGCATCGTACAGGAACCTGGATAGGCAAAATTTAGGACTCCCAGTGTAGCATCAGTCCGATTAGCCATAGTAGCAAAAGTGACGTTAAATGAATAAAAAAGCATCGTACAGGCTCGGGACCACCTTTATACTACCTGTCCGAAGGACAGCATTACTAAGATTCTTTACTACATTCTGTGTTTACATTCTATTTATTCCTCTTCATCCTTACTTTATAATACTTCGCTTCTAACAATTGGCATCATATATATCAAGATTAATTTAAAGAAAGGAGTGCAAATTTCGTTTTTTTAGTTGTTAGAACCAGTTTTGAAATAAATGGATAAAATAGAGTGTAAAAATTATGTTCAACAAAAAAAGTATTATTCGACATTTAAAAACTAATATATCAAACAATAAGAAAATAAATTAAATGTCAATATTTACATTTTTAATCATTGTTGTTGTTGTTTTGGTTTTAAGGGCAAAAAACTGTGGTTATTATCGCCCAAATTTTTAATCATTTCTGAACAACTTAAAATTAAAACATATCATCACTTTGGAACGTTTCTCTTTGGGGCGTGGATAGTTTGTTTACGAGCTTAACCTTTTCAATCACGTTTCTGGAGTAGTATGTTTTTATGAGGTTTCACTTTCTAAAGCTATGTATTTTGCGCTATTTTTATCATAGATTATAGTTGATTCATTTTATATATTCACGTAAACGTAAGTGGTTATGTTTTTAATATATTTTTGATTTTATATTCCATATGAAGTCCCAAATAAATTGCAAGGGTACACCCAATAAATCAGAAAAGAAACAGAAATTAAAAAAATCTACTGCTGCTGTTTCAAAAACTAAGTTAGCTGTCAAAAATAACGTTCCCAAAGAATTGAATGATGTTTCTGTTAAGTTTTCCAGTATAAAACATAGAAACTGCACTGGTGTTGACAACTGGAAGAAGTTTCTTGAAAGTAAGGGAATGAGTTTAAAAGTACAAAATAATAATACTAATAAAAGCAATGATTCTAAACACAACAAGAATCGGAGAGGGAAGAAAATCACTAAAGCTGTAGCTATGGATTGTGAAATGGTTGGCATAGGGGAGGATGGTGAAGACAACATGCTAGCCAGGGTATCTTTAGTTAACAGTTATGGGGACTGTATATATGACAAGTATGTGAAACCTAGAGAAAAAGTGGTTGATTATAGGACACAAGTAAGTGGTGTAAGGCCTGAAGACTTGAAGACTGCTGAAGAATTTGACACTGTTCAAAAAGAAGTTGCTGATATATTGAAAAATCGAATTTTGGTTGGTCATGCGTTAAAAAATGACCTTGCTGTACTATTTTTGACACACCCCAGGTACGCGATAAGAGATACTGCAAAGTTTTTTTGCAAATCAAATAAGAGAACTCCATCTTTGAAGAGTTTAGCTGCCGAATATTTACAGACTACTATTCAGGAAGGTGAACACAGTTCTGTTCAAGATGCTCAAGCAGCAATGCAGTTATACAACTTATATAGAAAACATTGGGAATCAGGAAAAGGAAATAAATCAAAGAGAAGAATAGACAATTGTGTTTCAGAAAATGTTGCAGAAAATAAAGAACAGTAAGTTTATTTCAAAATTCAATAATGCATATATATTAATTTTATCTATGTTTAAGATAGATCTATATGCCATAATTGTTTATGGTGGTATTACATTATTTTGTTTATAAGATTCTATTAATGAAAGTTATTTTTGTAAAGCTGTAGCCCGTTAGAATACAACACAATGGAAATTGTAGATTTCTTCTACGATCTTTACATACATTATCAACAATAAATTATTATATTACAATTGTTTCTTTGGTTTTCATTATTTCCACTTATTCATGTAATACCATTATGTCTTTAAAAATTAATTATTAATAATTATTTTCAACAACAATGCCCATCACATTAATCTTTTATTAAGTCTGAAGTCAAAAATGTATTGCTGTGTTACATTGGAACTCTGTGCAAGCTAACATCTGGTGTTATAATTTCTATCACTCTCTCTCTTTATTCTATTTTAATATTGTATATTATGATCATAAAAATGTTTTCCAGATGTAATTAATGTGTTACTTATACAGTTATAATTGTTTTTTTTTCAGGGAAATCTAAAATCGAGTTTAGCAGTCCTGTAACCATGAAGAGGAAAAAAAATTACAGTTGTTATCCTGTACATTAAATTTTAATACTGTTATAATGACATTTTAATTAATAATGAGCTTATTGTAAATAATATTTTATCTAGCATTGTATTTATTTTGTACAAATATTAGAACTTTGTGTATGTTCAATATATTATATGTATACAACATACAAGTTAGATTTGTTGACAAAGCAAATATTTTATGAAAAACTTTTTTATGGATCCAATATTGATACTAGTAATACTATAAATAAAACTGAAGACAGATTTAATTTTTTTTTTAGTAAAACCACTTTTTTATTACGTGAACCTTTTTTCATTCTAGATATTATTTGTATGTAGCTAAGATTAAGAGCAGTGTTTATTCTATTCAAGATTGGCTGACATAATTAACAAAAGTAGTAGACTAAGAAAGTTTTGTTAATTGAGGTCCAAGTAAATAGTTCAAGTCCAGCTGTAATAGATAATTATTTATTCTGTTATATCTACCCTTAAGTTAGATTGCCCTATTGAAGGGTAGCTTTTTGGTGGAGTGTGATCTTAGCTGGCTTAGAAATAGTTCTTTCATTATAAGTTACGGTGCTACAATTTTTTCTTCTCTAGTTTTAAGGTCTCCTTTGAGATCGAATTACCATGTCTCCCAAAGCGGTGTGTTTGTATGTAAGGAAACGGAAGAACTTCTTAAAACAAAATCTTATGTGTTATAGAAATTACTTACCTCTTTTGTAACTGTGAACATCTGATACATTAAAATCATTCCAGTCTCATTAATCCCAGGAACAAGTTACTATTTGTTGCCTAGAAATTCCGAAAACCCTATGTTCTTAGACTGTATGATATTTGTTTAACTGTCTTGTATATCATAATAATATACTACTTTTTCGAAGCTTGCCTTAGCAGACATAACTGACATTATACATACTACTCGTATTATTTAATCTGTTTTCTTTGAGCAGTAAGGAAAAAAGAACAGGAAATATTATCTGAGTGCAATGCAAGTTCATGTGAGGTTCCATTGTATATCATTTATTACACCATAAACATTTTTTAACGTTATTATTCTATAAAATAAAAGTTTTTATATTATTTTAAAATTTGTTAGAATTAATAATTGTGTTAAACATGTTACATCAATGGTCTAATGTTTGTAATGGCCAAAGGATAAAACATTTTGCGTTACTTTCATATATATATTTTTTTAGCTGAACTATTCACCTAAACTTAGTTCCATTTAAAAGGTGGATTCACATCTTTTTCAAGGCATAATAATTTCCCTTAACATGTTTCAAATATAGATAAGCTAAATTGAAAATTATGTAAATTAAGTCAAGAACAAAATTGATCATGATGTTTAACTTCTTCATTAAAAATATTACAAATATATTATTGATTGTTGGGCTCTCACTCCTACAATTGCCCTGAAGAAGGCCTAAAATTTATGCCAAAACATCGGCACTATTAAATTAAGTTTCTACTTAATTGTGTGTTGATTTGACTTCACCCTCAACTAACTTCTCTATTAAAATATTAATATTAAAATTACATTTTTATTAAAAAAAATATTTAATAGATTTATTTATTAATATAATAATATATATTAGTAGGAAACAGAATACATAAAATAAAATAACACTGACTATAATAAAAATAACAATTTTATTAATGATATAATTTATAAAATACTGATAACAATAAAAAACAAATAATAAGACTTTTGATAGAACGGGACTTTTTGACTTCACAAATGAGTACATACAAATATCTACAAAACATAGATATAATATTTACATAACTTACACTTCACCACATTAATTTAACATTATAAACAATAAATCAGACTGTATTTAGAAAATATATCAGAAGCCAAATTGGTAATTATTAACTTATTTTGGTCCAAGCATTTCCTCTGGTTTGACATATTTATCGAACTCCTCCGCAGTGAGAATTTTAAGTTGAATTGCTGTCTCCTTGAGGGTAGACTTATTTTTGTGGGCAGTTTTAGCGATTTGGGCAGCCTGAAACAAAGATTTTTTATTTAAGAAAAAATATAGCAAGAAATTTTAAATGTTGAAGATAATTTAATAACATCATTACCATAGCAGATAAATCTGAGTAGACAGAAAAGTCACAAAATAAAGAAATACACAAGTTCCTTAGGAGTTAATGGGTCTTAAATACTAGAAATAAGAATAGTGTGGAGCAGAATGAGGTCAAATATATTTGTTTGGATAATTCAAATTATATCTATTCAAATATAGAAGGCATAGATAATTATGAATATATGTGAAATCAAGTAAAAGAAGAAATTTAAGTAAGATTAGTGTATATTAGTATTTTTATTATCTCTCTTATTTTATTGTTTTTTTCTTTCTTTTTCTATTTTTAAATGCAATCTAACACCTAATAATATCTTGAATCCTATTGAATAAATTAATCTGAACCAGGAAAAGTTAAATCACCTAACTCAAATTATTGTATTACATAAATGAGATCTTAACAAATAAAAAGGGATAACTATGATTACAATTAAAAAATAATATTAGTTTTCTAGAAGACTATTCTACAAAGTTAATGTCAATAATAAAACAAACTGACAACTGAATTCATTTTATCAAAGGCAATAAATGCTATCCTATATTTGTTAGAAGATATTTTGAAATGATAATGGTTATATTAATATACTATTTATTCTTATTTAAAAAATAAATAAATTAGCAATATTTAACAGTAGAAGTGTTTTTTGTTCTATTCAGACAAATTATATTTTGTATGTATGTATGAAAATATCTGTGCGTTGAATCAAACCAACTTTAAAGGAGTAAAAAATATTCATTGAAAGAGGTTTCATTGAACTTTTAAGTTTCCAGAAGTATTTACATTGATAAATAACATTATTTAAATAACAATTTATTATTCTCACCTTATCATAACCAATGTGTGGGTTAAGAGCTGTGACCAACATAAGAGATTCGTGGAGCAATTTGTCAATTCTTTCAGTATTTGCTTTAATGCCAAGTACGCAGTGCTCCGTGAACGACTTGCAAGAATCTCCGAGCAGCCTGATGGATCTCAAAACATTGGCAACCATTACTGGTTTGAACACATTGAGCTCGAAATGTCCATTAGAACCTCCGATAGTTACAGCAACGTGATTTCCCATAACCTGAGCGGCAACCATAGTGATTGCTTCACACTGCGTCGGATTTACTTTTCCTAAAGAGATAAAATAGATTTAAAAAAAAAAACCTTAATGGCTATCAAAGTATGAAAATCGTAAAACATAATGACACAGACAACTTAAGCAGTATTATGAATACCAAACAGAAAAATTATTCAAATATAAGGATTTCAATATATTTATGAATTTGCTCTTAAGTAACAATGCATTTATAAGAAGAGAATCTCACCGATTTGGATGAAATTTTTTTTAGGTAAAACCAGACATTAAACCATTAGACTCAGCAAAATATTACGGCCCAACGCATCTCAGGAGTCGCAGAAAAAAAAAATCAGAAAGTTTGTGAAGGGAAAAACCCATTTTATTTAATACCTCTGGTTCTAGTGAATGTAGAATAATACGTTTGGTGTCAAAATTACCCTATTTCAAAGTGAAATAATTAAAAATATAAGCTATTAAAATATTTAAGTTAAGGGCATAAAATATAAATAATTTCGTCAAAACAGTACTTTTAATAAGATTTCTTAAAAACTGTGTTCCTCATTCCTAAAAAGGAATCTTAATCTGAGCACAGTTTTTAGAAACTTTGCTAAAAAATAAATTATTAATATTTTAAGGGTTATTACCAAGCATACAACTTTAATATTTTAAATGCTTGTATTTTTAATTATTTTGCTTTTAAATAGGGTAATTTTTAAGCCAAACGTATTTTTCTACCATCACTAGAACTAGAAATATTAAATAAAATTTGTTTTTAGATTGCAAACTTTCTGATTTTTTTATGTGAATCCTTGGGAGTATTGGTCCCTAATATTACGTGGAGTTTAATATATAATTTTAACTCCAAAAAATCATCAAAATTGGTGAGACACATTTAGGATTCTCTTCTTGTTAGTAACGAAAGAGTTTGAAATAAAAGCATAGCATATTAGGCAATATTTTAAAAAGAATTAAAGTAAAGAATTTTTTAAGCAAGGTTTTTTACTAGACTATTACATTAAAAACATTGCATCTTCAAGTAAACAAAAACTAACAGAACTATTATGAATCACTTTTCACTTCCATATGATATCTTTAACTTAATATCTAAGATTAACAAAAGATTGTTTTTGTAGAAATGTCTTAAATAGGAATAATATAAAAAAGAAAAAAAAGTTTAGGACTCTCACTTCAGCATTACCTGATTAGCCACATTACCTTAAGTGAATAAACAAACCACAAAAGTTTTATTTTTTGAGACTTATTACTTTATAAATCAATGAAAATCAATCTGCCAATTCTTCTCCCTATATAATGTTGTTTTCCCTAAAGCTCTATAAGATTACTCTTCATATAATTAATGTCAGTCAGTAATTTTGAATATATTAATATAAATTTTCATCAAATATAAATTTGTATATTAATTATTTTTATCTAATAATTTTAAATTGATCAAAAATATTTTTTTGGGACTCTAAACCACTGAGGCCGTGATGAACTAGCTAACTTTAGTCAGTATCCTTTCTTATTAACTGGTAAAAAGTCCTAGAATTTTTCAGAGAGTTTAGGTATTTTAAGGTGAGGAGAAGAATGAAAAATAAATTAAATTTTTTGAGAATATCTCAAAAAGTATCATCTGTATCGAAAACATTTTTCTACATAAACTTAAGATACTTTAAAACATCTTTGAAAATGATTATATCCATTCCATCGCTAAAATCAATGGTTCCAGAGATATTGAAGGAAGAAGAAAACAATATTTTTACTTAAAAAACTTTATCTCGAAAACTATTAAATGTACAGATGATTACTACAACTTAAATCATAGCTGATAAAATGGGCAATGATTTACTATATCTTCATAATTTTTTTTATGAAGTACAGTTTTCTATGATATTTTACAAAATGAGAAACAAAATGTAGTTTTCGGTTTTTAGAAGAAATAAAAAGTTTTTACTTCTAGAACTCTATCTAGGAGCCAATGAAACCCGAGGCAGAAAAGTTTGGAACTTTTTATTAGTTGATAAGAGAATTGTACAGAAAAATTTTTGATAGGCCTGAGATTTTTTTTTTTTTTTTTTTATGTTAGGGTTTTGTCTATTTTTTACCGACTTTTACGTTACTACAGTATACTTATACATTGGGTATTGAAATCTATATGTGAAAAATATATGATAAATACAGCAGGTAAGTATATTTTTCAAAAGCAAAATAGATATGTATAAGCATATGTGATTTTTTCAAGGATCTTGAATTCAGTTGGGTATCATACATATATTTTGATGTCATTTTAAGATTGTATTGTTTCCATATTTATGAGCTACAGTGAAAAATAAAACATACTATAAAGATGATAATTGTTTTCATGAAAAGTAAAACAAACAACTCCTCATCAATAATAGAGTTATGATCCAAAACATTAAAGGTTGTTGCTAATAATTTGTTTATATAAAAAAAAAATTAAAAGAAATTAATCATACCAGGCATGATACTGGATCCTGGTTCGTTCTCGGGAAGAATGAGTTCTCCAAGCCCGCAGCGAGGTCCTGAGGCAAGGAACCTGATATCATTGGCCACTTTCATAATGCTGACAGCCAGGGTGTTCAGAGCACCAGATACCTCAACTAGAGCATCGTGGGCAGCAAGAGCCTCAAACTTGTTCGGAGCAGTAACGAATGGCAGGCCTAAAAAAAGAATATTCAATTAAAATTCAAGGCTAAAAAGCAAATATATAAATAATTTTTTTAAAAAGGTACTTAAATTTCAAAGAAGAATATTTATTAAATTAAGGTGCTTTAGGCTAAACCAGGGAAAATTTTAGACATATAAGTGCAGATAATCCATATTGAACAGTTTTAAAGTTTATATTAAAATATTTGGAATATACCAAGAAACTGTTATGAGATGGAACGTGGAGAGTCAACTATATATTTCATTATATATATATTGCATTAAATTCTTTTAATTGTTATTAGTATAATATTAATTAGCTTACCCAGCAAACATTGTCTGACCATAAAAATTATTTCTATTCAATATTTTGGTTGTTAATTAAATAATAACAAATGTATTGTAAGTGTGTGAGGATGGGATCTGATAGAGGAACAAAACCGAAAGAGGAATGGAATGCTGTCGACGATGAACGCTGATAAAAACAAAAAGAATTAACCTTTCATTTTATCGATTCAATGTATTTCATTAATTAACAGACATATTCATAGTTTAGATATTTAGATAAAAAAAAAAAAAAAAAAAAGAAGTTTGTCAAGAACCCATAAATGCCCTGAGAATAAAATGAGTTTTAATTAAGTAAATATTTAGTGAATTGATTTTTTCTTAAAAGAATATTTAAAAAAAATAAGTATATTATAATATATATAATCGTACCAAAGTAATGAGAAGAAATATAGGCGTCATCTGCATCTTTGACAAAATCATTTAAGAAGCAGAGAACTTCAAATACCTGGGTGTGCTATCTTAATGAAAATGAATATATCGATTTGGATAGATGTGAAAGTTGGGTGATGTCCGCATCAGATGTTATATTAACTTGACATCGATGATTGGTCTATGAATACTTTAATTAGGTATAGCCAAAATGTTAATTTTTGAAAATTTTCATTTAATAAATGTAATGATTAGAAAATCCTATGATGTTCTCTACAAAGTAATATGAAGAATAGATGGTGAGATCATACGCCAGGTTTACTAGCTTTATAATACCCAGTCTTTAAAAGAAATAAAACAGAATTAATAAATTAGTATTTAAACTAGATGAATACCAGTAAGCTCTGCGATCTTGGCAGCTGATTTTTCAGCAAATCCAACTCTTGTATTGAGACCAGTACCAACAGCCGTGCCTCCAAGAGCAAGTTGATATAATCTTGGGAGAGTATCTTTCACACGGTCGATGCCATAAGCAATCTGAGTTTTATACCCACTGAATTCTTGTCCAAGGGTAAGAGGCACAGCATCCTACACCAGAAAAAAATAAATTAGGACCTTAGGTCAAAGGTGTGCTGTAGAGTAATAAGAAATGAAGTATCAAGTTGAATCATTTAACATAAAACTTCAATATTAAACTTCATATAATAGCAAAATAATAATGAAAGAAACTAACTAAATAAAAAATGCTGAAAATTATAATAGAATTATTTTAATACAACTCGATCTTGCTCAAAACCTACCTGAGTATGCGTTCTCCCAATTTTAATTATCTTGTCAAATTCTTGGGCCTTACATTCTAAGGCATCATGAAAAAACTTAAGATTCGGCAACAGACTACAATTAATTTCAATAGCAGTTGCTATGTGCATAGCAGTTGGAAAGGTGTCGTTGGAGCTTTGAGATTTGTTAACATGATCATTAGGGTGAACAGGTTTCTTTGATCCTAATTGGCCACCAAGCAGCTGAATAGCACGGTTGCTGATTACCTGGTTATACAAAACACCTTTAGTTAAACTAGTAAATACCAAATTTGATGATTAATTTGTTTGAAATATACTCCTCAAGCATACCTCATTGGTGTTCATGTTGCTCTGTGTACCAGATCCTGTTTGCCAGATAACCAATGGAAAGTGTTCATGGTACAAATCGCCAGATATCACATCATCAGCTGCTTTTGAAATAGCATCAGCGATTTTTGCATCTAAACCAAACTCTTTATTTACTTCAGCAGCAGCCTTCTTTAGAATGCCCATGGCCTTAATGACAGGCAACTGTCGACAATAATTATTTTTGTAATTTTATATCCATTAAATGATAAAAGAATAGTTAACTGTAGACTGTAGTAGAAATTTGTTGGGGATGCAGTCATAAAAACACTTAAATAAAATTAAGTTCACTTAATTGAAGTGTTTCTATGACTGGGTCTCCGATTAACTTCACCTTACAAAGTTTAATTTAATAAAAACTCACGGGCATTCTTTCGGTATGATCACCGATAGGAAAATTAATCATTGACCTCATAGTCTGGGCTCCATACAGCTTATCGGCAGGGACTTTCAGTTCACCGAAGGTGTCTGATTCAACCCTAAATTCTCCTTCAGACCTCTGAAAAAAAGTTGAAAATGAATATTTTACTCGAAAATATCTATAAAATACATATACATGAAATAAGGAACAGGAACCATTATGATAGCTGATATTCCTGACTTTCAGCTCGGAAGAAGTTTCTTCAACTTAATATAAAAATATGTAAGATTCAAAAATATAAATCTACCACACACTCAACAATATACACCAGCGACCAATAAATAAGACCTGTAATTACAACTGCAACTGATAACAGAATCTAATGGTAATAGGTTAGAAGTATTTTTAAAATTTTAGTTAAAATTAATTTTGACTTGATTAACCCTGACTCATGCAAATAAAAAAAAGAAAATTAGTCATATGTGATTTATTACAATGAGACTAATTCTTATTGTTAATTTTAGAGAAAATAAATCAATACTATAGTTTAACAAGCAATAAATGAATCTACATTACTTTAATGAACTGTTCAACTTAATTTATCAGTTGAACTGATTAACTTAGTAGATTTCCACAGTAAATGAATGAAATAGAGATCTTCCAGGAGTACTTTAAGGCAAAAAAGAAACGAATATAAATAAAAAATATACTATTGCAAAATAAAAAAAGTATCAATAACAATAAACCTAACTAAAAACACTTATTATTTAGATTATTTCAATATATATTAGTGTTCTTCTTCAAGATATATTATATATAGTAATAATCTGAGGGTTAAAACTAGCTGGCAAGAGAATAAGGAGCTTACCATGACTGCTGTTGTGGAAAGCTTACAAATAACTGGTTTCATTGAAGGAGTGAGGCTTTTAAAATGTTTTGCTCCCCTCCTTCCATGACGGGAAAGTTGCATTATCAAAAGAGCCATCCTCGAAAATTAAGTAGAGAATATCGGATATTGCTGAAGTTTCGGGCAGGTTAATTTGGGAAAGGAAGGTTGTAAAGATGGACTAGTTCCAAGAAATATTAAGCGCCACTTTTCAAATTACAAAAAATGAACTTTTCTTTTTTTTTTTCTACATTCTGCAATCACAATACGGGACATATGGTTCCCAAAATTGTTTTATATGATCCTTTCTTTTTATCTAAAGCGTGGAAATCTCAAAGGACTTAATTTATAAGGTTTGGCAGTTCATGATTTAAATCTTACGCTTTTAATACGGATTTATCCATAGCCGTTTTCATTAAATTTATTTGATCTCATGTCACCGAATTTCCCCAAAAAACAGATTTTTTTAATTGGATATCTTCTGCTGTACGTATCTGAAAAGAAAAACAAAAAGTATATAGAACTACATGAGGTAGTAAAATACCGGTGTATTAACGTTATCATTATCATAACAACATAGAGGTCACAGGTAAAATCTTGCAGGTATCAATTCTAGGAAAAATCAAAAAACATAAGTTAAATCATTCTCACTTGAAAACTGTATACCAACAAATGATGAAGAACAGATTATTATTATTATTTCAAATTATAAATATTTGGGTTAGGAATTAATTACAAGTTCATTGATATTTACTTCAATAACTAGCAACAATACTATATGACGTCACCGATATTAGCGCCGGGTAGCGTTGTTGTTTTTTTTTTTCAAGGAAAATTAAAACTTTGCCGTTTTTTTTTTTTTTTTAATAATGCTATAGTTTATTTCATTTCATAATATATTTTCGTAAATTTTATTAATTCATCCGATTTTCCTCGAATTATTTAGGCGTGATTGTATTTCTAATTCTTGTAGATTAACATAAAACAATAATATGAATTAGTGACTTTATTTATTGTTCAATGGAGTTGCATTTATTTTATTTGAAAATTTATAACACCTTATTTTATTACTAGTTTTAAGAGACACTGAAAATGATAAACTATGCTAATTAATAAAAAAATAATTATTATTTTGGAAGGGAGCAGGAGAGGTGAGGGGCGGGTTTGAGTTTAATGATTCCAAAATTCTTTCCCTTAATTGGTAGAACAGATAGAATTAAAAATTTGGTTTTTAAGCCCTGTCACGTTTATTACAATGATGATAAAACTAACAGCTATCAAAGAAAATTGAATCATATATTGAATAAGTTTAATAAAAGTCTTCGGATCTATTTTTAATACATGTTAAAAAGGGATAAAATGGACAATATAAAGTTACTTGCTGTCATTCTATTTAGTTAAAATAAAACGGCTGTATTATGCCTGACAAATTCCTAATAAATGATTTGTTTATTTTTATTAAAGTCACTTTATGCTTCTAAGGCTAATCGGACGATGCTACAGTGGGAGTCCTAAATTTTGCCTATCCAGGTTTTATTAGGATAGGGATCTTTAACGAGTACCTGACATCGCACAGGCTCGGGACCACCTTTTAACGTCCCCTCCGAAGGACGGCGTAACTAAGGATTTTTTACTCCCATTAAAAGATTCTAGGACCACCTGCGGGTTTGAACCCGAAGACCTTTGGCATAGGAGGCTGTTATGCTAGCCACCCAGCTACAAGTGATCCACCTAATTGATGATATTTCAGTCTTTTGCGATTGATTGTTCTTTAACTGAATTTTCCACACTCGAAATATTTTGCGAGACTTGTTTAGTTAAACTTTAGGAATTTTAAATTGAATATTTTCGTAGAAAATACGAATTCTAAAAATGACACATTCACAACTGTATGCTTCAGATATGATTAAAAAAATATATTTACAAAATGTGTTATTAACATAAAGTTTATTAACACTTAAATATTTCGAACTTTTAAAAGTGATTAAAAAATTCATTTTTTCTGATCGTTAATTCTTTCTCTGTGGGTGTTATGATTGGTATTAACTTTTTTAAATTATATTATTGATCTTTGAAATGCTCTGATTCAAAACGATGCCTCAAAGGCATGGTTGTGTCAACAGCTTTATTAAAACTCATTTCTCACTAATTTCAAATAATTGCTTCGGGTTATTTGTCATTCTTTAATTATGGTAACTATGATTGTTTTTCATGTAACAAAGTCTCTATTGTGGTAGTGCTTACAGTCAGCTGTTCTTCCACACTCTATTATTAATCTTTTTATTATAAATAAACAATATATAACGTTTTTTTCTTGTGCACGAAAGTATATTAATATTTCTTCCGTTTTTTTACATATTTGCCTATTCACAAATGTTATAGAGGACTAGCTGAAAAAAAAGTTAAAAATTAATTTTTTTTATAGCTAATAAGAAAGTTAATATTGATGTACAATGTACCAATGGAAAGCTAAATTACATAAAACTTTTATAAAGTTCTAGAAGGAAATAAAAATTACAAAAAGAGTATCAACTCAGGTAATTCTTTTAGCTATGCTCTTTACTGTTTTAAATAAAGCTCATAGCTTAGTTGTTTTTTAATCTATAAATTTTTTTCAATTATGAAGGTAAGATTTTTTTTATTAGCCCTTATATATTGTTTATTGACAACAAAAATATAAATAAGGTATACAAATGTTGTTCTATGTGTATATTGGCCAGTTCTCAATGAAATAAAAAAAAATGGACTATGGACAGTCCATTATTTTTTTTTTTTTGGACTCTGTAGTATGGAGGTTGTGCGTGATCTCGGCCGAAATAACTACTTGGACAGCCGTTGACCTAAAAACAGTTCGAATCACCGCTATCTATACATTGAACCCATAAAGGGTCTTTGGTTGTAATGATATAGGTTTAAGTGGGACGTATTTGTTTTTGGTTTTTTGTCATGAGGAGTGCTATAATTTTCTTAACTTCTTCTGTTTTTTACTTTCACTTATAGTAAGGGGAAGTATTGCGATCGTGAAAATTTTCGAATTCCAGTTTTCAACGGAAATACACGTTTTAGAATCCCCTGAGTCCAAATAACCAAGTCCCGCAAAAAGGTCTGTGTGTGTGTGTGTGTATGTGTGTGTGTGTGTGTGTGTGTGTGTGTGTGTGTGTGTGTGTGTGTGTGGTAACTCCTGGGCGGAAACGGTAAGTCCTATGAAACTGAAATTACATATTTAAGACAACTATACGCCCGAGACGTGACAAAACTTTTTTCATCAAAATTAGCCCACCAGAAGAGGCACTTTATACCATGCATTTTGCACCTTTTTTCGATTTTCTCGAAAACAGTTCCGACGATTTTAATTAAACTCGTTATATCGATGTAAAGTTCAATGTGCTTTAATATCACGTAGGTTTTATTCGGATTAAAATGGTTTGACAGGGCTTAAATGCCGATATTTTTAATTTTCTTCCCCTAAAGTACCTTTAATTTTGTAGATTCAATCAATAAAAATAACTATTGTATCTTGTTAACGCTGATAAAAAACACGTAAATATATAAATTGAATGAATTCGATACCCAACTAGAGGAGGAAACAGAAAAAATACTTTTTTAATGCAATTTTTTTGTTTTTGAACATAAGAGCAGTAATATACATGTATGATATACCGTTGGAAGGCTAAAAATTTTAGAAAAAAATATTATCTCTTACACAAGCTTTTAAAAGTTAACAGAGAGTGATGAAAAGAAGATACAACTAACTGATTATTTTAGATAATAATATAATAGATTTTTTAATAAAACACGTGTTTCTATAGAAATTCAATTTAATTAATTCCTTAATAGTTTTAATAATTTTTATCTCTAACTGTATTTGAAAATTGTTTAATCGATTTATAAAACGGAGGTAAGTGAAAGTCGTGTGTTGCCCGCACCAGATTTTTAAAATCTTAGTTTGAAGGTAGGGTAAGCTTCCGGATAAGTTTTATTTTCATATCACCACTTCCAAATAACTTTATGATTGAACTGTACAGTCCTTGGCGTGATCAGCATAGACACTCCCAAGATCCTTATACTTGACCTCAAAACCACAGCTTCTTTAATTGCAGACAGCTAGGAATAGATTATTGTTTTGATATTAGTAGGAAAACGCAATATTTCCTCTTAAAAATCCTTATTATTTTTCCAACTGTTTGATAACACCAGTGATTCATAATTAGAACTATATTACTGCTCGAACCCTAAAAAAAAAAAAAAGTGTAGACGACGTTAACTAGTGTGATGAACATTTTTAGTATAAATATTGATTTATGTAATTATTTTAAAGATTGTTGAACAACGGTTGTATGGGATTGAAAAATTGGAACTGAATCAAAAGTTATAAAAAATATGAGCTTACTTCATATTGTTCTTTGGTGTTTAGATTAATCCTTGATAACTCCACCATTTATGGCAAAATAGTGGAATAATAATTGGGCAAAATGATTGCTCGTGTAATGCAAGTTATGGAGAACATCTGGCTAAGATACCAAATCATATGGGATATTATATTATAAGAATTTACATATGGATTATGCTTCCTTGAATCCCCCTTGGTTGCCACATTGTCGTTACAACTGCAAGGAAGAAATATGAAAAAAAAATCTGGGGCGGGCAACACTCGACTTTCATTTACTTCTGTTGTTTAAGTCAATTTAAAAATTAATAAACTGAGGTCATAATTTGTTTAGGAATTGTATTTAGTATCGCTGGAAACATATGTTTTAGATTAAATAATACAACAATATAAAATTGTTATAGCTTTTTTCAATCAAATTCATAATTTGTTCAGTCAAATTCATAATTTTTTCAATCAAATTCATATTTTTTTCAGTCAAATTCTTAATTTTTTCAGTCAAATTCATAATTTTATCAGTCAAATTCATATTTTTTTCTATCAAATTCATAATTTTTTCAGTCAATTTCATAATTTCTTGTACCCATTTTATACAGCTAATTTAATGAGGTTTTGTTACCAAGAACTTAACATTTTTATTAAATCTTGTTATTGATGGCCCTATATTTGCTTTTAGGGAGTAAAAATCTATGGTTATTTCATCCTTTAAAAGAGGCTGTTATGCTAGCCACTACTCCACAGGTGACCCTGGATGCATTCAGTAAGGAGTTAAACATTAATATGTCCAAGGTCACGTGTTTAAACCTGTCAGATTCAAACACCTTGTTGAATGCATTTAGGGTCACCTGTGGAGTAGTAGCATAACAGTCTTCTATGCTTAAGGTCGAAAGTCTAAAACCAGCAGATCGTCCTATATTTGTGCACCACAGATAACTCTTAAAAGGTTTAATAAGTGGAACTCGTAAAAGATCCCTATCTTAAGTACCTGGGTAGGCAAAACTTAGGACTCCCGCTGCACCGTCGGATTAAGCACAGTAACATAAAGTGACGTTAAATGGATAAACAACAACAAGATTTAATAAAAATGTTAAGTTCTTGGCTGGAAAACCTCATTAAATTAACTGTACAAAATGGGTACAAGAAATTATGAAATCGACTGAAAATATTATGAATTTGATTGAAAAAATTATGAATTTGACTGAAAAAATTATGAATTTGACTGAAAAAATTATGAATTTGACTGAAAAGATTATGAATTTGACTGAAAAAGCTATATTTACAACAACCATTTGTTCTATTCGCTTTTCACAACTCTCCATTATATTTTACAACTCTGTATATAAAATAATATTTTTTTAAAAATATTTAGCTTTCCAAAGGTATATCATACATCTATATTATTGTTCTTGCTTTACAAAAAAAATATTATATTATAAAATATGTTTGCTCTTTCTCCTTTAGATAGATGTCAAATTCGTTTATCCTTTAAATATTTACCCGTTTTTTTTTATCAATGCTGACGAAATGATGTGGTTAGTTTTTCAATTTTACAAAATTAAGGGTACTTTAGAGGAAGAAAATTTAAGCCTGTCGGACTAATTCAATCAGAACTACATCATATTTAAGTTCATTAAATTTCACACTGATATAGCGAGTTTAATCAAAATCTTTTGAGGCGTTCTTGAGAAAATCTTAAAAAGGTGTAAAATGCAATGTATGAAGAGGTTCTTCTGATTCGCCGATTTTGATGACGATGTTTGCAGTAACATCTCAGGCGTATAGTTGTTTTAAATATGATATTTCAATTTCGTACGACTTTCTGTTTTCGTGCAGGAACAAACATACACAATTCTATAATTTTCACGTTCGCAGTACTTTCCCTAACTAAAGATTTCATATAATGGTAAGTGGAAGTAAAACATTATTAAAAAAAAAAGAAGAGGAATGAGGTAAATCGATTCTCTGTCAAAATCGACTGACTGTATTTTTTACATTTTTACTTATTGCATTGAAAGTATTGCGATCGTGAAAATTTTCGAATTCCAGTTTTTAGCGGAAATACACATTTTAGGGTCCCCTGAGTCCAAATAACCAAGACCCGCAAAAAGATCTGCGTGTGTGTGTGTGTGTGTGTGTGTGTGGTAACTCCCGGGCGGAAACGGTAAGTCCTATGAAACTGAAATTTCATAATTAAGACAACTATACGCCCGAGACGTTACAAAATCTTTTTTATCAAAATCAGCTAACCAGAAGAGCTACTTTATACCATGCATTTTGCACCTTTTTTCGATTTCCTCGAAAACGGTTCCGACGATTTTAATTAAACTCGTTATATCGATGTAAAGTTCAATGTGCTTTAATATCACGTAGGTTTTATTCGGATTAAAATGGTTTGACAGGGCTTAAATGCCGATATTTTTAATTTTCTTCCCCTAAAGTACCTTTAATTTTGTAGATTCAATCAATAAAAATAACTATTGTATCTTGTTAACGCTGATAAAAAAACACGTAAATATATAAATTGAATGAATTCGATACCCAACTAGAGGAGGAAACAGAAAAAATACTTTTTTAATGCAATTTTTTTGTTTTTGAACATAAGAGCAGTAATATACATGTATGATATACCGTTGGAAGGCTAAAAATTTTAGAAAAAAATATTATCTCTTACACAAGCTTTTAAAAGTTAACAGAGAGTGATGAAAAGAAGATACAACTAACTGATTATTTTAGATAATAATATAATAGATTTTTTAATAAAACACGTGTTTCTATAGAAATTCAATTTAATTAATTCCTTAATAGTTTTAATAATTTTTATCTCTAACTGTATTTGAAAATTGTTTAATCGATTTATAAAACGGAGGTAAGTGAAAGTCGTGTGTTGCCCGCACCAGATTTTTAAAATCTTAGTTTGAAGGTAGGGTAAGCTTCCGGATAAGTTTTATTTTCATATCACCACTTCCAAATAACTTTATGATTGAACTGTACAGTCCTTGGCGTGATCAGCATAGACACTCCCAAGATCCTTATACTTGACCTCAAAACCACAGCTTCTTTAATTGCAGACAGCTAGGAATAGATTATTGTTTTGATATTAGTAGGAAAACGCAATATTTCCTCTTAAAAATCCTTATTATTTTTCCAACTGTTTGATAACACCAGTGATTCATAATTAGAACTATATTACTGCTCGAACCCTAAAAAAAAAAAAAGTGTAGACGACGTTAACTAGTGTGATGAACATTTTTAGTATAAATATTGATTTATGTAATTATTTTAAAGATTGTTGAACAACGGTTGTATGGGATTGAAAAATTGGAACTGAATCAAAAGTTATAAAAAATATGAGCTTACTTCATATTGTTCTTTGGTGTTTAGATTAATCCTTGATAACTCCACCATTTATGGCAAAATAGTGGAATAATAATTGGGCAAAATGATTGCTCGTGTAATGCAAGTTATGGAGAACATCTGGCTAAGATACCAAATCATATGGGATATTATATTATAAGAATTTACATATGGATTATGCTTCCTTGAATCCCCCTTGGTTGCCACATTGTCGTTACAACTGCAAGGAAGAAATATGAAAAAAAAATCTGGGGCGGGCAACACTCGACTTTCATTTACTTCTGTTGTTTAAGTCAATTTAAAAATTAATAAACTGAGGTCATAATTTGTTTAGGAATTGTATTTAGTATCGCTGGAAACATATGTTTTAGATTAAATAATACAACAATATAAAATTGTTATAGCTTTTTTCAATCAAATTCATAATTTGTTCAGTCAAATTCATAATTTTTTCAATCAAATTCATATTTTTTTCAGTCAAATTCTTAATTTTTTCAGTCAAATTCATAATTTTATCAGTCAAATTCATATTTTTTTCTATCAAATTCATAATTTTTTCAGTCAATTTCATAATTTCTTGTACCCATTTTATACAGCTAATTTAATGAGGTTTTGTTACCAAGAACTTAACATTTTTATTAAATCTTGTTATTGATGGCCCTATATTTGCTTTTAGGGAGTAAAAATCTATGGTTATTTCATCCTTTAAAAGAGGCTGTTATGCTAGCCACTACTCCACAGGTGACCCTGGATGCATTCAGTAAGGAGTTAAACATTAATATGTCCAAGGTCACGTGTTTAAACCTGTCAGATTCAAACACCTTGTTGAATGCATTTAGGGTCACCTGTGGAGTAGTAGCATAACAGTCTTCTATGCTTAAGGTCGAAAGTCTAAAACCAGCAGATCGTCCTATATTTGTGCACCACAGATAACTCTTAAAAGGTTTAATAAGTGGAACTCGTAAAAGATCCCTATCTTAAGTACCTGGGTAGGCAAAACTTAGGACTCCCGCTGCACCGTCGGATTAAGCACAGTAACATAAAGTGACGTTAAATGGATAAACAACAACAAGATTTAATAAAAATGTTAAGTTCTTGGCTGGAAAACCTCATTAAATTAACTGTACAAAATGGGTACAAGAAATTATGAAATCGACTGAAAATATTATGAATTTGATTGAAAAAATTATGAATTTGACTGAAAAAATTATGAATTTGACTGAAAAAATTATGAATTTGACTGAAAAGATTATGAATTTGACTGAAAAAGCTATATTTACAACAACCATTTGTTCTATTCGCTTTTCACAACTCTCCATTATATTTTACAACTCTGTATATAAAATAATATTTTTTTAAAAATATTTAGCTTTCCAAAGGTATATCATACATCTATATTATTGTTCTTGCTTTACAAAAAAAATATTATATTATAAAATATGTTTGCTCTTTCTCCTTTAGATAGATGTCAAATTCGTTTATCCTTTAAATATTTACCCGTTTTTTTTATCAATGCTGACGAAATGATGTGGTTAGTTTTTCAATTTTACAAAATTAAGGGTACTTTAGAGGAAGAAAATTTAAGCCTGTCGGACTAATTCAATCAGAACTACATCATATTTAAGTTCATTAAATTTCACACTGATATAGCGAGTTTAATCAAAATCTTTTGAGGCGTTCTTGAGAAAATCTTAAAAAGGTGTAAAATGCAATGTATGAAGAGGTTCTTCTGATTCGCCGATTTTGATGACGATGTTTGCAGTAACATCTCAGGCGTATAGTTGTTTTAAATATGATATTTCAATTTCGTACGACTTTCTGTTTTCGTGCAGGAACAAACATACACAATTCTATAATTTTCACGTTCGCAGTACTTTCCCTAACTAAAGATTTCATATAATGGTAAGTGGAAGTAAAACATTATTAAAAAAAAAAGAAGAGGAATGAGGTAAATCGATTCTCTGTCAAAATCGACTGACTGTATTTTTTACATTTTTACTTATTGCATTGAAAGTATTGCGATCGTGAAAATTTTCGAATTCCAGTTTTTAGCGGAAATACACATTTTAGGGTCCCCTGAGTCCAAATAACCAAGACCCGCAAAAAGATCTGCGTGTGTGTGTGTGTGTGTGTGTGTGTGTGGTAACTCCCGGGCGGAAACGGTAAGTCCTATGAAACTGAAATTTCATAATTAAGACAACTATACGCCCGAGACGTTACAAAATCTTTTTTATCAAAATCAGCTAACCAGAAGAGCTACTTTATACCATGCATTTTGCACCTTTTTTCGATTTCCTCGAAAACGGTTCCGACGATTTTGTTTAAACTCGATCTATCGATGTAAACTTTAATGGGCTTTAATATCATTTAGGTTTTATTCGGATTAAAATGGTTTGACAGGGCTTAAATGCTGATATTTTAAATTTTATTTCTCTAAAGTACCTTTAATTTTGTCGATTCTATAAAAATAACTATATTTTCTTATTACCACTGATGAAAAACAGGTAAATATATAAATTGAATGAATTCGATACCCAACTAAAGGAGAAAACTGAAAAAATATATTTTTTTATGCAATTTTTTGTTTTTGAACATAAGAACAGTAATATATTGGGTTGATGCAAAATTTTTTTTTTTTTTTTTTTTTTTTATTTCTTTTATTCGTATATATTACAATTTGTCATAATAGACAATAATAATAGTGCTACAGGATCTCATTCATACAATATTTACAATATAAACAAAAGGAAAGTCAAATTACATAAAATAAAATAAAAATAAATAAACGTATACAATAACAAAATTAAGTAGACAAAATAAATACAAATAAATGAAGTTAACAAATAAATAAACAAAACATGTCACATTCATACCTATGTACAATATTTACAATTAGCTCGGGAACCCCGGACGGGGCTTGTCCCCCCACTTGTGGAAGGACAAGCAGAGCCCAAAGGATCCCAGCGCCTCCCTCTCAGCCGCATCACTGGTAAGAGCCAGCGGAAGCTAAGTGAGGGCGTCATAGCGACAATCACACCGCACTTGAGAGGAGAATCTGACCAGTGTCAGAACTCCAGCATACGTATTTACAAAATATCTCGGGGCCACTGCCGTTTCAACCTTCTAGGTGGGTTGTATGGATGAGTGGAGCTGGATAGGGATCGTGCTAAAGGATTAGGATGATGAATGAGGTTCTGATGGAATTTGGAAAATTTGGATGGAATTAGGTCAGAAATAAATGGAACATTAAGGTCGTGGTGCAAGGTATAGTTGGATACATAATAAGGAGCATTTACTATTATTCGGAGGACTTTGGATTGAAAGGATTGAATGCGTTTGATGTTAGAACGTTTAGCTGTCCCCCACAGTTCAAGTCCGTAGGTCCAGATGGGCTTCAGTATTGTCTTATAAATTAATAATTTGTTCTCAACTGTAAGTTCAGATTTTCTGTTTAATAGTCTGTATAACTGTCCGAATCGTCGATTGAGTTCTTTTCTTTTTAGTCTTGTATGTTGGTTCCACGTCAGTCTTTTGTCTAGTAGTAAGCCAAGATACCGGACTGTGTCTGAGGAAGGAAGCGGTATGGAATTGAAGTAAACTGGCGGACAGGATTTTCGTCGAAGAGTGAAGGTTACGTGTTTGTATTTTGCCTCGTTCACCTTTATGCGCCAAGCACCACACCAGTCTTCGATAAGACAAAGGTGTCTTTGCAGGATTAAGGATGCTGTTTCGGAATCGGAACTGGATGATAGGATGGCGGTGTCGTCTGCAAATGTTGCCAGAAAGGTGTCAGGATGATTAGGAATATCAGCGGTGTAAAGGATGTAGGACTCAATGAAATCACGAAAAGAATTTTCAATGTCGTCCTGGTTTTGAAAATTTTTCTCCCTCAAAAAGTTGTCCAGATGCCTGAAAAAGTGGAAGTCTGTAGGAGAGAGGTCAGGTGAATAAGGCGGATGTTGGAGAACTTCGTAGCCCAACTCGTGCAGTCGTCGAAGCGTTGATTGTGCAACGTGTGGTCTGGCGTTATCGTGGAGCAGGATCGGCCCCTTCCGATTCATCAATGCTGGGCAAAGACGTTGCAATTTTTGATTCATGCTGTCAATTTCTTGACAGTACTTGTCAGCAGTTATAGTCTCACCTCGATTGAGAAAGCTGTAGTGAATAACACCAGCATTATACCACCAAACTGTGACCATAACCTTTTTTGGGTGCAGGTTGGGCTTCGGGAAAGGTTTTGGTTGTTCATCTTTGCCCAGCCATTGGCTAGAACGCCTTCTGTTCTCGTATAAGATCCATTTTTCATCGCACGTCACAATGCGATCGAGAAATGGATCATTTTTATTGCGTGTCACAAGCATGGAGCAGATTTCAAAGCGGCGATTTTTTTGGTGGTCGTTTAATTGGTGTGGCACCCACTTGGCCAACTTTTTTACCTTACCAATTGCTTCCAAGTGGCGTACAACTGTGGATTGGTTCACACCGAGTTCCGCCGCCATTTCTCGTGTGGTTTTGGTTGGGTCTTCTTCCACTTTTGACCTCAGCTGGTCGTTGTCCAGAGCAAGATGACGGCCCCGACCTTCTCCTCTGCGAAACTTCTGGAACCAACGCTGCACCGTGCACTCATTAATAGCCCCCTGACCCCACACTTCATTAATATTACGAGCCGTTTGCGCAGCGCTGCGCCCTAATTTAAATTCGTAAAAATAAATTTGACGAAAATCGCACTTTGACATTTTCGATTCAAGACCTTTGAACACACTGAACAAAACGATTTTACTAAACAAATTCATGGTGAAAGAGAGGGTATTAGATAAGGTTTGTTTTGGTATAATAATGATCAATGTTAGGATTAGCTTTGTTTACACAATTGGAATTAAGATATTGCAATAGAGGAAACCTGCATTAATTTCGCATCAGCCCGATACATGTATGATATACCGTTGGAAATCTTGAGATTTTAGAAAAAATATTATCTCATACACAAGCGTGATGATGAAAAGCCTATAAAACTAAGTGATTATTTTAGATAATAATATAATAGATTTTCTAATAAAACACATGTTTCTATAGAAATTCCATTTAATTAATTCTTTAATGGTTTCACTCATTTTTATCTCTAACTGTATTTGAAAATTCTTTAATTGATTCTAAAAAGGGAGGTAAGTGAAATTCGTGTGTTGCCCGCACCAGATTTTTATTTATGATGTTTAATTATAATTCTATTTACAATTTGCTGGGAAACCCAGGACGGAGCCTGCCCTCGCACTTGTGAAGGACAAGCAGAACCGAGGGATCCCAGCGCCTCCCTCTCAGCTGCGTTTCTGGTCAGAGCCATCATATTGTATATAAGTATGAGTATGTTCATGTTTTGTTTATTTATTTGTTTATCTAGTATTTATTTAATTTACAAATTTTGTTATTTATTTTTGTTTCATTTAATGTAATTTGACTTTCCTTTTGTTTTTATTGTATGAATGTGTTCCTGTAGTAATATTATGATTATACATTGTGATATATATCCGAATAAATAAATTTTAAATGAAATGAATTTTTTTTTTTTAATTCTATCCAAATTCTTCTTTTTATAAAAATGTAGGAATCGTTGCAGAGAAGATGTATTATATTAAACTGATCATTCATGAAAATAATCGCTAAATTATATTTAAATTACTTTGAACCTTGAGAATTACAAATAAAAAAAAAAAAAAAAAAACTAAACATCTAAATGAAACTATACTAACATAATCGTGAAGAATTTTCAAGAAGCAAATCTGAAGGTATTGTCATCTCATTTATAACGCATTTACATTTCTACGAAATTTGAATACGAAGTAGACGAACATATTATTTTGTAAATATCGGTTAGGAAACCAAGCAAAAAATATTGCTTTTCTTTGAATTCCCTTCAAAATAATTATATTTTTTCCGATTGACTATGTTAAGGTTTCCTAGTTAGAAAAAAAAAAGGATTAAGTCAACATTTTGGTCTAAGCAGACGTTTCGGCCAACTTTATTTTTTTTTTCCAGAGGTTGAATGAGGTAATTTACACCTTTAATTGTATGCATGAATGATTCTTATACAATATCTGATTGCTCTGGTAAGTTGTAAATTTATTTATAAATGCAAACCTGTTTTTTCGTGGAGAAAATTACATAAATACAAACATTATATTCGGTTGTGTCACATGAAATGTCCGTTTTCAAGGTAAAGGATCTTTATTAAAAATGCGATCTGAAAACAAGATAATTTTATTCGAAGTATTTACCTTCTTTTTCTACACATTTTTCCCAACGTGACACCAACTTTTTTATCCCCGAACTGAAAAACTCTGAGCTTTGAAGGAAAACAAAATCTGAAAAAGCACTTTTCACTTGATCATCATTTTCAACAAGTTTTTCTTTGACGAAGTTGTCTAAATTCCTGAACAGGTGGTAATCTGTTGGAGACAAGTCGGGAGAATATGGTGGGTGCGGAAGAACTTCTTAGCCCAGTTCTTTCAATTTTTTCACGGTATGTTTTGAAACATGGGGTCTAGCGTTGTCGTGTAAGAGTATAGGACCCTTCCGATTTACCAATCCAACAGAACAACTGAACAGAAAACAACAAAGACCTGCAAAATCCTTTATGTATTTCAGAAACTATAATAACGGACATTTCATGTGAAACAACCCGATATATACACATATTGGCTCACACACACACACACACACACATATAGAATTTACCATTGTATGAGATTTTCTTACGCAAAACTAAAATAAATTAAATATTATATTTAATAAGCTACTATAACTAAAATTTAATGGGTCGTGGAATTCAAGCTGACGAATGAATTATATTAATTTTTTTTCTGAGCAATAATATTAATTTAATTTAACGATGTAAATGTTAATAAGTAATACTGATAATATTTAAGATAGCAATACTTCATACATGGGAAAATTTGAGCTCATAGTCAACCTTTTCCAGTTCTATACGATTAAAAATAGATCAACATTAAAAATAAACATAAAGTTAAAGAATTGTATTTTTGTTTTTCTTCCATGATTCATAGCAGCTTACATCACCTCGTAAATGAAACCAGTTACGAAGGACGATTTGATGAGACAATTATAATTAAAAATAGCTTTAGACAGGTTTTAATGGAAAAACATGTTTATTTTTATCTACAGTATATTTCATAACAAAAAATAAAACAAATAAATAAATCAAATAAAAAACTTAAAAGTATAATAAGAACTATTAATGAAAAATTTAAGTAAGGATTTTTCCTATTTCATCTTTTTAGCTAAATTAATTTTCTAGGAATTTTTTTTCCATTGTTTTTGTATTTTTCAATTAAAACACGTTAAAATTTAACGAATGCAGTGAAACTCTGCGAGGTCAAAAAAAAAAAAAAAAAAAAAAAAAAAAAAAAAAAAAAAAAAAAAAAAAAAAAAAAAAAAAAAAAAAAAATAAAAAAAAAAAAAAATTACACCCATTTTCTTTCGCTCAGATCATCCGACATCTACCACCCAAAGCTGTGATGTTCTGTACATACAACAACCTACGTACTGCCCACTTTAGTCGCCTGTGGAAAAGTTTCAGTGCCATTCTTTTTTTGTAAAACAAAGTCTTTTAAAATACGACATCTAAAAGACCAATTAGCATCCTCTCAATATTCTAAAAGATCCTTATCAAACGAATAATACCCGTATTAGAATCTCAAAATTTTCCTTTTCATAAATTTGGAATTCGCCCACAACGTGGAACAATGACTCAGAATTGTCGACGTTTCTCTTCAGCCCTAGAAAGCAAGCTGTTTCTAGACTTAGATCAAGCTTTTGACCGGGTATGGCTCATGGTATTACTGATCAAGCTCAAAATCCATTCAAGGGATCCCTTACACTAAGTCTTTCTCATCGCTTCTTATGAGTTCGCTGCAGAAATTAATTTTCCAATATTTATACCGTTAGGGCTAGTGTTCTGCATGCCAGCGATTCGGCCCAATCTTTTATATTTTGTATTGTTCTATGTGATTATTTTACGTAAAGAACTTTAAATCACTATTATCCAAGTCCTCACTGAGAAGAAATATGATATAAGTGAATGAGCTGCAACTACTTTTATTTTATTTTTTTCTTAGCTCCTAGGACCATTTCAATTAGATGGTGGGAAACGAATGCCCAATAGTTTTTAATTCTTAATCATTAAAAGAAGTAAATATGTAAAAAATATTGGTCAATATTAGTAATAATAATAATAATAGGCCTACCGAACACGAAGATTCGATCCCGATACCACCAAACTCCCCCTGCACAGGCTCGTCCAATGTTCACCATTCAAGCACAAGCCCCCGAGATCAGCTTTAACGCAAATCTCCCTTCGACGCCTTGGGCTACCTTTCGGACGTCTACCAGACGGTTCTGCGAATACCAACTTTCTCGGAATCCGTTCCTCACCGAGCCCAACAACTTTACTCGCCCATTTGAATCTCTGCGATGCTATCAACCCAATTGTATTCACAGGGTACAAGCTCCGCAATTCCGCGTTGTGCAACCTTCTGAAGTCCCCAGTGGCCTCATCTTTCTTCGGACCAAATATTTTACGCAGTACCTTATTTTCGAAAACCTTAAGCCGTCGTTCATCCTTCAAAGTAAGCGGCCACGTTTCACATCCGTAAAGAACCGTCGGAAGAATAATAGTTTTATAAATTCTAACCTTTAAGTTTTTATACAGAAGCCGCGAGCTATTAGCAACTGAATTATAACACACATTTCCCACCTTTAACCGGGACTTTATTTCTTTCTGGATTTCATTTTTCTTGTTATCATTGAACCTAAGTACTTGAATTTCTCTACTTGTTCAAAAGTATGCCCTGATATATCAATATCACTAAGTTCGCACCGTTTCTGCTACTAATTATATATTTCGTCTTATCGGTATTTATTTCGAGTCCTATTTCTTTACATGTTTTTATTAACACACTTGTATTTAGTTGCATGGTTCCGTGTCTTCACCTAGCAGTAACAAATCATCAGTATACCCCAAAACCGGAATCTTATCACCCATATCTCGGCACACGTCACTTTTTCTATGACATATTCTAAAGCTATATTAAATAAAACAGGTGAAAGTGAGTCACACCCGATCGCACCTCAAATTTCTAGGAGTAATTATGACCGATTCTAACTTGTATTCGTACTTTTTCTCTAATATTTGAAGTAATGAAAATATTTGATCAACAGTCGAACGATTCCGCCTAAAACCACATTGGTAGTCTCCGATAAGTTCCTCAGCGTATTCCGTGATTCGGCTAGTTAGTATTGACGAGGTCAAAATTAGTAACCCTTTTAATATTTTTAACTACCCCTTGTCAGACAAGAACCTAACTTACTATGTATTTTAAGCATTAACTAACTTTTTATTATCCTGAGCCTGCCTATTTATTTATTTTTTTTGGAAACAGTGCTTAATTTTTTTTTTCAATATGTTTTATTATTGTTTTAAGATTTATATCGTATAATCCCCAGCAAGGACAACTGAAGCGGAGAAATTTACCCTTGAGAACAATACTTGTTATGCTTTCTCGATTAGATCCATTCATTCATCTAATCATTTATCTCCTTCCTCTCTCTATTTATTTGATATTTATAATATACGCAAAATCTTCTTTTAGTATTAACTATTTTTTATTTTGATCAAATAATCATTTTTGTCAACAATGAAACATTGATACTTGCGTTTGTACTTTTTCCAATTCTTGGCAAATCAAAAATGTAAGTAGTGTATGTGAATCTACATAACCAACCATTTTTAATTGCTTCATTCCAACCTAAAAAAAACGCTGCAAACTATTACACAATGGTTAATTATTTCAAAATAACTATATTAGAGTATAACTGTTAATATAGCATTTTACAGGCAATTAAATAATATGAAAAGCAATAAATAATTCAAAATGCTAAAAAAAATTAAGTTTTTAGTTATTTATTAACTAACTTTATTCGGGGTCGACGTATCCTGAAACGTAAGCCATCGAAATTTGAGGAGGTGGGAGTAATTTTTTTTTGTCTTATTACTAAGATTCATTATTGAAAATAATAAACCAAAAGATTAAACCAAGTAATAACCACCACTAGTTAGACGTTGGTTATATTAATTCTCAGGAATAGAGTTGTGTTGTTTGGAAGAATACACTCGTCTTCTTTGAAAACCCGTCGTTACTCGTAAATCGTTGGGATTCGCTTTGGATCTGCCATTATCTGGCAAAGGCGGGGATGCATCTAAAACGATAATAGAACATAATTAACTTTGTAGAACTGAATTGAAGTAAGATAAGGTGAAGATGGTTGTTAAAATGGAGTTGCATTACACTATACTCCTCAATACTTTTGTGTACATGTGCTTCAATTGGATTCACACTTATGCTTACTCGTTTCAACTGTATCTTATTTTTGATAATGTTTAGATAACTTATCAGGAATGACTAGAAAATCCGTATGCACAAATTATGACATTCTTTTTATATTTTTACTCTTATTTACCTATATATGATATAAATAAAACTTTCGAAATTCTGTTTTTAACGGAAATTCACTTTTTAGGGTCCCCTGAGTACAAACAACAAAGTCGTCCGAAAAGGTCTGTGTGTGGTAAGTCTAGCACTAAAACGAAAAGTCGTACGAAACTGAAAATTCATATTTATTGTTACGGGCTACGGGGTGTGAGAAATGAACTACTTCAGTTTAAAAATTACAAATATTTATTAAATACAGAATACAAAAATACAAAGGGATTACTAACCATTATACTTACAATAATAATTGAATTACTAGCTTAACTACTAAACAGTCTACATATAAAATCAGTATTCCTAACAAATGAACTACTTACGTAAATATATACAATCTGCTAGACTTATACTAAAACTTACAACTATAACTTATATATAACCTACAGTCTTCTAATTTCCCACCGACCGGGGTTATCACAATACTGACACACAGTTTCACTACACTGTCACGGATTGTTCACTGTCACACTTCACTGATACATCACTGATACTTGTTGAGCCGGATTAAGACTGCCTGACCCAGGCGTAGTGGGCCGGTATTTGTACCACTACCGAAGATTCTAGACAAAGAGAAGCCAGGTAAAACGCCGAGAGGTGGATGGCCGTTCTAGGTACTTCGAGGACCGTCCAGGTCCAGAAGTCTCTAGCCAAATCCGGACCCCTCTAGGCATGGTTTACCTGTCATTAGTCTTGACCGTAGCATTATGATAAATATACCCAAATGTCACACCATTTTTACATAATGTCTGAATGGGACAGATTGTAATATTGCTCGATAAATAAAAAAAAAAAAAAAAAAAAAAAAAAATTTTTTTACCAAAAACAGCTTACCGGAAGTGCTTCTTTGTACCATGCATTCTGTAGCTTTTTACGAATCTCTCAAAAAAGGCTCTAACGATTTTTATTACATTCGCCAGATCAATGGTCTTTAATATCATGTAGGTTTCATTCGAATTTAAATGCCAATATTTTAATTTTTCTTCCTCTGAAGTACTATTTTAATTTGTTCGTTTGAAAAAAATTTTACTTGTAATTTTATGACTATTAAATTATTGAATTCACTATTGAATATTAAAACGTCTAGATACACTAGTAGAACCGATTTTTTAACCATATAGAGGATAAAAAAGCAGAAATATTTGTGTAGAAAACTTTTTTTTTTTTTTTTTTATTTTATTTTATTTTTTTTTTTTATTTTTTTTTTTTTAAGTACAGTAATATAGATGTATAATTTACTGAAAGCTTGAGATTTTAGAAAAAAATGTTATCTTATGTATTCTACAAAGTTGTGGAATGTAATATAAAATGACGAATAGGGTATGAACCGTAGGTGACAGTTGTACAAAAAATAACAATTTTAGACTTTTATATTATTTAATCTAAACGTAAAACTCTAAATTTTCGACTGAGACTATTGTATTCGATACTTCATAGACATTCTAAATTACCCATCAGACAGAAACTTAACGTATGCACTTATTTATAAAAACCTATATGGACTTACGCTTGCCAAATTTACGGACCTGCTAAAAAGACACACATACGTAAAATACAAACCTTTCAATTGCAATTTTTAAGACTGGCAACGAACTCACCACCATATGTTTCAAACGATACGCTTCATACTGATTTACGTATTCCAACTACAACAAACCACATTCGATCGACTTACAAACGATTTCACGACAAACTAGATGGAAACATAAACAAACTTGTACAAAACATGGCTACAACCATACCATCCATCACTCGGCGTAGGCTGAAAAGGAGTTGGATGAGGGACCTCCTGACCTGAAAAGATAGTTCTACTTAATGTCAGGAGGATGCACCACTGGGTGCTGTCTCCCTCATGCCTGCCCACGCCATGTTTCCATAGATTTTAGCACATTTGCTTATTGTAATATTTTTTTTACAGGTGTAAATAAAATGTTAAGTGATAAAAAAAAAAAAATTATTTAATCTGACACATGTGTTCCAACGAAAGTGAATGAAATTCTTTAAAACTTTTTGTACTGTAGCTTTATTTAAAAGTTCTTAACTTCATTTTAACAACTGATGTAAGTGAGAGTCTTGTGTAGCGCACACCAGATTTTTATAATCATATCATCGATCGCATGAACTAATATTGCTTCAAACAAGAAAAAGAGCGTCTTGTGTTCACCCAAAAGGTACAGAATTGTGACCAAAGGTTCTGTGAATAATTGGACAGTACTCATACTCAACTGCCTTTTGAAAAATTTCCCCAAGAGGGTTTTCCTGAACATTAATTTGGCCCTAAATAGGAATAAAATAATTTCTACAACTGCTTTCGAAGTGGACTCATGCTGATTGAGAATTATATGTCCAATATCTAACACAAAAAGTAACTCCATCATTGACAAGTGTTAAGATATAACAAATAAGAGTTTCATAGGTATGCGTAAAGTTGTTTTTTAATTCTGGGCTGAAAAATTCGGTTATGTCTTTAGTAGTCATTCCGTATTCGGTACCTAGCACCGTTAGTGATAAGGGAGATAAAGGAATCATGTAACCGATTAAAATGATGTAATTTTCCTTGATCTTGCTGCAGAGATAAGATTTTATAATACTTATTTGGAAGAATATTGGAATAAGTGATCTGAATGGAATTCTTGTTTTTTACGTTTTTTCTTTTACTTACTTATGAAAGAAATCATAGTAAGGGAAAGTATTGTTACTTTTACTTACTTATGTATGAAATATATAGTAAGGAAAAGTATTGCGATCGTGAAAAAATTGTCGAACTCTACTTTTCAACGGACGTTACAGGGTTCTCTGAGTCCAAACATCCAAGTCCCGCGAAAGGTCTGTGTGTCCGTATCTGTGTGTGGTAAGTCTAGTAGGAAAATGATGAATCGTACGAGACTGAAATGATAATATGTTTAATTGACTGGAATTGTGCGCATTTCGTATTTATATGAATAAAACAATTTTCAGAATTAATGTTGTTGTTACAAGAATTAGACAGTCATTGTATTGATCATATTTCGATATTGACTAAATTATATAAATCATGTAAGGCGGCCTTATGTCAAATAATGTAATGACGTCTATAATTATGTAAATATGAGATCTGAATTCGTTCTTAAGATAGAATTTATTATCTCAAAAATTACTCACAGCAATCCCCATATCTCTGATGTCTAATTCTTACATAGCTTCACAGACCTCTAATAAATAATCGTCTCTATATGTTTTTCATCGTCTCTATATGTCATAGAAAAGGTGACGTGTACCGAGAAAGATTTAAATATGGTTGATAAGATTCCGGTTTTGGGGTATGCCGATAATTTGGTACTGCTAGGTAAAGACACGGAAACCATACAACTAAATACAGGTGTGTTAATAAAAACCGGTAAAGAAATAGGACTCGAATTAAATACCGATAAGACATAATATATGATTAGTAGCAGAAACGATGGCGATCTTGGTAATATTGACGTATCAGGGCATACTTTTGAACACGTAGAGAAATTAAAGTATTTAGGTTCAATGATAACAAGAAAAATGAAATCCAGAAAGAAATAAAGTCCCGGTTAAAGGTGGGAAATGCGTGTTATTATTCAGTTGCTAAATTACATAGCTCGCGGCTTCTGTATAAAAACTTAAAGGTTAGAATTTATAAAACTATTATTTTTCCGACGGTTCTTTACGGATGTGAAACGTGGCCTCTTACTTTGAAGGATGAACAACGGCTTAAGGTTTTCAAAAATAAGATACTGCGTAAAATATTTGGTCCAAAGGGAGAGCAGGCCACTAGGGAGTTTAGAAGGCTGCACAAGCCGGAATTGCGGAGCTTGTACCCTGTAAATATACTTGAGTTGATAGCATCGCGGAGACTCAAATGGGTGAGTAATGTTGGGCTCGTTGAGGAAGGGATTCCAAGAAAGTTGGTATTCGCTGAACCGACTGGTAGGTTCCGAAAGGTAGGCTGAGGCGTCGATGGGAGGATAGCGTTGAGGCTGATCTCGGGTGCTTGGACTTGAACGGTGAACAATTGACGAGTCTGTGCAGGCGGTGTTTGGTGGTACCGGCATCGAACCTTCGGGTTCGGTAAGCCTATTATTGTTATTATTATATGTTTTTCACCACATCCTCTATAATCGAAACAGGTCACGAATTTTGTTGAGAAAGACTCACATGAACTTACAAACTTACTTTTACCATAGTATGTTTAAGATAATATTTTGTTAAAATATTTAGCATTCCAACGGTATATTATACATGATATTACCATTCTTAAGTTAAAAAACAAAAAATGTCTTTAATAAAATATTTTTGCTATTATTTAATTATCTCCTTTAGTTGTATATCGAATTCGTTCAACTTATATATTTACCTTTCTTTTAGCAATGCTAATCAGATGATTTGGTCAATTTCATAAAAACTACAAAATCAAAGGTACTATATAGAAAGAAATTTTGAAATATTGGCAATTAAGCCTTGTTAGACTATTTCAATCAGAATGAAACCTACACGATATTAAAGCCCGTCCAATTTAACATATATGTAAGGAGTTTAATCAAAATCGTTTAAGCCGTTTTTGAGAAAATCTAAGACGTGCAAAATGCAAGGTTTAAAGTGACTTGTCTGGTTAGCTGATAATGATGAAAAAGTTGCTGTAACATTTCGGGAGTATAGTAGTCTTAAATATGGAATTTCAGCTTCATAGGACTTTTCGTTACCACACACCCCCCAGACCTTTTTGCGGGACTTGGTCATGTGGACTTAGGAGACGCTAAAACATGTATTTCCGTCGAAAACTGGAATTCGAAAATTTTCACGATCGAAATACTTTCGCTTACTATACATTTCATATATAGGTAATTGAATGTAAAAAGGGTTACATTTGAAATGGAGAGAGGTTTACAATTTGATTGGGAAAAGTTATATTTGACTTGGAAAAGGTTACAATCGACATGGAAATGCTATATATTGTAGATTATAAATGAAAACAGATCGAATAATACATAAAGCGACATAAAATAAGACCAAACACAAGATAAAAAAAAAAATAAAAAAATAAATCATCTTGAATATTATTTTACTTTTTTCCCCTTGTTTTTAAAGACTATAATTCCATAATAAATAGTCTTAGTAACATAAATAACAATCTATGAATCAGAGATAAGTAGTGGTCAGTTAAACACAGTTCTTCTCAACCTTGGTTTGATTGCTCTGAACGTAACACATCATACAAGCGGGATATCCTCAAACCTTGATTCTATGAGTCTATGCAATATCTTGTATTTGGATATTAGATCCGATAACACATTGATACAAGTCTTCTGATTAAATGTCATTACAAATATTCGGAGGTAATGAATGGAAAGATCAAATTCATTCAAGGGTAATCTTAATATACAGACGGAGTTCTGCATTTATTGAATAAATGTGTTAAAAGGAATACTGGTGTTTTAATATTATACAAAATTAACAAAATCGGGCGCCATAGTTCATAAAAAAATAATAAGGAAACAAAGTTATATAAGCATCACTAAGTAATTATAACTTATCGTGGTATAAAATAAGTCGTGACTACTTCATTTTAAATTAAGATTTCAACTACCTAATGCAGATATCCTAAATAATTTGGCCATATGACCAAGTTGCGCACATAATTATAAATATCCATTGCCACTATAATTATTACTCCTTAATGATTTATCTAATTGTTGAAATTTTAAGTAATTAAAAACAATGATAACTGCAATTTTTTTCCTAGTAGTTGTATTATTATATAATATAGTTGTGTAGGAAATTAATTCATATGTATAGTATTAGTGTATGAAGGAGGTAATGAAAGATGAATCGGCCACTGCCAATTAATATTCAAAGAAAATTGGCGATCACCAATGCTTCGTTCAAAACGCAATATCAATTCAATATAATTTTTACTTTCACTTACTATATATAGTAAGGGGAAGTATTGCGATCGTGAAAATTTTCGAATTCCAGTTTTCAACGGAAATACACATATTGAGGTCCCCTGAGTCCAAATAACCAAGTCCCGCAAAAAGGTGTGTGTGTGTGTGTGGTAACTCCCGGGCGGAAACGGTAAGTCCTATGAAACTGAAATTTCATATTTAAGACAATTATACGCCCGAGACGGGACAAAACATTTTTCATCAAAATGAGCTTACCAGAAGAGGCACTTTATACCATGCATTTTGCACCTTTCTTCGATTTTCCCGAAAACGGTTCCGACGATTGTGATTAAACTCGCTAAATCGATGTAGCATTTAATGGGCTTTAATATCATGTAGGTTTTATTCTGATTAAAATGGTCTCACAGGGCTTAAATGCCGATATTTTAAATTTTCTTTTTCTAAAGTACCTATAATTTTGTAGATTCAATCAAAATAACTATATCATCTTGTTAACGCTGATGAAAAACAGGTGAATATATAAATTGAAAAAATTCGATACCCAACTAAAGGAGAAAACATAAAAATATTTTTTAATGCAATTTTTTGTTTTTTAACAAAAGAGCAGTAATATACATGTATGACATACCGTTGGAAAGCTAAAGATTTTAGAAAAAATATTATCTCATACACAAGCTTTTAAAAGTTAATAGAGAGTGATGATGAAATGAACATAAAACTAACTGATTATTTTAGATAATAATATAATAGATTTTTTAATAAAACACATGTTTCTATATAAATTCAATTTAATTAATTCCTCAACAGTTTCACGTATTTTTATCTCTAACTGTTTTTGAAAATTCTTTCATTGATTTAAAAAATGGAGGTAAGTGAAAGTCGTGTGTTGCCCGCACCAGATTTTTTTTAAGGGTGTTGGGTATTTCTTAATTCGCAAGGTGGACAGGCGGTGGTTTTTTTATTAGTATTCAGATTCAAAACAACCTTGAAACGTGAAACTTCAAATTTTGAGAGAAAGGTTGTTTGTTTTTTTTTTTTTTGTTTTGTTTTTTCTATTAACCAAAATAACTGAGTGAAAATTCATAATTGTAATATTTTGAATAAAAATTGAAGAGAGAAAAGAGGAAGAGAATTATTCAGTGTTAATGTTTTATTGTTTCTATTTTTTTTGTAAGTTTAGCTTGTTATACTTTGAATTTCTACTAAAGTAGTCGCTAGTTCTATCGTATAAGTAGTTATGAATTATTAAATACAGCATTCTCAATTATTTTGCAGAAGGGTCTATAATCTTACATCTCAAAATATTTTATCTCTTCAAAAAAAAAAAAAAAGTTTTTGTTATTTTTAGAATTATTCTTTAAAAACATCAGTCCATAAATGACTAGGGGTGGTACTGGCAACATATTTTACTTAATAGCAGGAATTGAGAAGAAAAAAAATATTCAAAAGGTAACAAACATATAACCATTTTAGAAAACTATAGCTAATTGAAAAATGTCTCATTCATTTCTTTATAAACAAATGTATTTAATTCCCTTTATGTAATAATCAGGAATAGTTTTTTAGTATATTAATAACATAATTTTTACATAATGGAAAACAAATGTTTAATTATGATTTGGAACTGAATTAATTTTTTTTTTTTTTTAAAGGACTTGATGTTTTTTCAAATATAAAATCAGATGAATGATTTAGATATTCAACTAAACATTTAAAAATCAAATAAGTCCAAATATTAAGTTGGTTTTTGAAAATCAACATTTCAGTAGTAAAACATCAAATTAAATAACTTACGAAATCAGTAATATATTTAAATATAGAAGATCTGGCAGAATCGTCTGACATTATCTATCTGATAAATCTTTTTTTTTTTTATTATCATTATTATTATTTTTTATTTTTTTATTATTTTTTTTTTAATTTGTTCTCAGCTTTCGCTGGCATTAGAGCCTACCCGGACCTAAGTCAAGGATGAGGCTAGTAAACCTTAATCCTTTATGTTCATTACTTTTCGAACAATACTCGCAGTACCGAGTAACACAGCTTTCTATGTCTCATCCAGAATGTTGAGGGGAAGATCCACCCACAGTCATCTCTGGGATGAAGCCATTAGTTGAGATGATCAACGGCAGCACTCTCACTTGTACAATTCCTTCAATTCTTCCCCCAAATCCTGATATTTTCTGACCTTTTCTGCAACTACCTTGTGCAGGTTATCATCTGATGGCACCCCTATCTCGATGATCATTGCACATTTTTCTGCCTTTAACATCAGTAAAATATCTGGCTTGTTATGCGGAATTGTATGGTCAGTTATGATGGCCAGGTCCCAATACAGCTTGACGTGCTGTCTATTAATGACTGGCTGTGGGATGTATTTGTAATACGGGCAAGTTTCCTCCAGCATATGATATTTCTTGGCCAACACTTGGTGAACAATTTTAGCCACGTTATTGTGCCTCAGCAAGTATTCCTTTCCAGCGAGCACTTGACAGCCTGACGTGATATGCTGAATTGATTCTGTAACTGTCCTACACATACGGCACAGCTCAGAAATAGCTTCTCCACATATACGGCGCCTATAGGTATTTGTGGCAATGACTTGCTCCTGAATCGCTAAAATAAATCCTTCAGTTTCAGGAAACAAATTACCATTACGCAACCATGCTAGCGATGCACCTTTGTCTATGCCGGTTGCTACATTATTATTATTATTATTTTATTTATTTTTTTTTTTTTTTTTTTTTATGATTACCTTCATACTTCATTCTATCATGCGATCCATGTCGAACCTGTTTAATAATATTTTTAAATTGTTTTTTGTTATTTTTACTTATTCTAGAACATTGTTCTAGTTGACATGTCAAAAATTTATATCTTTCTCTTATCATTCAAGAAATATATTGAATATTTATTATTTCATATAAGTTACCTCCGAAGCCATTTTTTCATGAATGTGACATATGACTCATTGAAGGTAATATTTTCATTCGATGTTTTCCTCCGTTATTATTATAATATTATTTTTAATTCGTGCTGAATCTAACCTTGACCAACAATCCCGAATTGAAGGTTTATCATCCAACGAGCCACGAAACAAAAAACGTAAAGAAATCAGTTTATTAAGAACATTTTGCTGAAGTTTCGACTAAATATAATACCGCACATCTAATGAGATTAAAAAAAAAAGAAATATTAAACTGTGAATATTTTTTTTAGCAATTAAATATTAAGCATGAGATGTCTGTGGGAAAAAAATTGAACAACAGTCTCCCTGACAAACACAGTAGGCTTAAAATGAACAAAATCAAACGATGTTTTTAAACCTATGTTTGTACATAGAATATAAAAAATTCATAAATTAACATGTTATTGAATTGTATATAACAATTCTCCATTTTTAGTCATTAAAGAGAAACACACATTAAAACAAGTGCTATTTTAATTATGTGCCGACATTTCGGCCTACATTGTGCGGCTTCATCAGGGTTGACTCTGAGACGGTGTCTAAAGAAGTGATGACTTCATCTATCTTTAAAGTAAGAGGAAGTATAATTATAAAATTAAAAGCATAGCCAAATATATCTATATTCAAGACTTCCATCAAAACATTGTAATAGTTGCGTGCACCAAATTTTATTATCATGTAAAATTATTAATTATTCATAGTGATCCAAGCTACTATAATTTATAATCACCATTGATAAACTAATATCTAATTTTGATTATTTCTTTACTGGATGAACAATTTATCATATTTTCTACAGTAATGTTATCAATACCATTGTATACATAACGAGGTTATTGTTGATAGTGGGTACCCTGTATCTGTGAGACTTTATCATATTTTCAATAATTAATTCTGGAATGATAACATTGTTTCATTTTATCCGTGTGGAAACGTATGTGAACATTGTGCTTTGCATATACCATATTATTTGACTATTCATTTCTTCTTTTTTACGTCTTCTTAAAAAAAAAAAATAATAATTTTTTTTTTAAATCCATCAGATGAATAATGGCGGACGGCTTACATCTTCCATATTCTAAAACTATTGCTGATTTCGTAAGTTATTTAATTTAATGTTTTACTACTGAAATGTTGATTTTCAAAAGCCAACTTGATATTTGTACTTTAAATTTTTAGTTGAATATCTAAATCGTTCTTCTGATTTTATTTTTTAAAAAACAAACATCGAGTCATTAAAAAATTTTTTTTATTCAGTTCAAAATCATAATTAAACATTTTTTTCCATTATGTAAAAATAATGTTATTAATATACTAAAAATACTATTCCTGATTATTACATAAAACGAATTAAATACATTTGTTTATAAAGAAATGAATGAGGAATTTTTCAATTAGCTGTAAAATTTCCTAAAATGGTTATATGTTATCTTATAATTTTTTTTTTCATTTCTACCACGCCTAGTCATTTATGGACTCATTTGTTTGAAGAATAATTACCATAATAACAAAAAGATTTTTTTTTTGTTTGTTTCATAATTCCTAAACATAAATAAGATAACATGATAACTACTCTTACATCCATATGCATATAATATATCAAATATATAATCTAAATAAAATAAGTGATTTCAATACACATCAAATACAAGAAGAAAGATATCTATGAAAAACAAAAGTAAATAAATACACAAACACACACACACACACACACACACACACACACATAATATATATATATATATATATATATATATATATATATATATATATATAAATATATATAAATCACAATTATACTTGATACTTTTAATTAATTGTAATCCATACAGCGTTTCATAGTTCAATAATAAAATTCCTTAATAAGTTCAGCTATTTTTTCATGCTATTTTACAGTACTTAATTAAACTGAACCAATCTCTTTCATTTAAATCATCTATTAAATCGTCATTCCCTAAATGTTTTTTATTAAAACAGCATCTACGAATTTCGGATAATATTGGAAACGAGGCTATGAAGGCTGCATTTTTAATTTCTTTGTTATTAAACAGAGGACATATTTTAGTTTGGTCTTCTTTAAAACTTTTACAATTCAAATCTAAGAGTTCTTCTCTGCCTTCTATGATCCATTTATTATCAGTCATGTTTGTAAAGCTACATAAGTAACTCTCATCTAAAAGGTATGAGGATTGTTTATATAGTTGGTATTTCGTCGAAATTATTCGCCTTTTCAATTATTTTATTATTAAAAGATTCTCTTAAGCTACTTCTGAGCTGTAAAAATAGGTCTTTTAAACTATAAGTATTATCTATATTAACATTTTGTTCCAGATTGCACCTAGTTGTCAACTGTTTTAACTCATGGCTTCAAAAGACATTTAAAAAAAAAATCTTCTTTCGCTAAGATATTAGGTAGAATAAGCAATTAACAAGTAAATTAAATGCCAATAGCTATATTTTTAATCTCTTCTAAGCAGCTTAGGATTAAAAACAGGCCATCACTTTACGTTAAACGTCAGAGGAATAAACAAACCGCCAAGGTTTATTTTTTGTAATCATTATTATATTTTTGCAATCATCATTATATTACTCATTTTTTTTTTTTAAATTTTACTTCCTTTAAAAAATCCGAGGGCCATCTGCCGGGTTTAGACCAACAATCTATAGCATATAGGGCTATTATGATTGCCTGATTACATCACAGGTGACCCCTAAGACCTTGCAAATACGTGAAGATTTCTTGACCAGAGCAATAGATTTTTAAGGAAATTAAAAATAATTGCTTGGCCTTTGTTTAAGGTTAAACGATTTGGTGAAATACATTAAATCAGAATGTGTAGTTTTTGGAATTAACATGTTGTCATTGTTATTTTCATTAGTATTGTTGAGTATTTATAATAAAGTTTTCCTAATCCAAAACCGAGCGATCCATAAATTTTTACTTTCACTTAACATCTATATGAAATATATAGTAAGGGAAAGAAAGGTATTACATATTTTAAATTTTCTTCCTTTGAAGCATTATATTTTATATTTATTTTATTAGTATAAATTCTTAAGTTGATTATATTAATGGAGGTAAGAGAAAGTCGTGTGTTGTGCGCACCAAATTTTTTTTGGAAAGATTTTAGAAAAAAATATTATACTATACACAATGTTGTAAAAGTTAATGGAGAGTGACGAATAGGATATTAGCTTATTACTTTCACTTACTATATATAGTAAGGGGAAGTATTGCGATCGGGAAAATTTTCGAATTCCAGTTTTCAACGGAAATACACATTTTAGGGTCCCCTGAGTCCAAATAACCAAGTCCCGCATAAAGGTCTGTGTGTGTGTGTGGTAAGTCCCGGGCCGAAACGGTAAGTCCTATGAAACTGAAATTTCATATTTAAGACAACTATACGCCCGAGACGTGACAAAACTTTTTTCATCAAAATAAGCTTACCAGAAGAGTCACTTTATACCATGCATTTTGCACCTTTTTTCGATTTTCTCGAAAACGGTTCCGACGATTTTGATTAAACTCGCTATATCGATGTAAAGTTCAATGTGCTTTAATATCATGTAGGTTTCATTCTGTTTAACATGGTCTGACAGGGCTTAAATGCCGATATTTTAAATTTTCTTCCCCTAAAGTACCTTTAATTTTGTAGATTCAATAAAAATAACTATATTATCTTGTTAACGCTGATAAAAAACAGGTAAATATATAAATTGATAAATTCGATACCCAACTAAAGGAGAAAACAGAAAAAATATTTTTTTAATGCAATTTTTCGTTTTTGAACATAAGAGCAGTAATATACATGGATGATATACCGTTGGAAAGCTAAAGATTTTAGAAAAAAATATTATCTCATACACAAGATTTAAAAGTTAATAGAGAGTGATGAAATGAACATAAACTAACTGATTATTTTAGGGGGTCACCCATAGCGTAGTTGCTAGCACAACAGCTTTCTATGCCAAAGGTCGCGGGTTCAAACCTGCGGGTGGCCCTAGGATTTTTTAATGGGAGTAAAAAATCCTCAGTTATGCCGTCCTTCGGAAGGGACGTTAAAAGGTGGTCCCGAGCCTGTGCGATGTCAGATACTCGTTAAAGATCCCTATCCTAATAAAACCTGGATAGGCAAAATTTAGGACTCCCTCTTTAGCATCGTCCGATTAGCCACAGCAGCATAAAGTGACGTTAAACGAATAAACAAACAAACAAACTGATTATTTTAGATAATAATATAATAGACTTTTTAATGAAACACATGTTTCTATAGAAATTCAATTTAATTAATTCCTGATTAGTTTTACGTTTTATTATCTCTAACCGTTTTTGAAAATTCTTTCATTGATTTTAAATATGGAGGTAAGTGAAAGTCGTGTGTTGCCCGCACCAGATTTTTACTGATTGTTATACTGTCAATTTAATATTGTTATATTATTTAATCTAAATCATATGTTTCTAACAATGAATTTTTATTCAAATTAGCTTAAACAATTTTCAACTTTAAGTTTATTTAATAGTTCTTAAATTGATTTTAAACGGTTGAGGTAAGTAAAAGTCGTATGTTGCCCGCACCAGATTTTTCTTCAAGGCAATTGTGAAACTGACAATCCTTCGTCATAGTCCTATTTATTACAGTCAATCAAAGTTTTAATATCGTTTAGTGACAGTTACTGCTGTTGACAGTCGAGTAACTATTGTAAGCAATTATACCTAAACCCAGATGAACTTTCTAAACAGTACAGTTCCTTCAGAATAGAATCAGTTTCTCCGCATTTGGTGATTATAAAATCGCTTCCATAGGGAGACGTATTAAATATAATGATAGCTATTCATAATATAGCGACTCGGAGTTAGCAAATTTCAAGGTTATGTACCAACCAAGGGAACTAGTTATCATCAATTAGCAACATTACTAACTAGTGTTTTCCTTTCTAGCAGCGCATCTTTCTCTTATTGCGTTTGGTTTTTTTTTTTTTTTTTTTTTTTTTTTTTTCCTATAAAGGGCAATTGGTATATTCAAGATTTGGTACGTTTCAAGATACGTTGGATCCACATACATAATTTGAAAAAAGTCCTCTGTATACAAACTCCTTTCCCTCGGGTTTTAACACCCATAAAACTCCTTTTCTAACTCTTTTTTTACATTGATATATCTTCTGGCTGTGGGTCTGTCATTTCCATTCTGTAACGTTTTTTTCACTACCAGTTAGACACGCTCTTGCGATGATCATATTACTAGGATCGAAAATTTTACGATATTCCCCAAGTCAGATTTTTTTTTTATATATATTTTATTGGTTTTTACAACTGAATATACAATATATAAAATGGCTATATAACAATTATAGGCATGAAGAGTCATGTGAAGAAGCTATCCAGTGGTAGCACTTAAATGTTTAATTTATGAGTAGGTCTCCGGGCCATTTTCAGGTGTCTCGGAGGATTATCTGGAATAGATAGAGCTGAGAGGCTGTGGACAGGGAGTGGGTGAACTAGTAGTTTGAAACTAAAGGAGGTGTATGGATTTTGGGCTAAGTCTGCAACAAATGGGATATTTAGGTCTCTGTAGATGAGTTTACTTGTAACAAAGTAAGGAGATTTTTCGTAGGAATTTGGATTGCAAGGATTGGATGCGGGAGGAGTTTGATAGTTTACTGGAACCCATAGCTGAATGCCATAGATCCAAAAGATCTAATAATGGTTATGTAAATGAAATTTTTTGCAGTAAAAATGGAGTTTAGAGAGTATAGTTGTCTTAAATATGCTATTGCATTTTCATACGGCTTTTTGTTATTGTGCTAGACTTGCCACACGCAGAAATCTATTCGATAGCAATACATTCCGTTACTATATATTTAATATATTGATAAGTGAAAGTAGAAGAAAATAAAATATATTGGGTTGTGTCACATGAAATGTCCGTTCTCAAGGTAAAGGATTTTTATTAAAAATACGATATGAAAACAAGATAATTTTATCACCTAAATACGAAGTATTTACCCACTTTTTCCCAACGTAACACAAACTTTTTTATCCCCGAACTGAAAAACTCTGAGCTTTGAAGTGAAACAAAATCTGAAAACGCATTTTTCACTTGATCATCATTTCCAAAAAGTTTTCCTTTGACGAAGTTGTCTAAATTCCTGAACAGGTGGTAATCTGTTGGAGACAAGTCGGGAGAATATGGTGGGTGCGGAAGAACTTCGTTGTCTAGTTTTTCAATTTTTGCACGGTATGTTTTGTAACAAGGGGTCTTGCTGCCGCTCAGTACCCATGTATCGAGCGTTTTTACTTTCCCAATACACTTTAAATGTCTGGAAACGGTTGATGCACTTGCATTTAGTTGTGCTGAGAGTCCTTTAACTGTTTAGTAGGGGTTTCCTTCTACTGTATGTTTGAGGACATCGTTGTCTATTACGGACGGAGGTCTTCCTCGGAGCAAGCTTTTCAAGTCGGTATTCTCAGCTGAAAACTTAGCAAACCAACGGCGAATGGTCCGTTCATTAACACTCCCTTCCCCAAACGCCTTGCAAATATTTCTAGCGGCCTCAGCTGCTGAATGGCCGAATTTAAACTCGAACAAAAATATTACTCGAAAATCGCGTGTTTCCATGTTCATATTTGGAGGTATAATAAAAAGTGGGTAATTGATTGGGAAGCTAATGTTTATAATAAAATGGTAGAGGGTTTGTAACTGTTTATTTTAAATATGTAAACATTCGGAAGAAAACAACAGAGACCTGCAAAATCCTTTATGTATTTCAGAAACTATAAAGACGGACATTTCATGTGAAACAACCCAATACAATGCAATGCCTGTCTAATAAAAAGCACCAAAAGAAAAAAATAGAATCTTCCATAATAACTCTTCTATGTTCTTTTTTCTCTGTACACATTTCCATTCGAATTATCCCATAACCAGGATTCTTAGTATGGATTGAGTTCCCTGTTGTACTTATTGGCTATCAATAGCATATTAGTTCACTATCCATAATTATCATACAAATAAATGAACGTAGGGAGAATCTAGAGGTATTTTTGGGTATTAGAGCAGGAAGAATTTTGCCCAGTGGAAAGGATTAAAAATCAAACATTATATTGATCGCAATACTGTGAAAAAAAAAAAACCATAATAATTCACATTTTAGTATAAACCCATAAATTACATTTTACACTGACCAAGGCAACCATTGTTTCATGAAAATTGATTAGGAGTTTCCTTCAGGATTAACCCAAAAATAAATAAACGTTAGGTTGTTGTTTATTATTAATTATCACACTTATTTACATTAAATTAATAAAAAAATAAATTACAATTGATACACTCCTCGATCAATTTCTCACGACGTATACCAAGGTTAATTTCTCTCCTTCCTAATGAATGATATTTCAAAGCAGTAACATCGCGAGTGACGGCACGAGTAAGTATAGTTTAAATTAGTCATATTTTATTTATATTTTTACCTTCAATTAATTATAAAAGAAGTATATAGTAAGGGAAAGTATTTAAAGGGCTTGAATCCCTATATTTAAAAGATTTTAGAAAGATATACAAAACGGAAATTTCATAATTGAGGCAACTTTTCGCCTGATATGTTACAGCAACCTTTTTTTATCAAAATCGGCAAACAAGAAGAGTCACTTTATACCATGAATCCCACACCTTTTCACGATTTCTTCTAAACGGCTCTAAATATTTTGATTAAACTCGCTGATATAGATGTCAAATTTAATGAGCTTTAATATATATAGGTTTCATTCTGATTGAAATATTCTGACAGGGCCTAAATTTTAAATTTTCTTCCTTTAAAATAAAACAATGTGATAAACAGTTGTGTAAAACAACTGATGGAGAGAACTGTAGAAATATTGTTTCAGTTGGATTTTCTTTTTCAAACATAAGAATTGTAACATAGTATATAATATGCCGTTGAAAGTTAAAGGTTTAAGAACAAATGTTATAACCAAGGTTGTTAAGATAATGAAGAGAGATGAAAAACGGATACATACTGAAACATATGTTTCCATCGATTTTTTTTCTTTTTCAACTCTTAATTTAAAAGTTTTCGAAATTTGATTTTAACATCGGGGTTTCTTCCGCATTCAATCCTTGCAATCCAAAATCCCCCGAAAGATTCTAAATGCCCCTTACTTTGTCACCAATAAAATAAATCATAAAGACCTAAATATCCTATTAGTCGCAGAATAGCCCGAACTAGATATACCTCCTTATGCAATATCCACTCCAACATTACCATTCCACTATCCAACACCACTCGATCCGCGACTACTCATTATCACTAATTCCACTGTATTATATGCACATGCATGTCCTTACATTACCTTCTTAATTAATATTACGTTGTTACTTTGAAACAAAATCCGCTACCGGGTACTTCTAAATTGAAAAAAATACTGCCCTGTACCATTGAATTCCTCTCATACAAGCTGAAAAGAAAAGAAACTGCCCGACGTTTTCGACTTAACTTACTGACAAACGCTCTAACCTTCCACTTAATTACAAAGATGCTCATCTACATGACCCATCATCAGACCGATATGGACTTACGGAGTAGAGATTTGGGGCTGCACTAAATCCATCAAATTCTTCCCGCTTCAATCCTTACAATCAAAAATCCTTCGAAAAATCCTCAATGCTCTTTATTCCGTCACAAATAAACTCATCCATAAAGACCTCAACGTTCCCTATGTTGCTGACTTGGCGCGATCCAGTTACCACTCCTTTCATGACAAACTCCATTCCCACTCTAATCCACTTGTTTCAATCCTTGCTTCCTCTACAATCCCTGATAATCCTCCGAGGCGTCTGAAAAGAAGATGCCTCGAGACTTTATAGTTTAACATAGTCTTTGGAGAGCTGCCAATGGGTAGTATCCCCACATGTGAATCCATGACATTTTTATCTTGTGTCTCATTTATTTACTAGATGTATATCATTATACAGTTGTAAATAGCAATAAATCTATTACAAAAATAAAAATAAAATAACAACGGGTTAAGACGAAGTTGTGTGTTTCGAGCACCAGAATTTTGAAATACAAACGACGGTAAACTTATTCAAATACTGTTCATACAAATGCTAAAATCGCGAATGACAAATTGGAGGTTGAGGAAAGTAGGGTAACAATTTGGGGTCATAGGTATAAAATTCGGTATGAAATATACTTTAGGACTTATTCTCATACCTACCAAACATAGATAAAAAATGTCACTAAAATCGGTCGAGCTGTGTCGAAGGAGTACGACCACACACACCTTGCAGGAGATTTTTATATATTAGATTATTTAATGAAACACATGTATTTATCGAAACACAATTTAATTAGTTCTTTAACCTTTTTACTATTACTTACCTATATATTTCATCTCCTACTGTATTCGAAATTTCTTAAATTTATTTTAACAATGGAGGTGTATTAAAGTCGTGCGTTGCGTCCACCAGATTTATTTAATTTTTATTTTCTTATTCTTCTCCCTCGTAGATGAGTCATCGAATAAATATAAATTCCCAACCTTCAACTGTTAACAACTGAAATCATATGACATTCTAACGACTCAGAGCAAAATAAAGTGTGGGTCATCAAAAATTTACGATGATGAGGTCTTAAATTTACTCTTCGCGCCGAGGTTAAATTGAGGTTTCGTATTTTATTTATTTTTTTTTTTTTCCCGATCATTGTATACCATCGATTGTTAGGACAGTGAGATACTAAAGATATTTTCAATTTTACTTACATATATATGAAATATATACTAAAAGAAAATGTTTGAACTCGAATTTTCAACGGAAATACTGGTTTTAGGGTTCCTCGAGTCCTGCAGAAAGATCAGTTGTATTTGTGACACGTTTAGCTCGAACACGAAAATACATTTATGTTACAGCAATATTTTGACCGAAATCGGCAGACCGAAAGTGCCACTTTAAACCATGTATTTTCCACATTTTATTTTACCATTTTCATAAGAATGACTTTGACTATATCTGTGAAATTAAACGGGTTTTAGTATCATATAAGTTTTATCCTCATTACAGTAGTCTAACTTTAAATTTCTATAAATTTCGAATTTTTAAGATTTCTTTCCCTTCAGTACTATTATTTTAGTTATTCGAAATAAAAACCAATTCTCCTAGTTAGCATTGATAAGAAAAGAGTTAATATGAAAATTAACTAACTAGAAAAAAAGGATAAATATTTTTTTAAATAATTAAACATATGTGGGAAGTGACCAACTCTGGTGTAGTGGTTAGCATAACAGCATTCTATGACCAAAGTCACTAGTTCAAACCCGGCAGATGAACCTAGCATTTATTAAAGGTTGTATAAAATCCTTAGTTATGCCCTCCTTTGAAGGGGGGGGGGGAGGGGTAAAATGGTGGCCCAGAGCCTTTAAAGTTTCCCATAATAGTTTTTATTACTGATTATTATACTTAAAAATTTAATATAGTTATATTATATAATCTCAATCATATGTTTCCAACCAAACTAATTACATTTTAATTTAAATTAACTTAAAACTATTTTCACCTTTTAAATTTTATTTCATAGTTCTTAAATTGATTTTAACAGCCAAGGTAAGTAAAAGTCGTGTGTTGTCTGCATGAGATTTTATTAAAGTTAAATTTAAAAATTAAAATTTATTTTTAAAAAACCTAAAAATTACGTCTCATGGGTTGATAGTAATAGGGAGCGCTTCTGAATGAGGTCAGGGGTGTGAAGACCTCGACCGCTATTCTGATCAATGAACGCTTTACGCCTTACTTTCACTTATAAAGATTTGGACTGATACGATACGATACAATAAGATATTAGCATCATACAAAAAAATAAATAAATAAAAAAAATTATTATAAATTACCTATATAAACATTTTTGTGAAGCCTTGGCTTAACATTACAAGAATCGCTTAAGCATTGCAGTGTAACATCGAACTGAGCGTGGTAACTGATAGTGAATATTAATAATAATAATAATAATAATAGGCTTAGCGAACCCGAAGGTTCGATGCCGATACCACCAAATTCCGCCCACACAGACTCGTCCAATGTTCACCATTCAAGCCCAAGCTCCCGAGATCAGCCTTAACGCAATCCTCCCATCTACGCTTCGGCCTACCTTTCGGACGCCTACCAGTCGGATCAGCAAATACCAACTTTCTCGGAATCCGCTCGTCATCAAGCCCAACAACTTTACTCGCCCAGTTGAGTCTCAGCGATGCAATCAGCTCTATATTCACAGAAGTTCCGCAATTCCGCGTTGTGAATAGTGATAGTGATATATAGTGATACTGATAGTGAATAGTAAATAAAAGTGATGTTAGGTATCTAAATACATTTTACCAACTACATTCTAGCAACTTACATTCTAAAGAGCTTAGCTTAATAAGCATGTGAAATCTGCCCCCGCGTGTATTAGAGCGAAATTCATACCATTCATTCACACCTATGAGAAACAACCTTTGCAAATTTTCAGCCCCTTAATCCATATAGGAGGGAAGTTATGGAGGAGGAAAGAAAAAAAAACAAAAAAATTGTTTTCTCCCGAACAGCTCAGCCGATTTTCACGAAAAAATATATTTGTGGATTTTATAAAACGGTTTAAAAAAAATATTTTAAATTTTTTTCCATGAAAATGTTAATAATTTTTTTTTTTTTTTCAAAAAAATACTTTCATGTTATGATGGTTTGGTACACCTCCTATTTTTCGCTACTTCATTTCATTAGAGGGTTCTCCGTAACATATATGCTTTTCAGTTTTATCGCAAGTGTGGTGAAAGCATAGTGAAAAATAAAAAAACATTTTTTCTCCTGAACGGATCAACCGACTTTCACTAAAAATATATATGTTAATGGTTACCTAAAAGAGACCCAAAAAACATTTCTTTGAATTTTTTATTTCGAAAACGTGAGTAGCAATTTTTATTTTTAATATTTCAAAAATCTTTTTTAAGTTATGTTGGATTGTTACACCTACAATTTTTGCTACTTTGATTCATTAGAGGGTCCTGCACAGTAGATATTTGTTTCAATTTGGTTTCAAATGTACCCAATGATAAATAAAAAAACCCAGCATTTTTCAGCTCTCTGTGAATAGTAAACTGGTCATGCATGAAGTTTAGGGATAGAGCCATAGGATCGTTAAGTTATTAGATATTACATACACATTATGCATCTACATACTGTTTATTATACCTATAACTATAAACATCTTCTATTGGATGGGAAAAAAAATCTGGTGCGGACAACACACGACTTTCACTTACCTCGATTTTTAAAATCAATGAAAGAATTTTCAAATACAGTTAGAGATAAAAATACATGAAACTATTAAGGAATTAATCAAATTGAATTTATATAGAAACATGTGTTTTACTAAAAAATCTATTATATTATTATCTAAAATAATCAGTTAGTTTTATCTTCTTCTCATCACTCTCTATTAACTTCTAAAAGCTTGTGTATGAGATGATATTATTTCTAAAATCTTTAGCTTTCCAACGGTATATCATACATGTATATTACTGCTCTTATGTTCAAAAACGAAAAATTGCTTTAAAAAAAAATATTTTTTTCTGTTTTTTCCTTTAATTGGGTATCGAATTTATTCAATTTATATATTTACCTGTTTTTCATCAGCGTAAACAAGATAATCTAGTTATTATTATTGAATCTAAAAAATTAAAGGTACTTTAGAGGAAGAAAATTTAAAATATCGGCATTTAAGCCCTGTCAGACCATTTTTATCCAAATAAAACCTACATGATATTGAACCCCATTAAATTTTACATCGATATAGCGAGTTTAATCAAAATCGTCGGAACCGTTTTCGATAAAATCGAAAAAAGGTGCAAAATGCAAGGTATAAAGTGCCTCTTCTGGTAAGCTCATTTTGATGAAAAAAGTTTTGTCACGTCTCGGGCGTATAGTTGTCTTAAATATGAAATTTTGTAGTCCTAGGATTTTTTAATGGGAGTAAAAAATCCTTAGTTGCGCCGTCCTTCGGAGGGGACGTTAAAAGGTGGTCCCGAGCTTGTGCGATGCCAGGTACTCGTTAAAGATCCCTATACTAATAAAAACTGGATAGGCAAAATTTAGGACTTCCACTGTAGCATCGTCCGATTAGCCATAGTAGCATAAAGTGACGTTAAATAAATAAATAATAAATATGAAATTTCAGTTTCATAGGACTTACCGTTTCCGCCTGGGAGTTACCACACACACACACACACACACACACACACAACACACACACCACACAGACCTTTTTGCGGGACTTGGTTATTTGGACTCAGGGGACCCTAAAACGTGTATTTCCGTTGAAAACTGGAATTCGAAAATTTTTACGATCGCAATACTTTCCCTTACTATATATAGTAAGTGAAACTAAAAATATATATGTATATACACTCGCTCAAAAAAGTTTCCATACACCATAAATAAATTCTTAGTTTTAAAACCTCAAGTTGATTTCCTCCACACTTTTGGCCTTTCATCGGACCCAAAAATATTAAATTTGTATTCCTAAGAGATGACCCTTTTCCAGTAATTTTTGGGTTGATTTACAAACCCCCTAGCAAATTACAGCCGCTTCTTCCGGTTTAACTTACTAAAGAAGTGATTTTTTCTTGCGACTCTACCACTGTATCCTTCTCTTCTTAGAATATTTTTGACTGTTTCTGGGTGGACTTGAATCCCATAGTACCTATTTATTATGATGGCTATTGAGGTGTCGGTAGTGTGAGTGTTTGCATATACTTCAGCAAGGATGGCTCACCTCTGGTAATTCTCCAGTCTCCTATATTCCAGAACGTGGTCTATCCTCCAAAGATTTTAACTATGTATTTTCAGTACGTATTGGACGTTAGTATGTGAGTTATTCAACAGATACGCAATTTTGTTTTAAAGGTAAGCCCTGCGAACTCATACTCAAAAATCACGTGAAACACGCATATTGAAAAGAAATCAGTTTCCTAGGCCCAAATAACGTTAATATTGAACTAAGATTTGATTATAGAGATGATATTTATACACTGGAACACTGGAAAGACGGTTTTAGTACAACAAATAGGATTAATATTTAAAGTGTATGGACACTTTTTTGACCAATCATAAGCAAACACATTCTGCCTCATTTATTACTTTCACTTACTATATATAGTAAGGGAAAGTATTGCGATCGTGAAAAATTTCTAATTCCAGTTTTCAACGGAAATAAACGTTTTAGGGTCCCCTGAGTCCAAATAACCAAGTCCCGCAAAAAGCCTGGTGTGTGGTGTGTGTGTGTGTGTGTGTGTGTGTGTGTGTGGTAACTCCCAGGCGGAAACGGTAAGTCCTATGAAACTGAAATTTCATATTCAAGACAACTATACGCCCGAGACGTGACAACACTTTTTTCATTGAAATGAGCTTACCAGAAGAGGCACTTTATAACATGCATTTTGCACCTTTTTCGTTTTTTTTGGATTTTAATTAAACTGGCTATATCGATGTAAAATTTAATGGGCTTTAATATCATGTAGGTTTCATTCTGATTAAAATGGTCTGACAGGACTTAAATGCCGATATTTTCAATTTTATTCCCCTAAAGTACCTTTAATTTTGTAGATTCAATAAAAATAACTATATTTTCTTGTTAACGCTGATGAAAAACAATTTACCTCTTTTTTGTAATACAATTTTCGGTTTTTGAACATAGGGGCAGTAATATACATGTATGATACACCGTTGGAAAGCTAAAGATTTCAGAAAAAATGTTATCTCATACACAAGCATTTAAACGTTAATAGAGAGTGATGAAATGAACATAAAACTAACTGATTATTTTAGATAATAATATAATAGATTTTTTAATAAAACACATGTTTCTATATAAATTCAATTTAATTAATCCTTAATAGTTTCACGTATTTTTATCTCTGACTGTTTTTGAAAATTCTTTCATTGATTTTAACAATGGAGGTAAGTGAAAGTCGTGTGTTGCCCGCACCAGATTTTTTAAGAAATAACTACGTATTTAAATTTTTAAAAAATGATCACTTGAATTAGTCGTTACCATGATTGTTACTAAGACGATTAGGGTTGCCTTAGTAAACAGGATGTGCAGTATTATATTATATCATAGGACATTTAAAATGTTAAAATTAAGACTAACTATGCATCAAGAATAGAGCAGCAACAGGATATGTTCTTCGGAAATTTCCAAAAGATGATATCAGCGTTTCCCGCCCATTTGCAATATCTCCGCCCTCAACTATTTACCGCAATTATAAAGCCAACTTCATGAGAACATCACTCCAGTTTTTTTTTTTTTTTTTTAAGTGATTGTAATTATACTGAAAGGACAGCGATTAAAGGTAAATTATACAACTATCGCATAGAGATAATATTTCCATTTCATATTTTAATGCTTACTATTTTAAGTGGATATTGATATTTTTAAAAATTATCGTAATACATAATTTGTTCTGTATAGCCCTTTCATTATTAAACTAACGTGAATGTAGTTTCATTACTCGATTTCTTAACCCATCTATTCCTAATTTTTATGTTTTAAATATTGACATCCAATATCTCAATAGTATATACAATTTTATTAAAATTGTATTTAATGTTATTGTAATTTATACTTTCACTTACTGTATATAGTAAGGGAAAGTGCTGCGATCGTGAAAATTTTCGAATTCCAGTTTATACTGGATTATTACAGAATTACACATTTTAGGGTCCCCTGAGTTCAAATAACCAAGTCCGGCAAAAAGGTCTGTGTGTGTGTGGTAACTCCCGGGCAATTTTTTGTTTTTGAACATAATAACAGTAATATACATGTATGATATACCGTTGGAAAGCTAAAGATTTTAGAAAAAATATTATCTTATACTCAAGATTTTAAAAGTTAATACAGCGTGATGAAAAGAAGATAAAACTAACTGATTATTTTATATAATAATAAAATAGATTTTTTAATAAAACACATGTTTCTATATAAACTCAATTTAATTAATTCTTTAATAGTTTCACGTATTTTTATCTCTAAGCGGTATTTCAAAATTCTTTCATTGATTTTAAAAATGGAGGTAAGTGAAAGTCGTGTGTTGCCCGCACCAGATTTTTAATAATTCATACATGGTATTTACAGAACACTATCCGAACTAATTCCTACCTGTAATTCTCAACGGTCAACTAAGTATGTGTATTTCTTCAAGAACACAAAAATCTATAAATCACATTATTTTCTAAAACCTTACCAAAGCAAATATACTGGATAACAATTATAGATTACTGTTTGTCATCCATGCTAGATTCTTCTGTAATCTGTGCCCCGGATCTAAACCCGGCTTTAGAAGAATCATTATTTAATCTGTTATTTAAGCTAGGAGATAGGGAAACCGTCTGTATCCCACCACAGCCTCTGAAAGTGGACGTAAAAAAACATATTGAAAAAACTGGAGCTCTCATCCAGCTTCTCTGCATCCTTCTTCTAACAGATATAATCTAACAGGCATATCAGAGATTGACATGTCGTCTACAAGTCTATTGCGTTCATGCAGTTTACTGTGAAAACGAGAACAGAGAGTTTGAATCTGTTGTTGGTTGTTGTAAGTCTGAAAGTAGGATTTTGTTGTTTATATACCAAGGAGCTGTCGTTATGGGAGCTTTAATACTGCAGGCCTTTTTTTTTTTTTTTTTTTTTTTTTTTTTTTTTTTTTTATTTATTTATTTTTTTTTTTTTTTTTTATTTATACAGCCCTTAAAACGCGTACAGTATAAACGCGCTCGAAGAGTCTTAAATTTTTTTATTGAAATTGTTGCAGTTTTTTTATGTGAATCATTTTGGCTGCGCCATAAATCTGTAAAGCGTAAGTCCACATGAGCTTAAGTAGGTATGTGCAGGTATTCAGTTTCTGTCTAATTTCAAGTTTTGACGGTTTATATAGACGAGAGTATAGTACCTTCAGGGCCAGTTGCACCAGGCCAGGTCGAAGTGCGGTAAGGTAACCTCCGTTGAAGTCAGCCATTGCCCGTTGCACCTTCTAGGGTAGGGATGCTGAATCCACGGTAAACTTTACTGGGCAAGGCTCACCGTTTAACCTCCAGTAAAGAGCTAACCATCCAGGGACTTGTGAAATAGTATCACTTTTGTTTTATGTTATTGTTTTATCAGCTACTATTTCAAAGAAATGGATTTAATTAACATTGAACACTTTACAGATGACGGAGAATATATTATTAATTTGTTATTAATAAATTAATTTTTAGTTATTATTTAGTAAAGGTATTTTAATTTTTGTTTTATTTTCGTGAAATTTTAAATGTAAAAAAAAAAAATGTAAGCTTACCTTAGGGTGAACTGAGGCTAGTACAACTGGCCCTTAGGGCCCGCATGTCAAGATGAAAAGAAACACTCTCAACCAGCGACTGATTTGTCGTACTGTGAACGTTAAATATTTTGACTTGTAATGATTTAATCGAATTTTGCAAAGTGAGACCTGTATTAAATCGTCGAATTTTAAAAATTTGAGATATTTTTTTCCTATAAGAAAGATATAAAGCCTGTATTATTATATACGTTTTTAATCAAAAGATAATATGGGGGTCACCTGTGGTGGTGGGCTAGCTTAACAGACTTCTATGCCTAATGTTTTGGACTCAAACCTGGCAGATAGTCCTTTAAAAATCCTTATTTATTACATCCTTCAGAGGGAGCGTAAAATGATGGTTCCGAGCCTGTGCGATGCAATTACTTGTTAAAGATCCCTATCATAATTAAACTTGAACAAGGACTCCGTAAAATGACGTAAAATGAATAAAAAAAACAGAAAATGATATAGATGATATATTATTAAGAATTATAATCTTACCTCACATTTACTTATTGTGTTATTTTAATAAAATTGTAGATTTCAATAAAGAATATTAATTTTTTTTTTAAATTTATTTATAGTAATTTACAACTGTACTAAAGAATACAATAAGTAAATGTGTAGTATGAAAATAAAAAGTCATGAAAATGAAAAAAAGCACTTTACTAACTATTTAAGACGGTAGATCCCGAGGCAATTTTTCTTTACAGTCGCATTGGAGGGTTATCAGGGATATCTGAGGAAGATAAGTTACGGACAAGTGACTTTTTATGGGCAGGGAGTTTAGAATGAAAAGAGGAGTATCTATCACGGGCTATGTCTGCAACAAATGGAAAGTTTAGGTCATTATGAAGGAGTTGATTTGCAACAAAATAAGGAGCATTCAGTATTTTGCGAAGGATTTTGGATTGTAAGGACTGGATGCGGGAGGAATTAGATGGTTTCGTAGAGCCCCAAAGCTCGATCCCATATGTCCAAATAGGTCTGATAATTGTGATGTAGATGAGTCTTTTGTAATATACTGGATGTTTTGAACGTTTGTCTAGTAAGTGTTGTAGTAATCGATATCTTTGAGCAGTTTTTGTCGTTTCAGTCTTGTGTGAGGATATATTAAAAATAAATTTTAAAAAAACGAGTGTTTTATATTCATGTTTTGTGTTCAAAGACCGTACTAATTTTCCTCGAGTCAGTTCAGTAATCTGGAATAATCGCCACGAAAAATAAAGGGAAGTGTTTTGAAAAACATTTTGTTAGAAATAAACTTATATCCACTGTAAATATTTTTTAAACATTTGTGAGAAAAGAGTATGTTGAGATTAAAGGTTTCACGTCCATTTCTAAGGTTCACTCATTGATTCTGCCACTAAAAAATGGCTTGAGCTTAAGCATTAAGAAATAGTTTAGCGGTTAGAAGGAGTCTACATTGTCTTTTAATTATCATTAAGTACTTTTGAGTTTTAAATGGCATTGTTATTTTACCAGAAATAAATTTTAAAAATCTGTTGCGCGCAACACAAGACTTTCACTTTAAAAATTACATTAAAAAATATTTTTTGCTCTCTTCTAGTTAAGATGGATATCGAATTCGTTCGACTTAACTACAAAATTAAATAAAATAAAAGTACTTTGGAGAAAGAAAATTTAAAAAATCGGCATTTAAGCCCTGCCAGGCCATTTCTATCAGAATGAAACTTATACGATACGAAAAGTTCATTAAATTTTACATTGCCATAGCGAGTTTAATCTAAATCATTTAGGCTGTTTTTGAGATAATTGAAAAAAGATGAAAAATGCATGGTATAAAGTGGTTTTTCTGGTTCACCGATTTTTATCAAAAAGTTGCAGTAATACAGAAACTCATACCTTTTTGTGTTACTTGTTTAACTGAACTTTCCCAGAGTATAAAACTTGGTTTTAAGCTTTCCAAGAAAAGTTATGAGATTGTGAAACCCAATAGTCAGAGGAAACAAACTTGGTCGGTTGTCTTAATAGTAAAATGGAGAACAATGCTATCTGAGTACTTACGTCGGTTTATTTATTAATGAATGTTTTCATTGGTAGTCAATCATTCGTTCCCTATTTCACACTTCTCTATGCCTATTCTTGAGTAAACTGTTACTTTTGTAATCCAGAAGAACAAAAATCTAATGCATGCAACTTTCACTTACCTCCGTTATTAAAATCAATTTAAGAAATTTAAAATAAAGGACAAAATCTGGGGCGGGCAACACACGACTTTCACTTACCTTCATTTTTAAAATCAATGAAAGAATTTTCAAAAACAGTTAGAGATAAAAATGCGTGAAACTATTAAGAAATTAATTAAATTGAATTTATAGAGAAACATGTGTTTTATTAAAAAATCTATTATATTATTATCTAAAATAATCAGTTAGTTTTATGCTCATTTCATCACTCTCTATTATCTTTTAATAGCTTGTGTATGAGATAATATTTTTTCTTAAATCTTTAGCTTTCCAACGGTATATCATACATGTATATTACTGCTTTTATGTTCAAAAACGAAAAATTGCATTAAAAAAATATTTTTTCTATTTTCTCCTTTAGTTGGGTATCGAATTTATTCAATTTATATATTTACCTGTTTTTCATCAGGGGTAACAAGATAATATAGTTATTTTCATAGAATCAACAAAATTAAAGGTACTTTATGGGAAGAAAATTTAAAATATCGGCAGCAGATGCCCAGCATTACGCCTTAGAACAACAAAGGAGTGGAAGAAGTCGCCCCATATGAGAGTCCTCCAACTGAATTTGAATCATTGCGAAGCCGCACAGGATATCCTATGGCAAACAGTGAAAGAGCTAAAAATTGATGTCGCTATCTTGAGTGAACAGTATAAAAATGTAGATAGTAATTCTTGGTTATCCGACGCTACGGGTCGTGCGGCAATTTGGGCAGGTGAACCAACTTTCATAGAAGAAACACCGCGAGCTCCGACATATGGTTTCGTTTGGGCCAAGATAAAGCATCTATACTTGTACAGTTGCTATGCCCCACCGAACACTGCAATTGAAGCATATGAAGCTCTTTTAGATAGCATAGTGAGAGACGCCACAGGACGTAGACCTGTAGTAATTGCCGGAGACTTCAATGCCTGGGCATTAGAATGGGGTAGCAAGTCGACCAATCGACGAGGTGAAGTCTTATTAGAAGCCTTTGCCCAGATGGACGACCTCGTACAGGTTAATACAGGGACGGAGCCTACATTTGTGAAGGGAAGCAGGTCTTCCATTATTGACTTAACATTTGTAAGTGACTGCCTACACCCTACTATTGGCTGGCAGGTCTGTGACTTATACACCCACAGCGACCACCAGGCCATATTGATCACTCTGGGCAACCGGAAACGAATGACAATGAGGCAGGATAATGGTACTGTAAGATGGAAAAGTAGGACATTTGACAGAGAATCATTCAAAATTATGATGGAGAGCCCGTGTGGGCTGTCAGGCAGCGCGGAGGATAAGGCTCACCAGCTAGTAGATCTGATCAACACAGCTTGTGATGCGTCTATGGTGCGCAGCAACACATGCATGGGTCGACATCCGGTCTACTGGTGGAACGACCATATCGCTGACTGTCGGACACGGTGTCACGCATCGAGAAGAAAGTACCAGCGTGCAAGAGGTAGCCCTCAGTTCCGAATTTTACAAGAGGAATTCAAAACTGCGAGGCGCGAACTACGGCGTGCAATCAAGTTGAGCAAGAGGTAATGCTGGAAGGAACTCTGCGATGAGGTGGACGAGGATCCATGGGGAAGGCCATACAGGACCGTCATGAAGAAATTGAAGGGCAGCTCTACGAGATCGCCAACGTGTCCTGTGGCTGTGCAGAAAATCGTTGCTTCTCTTTTTCCTGAACAAGAAGAGCTTGAGGTTTCAGGGCAGGTGCAGCCATTTGACGCACCATCCGTAACTGCTGAGGAGCTGAAGGATGTCTGCTCCAGCCTTCATACTGGTAAAGCCCCAGGTTTGGATGGCATCCCGAACGTGGCACTAAAGGTGGCAATGGAGACCAAGCCGGAACTTTTTCAGGACGTCTTCAGTTCCTGTTTAAGTGAGGGATCCTTTCCGCGACCATGGAAAAGGCAGCGCCTTGTACTGGTTCCAAAAGGCAAAGGAAACCCCTCAGAACCCTCAGCATATAGACCGATATGTCTGCTGGACACAACCGGCAAGGTCTTATACAAGAAAATAATAGCCAGCAGAATACAAGAGATCACCGAAGGAGTAGAGGGCCTATCGAACAATCAATTTGGCTTCAGAAAAGCGAGATCCACGCTGGACGCAATTACCCTGGTGATTGAAACTGCCCAGAAAGCTATTGCGAGGAAAAGGTGGAGAAGAGGTGCGAAATGTTATTGTGCCGTCGTCACATTAGATGTGAGAAACGCGTTTAACACGGCAAGATGGAACTGCATTCTTAGTGCTCTGCAGAAAATGGACGTTCCCATGTACCTCAGGAGCATTATCAGAAATTATTTCGCAGACAGGATCCTGATATGCTCAACAGAGGACGGCCCAAAGACGTTTAGGGTGAATGGTGGAGTACCCCAGGGATCAGTACTGGGGCCTCTATTGTTGAATATCCTGTATGATAGAGTTCCTAGGCTTAACCTGCCAGAAGGTGCCAAGATCATAGGTTTTGCTGATAATGTCGCAGTCGTAATCGAGGCGAAATATAAAGACGAAGTAGCCTTGAAGGCAAACCAGAGTATCTCTCTGATTCGTGATTGGCTGACATCGGTGGGGCTCCAACTGGCAGAAAGGAAGACAGAGGCCCTTCTTATAAGTAGTCGGAGACTATTAATGGCGAGCGTCGTCTCATCCACTCTTTTATACGCAGCCCCAATATGGAATAATGCCCTGGACACACTTTCTTACAGGAGACCCATTGTGTCAGTTTATCGTCGAAGCGCTGTGAGGGTGATAAGTGCATTTCGCACAGTATCTTACGAAGCTGCATGTGTGGTGGCCAGGATGCCACTTATTGAACTGCTGTCGGGGGAAAGGCAACGTACGTATAACAGTGTTGTCCACATTCCTAGAACCGAAGAGAGGAAGCAGACAGTCCAAAAGTGGCAGCGAAGCTGGGATTTGGCAGCGAGCGGAAGGTGGACCCATAGGCTGGTACCTTGCATCCAACCCTGGATGGATAGAAGCCACGGGGAAGTGGACTACTACCTAACCCAAATGCTCACTGGACATGGCTGCTTCAGAGCCTACCAATTACGGTTTAAGTTGGACAATACAGCAGAATGTCCAAGATGCCCAACAATAGATGAGACAGTAGAACACGTATTCTTCTGCTGTCCTCGCTTTCAAGTAGAGAGGGAAGAATTTCAAGAAATATGCAGATCAGAAGCTACACCTGACAACACCGTCAACCTCATGCTACTTTCTTAGGAGAACTGGATGGCGGGCCAACGTCTGGCTGCGGACGTCATCAAGAAATTGAGAATGGAAGAGAAGGAGAGGCGTGCCTAGAAATATAGGGTAAGGTGCTTAACAACGGGGCGGCACACAGCCACTCTCCTCCACGAAGTAATGCCTAACGGTGGTCCCGTGGAGGGTGAGAAACAAGTGTAGAGAGGTTGGTTTTAGTGGGTAGAAATCCCACACACGGATAGGTACGGGCCTATCCGCGTCTTTTGAAGATTTCCACCTACCCTCGTAAAAAAAAAAAAAAAAAAAAAAAAAAAAAAAAAAAAAAAAAAAAAAAAACCACACACACAGACCTTTTTGGCGGAACTTGGTTATTTGGAGTCAGGGGACCCTAAAACGTGTATTTCCGTTGAAAACTGGAATTTGAAAATTTTCACGATCGCAATACTTCCCCTTACTGGGATCACTTGTAGCTGGGTGGCTAGCGTAACAGCCTCCTATGCTAAAGGTCACGGGTTCAAACCCGCAGGTGGTGCTAGGATTTTTTAATAGGAGTAAGAAATCCTTAGTTACGCCGTCCTTCGGAGGGGACGTTAAAATGTGGTCCCGAGTCTGTGCGATGTCAGGTATTCGTTAAAGATCCCTATCCTAATAAAACCTGGATAGGCAAAATTTAGGACTCCCACTGTAGCATCGTCCGATTAACCATAGTAGCATAAAGTGACGTTAAATAAATAAACAACTTCCCCTTACTATATATAGTAAGTGAAAGTAATATTGCACTTTTCTTCTTTAGTTTTTATCAAATTTGCTCAACTTGCATAGTTAGTCGTTATTTATCAATGCTAACAAGATGATATGATTATTTTTATTTTATTTTTTTTAAATCGACAGAATCAAAGGTACTTAAGAAGAGAATATAAAATATCAGCATATAAGCCCTGTCATACTATTTCAATCACAATGATACCAACATGATATCTAAGCCCATTTAATTTTACATCGATACAGTGAGTTTAATAAAAATCATTAGAACCGTTTTCGAGAAAATCGAAAAAAGGTGCAAAAAGCAAGGCATAATGTGGCTCTTCTGGCTTGTCGATTTTGATGAAAAAGTTGCTGTAACATCTAGGGCTTATAGTTGTCTTAAATATGAAATTTCAATTTCATACGACTTTTCGTTTTTGCGCTAGACTTATCACACACACACATCTTTGGTCATTTGGACTCATGGGATCCTAAAACGTGTATTTACGGAAAAAACTGGAATTAATAAATTTTTAAGATAGCAATATATTATATTATTGTATATTTAATATACAGGTAAGTGAGAGAAACATATTCTGTTATAATAGAGTTGTTTTTTTTTTCATACCCTCTGGTTTTATTTTTACAAAAAATAGAATACAAATATGATATGTGCACATGTCACAGATATTTGTCCTTCTATTACCCGAAGGTATTCTAAGGAGGATTTCTATGTGCGCTGTATGCGCTATTATAATATAATATAATAGTGCACTATTATAGTATAATGCACTATTATTATAATAGTGCACTATTATAATATAATGCACTGTTATAATAGAGATTTTTATAATTAATTCTTACAAACTAACCTTGACATTTAGACGAGCGAGAATACAGCGAACGATATCATACCTTATTGATTACATTCGTGTATTGACCCGTGACCTTACAAAGGTCATTCCATTGGATGTCGAAAACCTAAACGCTGCTTTGACAGGAAGTACTTAACACAGACAAACGTGAAGACCTTGTCACAGAGTCATCCGGACACAATGAATCGGCAACCGATAAACTTGATTTCATAAAAAATTGCCTAAATAAGACCTACTATAAACAAATTTCAAAAGAAAATTACTTTCACCCTCTAAACTATGGAAAATTTTGATTTTGTAATTCATATATATTTTATAATTACATATACATACAGGCATGATTTATTCTTTGTTTTACCAATCTTCACCTGCGATAAATCTCCGTTTTCAGAACCTCAAGGATTTCCAGTATTCAATGTCAAACAATGAGCCAAGTGTGACTAAGCAGGCTTGTTTGTTTGTTTATTTATTTAACGTCACCTTATGCTACTATGGCTAATCGGACGATGCTACAGTGGGAGACCTAAATTTTGCCTATCCAGGTTTAATTATGATGAGGATATTTAACGAGTGCCTGACATCCGAGCCTATGCGACCATTTTTCCTCCTTTAGTTAGATACCAAATTCATTCGGCTTGTATATTTAGCTGTTCTTTTTTTACAATACTAAGAAAATGATATGGTTAATTTTTTTAATTTAAAAATTGAAGGTACTTTAGAGGAAAAATTCAGCACTGAAGCCTTTTCAGACTATTTCGATCATAATGAAAATTATATGGTATTAAAGGCTGTTAAATTGTACATCGATTTAACAAGTTTAATCGAAATATAGAAAATTGATAAAGGTACAAAATGCAGGTTATAATGTAGCTCTTACGGATAGCCGAATTTAGTGATTAAGTTGCTGTAATATCTCGGCCGTATAAGTTGTCTTAAATATGAAATTCAGTTTCACAAGACTTTTCGTTTTCGTGTTAAACTTACCACACGCACTCGGACACACAAGCACACAGCTCTATTCGTGCGACTTGGTTATTCGGACTCAGAGTACCGTAAAACGTATATTTCCGATGTAAACGAGAAATTAAAAAAATGAAAAAAAAAGCCACAATCTCTTTAGCGATCAAACAAACTATCCATCTAATAAAAAAATAAATAAAAACCTCATTTCTGTGCTTTCGATGGGAAACATAAAATTCTCGAGAGTAACGGAATTAGGACTTCACCAATAAACGTACGAGTCATGGAGAATTTGAAAATGTATTTAAAAACATCATTCCTCGCCGTACATGAATGGTGATTTTATGTTGATCAGGAAATAAAACCATCTTTTTCTTCGTAATGTGATTGTAAAATACTGGGTCAAAATACATAACATCATAAATTGTTATATCATCAATATTGTTTTAGGTGGTGCTGAGTTATTTCAAGAGCTGAGTGCCTCTTCTCCAAAAATTGTAACTTGGGTAGTATTGATAACCTGTGGTAAATATTTACTACCGTACCTTGAAGTGACATAAGAAGTCCTTCAATGTTGGTCGAAATATTGAAAATGGCCAGCTTTACTAATTTTAACTTTCGATTCCTAGAAAAAATTATTTCATATAAATATTTGTTAGAGGGAGATACTAGGGCTAAAATTATATTATTCTTCTCACAAAAACTGTAATTTTTTAGAATATTTATTAATTTTAAACTTATAACTCTGTAACATTGTTAATTGTTTTTATGAAACACCTCTTAATGTTTTTAAATTTGTATAAAGCAATTTAGATTTTATTGAAGTAGACACCTAGCTTATAATATTTTTTTAGAAAATAATTTTGATAATGACCTCACTCGAGTTTTTTTTTTTATGAAGTATGGAATTGTTGATTTTTACTTATAGAGTCCTGATGATGGTAGTGAAATCTCAAAACGTTGCTTTAATGGAAAATAATAAATAAAGTGTTTGGAAGAAATATATGAGCCTTATTATCTACCTTTAACATTACGCTAGTTCTTCCGGTGATAAGAGTATAATAATATATAAATGTTTAATTAGAATAAGCACGGAAAATTCCAGTTCTTGATATTTAGGTTGAATGTTTATGCAACATTTGATCCGGTAAAGTATGAAAAAATTGAGTCACGACTCATATAAAATATAAAAAAATAAAAGTATAATTTTTTTTAACATCACGGCCATGACTCTAACGAAATTTCGCAGCCCTCCACATACCCAAACAAACATTCAATCTAACCCTGAAGAGTGATGTAAACTTACAAAAAGTTCAAGGAAAGAAGTCATGGCACATCTCAAATAAATAAATAAATTAAAAATCAACTAAAAACAGAAACCCCCAAAATTATGAGTGAAAAAAACCTCTAATTAAGTTATGCATTGATATGGGTATTGCTTCAGATTTTTTTTTCATTTTATTTTCTTAATCTACTTTTCTTTTGGAAACATATTTCTATATTCTGATATATAAGATATGGTAATTACTATAAATAAATTTGACAGCGGACATAAATTAACGGTAATGAAATCATAACAGAAAACAGTGACTATGAATATTAATTCATTGCTAACAACTTAATAAGTGCTAAACTCACAAAAAAATAATAATTACGTAGTAATTAGTAAGTATTACGTTGCTTTCTCGGATTTCATTCCATTAGCACTTAATTGACATCCTTACTTTTATATTATCCCTTACTATTGGGTTGTAAAATGAGTTCGTACCGTTTTTAAATATTTCAATTTAATCCTCTCTGTGTTTAAAAAAAATATGTTTACTTGGTCAATAATGTTTACATATAGAAAGGAATAGTTAAGGTATTTCAATGCATTAGTTTAAACCGAGATTCCTTATCTTTAAGTGGTATTTTACTAGCTCAAAATGGAAGACAGTTAACAAAATTTGCAGTGTGTATCCCTTAGGAGAAAGCACCGCCCGTATGTGGTTTGCTGGATTAAGAACCGGAAATTTCGACTTGGAAGACGCAAATCGCTCAGTTCGCCCTTCAAATATTGATGATGACCAAATTCAAAAACTTAAGTGAACGACAGCAACGTGTAATAGATCAAAATAGGTTGTATATAATTGATTAAAAATTACCCAGTCTCGTAACAAGGTCTGTGCGTGACATATTTGTTAAGTCTAGCTCAAAAACGATAAATTGTGTAAAACAGAAATTCTATATTTTAGATGCTTATAAGCTTGAGTTGTCTCAGATTATTTTTCGGGAAAATCGAAGAACCAGTTCATCAACTATACAATACGCATTTTCTTAAAAACAGCACTAATATTCTTAGTCTTAATCACATAGGCTCGGGACCATCGTTTTACGCCCCCTCCGAAGAACGGCATAACTAAGGATTATTTACTCCTATTATAAAATCCTAGGACCACCTGCGGGTTTGAAGCCGAGGTTTTATTTTCATTGAAATAGTATAACATGGCTTAAAAGCCGATATTTTAATTTTTCGCCCCTAAATTACCCTTAACTTTGTAGCTTAGAACAAATTAACTATTTTATAATTAGTTAGCGTTGATAAAAAATGAACAAATACACAAAATGAAAGAATTAGTTAAGCAACTGAAGGAAAAAAAGAACAGATTTTGCTAGATTTTTTTGTTTTAATTAAAGAATAGTAATATAGACGTTGAAAAGCTAAAGAGATTAGAAAGAATATTATCTAATAGACAAAGTTGAATAAGGTATTGGAGAGTGACGAATAGATTATGGTAACATTGTTACCATTGTTATACCATTTAGTGTAACACATACTTTTTCATCATAACTCAATGCAATTATTTTATTTATATTTAACTCTAACTTTATATAATAGTTGTTAATTTGGTTTTAGCAATGAAGTTAAATGAAAGTCATGTGAAAATGAAAAGACAATTCAAGAAAAGAAAGAATATAACGAACATTTCGATTAAATATTAAATATGTTATAATTTTAGGGAAGAATTAATGATATTTAATAACAAATTAACATAAATTATACTCTTTAAAAAAACAAACAAAAGTGAATTATTCATATTTTAAAATAAGATTAATTTTACTTCTTCACCTCTGTTGTTAATGAGGAACAGTATTTTTATTAATTAAGGTAATGTATCAAGTTTATTTTTTAACTTTTTTATAACAACTGCGATTTTAAATATGTAGTTCAAAATTTCCTAGTTAAAGACCTAGCTACTTCTTGGTAACATCTGAATTAATGATGTCAATATGACCGCTAAAAAATCTGGTGAACGCACACACGGCTTTTACTTACCTCCATTGTTAAAATTAATTTAAATTTTTTTAAATACACTTCGAGACGGAAAAAAATTAAAGAATTAATTACATTAAATTTCGATAGAAACACGTGTTTATTAAATTATCTATTATATTTTTATCTACAAACAATCAGTTAGTTTTATAGGTTTTTCATCACTCTCTATTAACTTTTACAATTTCGTGTATTAGATGATATTTGTCTAATATATTTAGCTTTCCAACGGTATATTATATATCTATATTACTATTCTTGAGTTCAAAAACACAAAAATGTTATAAGAAATATTTTTGCACTTTTCTCCTTTAGCTGTAAATCAAATTCCCTCAAGATATTAAGCTGTTATTTATCAATGCTAACAAGATGATATGCCTAATTTTTTTAAATCCATCAAATTATAGGTATTTTAGAGGAAGAAAATATAAAATATCGGCATTTAAGCTATGTGAGACTATTTCAATCAGAATAAAACCTATATGGTATTTAAAATCATTAAACTTTACATTGATATAGGGAGTTTAATAAAATCGTTATAGCCTTTTCAAGAATATCTCAAAAATGTGCAAAATGCATGATATAAAGTGGCTCTTCGGTTGACCAATTTTGATGGAAAAGTTTTTAAAATATGTAGTTTCAATTTTATACAAATTATTTTTTGTACTGCGCTAGACTTACCACACACACACACACACAGACCTTTTTGTCGGATTTGGTTATTTAGACTCAGGAGTCCATAAAACGTGTATTTCCGTTGAAAACTGAAATTCGAAAGTCTTCAAGTTTGCAATACTTTCTCTTATTATATATGTTTAATAAGTGAAGTAAAAAGTATCATAAACTTCCTCAGAGACAGAGAACACGCACAGCTAATAGGTTTTCCCCTGATTTTAGGGTTCTAACTTCATAGAGGCTAGATGTGTCTCAGGAAGGTCTTCCTACCCATGCCTAACCAAAGGCTGATCCTTGCGATAATCCAGGGTTATTAGCGCATCGTGCCTGAAACGCGGAAATCTTCGTTAATTTTCTTTTAACCGAGGAAATTTTCCCTCATCTAAGAGAGCGTGGAATTCGCGGTTTTTATAATCGTGGTTCTTAATGACTCGAACGCGTTGCAGATCATGTGTTCATGATTTACAGTTTCCGGAACTCCACACGTGGCGTAAAGAGGATTCATGTCCTTGCCCAGAGTATGGAACTTGGTTTTAAGCCTCCCAAGAAAGGTTATAAGGTTGTGAAACCCAATAGTCAGAGGAAACAAACTTGGTCAGTTGTCTTAATTGTAAAATGGAGAACAATGCTATCTGAGTACTTACTTCGGTTTATTTATTAATGAATCTTTTCATTGATAGTCAATCATTCATTCCCTATTTCATACTTCTCTATATGCCTATTCCTGAGTAAACTGTTACTTTCGTAATCCAGAAGAACATATTTTTCCAGAAGGAAATATTTTTGAACTTTTCTCCATTAGTTTTATCAAATTTGCTCAACTTGCATAGTTAGTCGTTATTTATCAATGTTAACAAGATGACATGCATTTTTTTACTTTCACTTACTATATATAGAAAGGGGAAGTATTGCGATTGTGAAAATTTTCGAATTCCAGTTTTCAACGGAAATACACGTTTTAGGGTCACCTGAGTCCAAATAACCAAGTCCCGCAAAAAGGTCTGTGTGTGTGTGTGTGTGTGTCTGTGTGTGTATCTGTGTGTGGTAACTCCCGGGCGGAAACGGTAAGTTCTATGAAACTGAAATTTCATATTTAAGACCACTATACTCCCGAGACGTGACAACACTTTCTTCATCAAAATGAGCATACCAGAAGAGGCACTTTATACCATGCATTTTGCACCTTTTTTCGATTTTCTCAAAAACGTAAAGTACCTTTAATTTTGTAGATTCAATAATAATAACTAGATTATCTTGTTAACGCTGATGAAAAACTGGAAAATATATAAATTGAATAAATTCGATACCCAACTAAAGGAGAAAACAGAAAAAATATTTTTTTAATGCAATTTTTCGTTTTTGAACATAAGAGCAGTAATAACATGTATGATATACCGTTGGAAAGCTAAAGATTTTAGAAAAAATATTATCTCATACACAAGCTTTTAGAAGTTAATGGAGAGTGATGAAAAGAAGATAAAACTAAATGATTATTTAAGATAATAATATAGTAGTTTTTTAATAAAACACATGTTTCTATATAAATTCAATTTGATTAATTCCTTAATAATTTCACGTATTTTTATCTCTAACTGTATTTGAAAATTCTTTCATTGATTTGAAAAATGGAGGTAAGTGAAAGTCGTGTGTTGCCCGCACCAGATTTTTTTTTTTTTTTTACCTTTACAGAATTAAAGGTACTTGAGAAGAGAATATAAAATATCAGCATTTAAGCCCTGTCAGGCTATTTCAATCACAATAAAACCAACATGATGGGTGAAATTTTACATCGATACAGCGAATTTAATGGAAATCGTTCAAGCCGTTTCCGAGAAAATCGTAAAAAGGCGCAAAATGCATTGTTTAAAGTGGCTCTTCTGGTAAGTCGATTTTTATGAAAATGTTGCTATAACATCTAGGGCTTATAGTTGTCTTAAATATGAAATTTCAATTTCATACTTTTCGTTTTTGCGCTAGGCTTATCACACACACAGATCTTAGCTCATTTGGAATCAGGGGACCTTAAAACGTGTATTTCCAGAGAAAACTCAAATTCGAATATTTTCACGATCGTTATACTTTCCCTTACTTTGTACTCCATAAATAAGTATATGAAAGTAAAAATTATATTTACATAGTGGTCCTCATTTTAGAATGGAATATGAACAGTAAAATTATTCTAACTTCTTCTTTTTTTTACATTCATTCGGAAGATTGATGGCTGAGGAGATGAAAGAATAATTTATTTTTAAATGAAGTTAAAAATGCTTTGCGTATAGAGGTAGGTATGATATTCCAAGACGAAGTAGCCTGCAATGTAAAGGATTGTTCTGTGAGAAGGAAACTAGAGGTTAGTGGGCTGGGATCTGGTGTTAATCGAATGGACAGAAAGGATGAGTAATTCAAAAATGAGAGACGGTATATGGTTTTGAAAATACGAAATAGGTATACTGGAAATACTGTCGCCGAAATATTAGATTGAGCCACTTCAACTCGGCGTACCTGTTGGAGAAGCTAGGGTACCAGGGGCCACCGAATATGAATCTAATGAAATATTTCATTAGTCTTTCCAGTCTCATCTCAAGTACACCAGATGATTCAGCTAATACAAGACAGCCACAGTCGAAGAGGAGGGAAGAGACTAGAATCTGACGGATTTTAAAGGCAATGCATCACTTAAACTTGAATACTTTTAAAGAAAAAATTACTACTTACCAAGTGGCCCATAATTTTCGTATTTGTGTATGAGCGTGGACAAAGGAAGTATTAATTTTCTGAAAACTGTTAGGACAAATAAAAATAACAGATAAAAAAATAAAACAAGGTTAATAGAATACCTTAAGGGGTTACCTTTAGCATGGTGGTTAGCATAACAGCCTCCTATGCCAAAGGTCCAGTGTTCGAACCCGCAGGTGACCCTAGAATTTTTTAATGGGAGTAAAAAATCCTAAGTTATGCCATCCTTCGTAGGGGACGTTAAAAGGTGGTCTCGAGCCTATGCGATGTCGGTTACTCGTTTGTTTGTTCTTTTATTTAATGTCACTATTTGCTACTGTAGCAGCATAAAGGGAGGTTAAATAAACAAACAAACAATACAATACCTTAACCCTAGTGTGTAAAAGGTTTGGTTATAAAGTGTGTTTTATTCCAGAAAACGTACTTAGTTTTCAAATTTATATATATATATATATATTATATAATATATATATATATATATATATATATATATATATATATATATATATATATATATATATATACACACAATGTATGACAAAATAAATTATATTTTTAACATATTCGCCCCCTAATGATTTTAATTTATTTGTCCTCCCATCCCTAACAACGATTTTCAACTTCCTTACTCTCTCCTGGGCACAATCCTGGGTACACCTATGAATTTGCGTGCTAATAGTCAAAATCGACCTTAGTAAAAATACTTAAAATAAGGTGGACGATCGAAATTGAAGCACTAGTTCGTATATGTCAACTGCTTTACCTTGAAAACCAGTTCTTAGCTCCAGAAATGTCGCTGGGTTAATGATCTCTTGATTTGTTTCAGTCAAACCCTTTAATATAATTAACTTAGTCACCTTTTTACTTGAATAAATAATTGGAATACCAATGGACATACAAAATTAGTTATATTAAAAATCTGGTGCGGCAATTGATATAATAAATAATAATTGATCAAATAATTGACCTGATACAACAAATAATTGAGCTGATTGCATCGCGGAGACTCAAATGGGCGAGTAAAGTTGTTGGGCTCGATAACGAGCGGATTCCGAGAAGGTTGGTATTTGCTGATCCGACTGGTAGGCGTCCGAAAGGTAGGCCGAAGCGTAGATGGGAGGATTGCGTTAAGTCTAATCTCGGGAGCTTGGGCTTGAATGGTGAACATTGGACGAGTCTGTGTAGGCGGAATTCGGTGGTATCGGCATCGAACCTTCGGGTTATTATTAAAAATTTAAAAATTTGGTGCGCGCAACGCACGACTTTCACTTACCACCGTTCTTAAAATTGCTTCGAGAACGTTTAAAAAAAGTTATACTTGAAAAAACGTTGAGGAATTACATTCCCTTCTATAGAAACATGTGTTTCAGAAGAAATAATCTAACAATAGAAATTTAATATACAATAATAACTTCAGTGTATGCCCCTTTCTTCTTTTTGCATTCCGTGTATAAGACAATGTTTTTTTTTCTAAAATCTTTAGCTGTCCAACGGTATACTATACATCTATATTACTATTGCTGTGCTCGGAAAAAAAAATTACCCAAAAATGTTTGTTTGTTCTTTTCTCTTTAAGTTCGTTATCAAAGTCGTTCATTTAGACGTTTTTTATCAATGCTAACAAAAGATAATATAGTTATTTTTTTTGAATCTGCAAAAGTAAAGGTACTTTAGAGGTAGAATATTTAAAATTTTGGAATAAGCACTGTCAGACTATTTCAATGCAATCTACATGATATAAAAGTCCGTTTTATATCCTTAACAACGATTTAGCGAGTTAAGTTTTATCAAAGTCGTTAGAGTCGTTTAGGAGTAAATTCTGAAAAGTTGTAAAATGCACGGTATAATGTGACTCTTCTGTTACACCGACATTGATGAAAAAATTGCTGTAACATCTCGGTCTTATTGTTGCCTTAAATACGAAATTTCAGTGTTGTAAGACTTTTCGTTTTAGTGCTAGACTTATCACATACACACTCACGGATGTACACATAGAGACCTCTTCGCGAGACTACGTTTGTTTATTTAACGTCACCTCATCCTACTGTGGCTAATCGGACGATGCTACAGAGTCCTAAATTTTGCCTAGCCAGGTTTAATTAGGATAGGGATCTTTAACGAGTACCTGACATCGCACAGGCTCGGGACCTCCCTTCCGAAGGACGGCATAACGATGGATTTTATACTCCCATTAAAAAATCCTAGGGTCACCTGCGGGCGAGACTTTTTTATTTGGGCTAATCGGATCCTAAAACGTTTATTTCTATTGAAAACTGGAATTAGAAAATCGATCGCAGGATTTTCCATTGCTATATATTCCACACATAGGTAAGTAAACGTAAGAAGTATTTAAACAGATCAAAATTGAGAGTAGAATGATAATAATATTTGTAATGAAAGTTTATTCAATAGTTTACATAATTTAGATATGAAACTGTAAATTATTTATTATAAAAACAAATGAGCATAAATAATTAAGTTAAAGAAACCGATATTTATGGGCGTGATTAAAAAGGTATAAAATATTGCTGTCCTCCTTCTGTTGACCTTCGATTAAGCACAGAAGTCAGTTTATTTCAGGTAAAATACAACAATGGAAGAAGAGAAACAAAGGAGTATTGTTTTCTCTCTCTCTCTCTCTCTCTCTCTCTCTTTCTCTCTCCCTCTGTCTCTCTATCTCTCTCTTTCTCTCTCTTTTTTTTTTTTTTTTTTTACTTGCAATTTTTTTCTTATCATAGAAAACACTTTATCCTTTTTTTTTTAGATAGCTAATCTTCTATCCTATTTAAAAATGTGAGCAGACTACCATTTACAAAAACATTGTGCCTCAATAAAATTTGTATAAATATTATTGAAAATGGCCATCATGTCTGAAAAATATTTAATTTTTATGGGTTAAGATAATAACAAATTAAGAGCCGAACTTTAAAATACTTAGGTGGCGATTAAGTGAAACTATGAAATAGGCTTAACTTTTTTGCCATTTCATCCTTCATTATTTCATCAGGACACCTCAAAGCAACCAGTTAGGAAAGTGATTTTTTTTTTTATTTGAAATTGTTCTCAGATGTGTAACTAAGCATCTTGGGGGTCTAGGACAAGGACATCAGAAATTTAAAAATATGAGCCACCTGAGTAAATAATGAAACATTGATTAATTACATTAAAAATCCTTTACACTTCATAAATCTGTACCACATAAAAACAGTATGTTGTTCAATTTCTGCATTTTATTTAATGTAAAATTATTATTCATCAAAAAATATATTTTGATTTTACAGTTGATATAACTATTATATTATTAATACAGCTACTGTTATACATGATGTTGTTAGCTCATATACTATTACATCCTTTGACAATCCTGCAAGACGATAACTGAGATAAGACTTACCAAATTTATTCAACCTACAATTTTAAATTATTAACGTACAAACAAACGTAATTATATATATATTAATTATATATATATATATATATATATATATATATATTTTTTTTTTTTTTTTTTTTTTTTTTTTTTATTTATCATCGGTGCACATCTGTTATCAGTATCCAACATCATAATAAAGCAAGCTATTTACTTTTCTCAAATATATTCCTATCTGTTATTACTACCCAGACACTTATATATTATACATGAATATATCTGAATGAAATGCAAGCTATGTATAAGAAAACCAAAATAAGAAAAACTATATTGGTCATTCGAAATGTAATATAAAAGCTTTTATTAATGCTGTTTTATATTTATTCTGTGTTTCTATTTTTTAAATATTATCTTCCATTTACGTTAAATGACTTGATGACAAAGAATAACTTAAATTATTTAATCATGGCATCAATTGTTAGAATTATAAACCAATTCATTAATTATTAGAACCAATAAAAATTTTAAATGGCAATAAAATATAGCTTAGGTAAACATTGGCAAAAAACAATAAATAAATTATTTATATTAAGGATTTGTGTAGGAAAAGCTATCCATTCTTTACTTTTGTAACCTTAGAACTTTTATTTATTAATGAAGTAACTACAAATACCCTAGTCATATAGTTCCTAAAACTGCTACAATACTTGATTTAACTTATATTTATACATATAACAATGTTTAGTAACTATTTGTAAAGTAAAATTATATTAGTAGAAGAAGCATGGTACTATCTTAAGACTTATCTTTTTTTTTAAAAAAAGTTGTAATAGTACCTACGTGAAAGTCTTGAATTGCCGACGCTATTAAATAATTCAAAATGGTAAATTATCACAACTATCGAAATAATTGTTTTTAAAAAATAATTATTAATCTGTTAAAAAGTAATAGCCAGAAATTTTAATCAAAGAAATAATATTGTTTTTACAATAATGTTGAATGAATTTCTTGTGTTTCTGAACAGAAATGTATTGATTTTTCCTGCCATTCCTTAAATATATAAATAGTTATTGATTTATTTATTTTTTTAATAATGAAGAGAACTATTAATGATATAATGATATCCACTTGAATTAAAAATATCATATGCAATATTTCTTGGTATATAATTTAGATGTAGCTCAATTAAATAGAGAAAATCTCCTAACATTAATATCATTAATGATTGTAAAATTATTATCCAACATATTCAAAAAAATAAATAAATACTAATAAGAGATTTGATTGGTCTTATCTTTATTTTTTAGACTAAATTATGTAGATAATTAGTATTCGATTATATGTCATGACATGTCCAATATCACAGCCAGATAAAAATGCAAGAAAATAATATTTTAGGAATCAAACTTGAAAAAAACAAACTCTAAGACTTCTGGTTCATTGCTGATTTAAATTTATTATAGCTAAAACCTATTTGAAAGGTTTTTCTCAGTTATAGACTTCTAGAATTACCATTCATATAAAATCACAAATAAATAATTAATATTTACCTGAAGTGAATCAGACATAAATTTTCTGTAATTCTAAATAGTTCCTATTTTCTCTGTTAAATTGCATCTTTGTTTTTAGCCAATAATCACAGCTTTTATTTTAGGTAAAAATTTTCAACAACTTAATGACAAACTAGGTCATAGCTTAAAAGACTGATTTTTTTTGTTTTAATGTGAAAAAAATGATTTTACTGTTGATTTACATAATTGGATTTTAATGAACCTTAAAAGTAACTTTTATAGTCATCAACTTATTACTTATAGTTCCTTAATAAGTAAGTAAATATATTTTTGATGTTTATTAGTTTCTCAGGCTATAATTTACCAATAATTAGAAGTATTATTTTTATTTAAATAGATTTAAAATTCAAAAACCTAGAATTTTTCTTGAAAATTAGTTAATGATCAGAAATTAAAATAATTACATTTATCTAAATATATAAATAAAACTTCTACGGGCAGAGTGAATACTAGATAGTGTTTCATCAAATTTTAGAGTCCATTGAAGTATTTCTCTAGGATAATCAAAATGTTAAAATACATTGTGATAATATTAAAAATAAATTTATATCAAATGTTTTTTCTATTGTGCTCAATAAGAATCAGACAGAAACTATCTAGCTGTTGATTCTATCAGCTTATCCAAAATCTACCATTAAAGAATAATGCCACTGTAATCTGTGGAATAGTTGTATTAGAAGTGAAAAATATTCAATAAAATTTCCCATCATAAAAAGTAAAAGCATTGACAATTTTACTGCAGGTAAAATTATTTAAGTTTAACTTGACTGCTTCAATCTAAGAAAACATTATAAAAAAGATCTAAATATTCACAAAATAGTTTTCAACATTGAATGGATTTTTGTTGAAGAAAAAGAGATGTAAGAATTGAGGAATATTTATTTAATGAATCTTATGATCCAGAACAAAAAATAAAATAAAGATATAAAAAATTTTACACCAGATTTTTGTGCTATGGACACCTCATGAGGATAATGTATGGGAACATATGCAAATTTAAATTGGTGTATTTTAATGCTGTGCAAATCCATTCTATCATTCAATAGTCTTTTTACCCTCAACACTTTAAATCTTCATGGTATGATATAATGCCTACAAAAGCTTTCTTTCTATAATCTATTATTTTTAAATAATTTTTATAATAAGTACTGTTCTACAATTCTTTGGGTCCTGGGTTCAAATCCGGCAGTGACAGAATATTATTTATTCTGTTATTACAGTCATTAAACAACCCTAGGGTATGGGGACTTTCCTGGGGCACAAACAGCCATTGTCCAGTGAGTAAATGGGAAAAAACCTGTAGGCTGACCATGATATTGGCCAAATCACTTGTATACACGGCTGTTGGTCTAGAAACAGTAGGAGTCTGTGTATGTACTGAGCCCAAGACCCTTTAGGGGTTGTAGAGATACAGGTTTTTTTTATTATTTTATATTTCTAATTAGAAAAATAATGAAAACTAAGATATTGAGATACTGTAGTTGAATGCAAATACTTCGAGATGGCTATTGCAAATTTTTGATCGTACCAAGTTTAGAAAGATACTGCCACTATGCTTTAAAGTTTTTTAAAATATCTTTAAATAGCATCAAAATTATTGGGATTGCTAATCAGATAAATGTACTTTATGTTCCCATTCTTATCGCTGCAACTTCAAGATGGTAGGTGATGCAAAGGGTATTTTTTATGTAATTTGTCATGTGTATTCCAAAAACATCCTACAGAAGTTTGAAATGAGTTTGTGTTATTTTTTTCGTAGTTGCTATATGTCTCAAATAGTGATATTTTCTCATGAAAATCGAATAGTTCCTGAAGAGTAAGTTTCAAAGCAATATTTTTGGCCTAGTTTTCTTTTAATCACTCCAAGCATTCCATTTACAAAAAATCAACTGAAAGGAAGTTGGAGGAAATTTAATTTTCTAATACGATTATATATTTTGAGATATAATGTAATTCCATTATATGCTAGAATAGAATATAATTCTCTGAGATCATAGTATCTCATTGAACAATAGGAATTAGCATGAGGGAACGATATCTATAATTAAAACATATTCATTTATTCAAGAAAAATTTACACAAGCATTACAGTATAACTTTGGTTGTCGTCAAAACTTATATTTAATTCGGAGAAAAAAGTTAATGAAAATGTCGTAACATACCACCATTTTTATACTTAAAGTTACTGTTCAATTTTTAAATATCTGGCAATGATTAAGGTCTAGTCAATAACAATTTTAAAGTTAATAATTATCGATTGACACCAGAGAAGTTGATTGTATATTTGAAGAAGTTGATTGTAATGATACATCAACATCTGCAAAAATTTCGTTAAGTAAAATAAACATCTATAGGTTAACTAGGAAAAAATTAAAATGCAAATTGCGTAGGTCCGGATTTTTAAAGAAGAAATAGTCCTTTTCGGACTTCAATTCCACCAAAATGACTGCCAGCAAACTTGTTCATTCCAAGTAAATGTGGGTTCAGTGTTCGTGGTAGATGTGGAGAAGGGTCTTTGTGCTCATACTTCTTCGGCGATCAAGTTGGGCGCTCCGTTCAAAGAATCTTCATACTGGTAGATCTGGTGTAAGCAGTAACAGCTTAAAGCATTCTTCTCCCAGCTATATGTGCCATAATGTGTAGTGCATTTACAAAAAAAGAAAAAAAAAATAGAATCCAAAATATCTGAGGGATCTTTGGTCATTACCAAGTAATTTTGTTTGAGATTGTGATAAGGATTACATAAACATTATTGTGTACAAAAGTAACAAAAAATTTACAAGAATAACAAATTTGATCACACCAAAATGTATATGTAGTAGCACCCATGCATACTAATACCGAATGCGAAAGAATCATCAGAAGTAAACTTGACAAACAAATTCTAAGATTCAAAAAGGTTAATTAGCCCACAGATAAAATGAGTCTTTGCAAAGCAGAAGAAACAAGTAAAAAGCTAAGTTCTTTTTTGGTAAACAGAAAGGTAGCTAGTACTTTAGTTAGTTAAACGTGATGACTACGGTGGATTGGGCAGCAATATAAATATTATTATAGCACATTTTGAATAAAATTATCGTTGTCCAGTCTATTCCAGATATATATGTTTGGAAGTTAAAAAACGATTTTTTTTTCTTCTCAAATACCTAAGTGAGAAAAGAAGTGTTTTTTGTTCAATATTGTTATATGAGGCGCGATTTTCCTTCGATATTGCAGATCATGCATATTAACTTATTGTCAAATAAAAAAAGGAAAAGGCAAGATTTGCTAAACTATGGTGAGGGCGAATGTAAAAAAAGGAGAATGGGGCGGTTAGTGGAAACATTAGAGTATGTTTCATTTAGATATATGCCAGATTTCTCAGCTATTGAATGATATGTGATTACAACTTCGGCACATTGAAGGAGTAACGTGCAAGGGTATAAGTTAAATTGACCCGGTTCAAGATGCGGTGATCAACAGATATGACTCAACGGAATGACCAGTTTTGGGAAGAGATACAAGGAATATTACCGCACAACGCACGTGTATGTTAAACTACAATTAATTCAATCGTAGTTTACAAATTGCGAATCAATATTTGAAGGTAATAGAAACAATAAATAAAACTATGATCTCTCTATTTTAGAAAATACAATCGAAAACTAATTTACTTAATCTATCGAGTTTAAGTTGAAGTTCCTTTCTGCGATAAGGTTTTGTAGTTCACTAAGTATGCACTTATCGTCAGGTTTCTCCATTTGTTTTAGTATTACTGTCTTGACAATTTTAAATGACTGTGTGGTATGAAATTGAGAAAACATTGCCAAAAATGACCTTCGTATAGGCTATCATCTGTGAATGAGATAACACGAGTATACCGGTTATCATGCCAGTCAATCAGTTAGCTTGTTGAAAGTGGATTATGTATTTACATTTTCTTTAAGTACATTTCGCGTTATTCAAATACTCAGTGGGAGACGAAGAAATCAGTTTTTTACTTCTTTATACATCCATGCGTGTCGGCATATTTAGTTGATGTAAGTTCTTATCCTGATTGCAGTCGTCCAGGTTAGAAAGTGTGCAATTAAGTTTAATAACATTTACTAGCTCCTAGTTCCAGAAAGAATTCTGACAGAACACTCCTTTACAGATTTTTAAGTTTCATTGAAGGGCGTTTTTAGGTATTAGATATCATATTTTTTGTTGTTCAGAAATTCTTGTTTACAAAATTTTTGATGGTGCAACTTCATGAATGACTTAAGTATGGACTTTTTATTCATGTTTTTTTATTATTTTCATACAGTATTTTAAGTTTAATAGAAGGTTGACTGGAAATTTTGCCACAATACAGTTCCTAGTAAATTTTACAAACATTCTAATGAGAAATATGAGATCTTCTATGTTTTTTTTTCTTTTTCTAGATTTTATTTTTACTAAACTAGTCTCATGTAGTTTTTAAAATATTAATTTTAATATTTTCTTTATATATTTTTTCCCGGATGTGTTAATTTTTAAAATGATTTAAGCTTTGTTTATAATGCAGAAATTTTCTACCTATTTTATTAACGGGATCTATGTCTATTTTCAAATTGTATATTTTCTCAACAACTCTGACAGTGTTATGGTTACGAAATTCATTTATTTTTCACCCTTCCTATAGGTCAGGATTCACTGATATGATTGAGGAGTGTAGGTATAAGTGCCAAAGATGCAGGATAATAAGATAACTTACTGTGCAATGGTTTAGTAACATATTATTAGGTTACTATTGACCTTGTCTTGGTTTCTATTATAAGCTTACTACCAAGTTTAACACATATTTATTTTGTGTACTTATTGTAATGTTATTTCTTTGCACTAGTTATGAGACTTGACAATTGATTATAATAGTAACTTAGTCCTTCAATGTTTCTGTGATAAAAACTAGAAATTGTATTGAATTTAGCACTTTATCTCTCACTTGTGCTTTATCTGTGTACTTATTTATTTATCACCATTTTTCAGATTGGATTATTGCTTGCTATGGTGCCTATCACTTAGTAATTATGATTAAGACTAGATTTAAATTGTGAATCAGGTATAAACGGAGAGCATGCTCTTGCGAATAAGGATTATAAATTGAAGCCAACAACATGAGGTAATTATTATCATTATAAAATGTGTTCCTTCTGTTTTATATTTTCTTCATAATGATTTAATCATTGTTGTTGGTTTTATAAGTACCATTTGTTTCATCTTTAAAAAGTAAGTATTTACGATCTAAGTGGTAGACCATATGTTCTGTTCTAATTTGTTCCAACCTGACCTAGATAAAGAAAAATTAAATTTTAATTAATTCAGAGGCTAGAGTGCATTACACAATAGTGCTCATCGTTAATAGTATGATATTTACTAAGTACTTTACTCGAGAATTTTTATCAGTTTCAGTCTTAAAAGTTTATCCATTTTAATATTAGTTTAAAAAAAGGAAAGAAGAAATCGGAAATTGTGCACTTATGTGTTGATATTATAAATTTGTATTCATTAAATCATTATTACTTTATTTAGGTCATAGCGGCCGAATTTAGCTTGCTCAAAAGTTATAAAAATCTGAATGGTTCCTTTTCCGTTGCGATTATTAATTTTATACTTACTATATTTAAATTTACTTGTACATATCATGCACCATGTCTTTTGTGGGCTAGTCCATAAAATTTAATGATTCTTGACTTGGTTTTCGTACGTTTAAAGAAATGCTCAAAGTTTTTATCATTTTATATAAAAAAAAAAAAAAACTGTAGAAAATATAGCAGAACTGATGAAAAAGGTTACAGTGTTGGTTGTAAGCATAAGCAATGGAATTCACTTGATCCTTTATACTAAACATTTTTATTGCAACAACTTATCCCTTAATCTATTTATTGATGTTGATAGAAGGATTATTCGTTATATAAGGTATAGAATATTTGTTATGAATCAGTTTATAATTAGATTTATATTATGAGATTATCTAATTATATATTCTATCAGCGATTAATGTTTTATTATTTAATTGTTTAATTAATTAGTTTTGCAAATTTTAAATTCTTATAAAAAAGTTGGGGCAGAATTTAGAATTTTCCAGATTAATTAATCTTATTTATTTGTTGTGTTTTTGTTTATATTTTATGCTAAAAGTATCTCTTAACAAAACAAAGGATTGTAAATAATCCTATAAACTAACTAAAATACAAAGCAACAAACAAATATTTGGTTCTATATTATTTAATATCCGGATTTAAATAATTTTCAAATTTTATGCTATAAGCATTGGACTGTTAAAAATGGGTGCTGTCAGTAATACTCATAACCACTTAAGCAAACAGTGACTCATGACTGTCATCGTTTAATCTGATCATGAGACGTATTAGTTATCTTAAATATACTCTTAAATAAAATAAAACTTAAGAATAGAGCATTTTTAAACATTTTTGGTGACTAATAACTTTTGAAATGAAAACACAATTATTCTGCATTATAAAATAAATCTAGATCAAGTTATATTAAAATATTTCTCGCTTTCGTTATATTAATAATTAGCAATGGATATATTACCTCTTATGATCACTATAATGTTCTTTAGAAATGGTCTCACATTTTGAGATGAGCTTTTGTTTAAAAAATAGTCTAACTTGAACTTAAAAAACCAGAGAGCATTTTTTTTTATTCTAGTTCCGTTTGCTGGACAACCAGGTAAATGTAGCTGAATATGTTCTAACTATTGTTTCTACTTCTTAAGGGTTTTTCCAGATTATCCAATTTTCATTGCAAGTTACAACTGAAATAAAGATGTGGGTTTTCGAAAGATAAAAATAAATTGACTAAAAGTTCATTCTGTGTAGCTTAGAGATAAATGTGATATGAAACTGGATTTGATATGAAAAAACGATACAAATTATTATACAATGTTTTATTATTTCCAAATAACTATATTAGAGTATAGCTGTTAATATAACTGTTTAAAGGCAATTAACTAATATGAAAAGCAGTAAATAGTTCAAAGGAAAATGGTCTATCACTACTGTTAATTTCATTGAACAAAATGATTTTTTTTTAAATTCTTTATTTGGATTCTACCTATACTTGAAACAAAGCCCTCGAAATTTTTAGGCGAAATAATTTTTTTTTTTTGGTTGATTAGAAAGATTCACTATTGAAAATTTATTTATATTCAAATAAAATTTCCTGATTCCTCAACACCTTACATTTTTTCTTTATCATTAATAATAACCGAGTTATCAGAGAATCACATCTCTTATAAATTGTGGTTTGACCATATTATTTTTTTCCTTATTCATTGTGGTGACTTGATCTCAAAAATAATTTTGATTTTTGTCTATCTTCAATAATAACTGAGTTTTGGGGTGATTAAATCGCTTCTAATTTTGACTTCAATATATGGGATCAATTTTTTTATTATTTTTTCTTATTATTTATTCTAAAACTCTATACACATTTTTATTTATCTTCAAAAATAACTGAGCTATGGGCGTATATATATATATGACATTTAATTTTTCTTTTCTTTTTTTTTTTATTGTATGGTGTCTGACTAAAATCATGTGAATTTTTTCAATCTTAAAATATTAAGTTATGACTTTTATGTAATTTTTAGTAATTATATTGTATGAGTGAGATCCTGTACCTATTATATTTCTATTATGAAAAATTGTATTATACATAAAAAAATAAAAAAAAAAAAAATTAAGTTATAGACATATTTATGGGTAAAATTTCAACTTTTTTTTTTAAAAATAATTATTTGCGATTTCCTGGTTACAAAACTCCAATAACATTTTTCTTTATCTTCAAAAATAGCTGAGTTATTGAATTATACCATTTTTAATCAGCCACTATATTTTATATATTTTTGTGCCAAATTTTTTAAAACATTGGTCTAGTAGTTTCCAAGAAAAGCCGCATACTACGGACAAACGTATTTTTTAAATTTGTTATTCAGATTTTACATATCTTGAAACATAACCCCTTAAATTTTTAGGAGGAGAGGGTAATTTTTATTTTAATTTTTGTTCAATTACTAAGGTTCTTTATTGAAAATAATAAACCAGATCAAAAAAATATAAAGGAGATCAAGTAGTTACAAGGTAAAAAAAAAATTGATTATTTTTCAACTCATCCTAATTTAATTTTAACTTAGTTATTAGTATAAAATAATTACTACATTTTATTCCCATACATTATTAATTTTTAATATTCTTTTTTCAGTTTGATCATGTTTATAAAGATCGTAGCGCGAATTATCTTTGTTATCGTTAACAATGTCTATTGTATTCCAACATCATGCATTTGGATCCTGTTTCTTCAGCCAGTCAAATTTTACAAACCAGATTGGTATTGGAAAATTGAAGGAACTTTCTTCCATTGGCTGTTAGCGATGGTCAGCATGTGGAGCTGGTCAGCTGGTTACGATGGTAAGCTTAAGATAAATTATCTATCATTGTATTTATGTATGGTTGTGTAGTATTTTTGTTTCTTGATTTTACTATAGGAATGTATTGTTATTGGTTCAAATTGTCAATTTTCACATTTCTTCAGATCCTACCATTTTAGTTCCCCTTAAGTCAAACAACAGTATTGGTCTATGCCATTATTACTTTCACTTACTATATATGAAATATATAGTAAGGGAAAGGTATTGCGATCGTGAACATTTTGAATTCCAGTTTTTCTTCATGTAAAGTACCTTTACTTTTGTAGAATTAAAAAAAATTGAACATATCTTAATAGCATTGTTAAATAACAGCTAAATCTGCAAGTTGAGCGAATTTGATAAACAACTAAAAGAGAAAAGTACAAACATATTTTTTTATGAGTTTTTTAATACAAGAATTAGCAATATAGATGTATAATATACCGTTGGATAGCTAAAAATTTTAGAAAAAATATTATCTAATATACGGAATTTTAAAGGTTAATGGAGAGTGATGAAAAGCCAATAAAACTAACTGATTTTTGTAGATAAAAATATAATAGATTATTTAATGAAGCACATGTTTCTATTGACATTCAAAATAATTAATTCTTTAACAATTTATTTGTATCTTTGTTTATTTATTTAATGTCACTTTATGCTACTATGGCTAATCGGACGATGCTACAGTCCTAAATTTTGCCTATCCAGGTTTTATTAGGATAGAGATCTTTAACGAGTACCTGACATCGCACAGGCTCGGGACCACCTTTTAACGTCCCCTCCCATTAAAAAATTCTAGGACCCCTGCAGGTTTGAACCCTAGACCTTTGGCATAGGAGGCTGTTATGCTAGCCACCCAGCTACAAGTGATCCCTATTTGTATCTTTAAATGTATTTAAAAATTCTTAAATTGATTTCAACAACGGAGAGTAAGTGAAAGTCATGTGTTGCGCGCACCAGATTTTTATTTATTGAATGATAATGGACTGATTTAGTTAGTTGTATTGTTTTTGCCCTGAATGCCTGCATTACGGATCAGGTACCCTATGCAAAACGGCTCTAACAATTACAATATAACTTGTCTAAATTTTTTTTTTATAATAGTTGGATTAACATATACATCCCTGACATAAATTAATATAAGAAGAAAATGTCACTTCCATACCACAAAAAATATTCAACAGTTCATGAATAATCTGATAAGTAATTAAAATTTCTTCAATATAAAATTAAAATGTTGAATTGAATAATTAATATCAAAGATTATATCTGTTTGAAAAGTATTCTATGCTAATAGTCATGGAAAAATTCCTTACAATTTTTTTTTTTTTTTTTACTATCCCCATTTAATGAAATGCTTGAAATAGTCCCTCTGGGACTGGGATTCGAACTCACAAACTTGGCACGAGAGAATTGCGCTAGCCACTCAGCCATGGGCTTCTCTCTAAAACGTTTCACCTGTTCCATTTGAAGCACTCACCTGAACGATAATTTATTTATCTATAAAACCAAACTAATTAATCTTATTAATTGTAACTACAACATGCATTTTTTGCCCTGCGAAGATATAAGGTAAAGTGAGTGGACGCATCTTATTTATTTAAAAACTTCTTATCTCCTAATATAAATTATTTATTGCTTTTCATATTAGTCTAGCTGTAAAATCTATATAAACATTATACCCTAATATAGTTATTTGGAAGTAATAAACTAAATAAAATAAATTGCAGCTTTTTTTATTTGTGTTATTATTTATTGATCTGAAATAAAATCTGCATTGTTGTTTGTTTATTTATTTAACGTAACTTTATGCTAATATGGCTAATCGGACAATCTTACTGCATGAGTTCTAAATTTCGCATATCCAGATTTAATTAGGATAGTGATTTTTACGACCTCCATTTTAAATCCCCTCCAAAAGACAGCATAGCCAAGGATTTTTTATTTCTTTAAAATAATCCTAGAGCCATCTGTTGGGTTTCGAATCCATGACTTTAGACAGAGAAGGCTGTTATGCTGGCCAGTACTCCACATGTGATCCTGAAACAATTAAACTCTACATTGTTATTTTATGACATGGAAAACACCCCTCTGTAATAAAAAATACAGACCTTTTCAGATCATGCTCAGCTTTAAGGAATTTTTGATTGATTCGGCAGTGATCTTATTGTACAAACATGTACATCATTATAGAAGACTATATTTTAATTATTATACCTTCTCTTTAAAAAAAAAATATTAGAGTCAAGTATATTGTTCTTGAGTTTTATTGGTTTAATTTAATATCATAATTTACTGTAATCATCCTTATTTATATTGATATCTACTTCCATTCTTTCTCATGTTATTGTCATGAGCCATTTTAATAAACATACATAGTTGTTTAATCATTTTTTTTTTTTTTACTGTTCTTGGAAAGACTCTTTGAATTTGCTTTGATTTAATTGAAATAAAAATTAGTTTTAATTACTGATGTTTATGTTTAAAACTTACATTTCCTTGTCTAATAGTATTTAACATTTTTAGTGGTTGAAATTGGCGATGATATTCGATTGTGTCTGGATGACCGGACACTGGTTGTCGCCAACCACCAATCAACTGCTGATGTCCCAATGCTAATGGCTAATTTTAATGCAAAAAAAGGCGTGCTGCCCAACATAATGTGGATTATGGATAGAATATTCAAGTTCACAAACTTTGGTATTGTTTCAATTATTCACGAAGATTTTTTTATTTTGTCAGTAAGTATATCATTGCAATTATTTTATTCTATATTTTTAAAATTTAATATATAAACAAATTATTTAACGGTGTTTGTAGTCTTACTCCTCCGAAATGGCCAGATCAAAATAGGCTGATTTAAATGTGTTCCATTTAGGACCTATTAAAAATAAAATAAAATTGTAATTTTAAACTTTTAAGAGATCAAACAATGAACATGTCCCTTACTTTATTGAATTGCATTGAAAAGAGAAAATGAATGGTTGGTGTTTTTCTCAGTGATCATAATCAACAGCTCTCCATTTCTCTTTCTGTTATAAATCCCATTTCCACGCACTTTGAATATATTTGTTATTTTTTATCCAACAACCAAAATATTCACTAGAAATAATTTATATGGCTGAACAATGTTTGCCAGGACAGCTAGTTTTATTATAATTATTTGTCATGTTTAATAAGTGTTTGTACGTATACAAGATTACAATCTGAATTAAAGAAGTTATTAACTGTTACCGACACTGATTCTGACTATCACAAAACTTTTAAGAGCTTACAGAGTATATGGTTTAGATCAAAAACCATACTGTGGATGCATCTGTCAGTTTGATGATAGTCAAATCTGTGTTTTAACTGATCTTAAATATATGTAGAACTAAATTAAATATTTAACCAATTATTTAATACTCATGATATTCATTATTATCTGACTATGGAGTAGCCACTAGGAGAATAATGTGTTTAGCTTTCCGATGGTTAGTATTAGTGATTTTTTTAAGCCTAGTTCAATAGATTTTCAAGTTTGATAGCTTAAAATTCTGTGCTCAGATAGCAAAATTATATAAGTCAAATTAACTAGAAATGATAGTCTTCACATTCTGGAGTGTCTATTTGTTTATATTTAGAAGGTGGCTCGTTTATTTGGTCAAGGCAGGGTTGTTTACTTATAAACTGAAAGAGAAAATATATGACCTTTTGCCACCTTCTAAACATAAAGGAATGACATTCCACAATATGGAAAACTCTCATTTCTAGAAAAAGTGACTTGTACCATTTTGCCATCTGAGCCCAGAAGTTATCCAGTGAGATCCAATGAATGTTTCAAAACAATGTAAACCCTAAATATTGTAATCAAATATCTTTAATCTGTTAGTTTAAGGTTGTCTTTTAATTTGTTGAGCAAACAAAGTAATGAGTTGACATTTGTCTTATAGATCAAAACCCTTATGATATATATTGGTATGTTTATTGACAATAGATGTTTTATTTGCTTGCATTGAGACTAATCTTTTTCAAAATAAGCAAATATTAAGTCCTGATACTAAATTTATATTGATTTTTTCCAGGGTAAATCTGCTCGAGAGGAAGCAGTCACTCTTCTGAAGAAACACCTTCGTGAATCTTATATTCCATTAAAAAGGAAGTTAATGGTTCTTTTTCCAGAGGGTGGTTTTTTGAGGAAACGGAAAGAGGCAAGTAAGCGGTAAGTCATGGCAAAAATATCTCTTTAGATTAATGATTTTGGGAGAAAATATTACCTAGTTCTGCAATAAATTCCGTTACAAAAGTTTAACTTTGTTTACATCCTTTGGTATTATTACGGTGATTCTCACCTCTGTCAGATCATTTTCTTTACATATCAGGATAATAATCCTAATTAGTTTGTATTTTTTTTTCCACTGAGTTGACATGGAGTGGGGTGATAAAGAAAGCTGAATAGCTGTGGTTGCCTTAAAGAAAGTTGAAAAATGTAGGTTAGATATTTTTAACTATTTGAATCTTTGGGTATCAGCTAGGTGTTCGTGTACCGCACTATATATGGATCTATCGATATAGAGATCTTGACCAGGTCGTTCCTTCACTGTGAGAATGGCTAATCCAGTGAGTGAAGTGGCTGTTCGAATTAGAAAAAAATTCCATACGAAAACAACAAATCATGTCTCGGGAAACAGGAATCTGTCAGATCACAGTTTTGTTTAATAAAAAGTGACCTTAGGATGGGTGCATTTCAAAGAATGCCCGGACAAAGGCTAACCACTTCCCTAAAACAAATTAAAGTGGATTGATGCAAAGCGCTCCCTGGCTGTTACACCAATGGTATTCATCGAAAGATTTTGTTTAGCAATGAGAAAATGTTTACGATCCAAGAATAATTTAATCGCCAAAATGATAGTGTGTACGCACGCCCACAGCACGTGAAGCCCAGGAAGTCATTAGAAGATTGGAAAGATATCATCACTCTTCCTTAGTGATGGTTTGGTGAGGAGTTTGCTTTCATGGCATCAACCAGGAAGTTATATTTTTTTGAAAAACACTCAAAACTATCAGGACGATATTTTGAAACCTGTTCTCAAGCCTCTAAATGATACTCTGTTTGCTGGAAGTCATTGGTTTTCCTGCAGGATTATGCTCCTGTTCACAAGGCAAGTTCAACTCTGCAGTGGCTGCAAAAGAACATTCCAGCGTTTATCTCTGGTTTGGATTGGCCCTTAGGAAACTGATAATCCACTAGATTACCAGCTTTGGTCCGAACTGCAGATGATGGCATGCTTAACTTGGAAAGCCTCAATCTCTGGTCTAAATAGTTCGGTTCTTTTCTCAAGAAGTGCTGCATGCAGCTGTTGACTGGCCACAGAGATTAAATGCCTGTGTCAAGGCAAGGGCATTTTGAGTAATGTCTTTTTCTTATAATGTTTTTGAAAAAGTATATTTTTCTGTTAAAATTTGCAATTATTTCCTTGTAACAATATTTATTACAGGACTAGGTATACTTAGTTTAAATATGATTTCAAGGTGTCCACGAGATGTTACTGGAAATTAATTTTAAATTACTTTGGCGTAAATATTTCTTAAGCCTTAGCTTTTAATTAGAATTAAACATGCTCTGTACAGACAAATTAAAACTTATAATTGATATAATTAACATGAGCTATGATATGATATTATTAACATTGATCACTGACAAATCACTGCTACTGCACAATAACAATCTTATAACTGGTCATTTTCTAACATCTCGAAAATAATGATATTATCGAACAGATGTGTTGCATAAGTTAATAAACAATATTCAAATTTTTTATGAGTTTTTGAAGAAATACCAATCTTGTGTTAGATTTAAGTTTTAGTAATTCAATGTTACGCAGACTGAGGTAAATTCCTGGAGCCTGGTTTTGTTTTTTCATTGCGATTACCTTACTTTTCGATTTCTATCATACTGAGTTTCTGTAGCAGTGGTATTTAGAACTATACGTGATGCGGTGCAGCCCACTGAAAATTTTAAAGATATATCTTTTATTTATGATTTAGAATTTAGAGGTCCTTGAAATTTAAATGATTGGTTGAAGGGATCTGCGAAAAAATTTTCTTGGGAACCACCGTTCTAGATGTTTTGTTCGAGATATTTTGGTAATGATAGTAATGATATTTTGGTTTATTATTTTCAATAATGAACCTTTGTAATCAATCAAAAAAAAAAAAAAAAATTACGGCCGATTAAAAGGAATTTAATTCAATAACTCAGTTACTTTTAAAGATAGATAAAAAATTCATCAGTGTTTTTTAACAAAAAAAACATATAAAATAGATATTTTTATATTTAATATATAAAAAAATAATTATATTAAAGAGAAAAAAGGAAAAAAAAATTAGAAATTTACGCATAAATATGCTCATAACTCAGTTATTTTTGACGATAGAGGAAAGTAAAAAAAAAAAAAAAAATCTTTCCTAAATATAAGCTTGTAACTACGTTATTTTTGAAGATAGAGAAAAAATTCTTTCTTCTAATTAGTAAATACCAAAATTAGTGCCATTTGATAGAGAGTTAAATTCTCGACATAATTAAAAAAGAATCATTGAAATTGGTTAACAACTAGCTGAGATATTGCGTTTTGAAATCAGCTGTAGTGATATGATCTTATTCTTTGAATTATTGCTTTTCATATTACTTAATTGAGTATCAACTGCTATATAAAGAGTTATATTCTACTATTAGTATTTAGAAATAATAAACCATTGTCTTATTATTTTTAGCATTTTTTAAATTAAATTAGATCTAAAGCTGTATGTATTACCATGGGTTCACAATAAGACAATACAGTTTTCTAAACTTTTAATGTCAGTTGTCTCCCATTTTAATATAATCTCTGAATTTAAAAGATTTTTTAATTTTTTTTTTTTTTTCCAGATATGCAATCAAGAATAATTTACCAATCCTGACAAATGTTTCGTTGCCACGTTTGGGCGCAATGCTTGGAATCATGGACGTGATGGTTCCTAAACCAAACTCTTCGGCAGATAGGAGTATGTTTTACAACACAAGTACGGCTGGTAGCATTAACATGACTAATTTGTATTTTGCCCTTACTAATTGGTAAATTATCTAATAAACTAGACAATTAACCTGTACGAATGTGGAATGAAGTATTCTGTTTGTTATGATTTAAAATGTTGGTTGATCTTATTATTCAATTTGTTTTTGATATTATCCCATGGGAACCTTCAGTATTTTAAGCAGCTATACACAATATGTTCACAGCTTATTTAATCATGAATATTCATTTATTCAAATCCAGCCTTTAACATGTATATTCTAATTAACGGGACTGTTTTATGACAGTTTTAAATAATTATTATTATATTAAATTGCACTATTTGTCATTAAAAAACATATAATCTTGTTAGAACTGATAGCTAATTAATGCCACTTGCATTCTATCCTGGTAGTAGATGTAATGGGATTCTAAGGATTCTTGATTGGCCATTTGATATTAAATATTTTTTTTATTCATGTTAGTGATGATCCCTAACAAATAAGACTACTAATTTTAGTTACTACTAGTATCGTTTCATCCAATAATCATAAATACAAGTTTTGTTTGGAAAACAAACTTATTTTTTCAAATAAATATTTTTATTATGTTATTTTGAGTCTCTGAAACTATTTATATCCAGATTGAGGAATGCCTCGTGATCCTACATAAGCTTTCCTATGGCTATATATAACTTTCCTTTGGAGATTTTTTCTGTACATCTGTAACTCATGAATTGTTTAAAAACTGCGCTAGTAGCAGATTCGGCCAAAATCCCAATCCTCCACCAGGTTTTTCCTCCAATGTTTTGGGTACCTCCTTAATAGAGGCTGGGTATACACCAAGAGTCACCATGTGGCTGAAATAACAGAATAAATAATCATCATGGGCTTACCACTTGAACCCTCATAATAATCACCGAATGAACCAGTTTAAAGCAAAAGGCACCACTCTCTGTATCAAACTTCACTAATTTTTCTAGCTTCGTTTACCTCGGAAAGCTGCTCATGATTTTTGCTTTTTTGCTAATAAAAACTTGACCCTCTCAAACTTTAAACTCCATAAAAACTCACATTTTTCATAGCTTTACTGTATTTTATTATTCGATTACAAGAAATACAGGATAATCATTAATGTTCCTTGGATTTACTCGAAATATTTAGCCTCAAGTTTACTTTTGTTTTATTATTTTCAGAATGAACCTTTGTAATTGAGCAAATAGAAAAAAAAAATTAGCCCCCTTCGAAATTTGAGGGCTTATGTTTCCAGATGCGAATGTTTATTAGAACCCGAATAAACAATAACAAAAATCTGTTTGTCTAATCAATAAATTAATAAATACCAAAAATTAAATTAATAGAGAATTAAATTTTCTATAAAATGAAAAAAAAATCATGAAAAAAAAGAACTAGCAGAGAAATAGTGTTTTGAAATTAGCAGTGGTGATATGCTACTTTCCTTTGAATTATTTATTGCTTTTCATATTACTTAATTGCCTATCTACAGCTTTATAAACAGTTTTACCGTAATATTGTTATTTGGAAATAATAAACCATTGTGTGATAAATAATTTGCAGCGTGTTTTTTGATATAATAATCATATCTTATTCTTTGTTTATGCTTTGAAATTAAATAGTTATCAAGTAAGTAAACAATTTTTTTTTTAGTTTTCCTCTTGCTAAAAAAAAAAGCTTGGGCTAGCAGGGTACTTGCTATAACTATGTAATGAATAAATACATTTAAAAATACAGTAGTGATTGGGGGCACCTAATATAAGTTTCACTGTATTTGTTGGCTTCTTATATTTATTTTTGTAGTAGTTTTTTTCCCAAAATTATATCTTCTGCTTAGCCTCAATGCTTTTCCATTATTCCCAGAAATGAGAATTTTCTTTTTCTCCTAAAGTAAGTAGAATGTAAGGGACAGATACTATTCTGACTAACTTGATGAATGAAATACGTGGATAAAATAAGGTTATTTATCCGGGAAAAGACAAAAATAAAAGTTATTCATCGAGTTAGTAGAATAATTGAACCTTCGAAATAGAAATATATAGAGTTGCAGAAAACTACGACTCGCTAAACCTTCATTTTGTATGTGGGTTGAAATTTATATATTTATGAAAGTTTTTTTTTTACTTTTTATGAATTTATTTATTTTTCAATTATGCCTATCGTTATAGGCTCTATCATTATAGATCTGAAATGATGTGGTTTGGTCACTGTCCTGCAGTTTTAATCTGTACCATTATGGTACTTGTTTCGTACATTACAGTGTATGGTATAGATACATTGAAAAAACCTATTCTGAGACTTTTAAGTCTCTTGGGAACAACTTTTTGTTTAATAACTGTATATGACATAATAACTATATCTGGCCAAGAGATAAACTTAATGAAAGATAAAAGTAACTAGCTTAGGAAATGTTAAACCATAATATGCAATAAAATCTTCTGGTGACAATATAATTTTTTAAAATTCAGCTCTAATAAATAACAATGAGTGAAAAAAAAGGAAAGAATTAGTATCTACGAATACCTGTGAAAATGTGAAATATCGACTACAGATTAGAACTTTTAATTAATTTTAAAAGTAAATGTACTATTGTTAGCATAATTTTGGAAGGTGAGAAGGTATTGAAAAAGAAGGGATTCTAATAAAGAAAGAGATGTAGCATGATGGATGTTTGATGGAGAGAATTCCAAAAACTGGTAGAATTGGCAAGAAAGGATTATTCTATGTTTTGTTTCTTGAGGGAAGGAGCATAAAGATCGGAAAGATGGTATCTCGTTTCATGTGAATGAATTGGGAATTTGAACTGCCAGAGATTACAGATGTTGGAGTGATGCTGGGAGTTGATGGTTTGTCATAGGATTGATCCAAGTAAATATTCCTATGGGTGTCAGGAAAAAGCCATTTTGACTTTCCAGAAAGGTGCATTAGACCACCTTAAGTTGCCAAGTTTTAAAAACTCGCTTATTAACTGTTGGGTGCTGCAGTTCTTATAGGACCTGGGCCTCTGCCACCGTTCTTCCCCATGCCTCACGATCTCCAGTGTGACTCCTCCAATTTCCATCATTCTCAAATCACCCTCCAAATCTTCAATCCACCGTCCCCTGGGTCTGCCCCCTTTTCCTTCTGGTGCACCATTTAACATAATTTTAGGTTGCCTACAGGGCTCCATCCTTTCCACATGTCCTAACCATCGCAACCTGCTCTTCCTAATAGCACAAAGGATATCAGGCTCTCCATACAATTCTATTAGATCGGCGTTGCTTCTGATTCTCCACCTGTGTTCTTCTTTCACAGCTCCAAAGATCTTTCTCAATACTCTTCTCTCCCAAACCAGGGAGCTCTTATGTTTTCTTTGGTTATGATCTGTATCTCAATGCCATACATTACAACTGGCCTCATTATTGTTTTTTATAATAATATCTTTGATTTCCTGGAAAGGCTTTTGTATCGAAGAGCTTTTCGTAGGGCATAGAAACATCTGGTTCCTGCTACCATTCTGCCCTTAATTTCTACTTCTAAATTATTGTTCTCCATCGCAAGTTCTCCCAGGTACTTGAAAGTGCTGCAGCTGTGAACCGTGCTTTCATCCACTTCCACAATATCTCTTCTCTCCCTGGTCTGGCTTGAAGTTTTCATATAGTGAGTCTTTAATGTGTTTATCTAAGTCCTAAATCTTGTGCTGCTCTCTTGAATTCCTCTACAGTGGTAGAGTTGGCTTGAGTGGTTTTGTTCTCCCTGTGATGACTACATCATCAGCATAAGCCATTTGCTGTGTGAGCCTATTATAAATGGTGCCCCCCGGATTTGTCCTTATCTTTTTGATGGCAACTTCTAGAGTGAGGTTGAATAGTATTTGTTATAATGGGTCTCCCTGTCTTAAGCCACCATTAACCCAAAAGCTATTTGAGATGCCCACTCTAGTTTTCACCTTACAACTCGTCCTTTCCAGGGTCATCTTAGTCAGTCTTATTATCTTACTGGGTATTCCTAGTGACTGTAATGCCTTCAATAATTTTGCTCTTTCCACACTATCATATTCCTGTAGAAAGTCAATAAAGAGATGATGTAAGTCGACATTAAACTCGTACGGTTTCTTGAGCATTTGTCTAATTGCAAATAGGTGGTCTGTTGTTGACCGTCCTGGGCAGAAACCGCTCTGGTACTAGCCCAGAATTAGTTCTTGTTCACTTCTCTCCATCATCCTCCTAAAGATTGGCAGGAGCACTATGCCTCTTTTATTTTCACATTTAATTACAAAACTTTAAAAACAGTTCATGATCTGTTTAACTTGTTTCTTCAGCACAGGTGAGAGGCAACTGCATACCTCAAAACCATAGTAAAAATGGATGAAAATCATTCAGGAGTGTATGAGTGGACTGTGGGAGGAGATGGCAGGAATGATTGAATAACTTGGCAGTACTTATTGACTGTCAGGAAATTTGGGCTATGTATGGTTTTCTGGGTAGGGTTTGGTCAACAGAGATATTTTAGAGAGGAGCTGAAAGTGATAAGGCGGTCGTTTAGTGATATAATTGGAAGATATGGAATTAGATCTGATAATAATTACCTTTGTTTTCATACTGTAATTGGTTCAGATTGGTACAAAACATTTATTTTATTGAAATACTTTAAAGAGGTATCCAAGCATGATTTATTGTTTAATTTTTGAAGTATGCCTGAATTTTATTTGTATATGAGAATGAATTGCCCATGCATGTGCCTGCCAATCTGTTTTATTATTGTTTATTTTTTTCCCCAATTTCCTTTTTTATAAATAAATTATTGGTTATCAATTTTGAGCTATTTGGCTGCAAAATAAGTTCGTAGTGTTTTTTAATATTTCAATTTAAACCTCTCTGTGTTAATAAAATCATGTTTACATATTCTAAAAAAGGATTAGTTAGTGTTTTACACATCAGTTTCAACCAAGATTCCTTATCTTTAAGTGGTATTTTGCTTGCTCAAAACGGAAGAGAAAAAAAAATTCTTTTTCTTCATTTAATGATTTTTTATTTCTGAAAAGCAAAATCTGCTGTACAGATAATTAAAAAATTTTTCAGTATGTATAGCAATGATGCTTTAAGAGAAAACACCTTCCATAAGTGGTTTGCTCGGTTCAGAACTGGAATTTTTTACTTGAAAGAAGCAAAGTGCACTTAATAATTTCAAGAATTTGAAGTTTTTATTGAAATCACCAGTAAAAAAGGCTACTAACTTATTTTTACAACCTAATATTTTATTTTTTAATGGTATTAACTTGCAAATTATAATTTTTATGTTATAACATAATATAGATAGGCTTAATGACTTCCGTTTGTGTAAATTTAAAATAGTAGTCTTAATTCTATTTCTATATTATATTATATTTCTTATATGGTATATAATACATTTATTAGCTCCTTATTCACAATTACTTTAGTCAAATTCACTTGATATATCCTATAAGTTTTTCTCTATAGTTGATTTGAATGAAATTTTTTTGTTGAACTAAGCTATATGATTAACATTTGTAGATTTAACTTTGTGCGAGCTTTTTAGCATGATGTGCTCACATTATTTAGCTTCACTTGAATGAAAACTATAACTAATCTTAGCATAGTTTTAACTAACTTTAGAACAAATTTTTGTTTTATTCAGCCTGAAATATTTGATTTTCCCACTGCTAAAATTTATTCAAATTATTCATTAATATTTTCTTTTTATCTGAAGTTCCTGAAGAAGACGAACTTCGATGGGTATTGGATGTTACGATAGCATACCCTGAAGGTAAACCACTGGATTTGCCTACTATAATCACTGGATCTAGACCACCATGTCGCACATTTATGTTCTACAGGCTATTTCCGTCCACTGAGGTAGTTATTTTTTTTGCTTAGTTGTTCTCAAAGATATTGGGTTGTGTCACATGAAATGTCCGTTTTCAAGGTAAATAAATAAATAAATAAATAAATAAGTTCTTTATTATTCTGGGACATGTCCCTTTAGAACAAATATACAAAATGTACAAAAAAAAGGGCTTTAGAGTCTTAGAGTAAATTAATTAAATATAAACAAGTTAATAATTAATGGTATAAAATATACATATTTAAATGAGATGAAAAAAAATATATATATAAAAAAATAAATAAATAAAAAGCTTATTTAGAATTCTATTGAGCCTGAATGTGCAATAAGTGATCAAATATGCGGGTTTTGAAGGTAGAAAGAGAATTGGAGTGACGGATGGAGGAAGGGATAGAATTCCATAGGATGGAGGATCGAATGAGAAAGGATCTGTCGAAATGTGCAGTTCTGTGGGCCGTACTGTATAAATCCGAAGGCCTGGAGCGTGTAGAACGGGAATGGACAGAGGATTTGAACTGTAGGAGGTCAAAAATATATGATGGACGGCGGGATTGGATAATTTGGTAAAGGAATGACGCAAGGAAATACTTGCGACGATTGGAAGGGTTAAGCCACTTCAACTCTCCATAAAGTTGGGATACAGAGGTGTATCTAGGGACCCCGAAGATGAAGCGAACAGAGGAATTGATTAAGCGTTTTATTTTTACCTCGAGATCCCCAGACACACCACCATATACCGTACAGCAATAGTCGAAGTGGGGGAATATTAGGGAGGTAACGAGGAGTATTCGGGTTTCAAGCGGAAATAGGTGACGGAGGGAATACAGTCGCTTTAAGGTTGAAAGGGTACGTCGAGAGATTTCTGAAATATGATTTTTGAAGGATAGACATTGATCGAAGGTTACTCCCAGATTTCGGACAGTAGGGTGGAACTTTATAGGATTACTATTGAGGAACAAGGTTGGAATATGAGGAACGGTTTTCAGAAGGTGAGGGGATCCTATTTAATATAAGGTAAAGGATTTTTATTAAAAATACGATATGAAAACAAGATAATTTTATTCGAAGTATTTACCTTCTTTTTCTACACATTTTTCCCAACGTGACACCAACTTTTTTATTCCCGAACTGAAAAACTCTGAGCTTTGAAGTGAAACAAAATCTGAAAACGCACTTTTCACTTGATCATCATTTTCAAAAAGTTTTCCTTTGACGAAGTTTTCTTAATTCCTGAACAGGTGATAATGTGTTGGAGACAAGTCGGGAAAATATGTTGGGTGTGGAAGAATTTCGTAGCCCAGCTCTTTCAATTTTTGCATGGTATGTTTTGAAACATGGGGTCTTGCTGCTGCTCAGTGAGATCATGAGGTACCCATGTATCGAGCTTTTTTTACTTTCCCAATACACTTTAAATGTCTGGAAGCAGTAGATGCACTTGCATTTAGTTGTGCTGAGAGTCCTTTAACTGTTTGGTAGGGGTTTCCTTCTACTGTATGTTTGAGGACATCGTCGTCTATTACGGACGGAGGCCTTCCTCGGGGCAAGTTTTCCAAGTTGGTATCCCCAGCTGAAAACTTAGCAAACCAACGGTGAATGGTCCGTTCATTAACACTACCTTCCCCAAACACCTTGCAAATATTTCTAGTGGCCTCAGCTGCTGAATGGCTGAATTCAAACTTGTACTAAAATATTACTCGAAAATCGCGTGTTTCCATGTTCATATTTGGAGGTATACTAAAAAGTGGGTAATTGATTAGGAAGCTAATGTTTATAATACAAAGGTAGAGAATTAGTAACTGTTTACTTTAAATATGTAAACTTTCGGAAGAAAACAACAGAGACCTGCAAAATCCTTTATGTATTTCAGAAACTATAAAAACGGACATTTCATGTGAAACAACCCAATATAAAATACGGTCATGCTAATATAAATTGCATCACTCAATAAAATAAATATTTCCAAAATTATACATAACTCCATGTTTTTAAAAATGCTGATTTCACAATTAAATAATATTGTATATTGAAAATTAAAGAAAAGCATATAAAAATCAATGAAAAAATATAGAAGTTTAAGTTCTCTCGTAAAGTGAATTATAATATTAATTTTCAAAACTATGACCATTTTTGATTTGTGTTACAGCTGCTCTCCTTGAAAATCGTTCCACTTCATGTAATCTCACAATGTTAATTGTTTCTGATATTATTATTTCATTAAGCTTATGATATAAATTAGTAAACAAAAACAAAAATATTCTATTGGATCAAATTCATTAGCATAAAAAATTAAAGTATTGGTGATGCAATTTCAATGACCAATGGCTGTATATTTTTTATTAGTAAGTAATTATGAAGACAAAATGAGGGCATTATAAAATTATAGAAACTGTATATTGGTTTATTAAATTTTCATTATTGTCATTTGTCTTATTGTTTTCTTTTTTACTTATTATTTATTATTCACTGTATATTACTTTTTTTTTTACTTCAAGACAGTAAATCTCACATTATCCAATCACAATAGGGACTTGTCCCCGAATAAATAAATAAATTATTATTATTATTATTGATTATTTATATCTTTATGTATACATTCTGAAGAGATATACGAATTAACATATATTTTACATATGGTAGCTACCTCGTGACCAAGAAGAGGTGACAAAGTGGCTGTTCGATCGGTGGGTTGAGAAGGACCGAGTCCTGGATATATTCTATAAGACTGGAGAGATACCTGTGTCCGATTACTGCAGCTCACCACTCCCCCAGCAAGTAGTCCGCCAGGATCCCTTGAGATTTTTCGTCATACACTTATTCTTCATCGCCTCATCCTACTTTCATTTCAGGCTTATAACTTACGCTGTCTCTTTTGTATGGTAACATTCCCATGGATTTTTTAAAGAAGGGAAACTGTTCCCGTTAATAAACTTTTTTAATTACGTTAAAAGAAAAATAAATAAAAAAAAAGTGAAGCTGCTATAATTGATGTGCCTCAAGATGTGCAGCATGATGGTTTTTAAAAGATTTATAAAATTTAAACCTGTATACATTAATTTATAAATATTTATATGTAAATGAGAATCTAATTTATATTTATATGGTCACGAGTATTTTAGTTTTTTTTGTTTTGTTTTTTTTAACTTTGTTGATCATTTTAATATGAAGAGTTCAGCATCACATTAGTTATCCTCTAGTTTGTTTCTTGTTTTTAATTTTTTTTTCTTTTTTAACGGCACCAAAGGTATTTGTGTCATAGGGTGCCTTATGCGTATAAAAATGGTTGTGAGATACAAGGCCAAAATTAAAGTGTGATGTGTACATTAGTTGTTTCAGGGTATTGTTACGTGCACTTAAAAATTTTGATTTTTTTTTCCTGTACCTGTCAATTTTTCTTTATGTTTTAAATGAAAAAGTTGTGTTAATTTTTGGCCATTGTAACACTCCACTTTATTTTATGCCAGACACTTTTATGATTGGATTTCTTTATTCAACTAATGTATACCATTATTTCTGTGTGATATATTTTTTAATTTTGGAAATGAAACAGGAGTGGTAATGGTGTAACCGAATCGAATTTTAATTTGATGAAAAGCATTATTTGTTGTCTTAATTTAAGAAGTTTCAATTTATGTAATTGTTTGCATTATTATTGATTCTATTTTTAGTGATAATTAATTGTTAGTCATGAATGATTAGTCGAGAAAATTGAATTTTAAATACGCCTCTTGCCAAATTAATGTATCATCGCCTTTTAATTGTTCCGAAATATATGAATTCTTAAGTTATGTGTATGAATTTTCTGTTGTGAAGAACATTATGTTTCGAAATATCAATTTGTCTGTTCAATCTTCTCTTGACTGAGTTCATGAAATGTTAAAATCATCGGAAGCACATGCTGTAATTAATTGTTCATTTATGAATTTAACAATATATTTGAATTTGATGAGAGTCTAACTGAGTTATTCACTAGCCTTCTAAAAAATCATCGTTTTTATTTCATCGTGAGTATGCATTCCTAAGATAACTTTTGACATTTGGAAAATAATACAAGAATACATTTCATTAATATTAAGGAGAGCTAAAAACTGAAAAGATTATTGACATATTAAACAAGGACAGATATTTTTTTACCTTCGACCCGATCGGGCTCTATTATCGCGTTTTTATTTTAGTTAATAAATGGTTTGAAATACTTTGTTTAGTTAAGTTTTTCCTCTATTCCTACATACCATAGAGAAATTTGTGATTTAACTTTAGTGCAATAGTGATTTTTTACTGTTATTACTAATGTATTTATTTAATAAATGATTATGCAATTAAAGCTTCTTTTTTTTTTTTTTTTTTTTAAAGCATGTCTCTGTCCATACTATGTTCAGAAATATGTACCAATTGTAAATTAAAACATTCAGTGATATCCTCATTTTACAATGTTAACCTTAAAATTATGATTTTCCATTAGTAATTTTTTTTAAAAAACTGTCTCTTTTACTGTGCCACAAAAACAGGAAAAATCATATCTTTAGAGAATTTTAAATTTTATTTTAAGGAATTAACGTTTGACATAATTAATTGTAAATAATATCAAATTAATAATTTTTATATTTTACACTTTCTCAAATATCATACAACTTGAATTTACAGGATTTGGTTTGTTTATAATGTTGTATTGCATTTAAAAATTACATTAATTTTACAAATTACTATTTCCCTTGTTGGTTTTTAGATTATTTTCTATGTCGATTATCAAGTTTTTATAGAAAATATTTTGATTGATATAAGATGAAACTCTGTTCAATATTTGTCAATTTAATAAAGTTTATTGATATAACGTGCCTTGTTCCATTGTTTACATTCACTTCCCAAGAGCACAACTCTTTATGGAATGACCCTTGTATTCATCCATTTTTGTCAAGTTTTGTTTTTATTAATTATTATTCAAAGAAAAAGCTAAGCAGTTGACCAGTAAAAAAAGCATTAATGGTGACTATAATTTTTTAAATTGATCAATTGGTGTAAAAACAACGACACACAATAAGAAAAACGTATTGTATTTCTTAGTAGTGTTAATAGTCCTATGACCGTAACCCCTACCATCTTCATTAAATATTCTCAACGATTAACTACTAGGAGGAGGAGGAGGAAATTCCAATTTGGATCTGCTGCTCAACTTCGCTGAGTTGCTACAGTACACAGCATACCGCATCAATCCCGAAGACAATCTTAAAGAAGAAAAAAGATAGAGAGAGATTCCGCCAAATAGGAAATACATATATTTTACTAATTTTGAAATCGATCATGGACATCTGAAAATCCAGACCAGCCTCAATATATATGGTGATGCAGGATTCCCAGTGAGTCCAAGATTATGGTCTCCGCCATGTTTTGCATCTCATTTTTTCCGAGACCATAGTTCTCTAAAAATAATCCAGTGGCTACTGGGATGGTCCCTCTGCTTCCGAACCAAAGTCCCACGACTTTAAATTCCCTCTCACCGAACTCCTCACGAAATTTTTCCCTCAGGTATGGAATACATTTTGTATAAATGTTCTCTTTCTCCTCTTGAATCCTCTTGCCTTGTTCCTGGTCATTCTTAAGAATTTAATGTTCGACATAATGACTGATTAACTTAGAAATTTTCAATACCTGCTATTTTAGGTTTTATGTGATAAGGATGAGAATGGTAACTATCCACCTTCAAGGCTTTCTGCCTATTTATCCCTCTTTTCAGGAGTAAAATCTGCGCCCTGTTGGACAGGTTCTGAAGTAGAGCTACTGCTGCTAAAATGAACTACACTGAAGAGTGTCCACCCAAACAAGGAAAGGTGAGGTGAGGAATGAGTGGATTCAGAAAGTATCAAGAAGAGTCTTCTGAAGTAGTTGATTTGTGTGCGATGGATGATGGCTGGGATCCTTACAAGTTTATTGAAGAAAGGTTTACTAGATGGTACCCTGAAGGAAGACCTTATTGTTTTGGACGGATTACATTTGCAGATTCCGATGGAAAAAGGGATGGTGTTGCTCTAAATGCTTGGCCAAAAAAAAAAAAAAAAAAATTATTAACACTTAAATGAGCACACCTTAACTTCCCTTTGTGTTTATCTATTTTATTTCACAACCATTCACATCTATCAACGTTTCGGGGTTGTTTCCCCATTCTCAAGACTGAAACAATTTTTTTTAAAACTATGATTAGTGAATAAAAATACATTATTTAAATATTTGTCTTTGAAAAATTATCTTCACCAATTTGTCATAATTAATTTAAAACTCACTAATATTATTTACCTTATTTTTTTAAAAACATTTTCACATATATAACTCACTACTTCACTCCATAGCTTACTGCTATTCGTCCTCATGGGTGTTCATTGGCTTACTGTTTCTATTACTTTCCAATTTTAAACTTTGTATCTTTCCAGTATTCCTATGTAATCCTTGTGCTTTTTATTTATTTTTATAAATTATATGTCCTAATTATGGTGTTTGGGCTATTGTTATATTTATTTTAAAATTTTACCTTATTTATGATGTCTGTGTAATATGTTCCTAGGTTTTTTGTATCTGTTTTAAAATTTATTGTCCTGCTATTATTTTTGGTAATGTGGATCGCTTCTAGTAATTTTCTATTTCTATTATTTTGAGATGTGTCTAAAATTACTGTGTTTTCAAAGTTAAATTTATGTTGTATTATACCATGGGATGATAATGCTGTTGTGTTAGTGTTTTTTACTTTCACTTACTATATATAGTAAGGGGAAGTATTGCGATCGTGAAAATTTTCGAATTCCAGTTTTCAACGGAAATACACGTTTTAGGGTCCCCTGAGTCCAAATAACCAAGTCCCGCAAAAAGGTCTGTGTGTGTGTGTGTGTGTGTGGTAACTCCTGGATGGAAACGGTAAGTCCTATGAAACTGAAATTTCATATTTAAGTACCTTTAATTTTGTAGATTCAATAATAATAACTAAATTATCTTGTTAACGCTGATGAAAAACAGGTAAATATATAAATTGAATAAATTCGATACCCAACTAAAGGAGAAAACAGAAAAAATATTTTTTTAATGAAATTTTTCTATTTTGAACATCAGAGCAGTTATATACATGTATGATATACCGTTGGAAAGCTAAAAATTTTAGAAAAAATATCATCTCATACACAAGCTTTTAGAAGTTAATAGAGAGTGTTAAGAAGATAAAACTAACTGATTATTTTAGATAATAATATAATAGATTTTTTAATGAAACACATGTTTCTATATAAATTCAATTTGATTAATTCCTTAATAGTTTCACGTATTTTTATCCCTAACTGTATTTGAAAATTCTTTCATTGATTTTAAAAATGGAGGTAAGTGAAAGTCGTGTGTTGCCCGCACCAGATTTTTATATTTTTACAATTGGATATATGTTGGGATATTCTTGTTTTTAATTTTTTAGATGTTTCTCCTATATATATGCCTTCACAATTTTTACAGTCTATTTTGTATATTGCATTTTGTAAAAAAAATTACAATTCAGGCAGTCATAGGGACTGCCGACAGAAGTGAAAACTTTTTTTTAAATTCTCAATTTGAACTGAAATTTTGTTGGAAGGAGAGTACGTTTGTTAAAGTACTTGTTTTAATTATGTTGAGAATGCAAGTTTTTTAATTATTGTTTCATTTAATTGTAAAACATCATCACTCTGTAGAGATATGTCATCTTGAAGTTTGTCATCATAATCTGAATGTGGCTGTAGACTATGAGTTGGTAGTACGCATATCACATTTTGTTTTATGGACATGCCATTTGTACCAAGGAAATTCAGACATTTAGGAATAAGCTTTTTAGTTTTTTTCACAGAGGCAACCTCAGTTTCCTACCCAAGTAAACAAAAAACGTATGTTTAAATTAGTAATGATTTTTTTTTAAATTATGCTTCCCATTTCGGCTTCCGCCATAAGGGATATGGCTGCCCAATACCACTCCCATCTTGATGGAGTTTTAGCTCTTGTATTTTGTAACCGAGAGCATACTTCTAGATGCGCTACATCCATTTCATTATTATCATTCTAAACCGTGCATCTCTTCTCTTCAAATCTACCGATATCCGTTCTTCCTCTAGAAGGAGTTTGCCCCAGCGCTTGTTGATCGAACTTTGTCTTAGGGAATCCATTATAAGAGCATCTTTTGCTCTCTTAACTTCGTCCCTAGCTCTATGATAGGAAATTTGAAATTGGAAATCAACTGTTCTGAAGCTGCACCTTCTTTTGCCAGCTTGAAATATACTGGAGTACACGCCTGATCCACCATTGTAATTTGCATTTCGATTTCGCTTTACTACGATTTAAATATTGACAGTAAGATCATAATACCTATATTGAGAACATAATACTTTTTTGTTTATGAATTTTCAAAATTGTTTATTTTTTTATTCGTATGCATTACAGTTTGTCACAATGGACAATAATAATATTGCTAAAGGATACCATTCATACAATATTAACAAAGAAATGTCAAATTACATAAAATGAAACCAAACTAAATAAACCTATACAATAACAAAATTTGCAGATAAAATAAATTCAAATAAAGGAAGTTAACAAACAAATAAACAAAACATGTCACATTCATACGTATGTAAAATATTTACAATCAGCTAGGGAACACCGGACGGGGCTTGTCCCCCCACTTGTGGAAGGACAAGCAGAGCCCAAAGGATCCCAGAGCCTCCCTCTCAGCCGCATCACTGGTGAGAGCCAGCGGAAGCTAAGTGAGGGCGCCATAGCCTGTGATTGTAGCAATCCGCACTTGAGTGGAGAATCTGACCAGTACCAGAACTCCAGCATACGTATTTACAAAATATCTCGGGGCCACTGCCTTTTCAACCTTCTAGGTGGGTTGTATGGATGAGTGGAGCTGCATAGGGATCGTTCTTAAGGATTAGGATGATGAATGGGGTTCTGGTGGAATTTGAAAAATTTGGATGGAATTAGGTCTGAAATAAATGGAACATTAAGGTCGTGGTGGAAGTTCAAAATCGTAAAAAAAAATTTTTTCTCAAATGTATCAAAAGGGATTAACACAGGTTACATTTGGTGACAGACTGAGATGGTTCTCGAGTTATAAAATTCTCTTCTCTACTAAAATAATGTTTTCTTTAAAAAATATTAACTTCGGTAATTTTGGATATTTAAGAGCGAAAATAAAAATATAAATATGATGTGAGTATTTTATATAATTTTGGTCCTCACAACAGATTACCTAAGTAGCCAAGAAAATAGCTAAACAAATTCAAATAAACTGAAAATTTTTGCTCGCTATCAGAAGGAAGATTAGAAAGGAGCCTCAGGAGTTCTTGTGTAGTCTTATCATTGCACTACTTGTTGGAATTTGATTGTATAAGCATTGTCTCTTTTTAATATAATTTTTCAAAGACGGATTATTGCCAAGTTGAACAAAATTAAAAGCGGGTTATCGTGAAAGGGACTGAATTAAAACTGATGAAACGTGTACAGATTATACATCTGTGCGATAAATACTTTAGAAAAATAAATTAGTAGCAGGGACTCAATTGGTTCTAACGTTATTCATTTGGTTTGCTTATAGTCGGTGCTATGTATCGTTATTTAACCCTTACCACTCCAATGTTTTTTTCATATGAAATTCAAGAAACCCAGTAGATTATGATGCAAAAATATGGGACCCTCTGCAATGTGACCACTTTATCTTTAGAGCTGGTAAAATGTATACTTTAATTATCTCCATGTCGCCGGAGCGGCGTCAACGGAGTGGTAAGGGTTAAATGCCAAAAATAAGTATAGATCCTGCGGACTAATAAGGAGAGCGGAGTTTCTGAAAAAAGGAAAAAAAAAAAAAAAATTCTAAACATTAATACCGGGAAAACAATTAGGATACCAATCGAGGTCTAGAAGTTACCTGAAAAGTAAACCAACTTACTCAAGTGAATGAAATATGATTTGATAAATGATTGCGTTTAGTTAAAAATTTGTTGTTTTCTCCTTCGAAGTTTGGCTCAGAAGTTACAAAGTAGAAAAGTAAAGGTAACTAATTTTCTTACTCGAAAGTCTGTTGTGCTTAGTTAATTATGGAATGGGAAAAGACAGGTGCATTATTGACAGGCGGGTGCCCACAAGGGTTTACTTAAATAAGTAAATACTCAAACGCTCTACAGCCTTGAAATCGAGAAGTAATTGTACTTAGTAGCTGTTATTGACTTAATGTTCCCTTTTAACATTATGAAGGTAGCTTGCTGATTATTTATTAGAAGTTGTTTTCTTTATAAATAAAGAAGAACAAATTATCAACTTTATAGAACAACCAAAAAGTTTTTCTAGTGGATAGATAGAACACTAGTCTACTATTCTGGTGCGAATCCCGGCTGTGGCGATCCTAGCCTCTATAAAATTAGTACCCAAGATATTTGGGAAAAAACTGTGACTGAGCGTGATTCCGATGTGATCACCTCTTGTTAAACCCGTTAATCCTGAAATATTACGAATCTCAATATGAAAAGAACCCTCTCTGCTATGGTTTGTAAAGGTAAAGGAAGGACTATCAGAAAAAATAATTAAATGAAAATAAACCCTAAGTTCTAGTTACAAAAGTATGGTAAAAGATGACGAAAAACCAAAATTAATATTGAGGATGTATAGTCGACTGTAGAAACTATTATAGGTGGAATAATCAGGAGTCAGTATTTTTTTTAAATATTTTAATTTTGCCGACGTTTCGGTTCAAGATTTTGAGCCATCATCAGGGCTATAAACATCAGAACGAAAGAGATACATATTTATGTGATAATGAAAATTATTTGAATGTTGTGACAATGATAACATTTAAAATAAAACACAAAATATACCAACATACTTAAATATTATAGATACAAATAATAATAATATGATAAACAATATGATGATGACAAGCATAAAAACAAAACTTTAGACTTTAATATAGAAGTAAAAAATTATATCTAAACGTACCATTACTGAGCCATGTTCAACAATAAACTGAGGAAAACCGAAAACATTTTTACGAAACTGAATTTACGTATTTAAAGGAAGTTTGTGTTCATGTGTTCAAGATGCTACGTGTTCATAAAAACACCATTTTGGTTTATATTTTCAAAAAACTTTTTAATGAAACTTGAGGGCTGTGTCTTAAGATACGCAGAACCCGAATAAGGAATGAAAAAAAAAGCCTGTCCACCTACGCCAGTCCGCGGCTTTTCTCCGAAACTACTGGACAAAATTTAGCTTAAATATGCTAGTGTATTCAACGATGACCGTTGATATCAACATCTGGACGTTGATATCAGCCGATCAGTTTTAAAATGATTTAATTCAATAACTCAGTTATTTTTTAAAATAAAAATATTTTTATTAGTGTTTTCTTACCAAAAAATTATAAAATAGAAGAAAAATAAATTGAAATTTTATCCTAAATACGCCCACAACTCAGTTATTTTTGAAGATAAAGAAAAAATTGTATTGAGTTTTAGGATCAGGACTAAGTGATGAATAAAAAGAAAAAAAAAACAAAAAACAAAATAAAGATAGGGAAAAAGGAAACAATTGCCCTTATACCTCTAGTAACTCTTTAGCGTGTTGCTAATAATTTAATAATGTACACAGTTATAACTATAATAATAATTATAACTATTATTTATTAGTTAGTTATATAAACTCTTTATAACTTTATTTCCAACCGCTAAAATCAACCATATGTTTTTATCAATTAATAACAATTATCCAAAAAAACTATATCATTCTGAGGAAGGTAATAGTTGGTTTGCCAATGCGGCTAAAATAAATTTATAATTAGAACAATAATAGTAAGAAAAATAATGAATAATTAAACTGAAGACAATAATTGAAAATTTGGAGAAATTAAATTTATATAAAATTCAATGCTGCATTACATTGGCAAACCAACTTTACTTAAACTCTTCGGCGGCATGTGACACCGCTGCTACAACTCCATTATTTTCGAAGATATAGAAAAAAATCTATAGAATTTTCAAATCGAGAATTAGAATTATTTCGATTTCGAATTAGAATTCAACTCAATAGCTTAAAGGGGGCAGAAAAACTTCAAAAATTAGTTTTAGTTTTAGATTTAAGTTGTCCTTAAACCAAGAGGTGAGCCCCATCAATTGATTATAAATTATTAACTATATTAACTTCAGAGTTTATGATATTGACATGCATCCTTAAAATCCAGACATGCAGAAAAAAGAAAATTTTCATTAACTTATCTATTCAGAAGAACTAACAAAAGGGTCTATAAGCAAAAAAACTGATAAAATACATATGTTATATCGCTGCCTTATCGTGAAACTTACAAATTTGTTTGATTTATGTCAAACATATAATATTTGTAATATGTTATCTACTGGTTATCTTTACAATGTATTACATAATTATCAACGAACTACATATATGAAAATAGTTAAACAAATTGTCATTTATCCCGACTGTAGAGAGTATTCCGTTCAGACAAATAGTGTGTGAACATCATTCGGATATTAAATTATGTTTTGGTGGTTGACGTAGGAGTGACTTATACAGGACATCGATCAAGGGGAAATTAAAATAAATCAATAAGTTAATGTATCATTTAGTTGACCGCCACGCCAGTTACACGATACTTATGAATTTGTAAAAACCGTACCAAGGTTAAAGGATTCGATAAAATTAATTTTTAATGTCAGACAACAGGTATATATTACATTTATGGCTTAATGTATTTATTACTTTTTGGTTTACTATTTTAAATAATAAACCTTTGTAATCGACCAAAAAAAAAAAAATAAATAAAATAAAAATTGCCCTCCCTCAAAATTTGAGAGCTTACGTTTCAAGATACGTAGAACCCGAATAGCGAATAAAAAAAAAATCCGTTTGTCCGCCATCCGCTGTCTGCAGCATTATCCGAAACTATTGGAACAATATTTGAAATTCCCCACAAAAAATCTAGGGCATGCAACGATGATCATAGCACCTAGAAGTTGATATCATCTGGTTATTTTTTTAAAATGGCGGCCGATTAAAAGTGATTTAATTGAATAATTCAGTTATTTTTTATGTGTTTATTAACCAAAAAATTACGAATAATTATTAAAAAGCGAAAAAAAAGAGAAGAAAAAAATTGAAATTTTACCCATAAATGCGCCCTCTATTACATATAACACAGTTGTTATTATTGATGAAAGAGAAAAAATGTAAGATGTTCTGGAATCAGGAAATTTTATTTGAATGAAAACCAAAAAAAAAAAGAAAACAAAACAAAAGTAAGTAGTAACACAGTCTAGTATAAAGACTTTTGGTTTATTATTATCAATAATGAACTTTTTTAATCGACAATAAAATAAAAATAAATAAAAATACCCTTTAAAATCTGAGGGCTTACGTTTCAAGATGCATAGAATCCGAATAACGAATAAAAAAAAAAAAATCCGTTTCTCCTTATTAATAAATAAACAATAATCAATATTTTTTTTTGCTTTTAGTTTTATTTCAAAGTGTAATAAATTTTATACAAAAAGAATCATTGAAATTAGTTAAGAACTAACAGAGATATAACGTTTTGAAATTAGCAGTTCTGATATGCCATTTTCCTTTGAATCATTTATTCTTTTCGTATTAGGTAATTTGCTATCAACAGCTATATAAACAGTTATGCCCTAATATTGGTATTTGGAAATAATAAACCATTTTGTAATAATTTGAAGCGTTTTATATTCATTATTACTAATTTTTTTTAGTATTTTTTAGTATATTTTGCCTACTATCATTACTACCGTCAAGTACATGTTTAGAAGAAAAATCATAAATTGAGACGTTGGTTTCCAAAAGGTACTAAAGGACATTTTTTATAAAATTGATATTATGGCATATTTATATTCTCATAATTTAGTTTTATCTAAATATTATATTTGATCTTATCTAATGAACTCTTGAATCCTCTAAAAACGCGATTTAGAAATGCAGTTATTTTCTAATGGTACTGAATACGCATTTATTTTATTTCTAAATCATATTAAAAGAAATTCATTTCATAACTTTAATATATCGTAATTAATATTATAAAAAAAAATTCTTTTCAAGTCCCAAAGAACCATATCATCTTAATGACATTGATAAAAAACAGGCAAGTGTGTAAGTTGAAGGAATTCGATATCCCACTAAAGGAGATAACTGCAAAAATATTTTTTAATGCAATTTTTTTTTTACTTAAGAGTGTAATACACATGTGTAATATACTGTTGGAAATCTAAAGATTATAGAAAAAAAAATTAATACACAAGCTTGTAAAAGTTAATAAAGAGTGATGAAAAGCCGATAAAACTAACTGATTATTTTGATAATAATATAATTGATTTTTTAATAAAACACATGCTTCTACGGAAAATCAATTTAATTAATTCTTTAATAGTTACACTAATTTTTATCTCTAACTGTATTTGAAAATTCTTTAATATATTTTTAAAACGGACGTAAGTAAAAGTCGTGTGTTGCCCGCACCAGATTTTCTAGTCTTCTATATTCATATATTGTATATGTCTGATTTTTAATATTTAATATGTCTGGTTCGCTAATATTTGAAAAGTAACAAACATTAAATGACAAATAAATTTATCATTGATTAGGCATAGGTTTTTATAGTTATTCCCTGATTTGTAAGAATGTATAGTAATATAATAATTGGAAAAGAATAGATTATAGTAAATTACTATATAGTATTTTTGAAGCAATTACACTAACATTTGGTGTTTTTCAGAGGTTTTCGTTCTCACCGAATCCTTTTTCCATTTATATCAACGATCTCCATGACTCCACGACAAGACCATCTTTATGCGGATGATCTGGAAATATGCCTCCTTCCTTACCTATCCTTTCATCCTTACTACATGCTCGAGGCGTACGACATGTTTCGATTAGATCCATGGTCCACGACCATGCATTTGTGGCTGAATACCGGAAAATCGAAGGCCATCCTTATCGGTTTCAAACACCTTCTAAATTCCCTTCCGTACCATCCCTTATTTTACCTCAACTTCCTACATATCCACTTCCACACCTCAGTAAGAAACCTTGGAGTGGCTTTTAATCAACACCTAGTTTGGAGTAACCATATTTTTCAAATTACCCACAAATTCTTTGCTATTCTTAAACAATTTTTTAGATTCCGTCGTTCCATCTCAACTAAAACCCGTCAGCTTTAGGTTCCAATTTCCTCTCTCATTATCCTCACTATGGTCTGTGGGTTGTCTGATAAGTATGGCATAAACTAATGAATTGTTTTATTAGATTAATATGGGGAATTCCTAGATGCTTAAATGTTTTTCCCAGTAAGTATATCTTGTTCAAGTTGCTCAACCCTTTTTACTTTCACTTACTATATATAGTGAAAATTTTCGAATTCCAGTTTTCAACGGAAATACACGTTTAATGGTCCCCTGAGTCCAAATAACCAAGTCCCGCAAAAAGGTCTCTGTGTGTGGTAACTCCCGGGCGGAAACGGCAAGTCCTATGAAACTAAAATTTCATATTTAGGACAAATATGTGCTCGAGACGTTACAAAACCTTTTTCATCAAAATCAGCTTACCTGAAGATCCACTTTATACCATGCATTTTTCACCTTTTTTTCGATTTTCTCGAATAAGGTTCCGACGATTTTAAATAAACTCGCTATATCGATGAAAAATTTAACGGGATTTAATATTATGTAGTTTTCATTCTGAATGGTCTGACAAGGCTTAAATGCCGATATTTTACATTTTATTCCTCTAAAGTGCCTTTAATTTTGTAGATTTTATAAAAATAAATATATTATTTGTTACCACCGATGAAAAACACATAAATATATAAGTTGAACGAATTCAATATCTAACTAAAGGAGAAAACTGAAAAAATATTTTTTAATGCATTTTTTTTAATTTTTAACATAGCGACCGTAATATACACGTATAATGTACCGTTGGAAAAATAAAGCATTTAGAATAAATATTATATAATGAACATACTTGTAAAGGTTATTAAAGAGTGATGAAAAGCAGATAAATCTGATTATTTTAGATAATAATATAATAGATTTTTTAATAAAACACATGTTTCTATATAAATTCAATTTAATTATTTCTTTAATGGTTTCACGTATTTTAATCTCTAATGTATTAGAAAATCCTTTCATTGATTTTAAAAATGGAGGTAAGTGAAAGTCGTGTGTTGCCCGCACCAGATTTTTACTTTCCTACTTGCCTACTTACCTATATATGAAATTTTATTTTTGATATAATTTTGAATAACAATTTTGATTAAACTCCCAATATCGATGTAAAATATAATGGGATTTAATATCATGTAGGTTTCATTCTGATTGAAATAGTCTGACAGAGCTTAAATGCCGATATTTTAAATTTCCTTCCTCTAAACTACCTTTAATTTTCAACATTCCAAAAAATCAACCCTATCATCTAATGACATTGATGAAGGACGGCTAAATATACAAGTTGGACGAATTCGATGACCAACTAAAGGATAAAAGAGGAAAAATATTTCTTTATGTTATTCTTGGTTTTTTGATAATGAGAACAGTAATATAGACGTATAATATAATATAACAGACCGTTGGAAAGAGAAAGATTTTAGGAAAAATAATACCTGACACATAAAGTTGTATAAGGTAATATATAGTGACGAACGGGAAATAAACGTATTACTGATCAACAATTTAATATAGTTATATTATTTAATCTAAATCATATGTTTCCATCGAAAATGAATACGCGTTTAATTATAATCAACTTAAAAATATTTTTCAAATTGAAGTATATTTAATAGTTTTTAAATTAATTTTAACAGCCGTAATAAGTGAAAATTGTGTGTTGTCCGCACCAGATTGTTTACGATATTCCTCGGTGTCTATCTTTTCCGATCCTTTAGAGCTTTAGAAGCGAAAAGCCTTACATACTTAATATGCCTACCACTTGACCACTGTAAATACAAAGTACCAACATATAAACATGTATATATATTATTTTATTATATATGGTAGATATTTAATATTGAAGCAGTCTGTCAGATAGTTGCTAATAGTTGATGTACATTGTCATTTTGTGATGAAAAGCGAGAAAAGTAAAAAAAAAAAAAATAAATAATATTAAAAAAATAGGGGAAAAAATATTAATTTAGTTTTGATTGTATATTTAAATTTGTTATATCAAAAATAGTCCTGTGAGAAAAAATAAAAAATAAGTATGCTGTGTACAAACAACCCAATCAAGTTGGGCAACATTGTTTGTTCAATAAAATGTATTTCTTTCTCTCTTTAAAACCTAGTCATTTATTTAGTCCTTGCTATCAAGTCTGTTTCATTTCATTCCCTAAGTCTTAAAAAATACCAGAAAATTCCATTACGTATTTTTAAATGTTTCTGTTATTCTTAAGGGGCTAATAGCCCCGTAATAAAATTTATTTTCATTCCATTTAAATTTCCATTTGCTCACTCATCTCAATAACACGGAATGTGAAAGATAACAAAAGCTTGAAAGGTATTAGGTATAGCAACATCAGTTTAAAACCCTAAAAAAAAATTAATCATTAGGTAAAAATAAAACGCTTAATTGCTTTGTTCTATTTATTTTCGGGGTCCCGTACACCCCCGTCTCCTAATTTTATGACGAGTTAAAGTGGTTTTAGCCTTCCAAGGTTCGCAACTATTTCCTTGTATCATTCCTTCCCCAAGTTATCCAATCCAGCCGCCCATCATAAATCCTACGATTCAAATCATTGCCCATTCCTGTTATACGCGGTCTAGACATTCAGATTTTTTTCTCATTCGATCCTCAACTTTATGGACTTCTATTCCTCTTTCTCTATATCTCTCCAACTCTCTACCTGCCTTCAAATCCCATTTATTTAATCATTTAATGACCATCCAGTCACAATAAAATTATAAATAAGGTTCTAGTCATTTGATTATTTTGTTTCTCATTTAAATATGTTTATTTTCGATTGGTATTTGTTAGCTTGTTTATATATTATTATATCTATGGTTTTATTTCTTTTATTGTTTTAATAAGAAATAATAAAATTGCCACAATTTGGGCAATGGTATTAATGTTATAAGAATTCAATCATTCCTTATGTAAACTAAATAATAAAAAAAAAAATTTCAAAGAAGAATTAATAAACCTAAATTAAGATAAAGATAAAATAAAATAAATAATAATAATAATCTTGGTCCATTCATACATATATACAATATTTACAAACTGCCACTGGAACTCCGAATCAAAGCCCGTCCGAGGTTAGGAGATCCCAGCGCCTCAGTCAGTCGCGTCACCGGTCTAATAACATCTATGGCTCTGAAGCTCATTTTCAATATTCTGTACATTTTTTCTATAATCTGAAGGGACTTTTGCCAGGATAATAAAGAATTTATTTAATAAATAAACAATAATAAAAGCAGAGAGAACTTCAAGGTTTATCGTTACACTATAACTGGTAGAGGAATTTAGTTTCATTAAGTGACACCTTTGGAATTCCTAACCATATAATGTTCTGTGTATTCCATTACCACAAGAGGTCGTAAAGAGAGTTAAGTACATTCATAGTACCTGATATTACATAGTTCATATTAATTGCTTCTGTGACTAGTTTTATTACTGATTTTGGTTTGTACCGTTTTTTTAATTTTTTTTTATAATAGTCTTGAATATTAGTTTTATCATATATTTTTTATCCTTACAAATATAATTTCATTAAAGTGCCAAATTTTTAGGGGTGGGAGCATTAGAGGTTCCCTTAAGTAGAGATTCCGCTTTTCAGATTTCAGTTGCTCAAAGATGCATACTAAGTAACACATTTGTCTTTTTGTCTTATTTAACACAGGGTCGTTGTAGTGTGATTTAGCTGAAATAATTATAGTTAATAAAATATGACTTTGTTGTTTCAAAATATGTCTAAAATATCTAAGTACTTTTAAATTTTTGAAGCGAAAAAATTTTTTTAGGAGCGTTATGTTTTTTTTTTTGGCAGGAGTGAAAGCATCGAAATTGCAGCGAAAATAATCATGCTTAAAGTATAATAATAATTACAGCCATAATAATGCGCAGTAAGTATTTATTTAAAATGAGGAAGTCTTAATATTTATAAATAAATCTTTAATTGGATCTGTGAATGAATTGAGAAATGTTATAAATGTTCTCCTCCTGGCGCCCGTTGGGTGGTTCTGTACACAGTAATACTAATTGTAAGCAAATTTTAATTTTATGTAATGTTAATATCACTGTTTACTATCGAGTATGTAACTATTGCAATAGTGGAAGAGCCTTTTGGACAATTAATTGTAACTGAGATAGTTACACTGATAAAATTAATGGGTTCAGTAAAACAAATTTGATTCGATTGCTTATTAATATCTTATTAATAAATAAGTTAAATTTCAATGTTGATCTTGAACACTGAAATTTCATGGAGTGTGAGAACATTTACAATGAGAGAATTTTTTTTCTGGTGGCGCGGTTGGCCTTGTAGGCCCTTGGCCGCGCGGATGTAATCTGCTGGGAGAATACGCCCGCGTTTCGCGATGGGATTTTATAGGATAGGGTCATTATTCCCTACGCCTAATTTTTGAGAGGCCTCAGTTTGTCTGACGGGTCTCACATACACGGGGGAGCGGTGAGTGAATTTCCAATAATTATGTGCTTGAGAAATTATACTTGGATTCGAACTTACAACCTTTGGCGGGGAGGACTAGCGCGATAGCCAATCAGCCACGCGCTCCCTGGAGGAGAATTACGCCGTGAATTTAATACCTAATATATACCCGTAATGATTAATTAAAAAAAAAAAGGAGTAATTTAATTACATAACACAATGCTTGTGATAAATATAATAAGTAGTTTTGGACATATCTAGAATTAATAAAAAAATATATAATAAACTCCACTTCAAGGAAAATTCCTATGCTTTTTATCAGTTGGAAGATGAAGTATAATGAGCGATTTTTAACAATTATCAGCTTTATTTTTTTAATATTCAGGTTACTGTACTTATAAAATGATTAAAAAATTTAACATTTCTTCGTGTACAAGGAGTTACGCACTATCAATGTAAATTAATAGCTACCGATTTTGATTAAACTCTAAATTTCGATGTAAAAATTGATGGGATTTAATATGATGTAGGTTTCATTCTGACTGAAATAGTCTGACAGGGCTTAAATGGCGATATTTTAATTTTCTTTCTCTAAAATACCTTTAATTTTATAGATTTCCAAAAATTTGGAACATCATTTAATTATCATTGATAAATAACGGCTAAATATGTATGTTGAGCGAATTTGATAAACAACTAAAGGAGAAAAATGCAAACATATTTTTTTATGAAATTTTTGTGTTTTGAACTCAACAATAGTAATATAGATGTATAGTGTATACCTTTGGATAGCTAAAGATTTTATAAAAAATATTATCTAATATACGGAATTTTAAAAGTTAATAGACAGTGATGAAAAACCCATAAAACTAACTGATTTTTGTAGATATAAATATAATAGATCATTTAATAAAACACATGTTTCTATTGAAATTCAAAATTATTAATACTTTAACAATTTATTTGTATCTTTAGATGTATTTAAAAATTATTAAGTTGATTTTAACAACAGAATTAAGTGAAAGTAGTGTGTTGCGCGCACCAAATTTTTAATTCTAACTTTGTTCAAAAGTTTTTTAAATTGATTTTAACAACGGAGGTAAGTGAGAGTAATGTGTTGTGCACCAGATTTTTTTTTCCGCGAAGCCGCTTGTAGTAATACACGTAGTAACATAGGTGCTTCGGTAACACCGATATTTTTCTCCAGATTAATATTTTAAGACTTTATATTATTATGTATTTGATATAAACCATGACTATTCATATGAATAAATAATGACACGGATTAAAGTTATTTATATGGATATTTTTTAAGTAGACTTCAATACTCTTTTAAAGTTTCCTTGCTGTTGCACAGTTTATCGATATAGTTATACTTGGAGCTGAGCTGTTTGGCAAACAGAAAGTCCACAGCCCTGGGGGAAAGGACATGGGCTATGAATCTTAGATGATATCTCCAAGGCTGGCATAGAAAATTCATCAGTTTCAACTCTGACATTCTGTTCGTGGAGTTACTTTTGTTTGATTTTTTTTTTTGAAATAGCGATGTTTCATTTTCATTAAAACTATATACTTAATATTTATTAAATGTCTTGCTGATACAATAATCTTAGAAGGTAAAGAACATTATAGGCCACTTTTTGATTTTTTCCAGGAGAGCATTTGGGTTTATTATCTTATAAGTAAATAATTACCCCTCCCCCATTTAAGGTTTTAAGTTTCAAGATATGTAAAACCCAATTAAAAAAAAAAAAAAATGTTTTTCCGTCGTCCACCAACCGTTTTCCTCGGTTTTTTTCCAAATCTTTTGACTGGCATCACTGATTATGTTTTTATAACTTAACTATTTTTTTTTCTGGCATTTGGAGTCTGCTTTACAAACTCCGAACATTCCTCCCTCCTACATATATTCTTATTATCCAGTCATACCTCAGTAATAGATCCTTTATAATAAATCACAATGGTTCCTACTCCTCCTCCTTTTCTCAGTCTGGCGTTCCTCAAGGCAGCATCCTAGGACCCATTCTTTTTACAGTCTATACAGCTGATGTCCAAACCCATCCTGACACTTTCCTTTCTACCTATACCGATGACACTTGTGTGTTATCAGTCAATAACGATCCAACTGCTGCTTCTCAAACTCTCCAATCCCACATCAGAGACCTTGAGGTATGGTGTCAGAATTGACGAATTAAAATAAATTCCAACAAATCCCACTAAATAACTTTTACCCTTCGTCGTAAACCTATGATATCCTGCCCTACAGTATCCTTTAATAATATTCCGCTTGTTCCGGTTGAACAGAAAAAGAAAAGAAAATAAACTTTATTTACATTTTTACATATTGACAAAAAATTTATAAATGATTTCGGATGAGATATCCTTACAATCATCAAATGTTTGGTTCCTTTGGTAGTTATAATCTAATTATCTAATCTACAATTAGGGGTAAAATTAAATTGATATTAACTATGGTAGTAGGAAAAACTAAGTAAAAAACCTACATACCGTTGAACAGATCCGCTACCTAGGACTCCTGCTTGACAAACGTCTAACATGGAATCCCCACACTAGACTGAAACGACAAGAAACTGCTCGCCGCTTTCGGTTACTTCAACACTTACTAGAAAAACGGTCAAGGCTTCCTCTTAACTACAAAAGACTCATCTACATGACCATCATAAGACCTATCTGGACTTACGGAGTACAACTAGGGGGGTCTTCTAAACCATTGAATTCATCTCGTATCATATCCTTACAATCCAAAATTCTTCGTAAAATCCTCAACACTCCATATTTTGTCACGAATAAACTTATCCATAAAGACCTTAATGTTCCATATGTTACTGATTTAGCCCGAACCAGGTATCATTCATTCCATGAAAAACTCCATTCCCACTCTAATCCACTGGTTTCCATTCTGTCTTCCTCCTCAATTCGTGATAACCCTTCGAGGCGTCTGAAAAGAAGATGGCCCCGAGATCTTCTAGTTTAGGATATATTTAGAGTGCTTTCTCTACATGTATTTCATGTCAATTTACCATATGTCCATCAAATTTACTTGATGTATTTTGTATACAGTTGTAAATATCAATAAATATGTTTAAAATGAAAAAAAAAAACTATTTAAAAAAAATTGTTTTTAGAATACTAGCATATTGGTTTATTATTTTCAAAAATGAACCTTTGTAATCGACCAAAAAAATAAAAATATTACCCTCTTCAAAATTGGAGAGCTTACGTTTCAAGATGCGCAGAACCCGAATAACGAATAAAAAATATCCTTTTGTCCGCCATCCGCGGGATTTCTGCGAAACTACTATACCAATTTTTTGAACTATTTGAATTAAAATTGTTAAGAAAGAAATAGTAAAGAACTCTAGGATAAATGCTTCTGGTTTATTATTTTCAATAAAGAACCTTAGTAATCGGCCAGAAAAGAAAAAAAAAAATACACCCTCTCCTCACGGGAGTTACACACCCGGACACACAGACCTTTTTTCGGGACTTGGTCATTTTTACTTAGGAGACCCTAAAAAGTGTATTGAAAACTGGAATTCGAAAATTTTCGCGATCGCAGTACTTTCCCTTACTATATATTTCATATATAGGTAAGTGAAAGTAAAAAATTAATAGTTTATTATAAGGTTCTTTGAAATATTCATTTAGAGGTACCATATGCTTTTATGATTATTAAATGTCACAGACACACACTTCTCTTAGCATATTCTTCCAGTCCGTTATGGTTCTTGAAGAAATTTGCAACTCTTTCTTGCAAAATATCATCGGTTTATAGCTATTTGTCCAGGCATGAATAAGCGAAATACGTTTCTTTGAGGATGACTTACAATGGTTGAACCAGATACTTTTATAACTACTATACCAATTTTTTTGAAATCCGCCACAAAAATAGTAGGCCATTCAACTATGATCCTAACACTTGGACGTCGATATCAGCTGGTTATTTTATTAGTTTATGTTATTAAATGGCGGCCGATTAGAAGTGATTTAATTCAATAACTCAGTTATTTTTGAATATAGAGAATAAATTGATTAGTGTTTATTAACTAAAACATCGCAAATAATTATTAAAAAGAGAAAAAAGAAAAGAAAAAAATTGAAATTATATCCATAAATACGACCATGACCCGGTTATTTTTGAAGACAGAGAAAAATGTGTAAAGAATTTTAGAATCAGTAAAGCGCGACAAACATGAAAAATATAAAGAAAGAAGAAAAACGGCCCAGAACTCAGTTATGTTTTAAGATAAAGAAAATTGTTAATAGTGTTCTTTTTTGCTTTAAGTATTATTTGATAGAGAATTAAATTTCCTACAAAATGAAAAAAAGAATCATTAATATTGGTTTGCAACTAGCAGAGATACAGCGTTTTCAAATTAGCAGTGGTGATACGCCTATCACCAGTGCTGTATAAAGTATATACCTCTATACTAGAAAGGCGAATGATATCGCTCATAGAACCACTCCTAGATGAAGAACAAGGAGCCGGGTAGACAAACACGAGATCACATCTTCTCATTAAGGATTATAGGGGAGAAGATACAGGACAGAAACCGGATATTGTATTTGCCATTTCTTGACATAAAAACTGCTTTTGATTCCGTGCCTCGGGAAGAAATATGGCAACCTCTCAAAGCAAAAATAAGTACCAAAGACCTTGATTGAGGCCATAAAGTCAACATATCAAAACCCAAAAGGTATTGTGAGATTAAACGGCCAAATATTCAAGCCTTTGGATATGTTGAAGGGAGTAAAACAGGAAGATAGTCTCAGCCCATCACTTTTATGGACGAAATGGCCTCTATATGCAAAAGAAGTACCAAGAGAACACATGTTGGACAACGGAATCTTTTGCCGGAGGCATTCCAGCTCTTCTTGTATGCTGATATAGTCCTTTTAACAGATTCACCTAAAAGACTCAAAGAATTAATGACAGAATGATAAGAGGAACTTCAAAGAAAGGGGCTACAAATTCATACCAATAGAATTAAAATAGTCCACTTAGGAAGAACTCGGGAGGATGTCCACGTGGAGTGTAATGGAGTCAAGCAGGAACAGTTGAAGGACTACACATACCTTGGCACCATAATTGACAAAACTGGAAAAATAGACTCGGAGATTTCAAGCAGAATTATTAAGGCAAACGCAGTGTATTACATGATTTCCAACACATTGGTCGGCAAGAGAGAGATTTGGCGAGAGATCAAGCTAAATATCTATAAATCTTTGTGTCTCTCTATATTGATATATGGAGCAGAAAGCTGAATTCTCACGGGAAAACAACCGTATGACCGAAGAATTACTGAGAAGAATAACAGGAAAAAACAGGAGAGACTTGATTAGGAATGAAAAAGTCAGAAGAGACCTCAATGTGCCCCCACTACTTGAAATAATTGAAAGAAGACAGCTGGGGTGGTTTGGGCATGTCTGCCGAATGAAAGCGGAAAGAGGCCCAGTCAAGGCCATGGAAGTCAGAGGGTTGGGAAAGCATCCCAGAGAGCGGCTCAGGATGTCCTATGATAGCTATGTGGAAGGAATAGGAAGGAGGCGGGCAAGATCCAGGGCACAGGTGAATAACCTAGCGAGGGATAGAGATGGATAGAAATCCAAAATTTTAAGACTCATAACGACAGCTCCTTGGTACATAAACAACAGAACCCGACATACGGACTTACAGCAACCAACATATACAAACACTCTATTCTCGTTTTCACAGTAAACTTAACGGACACGACAATAGACTGATTAACGACATGTCAATAGCTGAAATGCCGGACAAAAGAAGGCTAAAACGAAGCTGGATGAGGGACCTCCTCAGCTAGATTAAAGCCTTGGAAGGGGTGCTGCTGGGCACTTTACTTCCCCATGCCTATCATGTCTGATCTTACTTTTGTCCAACACATTTGCTGATTCGTCAGACATCTTCTGACAGGTGTAAATAAAGATATAAAGAGAAAAAAAATACTTAATTGCCTATCTACACTTTGTAAACAGTTATATCGTTATTTGGAAATAATAAAACATTGTTTTTAATAAAGCAGCGTTTTTTAAAATCATTTATAAGCACATTTGCTTTTAACATTAGCATATTTCATATCTTATTATCTGGTGAAGAAAAAAACTTTTAAGGGCACTAAAATATGGGATTTCCGCTGGAAAGAGATTGAAGAATTCTCTTCGAAAAAATAATTAAAATTATTTATGAATAAATATATATACATATATATTTTTTTACAGCGTAGTTTTCTGAAGGCATGAATTGTTTAAAACAGCAAAAAGATTTACAAATGCATGCATATCTTCTTTTTCAGTTTCAAAAATATATTGTAAAGAAAAAAAAAACTCAAATATCGATCTGTATTCAATTCCAATAATTGCTGTCGGTTAAAAAACGTCAGATAAGTAAATGTTTCCCCAATCTCTGCCCTTGACTGTTTTTTTTTTTTAATACAAACGATTGAATTTACCGTTTTCTGATAATTTTTCCATTTTATGGTTCTGATCCGCTTTTCAGATTAATCAAAATAATGCCAGAGTAATTTTGTATCAGTTTTCCTCGGAATGGCTGCAATAGAGGGAGGGACCTTTCCTATTATCCGCGGCTTCCAGGGAACTGATTAGACCACTACTGTTTACTTTATCTGTTGACCCAAGGAAATTGAGTCAAAGGCATGATCGCTGTCCTTTGGTCAACAGCAGATCCGAATGTCTTCAAAGCCATAACGCTTGCAAATCCATGATTTCATCTTCTTTAGCAATCCGATCCTATTTTGTCCTGAAATATCCTAAAATCTAAAAATCCAGAAGTTTATTATTTCTTCAAAATCTAAAAATTTCATGCTGATTGAAACAGTCTGATAGGACTTAAATAGCGATATTTTAAATTTTCTTTTTCTAAAGTATGTTTAATTGTTTATATTCCTAAACATTAACCATTTTATCTTGTTCGCATTGTTGAAAAATCTGGTGCGGGCAACAAACGATTTCATTACCTCCGATGTAATAAACTTTAGAATTTTTAAAAACATTTAGAGATGAAAAAATCTGGTGCGGGCAAACACACGACTTTCACTTACCTCCATTTTTAAAATCAATGAAAGAATTTTCAAATACAGTTAGAGATAAAAATACGTGAAACTATTAAAGAATTAGTTAAATTAAGTTTCTATAGAAACATGTGTTTTATTAAAAAATCTATTAATATTCTTATCTAAAATAATCACTTAGCTTTATCGGCTTTTTATCACTCTTTTAAAAGCTTGTGTATGAGATAATATTTTTTCTAAAATCTTTAGCTTTCCAACGGTGTATTATACATATATATTACTATTACGTTCAAAAACGAAAAATTGCATTAAAAAATATGTTTTCTGTTTTCTCCTTTAGTTGGGTATCGATTCATTCAATTATTATTTATTTTTTCATCAGTGGTAAGAAGATAATATAGTTATTTTTATAGAATAAACATAATTAAAGGTACTTTAGAGAAGGAATATTTAAAATATCGGTATTTAAGCCCTGTTTAGACCATTTTAATCAAAATTTAAACTACATAATATTAAAGCCCATAACACTTTTACATCGATATAGCGATATAAAAAGGTGCAAAATGCATGGTATAAAGTAGCACTTCCGGAAAGCCGATTTTAGCGAAAAAGTTGCTGTAACATCTCGGGGTATAGTTTTTTAAATATGAAATTTCAGATTGGTATGTCTTTTCGTTTTCGCGCTAGACTTACCACACACACGCAGACCTTTTTTCGGGACTTGGTCATTTGGAATCAGGGTACCCTAAAACGTGTATTTTCGTTGAAAACTGGAATTCGAAAATTTTCACGATCACAATAGTTTCCCTATCTATATATCATATATAGTAAGGGAAAGTAATATTAACAGGCTACTTGAAATTTATGCATGAAGGAGATTACCTACCTAATACCTCCTAGATTTTATGAAACGAACTTGTTCTGCTAATAATAAATCGTAATTAGTCGTGTTCTTAATTTAGAACTAATTACAATTTAGGCATTCCAGAGGTATGTAATATATCATAAAACACGGAAATGCAGTGAGGACACTTTAAGAACCTTGCTTTTTATATATAAAAAAAAAAAATCAGAAGTTTAAGAAGTTCCAGAAAGGAAACCAGCCGCTATAAAAGTATCTGGTTCAACCATTGTAAGTCATCCTCAAAGAAACGTATTTTGCTTATTCATACCTGGGTGAATAGCTATGGAACCATGATATTTTGCAAGAAAGAGTTGCGAATTTCTACAAGAACCATAACGGACTGGAAGAATATGCTAATAGAAATGTGTGCCAATGACATTTAAGAATCATAAAAGAATATGCTACCTCTAAATGAATATTTAAACGAATCGTATAATAAACTATCATATTTGTATTCATTTGAAGCTCTTTAAATACATTATTTTAAACCTGAGCTCATATGTCAAAATGGTATCAATCTCTTTTTCAAGCAATGAGAGTGTTTCACATTCTTCAGTGTCATTCGCTTATGTTTAGATGGTGGTTCGTTGTTGGTGCTGTTTTAATTTTAAGGACAAAAAACTGCTTATGGTTATTATCGCCCTCACATCTTTACAAAAAAAAAATCTGGTGCGGGCAACACACGACTTTCACTTACCTCCATTTTTAAAATCAATGAAAGAATTTTCATATACAGTTAGAGATAAAAATACGTGAAATTATTAAGGAATTAATTAAATTAAATTTGTATAGAAACATGTGTTTAATTAAAAAATCTATTATATTATTATCTAAAATAATCAGTTAGTGTTATGTTCATTTCATCACTCTCTAATAACTTTTAAAAGCTTGTGTATGAGATGATAATATTTCTGAAATCTTTAGCTTTCCAACGGTATATCATACATGTATATTACTGCTCTTATGTTCAAAAACGAAAAATTGCATTAAAAAAATATTTTTTCTGTTTTCTCCTTTAGTTGGGTATCGAATTTATTCAATTTATATATTTTCCAGTTTTTCATCAGCGTTAACAAGATAATTTAGTTATTATTATTGAATCTACAAAATTGAAGATACTTTAGGGGAAGAAAATTTAAAATATCGGCATTTAAGCCCTGTCAGACAATTTTTATCTAAATAAAACCTACATGATATTAAAGCCCATTAAATTTTACATCGATATAGCGAGTTTAATCAAAATCGTCGGAACCGTTTTTGAGATAATCGAAAAAAGGTGCAAAATGCAAGGTATAAAGTGCCTCTTCTGGTAGGCTCATTTTGATGAAAAAAGTTTTGTCACGTCTCGGGCGTATAGATGTCTTAAATATGAAATTTCAGTTTCATAGGACTTACGGTTTCCGCCCGGGAGTTACCACACACACACACACACACACAGACACACACACACACACACACACACACACACAGACCTTTTTTCGGGACTTGGTTATTTGGACTCAGGGGACCCTAAAACGTGTATTTCCGTTGAAAACAGGAATTCGAAAATTTTCACGATCGCAATACTTTCCCTTACTATATATAGTAAGTGAAAGTAAAAAACAAAATAAAGATAGCAGAAAAAAATGAAGAAAAGATTGTAATGAATAAAATATTTATATAATAACATAGATTAAAAAAATAAATAAATGATAATGATAAAAAATTAATAACTAATAATAAATAAAAAATAAAATAAAATATTAATATATCATAAATAATGAATAACACAATTTTTTTTAAAATTTTATTAATTTAAAGTAATTTAAAAATATATTAAATAACACAATGAGTCAATATGTAGAATGAAAAAAAAAGTCATGAAAATGTCTTGAGAAAGAACTACCCATTTGTAGCACTTCACTAGTTATTTTAAGGTAGTAGGTCCTGAGGCCACCTTCTTTTCAGTCTCCTTGGAGGGTTATCAGGGATATCAAAGGAAGATAAATTACGGACAAGTGGGTTTGTGTGGGCAGGGAGTTTAGAATGATAAGAGGAGCATTTATCACGGGCTATGTCTGCAACTAATGGGATGTTTAGGTCATTATGGAGGAGTTGGTTCGTGACAAAATAAGGGGTATTCAGGATTTTGCGAAGGATTTTGGATTGCAAGGACTGGATGCGGGAGGAATCAGATGGTTTAGTAGAGCCCTAAAGCTCGATTCCATATGTCCAAATAGGTCTCATAATAATGATGTAAATGAGTCTTTTTTAATATACTGGAAGTTTTGAACGTTTGTATAGTAAGTGTTGTAGTAATCGATATCTTCGATCACTTTCTAGTCGTTTCAATCTTGTGTGAGGATAATACAAAAATAAAATAAAGAAAGGAAAAAAATTAAGTAAATAAATAAAATAAAGAATAAATTTCTTTTATAAAATAAATAAATAAAATGAAATTTTAGTTTAAACTGTATAATGAAGAAGGAAAAAAAAGTTATGTTTGCTGAAAAAAACGAATATCCTTTATCAATTTGATAGTAATAGTTTCTTCATTGTCGCTCAAAGCTTCAGAGACCTGACGCCACATTTTTGAATTTATCTACTGTACCATTATCACTTTACAGTGATTACATTGAGGCGGATTTTATCGTGATAACTACCTTCTAACGCTAGCATTTTCTGGAAGATGTGAAGGTAGTTCGTTAAAGTGCAAAAGTCAGAGTTGTTTACTCATTACGTGAATGAGAAACACTAATGACATTTTGAAACTCTGAAATATGAAAAACTTTCATTTTGTAAAAGTGTCTGATATTATTTTGCTATCTGAGCACAGAAACATCTGTTCTTCATAATAGTTAACATAATAATAATAATAATAATGAAATCACTCTTTTAGAAATAGGTAAGTGTTGTGGGTAAATTAGAAAAAATCCAAATTATTTTATCTGAAACACATGCTTCCATCGAAACTTATTGTAATTCTTAACATTTTTTCGGATCTAACTTTATTGAAAAGTTCATTAAATGATATTAAGAACGGAGGTAAGTGAACGTCTTATGTTGCGTACACGAGATTTTTATTCTTCAAAAAGGACATAAAATAATAGAAAAAGCTGTATTAAAACGCTGCAAATTACTACACAATGGTTATATTATTTCCAAATAACTATATTACTGAATAACTGTTTATAAACCTATTTATAGGAACTTAAATTATATGAAAAGCAGTAAATAATTCAAAGGAAAATGGCCTATCACCGCTGCTAATTTCAACACGCTATCTATATCTTTTCTATTTTGAACCGATTTAAAGAATAATTTTTCGTTTTGTAGGAAATTCAATTCCCTATCGAATAGCTATAACAGTGCTAAATTTCGGTATTTATTTATTAATTTATTCAGACAAACGGATATTTTATGTATTCGTTATTCGGGTTCTACGTATCTTGAAACGTAAGTCCTCTAATTTTGAGGGAGGATGTATTTTTTTTCCCTTTTTTGTCCGATTATAAAGGTTCATTATTGACAATAATAGACCAGAAGCATTTATGCAAGAGTTCTTCACTATTTCTTTTCATTCGATTTTCATTCAAATAAAATTTCCTGATTCCAGAACGCCTAACATTATTTCTCTATCATCAAAAATACCCGAGTTATCAGGGAATCACATCTTTTGTTTATTGCCATTTATTGATTCTAAAACATTATTCATATTTTTTCTATTTTACAAAATAAATGAGTTATGAGCGTATTTATGGGTAAAAATTTTCTTTTTTCCTCTGTTATATTTTAAATATGTTCTCAGTTTCTTGGTAAAAAAAACTAATAATTTTTTCCTACAACTTCGAAAATAACTGAGATATTGAATTTATCATTTTTAAATATCCACCATTTTAAAACTAATCGGCTGATATCAACGTCTTGATGTTAGGATCATCATTGGATGCCCTGGAATTTTTGAAAGAATAGTAAATTTTATTTTGGAACCTTCAGTCTCCTAAGAATAACAGTAAAGTAGAAAAAACTGAGTCATGTATCTGGTATAGAAACAAAAACATAAAAATAAAAAAAATACGAACTTAATATATACTTATATTATTTATAAAGGTAGTAAATTCGACTGCTTGTACGACATACGACTACTACTTACATCATTTATAAAAGTAATGAATAGAACATTAGCAGTATATATATATGTGTGTGTTTGTAACTAGATAAACATATGTATATAAACATAGAAAAAAAAAAGTTGTTTACATTTTTGTAGTGAACCACATTGTAGAATGGAATGTGACTATTATCCTAACATTCTGTTCACAATTACTCGGAAGAAGAATGGCTTAGGAGATAAAGGAACAAATTGCTTTTAAATGATGTTAAAGAAGACGCTTTGCGTATAGGGGTAGGTATGGAATTCCAGAACGACGTGGTACGGAAAGTTAAGGATTTTTTAAAGGACGATGAGAAGGAAAATAGAGGTTATTGGGCTGGGATCTTGTGTTGAAGGAATGTACTAATGAACAAGGAATGAGTAGGTCAAGAATGTAGAATGGATTTTCGGTGTTGAAAGTGCGAAATAGGAATTTTCCCAGAAAATACTGTCGCCGGGAAACTGGATTGAGCAAATTCAACTCGGCATACCTGTTGGAGACGCTGGAGCGCCTAGGGACCCCAAGATGAATCTAAAGAAACATTTCATAAATTTGTGTTAAATTTAAAAAATAAATAAATAAATAGGTTGGGTACAAACGGATATTTTATTTATTCCTTATCCGGGTTCTACTTATCTAGAAAAGTAAGCCTTCAAATTTTGAGAAAGGATAATTTTTTTGGTCTATGACAAAGGTTTATTATTGAAAATACTAAACCAAAATGAAACATATATAAAAAAAAAATTGATCTACTAGGATTTGTTTTAAATTATTTATTTATAATTAATACAAATACAAAACAAAAAAACACTGTGATGCTTTTTTAATGAAAATTGTATATATGTACATATTTCTTATTATGTTTATTATCTAGTTTAATTTTCAATATTATTATTTGAGGCTGCTTTTTAATCCATTGTTTGTAATTTCTATTGTTTCTTTGCATTGTTTTTTTATACTTTAAGACCTTAAAGTTTTTATTTTAATTTTCCTGTTATGTTATTCTAAAGGGACTAGTCCCAGAATAAATAAAGATTTATTATTATTATTATTATTATTAAACCATTACTATTTTCACAGTAAGTCTATAATGCTATGAAGGATATCATATATAGCTCGAAGCTTTATAAACAAAAAAAAATAAATATTTACCTGTATAGGGTGGGAGGGAGAAACTTGACTTAAGACCAGCCTTAACAAAACGTAAAGTTTGACCCCTTCCTTTCGACATAGGTTGGAAGTAATTTATTTTATTGGAGGACTCTGATGGATTGGACACGTTACAAGGGTGTACAGTCCGGAATTATTCAACAGAAGACCCTCCATCCACCCGCGACTTGGCCTCACACTACATATCTAGAACCTATTCAACTTAAGCTTTACGCTCATAACGATTATAAAATAATTCGATAAGCTACTTCTGATCTCCGTTTCTGTTTCACCGATTATGATAATTACCAAGTAATGTTGCCAAAACGAATTAATATTTTACTGTGCTGTGATTTTGCTGTGATTAATATCAACGAGAGATCAGCTGATGCGCTCGATGATAACAGTCATACGTTACTTCGTCTCTCAGATTTTTGCTTTTTTCAGTAGGAATTCGCTTGAGTTCAGTCTGGAAAACATCACAAGACCTCAGGAATACTACAGCAGTGAATATTGGAGAAATTTCGGTAAGCAAAGTTATAATTTACTTTGTACAATCACGAAAAAGTGAAAAGAGGGTAACTGATCAGCTGATTGCCGCTAGCTCGGCAAGCTCGGGCTTGCTTTTCTTTTCCTTATCTTTCTTTTATTTATTTTTTTTCCTTCTTATTCTTATTCCATTATATATTTATTCCTATTTATTTTTTTTAATCAATGCGATATTTTCATCAAGTGAAGTCCTCGAAAGTTACAAGTAAAAGATCTAGATCTGCAGGTTCAAACTCGTCTCCTACAAAACAGAGACCTCGCCGTGATAATAATAAAAAAATGATTCCACCAGCGACTGCTTCAGCTACCTCTTTAGGTTCTGAACCACAGCCTAGCACATCATCACAAGGATTAACTGAAGAATCGCCGTTTTTTACACCGAACCCATTTCAAATCCTTCAAATTGAAAAAGAAACAATGGAATCTTCTCCTATACCAAAAGAACCACAACCTCCACCAATATTTGTTAAAAATATTAAAAACTTTCAACTACTGTGTGCGCATCTAAACAAATTAACCGATCCTAACAGTTATTATTGTATAAGTAGAACCAGTGATACTAAAATATCCCCGACTACCGCCGAAACCTACAGAAAAATAGTAGAATATCTGACTGAGACCAAAGCTGATTTTCATACATATCAGTTACGCCAGGAGAGAGCTTTAAGGGTTGTAATTAGAAACCTACACCCTTCGTCACCAGCAGCAGCTATCCAAGAAGAACTGACGGAGATAGGCTATAAAGTGCGACAAGTCACCAACGTCCTAAAAGATAAAATTCCACTGCCTCTATTCTTTGTGGACTTGGAACCATCAGCAGGAGTTGAAAAAATTTATGACCTCAATAGATTATACTATACTAGTGTAAGAGTTGAAAAACCTTACACTAAGAAAGAAATAGTTCAGTGCCACAATTGTCAGGCATATGGTCATACCAGAAGTTATTGTCACCACATACCACGCTGTGTGAAATGCGGTGAACAACATAAGTCAAAAGAATATACAAGACCAAGATCAACACCCGCTGTTTGTGCTTTGTGTCTCAAGGACCACCCGGCTAGCTACAAGGGATGTCAAGTCTACAAGAACCTCAAAAGCAGATACCAAAAACCTCAGAATCTGGATGAAACAGCTGAACCGATCAGAAGCAGAAGACAACCTTCAAAAACAATTGATTCCAATGTAACATTTGCCCATCTACTTGGAGGTGGGAACCAAAACAAAGAGGCCGAGGCACTGCCGGAACAACGCACACTTCAAAATCCTCAACCCGTTCCACAACCAGCTATTTCTCAAAATTTACCCAACCCTCAAAAACCTCATCCGCACCAAATTTCTCATATTACTCCTCCATCAAATGTCTCAGACCTTACAAGTTTGATGACATCCTTCATCACTGAAATCAAATCCCTCGTTATGCCGCTAATATCACTACTTACTAATCTTGTATCAAACTTAATCCCTTTTTTTAAAAAATCCTTAAATGACTTCACCTAACTCCTTATCCATTCTCCTATGGAATGCGAATGGTGTTAGAAATCATACTGACGAACTTACAGCTTTATTGCAAGACAAAAACGTTGACGTAGCACTTATTACTGAAACTAGACTAACCACTAAACAGTTCTTCAAAATACCTCAATACGTAACATACCATACGGACCACCCAGACGGCAAAGCCCATGCCGGTACTGCTGTCATTGTGCACCAGTCCCTCTCTCATCACTTACTCCCACTTCCTACCTATGATTTCCTACAAGCCACAGCCATAGTAATCAAAACTTTTTCCTTTCCGGTAACCCTTACATCAGCATATTGCCCTCCCAAACATTCCATTTCCAACACCGAATTTGTATCCTTTCTAAATTCCTTAGGAAATCATTTCATTCTGGGTGCAGACTTAAATGCCAAGCATCAACAGTGGGGTTCGAGAACCACGAATTCTTGTGGACGAAATTTGCTGTCTGCACTCAACTCCCGTAATTTCAATCTCCTACCTCCTGATTCCCCTACCTACTGGCCAACCGATCCCAACCGTAATCCTGACATCCTTGACTTCTTCATTCACAGCGGATTAGGCTCCCTCAACTTATCTGTAGCTCGACTTGATGAACTATCCTCAGACCATAGTCCACTGATCCTAAAAGTATCTCTCACTCCAATTCCAAAACCTATCCCACCGTCATTTATCCGAGGCCCTGTCAACTGGAACCTCTTTCGCCAAATCCTGACCGATAATATTTACCTCAGAGCGACCCTCAAAACCCCAGAAGACCTTGACGATTCCGTCTACTCCTTCACCACCGCCATTCAGCAAGCTGTCTGGACTGCCTCCTCTCCTAAGCGTTCCAATATAACTCCTCACCAAAACCATTTGCCTCAACACCTTGCAGACCTAATCCATGCAAAGCGCCGTGCCAGATCATTATGGCAGCGCACCCGACACCCAACAGATCGCCGCTCCTATAACTTCTATTGTAGACAATTGAAGCAGGAGTTGGCGACCTTCCGTTCCCAGTCCTTTAATTCCTACCTCTCCTCTCTGTCAGCTAGTGATAATTCCCTGTGGAATGTCACGAAAGAGATCCTAAAATACCATCAAGTTTCCCATCCTCTCCGGCGTGGTGATGACTCCTGGGCTGCGTCTGATGAAGATAAAGCCGAGGAATTCGCCACACACCTCTCCAAAGTATTCACTCCTCACCCGGAATCCCAAAGCAATCATACCGCAGAAGTACAAGACTTCCTTTTGTCACCAATACCTCTTTCACTACCTCCTACAGCTATTAATCCCTCTGAGGTTAAATATCTTCTCCAGAAACTGACCCTCCGTAAATCTCCCGGACATGATCTCCTTACCCCCCAGATCCTCCGTCAACTTCCGCAGAAAGCTATTATATTCCTTACCTATATCTACAACTGCATCCTTCGCACCACCTATTTTCCTCTCTTGTGGAAACATTCCACAATCATTCTCTTCCTAAAACCAGGTAAACCTTCCAGCAACACTTCATCCTACAGACCTATTAGTCTACTCCCCATCCTCTCAAAAGTCTTTGAAAAACTCCTTCTAAAACGAATCCTGCCTATATTAGAATCACAAAATCTTCCTTCCCATCAGTTTGGTTTCCGTGCTCATCATTCCACTGTTCAACAAGGACTCCGAGTTGTAGACCATATTTCCTCAGCCCTTGAATGCAAAGAGTATTGTTCTGGTGCGTTTCTGGACATAGCGCAAGCTTTTGACCGGGTATGGCACACCGGATTACTCTTCAAGCTTAAAACGCATTTACCCCAGTCTCTATACCTCATTCTACGATCCTATCTCTCAAACCGCTCCTTCCGAGTTCGCTGTGGTGTATAATTTTCTAACTATTATCCCATTGAGGCCGGTGTTCCTCAAGGCAGCGTCTTGGGACCCGTCCTCTACATCATTTACACTGCTGATATTCCTAATCATTCTGACACCTTTCTGGCAACATTTGCAGATGACACCGCCATCCTATCATCCAATTCCGATCCTGAAAAAGCATCCTTAATTCTGCAGAGACACCTTTGTCTTATCGAGGAATGGTGTAATGCTTGGCGTATTAAGGTTAATGAAAGCAAATGCACCCACGTCACCTTCACCCTTCGACGCAAATCCTGTCCAATGGTTCATTTCAATTCCATACCGCTTCCTTCCTCTGACACAGTCCGGTATCTTGTCTTACTACTAGACAAAAGATTGACGTGGAACCCACATACAAGACTTAAACGAAAAGAACTCAACTGACGATTCGGACAGTTATACAGACTACTAAACAGAAAATCTAAGCTTACAGTTGACAACAAATTATTACTTTACAAGACAATACTGAAGCCAATCTGGACCTACGGACTTGAACTGTGGGGGACAGCTAAACGTTCTAACATCAAACGCATTCAATCCAAAGTCCTCCGAACAATAGTAAATGCTCCTTATTATGTCTCCAACTATATCTTACACCACGACCTTAATGTTCCATTTATTTCAGACCTGATTCCATCCAAATTTTCCAAATTCCACCAGAACCTCATTCATCATCCTAATCCTCTAGCACAATCCCTATCCAGCTCCACTCATCCATACAACCCTCCTAGAAGGTTGAAACGGCAGTGGTCCCGAGACATATTGTAAAAATCTATTCTGGAGTTCTGACACTGGTCAGATTCTCCTCTCATGTGCGGTGTGATTGTGGCTGTGGCGCCCTCACTTAGCTTCCGCTGGCTCTCACCAGTGATGCGGCTGAGAGGGAGGCGCTGGGACCCTTTAGACTCTGCTTGTCCTTCCACAAGTGGGGGGACGAGTCCCGTCTGGGGTTCCCGAGCTGATTGTAAATATTGTACATAGGTATGAATGTGACATGTTTTGTTTATTTATTTGTTAACTTCATTTATTTGTATTTATTTTGTCTATAAATTTTGTTATTGTATACGTTTATTTATTTTGATTTTATTTTATGTAATTTGACTTTCGTTTTGTTTATATTGTAAATATTGTATGAATGAGATCCTCTAGCACTATTATTATTGTCTATTATGACAAATTGTAATATATACCAATAAAGAAAAAAAAAAAAAAATATCAACAGCACATTTCCAATTGCAAAAATATTAAAAATGCAAATCTTACAGCACTCTCTATCCATAGTATAGCTAATAAACATGAATTTAATTTCGAAAACATACAAATCCTTAATACAGAACAAAATGATACTTGAGTCAATTTATATAACTAAAATTTTAAAAAATACAGCCAATTAAAAAATATATTTAAAAAAATAAAATAAAATTATACAGATATAATAAATAATTTGACTTTCTGATTTTAATTATAAAAGATATATTTATTAATTTTTATTCTGGATAATATTTGTTGTAGATTATAAAAACATTAACTAGTATAGGAATGGAGTGAGATTAGAGGTTACCTTCAGTCTGCTTCATACTTGCATTTAAATAGCAGTACAAATGTTGAAATACTTTTAGTTTATGTGATTGTGAAATAAACATTTTTTAAACAATTAATGACGAAATTATTTTTATATAAATAAAGAGATCATGAAATACATAACCAATATTTTTGTGCAATATGAAAATATATATAAGTACAATTTAATACAGTTACAATTTTTTTTTTTTTTTTTTTTTTTTTTTTTTTTTTTTTTTTTTTTTTTTTTTTTTTTTTTTTTTTTTTAGAAATAATATTACTTTATTGAGAAATAATACAATCTGCCACTATCTTGGGCAATAAGTATTAGAGATGAAAGAAGTCATTCATTCAATATGTACAGAGTAAATCAAACGAAAAATAAAATAGCTCAATAACAAATGAAAAAATAAATAAATCAAATAAATGAAATAAAAGAAAATAATTATAATCTTGGCCACATTCATACCTATGCAAAAAAATTTTAGAATATAATATTGATGATTGAGTTGAAAATTTGAATATTATTTGTTATTGTTGTCGATATATTAATGATATTAAATTGTATTTTAGATTTTTAATGGATAATCTGAAGATAAAGCAAAAAATAAAAAAAAAAACTTCGAAAAGTCATAAAGTTATATTTATGTTAAAATAAATAAAAATATAAAAAAAGAGAAGAGAAAGTGCCAAATAATCAATTCATAAGAATATTAATCAATTCCGCATTGATAAAACAATAAATCTACTATCTTCGATATGTCCCAAATAAAATATTAAGCTGAGTTCTATTTATATTTTCCTAAAAACATACATATACAAATATAGTTACTTTCACTTATCTATATATGAAATATATAGTAGAGGGGATCCTGAATCCAAATGACCAAGTCCCGCAAAAAATTCCGTGTGTGGGAAGTCTAGCGAAGTTTCATAAGACTGAAATTTACAAGAGATGTTAACTTAAGATGTTACTACAAATGTTTTATCAAAACTAAAGAGCCGCTTTTACCAGGCGCGTTTTACATCGATGTAAAATTTAAGAGGCTTTTATATCAGTTAGGTTTGATTCTCATCGAAATAGTCTGACACGGCTTAAATAACGATATTTTGAATTTTCTTCCACTAAAGTACCTTTAATTTTGTAGATTAAAATAATTAATATACAAGTTGAATAAATTTGATTAACAACTAACAGAAAAAAATATATTTTTTACGCAATTTTTTTCTCCGAATATAATTGTAGTAAAGGTGTTCCTCAAGGCAGCGTCTTAGGACCCGTCCTCTACATCCTCTACACCGCCGATATCCCTACCGATCCCAATACCTTTCTCGCAACATTTGCTGATGACACAGCTATTTTATCATCCAATTCTGATCCTGAAGTAGCATCGCTAAATCTCCAGAAGCTTGTCGAAGACTGGTGTAAGGCTTGGCGAGTTAAGGTGAACGAAAGCAAATGCACACACGTCACCTTCACCCTTCGACGTAAATCCTGTCCAACAGTTAAAGTCAATTCCATACCGCTTCCTTCCTCAGACACAGTCCGGTACCTTGGCTATTTACTAGACAAAAGACTGACGTGGAACCCACATACAAGACTTAAAAGGATAGAACTCAACCGCAGTTTCGTCCGGTTATACAAACTACTAAAGAGAAAATCTCATCTTACAGTCGACAACAAATTACTAATATATAAGACAGTACTGAAACCTATATGGACCTACGGACTTAAACTATGGGGGACAACTAAACATTCTAACATCAAACGTATTCAATCCTTCCAATCCAAAGTCCTCCGAACAATAGTTAATGCTCCTTATTACGTTACCAACTGTACCCTACACCATGACCTTAATATTTCATTTATTTTAGACCTGGTACCATCCAAATTCTCCAAATTCCATCAGAACCTTCTTCATCATCATAATCCTCTTGCTCAATCGCTTTCCAGCTCCACCCATCCCTACAATCCTCCGCGAAGATTGAAACGGCAGGGGCCCAACGACGTTTTGTAAACATTTATATTTGGAGTTCTGACACTGGTCAGATCCTTCACTCATGTACTGTATGTTTGTGGCTATTCCGCCATAGCTCGGCCTCCACTGGCTTACACCAGTGAAGCGCTGAGTGAGAGGCGCTGGGATCTCTTGGATTCGGCTTCTCTCCCCACTTGTGGAGGGAGCAGCCGAGTCTAGGGTCCCTTAAGCAGATTGTATATATTGTATATAGTTAAGTTTGCTTGTATGATTTTTATTTATTTCTCAACTTGTATTTATCTCTACTACAGGTTGTTGTTTTAATTTGTTTCTTGTTGTTTTTTTTGTTTATATTAATTGTTATTTTTTTTGTATATATTTGAATTTATTTATTTCCGATTTTATGTAATTTGACTCTATCAATATTTTCTGTATATATTGTATAAATGTGTTATACATCACTATTCAAATTATATAACAAATTGTAATATTTCTCAATAAATAAAAAAAAAAAAATGTTATTTGTTAAAAAAAAATAGTAGTAATATATATGTATATTACACTGTTAAAATTGTTTTTATCTTATATAAAAAGTTGTGAAAGTGACGAAAATGGCATAAAATTTCTTGATTATTGTGCATAACAATTTTATATTATATGAAATATATAGTAAGGGAATGTATTGTGATCGTTAAAATTTTTGAATTACACTTTTCAGCGGAAATACACGTTTTAGCGTTCGCCGTGTCGAAATGACTATGTCCCGGAAAAAGGCCTGTGTGTGGTAATTCTAGCGCAAATAAGAAAAGTCGTACGAAACTGAATTTTCATATTTAAGACAACTATATACATCTACTTTTTCATCAAAATCAGCTATAAAGAAGAAGCCACCTTATACTATGCATTTTTCACTTTTTTTGCGATTTTCTCAAAAACGCACTATATTTATGTAAAAATTAATAGAGTTTAAGATCATGTAGGTTTAATTCTGATGGAAATAATTTGACAGGATTTAAATGGCGATATCTTAAATTTTCTTTCTCAAAAGTATCTTTAATTTTGTACATTCAAAAAGATTAACCATATCATCTTAATGAGAATGATGAAAGACGGCTGAATATACAAGTCGGACGAATTTGATAACCAACAAAAGGATAAAAGAGCAAAACTTTTTTTTTTTTAATAGAATTTTTGGGTTTTTGATATGGACGTATAATATACCGTTGGAAAGAGAAAGACTTTAGAAAAAATATTATTCAATAGACAAAGTTATAAAAGGTAATATAAAGTGAGGAATAGGGAATAAACTTATTACAGATTAACAATTTAATGTAGTCATATTATATAATTTAAATAATATGTTTTCAACGAAAATGAATACACGTTTTATTAAAATCAACTTAAAATATTTTCCAAGTAATTGAAGTATATTTAATTATATTCTGAGTTAGGTGTAATGAGGTTTCTTCATATTACGAACCATATCAAACATAATTATTTTTACCTTATTCTGATTAAGAATATTGTAAATAAGCCTTAAAAAAAAAAAAAAAAAAAAATCCCACGGTTTGTAAAAGCCATTCTTTTTCATAGATTTAAATCTAAGCCTCTGACACTAACACTAGAGGCCTGAAGGTTAATTAAAATAACGTATTGTGCTCATTTAGGGCGGGAGGGGATGAATACATAGGGAAATTTATGTGGTCCCGGAACATCGGGGTATTCAACCATTAATATAATTGAAATAACAGCGCTGGTTGAAATGGACTTGTAAAGTTAGTTGGGCTGTATAATGAATTAGCGCTGACCTTGCTGGTGTGGTTTTTAGCGGAGATCATTGAGCGGATAAATATATATGGATATTCAATCATACAGCATAGATTCTTCTAGTTCTAAAAGTATTTTTATCATATCTCTCTCTATAAAAAGTAATATTGTCCTCGAACTCCTTCTAAACCACTCAACGGATTTTGACAAGGCTTTCACTATCATATAGGGCATTCTTTTCTGAAGGGTTAACAGAATGTCGTTATAAGCCCATTAACCTATGAACATATGTTATTTGATAGGTTATATGTTATAAGGGGGGTTATGAGATTCAGTGTTGCCTAGATACAGTACGTATCATAATACATGTTATACTGATCTGTGCAGTAGGCAATATTTTAGAAAAAGCATTCCGTACTAAACCGTAAGCTGTTAAAATACATGAAAAGTCGTTATTAAACCATAAAGTGTCATTATTATTACTAATTTTAAGATTATTTCATGAAAACAGACGTTTCACTTTAAACATTTTATTGGTATTTGCAACTGTATTATCAACAAAAAAAATACATCAAGCAAATGTGATAGTTATACAATTACATGATATACATGCAGAGAAGCTTCCCATTGGAAGCACTCTAAAAATATTCTAAACTAGAAGGTCCCGGGGCATTTCCTTTCCAGGCGCCTCGGAGGATTATCCGGAATTGAGGAGGAAGAAAGGATTGAAACTAGTGGGTTTCACTTTAACCTAAATTGAAATTTCATGCAAAGTAAATTTTACCTTTTATATGTGTTCTCTATTCTCGTTTTCACAGTAAATTTAGCGGACACGACAATAGACTGATTAACGACATGTCAGTAGCTGAAATGCCAGTCAGAAGAAGGCTAAAGAGAAGCTGGATGAGAGACTTCTGCTAAATTAAAGCCTTGGAATGGGTGCTGCTGGGCACTTTCCTTCTTCATGCCTACCATGCCTGATCTCACATTTGTACAGCACATTTGCTGATTGTCAGATACCTTCTGACAGGTGTGAATAAAAATATATGAAGAGAGAAAAAAACTTTTTATTTTTTTTAAAAATAATTCATTCAATAAATAATAAAGAGCCGAATGAAATGGGAAACCTTGTTATTTCTGTTTTGTATAAGATATTTTTTTAAACATTTTATTTTACTCATTACATTTTTTTAAATAAAAGGTCATCCATGATAATGTTATTGAATATTCCTGCTCTTAAATCTCTTTTTTTTTACTCTATCTACGAATATATACAAAATCATCTTGCAATTTTTGTTTCTTTGATTAGCTCTAAATTGGTGAAACAGTGCATTTTTAAACATAATTAACACCAAATTCAAATTATACTCGAGCGAAGCAGAGATGACTGACTAGTAATTATACATAACACTAGCTTTATATATAACCCACGACTTGGTCGTGATCATTTCATTTTTTTGTTGATTCAAATTTTAACATATCTTTTTATGGTAACAATAAATATAATACGCATAACTCCGCTATCGGTAAGTTAGTCACTCTTTGAACTATTTTTGAGTACAACGAATAAAGTTATAACTTTGCGCCAGATCCTAACTTTATTCTGTCAAAACTGTAGCACATTTAAAGATGTAGGCACAATCTACTTACTTCATACGTTAAAACGCTTTTAAATATTTGTATATCTTCACGGCTAGACACAGAAAAGTCGAGGGTTCAATCCCGTCAGATGGTCAACAAAGAGAGTAAAAATCCTTGGTAATGCCGTACTTTGAAGGGGACCTAAAAAGGTGGTTCCGGGCATGTGCGATGTCAGACACTCGTTATAGATCGCTATCTTAAAAAAACTTGTAAAGAACATTGCAACATCAAAGTTCAAAATCGCCTAATAGCCACAGTAGCATATAGTGACGTTAAATAAATAAATAAACAAACAAAACCTTCTAGTGCTTCCGAGCTATGGTCTAGCCCTTAAACCATCACAACTTTACAGTATTGCCGGTACTGTGTACCCTTGCCCCGTGTTGGAATCACTTTTAGCTTATGAGTTTTTATTGAATATATTATTGTTATATTTTAAAAAGAACATTTATAAAATATTGTTGCGAGAAACACACGATTTTCACATACATCTGTTGTTAAAATCAATTTATGTACTATTAAACGAATTTGAGTTTATTTAAGAATTAGATTTGTTGGAAACTTTATTTAACTTTAGATTAAATAATATATCAATATAAAATAGTTAATGACAATAATAAATTATTTTTTTGGCCTATTCGTATCTTTATATTTACTACCTTACACAATTTTGTATATAGCATTTCCTCTAAAATCTTTTATTATTCTTTTTTTCGGAGAGGGGGGGGGGTAACAAATATATCCCCACAATTTTGTTTGCTATTTTCTCTGTTAGTTGTTAATCAAATTCATTCATCTTATATAATTAGCCATTTTTCATCAACGGTTAATTTTTTGTACTTTATAAAATTTTCGAATTACAGTTTTCGACGGAAATACACGTTCTAGGATTCCCTGAGTCCAAATAACCAAATCCAGCAAAAAAGTCTGAGTGTGTGAGTGGTTAGTCCTTGACGAAATCTAAAAGGTGTACAGAACTGAAAATTCATATTTGAGACCATTATACGCCCGAAATGTTACAGCGACTTTTTTATAAAAATCGTTCTACCAGAAGACCCACTTTATACCAAGCATTTTGCACCATTTCAAGATTACCTCAAAAATGGCTCGATTTTGATTAAACTCGCTATATCGATCAAAAATTGAATAGGCTTTAATATCATTTAGATTTCATTCTGATTGAAATAGTCTTACAGGGCTTAAGTGCCGATAGTTTAAATTTTCTTCCTCTAAAATACCCTAAATTTTCCTAATTAATAATAACGTCAAAATATATATTATGTATTTTTATAAAACAGTTCTAATTTATCAGTACACCGCCTGCTATTTATTGTCTACTAACTACAGGTATGCAATATATACAAAGTTTGTTTAAATTTATATAATTTTTGAAACGGAGTATTGAGAAAATTAAAAAAAAAAAAAAATATATCCTACCCCTTATCTTTGTAACCTAACAATAGAGCTCATATGATAAATTTTTACTATTTTATTCATTATTCAAATTTGTTGGATTAGAGCTACATTAGTGAGTAAATTGGGCACCTGTAATATCTTGGACCATGGAACCACCGGAACGCACGGATGCTTTATCAAACGATAGTAATTTGCTTGATTAAAGACTTATTTGATTCCCGTCCATTACAGACTGTTTCTATGGTGAATTGAAATTGGACAATTTCATTGAACATTAAAACATTAAATAAGATTGTTATGTCCATTAGTGAAACGTTTCCTAGTACATCGAATGGTTAAACCAATGTAAGAACATGCTTATTTTGTTGCTAATTATTAAAGTGGATCTGGTCGATTTTGTTTCGTTTTTAATTTTAACACTAGTTTTATAACGATACTAGCAGACCCGGCAAAGGTTGTTTTGCCATATAAATTATTTATAGGAAATTTCTACTGTAAAAAAAATTACTAAGTTATTTAAGTGTGTAAGGACGTGGTTGGTTTATGAGTGAAAGAGGGATAGCGCTGTGGACGATGAGAGAATATAAAAATAACAAAACAACAAACATTAATTTATTCCTTAAAATTATATATATATATATATATATATATATAATATATATATATATATATATATATATATATATAATTACGACAGAAAAACTAACAAACAATATCAATCTCTCAATGTTATAGCGTGAACAATATTTTTTGCTACCTCATCTTTAGCTAACACAAACAAAATGGATGGTTTACCCACTGAAGAGCATGCCACGTATAATTGTCCGTGTGAAAAACATGACATAATGAGATAGAAAAATGATAATTGTAAAGGTAATGGCCCAAAACTGTGGAGGGAGCGAGAGAAGGATTATTGTCAGAGAGAAACAGGAGACCGGTTTCAGTCTCATCCCTACTCCGTGTTGTTTACTAGCTGGAATATGACACCGGTAGATCTCTTACCAAGTGATAATTGATCAGTTATCAAGCAGGATGAAAAATTATTAAATTACTAAAATAACTAATAAAAAAGGGGGTTGGTGATGATAAAAAAGAACTTTTTTGTCCAAAAAAATTATGTTAGGGGTGGACAACCCTTATCACTTAGGGGCATAAATGATAGGTAGTAGTCGATTCTCAGACCTATTAAATATGCATATAACATTTCATAAAAACAGGTCAAGCCGTTTCGGAGGAGTATGGTAACTAACATTGTGACACGAGAATTTCATATATTAGAAATTTTTTTGGGTAAAAAAATTAAAAAATGATGTTAGGGTTGGACAGCCCTTATCACTTAGGGGTATAAATGATAGATAGTAGCCAATTCTCAGACCTATTAAATATGCATATAACATTTCATAAAAATAGTTCAAGCCGTTTAGGAGGAGTATGGTAACTAACACTGTGACACGAGAATTTCTTATATTAGAAAATGAATATTGTCACATTGGTTTTTTTTTTCAGTTAAGACGTCTTTGAAGGTGTTTAGAATGGTCCCTCATTTATTCTTTGCTTCCTTGCGTTCATTTTTCCTTTTTATCTTATTTTTTAAATAAAATTTAAAAGTTTGATTATTCGTTATTTAAATACGTTCTTAATATATATAAATAAGAAGTTGTAACGAAAATATAATTTAGTAAAATTGTCACAGTACATATACCCACACACGTGGTGAATCCAGGTCAAAAATAAATGTACGAAATTGAACTGTGTATTAAAATAGGTATGTGCCAGAGATATTTTAGATCCTTCACTACAAAAGGCTCATCTACGTGACCAAAGTTGAGTTATGGGGCTCTTTTAAACCATCGGATTTTTTCCGTTTCCAATTCTTACATCCAAACTACAAAATAAAATCCTCATATAAAGCCATAAATAAACTCATCCTTTAAGACCTAAATGTTACATACGTTTCTAAATTGGCTCATACAAGGTATCACTCCTTCCATGGCAAAATCCATTCTCACTCTATTACAGTAGTTTTAATCCTCCCTTCCTTCTCAATTCCGAGGAGTCTGAAAAGAAGATGGTCTTGAGAACTTAAGGTTTAGATTACTTACTGCAATGCTGCCTATGGGCAGATTCTCCATACTTTTTTTTTATGTATTTCATTCTGTATCTAATTTACTTGTTGTATTTATTATCGAATACAGTTTTAAATTACGGTAAAAAGCAAATTACACCAATAAATGATTTCATAGTAGCTATAAAGCAATTAGAAGACAAATTAAGTTGTAGAAAATTATAAGGAGAGATTAAAAATGCATAAACATTAAGTTATTGTTGAAGATAATAATTTATATTGCTGCATCATTTAGCAGTTAAAAGAAGTTCTGATGGAACCTAATTTAAAGCATTTTAATTAATAAGTGATAAGTGAAAGTCGCTTTATGCTCACACCAGATTTTTAAATTAAATTTTATTATACATTTTATCATATAATATACAAATAATTTCATTTACAACGTTCAAACAAACGTTAATGGTGGCATCAAGTACAAATTCGCAATTTTCAAAAGTTGATCGACGCAATACTAATGGTTTCATGATAAAGTAGTTATTAGTTTTTATAAGTAAATATATAATTTGTTTTATTTTAAATTGTTTATGAATTGTAAGTACTTACTTGAACAAACTCAACCGTTCAATACATAATCACAACGCTTCTGACTGAAAATTCTCTGGATGAGAGATCACTTTTCTTACCATTTACAGGCAAGTCAAAACAAGAACATATGCTTTATTCTTCCATTTCCCTCTCATGCTATATTTCTTAAGAGAGCGGCGTGGTCTAGTGGGTAGAGCGGTAGTCTACTGTGCTCCGGGTCCTGGGTTCGAATCCCGGCTGTGGCGGAATGTTATTTATTCTCTTATGTCAGCCGGGGGGCGATTCCTGGGGTATGGAGACCCTCCTGGGCACACCCAGCCTCAATCAAGTGGGTACCCAAAATTGGGGAAAAACCCTGGCGGCTGAGCGTGATCTCGGCCGAATCCTTTCATTGCACGGCCGTTGGCCTAGAAATAGTACGAATCTCTACATGTACTAAACCTAAAACTCGTCATGGGTTGTAGTGGCACAGGTTTTTTTTATTTTTTATTGCTTAGTTTTCAGCTTAAGTGGCTGTACTGTGGATTCGTGATAAGAGTGATTTAACAAATATAAATTAATAAAATAATTAAAAAGATTACTTTCACTATATTTGAATCTTGTGTTGAGTAGCTAACTACTTAGAATAAAAGTTATTTTTCTCGATTAACTATTGGGTTGTTTCACATGAAATGTCCGTTTTTATTGTTTCTGAACTACATAAAGAATTTAGCAGGTCTCTATTGTTTTCTTCCGAATGTTTACATATTTAAAGTAAACAGTTACTAATTCTCTACCTTTGTATTATAAACAATAGCTTCCCAATCATTTACCCACTTTTTAGTATACCTCCAAATATGAAAATGGAAACACGCGATTTTCGAGTAACATTTTTTTTACGAGTTTAAACTCGGTCATTCAGCAGCTGAGGCCGCTAGAAATATTTGCAAGGCGTTCGGGGAAGGGATATTTAATGAACGGACCATTCGCTGTTGGTTTGCTAAGTTTTCAGCTGTGGATACCGACTTGGAAAACTTGCCCCGAGGAAGACCTCCGTCCGTAATAGACAATGATGTCCTCAAACATAAAGTAGAAGGAAACCGCTAAAGGACTCTCAGCACAACTAAATGCAAGTGCACCTACCGTTTCCAGACATTTATAGTGTATTGGGAAAGTAAAAAAGCCTGATACATGGGTACCTCATGATTTTACTGAGCGGCAGCAAGACCCATGTTTCAAAATATACCGTGCAAAAATTGAAAGAACTGGGCTACGAAGTTCTTCCGCGCCCACCATATTCTCCCAACTTGTCTCCAACAGATTATCACCTGTTCAGGAATTTAGACAACTTCGTCAAATGAAAACTTTTTGAACATGATGTTCAAGTGAAAAGTGCGTTTTCAGATTTTGTTTCACTTCAAAGCTCTGAGTTTCTCAGTTCGGGGATAAAAAAGTTGGTGCCACGTTGGGAAAAATGTGTAGAAAAAGAAGGTAAATACTTCGAATAAAATTAATTTGTTTTCATATCGTATTTTTGATAAAAATCCTTTACCTTGAAAATGGACATTTCATGTGACACAACCCAATATAATGCAAGAAGGTTATGCAATTTTTTTTTTTTTTTTTGAAAATATTGCTTTATTGAGAAGTAATACAATCTGCCATATCATGGGCAATAAGTATTAGAGATAAAAGAAGTCATTCATTCCATATGTACAAAGTAAAACAAACAAAAAATGAAATGCCTCAATAACAAATGAACAAAAAAAAAAAAAAAAAAAATAAATAAATGAAAGAAAATAAAATAATTATAATCTTGGCCACATTCATACCTATATACAATATTTACATACTGCCCCTGGGAACTCCGAATCGAACCTCTGCATCCAGAAATGGATGCTGAGGCACAATGTCAGGAGATCCCAGCGCCTCTCAGTCAGCCGCGTCACCAATCTAGTCAGTGGAGACTGAGTGAGGGCGCTAGAGCCACACACTCTCAGGCATGAGTGGAGAAGTTGGCCATTGCCAGCACTCCAGTTGCGTATCTATAAGAGATCTCTCGGCCACTGCCGATTCAACCTACGAGGAGGGTTGTAAGGATGGTTGGTACTTGATAGGGATTGTGCCAGGGGATTAGGAAGAAGAGTAAGTTTCTGGTGGAAAGTTGAGAATTTGGATGGGATGAGATCAAGGACATAAGGGATCTTGAGGTCATGGTGTAAGGTCTTGTTTGTAACATAATAGGGAGCATTGACTATTGTTCTAAGGACTTTGGACTGAAAGGATTGGATACGTTTGATGTTCGAAAATTTAGTAGTACCCCATAGTTCAATTCCATAGGTCCACATCGGTTTGAGAATTATCTTGTAAATTAATAGTTTGTTTCCAACGGAAAGTTGTGATGTTCTGTTCAATAGTCTATGTAACTGTCCGTATCTTCTGTTGAGCTCTTGTCTTTTAAGTCGATTTATGTGGGTTCCAGGTCAGTCTTTTGTCTAGTAGGAAACCCAAATACCGGACTGTGTCAGAACAGGGAAGTGGTATAGAGTTGAAATGAACTTGAGGACAGGATTTACGTCGGAGGGTGAAGGTGACATGCTTACTTTTGGATTGATTGACTTTGATGCGCCAATTGTCGCAACAATGTTCAATCAAGGAGAGGTGTCTTTGGAGATGGAAAGATGCTAGTTCTGGGTCTGAATGGGTTGATAGAATGGCAGTGTCATCGGCAAAAGATGCTAGGAAGGTATCAGGATCTAAAGGTATATCAGCTGTAAATAAGATATAGAGGACAGGACCTAGGACGCTTCCTTGAGGTACGCCGGCCTCGATTGGGTAACAGGTGGAGAACTCTGAACCGCAGCGGACTCTGAAGGAACGGTTAGAGAGATAGGATCTTAGGATTAGATATAGGGTTTGGGGTAATACGGATTTTAGTTTGAAAAGCAAGCCATCGTGCCAGACCCGGTCGAATGCCTGAGCAATGTCCAGTAAGGCACCAGTGCAGTACTGCTTGTTTTCAAGTGCAGAGGATAAATGGTCAACCACTCTTAGACCTTGTTGTACAGTGGAGTGCCCAGAGCGGAATCCGAACTGGTGGGAAGGAATTTCAATTAACTGTAGGATACGCTTCAGTAGGAGTTTTTCAAAAATTTTTGAAAGGATAGGGAGGAGGCTGATTGGTCTGTAGGATGAGGCGTTGTTGGGAGGTTTACCAGGTTTAAGAAAGAGGATAATAATGGAGTGTTTCAACAACAGAGGAAAGTGTGCTATGCGGAGGATACAATTATACAGGTAAGTAAGAAATATAATTGCTTTTTGAGGTAGTTGTCGAATGATCTTGGAGCTGAGGAGGTCATGGCCAGGAGATTTACGAGGTTTTAGTTTATTTATAAGGAATTTGACCTCAGAGGGGTTAACAGCTTTAGGAGGTAGAGAGAGAGGTATTGGTGAAGAGAGGAATTCTTCTACGCTATCAGTATGAGTGGAATTGTGGTTGGGATGGGGAGTGAATATGTTAGAGAGGTACTGGGCAAATTCTTCTGCTCTAGTCTCCTCTGACGAAGCCCAGGAACCATCAGCTCGTCGGAGAGGATGTGTGATGGTATGATGTTTAAGTACCTTTTTGGTTATTCTCCAGAGAGAATTGTCGGTTACGGATAGTGAGGAGAGGTAGGAATTGTAGGAGTTGGATCTAAAGGAATCTAATTTCTGTTTAACTAATTTGGTATAATAGTTGTAGGATTTCCTATCGTCTGGGTGCCTGGTTCTTTGCCAGAGGATTCTGGAGCATCGCTTAGTGTGGATTAGATCTATGAGGTCTTGGGGTATAGGATTCTTCTTGTAGTGAAGAGGGGAAGGGGTAGGTGAAGATGCACTCCAGGCTGCTTGTTGGATCAGGGTGGTGAAGGAATTAACAGCATCGTCTAGTTCTTGAGGAGTTTTGAGGGATACTCTGAGGTCTATTGCATCGGTTATGATTTCACGGAAGAGGGTCCAGTTAACTGGGCCTCTTAGGAATGACGGTGGAGGGAGTTTTAGTATAGGTGATAATGAAAGAGTTAGGATAAGAGGGCTGTGATCTGAGGATAGGTCATCGAGCCGGGAGACAGAATGATTTAGCGGTCCTAGGCCATTGTGGATGAAGAAATCTAGTAGGTCGGGATTACGGCTAGGATCGGTGGGCCAATAGGTGGGAGAGTCGGGAGGGAGGATGTTACTATGGGTGGAACAGAGTGCAGACTGTAGGGTTCGCCCGCGAGAATTCGTAGTTCTAGCCCCCCACTGCTGGTGTTTTGCATTTAAGTCTGCACCTATAAGGAAATGATGGTCCAGAGAATTTAGGAAGGAATTGAATTGGATTGCGGAAATCGGTATTTTAGGCGGGGAGTATGCTGCTACCACTGTTAAAGGAAAATGACAGGTTTGTATTTTTATAGCAGTGGTTTGAAGAAAATCATGAACTGGTAGGGGAAATGAGTGGTGGGAGAGGGAGCTATGGATGATGACCGCAGTGCCGGCATGAGCTGTTCCATCTCGATGGTCTGTTCTGTATATTTGGTAGCCAGGGATGTTGAATAATCGTTTGTTGGTCAGTCGTGTTTCAGTTATAAGGGCTATGTCAATATGTTTGTCATGAAGTAATGTAGTTAGTTCGTTAACGTGATTTCGAACACCATTCGCATTCCAAAGGAGAATGGAAAAGGACTTTTGTGGTGTCATTTACGGATTTCTGGGGACTTGGATTAGGTTGGATACTAAGTTTGTTAACAAGGAGATGAGAGGGGTAATAAGGGATTTGAGCTCAGTCAGGAATGTATTCATGGTGGCAGTTAAATCAGTAGAGGTGGAAGGAGGGGGAATATAGGAAATTCGGTGTGGGCTGGACTTTTGGGTATTGGTCCTAGGTTGTGTGGAAGGGTTATGTAGATGTTGGTATTGAGGGTAGGAATCATGGGGTTGGGGTTGAGGTTGAGTCTGCGGTTGGGCGAGAGATTGTTGTGTCTCAGCTTCTTCCAGCATTTGGGCATATGAGACCCCGGAGTTGACGGTTGGTTATGCAATTAGAGTTCTAGAACAACAATCTTGTTTCTTCCCTAACCACTGCTTGCTGGATCACTTCCCCACTTTAATAAGGCTAATAATGGACGAGAAAAGTATTTTCTTTACTAATATCGTTTTCTAAAATACAAACATATGGATTAAAATAATCGTTAAGGAATAAATTATTTAGTTTGACAAATATTTTGGTTTAACAAGCTGCTTGAAAATAATATAGCTTAATTTTTTATAGAAAAAAAAAGTTACTTGATGCCCAATAAGTAAAACAATATACATATTTCAAGTCATATGTTCAGGAGTTCAAATAGGATTCGGGTTCACGATACACGAGATGTATGCGTGGCAACGCAGTTACCTATAAATGGAATAATAATAATTATAATTATACCACTCAGCATTCACAAAATATTGTTTGAATTGGAAGGAAAATGTTTATTCCGAGTTCTCATCGAAACTTTTTTTAGGCCCATGAGTTTAAGTAAACATGTATCGCGAAACGGCGCGTGTGTATGTGATGTCTGAATTTGCATATTTAAAATGGGCACATTACTGGAGGATGAGGCAATATTTTCGCCAAAACTGGCCAATTGGAAGGGCTATGTATCACCCCATATTTAAAATTTCTTAGTATTAAAATTAATAAAATTATTCCCATAATTTTCCGTAAACAGGAATGAGTTTAATGATTAAACTCGTTACATGAATGTATAATTAACAATAATAATATAATAATAATAATAGGCTTACCGAACCCGAAGGTTCGATGCCGATACCACCAAACTTCGCCTGCATAGACTCGTCCAATGTTCACCGGTCAAGCCCAAGCCCCCGAGATCAGCCTTAATGCATTCCTTCCATCGACGCTTCGGCCTACCTTTCGGACGCCTACCAGTCGGTTCAGCGAATAACAACTTTCTCGGAATCCGTTCCTCACTAAGCCCAACAACTTTACGCGCCCATTTGAGTCTCCGCGATGCTATCAACTCAATTATATTCACAGGGTACAAACTCCGCAATTCCGCGTTATGCAACCTTCTAAACTCCCCAGTGGCCTCATCTCTCTTTGGACCAAATATTTTACGCAATACCTTATTTTCGAAAACCTTAAGCCGCTGTTCATCCTTTGAAGTAAGCGGCCACGTTTCACATCCGTAAAGAACCGTTGGAAGAATAATAGTTTTATAAATTCTAATCTTTAAGTTTTTAGATAGAAGCCGTGAACTAAGTAACTTAGCAACTGAATAATAACACGCATTTCCAACCTTTAACCGGGACTTTATTTCTTCCTGGATTTCATTTTTTCTAGTTATAATTGAACCTAAATACTTGAATTTCTCTACGTGTTCCAAAGTATGCCCTGATACATCAATATCACCAAGATCGACACCGTTTCTGCTACTGATCATATACTTCGTCTTATCGGTATTTAATTCGAGTCCTATTTCTTTACCGGTTTTTATTAACACACTTGTACTTAGTTGTATGGTTTCCGTGTCTTCACCTAGCAGTACCAGATCATCGGCATACCCCAAAACCGGAATCTTGTCACCCATATTTAAGCCTTTCTCGGTACACATCACCTTTTCTATGACATATTCTAAAGCTATATTAAATAACACAGGTGAAAGGGAGTCACCCTGTTTCAAACCCGATCGCACCTCAAATCTCTCGGAGTAATTATGACCGATTCTAACTTTATGGAATGTTTCCGACAAACACATCTCTACTAGGTTTACTAACTTTCTAGGTATTCCCTGTTCAATCATGATGTTATATAGCTTCTGACGGTCTATTGAATCATAAGCCTTTTTAAAATCGATATAAAGTTGATGGACTACACCGTTGTATTCCAATTTTTTCTCTAATATTTGACGTAAGGAAAATATTTGGTCAATAGTCGAGCGATTCCGCCTAAAACCACATTGGTAATCTCCGATAATTCGATAATTTCCTCAGCGTATTCCGTTATTCGGCTAGTTAGAATTGACGAGAATATTTTATAGCATACTGGGAGAAGAGAGATCCCACGATAGTTGTTACAATCCGACCTCGGTCCTTTTTTGTGAATCGGAATAAGTATTGATTCTTTCCATTCTTCGGGCATTTTTTCAGTTTCCCAGATCTTTTTAACTAAAAAATGTATTTTGGAAACGCCCGCTTCTCCACACGCCTTGATTAATTCACTCGTGATATTATCATTTCCTGCGGCCTTATAACGTTTTAATTTTCCTATCGCCATTTCGACTTCCTCTTTACTCGGTGCGTCTATCCATGGTTCAGCGCCCTGATATTCAGAGAGAGGAGATTGATTATTATTTTCCGTATTTAAGATGCCGTCAAAGTGTTGTTTAAATTTATTTAATATCTCAGAAGGATCCGCAATTATATTGTTATTTGCATCTTTAACCGCATTCAATAGAGGTTCAAATCTTTTACGCGATTTGTTTATACCTTTGTACATCTCTCTTACGTTATTTTCGTTTCTGTGTTTTTCTATTTCTATTATTTTGCCTTTAAGATACTCTCTTTTCTTATTTTTTAAGAGTTTTGAAGTTTCGTTTTTTACTAACCGAAAGTAAGCCACATTATTATCGCTTGGATTATTTAAGGAATTCAGTTTAGCGGTTTTTCTTTTTTCGCACATATTTTGACAATCCCTGTCGAACCAAGGTTTGTTCTTTTTATTTTCGATTTTTCCAAGACATAAATTACCGACCTCTTTAATATTATCCCTGATCCCTTCCCATAGTTTGTTTACATCTTTGTGTTCCTCGTCTGAAGATTCCAAAGCTTCGAACCGATTTTTTACTTCTATCGCGAATTGTTTTCTAATTTCGAGGTTGTTCAATTTAACTAAATCAAAATTCTCGGGACGAATATAGTTCGGTGTTCTCTTTTTTTTTTTAGTTTTTGTCGAAGTTTCGCGATTACTAATTCATGATCAGAACCGCATTCTGCACCTCGATACGATCTCACGTTAATTATGCTACTTTGCCATCTGTTTTGTATTAAAACATGATCGATTTGATTCCGTGTTTGTCCATCCGGTGATGTCCACGTATACTTATGAATATCCTTACGTTTAAATATAGTGCTTTTGATTACTAGGTTTTTCGAAATGGCGAAGTTTATTAGTCGGGTCCCATTATCATTACTATATTCGTGCAAACTTTCTTTACCGATTGTAGGACGATATACTTCTTCCCTTCCAACCTTTGCGTTCGCGTCGCCTAGTATTATCTTAATGTAATTTCGCGGTAACTTATCGTAAACCGACTCTAGTTTATCATAAAATTCGCATTTTACTTCATCATAACTGTCTTCGGTGGGAGAATGAATGTTTATAAACGCGATTTTAAACCAACGCCCTTGAAATATAGCAACCGATATTCGTTCACTAAAGAACTGTACGTCCCGTAATGCGGAAAGAAATCTATTCCTAATCAGAAACCCGGTACCTAGACAATAATTAATGCTCCCCCCGTACCAAATAGTATACTTTCCTTCTGTTAACGAACCCTCCCCTGGCCAGCGAACCTCTTGTAATGCAACGATATCTAAATGGTACCCCTTAACTTCATTCGCGACCGACTTTAACCCACCTGCCGTATTCAAACTTCTAACGTTCCACGTCCCTATTGTTAGATCTCTAATTTTCATCTTGCGCCATGATTCCCCTGAAGCAGTCCCCACCCGGAGACCCGAACGGGGGACTAGTTTACCTCCGGATAATGAGCTTTTTACCTCAGAGGAATCCATGACTTTTGGTGATATTTTGTGAACTAAAATATGTGAGTAGGGCGTTCGAACCTACGTCACACCCTCCAGCAAGCCTGGAGGGCCGCTCTCATTGTTGGTCAGCGAGTCCATCGGACTTAGCCGGGAGGAGCTTCCGAGGAAATTCCACCGACCATTCCCACATCCGCCACCCGTGGGACGCTCCCCATACGCGGTAATGAGATCCGCGCGAGGATGTATAATTAAATAATCTCTAATTGCTGCTAGCTTTGTTAGCTTGCTAATATTCATTAAAATACTTTGAAAAGGTTATATTATCTAATGTTCGGAGGTCGTAGAGACGATTTGTTAAAATTTTATGTCTGTATGAATGTGATCAATGATATTTATTTTCATTTTGCCTGCCTTCTTATTTGTATTTATTTAGATTTAATTTGTACAAATAGTATGGTTCGTTTCTTATAGCTTCTATACTCATTGCCCTGGAGTGTGGCATAATTTAAAAAAAAGTTAAAAATTATGTTAATTTTAATTTTAGAAAAAAAAACAAACAACATTTGACAATATTTTTTAGATTACAGTGTAAAATGACCAAATTAAAACCTCTTACATTACCTACTTAATGCAGTAATAATAATAATAAAGCATAACATAATAACATACTTATTATAAAAATCTCGTGCGCGCAACACATAACTTTCACTTACCTTCGTTGTTAAAATTAATTTGAATTCTTCTTATGAATTCTTAAATACAGTTAGAGATAAAAATAAATTTTTAAAGAATTAATTTCATTGAATTTCAATAGAAACATGTGTTTTATTAAATAATCTCTTATATTATTATCTACGACAATCTGTTAGTTTTATCGGCTTTTTATAACTCTACATTGACTTTTACAATTGTACAGAATAATAATTTTTACGTCTATATTACTGTTCTTATAATAAAAAATCTAAAAATTGCACAAAAAATAGTTTTGCTCTTTTCACCTGTAATAATCGTTCAAACTATATACTAATCCTTTTTTATTATTACTGCTAAAAATATGATATAGTTATTCTTATATAATCTACAGAATTAAAGGTACTTTAGAGGAAGAAAATTAAAAATATCGGCACTTAAGCCGTGCCAGACTATTTCAATCAGATTGAAACATATATGGTGTTAAGACCCATTGAATTTTACATCGATGTGGGGAGTTTAATCGAAATAGAGCTTTTTAATAAAATCGAAAAAAAAAGTACAAAATGCATGGTATAAAGTGGCTCTTCTAGCTAGCTGATTTTGAAAAAAGGTGCTGTAACATCTGGAGAGTATAGTTGTCTTAAATATAAAATGTCCACATTGTACGACTTTTCGACTTACCACACACACCACACACACACACACACACACACACACACACACACCACACACACCCACACCACACGCGCCGCACACACACACAGCCACAGACAGGCTCAAAGACACAGAGATCTTTTTGTGGGACTTGGTCATTAGGACGCAGGGAATCCTAAAACCTCTATTAGGACTGTAGGAACACCACACCCAAACCATATATACACGAAGATTCTAATTCTTAATTAATTAGAATCCCACTCTATTCCTTGCCATCAGTTTGGATTCCGTTCTCAACACTCAACTGTTCAACAAGAGCTCCGAGTTGTTGACCATATTTCCTCTGCCATAGAAAACAAGGAGTACAGCTGGGGTGCATTTCTGGACATAACGCAAGCATGTGAGCTTTCTCTCCGTAATTCCCCTGGATACGATCTCCTTTCTCCTCAAATCTTAAGACAACTTCCACCTAAAGCCATTACATTCCTTACATATCTCTATAACTGTATCCTACGCACTACCTATTTTCCTCTCTTATGGAAACAGTCAACTATCATCCTTTTCCTAAAACCAGGCAAACCTTCTAACAACACGTCATCTTACAGACCTATTAGCCTACTTCCTATCCTCTAAAAAATTTTCGAAAAGCACTTACTAAAACGAATCCTAGCCAAATTTCAAAATTTTTGTTCACATCAGTTCGGATTTCGTCCTCAACATTCCACGGTTCAGCAAGGACTCCGAGTTGTGGACCACATTTCCTCCACCCTTGAGTGCTCATCATAGCTCAAGATTTTGACTGGGTGATGACAGGGATTACTCTTTAAGCTCAAAAAACATTTACCCCAATCCTTATACCAAGTTCTCCGACACTATCTAATTTGAAGATTTGCCCTTTCTTCCGAGTTCGCTGTGGTGGAGAATATTCTAATTATTATCCAGTCGAATCCGGTGTTCCTCAAGGCAGCGTCCTTGGTCCTATCCTCTACAATCTACTAACAGCTTATATTCCTGTTTGCCCTAATACCTTCCTTGCAACGCTGATGATACATCCATCCTCTCCTCTCACTCGGTTTCCGAAATGGCATCCCTTACTTTTACTGATGACTGGTGTAGCAACTGGCGAATCAAAGTCAACAAATCCAAATGCAAATATGTTACCTTCACGCTTGGAAGTTAATCTTGCCCTCCCGTTACCCTTAACTCCATTCCGCTGCCTTTCTCAGATACAGTCCGGGATCTAGGCGTCATTGTAGACAAAAGACTTACTTGGAACTCACTTACTAGACTTAAACGACTGGAACATAACCTATTTTGCCAATTATACGGACAGAAAATCTCAACAATCCATTGAAAACAAAGTGCTAATTTACAAGACAGTTCTGAAACCTATCTGGATCTATGGACTTGAACTTTGGGGAACAGCCAAATTTTCTAACATTAAACGCATTCAATCCTCTCAATCCATAGTCCTCCGAACAATAGTTAACGCACCGTATCATGTCACGAACCATACCTTGCAGCACGACCTTAATATTCCATTTATTCTAGACCTTACTCCATCAGAGCCTTATTCATCATCCCAATCCTCAAGCTCAACCATTGCTCCACTCATCCATACAACCCACCTAGAAAGTTGAAACGGCAGTGGCCTCAAGACTTATTGTAAATGTGTATATATTGGAGTTCTAGCACTGGCTAGATTTTTCACTCAATGTGATGTATGTATGATGTGTATATAGGTATGAGTGATTTATAGACTTTGTGTTAATTTTATTGATTCCGAATTATATGTATTTTATTATTATTTTATTGCTGTGTAAATGTTGTATTTCATCATTATTACCAATGTCCAAATCGGGACAGATTGTAATATTATTCAATAAAAATCATTATTCAACATCAATTCTTTTTCTTTAAATTCATTTCTCTATTTTAGGTACTCCCTATGGTTTCTATAATAAAATCTTACAAAGTTTAAACGGATCTCTAATCTTCTAAACGGAGAAAAAAATTCTATTTAATGAATAATAAGAATTTTCACTTTTGGGAAGGGTTTTAGGGAAACCATGGTGCGGAGCGGCCAGAAGAAGTTCAGAACTCCTGAACTTCATCAAGAATAATTTTTTCTTCATCTTCCTCGACCTCTGAATATAATTTGTGATTAGCATAACCCAATTAAGGAACCATCAAGGAATCTCCCTTCGGCTCCCTAAGCACTTCAAAGACCATTGTTTTTTTCTCCCTTTCGATGCCTAAAAGGACTAGATCGTTTAAATATAAATCAGTTTATAAAAATTGTATATGGGTCAATACATTAGAAACCTTGCCATTCGTCATTTTGGATTTTTATCAATTATTCTCTAATCTTTTATGAAATAAACCATGGTAAAATATGTTTTTGGCGAATACTTTCAGTATTGCAGCCGATTTAATTCAAGCTTTGCTGCTGAAAACGTGTGTTGGGAAAATCTCATTGATTCTCTTAATTTTGCAGATATCAAAATAAAAACCAACAAAATGGTAAGGAACTGCTTTACACTTAGTTATAACAACAAATTACCTAAATGGTGAAGAAAGTGGTTGAAAAATTCTCGAAAATTATTAATGAACGAGACTTTTAGCGAGTTTATGAAAGAAAAGAGACTTACCTTTTATTATTATTTCAGAGACAACAAGGGTTTAATGAGAAAATAGTCCTTTTTCGTATATAAATTTTCAAAAGCGGCAAAAATACGTTTTTCACAGATCTATCTCAAAAGGGTCGGCGTGAAATATTATGAAACCAATACCAATAAAATGAGTATAAGAGATATAATTTTGGTTAAGGAGATTAAGCTGGTTTTGGAGTGATAAAATTCTCTTCGCTGTAAAAATAACAGGTAATTATGAATATTTCAGAGCAAAACAAAAACTAGAATGATGATGAGAGTATCTACATGTTTTATCCTAACATCACAGAAAACTGTTTAAAGAATACACGAAAATGAATTTCAATGAAACTTTTAGCGCGCTATAACAAGGAAGGTTAAAAAGGAGTCATATGCTTAATTTTTTCTTGTATAAGCTTATTGTTGCACTACTTGAGCACTACAGTTGTAAACCAACTGAGTCTCAGTCACTAAATTTTATCCTGCAGTACTTATCATATCCCAACACACGTTTTCAGCCGCGAAGCTGCAGCACAAAAATATTTATCCCCAGATTTTCATTAAACAAATAATAGAGAATAACTAGTAAAAGTGTCATGAGCATCAAACATGTTGAGCTGCAAAATTAATAAAATTAGAAGAATTTGAATGGATTGATTGACTTATATTATGTTTTAAAATTGTTTATAATAATTACCGTGGTAACAAAAGGAAATAGGAAACCTCCTTATTAGGTGTTATTATATAATTGCCTCGAAAACTTTTAATTTTATCATTTTCATAAATAAAAATAAAATTAAAAAATGAAGGAAATAAGGAGACTCCTCTGAAATGATTGTTAGGAAATGTTCTGAGGTGAATAAGTCACTGCATTATCTTGACTTACAAAAAAAAAAAAAAAAAAAATCTTAAACGAGGTTTCTTCTCCTGCAATAATATCTAATAATTAACAAGGACAGTTCGTGTTTTGTGAGGATATAAGGTAGGCTTTCAAGAGGGTTTCCCACGGAAACAAGAGTTACAAAGGTACTTCTATCCTGCTTGTCTGGTATTTAACCTTGTACTCGGAAAAGCTATTAAAAGCTCAGGTATTCAAACATTAGGGACCTTATTGTTAGTAAACAAGGAACTTCAGGTCCTCGGATACGTGGATAAACTAGATTTCGCAAGATATTTCCACGTAAGTAAAATAGCTTTCGAGGCACTGAAAATGTAATCATCAAGATTGGTCCTAATAATAAATGCAAATTAGACTATGTGTTCCTTAATTACACTTGAAGAGAGACTGGGATATATTTATTGGTAATTATAAATTTGAAAGAGTTCCATACTTTATCCACTTGAGAACACATATTAACATATGGAAGAAGAAAGATGAAAACTTCTAACAAACCGGACCAACTTCGATCTCCAAAAGCATTTAAGAAGGCATTATCCAGGGTTGCAAAAACAAGAATAGCTAGGAGTCACCTACGGTATAGTGGCTAACGTAACACAACAGCAAAGTTACGTTTTGTCTTAGTCCTTCGGAGGGGACGTTAAAAGGTGATTCCGAGCCTGTGCGATGTCAAGTACTCGTTAAAGATCACTTCCCTAAATAAGCCTGCATAGGAAAAATTTAGTACTCACACTATAAAATTGTCCGATTAGCCACAGTAGCATAAAGTGACGTTAACTAAATAAACAATCAACTTTCCTAGGTTTCGGGTTAGAATCCTGCAGATGCCCTAGGATTGTTAAAGGGAGTACACATTCTTCGGTAATGCGCACTTCAAAAGGGAAGTTTAAGTTGGCCCCAAGCTTGTGCTAAGAGCATGCGAAATCAGGTACTTGTTAAAGACCCCTATTATAATTGAATCTGGTTAAGCAAAATTTAGGACCCCCGGAGCCCTACTGTAGCATCGTACGATTAATCACAGTAGCATAAAGTGACGTTAAATAAACAAAAATTCAAATATTCCTAGGTTCCGGGCTCGAATCCTGCCCTAGAATTGTTAAAAGGAGTAAAAATTCCTTAGTTATGCCGCCCTTTGGAAGGGGCGTGAAATGTTGGCTCCATTAGAGCTTGCGATACTGTTTAAAGACCCCTATTAAACCTAGAAACACAAAATTTAGGACTTCCACTAAACAGATTAGAGACAGTAGCATAAAGAAGTTTTTCCTAAATTAATTCATTGTTTCACTTAAAGTATCAATCGAGATCTTCTAAATGAGTCCTGAAGAAAAAAATAAGGATTTTGTGCTGTAGGAGCTGAAATTTACTCTGAATCATCGCTGTGATTTGGTAGGGCTGCGGTGTTATGATATGCGAATGCCTAAAAGAGAGTATCGATGGAGGGGGATAAAAAAAACAAGTGAAAAACAAACAAGATGGCAGTTACATCAATATGTGCCGGTTAAATATTTGATGGTGCCGAGAGACCACCCGAACACCTCCCCTTCCACGGTACTGCCACCCTGAATATTTCATCCGGGACGGCGGACATGCTCCCCTCCAATCAGTGCTAAGTATGTCCGCCAAGAAGGGCCAGTTCTCGGACGTGGTGTTGGAACGGATCAAGGCGGTCCCGCAGAGGCTCAAGGAGGCGCCGCCCAAGAAGTACGGGAAGGTAGGAGCTGCCCTCGTCCTCGGTGGGGTCGGCTTCGGATGGCTCATCTTCCCTTACATCCTCAGCTTCGCAGTTGGAAAGGTGCATCCCAAAACATCTAGTATCAAATATTTTGTAAACGAATTCGGAATTTTCCTCTCTATGATTCACTTTACTGCAACTATACAAAGAGTTTTTAGTTGAATATTCAACAAAATACTTGTTTTCAGGAATAAAATCTACAGATTGCGCAATATTACACCAACATTCTCAAAAATCAAACTTATTATTTCTACCGAACCATATATCGGAATCTTGAGAAAGTATTTCATTCCAAGGTTGGACCAACATTAGCTAAGACTAATAACAATGAGTTAAAATACTTGACTAAATTAATTGAGTACTCGAGCGTATATAGGCTAAGTAGCACGGGATTGAGTCCTGTCTCTTGAAATAAAAATATTGGATGAAATAAAAAAAAAGAAGAAAAATACTAATTAGCTTTCTTTGTTTATGCTTTAAAGTTCTTTTAATGCTAGCTAATCGGACGACGATACAGTTGAGATCTTAAATTTTTCCTATCGAGGCTTGCTTAAGGCAGAGTATTTTTAAGGAGTACCCGACATTAAACAAACTCAGGACTACCATTTCATGTTCTTACTGAAGGACAGCATAACCACGGATTCTTATTTGTTTGTTTATTTAACGTCACTTTATGCTATTGTGGCTAATTGGACGATGCTACAGTGGGAGTCCTAAATTTTGACTATCCAGGTTTTATTAGGATAGGGGTCTTTAACGAGTACCTGATATCGCACATGCTCGGGACTAAATTTTTACGTCCCCTCCGAAGGACGGCATAACTAAGGATTTTTTACTTCCATTAAAGATTAGTACCACCTACGGGTTCGAATCCGTGAACCACGGATGCTCCTCTTCCTTTAAACATTTCTAGGGCCATCTGCCGGCTTTGAACTCGAAACTTTGGGCATAGAAGGTCTTTATAGCATATAGTCGTTATAGTCACCATACCACTGGTGATCTATAATGTTCTTGAAATTGTTAGTTTTTTACTTTCACTTACAATATATAGTAAGGGGAAGTATTGCGATCGTGAAAATTTTTTAATTCCAGTTTTCAACGGAAATACACGTTTTAGGGTCCCCTGAGTCCAAATAACCAAGTCCCGCAAAAAGGTCTGTGTGTGTGTGTGTGTGTGGTAACTCCCGGTCGGAAACGGTATGTCCTATGAAACTGAACTTTCATATTTAAGACAAATATACGCCCGAGACGTTACAAAACCCTTTTTCATCAAAATGAGCTTACCTGAAGAACCACTTTATACCACGCATTTGGCACCTTTCTTCGATTTTCTCGAAAACGGTCCGACGATTTTGATTATACTTGCTATATCGATGTAAAATTTAATGGGCTTTAATATTATTTAGGTTTCATTCGGATTAAAATGGTCTAACAGGGCTTAAATGCAGATATTTTAAATTTTCTTTCTCTAATGTACATTTAATTTTGTAGATTCTATAAAAATGACTATATTATCTTGTTACCACTGATAAAAACAGGTAAATATATAAATTGAATGAATTCGATACCCAACTAAAGGAGAAAACAGAAAAAATATTTTTTTAATGCAATTTTTTTTTTTGAACATAAGAACAGTAATATACATGTATGATACACCGTTTGAAAGCTAATGATTTAAGAAAAAATATTATCTTATACACAAGCTTTTAAAAGTTAATAGAGAGCGATGAAAATCCGATAAAACTAACTGATAATTTTAGATAATAATATAAAAGAATTTTTAATAAAACACATGTTTCTATAGAAATTCCATTTAATTAATTTTTTAATGGTTACACCCATTTTTATCTCTTACTGTACTTGAAAATTCTTTAATCGTTTTCAAAAATGGAGTTAAGTGAAAGTCGTGTGTTGCCCCCACCAGATTTTTTTTAATGAATCATAAAATGCACATGAATGGATCATGTGTATATGAAATAATGGCCTTCTCGACTGGCACATAGGTACTTTTTGTTGAATTTCCTATGAACATACATAAACGTGAATTAAAGAAGAAGCTTTGAATGCATATGGGCTCGCTTGGCATAGCCCACTGACTTTAAAAAAAAACCATAGAAAATAATTCCAACATTGTATAATTACACAGCGGGGGATTTTTATCACCGAAAGGGAAAAGTACACAATGAGTTGTGGGATAAAATGAATTGTTTGACGTAAGGCACGTGGCACCGTGTTGTTAAAACCACACCGATATCTTATAATTCACGAAATTTCCCATGGTCGTAGGACATTCATTATTTTTCAAATATTTCGAACAACGAAAACACGTTGTTTGTTAGTATAACGCTCAATTTTCACTGACCCTAAACTATTGGTTGTTAAATTGGCTAAGGGAAATTAAAGCAAATGAAGGTAGATCTGTGCTGTTATTTAATTTAAATCGCTTTAATTTTGAGACATCATTTATTTTTAAAAAATGCTGAATAATTTGCATCTTCCTTGTTGCAATTTTATCATAAAATTCTAATAAACATTTAATATAAAAATAAAAATAATAAACATGGGAATCTAACTCATCATGAGGACAACATTTCTTCAGCTGAATTTTCTCCATGAAATAATTATATCAATTATTTCGCCATATAATGATTATTTAAGTTCTTTAGTTTATAAAAGTATATTAGGTTTCTTTGTCACAAAAGAATAGATATTACAATTATTAAATAAATGGCTAAGAAAAATATGTCTTAATGATGGAGTGAATCCCGGAACGTAAAAATTGATGTTTATAAAAATTTGGAAATTAAATTATATTAGTGAATTTTAAAATAATGTTACATTTTTCTTTTTATAAAAATGAGATTCTTCTGAAGGTTTAGGTATTTATTTAGCTGTGGTTAGAAACTTTTGAATTACATAATATAAAATTGAAAGTGTTTTTGTTAAATTAAAGAAATTCAGGAATTAATTATTTGTTATTTCTTCATCGACAAATTTACTCAAGTTACTCAGTTATAATGGGTAGAAAGTTTAGCTGTGTAAATTTACTAGCAATGACGATTACACCTAATATTGTATATTTCATCAATATTTGTAGAATGAGAGTCAGCTAACAGCTAAATATTTTCTTTTCAATTATCTTCTTATTTTCTAATAATCTTGAAATTATATCTATCTGGACCTTAATTTTTGAAAATGATCAAAGAGCTACATTTTGTAAAATAGCTAATACACAGACAGGTATTTATTAAAGCAAAACTTAGTCTTGTGAAAGAGTTTATTAATAATTTAATAATACTATTACTACTTCAAGTGGATAATTAGCTATAAGGAAGTGCAATACCCAAAGCTACTAATATGTGGTTTATGGTTAGCCACATAGATATATCATCCAATTACTTTCCACTCCAAGTAATAAGCCACTTACGGTGCATTTTGGCAAGGTCTTAAACATGTGATACTGTACATTTCCGTGTAATATTTCATGAAATTGTATGAAACTGTAAAATTACTGATGACATATGAAGAAGAATGTACAAAGTATATATTAGATTGTATTTTTTTCTTTCAAATATCTATAAATGAGATATATTGTAACGGAAAGTATTGCAATCTTGAACATTTTGGAATCCAAGATTTAATTGGAAATACACGTTTTAGAGTCCCTTGATTCCAAAACACCGAGTACTCCTCTAGTCGCAACATTCGCAGAGAGGAAGTTGTCCTTACCCGTTTCAGGATTGGCCATACTAGACTGATTCACCTTCATCTAATTAGAAAATACTTACCGTCAAAATGCCGAAATTGTGATAATATTCTGATCCAGGAATGTCCATACCACAATAATAAATTAATTGAAATAGGAATACCTCAAAAAATTACAATAGGCTTTGGGAATGATAATAGCAGAGCTGACAAAATAATATATTTTCTGACTAAAGTAAATTTGTTAAAACTTTCCTAACTTTCGTATAAAAATAAATCACATAAAATAAACCATAAATAATAAGTATTTCTAATATTATAACTAATATCAGAATAAAAATAATAACATATTTATAATAAAAATTAAAAGAAAAAACAAACATGTATTTAGATATTATAATTTATATTATTTTATGATTATTTGTTATTGATATAATTTTATATTTCTTTCCCTATGTGTTCTTTTCATTTATTTATATTTCATTTATTCATTTATTTACTTTGTTTACTGTATTATTTTTATTTTTTGATGTATAAAATGATCATTGTAGAATTATTATCTGGACCGGGCGCTAATAACCTAAAAGTTTTGTGCCTTAAAAATATAACAAACAAACAATAAACAAAAGAACGAGTCTCGCTAAAAAAAGTATGTGTGTGTAAAAACGATAATTTTTTCAAACTGAGATTTTATATTTTAGAAGCATATATGCCTGCATATATGCTTATATACCCGACCGATATGATTCCAAGAACCAAATCGCTTGCAACAGTGTTTTTCCAAATCTGGTACATTTGTCATTTTAGAATTTTTCGAAGTGTGATTCATACATTGAAAACCGATATTTTCTACTAAAAAACCGGTTTTCGTATTTCGTAAATTTCTTCAAAAAACCGGTTTTCGTAATTTTCTTCAAAAAAACTGTTTTTAAAAACCGACAAACCCTATTTGTAACCACTGTGCACCTACACCAAATAAATTTTACTTTCCTCAGCTTCAGTTGTCACTTTCACAATACATTTGCATCCTTCATAATTATTTCCGAATAGACCATCATCAAATACTGTTTATTTCCATTTTAAGGGAGAGCACAATCTGCTTCTAAATGGACTCGTGGCAGTTTCGTGGAAGTGATTATATTCACCACACATTCCTATCAACATGTAATTAACATTGTTTTACAAACGAATCATTCCACATCAACAGACAAAATAATGTCACTCTTTATTGCAAATAGTATAAAAGGCTCTCGTTTTGCCTTTTTAAATTTTAATTAGCTCTGATTAACTTTCTGAAATTAAAGTAAATAAAATCAGATTTATTATAGATCGAAAATCAACCAATGAACGTACGAATCTAATGCATTTAGAATGGGATCATACGATAAATCATACGATTCACCTTTAATTAAATTCGATATTTAATTTCACTTCATTAATTTATTCTTGGTAGTGTAGACGAGCATTGATTAAATATTCGAGTCAAAAATATCCAGGTATGTTATAAATTTGCTCTTTAATTCGATTACAATTATACGTTGCTCAAAATGAAACCTTAATGAGATTATATTGAATATTTGATTACAATTTATTTACTTGAATATACAAATTTATTGTCAAATACAACTTGTATATTTGAGTAAAATATAAAAGGCATGAAACAAATGTAGAGAAGCTTCCCATTGGAAGCAATCTAAAAATAGTCTAATCTAGAAGGTCTTGAGGCCATCCCCTTTTAAGGATTATCATGAATGGAGAGGAAGGAAGGATTGAAATTAGCGGATTAGAGTTTGTCATGAATGGAATGATATCTGGTTTGGGCCAAAATATTCAATATTTAATATCATATACTGCACGGGAGCCTTTCTCGACGTTTGACCGAGTCTGGCACCCGGGATTCTTTGCAAGCTCCGTCTATTCCTCCCTCCGACTTTTTTTTCGTATTATCCAGTTCTACCACGCTGAAAGATCATTCGAAAAATCACAATAGTTCCTATTCTTACCTTTTTTCTCAATCTTACTGGGGTTCCTCAAGGCAGCTTCTTAGGACCCGTTCTTTTTCATTCTATACAGCTGATATCCTAACCCATCCTAACACTTTCCTTTCTACGTGTGCTATTGACACGAGCTATAAGTAGATAATGATCCAGTTACTGCCTCCTACACTTTTCAATCCCACATCTGAGACCTTGAAGTATGGTGCCAGAATTGGAGGATTAAAATTGATTCTAACAAATCCCACCAAATAACCTTTACCCTTCGTCGTAAACGAAAGACTTCCTGTCCTATAATATCCTTTAATGACACTCCACTAGTCCTACTGAAAAGATTCGATACCTAGGACTCCACCTTGACAAACGCCTAACTTGGAATCCCCATACATGACTTAAACGACAAGAAACTGCCTGACGTTTTCTACTACTTCAAAACTTACTGGACAAACGCTCCAACCTTCCACTTGATTATAAAAGACTAAAAAAAAACTATGGAATTCTTCTCGTATTCAATCCTTACAATCCAAACGCTCCAGACTTTGTAATAAGCTCATCGATAAAGATCTTAATGTTCCACATGTTACTGAATTAGCCTGAACCAGTTGTCAATCATTCCATGAAAAACCACTCTAATCCACTAGTTTCTATAATATTTTGTTCGTTGTTTTCATTTCTTATTTTTTTTTTCTTCTATCTTCATTTTTGTAAATCGTTTTTCTTTTTATTTTGTTTTCTGTAAAGATGTGTGGAAGATAATAACCATCAGCAGTTTTTTGTCCTTAAAATTAAAACAACAACAAAATAACATTTTTGCTCTTTAAAAAAAAAAAAAATCTCCTTTAGTTAGATATCGAATCCGTTCAAATTATATATTTACACGTTATTTATCGGTGATAACAAATGATATGAATAATGTTTTTATATCTACAAAATTAAAGGTACCTTAAAAGAAAAACAATTATAAACAAACATCGTCATTTAATTCGTTTTAGACTATTTCAATCGGAACAAAACCTAAATGATATTAAAGCTTCTTAAATTTTACGTCTATGTAGGAAATTAAATCAAAATCACTAGGACTGTTTCTGAAAAAATCGTAAAAAGTTACAAAATGAATAGTATGAAAAATGGTTTCAGATCACACTATACTCTTACAGAAATTTAAATATTTACATTTTATTTTTGTTTTTTTTATCTTTTAACAATTCTGAATTGAATAATATTACAATCTGTCCAATTTAGGACAACATTTTGTTTTAAAATCTTTTTTTTTTTAAGATTCATTTTTACTATTAATATCTTAAATGTAATAAAATCAACACAACTATGAACAATAAGTTATATGGCTGTAATATCACATTTTTTTGTCTGACAAAGTGGAAAAAAGTTTTTATAAAAGTTAAAGAAGATAAATACAATAATAACATCTGACGAGCGAGGTAGAGATGAAAAATATTTTTTAAAAATACACTGATTTTCAATGATATATTGTACATTTTTATTACAGTTCTAAGGTTGAAAATAAAAATCCTTAAAACACATTTTTTCTCCTTGATCCTTCAGTTGGTCATCGAATTCGTTCAAGATATATATTTACGCATTTTTTTCCTGTCAACCTTTCTCAATAAGAATGGAATACACATGATCTTAAAGGTTATTTAATTTTACACCGATATAACGAGTTCAGTCAAAACTTTTACAGCCTTTTTGGAAAAATCGTAAAGGCGTGCGAAACGCATGATATAAACTGGCTCTTCTGGCTTTTGTTGAAAACGCACCAGTAACATCTCAGGCACAAAGGCTCCTAAAATATGAAATTTAAGTTTTATAAAATTTACTGTTTTGGAGATGGATTTACCTCATAAATACACACACCGTCTTGCCGGACTTGGTCATTTTGACTCAGGGGACCATAAAACATTTATTTTCAATGATAGCTTGTATATAAAAATTTTCACGATCGCAATACTTTCTCTTAATATCTATATATGTTTCAGGCATAGTTTAGTGTAGCCATAAAAAAGTAGCAAATATATATATTAGGCAATTTTTGTGTTTTTTAACATAAAAACAGTAATATGGATGTGTTATATAAAGCCTAATGATTTTACAAAAAATATTATTTTATACACAAAATTATAAAAATTAACGTAGAGTAATGAAAAGCCGATAAAACTATTGTCGTAGATAATAATATGATAGAATTAAAAAAAAAAAAAACCTGTACCACTACAACCCAAGAAGGATCTTGGGCTCAGTACATATAGAGATTCATACTATTTCTAGGCCAACGGTCGTGCAATGAGGTGATAAGGCCTGATCACGCTCACCGCCAGGTTTTCCCCTAATTTTCGGGTACCCACTTTTTTGAGGCTGGGTCTGCCCCAGGAGGGTCTTCATACCTTAAGGTCACCCCCCCCCTCCAACTAAATTATAGAATATTCTACCACAGCCGGGATTCGAACCCAGGACTCGGAGCACAGTAGACCAGTTCTCTATCCACTAGATAACGTCGCTTCCCTGATAGAATATTCAATAAAATAAAAGTTTCTATTAAAGCTTAATGTAATTAATTTTTTTACATTTTATGTTCATCTCTTACTGTATTTAAAAACTATTAATCTGATTTTAAAAACGGAGGTAAGTGAATGTCGTGTGTTGCGGACACCAGGTTTATTCAAGATAAGGAAGTTCTATTCATATTTATAGATTCAATTTAATGGATAATCTATTGGATCAAAATAATATAGAAATCTTGAAAATGGAGAAAAGACCCTGCATAAATGATGTTAAACGGTTTAAAAAAAAATTGAATGGAATTATATAATGCCTAGTTGAATATATAAACATGAATAGAACTTCCTTATGTTGAAAAAATAGAAATAAGCTATATTTCCATTTGCTATATTCTAGTCAGTTTCCGTTCGCCCACGATACGCCTTGATGATGACCCACAATGATATGATTAATATAATATATATATTAATAATATGATTGTAGCCATATGGTGAAGAATTCTTCGCATCTTATGGGAAGAAAATCTGGTGCGCGCAACACACGACTTTCACTTACCTCTGTTATTAATATCAATTTTTGAAACGGCAGTGGCCCCGCGACGTTTTGTAAACATTTATCTGGAGTTCTGACACTGGTCAGATCCTCCACTCATGTACTGTATGTTTGTGGCTATTCCGCCCTAGCTCGGCCTCCACTGGCTTACACCAGTGAAGCGCTGAGTGAGAGGCGCTGGGATCTCTTGGATTCGGCTTCGGATTCCCACTTGTGGAGGGAGCAGCCGAGTCTAGGGTCCCTTTGGCTGATTGTATATATTTTATATAGTTAAGTTTGCTTGTATGAATTTTATTTATTTCCCAACTTGTATTTATCTCTACTACAGGTTGTTGTTTTGATTTGTTTCTGTTGTTTTTGTTAATTGTTGTTGTTTTTTTTTGTATATATTTGAATTTATTTATTTCCGATTTTATGTAATTTGACTTTTTCATAATTTTCTGTATATATTGTATGAATGTTTACTACATCACTATTACTAATGTTCATTATGTAACAAATTATAATATTTCTCAATTAATAAAAAACAAAAAAAAATATCAATTTAAGAATTTTTAAACAAATTTTGAAACGAAAATAAATTGTTTAAGAATTATTTACATTTGATTTTATAGAAAGGTGTGTTTAATTAAATAATATGTTATAATATTATCTATTAGATTCAGTAAGGTTTTTTTTTTCATCACTCCTTGTTATAACTACTTGGAGCGTCCGGCGATGACACGCCATCCAGTGACCAAGCGGTAAAACAATTGCATTACAAAAATATTTTTTAAGTTTTCTCCATTAGTTGGATATCGAATTCGTTCAAATTATATATTTAGCTGTTTTTTATCAATGGTAATAAGATTATATGCTTATTTTGATAGAATATACAAAATTAAAGATACTTTAGAGGAAGAAAATTTAAAATATCAGCATTTAAGCCCCGCCAGACTATTTCAATCAGAATGAAACCTACATGATATTAAATAACATTAAATTTTACATCGATATAGCGAGTTTAATCAAAATCGTTAGAGTTGTTTTTGAAAAAATCGTAAAAAGGTGCTAAATGCATGGGATAAAGTAGGACTTCCTGTCAGCCGATTTTAGTGAAAAAGTTGCTGTAACATTTCGAGTGTGTAGTAGTTTCCGGACGACTTTTAGTTTTTGCGATAGAGTTACCACACACACTCCCACACACACACACGCACACACACACACGCATAGACACAAGGACACACAGACCTTTTAGCGGGACTTGGTTATTTGGACTCAGAGGACCTTAAAACGTGCATTTCCGTTGAAAACTGGAGAATTCGAAAATTTTCACGATCGCAATACTTTCCCATAATATATAATTTATATATAGGTAAGTGAAAGTAAAAATGGATAACCAATTGGATTCAACATTCTCGTTATATAGAAGTCTTGAAAACGAGGGAAAGACCCTAAAACGTCGAATAAATGATTTAATTTTTTTTTAAAGGAATAAAAAGTGAATGGAGAAATATAATTCTTTGATGATTATAGAAAAAAAAAATGTAAACTTTATTGAACAATTTTCTAGAGAAACCCAGGAATATATTTGTTCCTATAATTTAAGTTCCTAACGATATTTAAATCTTGATATGAACGTATAAACATTGATGAGTTTTCAGAACTAGATTGTTAAGCTGTTATATTTGGTTATTCTAGAGTCCTTAAACCGAATATTTCTGTTTAAAAAGTCCACAATTTTAACACAATATTTTAGTTTAGTATGCACTTCGAAACTAGGTTTTAGAAAATATAAAAGAGAAAATAAACAAGTGTCATTTCTGCTTCAACATGTGATTTGAAATATTCTATAATTATTTACTTATTGTTAGTTGTCACATTCAGAGTGTTTAATTGTACTGGAAAATGGTGTTATATATGATATATCTTAATTGACTTGGTATACATAATTAAATAGATAATACATCCTTATATCAAAATGCAACTACAGTAAAAACTATTGACATCAGACAGTCTACAAGTCCCAGAATGTCAACTCGTTTGTTTCTGAGGACTACAAAGTTTACAGGACCTTTTATGTGTGGGGGCAGTTTGTAAGGATTCATGAATACAAAGAAGGGAGTATCCAGCTACAAGCCATGAATAATGTAACTGTACATGCTACCTGATAAATACAATTGATTCTTTATGGAGCTCTGATTATCACTTTTGCACATGTATCGTGTCGGCCTTCACTCATTGGTACATTTTAAAAGTTAAAAAGAATATTGCCATGGAAGCTAGTCATACACAAAGCAATGATTAGATATCCTAACCTATGTTTTCTACTTTAATCGATGTTTAAAAGTTTTTTATTTATGCTTAAATAATTTTAATACGTTAATACTAGCGAATCGCCCTTGTGCAATTTAAATTTGGTGTCATTAATGTTTAAAAAGGTACAGTTTGCCAATTAAAAGTTTACCGCTTTGGGATTATTAGTTCGTCGTAACGAAAAAAGCACTTAGCATAAAAATATTATGTCTAATTCATTATTATATTTAATCATCGGAAGAAAATTGGAAACACAAGTTGTTCAAAAAATCAAAAAAATAGGTTTAATTTATTTGTTTGTTATTTTTAACGATTCCTATTTTATATTTCATATGAACTTTTCCTGAATACATTTTAATGTTACATTAGTTTACTACCATTTTTTTTAATGATCTGAAAGTAAAAATAATTAATAACAGTTCACAACAACTTTCCCTTTATTTTAACAACTTACGTACAACTTGGTACACAATATTCTTTTCTAAAATCTTGAGTACTGTATGGAAGAATATAACATGTACGTTCACCATGAATCACCATAACTTCCCTCAACCTCAACATAACAAACATTTGCTCATAAGTTTATGGGCTTTTAACAACTTTGTACTAACTTGTACGATTTATTTTATTACATAATAACTTTTCTAAAATATTCCGCTTTCCAACGGTATATTATACGTCTATATTACTACTTATATTTAAGGAATAGTATTTTGATGACTTGGTTACAGAAAATGTATTTTTCTGTTATACTGTTATGTATTATTAAATGGTATCCATTGTTCTGGTATACTCTCCTTAAACACAAATATAGCTGCATTTATATAAAAAATATATAATATAATTAAAAAAGACCCAAATAAACCTGACCAAACTGCCCTCACTACTCATTTCAGAAAAACGGGACATTCATTCAAATTTAACTCACCGAAAATTATTCATTATGAAAAAAACAGCTTCAAACGAAATTTTAAAGAAATAATTACCATAGAGAAATATAAAAATCGTGCTATAAATAAAAAATCGGATGTCCAAAACCTTAATGCATGTTACTCAAATTTGATAAACATATATTAAAATTTAAAGAAATAAAATAAACGTCTTAATAATAACACGAAATAAAACGAAAACAGCTCAACAATAGGAGAATACCCCAGACTCCTGACGTCATCATAAATTCCTGGAAAATCTTCCATACTTGAACTATTCCTTTTTTATTTTTTCAGTGTTCTTTCAAAGCTTGTAGGCTAAACATGTCTAATTAAGACACTGTTTTGTCCAAAATTGTAAGTAATTTTATAATAATATCTTTAATGTAAATCCTAATTTAAAATTTAATGTTCTGTTTTTTGTTTTTCCATTATTAAGTCATGATTATGAGAACAATAAATTCTCGAAACGTCGCACAGATAAAATTGTTTATTCATTGACTGAAACCTCAGAACAACACAAACTTATATATTTAGAAATTTTACAGGGTAGGGCCATCACTCCCTACGCCTATTTTTGTGAGTTGCCTCCAGTAGGCTGACCGGTCTCACATACCCGGGGGAGAGGCTGTGAGTCAATCCCCATTTAATATATGCTTTTAATAGTCCCGCCGGACTAGGATTCGAATTCAGAACCTTTGAAGTGGGAGCCACTCAGCCACGGGATTGTGTAATTAGTATATATAAAGTTTGTTTTTTAAGATTTAGAACTCTTTCATTAGTGATAATGATGAATGATAACATGTGTGTGTGAGATAGGAACAATATATGAGTTAGGGTTGGGAAAATCGTATAAAAGGTGCAAAATATAATTTTATGGTTACATAAAGTATATAAATTCGGGTCAGTCAATTTTGGTCAAAACGTAGCTGAAACAGCTCGGACGTATGTTTTTTTAGATGTGAAATTTCAGTTTCGTATGACTTTTCGTTTTCGTGCTTAACTTTTAAACACAGAGCTTTTTGCGGGGAATTCGGACTCAAAAAACGCGTGTTTTCGGTAATCGCATGATCACAATACTTTTCTTAACTACATATTTCATATTTTGGCATGTCAAACTAAAAAATACGTAAAAGAATAATATACTTTTATTTTTTCTGGTAATTTAAATGGTTTATGCTATACTATATTTTTCAAACGCAAGACGTTTAAGTGCTAATTATCAGTTAATGAATGGTTAATATTATCTCCATTGCAGGGTAACTGTAATGTGAAAAAAAAGAAACCTTATTATCAACGAGAAATTCGCGAAAAATAGATTATTTAAATATTACGTTTAGAACTGAAGAGGGAAAACAGGATGTAATATTTTACCTTTCGTTAGTTATCAGCAACATTTTGTGTTCTGTCAAAATATTAGGATGATGGATTCCCAAAGATATTAGTGCTGCCTAACTTTTCAGAGAACGCTGAGGAATTCCATCTAAAATTTTAGATTAGATTAGGAAGTATTATACTCTAAGAGTTATCCTGCTATATTATAAAGCGAAATTTCTTATTATTAATTATTTAAAGTCTGGGACTTACAGGACGCATTAAAAAAATATATATTTGTATAAATTAACTACACCTCTTATTTACAGCTTGCTACATTAAAGCATATTTATTACAGCACAGTTATTTGATTGTATATAAGAACTATTGTCAGGGGCTTTAGGAATATTGATTCTAAAACTCTCTACGTATTTTTAGTATTTTTTATTCTTTAAAAATAACTAAGTCATGGCCGAATTTGGGCTTTAAATTTAAATTTTTTGTTTTATTTTTTATAATAATTCGTGTTTTTTTTTCCTTTGGCGCGACAGGTCGTGTAGGCCCTTGGTCGCGTGGGAATATAACTCACATTTCTCGATGAAATATTTAGGGTAGGGTCATTACTCCTTACGCCTATTTTTGCGAGTTGCCACCAGTAGCCTGCCGAGTCTCACATACCCGGGGTAGAGGCTGTGAGTGAATCACCATTTAATTATATTCTTATAAAGTCCCGCTGGGACTGGGATTCGAACTCACAACTCTGGCGTGGGAGACTAGCGCGCTAGCCACTTAGCCACGGGCTTCCCAGGTTTGGTTTAAAAACACTAATATTTTTTATTTTATTTTTTTTTGTAAATAACTGAGGTATTGAATTAAATCAAACGGACTTGGGTTCTACGTATCTTGAAATGTAAGCCCTCAAATATTGAGGGAGAGTATTTTTTTCACTGTTAATAATAAACCAGAAAAATGAAGAAAAAAAAATTATTTTTTGCTTTGTTTTGAGAATATTTAAGCAGTCCAACTTCATGACAGACGGTATTCATGCACAGCAAATATTGTAAAGAAAAATTAAATGTTGTTAATATACACTTTTATCTGTCTATCTATCTAACGCCGATGATATAATGAATAAATTAAAAGGATTCAGGTGAGACATTTAATTAAGTAATTATAAAGTAAATACAAAATTTAGAGGATGTCACTGAGCACTGCATTTCCAGGTTTTTTTTTTTTTATTTTATTTTATTTTATTTTTTTTGTGCTACTAAATGATAAATCTCATCGAATGAATGCTAATTTTATTACTGTTTGGCTTTGAATAGGAATGTAAAAGAGCTAATTGTATTTAATAAACATAGAGTCGTAAATGAGGCTAGGAATACAAAAGTATATTAATATACAGAACTGTAAATTTTACGATTGAGGAAAATAATCCGTATGGTGGTAGAAGAAAAAAAACAATAAAATAGTCTAACTTTTTATTGTTTTATTTTTTTTCTCATAACTCTCTGTCATAGACGAAACAATAAATAGTTCGGACCACTTTATCGTTTTCTTTCTTTGACTTCTTCCAACTCCATCTTTTTTCTTCTAATCTCCGTTCGGTTAATTATAGATATTCATTGAATGCATTTATATATTTTAATATATTTAATTTTTATAACTGGTTTCAGAAACTTCTAATCTAATTAAATAAAATAATAATAATAAAATTCAGGCTTACATAGGGACTGCCGATAGAAGTGAAAACGTTTTTAAATTCTAGATTTGCATCTTCCTTTCTACCTATGCTGATCACACTTGTGTGTTATCAGTCAATAACGATCCGACTATTGCCTCTCAAACTCTTCAATACCACATCCGAGACCTTGAGGAATGGTGTCAGAATTGGAGAATTAAAATAAATTCCATCAAATCCCACCAAATAACCTTTACCCTTCGTCGTAAACCTATGACATCATGTCCTACAGTATCTTTTAATAATATTCCGCTTGTTCCAGTTGAACAGATCCGTTACCTAGAACTTCTACTTGACAAACGTCTAACATGGAATCCGCAGACTAGACTGAAACGACCAGAAACTGCTCGCCGCTTTCGGTTACTTCAACACTTACTAGACAAACGCTCTAAACTTCCACTTAACTACAAAAGACTCATCTACATGACCATCATAAGACCTATCTGGACTTACGGAGTTGAGCTATGGGGCTCCACTAAACCATCAAATTCTTCCCGTCTTCAATCCTCACAATCCAAAATCCTTCGAAAAATCCTCAACTAACCCACTAGTTTCTAGGCTTGCTTCCTCTTCTATTCCTGACAATCCTCCGAGGCGCCTGAAAAGAAGATGGCCTCGAGACCTTCTAGTTTAGATTCACAGTGGCCAGATGGCAGTGGGCATTTTCTCTTCATGTATATTATCCGACAGCTAATTTACTTGATGTATTAACTAATACAGTAGTAAATCTCAATAAATAGAAAAAAACAAATTTGCTCTTTAATTTCGTTGGAAAGAAGAGTTACGTTGGTAAAAGTAGATTATGCTGAGAATGCATGTATTGTTATAATTGTTTAATTTAATTGTAAGACATCATCACCCTGTAGAGATATATCATCTTGAATTATGTCATCGTAATCTGAATGTGACTGTAGACTGTATATGTAGGAGGTGTTAATAAACAATGATTTATATAATATTGTATTTTAATGGCAACACTGCGTCGGTTGTGAACACTGTGTTAGTAGTGAAGGAAGGTTCTATTAAAATACTGTAGCTCTCCATGTGTTTTTGTTCTGTGAAATAGATACCACGTTTTCTGTTAAAAGTGTTATATCTTTAATTATCCCTTTAATCCTTAACAGGAGGTATACGTAGCACATTATTTTTTAGTGACCTGCCATTTGTACCATGAACAACTGTACCATTTGTACCATATAAATTATGCTTTATAACTGTTTAAAAAGATTGATCTAAAATTTATTTAAAAAAAATAAAGATATTTCAAAATACAGTTATTTCTTCGCTAATATTATAAAGATATTTTTCCTAAGCTCATTTACCAATGTTTAAATTCAAATACATAACCTGCTAGATTGAGATGTATTAGTTTTAGTTATTTAAGTAATCATTTTTTGAAACATATTTTGGAATTTATGAAGGTGTGTAAAACTGACTAATGTTAGACTAACGTCAGTTTCTCTTCCAAGCAAACGAAAAAATATAATTGTCAATTATATATACCTATATTTTAATTAGTAATAAAATATTCATTGTGCTTAATTGAGATATATATTATTAAAATGTTTTTCATATTTCTATGCTTATATGATCAAGATATTCTTTTGAATATCGTTTTACTGCGATTGAAATATTGACAATATGACCATCACGATTTTGCTTCGTAAGTTTAAATATTTTTATGCTAAGTAATGTTTTATTAATATTTACAAATATCAATATTTTAGAGTCAAGAGAATTAAGACATTCATTAAATTAGCTTTAAGAGGTTCGTTCTAAGACATAGTTAACTATCCTGTCTTTACTCATTTTATTTGAAACTCATTTTAATCCAATTAAATACTGAAATAACGATATTACAAATATCGATATTTTTTTGCTGATTTTACACGGGTATCTATAAAGTTCAAATAAATTTTATATCGATACCCTTGAATTTAGGGTTAACCCCTGAAAAAAGCTGTATAACACGCCTAAAGAAATCTTCATTTCAAAAATTGTACTAGATAAGAAGTATATTAAGGAATACTTTAGAATTCATAAAATCACTTTACCAAGACATAGGTTACGCTACTTTTCTTTCTGTCCAAGAATAGGGATCGAGGAATAAACATTAGTTAGTAGATTGTTATGAAAATAAATTTACCTTATTTTATTTTATTTTTGTACGTTTATTAATGTGACGGTAATTAATAAATGAAGGAAGCTCAGATACACCCTTTCTTTATAATCTCCCTTATAATTTAATTTAATTTTAATTATTAACTAAATATTATAATCTAGCTTATGATGTCGTTCCACCCAAAGCGATTCTTTTTCTTATTGGCTTGTTTGATAATAATAGTAAAAGATTTCTTGACTATTTTATCTAAAAATGTTGAATTATTCATATTACTAAAAAAAATAAATTGTTAGTATTTTATTTTTTTGTCTGAGTTTATATATGGTTTGACTATCTGACTTACTATTCTGTCTATAATAGCATTTAATAAAGAAATTCTAATGTTAAAGACAACACAAGAATAAAAACATCAATTCATTAGATATATCAGCGCCGTCTACTGCCACAACACACTACAGCATTTAGTTTCGGTCGTGCGGGTAGTGTATTTGAAATATTTAAGGGGTTTGCTAGCCCGCAGCAGTAAAGTATAAGTTGAGAATTTAATTTTTGTCAAATAGCTTCTGACAGATGTAAATAAAGACATATGAAGAGAAAAAAATTAAACCTAAAAAATAATAATCTCTAATACTGAGACATAAATTTGTAGAAACGGTGTAACAAAAATAATAATAATTTTATACAAATCAGTAAAATTTTACTTAAATAATAAAATGATGAAATTATAGCGTTATTGTTGACCGTCCAGATAATATTGCGGAGAAGTTGGTTAGATCATCAAGGAATAACTCGCCCATATAGAAAACTCATTATATTTGTGTGTCGACATATTAGCCTAAGTTTTAGGCCTTCATCAGTTCCAAAGAAAAACTAAATCACAGATAATACAATTAAATAATTAATAATAATAAGTTTAAAGATGCTTGAAACAGTCATCGTAATTCTAAATTTTATTGTTATTAAATTATATATATATATATATATATATATATATATATATATATATATATATATATCTCCACATGTACCATATTATATAACTAACTTCTCATACTTATATTTGTTGCTTGGTTTCGTACCATGATCTTCAAATCTTTTCATACAACACAAATCTTTATATATTACTGTTTGTTTCCATATTTTATTACTGTTATCTTATTATTATACTTTCAACTTGTTATTATTGTTCTTTCATTTGTATTAGTTGTTATCTTGGCTTTTGTTAGTTCTGATAAAGGCCAACAATTTAAGGTAAAATGTTGGCATACCAATATAATGTTTTCCTTATTTATCCTCTCTCTTCTCTCTCTCTCTCTCTCTCTCTCTCTCTCTCTCTCTCTCTATATATATATCCACATGTACCCTATTATATAACTAACTTCTCATACTTATATTTGTTGCTTGGTTTCGTACCATGATCTTCAAATATTTTCATACAACAAAACTCTTTATATATTATTGTTCATTTCCATATTTTATTACTGTTATCTTATTATTATACTTTCAACTTGTTATTATTGTTCTTTCATTTGTATTAGTTGTTATCTTGGCTTTTGTTAGTTCTGATAAAGGCCAACAATTTAAGGTAAAATTACAATCTGTCCGAATTTGGACATCAATACTAGTGGTGTAAGATATCATACATATTACATTTATACAATATTTTCACAGCATAAAATTACAATAAAATATATACACAATAATGAAACAATACAATAAAGTCAAGAATTCACTTATACCTATATACACATACACACACTCATACATACATCACATTGAGTGGAGAATCTAGCCAGCGCTAGAACTCCAATATATTTACAAAAGGTAGCGGGGCCACAGCCGTTTCAACCTTATATGTGGGTTGTATGGATGAGTGGAGCTGGATATCGATATATAATAAGTTTTCTGTATGGGCGAGTTATTCCTTGATGATCTAACCAACTTCTCCGCAATATTATCTGGACGGGCAACAATAATTCTATCATTTCATCATTCTATTATTTAAGTAAAATTTTACTGATTTGTATAAAATGATTATTATTTTTGTTACACCGTTTCTTCAAATTTATGTCCCAGTATTAGAGATTATTATTTTTTAGGTTTAATTGTTTTCTCTTCTTATGTCTTTATTTACATCTGTCAGAACCTATTTGACAAAAATTAAATTCTCAACTTATACTTTACTGCTGCAGGCTAGCAAACGCCTTAAATATTTAAATACACTACCCGCACGACCGAAACTAAATGCGGTAGTGTGTTGTGGCAGTAGACGGCACTTATATATCTAATGAATTGATGTTTATTCTTGTGTTGTCTTTAACATTAGAATTTCATTATTAAATTCTATTATAGACAGAATATTAAGTCAGATAGTCAAACCATCTATAAACTCAGACCAAAAAATAAAATACTAACAATTTACTTTTTTTAGTAATATGAATAATTCAACATTTTTAGAAAAAACAGTCAAGAAATCTTTTACTATTATTATCAAACAAGCCAATAAGAAAAAGAATCGCTTTGGGTAGAACGACATCATAAGCTAGATTATAATATTTAGTTAATAATTAAAATTAAATTAAATTATAAGGGAGATTATAAAGAAAGGGTGTATCTGAGCTTCCTTCATTTATTAATTACCGTCACATTAATTTGACTAAAAACAGACTGAGGATCCTAAAACCGTTATTCTAATGCACGCCTGAAAAATAAAACGTTAGCGGAAATTTTTCGGTTTCAATAAAATAATAAAAAGCTTTTCACTCAATGATCTTAATTTCTAGTTAATTTTTTAACAAAATATTTTAATGTGTAATTGACAAAATTTTCAACATTTTAAGAGTTTGAGCAAAGGAGTAGTGCTTTGAAACATATGAAAGACTATTCAATGACATTAAGTAATCTTAAACTAGTGCTTATAATTACTGGCATTATTAGAATTTATTGCAATAATATTCTCTTTTCTAGTTATATGATAAAATTAACAGCTGACTTCTATCTTACACTACCATATTGTTTTTGGTTTTTTTATTTCTTTTTAATTTGTTCTTAGGGAAGAACTCTTTACATAAGAGACGATCACTTATTAACCCATTCACATTCCTTCTTAAAAATTCTGTTAAGTATTTTTAAATAGCCAATCAAATAATTAAAAATAATAGATATTATCAATACCTATAGAATTTTTTTTGTTACATTACATCGATATGATTGTTAGTACCCTTGAAAATGGAAAAGGCCGAAACGTAGGGAGAAAGAACAATAAAATAAAGGAGTGTTGAGTTAAAATGGATCATTTTATTTAATAGAACCCAGCAATAGATTTATTCACTCAAACTAATTGAAATTATGATAAAAATTAATAAAATAAATTACTTCACTATATAAGCTAAACTTTTAAAATATTATATTATCAAATGGTCAATTTTGAAGTATAAAAAACACCACCACACAAAATAAAACACAATTATACCAGAAACCTAACTGACCGACCATAATTTGCCATCCTAGCGATAAAAATACATTATTTCACGTCTTCTACGTACCACTGATATAATATGCAATTATATTAATTTGTTTGGTGTCTTCGTAAATATTTAAACGTAAATTGGAGCATGCTGAATATTTAAAAATCATATGGTGGAATGTGTCTTACTCTCTGATATTGTACATTTTTTTATGGTTAATTTAGTGTAATATTCTTTACCGTCATCTTAATAACATGTTTTCCAAGTTGAATCATCAGTCTATTGTATTTAAAATTAGTGAATATAATATTTCTTATACTATATCATTAAAGTACCGACAAAATCATAGAGTTATACAGTCAAATTGAGCTTCTCAATAGCTCATTAAAATATGAAATACTGGTATTTACTAACCGATATATTTTCCTTGTTATATTGGATATAAACGAATATATAAGAAGTTGTTTGTTCAATAACAAAAAAATTGAAAAATCAAATCGTTTGTCTTCGACGTTGGCAGCTGCTAACGTATGCACGACCCACTCACTTTTCAGCTAGTTTTCTCTCCACATGCAAATAAACATCAATTTTTACATTTTAATATTAAAAAATCGGAAAAAAATTCTCTCCGTATTCCATGCTATAAAAATATCTGGAATTTTATTTTTTATTTTAATTTGTTTGTTTGAAAAACATCGGTTGTTCTTCCGTAATACCACACAGCATACGGTTGTTTTTATTTCCTGCAAAGATTGTGTATTTTCGTTACTGCCAAATAAACAACATTAAAAAAAAAAAAAAAAAAATATATATATATATATATAATATATATATATATATATATATATATAATATCTTACCCTTATTAAATATTTGAAAAATTAAGTCATTATTTATTCTGTAGAAATTTATATTAAATTCTTAGGGACTATCTGTTTATAATGTAAGATAGTTTTAGAGTAAGAAGAGATAGAGGGAAAGGAGAAGCATGACGGATATTAGAAGAGAGTGCAGTCAAGTAGACAAAAACACGACGATTAAATGTTTGTTCTGTAAGTAGGATACTGTGGCCAGACATATAGAAGTAATAAAAAATAAATTCAAACCAGTTATTGGATTGAGAATTTAAATTGTTAGAGGTTGCACATGAAGCAGAGATGGGTGAAAATTTATAGTTTTTTTATGATATGCTGGAAAAATGGAAGAGTTATTACTTACTGAAAATATGGTAAACTTAGTAATAAAAAAAATTGACGAAGACAAATGTATATAGTATAATTCGCTGCCAAAAGTTATAAAGAAAAAAAAAGTAGAATAGAAGATAGAAGGAGTATATATGCAGGCTTTTTAAAAAAAAAAATACTGATGCGTGCAACACACAATTTTCACTAACCTTGGTTGTTAAAATCAATCAAGTTATTTTTTAATACAGTTATTAATGTCAAAAGGTTAAATAATAAATTTTATTTAATAATCTATTATATTATTATCTGCAACAATCAGTTATCGGCTTTTTATCACAGTTCACTAAAATCCTAATCTCACTCGAAATTCTAACCACTACCACTAGTTGAGGTGAGATCCGCCACCTCTTATTCGGAATAAAGCTTTATATTTGGTTGTGGAGTTATGGTTGTAAGGAAGGATTTATGTTTTAAACCATCGAGTTCATTGATTGATTTTCAACGATTTTGTCTCTTTTCTGAAATTTTCTTTTTTAGTTTTAAGGTTATTCAAGTTTAATATTTAATTACTACATTAAGGGATTTCACTTCTCGAGATTCTATCCATTCAGATATCATATTCCTCAATATACACACCAGCCCCCTCCTCATCAATCCTTACTAATTTTGACTCAGGCAGTGTGGTATGGGGGTGTGCCAGCTAGGCTTATGTAAAGTTTACTGAAATCCTAATCTCGTTTGAGATTCTAACCACTACGTTGAGGTCAGATCTACCATCTCATATGCGAATATTTGCCTTAAAATTATATTAAGATTCATCATCTTCAGCTTATAAAGCTCTGTTAGAATTCTAAACACTGTGCATCAGAACACTATCAATAAAAAGAAACATATAAAAATAACAACAAAACAGTATAATACTAGCGATAGACTCTTAATTAAGAAATTTGATTTACCTACTAAAGAACTCGCCTAACAATATGTAATGTCTGGAAACGGGATCCTTTGAGTTATCATACAAATTTAATTTATAATATTTAAAAAAATCTGGTGCGAGCAACGCACGACTATTACTTACCCCGTTTTAAAATTAAAAATTTAAGAACTATTGAATACATTTAGAGATGAAAAAAAGGATATTACATTGAGTTTCAATTAGAAACATGTGTATCATTAAATAATTTATTATCTTATTGTCTCCAACAATTAGTCAGTTTTATCTACTTATCACAACTCTCCATCATCTTTTATAACATTGTATATAAGGTAATATATGATTTTTAAGTTTAAGGTTTGCAACGGTATATTATACATCTATATTGCTGTTCTTTTGTAAAAAAAAAAAAAAAAAATCTGTATTTATGCTAAAAAGGTGATACTGCTTTTTTTTTTTTTTTTTTTTTTTTTCGAATTTTTTTCGCGAGACTTGGTAATTTTCAGTGAAAACGCCAGGACACCCTAAGCGTGCATTTTCAGTACAAACTCGAATTACAAAATTTTCATAATTGCAAATAAAACATTTGGAAAATTTGCAAACATATTGTTGTGTCAAAGCTCGAAGGTTCACTTCGTCTGGATAAAAGTACACTCAGGGTTGGACTGTATATAAGACTGCTTGAAAAAAGTCTTGCAATTTTAGATAGAAAATAATTAGAATAAATTCTAAACCAAATAAAATAAAGTTGACTTACCAAAGTGGAGGTCTTGAAGTTGTGCGTAAAGCCTCTTGACCCTACAAAAACATTTGTGAGTCTAGATATAGATTTATCAGTCCTCTGAGATGTTGAACCGATCGGTTGAGAAATCTTCTGGTTGAATTCACACTTATTTGCATGTAAAATGCATAAAAAAAGGTCGTTTTTTAATGAATATAATGAAAACAAAACGTTTTAATGATAATTAAAAATTGATAAAAGGATTGTATAACGTCAAGAGGGTGTTGAGGAGTGGGAAAATCAATATTCTCGATTTCTAAAACTTGTGGAGATCTTGGTAAATTTGAAAAGTGGAAATTAATGAAGTGGTTTAGTTAATTTAGAGATAGGATTTGAATAAAACCTATGATTGTCCATCCAAAAATAGAATTAACATCGATTGGACTGATAGAACTTGGGATAAAAGGCTGAGTCAATAAAAATTTCGGTTAGACATCGGCACCTAGAAGCAGGTCTATTTTGTCTGATCGGTGAAAATCAAGATCGGCCAAAGGTAAAAATTCGAGCAACATCTGAGGCAAGACTTGGAGAGGGCAAATGATTAGTAATACGAGGATGCATTTGTAAGTCCAAAGAAAGCTTTAGGAGTCCTTTGAGATGTTAAACCAAATTGGTTGAGTAATCTTCTGGCTGAATTCACACTTATTTGCAAGTAAAAGACATAAAAAAAAGGTCATTTAAAATGAAAAAGATCAAGTGGAAAAACAAAACGCGTGAACGAAAAATAACAAATTGTCTTAAGCAAAACTTTGAAGTTGTGTGGGCATTGAACATGAAAGTAAGTTTTATCGTCCAAGATGCAAACCAAACGGAAAGAATTATCTGAAAATATGGGGGTGGATTAAATGATAGAGTGGATTAACTAATAATTAACTCTATCTTGATTACAAAGGATGCCTAATTGCGTAAACGATTAGAGGAAAACGATTTAAAATATCGGCAATGAAGCCCTGTTAGACTATTTCAATAAGAATGATACCTACATCAAAACGAAGCCCTTTAAATTTTACATCGATATAGCGAGTTTAATCAAAATCAGTAGAGCCATATTTGAGAAAATCGTAAAAAGCTGCTAAGTGCATAAAATGAAGTGGCCGTTTGGGTTAGCCGATTTTTATGAAAAAGTTGCTTTAACATCTCGGGCGTATAGTTGTCTTAAATAAGAAATTTCATTTTCTTGCGACTTTCCATGTGCGTACACACACACACCTTTTCGTGGGGCTTGGTCATTGGGACTCAGAAACTCTATAACGTGTATTTCCGGTAAAAACCATCGAAATCGAAATTTTTACGATTCGCAATAACTTTCTATTACTTGGTAATATTCTTATACAGTTGTAATAGATGAAAGTGAAAATTGCAACCATTTATGAAAATAATAGACATTTTTATTCGACGTTTTTCATAGTTGAGGAAATATATCAAAAAACTTCATAAATAATTTTCTTTTATAAAGCAATTTCATTAAACTGATTTTTATGTATTCCTAATGATTTAATTTGATATGACAGTATTAAAGAAATACATGCAACCTAATACGATTTTCTTCATTTATTTATAATTCAAATAAGTTTCTAAAAACTATGTATATTTATGTATTGTAATGTTGAATTATAAAACGGATTTTTCGTAACTTGTTTGACATTATATTATAGTTTGTAAGTAAAAATGTTGTCTGTTCAATTTTTATTAAAATGGAATACATTTCATCAGAGTCTGGAAATTATCAATATTAATGAACATATAAATAACTATAATTTAGTTTCATAGATCATGTCAATAATAAATTTAAATTACATATATTTTATTATTTATAAATTTAATTAACATAAAAATTAATTATAATATTTAATTTAAATGTGTTTTTGTAACGCACACGATTGTACATGTACGTATTGAATAGGATATGATGATTAAGTGCACAGATCGGTCATTGAGCCGCCAATAACTCAAGTCTCGGATATTGTACAGCACAATTAACTATAACTATGTATTATAATTATGACAAGGGAACTGAACTATTCATCTTTCTAGTCAAGTCCCTTTGCGCTGACCTTGTGAGTCAAGCTTAAGTTTATTATGTCTTTGTCATTTTACAAGTGTACTAACATTCTCTAGATGTCAGGTTCGAACTCGGGTAGGGTAGGATATTAATTTATTCTGTTATTTCAGCCATGGGACGAACCTACTATGGCTCATCAAATCTCCATAATGTAGGAAAAAGCTGCTGACATGATTTGGGAATAATTGACTGCTTACACACGAATACTCGTGTGTAGTAATGCAGTAAGTAAATTTAACGATTTCTTAACTGCTTAATACGTTTTCGTCTTTTGTCCGCCTACAAAAGACAAAAAATCTACAAAGGGTTAAAGTTAAAGAACCTTCTTGACGCCGTAAGTACTTCCTGGCATTCTTCCTTCACGATATTACATCTCAATATCAATTAATTGAAATGAAATTTTTATCTCCTGTCCTAATTCCATTCTGTAATATATGCCTCCGTATTTATCGACTTTCTTCCTACGCCAGTTAGAACTGTAGATGGTTTCGGATTGTTACTTACTATTCATGGATCTATTGGTTGTGTCACATGAAATGTCCCTTTTCAAGGTAAAGGATTTTTATTAAAAATACGATATAAAACAAGATAATTTTATTCGAAGTATTACCTTCTTTTCCTACACATTTTTCCCAACTTGACACCAACTTTTTTATCCCCGAACTGAAAAACTCTGAGCTTTGAAGTGATACAAAATCTGAAAACGCACTTTTCACTTGATCATCATTTTCAAAAGTTTTCCTTTGCGGAGTTGTCTCAAATCCTGGACAGGTGGTAATCTGTTGGGAAAGTCGGGAGCATATGGCGGGTGCGGAGAACTTTGTAGCCCAGTTCTTTCAATTTTTGAACGGTATGTTTTGAAACATGGGGTCTTGCTGCCGCTCAGTGAGATCATGAGGTACCCATGTATCGAGCTTTTTTACTTTCCCAATTCACTTTAAATGTCTGGAAACGTTAGATGCACTTGCATTGTGCTGAGAGTCCTTAAACTGTTTGGTAGGGGTTTCCTTCTATTCCATGTTTGAGGACATCGTTGTCTATTACGGACGGAGGTCTTCCTCGGGCAAGTTTTCCAAGTCGGTATCCCCAGCTGAAAACTTAGCAAACCAACGGCGAATGGTCCATTCATTAACACTCGCTTCCCCAAACGCCTCGCAAATATTTCTAGCGGCCTCAGCTTCTGAATGGCCGAGTTTAAACTCGTACAAAAATATTACTCGAAAGTCGCGTGTTTCCATGTTCATATTTGGAGGTATACTAAAAAGTGGTAATCGATTGGGAAGCTAATGTTTATAATACAAAGGTAGAAGATTAGTAACTGTTTACTTTAAATATGTAAACATTCGGAAGAAAACAACAGAGACCTGCAAAATCCTTTATGTATTTCAGAAACTATAAAAACAGACATTTCATGTGAAACAACTCAATTGTATAAAAGATTTTCCGACTCCGAAGCATACAAGGTTAGTTCTTTTCCTCTATAGGTGCTCTCTTTATCAATGCTGTGACCCTTTTTCCTCAGCCCTTCTTCTAAAGAGTCCAATACTCATTATGTATGCGACTATCCCTAAAGTAGTGTGTATGCCGGGCTTCACCTTCAACACCATACACACTTACAGAAATGGGTGGCGCTAAATCCCGATGTGGTGTTTGGCCTGCTCAATACTCAATGCTTCACAACCATAGTCATTTTTTAGATACTGCGATGACCAGAAAATTTATTGATATATATTTTATAAACATAGACATATAGCTAATAAAAGTCCTAAATATGATTAAAATAATAGTTCTGATTGTTATACTCGAATAATTCAAAAGAAATAATAATTGTTATACTTTATTTAAATTTATAAATGTATATGCTTCAAGGTAATAACGATTAAAGTTAAAAATGACTCTTGAAATAAAACATGAGTTATATAGTAATATAGATTGATATGAATATAGTCTTCGCAACCTTCTTTACACCCTAGTGGCCTCATCTCTCTTCGGACCAAATATTTTGCCTATAGTACTTTATTTTCGAAAATTTTAGCCGTTGTTCGTCCTTCAAAGTAAGCGGCCACGTTTCAGATCCGTAAAGGACCGTCGGAAGAATAATAGTTTTATAACTTCTAACCTTTAAGTTTTTAGACAGATGCCGCCAGCTAAGTAATTTCGCAACGGAATAATAACACGCATTTCCCGCCTATAACCGGGACTTTATTTTCTCCTGGACTTAGTTTTTCTCGTTATCATTGAACCTAAATACTTGAATTTCTCTACGTGTTCAAAAGTATGCCCTGATATACCAATATCACTAAGATCGCCACCGTCTCTGCTACTAATCCTATATTTTTTTTTAACCGTATTTATTTCGAGTCCTATTTTTTTTACCGGTATTTATTTTATTAGTTTCCGTGTCTTCCCCTAACAGTACCAAATCACCGGCGTTTCCCAGAGCCGGAATTTTATCAACCAGATTTAATCCTTTCTCGGTACACGTCACCTTTTCTTTGAGATATTCTAAAGCGACTTCGTCTGCGTCAATTTCTGTTATTATGATCGCTATTAAGAAGTTTTTAAAAGAATATATTTGAAAGAACTTCCGCGTAAATGACATTTTTAGTTTTATTTTCATGTGGCAGAAGAACAAATGAATTTCTCCGCAACCCGATCTTGGCGTAAATCAATTCCTACGTGTTTAAATATTTGGCCCTGTGATTTATCAATTGTTACAGCAAAAGATAAATTATGGGGAAATTGAATTATTTTAAAAATAAAAAGTAAATCATTTGGAATCATTGGGATGCCAGTTTTTCCCCCCTAATTTTTCCCGTTTCTTTTCAGATTTACCACTGATTCTTCACTCCTATTGGTCGCAGCGTGATGTTATATAGCCTATAGCCTTCCTCGATAAATGAACTATCCAACACAAAAAGAATTTTTCATTTCGAACCAGTAGTTTCTGAGATTAGCGTTCAAATAAACAAACAAACAAACAAGCACTTCAGCTGTATAATATTAGTATAGATATATCTTTACTTAAAAATACTCGCTTAAATTCTTTGGAAGCTATTTTCTTTTGTGTGTTTTATTAATTGTGACTTTATATAATTTAATAATGTAATAGTTGACTATCACGTAATAAATTAAGATAGACAAATTAGTCTACATTCATTTAGTATTAAGATAAGAAGTCCTTCTGTACTAAGAACTTCTAAAAAGTTCGTTGTACATTATTTTTAGGGGAAGAAATGTTCTAGAATAAATATTATTTTTCATTCACTAAAATTAACTAATTAATTAAATTATAATTGGATATTAGACTTAGGTCAATTCATTGGTAGGGAGACTTAAAAATGTGAACTAAGGTTTTTAAGCTTGATTTCAGCCGTCATCTCCTTGTAATAACCGTTGGCTTACAAACATTACAAATCATCATAATATTATTTTGTAATGGTATTTTTTTTTATAAATATTTAAATATTTCAACATATTTTTATCAATGCCCAACCCTAAGTTGACATTTGAGTATTATACATCTATGAATCCTGGTTGAAGTATTAAATTAGTACAATAATCTGAATTTATTGGATGGCAAACCATAGCTCAACCCTATCAGAGAAGGTCTGGTATGTAGCAATGGTTCTCGCTAATCTGTTAAAGGCTATTACCATGCCCAATAACGACCTAAGGGTCTCAAGAACATTTTCCAGGCTTTAATTCAAGTAATGAATTCTCGACTAATGTTTTAATCGATACCACCACCAACATAATCATTTTACTTCCTCAGACTATACTTCTTATTTTTTTTTCTAGGTCGGTTAAAAATGTACAAAATTTAATTATTCGTTTAATTAGGAATAGTGTCCGTTCCGATCAACCGTTTTCCTCTAGAACATTTAAAAAAAATCGAGTGCTCTCATCACCTAATTTTCACAGCCTAGATTAAATAATTAAAAAATATAGGTACAATGAGTTTCATGGAGAAATTCAATTTAGAATAAAAAATATAACAGTAGATATTTAATTTTATAGGCGACAACAAAATTTCTTAGTCAACAAACATTACTTAGGAATAACACTCGACTAAATCAATGCAACATTAAGATGAAAAGCAAGACTAAATGACAATTTGTCAATCAATGACTCAGTCAAAACTGAATTCATAAGTTAAATCTATGGACCTACGTCTCACAGTTTTACGTTCACCGAAATAGATTCACAAGCAATAACTCCAATAATTTCAATAACAAATTCAAGATTTATAACTACTCTTTCGTACGTTAACAACAAACCCATGACATAATGACTAATCGACCAACACACACCAATAGAACTCTCTATTCGTTTTTTTATTAAGCACCTTAAAGGGTACGACAACAGTCTTATAAATAACACGACAACAGCTGAAATGCTTGCAATAATAAACCTGAAAAGAAGTTGGATGAGAGACCTCCTTGACTAAATTAAATCCAAGCAAGGGGTGTGGCTGGGAATATACCTTCCTGTATCATGTCTGCTGCTGATTATTTCTCTAGAACGTTTATTGATTATCAGATAAAAAACAATCACATTAAAAAAAAAGATGTTTTATTATCTACAACATCATTTACGTCCTAGCGTTTTTTCTTTGTTGCCCCACCATCGACGGATTCGTAAATTTTATAATATTATTCTGAAATCTTCAGCTTGCCAATGATATATTATAACTCCATATTAATATTCATATTTATGAAGAAAAAACCCACTGAAAATGTAGATGTTATTGATTCAGCACACCCAAGAAATTAAATAAAAACTGTTTAAATAAATTACATGTTATCAGAGAATTATATTTGCAAAACCCATAAATATTTAACGTGTTTTAAGATTTTTCATTTTTTGCTTTTGAATGATGAATCTTTTCAGCACGTGTGTGTGTGTTATAAATGAATAAGCTATCTCAGAAAGACCACATATGCATAGGTTAAAACTGGGACAAAGATCGCTCTTGCAATAACCGATTTAATTATAGAAATAACATTAAACAAGCGAAGGACACTCAGTATAATCTGTTTGTGTGTATATTCTTATTATTTACACAGATTTTCAGCTTTTCTTGGATCAATAGAAGATTAGTGTCATCTGCATTAAACTGACAATTGAATTTTTTTTTTTCGGAATAAACATTTTTTAATATTCCCATTTATCTCAATAAGATCATTAATAATGCCTTGAAACCACATTCAGATAATTTTTACGGGGAATAATATAATTATAAAAATTATATAACAAATAAAATAAATAAAATGTTTAACATAAATAAATGAAATTAAGTTATGATTGTAATAAATTGATATATAATACAACAAATAACAATTATAATTTAAATGGTAAATATTGAAAATAGACAAAGGACTATAATAAATGAATTTCATGAAACAGAAGACAAAAATACCAATGACAACAGTATGACTAACCAAAGTAATAATTCAAATGAAATAGAGCAAAACACAATTTAATTTCTTGAAAATTAAATTATTTTTTTTTTAAATGCATTATATACTGGGTCTTACAGTAAACAAGACCTTTAAGCAATATGACCAAAATAATGTTAATTTTAGTATTAACACTAAAAATAAACTAAAAACATACTTAAGTAATATAAAAAATAGAATTAAAAAGTAGGATAAACAAGCATAATTGATAAAATAGAATGTGAAAATTGCCTATAAGAGGAACTTACAACAGATTACAGCAACATAATAACAATTGTACAAATATAATTATAACAGTGAAACTAACAATACATCTGAGGTGAAGAAAGAGTAAATATAAAAGTGAAAAACATGAAATACAGACAAAATGAAGAGAAAAGATAGTAAAAAAAGTATAGACGATTTTATACAAAAATGATAATGATTAACATATAATTCGAATAGTATTGCGAGGTAATGTAATTAATTATATGACGATGTTCAAATTAATTTAAATGTGACATAATAATTATAAATTGATAATGTCATGAAAGATTTTTTTTTTTTTTTTTCATCTAAAGATATGGCAAAACATCGAAGTACTTTAGTTAAGATGATAAAATAACTACTATTGATTAGTAATTCAATAGAGAAATTGTAGTTGTTTAATTAATAATTAATTTTATCAATTTTTTTTTTACTACTTTTGTTTTGTTTTTTGTAATAATTTGTTTAATATGATAGAGGTTTTATTCAGATCAAAATAGTGTGACAGGGCTTAATTGGCTGTTTTCAAAATTTCTTCATCTAATATACCACCTTTATTGTTTCAATTAAATATTTTTTACTATTTCGATATGTTAGGATTAAAACAAAATGGATAAATATGTATCATGAAGGAATTAGATATCAAACTGTAGGAGAAAAGAGCAGACATATGTTTTATCATTAAATTTTTTTAATTTCATTTTGCATAAAATAATAGATAAATAGATGTGTGTTTGAAAGCTAAAGATTTTAGAAAAAATGTTTTCAAAACATTAAGTTAAAATTAATGAATAGTAACTATAGTGGGCGGTTGTTGAAATATAATTTCTATTGCTATATTATTTAATTTTTTCTTTCTTTCATATTTTCATTTGATGATTTTACTTTTATGTTAAATATTTTTTTAATCTAAAAAATTTTTATTACATCCAGTAACTAATTGCGAAATTAAACTACACAGAAAAAAAAAACACCATAGGATAATGCTAATATCTTATTAACTCTGAGCATGAGAAAAATATAAAATTCGATATTCAAATTTTTCAAAAGAATGTTCTGTTAGCAAAAAAATGACATCGATTCAACACTTTTCTTTTTCAAATGTGCTATATGAAACGTAAGCAGCAGGCATGATAGGCATGGGAAAGAAAAGTACCCAGCAGCACCACTTGCTAGGCTTGAATTAACAGAGAAGGTCTTTTATCCAGCTTCTTTTCAGCCTTCATCTAACAAGCATTTCAATAATTGACATACCATTAATAAGTCTATTGTCGTGTCCATGAAATTTAATATGAAAGAAAAATTGGATATTGGAGCTTTTTTGATTAAATAACAGACCAAATCAAAAGGTTAAGACTAACCTTGAGAGTTCAAGGTTTTAGCGAGGCGAAATTAGCCGCCAACATAAACGAGGCTAGTCTTATGGATTTAAGTGGAATGGACAACGCTGGAGGCTGGAAATCAGTTACAGAGAATAAATGAAAAATAATTAATTAATCTGAAATGAATGTTTCCAAAGAAGCAGCTTAATTATTTTTTCGACTTAAAATTGATTTTAACTGGTTAGATATATCTAGTTTTTAGTCTTGATAACGTGGATAAAAGAAATAGTTAAGTAATTTTAGACATATGTAAAGAGTCCTTCTTTCTTTTTTGACATTTTCGCCCCAAGTCAAATGTTAGTGCTAGATTATATTATGGTCTGAGGGCTTTGGTTCTTGTAGATAGAAATTATGATGAATTTGTTAACGCAACGTTTTGTAATATCTTTTTTTCAATTGATTACTATCTTCTAAAAATATCCAAGAAAGGGAGAGATGATTAAAACGAATTTAGCTTAAAAATAAAAAGCGGACCAATTTAAGACGAATTCCTACTTGAAGATATTGCTTCGTTGATTGGCAGTTGACTGGTGTTATATTGTCTTGTTGGAGGGACACTTGTAAAATTGTTGTCCGGGTCAGTGCTTCTTAAATCCTTCTTAAGCGCCTTTAAATGAAATTTTTCTACTGCTCAAGTCGGTTTTATTGAATGTTCTTTGTTTTCTGTTCTTTGTACTTTAGAAAGAAGTATATAAGCCTTAAGTTATAAATAATTGAAATAATAATCATATCATTAACTTTGATTGAGATATATATGTAATGACTTAAACAAAATTTAAAGAAAAGATTTAGCTTTTTTTTTTTTGTTTTTTTTCTCTCTTTAAATCTATATTTACGCCTGTCAGAATGTATCTGACAATCAGCAAATGTGCTGTATAAATTGAGATCCAGGCATGGTAGGCATGAAGAAGGAAAATGCCCAGCAGCACCCCTTCCATGGCTTTATTTTATCCGAGGAGGTCCCTCATCCAGCCTCTCTTTAGCCTTCTTCTGACTGGTATTTCAGCTATTGACATGTCGTTAATCAGTCTATTGTCGTGTCCGTTAAGTTTACTGTGAAAACGAGTATAGAGTGTTCGTATATGTTGGTCAACTGTTGGTTGTTGTATGTCCGTATGTAGGGTTCTGTTGTTTACGTACCAAAGGAGCTGTCGTTATCAGTCTTAAAATTTTGGATTGAAATGTTTGCAGTTTTTGTATGTGAGTCTTTTTTGCTGAACCAAAAAATCTGTGAAGCGTAAGTCCATATTGGCTTAAGAAGGTATGTGTATGTATTCAGTTTCTGTCTAATTTTTAATTTTGAAGATTTAGATAAAAGTGAGTATAGTACTTTCAGTCGGTGGTTAAGAGTCTGTCTTTTCTTTGACATTGGCCAAGTCATCCTTCGATCGAGTGTCAGTCCTAGGTAATGTACAGAGTTGGTCTGAGGAATTTGGTTGTTGTCGATAAAAATTGGTGGGCAAGTGTTTTGTCGTAGTGTGAACGTTACGTATTTTGACTTGTCGTGATTTAAACGAAATTTCCATAGCTTGTACCAATTTTGTAGTATCATCAAGTGATTTTGTAGAGTCAGTGAGGCGAGTATAGGATCGTCGTTTGAAGTTAAAATTGCAGTATCGTCCGCGTAAGTAGCAATCAATGTGGTGGGGTGAGTTGGTATGTCATTTGTGTATACAATGTATAGGAGCGGAGCAAGTATCGATCCTTGCGGTACTCCTGCCAAGACTGGTCGGATTGAAGAAGTTTCTGAGCCCTGCCGAACAGAGAAAAATCTATCAGAGAGAAAAGAGTGTATAATAAGATAGTATGTGTAAGGTAGTACGTTCTTGAGTTTAAAGAGAAGCCCTCGTGCCAGACTTTATCAAACGCTTGGGCAACATCCAAAAATACTCCAGTCGCGTATTGCTTTTTTTCTAGTGCTCCTGCAATGAAGTCAGTAACTCTGTGTAATTGGTGTGTCGTTGAGTGTGACGTGCGAAAACCGAATTGATGGTCAGGTATTATTTTTTGCTCAGTCAGTATGTCAACCAATCTTTTATAAATTAATTTTTCGAAAAGTTTAGAACATATGGGAAGGAGACTAATAGGTCTATAAGAGGATGGTTTGTACATGTCTTTGTCTTTTTTGTGTATCATTTTTATGATTGAATATTTCCACTGTATTGGGAATTTAGCTGTCCTAAGTATGCAATTGTATATTGTCGTGAGGAACACCAGAGCTTTCTTGGGCATCAGTTGGAGTGCCTCGGCAGTTATTAAATCATAACCTGGGGCTTTTCTTTTAGGTAAGTGTCTGATTTGTTGTGCGACTTGTGAAGGAGTTAAAGATATAGGAGGTAGTGTCAGCTGTAGTGGAATGTCCAGAGTACTTTTAACTAAGTTTTCATGTTCTGTATTAGGGTAGTCAGTAGGTGGTATAAAAACAGAGGAAAGGTGATCAGCAAAAATTTCAGATTTTTCTCCATCTGACACGGCCCATGAACCATCTTCTTTTCGCAGTGGTACTGACACCTGTCGATGTTTCAACAATTTCTTGGTATGCTTCCACAAGCTTCCATCGTCAGTTGATAGGTTGTTTAAAAAGGAATCATAGTAAGTTCTATTGAATTTTTGTATTTGTCGTTTAAGTTCGTTGTTCAGTCTGTTAAAGTTTTTTCTGTCGGAAGGAAGTCTGTTAGTCTGCCATACCTTACGAGCTCTTCTCTTTGCTGTGATCAAGTCCCTTATATATTGAGGGTATTTTGGCAGATGATCTAATCTCGATGTTATCTTCTGAGATGATGACCATGCTGCTCTTTGGACACATTTAGTAAATGTTTCCACCGTATCTTCAGATTTAGCTGTGAAAACAATTGTGCAATTAATTAATTAGAGGAGGAGGATGAGCAAATGATAGAACTATGTATGTTAAAATATTAATTTAATTGTTATTTGGTATATTTTTTGAAATGATTACATTCTAAGGAAAGATAAGAAACAATATTGTTTTATGATCAAATGTTAATAGTGAAATGATATATTACTTTAATACAGTAGATGATAACAAGCTGACAAGGATAGTTCAGCCTATAGTATATGTTTTTTATAATGTATGTATATAATATATAGTGCAATATGATATATTGTGCAAGACTGATTAAAGGTATATAAAATGATTTATAATGTGAAAACTAATGTTGATTATCTTTTTTGGCAATCAGCAAATGTGATGATGAAGGAATGATATTTGGCGTGGTAGGCATGATGGAGAGAAGATGCCCAGCGGCACCTCTTCCTGGCGTGCTTTCTATTACGGATTTAGCTTAAAAGGTCCCTCTTCCAGCTTCTTTTCAGTCTTCTGCGAGTATTGTCCGGCATGTTACTAGTGGCCATGCTTCGTATTAGATCGTTAGTATGTCCGTGTAAATTGTTGTGAAAACGTTTGTTGAGTGTACGAATCTGTTCGTTGACTGTTAGCATGTGAAGGTCTGTATGTAAAGTAGTGTTGCTGACGTACCATGGTAAGTTGTAATAGTTCTGATAGTTTTGGATTGAAGAATTTGAATTTTGCGTATGTGTGTCTTTTGGCAGTCCCGTATATCTGTGAAGCGTAAGTCCGAATGGGTCCAGGTAAGTGTAAGTGGATTATCTTTTAATTCTAAAATAAATGATCTACATTTGAGCACGGAATGCACTGCACTGGAGCCTTTCTTGATGTAGAACAAACATTTGACCGAGTCTGGCAACAGGGACTGCTTTACAAACTCTGTCAATTCCTCACCCCAACATATTTCCTATTAATGCTTCCTACCTTACTGACAGAACCTTTAAGGTAAACCATAACTTTTCCTACCCATCCATATTTTCCCAATCTGCTGGAGTGCCTCAAGGTAGTATCTTAGGTCCTATCATCTACTCCCTTTATACAGCTGACATTCCACTCCATCCTCGCACTGTCCTCAATACTTATGCTGATGACAAGTGTGTCGTATCTGTCCATAATGATCTAACTACTGCATCCCAAACCCTCCAGTCCCACACCACAGCCATTGAAGAATGGTGTCAAAATTGGAGGATTAAAATAAACCCCAACAAATTCCACCAAATCACCTTTACCCTTCGTCGCCAGTATCCTTTATTAACATTACCCTTTCTCCTCTTGAACGAATCCGATACCTAGGTCTCCATCTTGACAAGCGCCTTACTTGGAATCCTCACACAAGACTGAAACGACAAGAAACTGCTCGAAGATATCGATTACTACAATACTTACTTGACAAACGTTCAAAACTTCTAGTATATTACAAAAGACTCATTTACATCAATATTATCAGACCTGTTTGGGCATATGGAATCGAGCTTTGGGGCTCTACGAAACAATCCAAAATCCTTCACAAAATCCTGATTGCCCCTTATTTTGTTACTAATCAACTCCTCCATAATGGCCTTAATATCAAATTTGTTGCAGACATAGCCCGTGATAGATACTCCTTTTTTCATTCTAAACTCCCTGCCCATACAAACCCACTTGTCCGTAATTTATCTTCCTTAGATATCCCTGATAACCCTCCAAGGCGCCTGAAAAGAAGGTGGCCTCGGGACCTACTGAGTTAAAATAGTTAGCTACCACTGGGTAGTTCTTTCTCAAGACTTTTTTGTGACTTTTTTTCCCTCATATTTACTTATTGTATTCTTTAATACAGTTGTAAATTACTATAAATAAATTTAAAAAAATTAAATAAAATAAATGATTTTTGTACGGTCCTTGAAAATGGCAAAAGCCGTAACGTAGGAAAGGGGAAAAAGAAATTAAGGAGTGTAAAATGGATCGTTTTTATTTAAAAAGAACCTAAATATATATTTACTCAGATTACAATTATAATAAAAATTAATAGATTGAGATGTCTAATGAGTATGAAGACTATGTCAATCAGAATAATATTTATATGATGTAAAGCCCAATTAAATTTTACATCAATATGGCGAGTTGAATCAGAATTGTTGCAACCGTTTTTGGAAAAATCGGCCAATTTTGATGAGAAAGTTGCTTTCACATCTCGGGCGTATGCAGACTTTTTTGTGGGACTTGGTAAATACTCAATTTAGAAAATTTTGACGATCGCATTACTTTCCCTTGCAATATATTTTATACATAGATAAGTAAAAGTAAAAAAGGTAAAGTAAATTACATTAAAATAGAACACTGTAAAATTAATGCCAGTAAATTTTAGGATACAATACCGTGTGATACAACTGTTGTGCGGATAATGTATTTTGAATTATTAAGGCGTTTACAGGAAGCACAGTTTTGTGTTTTTAAAATATAATCAAAAATTATACACTCAAATTTCTGTCCGAAGTATATATTCAGGAATATGTCTAGAATAAAATCATACATTAAATATCATCTTAGTGTTAATTATTATAATTTATCAAGAAATATTTGATTTTTTTTTATTACCTTATTTTATTTTTTTGTAGAACGATATCATGTTACAATTACCTATTATCGAAAATAAAACTCAGATTTTAACCCGCTTTTAAAATACTTACGTAATTTACCTATGTATAATGTATCATGTTATCATTTATCCAGTTAATTTTAATGGAAATGAGTTTGTGCTTCTTGTTATAAGAAAAAATACATCATGACTAGATTCTACGAAATAATTTATGATAAGGAAAATGTAACCGGATTTTCTTAGAAAGAAAATTAATTTCTTTTTACTTACGTACTGAGGTACATTAAAAAGCAGAAGTAGACTGAGTATTTATTTTTCGAGCCACACTTCCAAATAATAGATTTTTAGGAACGGGTTACTGGCATTTATCAAGTTAAATAAAAATAAAAAATAGAGTAATTGTTGAAATTTCTTTATTTCTTTAGAAGTGCTTCCCCAATGTTATAGTTGCTTAAATATACAGATAAATATTTTATGTTATTTACGTCTTATATGAAGATTTTAATTTAAAATAACTCGCAATTGAGAGTACCTTTACTTAAGTAATATATTACCAAGCGTTTTACACAATTCTTCTTAAAGCGTATGAAAACAAAATGTGTGTTATAATTAATATTGGATAATATACCAAAAATAGTACATGACGGTATGTAAATATGTAAGAAATAAACATATATTTCTGTAAAATATATTTTTGTTGTTTCAAATGATTTTTTCGAATTGAGGAAGTTTTTATGTTGTATTGTTATCTTTAACTTATTAATTAGAAATCGCATTCTATGTTTATTTACGAATGTGGTTTATTAACATACAATACTTTTGGTACAGCATTATGTATAGTTTATAAGTTATATAATAAAATAAATGAAAAAAGATTTGTTTTTTTCATATTGATTTACACCTTTCTATAAAAAAGAGACAAATAAGGTTAGTTTAGAATACAGTTTTTTTTTCAATATTAGTTTCATCGTTTAGTTTGTCTACTGTTTATGTTATGAAACGACTTTTAAGTAACATGCGACAATATACGTTTTTTGCTAACCATCGTTATAATTCATCGATACATCCTCTTCTAAAATATAAACATATTTTTCATACTTTTTTGGTTTATCATTTTCAATAATGAACCTTTGCAAAAAAAAAAAAATTACTTCTCTCCCCATAATATTTGAGGGCTTGCGATTCAAGATACATAGAACCCGATTAATGAATAAAATAATCAGTTTTTACACAGCTCCCGAAATTTTCACATTAATGTTTTACAAAACTACTGGACCATTTTTTTTGTTTTTAATTCGGCACAAAATACTAGATAATCCAAAGATGACCCTAATACCTAGATGTTGAAATAGGCCGGTTGTTTTTAAAATGACAGCCGATTAAAAGTGATTTAATTAAATAACTCAGTTATTGTTGAAAAAAGCTAAAAAAAAAATATGTTTTGAAGTAAAAAAAAAAACGCGAATAATTATAAAAAAGAGAACAAAAAAACGGAAAAAAATTGAATTTTATCCATAAATATGCCCATTACTGAGTTATTTTTGAAGACAGAGAAAAATATGTATAAAGTTTTAAAATCAGTAAACTGTGATAATAAAAAAATAAAACTAAAAGATCTGTATATTCAAGCCACAAATCATAATATAAGTAATTCTACTATAAATCGGTAATTATAGAAGATGAAGAAAATTATAATAGTTTAACAAAAAAAAAAAAACGTAATTAATTAAATTAATTGTAATATTGCCTATATTTACACTTGTAAACCCGTTATTTCCGAAGATAGCGAAAAAATCTATAGTTTTAAAACTCAGTACTATGCTATTAATTATAAAACAGAAAAGAGAAGCAAATTGAAATTTTATCTATATTCGAGCCCATAATTCATTTTTTTTTGAAGATCGAGAAAAATACCTATAGACTTTCAGAATCAGTATAGTGCGTTAGACAGAGGGAAAAAAAAGTTGACCTATATATTCAAGTCACAAATTATAATAGATGTAATAAAAATTGGTTCTGATCTCTGAACTAGCAGAGATTTTGCAATTAACAGTGGTGATATGCCTAATTTCTTTGAATTATTTATTGCTTTTCATTTTAGTTTATTGTCTATAAACAAATATACTCTAATGTTTTTCCGAAATAATAAACCATTGTATAACAATTTACAGGTTTTTTTTTTTATTTTTAAATATTTTTTTAATGCCAGATGGTTAATAAGTACCAAGAATTTTATCAACCTCAATTCATCATTTTTTTGTTTAACGCCTGAGCAGTTCTGAAGGGTATTGGGTCTTTGATCAGTTTCCGGGTCGTGCTATTCCTATCATACGAGGAAATTGCTTCCTGATTTTAGGGATCAGTTCATCTTCATTCAACAATAAGCTTCAATATATCTAATTTTTATATTTTATGATGGAAATATTTACATAACTTATTATTAATAAGTAAGAATAAACATCCTTTATATTAGTAGTTTCACTTACTTTTATATATAGCATACAGTAAGGAATTAGTATTGCGATGGTGAATATTTTCAAATTTGCGTTTTTAACGGAAATAGTTTTGGTTAATGGTTGGGGGTCCGGTCATAAAATAGAAACACACATTTAAAACAAGTGCTATTTTAATTATGTGCCGACGTTTTGGCCTACATTGTGGGCCTTCATCAGGGCTAAAAGAAACAAGATAACAACCAATGTAATTATAGACTTAATAATGCGTTAGATATGTAATAATAAGATAATAAGATCTTTTATCCTTAATAATATGGAAACATAAATAAAATTAAATGTAAAATGATAATAAGATGATAGTTATAAAGTATGGAAATAAACCAAATTAAGATGATAGTTATAAAGTATGGATGACAGTTATAAAAATAATTAATAAGATGATAGTTGTACAGTATGGAAGTAAACATAATTGAGATGATAATATTGCAATAAGAATATATAAAGAGATACTAAGCAAATGAAAAAGGAAAAATATGTGAACAATTACAATTATAAATATGAACAATTTTGAAGTGATATATGACGGTAATATATTAAAAACATAGTTAAGAGTATAGGTAATATATAAAAAGAACATAGTCATTAAAAAAGAGAAACAGTATAAATAAAAAAAAATTAATTTTAAAATAATTTAATACTAAAATAACAATTATATGTCAGGATATGTAACGGAAAAAGATATGAGTATAGAAAGAGGGAGAAAGAAATAGGCGATGAAAAGAGATCATAATCAATAAAAAAAAAAAGATACATACTTGACTCTGAGACGGTGTCTAAAGAAGTGATGTTTTTCTGTTAAAAAACGCTCATTCCGCACCCACCATATTCTCCCGACTTGCCTCCAACAGATTACCACCTGTTCAGGAATTTAGACAACTTCGTCAAAGGAAAATTTTTTGAAAATGATGATAAAGTGAAAAGTGCGTTTTCAGATTTTGTTTCACTTCAAAGCTCAGAGTTTTTCCTGTATTTTGTTTTCATATCGTATTTTTAATAAAAATCCTTTACCTTGAAAACGAACATTTCATGTGACACAAACCAATATATAGTAATTTACAACTATAATAAAGAACACAATAAGTAATTATGTAGAATGAAAAAAAAATCATGAAAATATCTTAGAAAGAACTACCCAGTGGTAGCACTTCACTATTTTAAGGAAGTAGGTCCCGAGGCCACCTTCTTTTCAGTCGCCTTGGAGGGTTATCAGTGATATCTAAGGAAGGAAAATTACGGACAAGTGGATTTGTATGGGCAGGGAGAGTTTAGAATGAAAAGAGGAGTAACTATCACGGGCTATGTCTGCAACAAATGGGATGTTTAGGTCATTATGGAGGAGTTGATTTGTAACAAAATAAGGAGCATTCAGGATTTCGCGAAGGACTTTGGAATGTAAGGACTGGATGCGGGAGGAATTAGATGGTTTCGTAGAGCCCCAAAGCTCGATTCCATATGTCCAAATGGGTCTGATAATAGTGATGTAAATGAGTCTTTTGTAATATACTGGAAGTTTTGAGCGTTTGTCTATTAAGTGTTGTAGTAATCGGTATCTTCGACCAGTTTCTTGTCGTTTCAGTCTTGAATAAAAATATCAAAAATCAAAAACATTAACATAATTTTATTCCAAGCAGAATGAATCATTATTCCTTCACGACTGGAATGAAAATCGGATTTGAGGGATTGTTAGTTCAGTTTGCTACCCATGCATATGTTCCTACTTATGATAATGTCCGTGTACAACGTTTGTTTTAAAAACAAAATTGATTAGCAAATTTTTTTGTTTTTGTATCTGTGAATAATTAAGTTACCAGGAAATATAATAGTATATACATAAAATAAAATAGTAGATTTAAGAGTATATAATGAGAATTATAAAAGTAATGCATATTGCAAAAGTTTGATCCTTCAGACTTTAAATAAACAATTCGGAACTTTCTAAAGGAATGATTTTAAAAGTTTTTTTAGTTTAGTTATACCCGGATATTTTAATGATGCGGGGGAGGCAATCATGTTATTTTTACTTATAGTTTTATTGTATGAATGTTATCATGCAGCAATATTGTTATTGTTCATAGCGACAAATTAATATATAGGGATAAATAAAAAAAAACTTATGGTTTTAATAATTTACTAATTAATAGATGTTATTAGTATTCAGGGACCAAATATGAACAAAATTTCCATCATCATAAAGGAACCATAATTTGGAATTACTAATAATAGTTCAATCATCCAAGATTTTTTTTCCAAACGTTGTTGAAAATAATTAAGTACTTTTCCTTGTTTGAATATAAATTTTTTTCTTTCAGTAAAATTATTTTAATTTGATTATCACGCTTTCGTTATTATTACAAATTTTTATTCCGGTTCTTATTGAAATTTTATATATAAATATTTCTGTTGTTTCGTCGCAATTAATGATAACATCCCCGATGAAAAAAATAAATAAAAATATCAAGGAGACATTTCCCTCTTAATAGCCCAGATTGGGTTTCGAGATTTCTTGGGAGAAAAAAATTATTCTTTTTAATGAATATTCTGCTAATTATTCCCAGTATTTCTTTTTCAAACTTTTAATTATCAACGTTTTTGTTATTTCAGCAAACATTTTTCCTTAAATTTTGAAATAATAATTGTTTAGTTTTTGGCTGATACTGGTACAATTGAGCATGAATCTGCACCATACTCAGGAATTAGGTCTGAAAACGTTCTTATCTTTGAAGCTGACATCGTAATCGAAATATTAAATGGAGAATATGATTTTTAAAATATAATTTGACACTAATAGTACCTTTAGGCGCAATAATAGGTCTTGATGACAACCAGTACCATTATACCAATTTATAAATGTACGGAGATGATTAAAAATAAATTTTGTGGGTAGATTTTTACTTTCACTTAAATATATATAAAATATAGATTGCGATCGTGAAAATTTTCGAATTGCAGTTTTCAACGGAAATACACGTTTTAGAGTCTCCTGAGTCCAAACAACCAAGTCCCGCAACAAGGTCTGTGTATGTGTGTGTGTGGTAACTCCTGGGCGAGAAGAAAAAGTACTGTGAAACTGAAATTTCATATTTAAGGCAACTATACTCCCGAGATGTTACAGAAACTTTTTAATCCAAATCAGCTGTCCGGAAGATGTTTTTTATACCATGAATTTTGCACCTTTTTATGATATTCCCAAAAACGGCTCAATCGATTTTGATTAAACTTCATATATCGATGTAAAATTTGATGGGCTTTGATATGATGTACGTTTGATTTTGATTGAAATAGTCTGACGGGGCTTAAATGGTGATATTTTAAATTTTCTTCCTTTTTTAATTTTGTAGATTCTATAAAAATAATTATATTATCTTGTTACCGTTTATAATTAACAGTTAAATATGAACGTTGAACGAATTTGATAAACAACTAAAGGAGAAAACTGAACAAATGTTTTTTAATGCATTTTTTGTGTTTTTGAACACAACAATAGTTATAGATGCATAATATACCGTTGGATAGCTAAAGATTAAAAAAAAAATGTCTGATTCACGGAATTGTAAAGGGTAATGGAGAGTTCACGAAAAGCCGATAAAACTAACTGTTTTTTGGGTTCCCGAAAAGGAAAATTCATGTTGATGGTGCTGCAACCTGGCGGCTTGTCAATGAAGCACAGCGCGCCAATTTTGTTTTTGGACCTAAGAACATAATATAGATGTATAATATACCGTTTAAAAGAGAAAGACTTTAGAAAATATATTATCTTATAAATAAGCTCGTAAAATTGAATAAAGTGTGATGAAAAGCCGATAAAACTAACTGATTACTATTAAGGTAGATTTCGGGCTGAATAAATTCTTCCATAAATACTCAATTTTTTATTTCATCAACATGACGTTTCAGGATATTCTCCCATCTTTAGAAGTCTTGTTATATATTCAGAACTCCCAGCATTTTCACTATTACGCACATTCAACTAAGTAAATTACTAAAAATGAAGTCAATATTTAAAAACATCAGATCTGAGCAAGAGTATTGCTCAGATCTTTGTCCTCAACTGATCAGCACTTAAGGAATGTCAGACTATTTCAATTAGAATGAAACCTGCATGATATCAAAGCCCATTACATTTTACATCAATATAGTGAGTTTAATTAAAATCGTTAGAGCCGTTTGTGAGTAAATCGTAAAAAAGTGCTAAATGCATAGTATAAAGTACCACTTCCGGTCAGCTGATTTTAGTGGAAAAGTTACTGGAACATCTCAGGTGTATAGTTTTCTTAAATATGAAATTATATAATCGTACTCATTTTCGTTTCAGAAACACACGGAGACACAAACACACACACAGACCTTTTTGCGGGCCCTTGTTAATTGGACTCAGGGGACTCTAAAACGTGTATTTCCATTGAAATATAAAAGTAAAAATTTTCACGATCGCAATACTTTCCCTTACTATATATTTCATGTATAAGTAAGTGAAAGTAATAAATGCCCAGGGTTCGTAAATAGGAAGGGAATTGCGTATATACACACTTATTTGGTCATTCGAAATAAATAATTGAGCTTTGGATGGGACCGTTTGCCCCATCCTCCCTATTCTATTCACCAGACCTAACCTCAAGTGAGTACCAGCTATTCTAGTCTCTGCAGATCCTCATGAATGGAGAGAAATCTGAAAAAGAAGAGTACATAGAAAACCAGTTAGATCGGTTTTTTAACAATGTACTCCAGTCATTCTACAAACATGGGAATTATGAAGTTTGTCGAAAAATGGCAAACGACATATTAAATAATTGTCCATATATTATAAATACAAATAAATTTTATTAATTTATATGTATTATATAATACATTTAGTTTTATTTCATTATGAAAAACGGAAAGGACTTTTTTGTCAACCCAATATTTTTCCCAGTCGGGGTGATATTGAGTTACTGTCAGGGGGTTGTTTTTTCTTAAACGGTAATTTCTACCGACAAATATTATATAACAGAGACCATTCTCGATTAAATTTTCTTCACGAATAAAATAAAACTTTTTTTTTAATATGTATTAGAAAAATATACCTTTATTCTGGTATATTTTATGACAGTAAAAGTAAAAGTTGCAGAAAATATGTCTAGTCCCGTCCATCTCACATGTGGTGTTCCACAAGGTGCGGTACTATCTCCAATAATATTTTCTATTTATACTGGAAAAATTGTTGGAACCCAGTTCGAGCATGCTTCAATAAGCTTTTGCTGATGATATCGCTGTCACCAGTAGTAGCTCAAATGCCAGAAAGGCTGTTATGGATTCAGAAAAAGCCTGTCTAAAAATTAAAATTAAAATTAACAATTGCGAAATTAAACTATCCAAACATATAAGATATCTCGGAGTCACCTTTGATAGACTTTCAAAGTTTTCTATCCACTTTGGTAAAAAAATTCAGACAGTGAGGCAAAAATTAAGGCAGCTTAATCACTTAATTAATTCTTCAAGTATGTCTCTTTGACTGAAGATATTAATATATAAGGTCATTCATTATACGTCCAACTCTGTTATATGGTGCTCCACTCTTTTCGCATATTGCCAAGTCGACCAAAAAACGTTTACAATCGTTCCAAAATGGCGTACTGCGGAAAATTGTGAAAGGAACGTCATTACAAAGATACAAAACCTCAAGAATTCACGAGGAATTAAAAATTTACAAATTTTCCGAATTCATTACTACGAAGAATAAAAGTTTATATGAAACGGTCAAACTTATTAACAATCCGATATATAGTAAGCTAACACCTTCTGGATTACCTCAACGATGGCAGAATATTGAGATTTAGGTTTTTGGACTAGGTTAAGGTTCTACTTAAACCAAAAGGTGAGCCCCATAACCGCTTTATAGATTCATAGAAGATAATTATATATTACAGGTATTATAGAGATATCTGATATCCTTAAAATGCATAAATGCAGAAAAGGGAGAAAATTCAAAAACTAAGATTTTTAATGCTAGATTCAAAAGTATTAATAATTTACTGTATGCTTTTATTAATGGCTTTTAAATATTTCTAAAAAGATGTACTAGGACTATTATTCACAGTTTTATTTATTGATTGAAAGGTTGGTGGTTGTAGCAGAATATATCTTCAAACATTATTATATAACTCTCCGAGGGATTTAGGTAATTAGAACAGGCTGTGGTGACAAGAGGTGTGCAACCAGGGCAACAGCTGCTCGTCTTGAGGTCAGCTTAATTCCTGTTTAACTCTATCATATTTTAAACCTAGTTTATCCTCAAACCTCATATTGCATAATGTTGTTCAAAAATAAATATTATTTATACAATATGTTTATTCAATTTCCTCAAGTAAAGTTATTAACGGTACAATTGTATAATCTTTTAAATTACAATTTTAATTATAATGAGATACCAAACATGTGATGTGTTCCATAGTAACCCTAATTATTCAAAATATGTTGTTGTTTTTTTACTTTCACTTACCTATATATGAAAAGTATAAAAAGGTAAGGTATTGCGATCGTGAAAATTTTCGAATTTCACTTTTCAACGCAAATACACGTTTTAGGGTCCTCTAAGTCGAAATAACGAAGTCCCGCAAAAAGGTCTGTGTGCGTGTGTCTGTGTTAAGTCCAGTATGAAAACGAAAAGTTGTACAAAAATAAAATTTCATGATTGAGAAAACTATAAGCCGGAGATGTTCCAGCAACTTTTTCTCTAAAATCAGCTAACTGAAAGTGGTACTTTATATCATGCATATGGTACCTTTTTACGATTTTCTCGAAAACGGCTATAACGATTTTGATTAAACTTGCTATATTGATATAAAATTGGACAGGCTTTAATATCATGTAGGTTTCATTCTGATTGAAATAGTTTGACAGGGCTTAAATGCCGATATTTCATAATTCCTTTCTCTAAAGCACCTTTAATTTAGTAGTTTTTATAAAATTGACCATATCATCTGATTAGAATTGCTAAATAACAGGCGAATATATTAGTTGAACAAATTCGATATCCATCCAAAGAAGATAACTGCAAAAAAAAAGTTTTTTATTTTAGAACATAAGAACAGTAATATACTTGTATAATACACCGTTGGAATACAGAAGATTTTATAAAAAATATTATCTAATACACACTATTGTAAAAGTGAACGGAGAGTGATGAAAAGCCAAGTAAACAAACTGATTGTCGTCGATAATAATATAATAGATTATTTAATATTTAAAAATGCAATGTAAATAATACTTTAACAATTTATTTTCGTTTCTAAATTTGATTACAAATTCCTAAATTGATATAAATAACGGAGGTAAGTGAAAGTCGTATGTTATGCGCACCAGATTTTTAAAATTTTTATTTACCTATATATTAAATATATAGTAGGGAGGAGTATTGCGTTCGAGAAAATTTTTGGATTCGAGTTTTCTTAGGAAGTAGCCGTTTTAGGGTTCACTAAGTGTGAATGATCAAGTCCCTCAGAAAGATCTGCGTGTGTGGTAATCTTTTTTTTTATTTTTTTATTTTTTTTATTTATTTATTTTTTTATTTTTTTTTTGTTTTTAAAGAAATTTACAACTGTATTACAATAAGTAAATGTGCTAATAGATCAAGTGGGCGTGATACAGGCATGTGAAGAAACTAACCAGTGGTAGCACTTTAAAGTTTAGTCAGCTAAGTAGGTCTCGAGGCCATCGTCTTTTCAGCCGCCTAGGAAGATGATCAGGAATATGAGATGAGAGTTTGCGGACGAGTGGGTTGGAGTGGACGGGTAATTTGGAATAAAAGGAGGAATATCTAGTTCGGGCTAGATCTGTGACTAATGGGATATTTAGGTCTTTATGGATTATTTTATTGGTGACAAAGTAAGGGGCGTTTAGGATCTTTCGGAGGATTTTGGATTGCAAGGATTGAATGCGGGAAGAATTGGATGGTTTGGTGGATACCCATAACTCAATCCCATATGTCCAAATAGGCCTAATGATGGTTATATAAATTAATCTTTTGTAGTATGTGGAAAGTTTTGATCGTTTGTCCAGTAAGTGTTGTAGTAAGCGGTATCTACGAGCTGTTTCTTGTCGTTTCAGTCTAGTGTGAGGATTCCAAGTAAGACGTTTGTCTAGATACTGTCCTGTCTAGATAGGAGTCCTAGGTACCGGATCTGTTCAACTGAGGTGAGTGGAATATTGTTAAAGGAAATAGTGGGACAGGCGGACAAAGGTTTTCGACGAAGGGTGAAGGTAATTTGATGGGATTTAGTAGGGTTGATTTTAATTCTCCACTTTTGACACCATTCTTCAATGGAAGAAATGTGAGACTGCAGGGTTTTGGAAGCAACAGATGGGTCATTATTTACTGATAACACACAAGTGTCATCTGCGTAGGTTGTGAGGACAGTACCAGGATGGATTGGAATATCAGCTGTATATATGGTATAAAGAATTGGGCCCAGAATACTACCCTGAGGTACACCAGCGGACTGAGGAAATATGGATGAGTAGGAAAGGTTATGACTTACTTTAAAGGTTCTATCAGTGAGGTAGGATCGGATTAATAAGAAGTACGTAGGAGAGAGGAATTGGCGAAGTTTGTAGAGCAGCCCTGGGTGCCAAACTCGGTCAAAGGCCTGTTGTACGTCAAGAAAGGCTCCAGTGCAATACATCCCGCGCTCCAATGTAGAAGATATCACATCCACCACACGGTGACACTGTTGTATAGTGGAATGGGATGAGCGAAATCCAAACTGGTGGTCAGGAATCACATGGTTAATATCCAGGATTGGGTATAGACGTTTAAGGAGCAGTTTTTCTAGGATTTTTCCCATAATGGGCAAAAGAGAGATAGGACGGTAGGAAGATGGGTTTTCAAGAGGCTTTTTAGGCTTAGGGAGCATTTTGATGATTGAAAATTTCCAAGGATCAGGAAAATAAGTGGAACGCAGCGTGGCATTATATATATAGCAGAGGATGAGTATGGCTTTTCTGGGAAGCTGTTTCAGGATGCGGGGCGTGATGAGATCGTGGCCAGGAGCTTTTTTGGATGGTAATCTTTGGATGAGGCTAATAATTTCTGAAGGGTGAAAGGCCTTGGGAGGAAGGGACATTTGGAGTGGAACAATTAGTTCTGCTTCAACATGTTTAATATGGATCGGATCAAGGTTATCAGGATGCGTATTAAACGTTTTAGAAATGTGTTCACCAAAGATTTGGGATTTTTCTTCATCGGATTTCGTCCAGGTCTGGGAATCAGTGAGAAGTGGATGATTAAAGGATTTGTATTTTAGTAATGTTGCAGTTGTTTTCCATAAAGATTTGTCTGAAGTAGTTGAGGTTTCTGTAAAGTGCTGAAATTTTTGAATTTTGAATTTTCGTATTTCTGTTTTTAATTTGTTAGTTAGTTTACTGTAATGGGTTTTGTCCGAAGGATATCTGGTTCTATGCCACTTTGCTCTTGCTCGGCGTTTTTCAGTTATTAAGAGCCGAATATGGTTTGGCAAGTAGGTTTCCTGAGCCTTCATATTTGTATAGTGAGATGTATTGGAATGTATGGCAGTTTCTATTGAGTTTGTAAGTTCATTAATGGCAGAGTATATGTCCTATTTAGTTTTTAACGGAATTTTCAAGTCCAGTTGGTTCTCTAGATCATATCGAAAGTTGTCCCAGTCGATATGCCCTTTAATCAGTGAAGGAGGAGAGGGTTTATTAATAGGATTTGAGTGCATGAGAAGCAGAACAGGGCTATGATCTGAGGAAAGTTCATCTAAGGATTTGATTGTAGATTGGGTGGAGGTTATTTGGGAGGTAATGGATATATCAAGGATATCGGGACGTTTCTTAAGGGATGTAGGCCAGTAGGTAGGATCTTGAGGTGATAAGATGGAATAGCTATTGGAGATAGTGACTTGGGAAAGAATCCTGCCACGAGTATTAGATGTTCGGCATCCCCACCGTTGGTCTTTGGCGTTGTAAACTCCACCAGCAATGAAGCGCGGACCAAAGGATCGGAATAAGGAATCAAGATGACTGAAGGAAAGAGTATTACCAGGAAGACAATATACAGCTGAGAAAGTTAGGTTGAAAGGACGGCAGGTTAAGATAATGGAGGTTGATTAAATGGAGTCAGTAGGAGTTGAAGGAATGAAAGAGTGAGGTAAGGATTTGCGTTTAAGTATACACGAGCCAGCGTGAGATGTGTTGTCTGGATGATCTGTTCTGTATATAGTGTAGTCACGTATGTAGAATTGAGAGTTTGTAGTAAAATGGGTCTCAGTCTCAGTAGGGCTATGTCTATGAAATTGTGGTGAAGAAATATGTCCCGTTCGTCTCGATGGTTGAGTAGTCCATTTGCATTCCATAACAGGATCGCTAAAGGCCTTTTACTCATCGTAAGGTATTGAGCGGGATTTCTGAAAGGAGTCGGGTAAGGAGGTTGATTAATGGTTTGATTGTTTCCTGTAAATCACGAAGGAACGATGAAAGGATTGAGGCTGTATCGTATGGATTTTGGTTAGGATAGGAGAAGCTTGAATAATCTTGAGTTGGAGGAATAATTTGTCTGGAATGGGGTTTTTCCTTCCATCGCAGACTATGTTTAACATTTGATTGAGGTTCTGATGGAGGGCTAATTTGAGAGGATGATTGCGAAAGGACAAGGTGGTTGGAATTCTGGGGGGGCAACTTAACTCTTGATATGCTTTTAGAGGATATTTCATTAAAAGAGGTTTGTGATTGGAAATTGGGATGAGAAGTCGGAATGTTAGGATGAGAAGTCTGAGTATTGGAATGGGAGATCGGAGGCTGAGGATGAGAAGTCGAAGGCTCAGAAAGAGAGGCTTGAGAGTTAGCTTGTCTGGTTGGAAGTAAAGAAGCTTGATGCACCTGTTGTTGAGGTTTCCTGCCAATGTTCGAAACTGTTGGGGTCTTGATCTTGGAGCTCGTTGGTCTATTAACTTCATTGACAACCGCATTTCCCAAGGTTCCCAATCCGTTTCGCGCTGAAGGGTTAGATTTTAGATCTTCAGGAACTATGTTTCTTTGCAAATAAGAGGAAGTGTAGATGGCTTTTTGACGTTGCTTATTTTTATAAATAATGCATCCTTTATAATTAGCTGGATGGGCTTCACCACATAGAGCGCATTTAGCCGGTGTATCTCGAGTCTTCAGACAGAGGTTAGTCTCATGTGGACCGGCACATTTCACGCATCTGGCTTGATGATGACAATAAGTCTTCGTGTGCCCAAGGCTTTGGCACCTAGTACACTGAACGATTTCTGCTCTCTGTCTTGGTTCCTCAAAACGTATAACGGAGTATACTAATCTATTTACGTGAAATATTTCAGAATTATTGTGGGCAGGTTCAAGGTCAACGAAAAACAAGGGCAGAGGATATTTTCCCGTTGGGTGAATCACGTTGGGGATGTTTCTGACACTGTGACCCAGCTCTTCGATGTCCCTTTTAATGGCTGTGGTGGGTGTGGTGCTGTGTAATCCTCTCAGAACTACTCGGTATGACTTCTCTTGTCTAAGTTGATAGCAATGAAAATCATACTTTTTGTCTGTTAAGTGGTTAACTAATTTTTTGTAACTTTCTTTGTTTGTCGTGTTGATCTTGACCTCTTTTAATCTTGAATAACATTGGAAATTCGTCTGGCCAATTATATTAGAGATTTCTTGTCCCAGAGCCATTAAGTCCTGTATATTTGTGACGAAAATGGGGGGAGGCTCAGGTTCAGTAATTTGATGTGGTGTTGTGGTCTCTGTATCAATATTACTGAGGGCTGCAAACTTATTGCTGGTCGTAATATTTGGTACATTGGAGGTTGACGGATATTGCGGTAGAGAGGAATCAAATTTGTTGGCTGCAGATGTACTGCCGGAGCTATTTATGGAGTTACACGGAGGTGAATTTTGTTTCTTTCCCTTTTTATTATTTTTTTTATTTGGTGAATTTTCGAGAGAACCGGGTGTCTGATTGCGTTGTCGCTTTTGAAGAGTTCTTCTTTTTAAGTATTGTGAGTCGGACTCACTTACTTCTGAGAAGGCTGTATCTTCATCAGTTTCCAAACACGAAGTTTTACTCATTTTAATGTTTTAAAAAATAAATTAAAATTTATCTTATAATGTATACATATATAATATAAAGGAGAGAAAAGAAGAAATAAATGAGAAAAATAAAAATAAAATAAATAGTGAAATAAAAAAAAAAAGATTGAGCTATGACTGTAGTCGAACTCGTGTTGAAATACGTGGATGAGTTTAGGAAGCAGCGCTCCAACCGAGTGAGCTACAAGTCAGTTGATAAGTTGAGTCTTCAATAAAATGATAGCTAGATGCTCGGAGCGAGCAGGTGAGGATCTGCCCGTCCACGAGGTAGAGAGGACCCGCTTACAACACTCAATAGTTCTCACTGTTAATAAGTACAATTATTACACTTACCCCACGAAACTCAATTGAAAATTGTTCATGTCTGTAAATAGTCAATGTTTACAAACTTTAGCAACAATTTAATGGCTAATACCACTACTGATAAGAAATGAACACAGAGCAATAACTATTTGTAGGTTCACTTGCGGCCATGATGCTTATCACTTGTGTGGTAATCTAAATCGAAAAATCGTAAGAAAATGAAATTTCTTACTTAAGACAAATGTAATTTTGAGATATTACAGCAAATTTTCATCAAAATTAGCGAAACAGAAGAGCCACTTTATACTATGCATTTTGTACTTTTTTACGATTGATTAAAAATTATTTATATAATAATAAGCTATTATATCATATATAATAAGCTATATATGATTATTATATAATATCATTATGTTATATATATATATATATATATATATATATATATATATATATATATATATATATATATATATGATAAGCTATTATATCGATGTAAAATTTAATGTACTTTAAAATCATGTAGGTTCAATTCTGATTGAAATAGTCTGAAAGGGCTTAAATGCCGATAATTTAAATTTTCTAACTCTTAAGTAATTTTAATTATATATATATATAATATATATATATATATATATATATATATATATATATATATATATAAACTTGTTAGCATTGATAAAAAACAGTTTAAAGTAAAATTTGAAAGAATTTGACAACCAACTAAAGGAGAAAGAAGTAAACATATTTTTTGAAATGTATTTTTGTTATTTTGAACATAACATATTATTAAATGCAAAATATTAAAGTCTAGGATAGTTTTCACACAGGTATACCCAGTAATAACTACTTCCCCATAGAAAATTAGTGGCATGGGAACCATAAAGGAAATTCATATTACTTTTGAACTGTTTAAAGGATGAAAGATACTCCTGGGGCCTGTAGAGTCACTATGAAGTGGAGTACCTAGCGTTAAATTATTGAACGTGGATGCTGCTGAGCCTACCATGTTATTAGTGTTATAACAGTTTGACGAAAATCACCTTACTAATTATCAAGACTCTCCAACGATATTAGAAACATGGGTTACCTTATTATCTTTATATCTTGGCAATATTCAAACTCCACCCACAGACCCAATAATCTATCCCAATATCTCTGCTTAATATCTCGGCTTAATAGTTCTACCCGACCGTCAGGAATCTGGGAGTAACCTTTGATAAAACCCTCTCTTTCAAGGACTACATTTCCGAAATTTCCCGCCCCACCTTCTTCACCTTAAAGCGACTGAATTTCCTTCGTCATCTATTCCCGTATGAAACCCGGAAGCTCCTCGTTACCTCTCTAATATTCCCCCACTTCAGCTACTGCTGTACCGTAAACGGTTGTGTTTCTAGGGAACTGGAAATATAAATAAAACGCCTAATCGATTGCTTTGTTCGATTTATCTTCGGGGTCCCGAGGTAAACCTCCTTCTCCGAATTTTATAGCGAGTTGAAATGAAAAGTAATTTTATTCTGGAACGAGTAGTCCCCTAATAATAACAAGAAAAGTACAATATAAATAATAATTGTTCGGTCCTTTAAGACTTCAGTTTAATAATAAAAGACAGGTTTTGTGACAGTTAATAGTTATCATCTATAGCTTTTAAATATTCCATATGTTGGGAAGATTGATACTTTAGGAGATGGAGAAATAGTTGATAATGATAAGGATTTACGAATGGATACAGGTAAGGAATTCCTAAATAGGGTAGCACGAATAATAGTTTTGAAGGAAGCAGATCTGTGCGAAGGTATATACAAGTTTATAGGTTGGGATCTAGTGTTTACTGAAAAGACAGAGGAACAAGTGGTAAGCATATCAAGAATATAAGGAGGTTTTTTTGTATTAAAAAATCGGAAGAGACAGACACCAAGGAAGTACTAGAGACAAAAAGAGGGGTAGAGCCAATGCGACTTGGTATACCTAGAAACATGGGAGCGCCTGGGGATTCCACATTTGAATCTAATGAAACAATTCATAAGTCTTTTGAGTCTCATATCGAATTTCTCAGACAGCCCAACATATACGAGGCAACTGTAGTCAAACTGGGGGAAAATGAGCGAAGAGACGAATAGCATACGGGTTTTGGGTGGGATAGAGTCACGAAATCTTAGAAATTGTTTTAGCATGGCGATGCATTTTCGGGTGATTTGAGAAATATGATTACTCCAAGATAGGTTCTGATCAATAGTGACTCCAAGATTTCTTACTAAGGTGTGGAAGTGGATAGGTATGCTATTGAGGTAAAGGAGTGGATAATATGGAAGCGAATTTACAAGGTTCTTGGAACCGATGAGAATGGCTTTGGTTTTTCCAGCATTCAACTTCAAATGATTTGTCGTAGCCCATGCATTGATGTTGTCAATATCTTGTTGTAGTTTTTGGATTGCCTTTAGCATTTCGGAAGGATGGAAAGAAAGATAGATTTGCAGATCAGCGTATAGGTGGTATTGTGAATGGCGGATGCGATTTAATGTGGTAATGCGAGATCATTAATGTAGATGGAAAAAAGAGTTGGTGAGACTGAGGATCCCTGAGGAACACCAAGTGTTAAGGTGTTGAAGTAGCTTTATCCTTCCAATCGTCGCAAGTATTTCCTTGCATCATTCCTGTAACAAGTCATCCAATCCCACCGTCCATCATACATTTTTGACCTTTTACAATTCAAATCCTCTGTCTATCCCCGCTGTACACGCTCTAGGCCTTCAGATTTATACACAACGGCCCACCAATCTGCACATTTTGACAGATCGTTCCTTATCCGATCCTCAATCCTGTGGAATTCTATTCCTCTTTCTATCCGTCACTCCAACTCTCTTCCTACATTCAAATCCCGCTCATTCATTCATATCATGACCATCCAGTCAGAACAAAATTGTAAATGACTCTATTTTATTTTATTTTCTACATATTTGCGTATGTCTGTTTTTGATTAGTTTTAGTTAAATTGTTTATAAATAATTAATTTCTATAAGACTCTGAAGTCCAATTTTTATATTACGTCAACGTTATTCTAAAGGGACTTCTCCCAGAATAATAAAGAATTTATTTATTTATGTAATATTTCATAGAATAATGACATGGGAACAACAAGGACTTCATTTCTTCCTGGATTTAATTTTTTCTTGTTATCATTGAACCTACCTCGCGCGGATCTCATTACCGCGTATGGGGAGCGTCCCACGGGTGGCGGATGTGGGGATGGTCGGTGGAATTTCCTCGGAAGCTCCTCCCGGCTAAGTCCGATGGACTCGCTGACCAACAATGAGAGCGGCCCCCCAGGCTTGCTGGAGGGTGTGACGTAGGTTCGAACGCCCTACTCACATATTTTAGTTCACAAAATATCACCAAAAGTCATGGATTCTTCTGAGGTAAAACGCTCATTATCCGGAGGTAAACTAGTCCCCCGTTCGGGTCTCCGGGTGGGGACTGCTTCAGGGGAATCATGGCGCAAGATGAAAATTAGAGATCTAACAATAGGGACGTGGAACGTTAGAAGTTTAAATACGGCAGGTGGGTTAAAGTCGGTCGTGAATGAAGTTAAGGGGTACCACTTAGATATCGTTGCATTACAAGAGGTTCGCTGGCCAGGGGAGGATTCGTTAACAGAAGGAAAGTATACTATTTGGTACGGGGGGAGCGTTAATTATTGTCTAGGTACCGGGTTTCTAATTAGGAATAGATTTCTTTCCGCATTACGGGACGTACAGTTCTTTAGTGAAAGAATATCGGTTGCTATATTTCAAGGGCGTTGGTTTAAAATCGCATTTATAAACATTCATTCTCCCACCGAAGACAGTGATGATGAAGTAAAATGCGAATTTTATGATAAACTAGAGTCGGTTTACGATAAATTACCGCGAAATTACATTAAGATAATACTAGGCGACGCGAACGCAAAGGTTGGAAGGGAAGAAGTATATCGTCCTACAATCGGTAAAGAAAGTTTGCACGAATATAGTAATGATAATGGGACCCGACTAATAAACTTTGCCATTTCGAAAAACCTAGTAATCAAAAGTACTTCATTTAAACATAAGGATATTCATAAGTATACGTGGACATCGCCGGATGGACAAACACGGAATCAAATCGATCATGTTTTAATACAAAACAGATGGCAAAGTAGCATAATTAACGTGAGATCGTATCGGGGTGCAGAATGCGGTTCTGATCATGAATTAGTAATCGCGAAACTTCGACAAAAACTAAGTACAAAAAAGAGAACACCGAACTATATTCGTCCCGAGAATTTTGATTTAGTTAAATTGAACAACCTCGAAATTAGAAAACAGTTCGCGATAGAAGTAAAAAATCGGTTCGAAGCTTTGGAATCTTCAGACGAAGAACACGAAGATGTAAACAAATTATGGGAAGGGATCAGGGATAATATCAAAGAGGTCGGTAATTTATGTCTTGGAAAAATCGAAAATAAAAAGAACAAACCTTGGTTCGACAGGGATTGTCAAAATATGTGCGAAAAAAGAAAAACCGCTAAACTGAATTCCTTAAATAATCCAAGCGATAATAATGTGGCTTATTTTCGGTTAGTAAAGAATGAAACTTCAAAACTCTTAAAAAATAAGAAAAGAGAGTATCTTAAAGGCAAAATAATAGAAATAGAAAAACACAGAAACGAAAATAACGTAAGAGAGATGTACAAAGGTATAAACCAATCGCGCAAAAGATTTGAACCTCTATTGAATGCGGTTAAAGATGCAAATAACAATATAATTGCGGATGCTTCTGAGATATTAAATAAATTTAAACATCACTTTGACGGCATCTTAAATACGGAAAATAATAATCAATCTCCTCTCTCTGAATATCAGAGCGCTGAACCATGGATAGACGCACCGAGTAAAGAGGAAGTCGAAATGGCGATAGGAAAATTAAAACGTTATAAGGCTGCAGGAAATGATAATATTACGAGTGAATTAATCAAGGCGTGTGGAGAAGCGGGCGTTTCCAAAATACATTTTTTAGTTAAAAAGATCTGGGAAACTGAAAAAATGCCCGAAGAATGGAAAGAATCAATACTTATTCCGATTCACAAAAAAGGACCGAGGTCGGATTGTAACAACTATCGTGGGATCTCTCTTCTCCCAGTATGCTATAAAATATTCTCGTCAATTCTAACTAGTCGAATCACGGAATACGCTGAGGAAATTATCGGAGATTACCAATGTGGTTTTAGGCGGAATCGCTCGACTATTGACCAAATATTTTCCTTACGTCAAATATTAGAGAAAAAATTGGAATACAACGGTGTAGTCCATCAACTTTATATCGATTTTAAAAAGGCTTATGATTCAATAGACCGTCAGAAGCTATATAATATCATGATTGAACAGGGAATACCTAGAAAGTTAGTAAACCTAGTAGAGATGTGTTTGTCGGAAACATTCCTTAAAGTTAGAATCGGTCATAATTACTCCGAGAGATTTGAGGTGCGGTCGGGTTTGAAACAGGGTGACTCCCTTTCACCTGTGTTATTTAATTTAGCTTTAGAATATGTCATAGAAAAGGTGATGTGTACCGAGAAAGGCTTAAATATGGGTGACAAGATTCCGGTTTTGGGGTATGCCGATGATCTGGTACTGCTAGGTGAAGACACGGAAACCATACAGCTAAATACAAGTGCGTTAATAAAAACCGGTAAAGAAATAGGACTCGAATTACATACCGATAAGACGAAGTATATGATTAGTAGCAGAAACGGTGTCGATCTTGGTGATATTGATGTATCAGGTCATACTTTTGAACACGTAGAGAAATTCAAGTATTTAGGTTCAATTATAACTAGAAAAAATGAAATCCAGGAAGAAATAAAGTCCCGGTTAAAGGTGGGAAATGCGTGTTATTATTCAGTTGCTAAGTTACTTAGTTCGCGGCTTCTATCTAAAAACTTAAAGATTAGAATTTATAAAACTATTATTCTTCCAACGGTTCTTTACGGATGTGAAACGTGGCCGCTTACTTTGAAGGATGAACAACGGCTTAAGGTTTTCGAAAATAAGGTATTGCGTAAAATATTTGGTCCATATAGAGATGAGGCCACTGGGGAGTTTAGAAGGTTGCACAACGCGGAATTGCGGAACTTGTATCCTGTGAATATAATTGAGCTGATTGCATCGCGGAGACTCAAATGGGCGAGTAAAGTTGTTGGGCTCGATGACGAGCGGATTCCGAGAAAGTTGGTATTTGCTGATCCGACTGGTAGGCGTCCAAAAGGTAGACCGAAGCGGAGATGGGAGGATTGCGTTGGGGCTGATCTCGGGGGCTTGGGCTTGAATGGTGAACATTGGACGAGTCTGTGTAGGCGGAATTTGGTGGTATCGGCATCGAACCTTCGGGTTCGCTAAGCCTATTATTATTATTATTATTATTATCATTGAACCTAAATACTTGAATTTCTCTACTTGTTCAAAAGTATGCCCTGATATATCAATATCACCAAGATCGCCACCGTTTCTGCTACTAATCATATATTTCGTCTTATCCTAGCAGTACCAAATCATCGACAAACCCCCAAAACGGAATCTTATCACCCATAATCAAACCTTTCTCGATACAGTTAAATAAATAAACAATAAAGAATATTTTTCGAACTTTCCTGACTTGTTGGATGTGTTGGACCACAATAAACTTGAATCATGTTGTTTTGATCATTAAGTTGAGACAAGGGGTTAGGAATATTCCGGAAGAAGATAAAGGTCTTCTTTACTTTCTCGTGAAGGTTAAGGGACACGTAACAATAACGTCCTTGTCATCTCTGTTCTTTCATTTCTTTTGAAGTCTTTTCACATTTCGACTTAAGCAGTCACTTCCTTTGACTTCTGGTAAAAAAAGATGTTCTGGATCACTTTTTATATTTTAAAAGGTAAAGTTTAAAAAAATATCTTTTAAAGTACACAAACGCAAAGTATAGCTATGTCTTTTATAATTGAAAAAACTTAAAAAAAGAACCTTTTAGTGTGCATACCTCTATAAAAACCTTTCTTACAATGTTATTATTACTTTCACTTACCTATACCTGCAGGGAAGGTATTGCGATCATGAAAATTTTTGAATTCCAGTTTTATACGGAAATATAAGTTTCAGGGTCACTTAAATCCAAATGACCAAGTCGCGCTTAAAGATCTGTGTGTGTGTGTGGTAAATCTAGCAAAAACACGAAAAATCGTACAAAACGGAAATCTCATATTTATTACATTTATAAGCCAGAGATGTTAAAATAACTTTATGCAAATCGGAAAACCAAAACAGCCACTTTGTACCAAGCGTTTTGAACCTTTTATCGATTTTCTTAAAAGGCTCTATTTTGATTAAACTCCCCATATCGATGTAATATTTAATGGATCTTAATACCATATATGTTCCATTCTGATTGATTTTCTTTTTTTTTTTTTTTTTTTTTTGAGGCGACAACCACCAGGGTCATGTTCGCCTTTGCACCGTTAGACACAGGTTACATGATTATAGGAGTGGAGTGAGAGTATAATTTAGATCTGAGAGTAAAGATGGTGTAACTTTAGGAAGCGAATGATGTAAGTTATATGAGGAGAGGAATCAGAGAGAAGAAGGAGATTGAAAAGAATACGTGAAGCGGTATATTGTCGGCATTCTGTGAGGATGTGGAGTATTGAGAGAGGAACCTGACATGATCGACAGAGAGGCGGATGTCCATGGGCCATTAGATAACCGTGGGTCAACCGAGAGTGTCCTATACGAAGTCGCGCGAGCACAACCTCCTCGCGTCGAGACGGCCGGCAGGAGGACCCCCAAGGGCCAACACGGGGCCGAATAAGGAGTACCTTTAATTTTGCGGATTCTGTAAAAATAACCATATCGTCTATTATCGTTGTTAAAAACAGGTAAATATAAAGGTTGAATGAATTCGATATCCAACTAAAGGAGAAAAATGCAAACATATTGTTTTAATACATTTTTTTAGTTTAAACATACATATGAACAGTACACGTATAATATACCGTTGGAAAGCCAAAGAGTTTAGTAAAAACATTATCTTATGCTAAAGCTTGTAAAAGGTAATAAAAAGTGTTGAAAATGTGGGACCCGTCAGTCTATCGGTGGCAACTAACAAATATAGGCATAGGGTGTGATGACCTTACCCTATAAAATTTCATCGAGAAACGTGGTGAAAATATTCTTCTATATTACACTAAGTGGCCAAGTCGTGCCAGAAAAAAAAATGTTGCTATAAAAATTTAATTAAATTAATTCTTTCTTCGTTTTACTCATTTTCATTTTTAACTGTATTTGAAAATTCTTTAGTATATTTTAACAACATAGGTAAGTGAAAGTCGTGTGCTCCTGCACTAGACTGTAAATATCTTTTTGCATTTGAACCCTTAATGTTGCTAGACTATTTTTCCATAACTTAATATCATCACAGTTAGATAGATTTAAATTACAATTTAATCCATGCGATTCTTTTAGATAACGTATGATTTTGAACCATGCTATTTTTTTCTTGATTATTTGTAATACTAATATTTTTGGATATCTATTTGGTGGTAGATTATAAATTTTAATAAAATAAGGCTGGTCTCTAATATATATGTACATATTTATACTTCTATGTTATTAATTATTATTGATAAACTTATTTCAAAATAGAAAACCTTAATTTACTATTTATAAAGTACACTAGACAGAAATATAATACTATTCATTATAATTATAACATTTTAATTACAAGGATTTAACACATTAAAGACTTTCCCTAATTATGGAGGTAGCGGTTAAACTTGCGGTGACCAGTTCGTAACTGTAATGTTTGTCTTGTAGCTAGTATAGGGCCGAAGCTCGACCTGGCTAATTATGTATACATAATATTCTCTTATGTAATATGTTAAGTACATTACATCAACTCCTGTAATCATTAAACTATTAAACTATTAATGGTGAAAGAAAACTTAGAGTTAGGAGCTTAGCAGCACTAGAGTTAGGAGATTTTGACTAATTACTTTTAATATTGAATCTTTGTAATCGACTAAAACAGAAAAAAAAAAAAAAAACTTACCACCCTCAAAATTAAAGGTCTAATGTTTAAAGATAGGTACAACCCGAATAAAGATTAAAAAAAAAAAAAATTGTCGGCTACTCGCCGTCCACGACATTTCTCTGAAACTACTGGACCAATATTTTTGAAATTGGCCACAAAAATACTAGGGAATGCAACGATGATAGACGTTGTACCAGCTGGTAATTTTTACAATAGGGCCGTTAAAAAGTGATTTAATTCAACAACTCAAATATTTTTGAAAACGGAGAAAAAGTATTTTAGTGTTTCTTAACCAAATAAATGCGAATAATTAAAAAAAAAAAATGAAATTTTACTAATAAATAGACCCATAACACAGTTATCTTTTAAGATAGAGAAGAACGTGTAAACAGATTTAGAATCAGTATAGCACCATTAAAAAATAAATAAAAAATAAAAAAATTAAATCTTGGCTATATATACGCTTATAACTTCGTTATTTTTGAAGATCGAGAAATAATTCATTAGTTTTTTATAATTAAAAAAAAAACGCGAAAAACTATAAAACTGAGAAAAAAATTGATATTTTACTCATATATACGCCCATAACCCAGTTATTTTTAGAAATATTTTAGAATCAGTTCACTGCTATTATAAAACGGAAAAACAAATTAAAATTTTACCTATTTTTAAGCCTTAATTTTAGACAGTAATTTTAGAAGATAGAGAAAAATATGTGTACAGTTTTAGAATCAGTGAAGCGTAATGAACAGAAAAAAAAAAGAAAAAAAAAAGAGGTTGATCTATATATTCATGTCAAATTATAATAGATGTAATTCCAACAAAACTTAGTTATTATTGAAGATAGAGTAAAATCGTAAATATTAACAGCTATAAACAATTATACCCAAATGTAGTTATTTGGAAATAATAAACATTGTGTAATAATTTGCAGCGTTTTAATTATGGATGTGTAATGTTGCTTGTGGCTATTGCGCCCTAGCTCGGCCTCCACGGGTTAACACTAGTGACGCGGCTGAGAGCGAGGTGCTAGGATCTCTTGGACTCCGCTTTTCCCTCTACAAGTGCAAGAAAATGCCCAGTCTGGGGTTTCTTTAGCGAATTGTTAATATTGTATAAAGTTATGATTGTGTGTATGATGTTAATGTATTTATTACTTCTTTATTTCATTTATTTGTATTCATCTCAATAATAGGTTGTTGTTCTCTTTTGTTTATATAATTTGACATTATCATTGCATACTGTATATATTGTGTAAATGTAATCTCATATACCTATTACTAATGTTCATATAGAAACAAATTGTAATATATCACAATAAATAAAAATTATGGATGAGTTATTCGCGTGGCTATGAAAAAAGATTAGAAAATAGTTTTAAAAAAATGCACCATTTTGATTCACAAATGTTTATAAGTTTCATTAGATTCATATCCGAAACTCACGGTGTCTTTGGTTGGTCTAGTAAGGAGTTAGAGTTGCCCTGCCATTCTTTCCGTCGGCAATATTCCCATGGGGTCTTTCATCTCCGATATTTCATAACCATAAAACCTTCTTACATTCTTAATATGTTTACCACATGTTCCTCTGTACATTGTGTAAAAACGACATCCCAAACTATATACTTGAATATTTTTTGTTACAGATCCGCCTCTTTTAAAACTATTTTTTCGTTTGTACCATCCTGTTTTGGAATTCCTTGCCTATACCTATTCGCAAATCATTATCATCATCCTCTTTCAATCATCAATTATTTTCTCATCTTCTCAATCATCAATCTTCCAACAAATGTAAAATGTAAGATTATAGATAAAAACTAATAATTTCAACCAAATATGTTCCAACTAAACACTGAAGGCTTAAAATGATGAGGCAAACGTCATTAATTTGTACATTTTATATAATTCATTGGGGATTATACGTCACAGAATAAAATATATTTACATTTTACTTTTGCCGCAAAATAGTAATTTTGAAGTATAATAAATGTACTCAGTGAAGATTGTAAAAAAAAAAAGGTTATCTTTAAAACGGGATATCTAAACTTTACTTATTAATGATAAACTTAGAAGTTCATTACTTTAGTTCTAATGGCGTGTGTAGCTCTAGCGCTCTCGCTCAGTCTCCATTGGCTAGACTGGTGACGCGACTGACTGAGAGGCGCTGGGAACTCCTGGTGTTGTCCCACTCCATCCACTTCTGGGTGTAGGGGTTCGATTCGGAGTTCCCAGGAGCAGTATGTAAATAATGGATATAGGTATGAATGTAGTCAAGATTTTATTTACTTTATTTATTTTTTTTCATTTGTTAGTTGAGTTTACTTATTTTATTTCATCTTATGTTATTTTATATTTATATATATATATATATATATTATATATATATATTATATTAATATATTATATATATATAATTTTTTTTTTTTATTTATTCATTATTACTATTATTATTTTATTTTATTTCTTATTTATTTTTTAAAATTTAATTATTATTATTGTTATGTTTTTTTACTATGTACATATGGAATGAATGACTTCTTTTAGCCCTAATACTTATTGCCCAGATAGTGGCAGATTGTATTATTTCTCAATGAAGCAATATTATTATTTTTGAAAAGTTCTAATGGCAGAACTACAAAGCGTTTCAAATAGTTTGGGTCTTCCGAATTTCAATAATTTTCTTACCATTTATTCTTCATCCTTTTTTTAATATAAAAATGTGTATAAAACATTTATTTAATAAATACTCGAATTTGATATAACCTGCCCCGTAAGATGTATAAGTTCAACTGGGTATCAGTAAGAATCTGTAAGTGTTTAATTTCTGTAATTTTTGATTTTGAACGTTTTGAAAGTAGGAGTTTAAAAGTATTAGCCTTTTGTTAGACATTATAACTATGTTCTTAATATTTTATTTTCAATAATTGATAGCTAAGCTACTTTTTATTTAAATGCTAAAAAATTCTTTGAAGTTCTGTCATGAGATAACACTGAATGAGCAACCTCATACGTGATGATTCAATTTTCCGATTTAGTAAAGTATTTGGTTATTTACTAATTAGTCCATTGTACCATTGTACTATTGGTTATTTTATACTGACTGTTGTTTGTTTTCATGTTTGGACTTTATCTTTGTAAATAAGAGGACTTGGATTAAATCCGTATCCTTTTCCCCTCCTTAATTATTTCCTGAGTAATGAAGCTACTTAGGTAAGAGATTACGAGAATAAAAGCCTTTTATTGGACCCTTGACCCGTTTTAGCCGACAACATTCTTGACTCCCTTTAGTTTAAACTTGTCCAATATACTTCCTTTAGTAAGCCATGTTAGTCAGTTTTGTTTAATAGTTTGTTTGAATAAAGCTTTATATATAATTTAAGAGTAGGCTTTATAGTTAAATTTTTGTTAAGCTAATATATTAAATTTTTATTTTAAAAAAGTGTGCATAACACATGAATTTTCTTTACCACTGTTGTTAAAATCAATTTAAGAACTTCACTATTCACATTTTTGAAACAAAACAAAACATTTTATGTATATATTTTTGCTCTTTTCTCCAATAGTTAGTTATTTCTGGCACCCAGGGCTGCTGTAAAAACTTCGCAAATTCCTGCCTCTTACGTACTTCCTCAGTATCCAGTCCTACTTTTCTGACAGAACCTTCAAAATAGGCTTTTGATCGAGTCTGGCATCCGGGACTGCTTTACAAACTCTGAAAATTTCCTCCATCCAACATACTTCCTCATCATCCAGTCCTATCTCACTGACAGATCCTTCAAAATAAATCACAATAGTTCCTATTCATCCCTTTTTGTTCAGTCCGCTGGCGTCCGACAAGGCAGTATCCTCGGACACATTCTATTCACCGTCTATACAGCTGACATCCCAACCAATCCTAACACTTTCCTTTCCACGTATGCTGATGACACTTGTTTGTTATCAGTCAATAAAGATCCTACTATTGCCTCTCAAGCCCTAAAATCTCACATCAGAGACCTCCAGATATGGTGTCAGAATTGGAGAATGAAAAAAAAATCAGACAAATCCCACCAAATTACCTTTACCCTCCGTCGTAAACCAATGACATCCTGTCCTACAGTATCCTATAATAATATTCCGCTTCTCCCGGCTGAACAGATCCGCTACCTAGGTCTCCTGCTTGACAAACGTCTCACATGGAATCCGCACACAAGACTGAAACGACAAGAAACTGCTCGCCGATTTCGATTACTTCAACACTTACTTGACAAACGCTCTAACCTCCCACTTAACTACATAAGACTCCTCTACATGACTATCATAAGGCCTATATGGACTTATGGAGTTGGGCTTTGGAGCACGACTAAACCACCAAATTCTTCTCGTATCCAATCCTTACAATCCAAAATCCTTCGTAAAATTCTCAACGCTCCTTACTTTATCACAAATAAACTCATCCATAAAGACCTAAATATTCCATTTGTAACTGATCTGGTTCGAACCAGATATCACTCCTTCCACGAAAAATTCCCACTCTAACCCACTAGTTTCAATCCTAGCTTACTCTTCGATTCCTGACAATCCTCCGAGGCGTCTGAAAAGAAGATGGCCTCGGGACCTTCTAGTTTAGAATAGTTTCAGGAGTGCTACCTGCTTGCAGAACTGCTTGGGTAGTTCTTCCACAAGTCATTTTCATGTCATTTTTCTTTTATAATATTTACTTGTTGTATTATTTAGTACAGTTATAAATTTCAATAAATTATGTTTAAAAAAAAAACCTTCAAAATAAATAACAATATTTCCTTTACTTCCATTTTTTGGTGTTACTCAAGGCAGTATCCTAGGATACATTATTTATATTTATACTTAGTATATATTTATATTTATACAGCTGATATCCCACCACTCATACAAGATGACACTTGTGTATTATCAGTCAATAACGATCTAACTATTGCCTCTCAAACTCTCTAATCCCACCTCAGAGACATTGAGGTTTGATGTTAGAATTGGAGAATTAAAAAAAAATCTCACCAAATAACCTTTACCCAATGTCCTAAACCTAGAACATCCTACCCTACAGTATCCTTTAATAATATCCCGCTTGTTCCAGTTGAACAGATCCTCTGCCTAGGACTCCTACTTAAAAAACGTTTAACATGAAATCCGCACACTAGACTGAAACGACCAGAAACTGCTCGCCGCTTTCGGTTACTTCAACAATTACCTGACAGGCGCTGCAACATCCCACTTGACTACAAAAGGCTCATTGACAAGACCATCATAAGGCATTAGGCTCAAATTCTTTCCGTCGCCAATCCTTAAAATTCAAAATCCTTCGATAAATCCTCAACGCTCCTTACTTTGTCAGGAATAAGCTCATTCATAAAGACCTTAAAATGTTATATATGTTGCTGATTTGGCTCGAACCAGGTATGAATATTTCCATGAAAAACTCTACTCTTGCTCTAACCTACTAGTTTCAATCCTTGCCTCCTTTTGTATTTCTTACAATCCTCCGAGGCGTCCCCTAGAGTGCTTCCAATGGGCAGCTTCTCTTCTCATATATTTTATTTCATAGCTTATTTATTTTTATTGTCTAATACAGCTAGTAAATATCAATAAAAAAAAGTTATCAAATACATTTATATTGTATATTTATCTGTTATTTACCAGTTCTACCATAACGAAATAGTTCATCTTTTTTAATCTATTCGACGCATTTCTTCAGTCGATTCCTTCTGAATTTGTTCAGTTTTTTTTTATTTTATTTATTTATTTTTTAATTATTTTTTTTTTTTTTTTTTGTTGGAGACTTTGTCTATTACTTTAGGAGCTTAGAAGAAAACTAATTAGTTGTGAAAAATGTGGCAATACATAATTATATAGATATAGCCATATAAATTTCAAAATATTTCTTTGTAAAAAAGGGAGCAAATCCTTTTGATTTCATCAATGTGAATATGTTTCGTCTAAATGATTGGGAAATGTTGCTTTGCCAACGTGGCATTTAGAATATTATGAAATCACAATAGTAGAATGCATTATAATATTAACATCAGTTAAATATTATAATAACAGGAAAAATATAATAACTGATTATTATATTATGAGTTAGATTATTTGACTATTAGCAGGCATTGATTTTTTTTAATATTCTTAATTTTTATAAAAATATTTAAAGATTTTTTATATTGCGATATTACACGAACTAGTAAAGAAATCTATATTTTTTAAAATAGTTTTCATGCCTTTTGAAAATTAACTGAAGCAAATACAATATTTTTTGTTTTTGTTTTTTAGAATTCAGTATTACACGTTATAAGGATCAATGGCGATTTTTAAAATTTTTTTTTCTAATTCGCAATTCGTTTTTATTTTTGTTACTCATCACTCTGATGGTATACAGATATACACCTGCTGGGAAAATTTCTGTTTTTATTATGTTTTAATTTACCGCGAAATCAAAGTCGATTATATTTAGGGAACGGTCTGTAATTGGCTTTTGATGAGCCAAAAAGTGTAATTATGATTTCGGCTTGGTGGTAATTCATTAATTATATTTCCTTCTTGTTGAAAAAAATAATGCGGGAATTCAGAAAAGAAAAATGAGTGCGTGTAATCTTTACGTGCGATGGAAATAGAAATTCTTTGATATTGTGACAGATGATGAATAAATTAAAAATTAAAAAGTCTCCAGTTCTTTTCTTAAATTATACCCCACTCATCACTGTAGAACAAATACGATACCTTGGACTTCATCTTGACAAACTTGAAATCCTCATACATGCTTATTTAATAGTTCTTTCTACCCGAGGTATGTAAAAGTTTTGTGTTTCCCGCAGCAGATTTTTACTTATATGGATGTAACGTTATTTTAGCTATATGTACGAGGCATGTTTTTTAAGTAAGTACCGTTTTGGAATTAAAAAAAGGCGTGCAAAGATATCGCAATAATTTTATTTTTACATGAAAGCCTGTATGTTAATCTACTTTTCTACATAATTTCAATGAATTTTCTTCATTGTATACGTTGTTTACTGAGTGTTTAAGATGCCTCCGACAATCGTGAGTCCCGCTGATTGTGATGTACGGGCTGTTATAAGATTTCTTAGTGCTAAAGGCGTAAAACCGATCGATATTCATCGTGAGATCGTTGAAGTTTACGGACAAAACATTATGAGTGATGGAATGGTAAGGAAATGGGTGAGAACATTTAAAGATGGCCGCACAAATGTGTATGATGAAGAACGGAGTGGGCGTCCTTCGGTCGTTAATGAAGATTTGGTGCAGAAAGTGGACGAAAAGGTGAGAGTCCATTTGTTCCTGCACTTGAAGAAACACCTAGGCGGTCGGCGTCTTCAAGACGATAACAAAGTCAAAACATTTGTGATGCAGTGGTTAACAAGTCAGGCGGCAGAATTTTTTGAGGAGGGTATTGAAATACTGGTGCCGCGTTATGACAAATTCTTGGAAATTATGTAGAAAAGTAGATTAAGATACAGGTTTTCATGTAAAAATAAAATTATTGCGATATCTTTGCACGTCTTTATTTAATTCCAAAACGGTACTTACTTAAAAAACATGCCTCGTACATAAACCAAGAACTCTTCATGGATTGTTGCGATACAGTTAACTTTTTTTTTTTTGCCGTTTTACTTTTGACTCGTATTTCTATGGTAATGTTTTATTGTAGAGCAATCATGGTTTAAAAGCTTCATCCAATAAAGGTGTAACAAATTGTTCAATTAACATTATTGATCTCAACTGGGCGAGTTTAATTCCACTCGTATTTTCCTATAAAAGAAAAAAAAAGCTACATGGCTTACGAATGGGACTTTGATCAGACCTATTTTGCACTGTCATTATCACATTGAGTTGAGTTAATTTGAAAGGCGAAACCAATTATAAATAAAGTTTTTAAGGGGCTAGAAGTGCTTTATCAGGGCGATTAAAGCCGGAAAGGTTTATTTAATCATTACCCACGTATTAAATGGACCCACGTCCACTCAATTTGTTAAATTTATATTTGAATCTCTTCTGTATATTATGATTTTTACATAATATTATACATAAATTGCATTAAAAAATATTTTTTCAGTTATCTCCTTTAGTTAGATATCGAATTCGTTGTTTATATATTTATTAATTATTATTATTATTATTATTAATATATTTGTGTGTTTTTCATTGGTGCTAACAAGATAATATATTTATTTTTATAAAATCTACAAAACTAAAGGTACTTCACAGGAAAACAAATGTAAAATATCGACATTTAAGCGCTGTCAGACCATTTTAATCATAATGAAAATTACATGACATTAAAGCTCATTAAATTTTACATCAATATAGCGAGTTTAATCAAAATCGTCGGAACCATTTTTGAGAAATTCATAAAAAGGTGCAATATGCATGGTATAAAGTGGTTCTTCTGGTTAGCCGATTTTGATAATGAAGTTTTAGTAACATCTCGGACGTATGTCTTAAATATGAAATTTTAGTTTCATAGGACTTTTCGTTTCCGTCCGGAAGTTACCATACACACACAAACACAGACTTTTTTGCGGGACTTCGTTATTTGGACTCAGGGGACCCTAAAACCTGTATTTACGTTGAAAACTGGAATTCAAACATTTTCACGATCGCAATACTTACTATATATAGTAAGCGGAAGTAATAATGTAAATTTATATTGACACACGATTCTGGTGAACATTATAAGATAATATAATTGAATATTGCAAAGATTGGTTTCTTAGATTTTGTCTAAAAAATGGATATCATTAGTGATCTGAGGAAATGTTTTATATTAAAGACGACTCAGAGCTTGTACGCGCTTTTAAAATGCACTTAAAGAATTATAAGAAAGCTAAAATCGTAAATCACGGTTATTATTAGCCCTAAAGTCTTATACCCTTAAATAGCCGGAAATCCTGATTAATTAGTCCGATAACTGATTAGTATCTTATCCTAATTAATGGTCTGACAGGCCGTTGATGGCCATTTGAAATTTCTTCCTCTAATAATGAAATTAACCTTTACTTAGTACAAGCAGCTACAAAAAGAGGCAAGTATGAACTATAAAACAATTTGATAATTGTTAAAAGGAGACAAAAAGGACAGACTGAAATAAATTCTTAACAAGAGTTACATTTCTAAAAAATTCTGATGAATACCGACCACAGGTTTAGAATACTATTAAGGTCATCTTTAAGGCTAGGAAAAATGGAAGGTAAACAGTTTTTAGAACAATATGCAAAGAAAAAAAATGTATATAAAGTAATAAGACAGAGATAGATAGATAGATAGAAAAGTCTGTTTTTATTTTTCAAAATTACATCAAATAGTCAATAAACAAATAAAAAAATAAACAAATTACAAATTACGAAATACAATAATAACAATCAGACACACTACATGGTCTATTGACCGTCCGTGGTGTCTGTGTTTATTAACAAAATTAATCTTTAATCTATCAATATATATAATCAATAACAAAATAAGAAACAAACACTTCCCATGTTATTTATGTACTAAAATTAATTCACAAATAGTCAAATTCACAATTAGTTAAATTTAATTTAACAAATTCACTAATAGTTAAATTCTCTCGTTAGTAACATTCTATAAGAAAAAGCCGTTCTGGAGAACTTAACTAACGCCAGCCAATCTTTTCCATTTATCAACTCTAAAACTTGATCCCAGGTTAAATTTTTAGAATTAAAATAGTTTTTTCTGAACTCAGTAAGTATCGGACAGGCAGCCAAAAAGTGAAAAAGATCTTCTGTTTCATTTGTATTGCACAAACTACATCTATTATTTGTTTTCATGAAATGTTTGTAATGCAGGTTTAATACATCAGCCCTAATTTTAATTACCCATCTAATCACCTCCAGTGAACATTTGTCAGTAATGTAATTTACTGTGGTTAAATGTGGATAAAAGGGAGAAGTTTTAGAATTTTTAACTTTAATAATATTTTGAGTATAAATATTTTTTTGCATTTGAGCCCTTAATGCTGCTAGAATATTTTTCCATAACTTAATATCATCGCAGTTAAATAGATTTAAGTTAAAATTTAATCCATGCGATTCTTTCAGATAAAGTATGTTTTTGAACCATGCTATTTTTTTCTTAACTATATGTAATGCTAATATCTTTGGATATCTATGTGGTGGTAAATTCAAAATTTTAATAATATAATCGAAATGTATCTTTAGGGTGAACATAAATATTGGATCTATTGTTGTTTCAAAATGGAGAAAATGAGTTGGAGTATATTTTGGCAATTCAAATAGTTTTTTGAGAAAAAATCTTTGTAGTTTTTCCACGGCATCATGACTAACCCCACCCCAGACTTGTGCTCCATAGCACATAACTGCCCTACTAATGGAATTAAATATCTCCAACTTTTTTGAAAGAACTATGTCTTTGTTTTACATAAACTGTCCCCAAATAAAATTCAAACCCACCTTAGCTTTGTTCAGTTTTTCTTCGAGGTGTTTTGTCATTGAAAGAGTAGGCGTAAGAGTGATCCCTAGATATTTGTACTGCTGTACTACTTCAATATTTTCTGAGCCTAAGAACCATTTTTCTTTACGCGCTGGCCTACCACCATTTCGAAAGACCATTATTTTTGATTTTTCCAGATTTATTCTCAGATTCCATTTATTGCAGTAGTTTTCTAGAGAGTTAATCATATTCTGTAATATCGATGGATGTGAGGATAAGAGCACAATATCATCCGCATAGGCTAAGTATTTAATTTTACAATTTTCTTCAACCAAAATACCGCCATCTAAATTCTCTTCCAAATCATTTATATATATCGAAAAAAGAATCGGACTAAGCAAACAATCCTGTCTCACACCTGATTCAGTTCCAAATGTTTCAGTCAAACCATCCAAATTCCAAACAGAAGCATTAGTTTCACAAAGTAGATTTTTAATTGAATTAATTAATTTTGATGTAAATCCTACTTGATATAATTTATATATCAATAAAAAATTCTGAAGAATACCGACCACAGGTTTAGAAAACTATTAAGGTCGTCTTTAAGGCTAGGAAAAATGGAAGATAAACAGTTTTTAAAACAATATGCAAAGAAAAAAATGTATATAACGTAATAAGACAGTATCAAGAGAAATTGTTTATAGTAAGAATTAAGAAAATAATAACTAAAGTAAATGTATAATAAGTAATAAGATCTTATTATTTACTATACACAATTGCTCTTTGTACTGGCTTATTACTTTCTATACATATTTTTCTTTATATATATATATATATATATATATATATATATATATATATATATATATATATATATATATATATATATATGTGTTTTTTTAAAGGTTATTATTTTGCGTTTTTCATAGCTCTTAAGATGAATTTTGGCTGGAACGAAAAAAAAAATTAAGGTTACTTAATTGAAATATTGAAAAAGTTCTTTTCATGTCGGAATATTTAGGTTGAATCATATTTGACAGTATTATAACGTATGTATAATGATTATGGGAGGCTCAAAAATGATTTTAACATAATAAATTATTACTATTATCTGGGAGAAGTTATTTCAAAAAGCAGTCAAAAGAACACTCAATTATGTATAAACTGAATTTACAGGTGCCGACGTTTCGGCCTAAACTATAAGTACTTGGACACCAATGAATTCAGTTTATATATAATTGAGTGTTCTTTATACTTATTTGTGTACTGCTGTTATCTTTCAACCTTTTTTTTATACTTAGCAATATGGTGGAATGGTAGAGCTTAGCGAATTATTTAGAGAGAATATGAGAATGACAGCATTGATATTTATAAGGGTGTGATATTTCAGTGCGAGTAACCTCCACACAAAAACCTCCTCGCTTTTATAGCAGTTATAATCGCCAAACCTTTTACCAGTTCTTTGTATATCGTTTACCTTGAAATAATTTATATAATCTGAATGATCTGATCATGAATTTACTGTTTTACAGCATACTACATCATGGCTTTAATGTTCCATTTATTTTAGACCTTATTCCATCTGAATTCCGAAAATTTCATTAGCGTCTTGTTCATAACCCCAATTCGTTAGCTCAAAAGCACAACTCATCAGTAAAATTCTCCTAGAAGGCTGAAACAGCAGTGGCCCCGAGACATTTTGTAAATATTTATACCACAGTTATGACACATTTTTCTAAAAGTGGGGCTATTTAGCCCTCACTCAGTTTCTACTCATACCAGTGACGCAGTGAGAGGCACTGGTATCTCTTGGATTCTAATTTTTCCACCGCAAGGACAGGGATAAGCCCAGTCCTGGGTTCCTCCAGGCTATTGTAAATATTGCATATAGGTATTCAAGTTTGTGATTTGTTTTTTACTATTAGTTGAAGTACTTCTTAAGGCGGTATTGTTATGTATTGAAGATGCTGAGGGAAGTCCATTATTAAATAAGTTTAAAGTTAATGAAGTAAATGTTTATCAGCATTTTTCGGCTAAAGTTAAAATTCTTGTACCTACCCTTCCATGAGATTGCCCATGGGCAAGACGTGATACCCAAGAACGTTCTGGACCCCAGCTTCTAGGCCGGACTTCCCATATCAGCCCTCTCCCCTCGAGGTGACGACTATGAGAAAGGAGATCCGAAGGGGCAGTCTTATTCCAGCCTCGAGAATGGAAGTATAGCAAGAGGACAGTCGACTTCCATCCACAAGAAGAAGCGATGAAGTCCGTCGGAGGGTCTAAGCTGAGAGCAGCTGGAGGATGAAGCCTAGAAGGGGCGCCTAAGACGGATTTTACCTCCGCCAGCCGACTAAGTGTTTTAATGGCATTTTCTTTAGTTGTGATATTGTATGGCAAGGTTAACGGTAATGTCCCTCAGTATTCTCAACTATTATGTAAATATATTGTAGATGTTTAAGTTAATTTAAATAATAATGTATTTTATTGAAACTTCTCTAATTTGATCTAACCCTTCATGCCACCTACTGTGATCGGTTAACACGATACCTTTAGAAAAGAAATCCAATGGTTTCAATAATATTAATCTATATATAGATTAAATATATCAAGTAAGCTAATTTTTTAAAGCTACCGCTGCCTTAGAAAAGAAACCGGTCAAAAACATAGCAGTATATTATTAAAAAAATGCATTATATGTATCTCATAAGTGAAATTCGAGCTAATGATGCCCGATATCTATTTCAGGAATAATTTGAAAACGATTAATATATACCTATAAGTAAATAAATATCCAATTATATTCGGCGGTTGTGAGCAATTATAAAATAATGACCTAAGGATTGGAGATGGCTCGGCAATCTGTAGTAACTATCAATTACGTCTGATTGGATATACGATCACCTTCGGCTAATGTTCGGGAAATGTTTGGAAACTAAATAACCAGGTTACTATTATATTTCGAATAATTATTAACGATTAAAGCATTAGTTAATAAAATGAAAGATCCCTCATGGACCAATCAAACTAATGTAATATTTTTCCTCGTTAACTTCAAAACTCAAATTAATAAAAATATTTTTAAAAAATGCAATGATAATTTTTTCAAGAATAAAAACATCTTTTTGATAAATGATTGGTTGTTAATTCTTTCAAATGAATATTTTACAACAATTAATTTGACTCCACGTATCAGGGATTTCTACATGTTTATGACGCACTACAATAATTTAGCAATTATATTTACAAGAAAATTAACCCTATTTAAAAAATAATAATATTAGACTATTCAACAATGTCTTATAAAAGTATTTTATCTTACAACAACCGATGGTTTCTATTATTAGTAATAACGAATATAAATTTGAAAAATACATTGATAATTCTCCATATTATTTTTATATATACAAATAAATAACTATATATAAATGAAACCAATTTAAAACACCTCCGTTTTCATTACTTTAATGCGATTAAAAATATAAACCATTCATTTGTGACCGAATTCCAAAAACATGTTAATGTGTAAAAATGTTGAGTTATAGGCTACCCCTGATTCATTAGTGGCCAAATAATATATTGGCTGTGGTAGGTAGATTTTATATAGTGAGTTTGAATATTTTTTTAAATATTTATATTTGGCTAAATTTAAAATGTATACCATGCATACAACATACTGATGTTAGAGACCATTGGCTGTCTGGTAACACACTTTTATGTATCATTGTTGACTGTTGGCATATTAAATGTTTTTAAATAGTGTTAATTTTCTTGTAAACATATTGTTATTCATTTTAATATACTGTCATTGTGTGAATATTATACTTGATCACTATTATAAATGTCCTGATAAGGACAGATCGAAATATCATTCAATAAAAAATATTCTTTGAAGAAAGAGATTGACAAAAAATATATTGTAGTGAATTCTGAGTGTGGGAGAAAGACCCGAAACGCACACTCAAAATAATTATTGTGGTATAATCATCTTTTGGAAGAAACAGGAACAAACTATTAAAAATAAATAAAAAAAAATCTGGTGCGGGCAACACACGACTTTCACTTACCTCCATTTTTAAAATCAATGAAAGAATTTTCAAATACAGTTAGAGATAAAAATACGTGAAATTAATTAGGAATTAATCAAATTGAATTTATATAGAAACATGTGTTTTATTAAAAAATCAATTATATTATTATCTTAAATAATCAGTAAGTTTTATCTTCTTTTCATCACTCTCCAATAACTTTTAAAAGCTTGTGTATGAGATGATAATTTTTCTAAAATCTTTAGCTTTCCAACGGTATATCATACATGTATATTACTGCTCTTATGTTCAAAAACGAAAAATTGCATTTAAAAAATATTTTTTCTGTTTTCTCCTTTAGTTGGGTATCGAATTTATTCAATCTATATATTTACTAGTTTTTCATCAGCGTTAACAAGATAATCTAGTTATTATTATTGAATCTACAAAATTAAAGGTACTTTAGGGGAAGAAAATTTAAAATATCGGCATTTAAGCCCTGTCAGACCATTTTTATCTAAATAAAACCTGCATGATATTAAAGCCCATTAAATTTTACATCAATATAGCGAGTTTAATCAAAATCATCGGAACCGTTTTAGAGAAAATCGAAAAAAGGTGCAAAATGCATGGTATAAGTTGCAAAATGCACGTCTCGGGCGTATAGTTGTCTTAAATATGAAATTTCAGTTTCATAGTACTTACCGTTTCCGCCCGGGAGTTACCACACACACACACACACACAGACACACACACACACACACAGACCTTTTTGCGGGACTTGGTTATTTGGACTCAGGGGACCCTAAAACGTGTATTTCCGTTGAAAACTGGAATTCGAAAATTTTCACGATCGCAATACTTCCCCTTACTATATATAGTAAGTGAAAGTAATAATTGATTTGGACCTACTCCTAAAAAATATATCGTATAGTCTAAATGACATACATTAAATTTTTCCAAAACACTAACAAAGAATTTTAAAGATAAAATCCTTTGTATGAGACTGACAAAACCCTATTTACAGTTTCTCCTCTGTTAACAATGCCCCAGTTGACGTTGCTACGTTATTAGGCTTTGACGGTCGAGGTCCTTTTATTGCGTCGTCCGTGTTGAGTTTCTCTTTAGGTAACACAACATATTTATTTTCTTGCAGTTACTATTTGCTTAGTTGTGTGGAAAATTTAGAAGGGAAAATTACTACGGTTATGATAGTTTTTAACAGAAATCCGGATAAGTTATAGAAAAATTACTCTGGGTCCAAATAAGTATTATAAGTGTAGTAAATTAGATGAGGAAGATGGTTGGGGGTGTATAAGTTATATAAGTGTATAAGTTAAGAGTATAGGTAATATATAAAAAAATACTCTTAACTTAATACCTATACTCTTAACTATGTTTTTAATATATTACCGTCATATATCAACTCAAAATTGTTAATATTTAAAATTTTAATTGTTCACATATTTTTCCTTTATCATTTTTTTCATTTACTTAGTCTCTCTTTATATATTCTCATTACAATATTATCATCTCAATTATGTTTACTTCCATACTTTATAACTATCATCTTAATTTTGTTTATTTCCATACTTTATAAATGTCACCTTATTTCCATACTTTATGAAATTGTCAACTATTATCATTTTACATTTAATATTATTTATGTTCCCATAATTTATTACTGTCATATTATTATTATATACCTAACGCATTATTAAGTCTATAATTACATTGGTTGTTATCTTGTTTCTTTTAGCCCTGATGAAGGCCCACATTGTAGGCCGAAACGTCGGCACATAATTAAAATAACACTTATTTTAAATGTGTGTTTTTAATTTATGACCGCACCCCCAACCATCTTCCTCATCTAATTTCTCAACGGTCAACAAAACTCCATCATTATAAGTGTAGTAAATCTTACCATTTTGATCAAAGTTGTCGATTCACTTTATATTGGGTTGTTTCTGATGAAATGTCCGTTTTTATAGTTTCTGAAATACGTAAAGGATTTTGCAGGTTTTTTTTTTTTTCTTCCGAATGTTTACATATTTAAGGTAAACAGTTACTAATCCTCTACCTTTGTATTATAAACATTAGCTTCCAATCAATTACCCACTTTTTAGTATACCTCCAAATATGAGCATGGAAACACGATGGGAATATTTTTGTACGAGTTTAAAATCGGCCATTCAGCAGCTGAGGCCGCTAGAAATATTTGCAAGGTGTTTGGGCAAGGTAGTTTAATGAACGAACCATCCGCCGTTGGTTTGCTAAGTTTTCAGCTGGGGATACCGACTTGGAAAACTTGCCCCGATCTATTTTTTGAATACATAATAGGACTTAGTTCTGGATCCTAAAAAAAAAAAAATGTGAGCTTATTTAGTTAAAAGGGTATTCTGAGTGGAAAAAATACGCATTCATGTTTACATTGAAGTTACGATGGTATAGAATGATAAATTTTTAAAACAAAAATGTCAGTATTAGATAATCACGGTATGGATAGCTACTTGCTTCTGGTATGTTATTGTAGATTAAACTGAATACAATTAATATTTAACAAACAAAAATAATCTCAGGTATATCTATATTTGATAACCTCACCTAACACAGTTATCACAAACAAAGTTCTTAATTCGCAGCAATTAAAAAAAAGTGAATTAGTCGCGAGAAATGCCGCGAGGTACAGCTAGTTATTTTATAAATTAAAAAAAAAAAATATATAATAAAAATTATTTCTGAAAAATTGGAGCCCTAATTGTTTGAGTTACATCTTGAACAAGTCCGAGTAGAGTTTTAAAAAAAAAAAAAAAAACAGTGCAAAAACACATCTATATTTAATATCAATTTGCAGTGGTTGTTAATAACGGAAAGAAAATTAAATTGCGGCCAGGTAATGTTTTCTAGTGAGAAGTTTTCACCGGTTCTAAGGAAAACTTTTTTAAAAGTAAAATCATTTTGAAAGAAAAAAGAGGTGGAGGGAGGAAGCCATGGATGTCAATTTAAAAGTAAAACTAGATATTCTGCGGTGTTCGGTGCCACTTCAACCCACCCCGGTTCTTGTCTTAAGTGCCAAGTAAAAAAGTACTATTGTATTTCAAATTTGAAATTTTCTTTTTCATTTTCTACTCTAACCTACCTCTAGCTTTTATGATTTTAATAATTTTCGAAACCCCAGAAAAAAACGGAAATATTTTAAAGCTTTTGTATAAAACTTTTTAAACTTCTAAATTCCAATTATAGCTTGATTTAACTATACCTGATTTATATTACTTTTTTGTTTGGGTGAGACCTAATTTTATTTCATAACTTTTTACTTTCACTTACTATATATAGTAAGAAAGTATTGCGATAGTGAAAATTTCGAAATGCTTTTAGGTCCCCTGATCCAAATGACCAAGTCCCGCAAAAGTATGTTGTGGGGTACTCCGGCGAACGCAAGTCTATAAAACTGAAATTCAAATTTAAGACGAATATACGGCCGAGACGGTACAAACCTTTTTCATCAAATGAGCTTACCAAAAGCACTTTATACATGCATTTTTCACCTTTTTCGATTTCTCAAAACGTTTGACGATTATGATTAAGCTCGCTATATCGATGTAAAATTTAATGGGCTATTAAATGATAGGTTCATTCGGATAAAATGTCTGACAGGGCTTAAATGACGATATTTTAATTTTCTTTCTCTAAACTACCTTTAATTTGTTGATTCTATAAAAATAATATAATACTTGTTAGACTGATCAAAAACAGGATAAATATATTAATTGGATGAATTCGATACTTAACTAAAGGAGAAAACAGAAAAAAATATTTTTTATGCAATTTATTATTTTGAACATTGAATACAGAGTATGGAACAGTTATTTGAATGATGATAGAGATAAGCTGGTGGATATGAGAGGTAGGAATTCCAGAATTTCAAGCGCAAGAAAGAATGATCAAAGTGTTGTTCTATGGGTAGGAATTAAAGGTCAATGGCGAGACCTGTTTCGAGGGAGTGAATGAAGATTTAAATTGTAGAAAGTGGGTATAAGGAGGAAGCTAGGTTTAATGTTGGTTAAGAAATGATTCTAGAATATTAAATCCAATTTGTGTCTGTATCAACTCTTTAAATTATTTTGATTAAAAAAAAAAAGGCGAAAAGTTATATTTTGTCATCGCGTTTGATTTAAAATGCATAAAGCACTAATACAGAAATAGGGCAAATGGGTCATTCTAACAAATGTATTAGTAAAGTCTAATTTTTCCAATCCAACTTTGAAAAAGGATCTTTAACGATTACCGACATGCACAGATCGGATCGACATTTACGTTCACCGAAGACGCATAACAAACGATTTTTTACTTCCATAAAAAATCATATGGTCACCTACTACCGTGTCTTGCTTAGGAGCGTTATGCTAACACAACACATTGCTAACTCTCATTTTGTTTCTATATACCAATTTGAATCTCAATGTGAAATTTATGGATCCTATAAAAGAAAATTTTATCAGTTCACGTGGGTAAAAGATTATATAAATTAAAAACAAATCTTTTTACAATTATGATATTTGTATTTTTAACTTCTCACATTAAATCAGTGAATACGGCCTGAAAAATATTGACTGTAGAATTTCCTTTTATTGTTTGTTTTTTTCATACATATGTTCATAAATTTAATTTATTTAAATTTATACCAGTAACTATGATCTATTTAAAATCAAGAAATGCATTCAGCTGGGATTTAATGGTTTTAGTTTGTAGGACGGAGTGCCCTGAACTAACTTCTTGTTATTTGAAAGATCAAGAAAAAGTATAAAAAAAAAAATCTGGTGTGGGCAACAAATGACTTTCACTTACCTCCATTTTTAAAATAAATAAAAGAATTTTCAAAACAGTTAGAGAAAAAAAATACGTGAAACTATTAAGGAATTAATTAAATTGAATTTATATAGAAACAGGTGTTTTATTAAAAAATCTATTCTATTATTATCTAAAATAATCAGTTAGTTTTATGTTCATTTCATCACTATCCATTAACTTTTAAAAGCTTGTGTATGAGATAATATTTTTTCTTAAATCTTTAGCTTTCCAACGGTATATCATACATGTATATTACTGCTCTTATGTTCAAAAACGAAAAATTGCATTAAAAAAATATTTTTTCTGTTTTCTCCTTTAGTTGGGAATCGAATTTATTCAATTTATATATTTACCTGTTTTTCATTAGCGTTAACAAGATAATATAGTTATTTTTATTGAATCTACGAAATTGAAGGTACTTTAGGGGTAGAAAATAAAAAATATCGGCATTTAAGCCCTGTCAGACCATTTAAATCAAAATAAAACCTATATGATATTAAAGCCCATTAAATTTTACATCGATACAACGAGTTTAATCAAAATCGTCGGGACCGTTTTTGAGAAAATCGAAAAAAGGTGCAAAATGCATGGGTATAAAGTGGCTCTTCTTGTAAGCTCATTTTGATGAAAAATGTTTTGTCTCGTCTCGGGCGTATAGTTGTCTTAAATATGAAATTTAAGTTTCATAGGACTTACCGTTTCCGCCCGGGAGTTACCTACCACACACACTCACAGATACCTTTTTGCGGGACTTGGTTATAAGGACTCAGGGGACCCTAAAACATGTATTGCCGTTGAAAACTTGAATTCGAAAATTTTCACGTTCGCAATACTTCCCCTTACTATTTATAGTAAATGAAAGTAAAAAAAGAAAAACAAACCTACTTTTTGAAACTAAAATAGCTGCACATTTATAATGGCAAAATTAAAAAAAAAAAGATTTCTAAGCACTAAAAACATGAGGGACTTTACTTTGAAAATATAATATTTTTGAAATGGTTATATTTTCAAATCATACCACTTGTATGGTTTGACCAAAATGTGTTGTCAAATATGAAAGAACTGAAAAAAACTTTTTATAAAAATGTTAAAATGTTGATGTGGATGTTTGATGTGGAATCTATTGAACACCATTTATTAGAACATAAAGACCTTATGCATAATTATTGGTTTAATCATATTAGATCCATTTTTATTTCCCTGTAATACTTTTTACTAAATTTTATTCAACAGAATTAATATTGAATATTATTAAGATAAAAATCACATTCACTATGTAATTTATCCATCATGCTCATTATCTTACTCGTTATCTTCATTATCTTTTTTTTTTTTTTGAGAATTTTCAAAAGAGACTAAATGTTATCGATAATACCTACTTCTAATTAAGTTTAGCTAAGGTTATTTTTATGGATATACTCTTCAAAAGCCCATTGTTATCGTATACGTTCTCACAGTAATTTGGACATTATAAGTAAATTCCCTTGTACCTCAGTAATAAGAGGTTCTTGTAAGGCTGAGAGCCTGTTTTTAATTGGGACTTAATCTTAAATCTCAGCGTTTTTCATTTTTTTTTTTTTTTAATCTCCAATATCTTCGACGCTTCTTCGAATTTATGACATGAAATTCTAATTAATGAGATTGTTTTTCTCATTTAACTGCTTGTAATGATAGCTAATGACATAAGGCAATGAAGGAGTAATAGTTTTAATTCACATATATTCAAAGAATAGGTAATTTGAATGAATGAATGAATGAATAAATGCTTTATTTACATAATATACAAAATATTAATAACATATATATACATTTTTTGAGATCAAAGCCCACAAGACAATGGCGTTAAGCCGTCTGTCGAGTTGCCCCTTTTTCTTTTTTTTTCAGTTTTGATAATAATAATTTAGATTTTTAGTAACGTTATGATGTATTTTTATTGATTGTAAAAATTTAATAATTAAAATGCTGTACCAAAAAAATTCTGTATTTGAATGATTTATTTAAATATGATGCAAATTTAACCCAATCTAGCCCATTTAGTCTATCTGTTACCTCTTTTGGAGTTAGCTTATATTTTTCCTAGTATTTCATCCTGAACTCCTTAAAGACAGGACATCAGGTAGGTATCCTATCCCTCCTCCAAGGCTAACAATTAAGTCCCATCAGTTCTCATCTTGCTTTAAATATCATAGATTTATTATAAAGACTAAGTTTGTTGTGGTGAATGTAGGAAATAGCTATTTCAGGATCAAGTTTTGAAATTGATCAACATATGAAATTGGCTATTGCTGGCTGCGGATATCATTTCTGTTCGGATTTTTGTTAGCTCAGGAATTTTTTTGGAAAAAAGACTATGTTTTTGCAAGTAAATTATTTTGAGAATGCATATTTTGCTCTTATTGTTTCATTTAATTTTAAAATATCATTACATTGTAGAGATATATTATTTTGAATTATATCATCGTAAAATGTATGTGACTATAGAATGTATGATTAATTTTGTATTGGAATAATCAGCTGATGCGCTCGATGATAACAGTCATACGTTACATCGTCTCTCAGATTTTTGCTTTTTTCAGTAGGAATTCGCTTGAATTCAGTCTGGAGAATATCACTAGACCTCAGGAATACTACGGCAGTGAATATTGGAGAAATTTCGGTAAGCAAAGTTATAATTTACTTTGTACAATCACGAAAAAGTGAAAGGAGGGTCACTGATCAGCTGATTGCCGCTAGCTTGGCAAGCTCGGGCTTTCTTTTCTTTTACTTATCTTTAATTCTTATCTCATCATTTATTTATTATTATTATTATTTTCTTAATCAATAAGATATTTTCATCAAGTCATGTTCTCAAAGCCTGCAAGTAAAAGATCTAGATCTGAAGGTTCAAACTCGTTTCCCACAAAACAGAGACCCCGCCGTGAACAAAATAAAAAAATGATTCCACCAGCGACCGCGTCAGCTACCTCATTAGGATCTGAACCACAGCCCAGCACATCATCACAAGTAATAACTGATGAATCCCCGTTTTTTACACCGAATCCATTTCAGATCCTCCAAAATGAAAAAGAAACCATGGAATCTTCTCCTATATCCAGGGAACCACTACCTCCACCGATATTTGTTAAAAATTTTAAACTGATGTGTGCGCATTTAAACAAAGTAACTGATCCTAATAGTTATTATTGTATAAGTAGAACCAATGATAATAAAATATCTCCGACTACTGCTGAAACCTACAGAAAGATTGTAAAATATCTGACTGAGACCAAAGCTGACTTTCATACTTATCAGCTGCGCCAGGAGAGAGCATTAAGGGTCGTAATCAGAAACCTACATTCCTCAACACCTGTTGAAGCTATCAAAGAAGAACTGACCGAATTAGGATTCCAAGTGAGGCAAGTCACCAACGTACTAAAAGATAAAAGTCCACTGCCTCTATTCTTCGTGGACTTGGAACCATCAGCAGGAGTCGAAAAAATCTATGACCTCAGTAGACTGTACTATACCCGTGTAAAAGTTGAAAAACCTTAGACAAAGAAAGAAATAGTTCAGTGTCATAACTGTCAGGCATATGGTCATACCAAAAGTTATTGCCATCACATACCACGCTGTGTGAAATGCGGTGAACAGCATAAATCAGAAGAATGTACAAGATCAAGATCAACACCCGCTGTATGTGCTCTGTGCCTCAAGGACCACCCGGCTAACTACAAGGGATGTGAAATCTACAAGAAACTCAGAACCAGATACCAAAAACCTCAGGATCCGAATGAAACAGCTACACCAATCAGAAGCAGAAGAGAACCATCTAAACTTGTAAATTCTAACTTGTCATTTGCCCACTTGCTTGGAGGTGGGAACCAGAGTCATGAAGTCGAGGCCCTGCCGGAACAACGTTTTCCTCAACATTCTCAATCTATTGTACAACAATCTATCCCTCAAAGTTTACCTGACCTTCAAAAAACTCCTCAACATCAAATTTCTCATATCCCTCCACCATCAAACGTCACAGATCTTACCAGTCTAATGACATCCTTCATCTCCGAAATCAAATCTCTTGTTATGCCGCTTATATCACTCCTTACAAATCTAGTATCAAATCTAATCCCTGCCTTGAAAAATCCTTAAATGACTTCACCTAATCCTTATCCATTCTCCTTTGGAATGCGAATGGTGTTAGAAATCATACTGACGAACTGACAGCCGTTGTTACAAGACAAAACAATCGATGTTGCACTTATAACTGAAACAAGACTAACGACTAAACAGAACTTCAAAATACCGCAATACATGGCATACCGTACTGACCACCCAGACGGCAAAGCCCATGCCGGTTCTGCTATCATTATCCACCAATCCCTCTCTCACCATTTACTCCCACTTCCCACCTATGATTTCCTACAAGCCACAGCCATAGTAATCAAGACTTTTTCCTTTCCGGTAACCCTCACATCTGCATATTGCCCTCCTAAACATTCCATTTCCAATTCCGAATTCGTATCCTTCCTGGATTCCTTAGGAAATCGTTTCATTCTGGGTGCAGACTTAAACGCCAAGCATCAGCAGTGGGGTTCCAGAACCACGAATTCTCGGGGACGAAATTTGCTGTCTGCACTTAACTCCCGAAATTTTAATATCCTGCCTCCTGACTCCCCTACCTACTGGCCAACCGATCCTAACCGCAATCCTGACATCCTCGACTTCTTTATCCACAGCGGATTAGGCTCCCTCAACTTTTCTGTAACTCGCCTTGATGAACTATCCTCAGACCATAGTCCACTGAACCTAAAAGTATCTCTCACTCCAATTCCAAAACCCATTCCACCATCATTCATCCGAGGCCCTGTCAACTGGAACCTTTTCCGCCAAATCCTGACCGATAATATTGATCTCAGAGTAACCCTCAAAACTCCAGATGACCTAGATAATTCCGTCTATTCCTTTACCACCGCCATCCAACAAGCTGTCTGGACTGCTTCCTCTCCTAAACACTCCAATATAAATCCTGACCAAAATCATTTTCCAAAACATATAAAAGACCTAATCCACACCAAACGCCGAGCAAGATCATTATGGCAGCGCACCCGACACCCAACAGATCGCCGCTCCTATAACTTCTATTGTAGACAATTGAAGAGGGAGTTGGCGACCTTCCGTTTCCAGTCCTTTAATTCCTACCTCTCCTCTCTATCAGCTCGTGATAATTCCCTGTGGAATGTCACGAAAGAGATCCTAAAATACCATCAAGTTTCCCATCCTCTCCGACGTGGTGATGACTCCTGGGCTGCGTCTGATGAAGATAAAGCCGAGGAATTCGCCACACACCTCTCCAAAGTATTCACTCCTCACCCGGAATCCCACATTAATCACACCGCAAAAGTGCAAGACTTTCTTATGTCAACTATTCCACTTTCCCTACCTCCTAAAGCTATTAATCCCTCTGAGGTCAAATATCTTCTCCAAAAACTGACTCTCCATAAATCTCCTGGACACGATCTCCTTACTCCCCAGATCCTCCGACAACTTCCGCAGAAAGCTATTATATTCCTTACTTATATTTACAACTGCATCCTCCGCACCACCTATTTTCCTCTGTTATGGAAACATTCCACCATCATCCTTTTTTTAAAACCAGGTAAACCTTCCAACAACACTTCATCCTACAGGCCTATTAGTCTACTTCCCATCCTCTCAAAAATCTTCGAAAGGCTTCTTCTTAAACGTATCCTACCCATATTAGAATCTCAAAATCTTCCTTCCCATCAGTTTGGATTCCGTCCTCAGCATTCCACAGTTCAACAGGGGCTCCGAGTTGTAGACCATATTTCCTCAGCTCTTGAATGCAAAGAGTATTGTTCTGGTGCGTTTCTGGACATTGCGCAAGCTTTTGACCGGTATGGCACACTGGATTACTCTTCAAGCTGAAAACCCATTTACCCCAGTCCCTATACCTCATTCTCCGATCCATTCTCTCGAACCATTCCTTCCGAGTTCGCTGTGGTGAAGAATTTTCTAACCTTTATCCCGTTGAGGCCGGTGTTCCTCAAGGCAGCATCTTGGGACCCATTCTCTACATCCTTTACACTGCTGATATTCCTACACATCCTGATACGTTTCTGGCAACTTTTGCAGACGACACCGCATCCTATCATCCAGTTTTAATCCTGAAACAGCATCCTTAAACCTTCAGAGACACCTTTTCCTTATCGAACACTGGTGTAATAACTGGCGTGTAAAGGTGAACGAAGCCAAATGTAAACACATAACCTTTACTCTTAGACGAAAATCCTGTCCGCCAGTTTATTTCAACTCATTACCGATTCCTCTCTCAGATACAGTCCGGTATCTTGGCTTACTGTTAGACAAAATATTGACTTGGAACCCACATACAAGACTTAAAAGACAAGAACTCAACCGACGATTCGGACAGTTATACCGACTACTCAACAGAAAATCTGAACTTACAGTTGACAACAAATTATTAATCTACAAGACAATACTGAAGCCCATCTGGACCTACGGACTTGAACTGTGGGGGACAGCTAAACGTACTAACATCAAACGCATTCAATCATTTCAATCTAAAGTCCTCCGTACAATAGTAAATGCTCCTTATTATGTCTCCAACTATATCTTGCACCACGACCTTAATGTTCCATTTATTTCAGACCTAATTCCATCCAAATTTTCTAAATTCCACCAGAACCTCATTCATCATCCTAATCCTCTAGCTCAATCCCTATCCAGCTCCACTCATCCATACAACCCACCTAGAAGGTTGAAACGGCAGTGGCCCCGCGACCTTTTGTAAATATATTGGAGTTCTAGCACTGGCTAGATTCTCCACTCAATGTGATGTATGTATGAGTGTGTGTATGTGTATATAGGTTTAAGCGAATTCTTGACTGTATTGTTTTAATTCATTATTTTGTATATATTTTATTGTAATTTTATGCCGTGTAAATATTGTATGAATGTAGTATGTATGATATCTTTCAGCACTACTATCAATGTCCAAAGTGGGACAGATTGTAATTTTACTGAATAAAAATTGTTGTTGTTGAAAAAAAAATTTGTATTGATAAGTGAACAGTACACATAGCACATTTTTATTGATGGAACAGCCATTTGTGCCATGGCGATTCGGACGTTTAGGAATATTCTTTAATAACCGTTTCAAAAGATTGATAAATCTATGAAATAATAAAAAAAAAGTCGCTATTTTTTGTCTATTTGTCGTTGATCTTTACGATCCTTAATTTTCTCATCATCTTGAATTTCGGCATTACAATTAAAATTATTTCAGTTTTAGAACATTGACCCATCTATCTATTTAATTAAAATTTGCGTGTTCATTTATTTTTACTTTCACTTACTATGTATAGTAAGGGGAAGTATTGCGATCGTGAAAATTTTTGAATTCCAGTTTTCAACGGAAATACACGTTTTAGGGTCCCCTGAGTCTAAATAACCAAGTCCCACAAAAAGGTCTGTGTGTGTGTGTGTGTGTGTGTGTGTGTGTGTGTGGTAACTCCCGGGCGGAAACAGTAACTCCTATGAAACTGAAATTACATATTTAAGACAACTATACGCCCGATACGTGACAAAACTTTATTCATCAAAATGAGCTGACCAGAAGAGGCACTTTATACCACGCATTTTGCACCTTTTTTTTTCGATTTTCTCGAAAACGGTTCCGACGATTTGATTAAACTCGCTATATCGATATAAAATTTTATGGCCTTTAATATCATGTAGGTTTTATTCTGATTAAAATGGTCTGACAGGGCTTAAATGCCGATATTTTAAGATGCGGTTCGATGGGGCGTAGTATACAAATCAGAAGGCCGCATACGAGTGTAGCGGTAATCGATTGAGGATTTGAATAATAATAGATCAGAATGTATGATGGACGGCGGGATCGGATAACTTGATAGAGGGAGGAAGCCAGGAAGTACTTGCGACGGTAGGAAGGATAAAGCCACTTTAACTCTTCGTAGAATCGAGGGACAGTGTCTTTGAAGACCCCAACGATGAATCCAATGAAGCAATTAAATAACTGTTTCTACGTATATATGTATCTTTTTGGCTGTCCCGTATATCTGTGACGCAGAAGTCCGAATAGTTTTAGTAAGTGTGTGGAAGTCGTCAATTTCTGCCAATTTTTTTAGTCATGAAATTAGAAAGTATAAAAGTTTCGACTTTTTGTTTAAGGTTATTTGTCTGTACTTGATGTGCGGGCCATATGACATTCTTCAGTCTTATGTCAAACCAAGATATCTTATTCTGCATGTCTGAGGAACTTGAATGTTGTCAAGATATACTGAAGGGGAGGTTTTTTGTCGGAAAGTGAAACTAATAAGTTGGGATTTTTCTTGGTTAATCGTATTTCACAATGTTTGCACCAATCGTGCTCTTTCAGGTGGTGCAGTGCATAAGGATATAAAAAAACAACAACATAATAATAATAATAATTCAACTGGTTTTAAAAATTAAATACTGTTAATTTAAGTCAATGTTCAGTACACATTTTCGGTAATATTTTGGATCTTATTTGTCCCCATTTCATAATTTTTAGCTGAACCATAACACATTTTTTCGGCGACTATTAATTTTTTCGTTTAAATTTTTAATGTGCCTTCCAAAACTAAATGAGGAGATCAGGACGGGTTGTTCAATAACTTATCAACCTGTTTTATACAGAGTGGTGGTGGGACTGGAGATTCATTTTGTGGGGTGACCACCAAATAAATTTCAACCCGTAAAGGTCAGATTCGAACCATTACTGCAAAGCTTTGTATAAGAATAGTTCAATACTATTCTCGACCATTATGGTCTCCATGTAATTTCTAAAGCTCACGATTTTTTTTTGAAAAAGGTCCCCTACCTTTCATACACCAGCTCAAATATAATTGCTATTGATAATGTTATTACCTGCTCAAACTTTTATTTCTGTTTTTTTTCTTGTTTTCATTCACAAGAGCCTTTTATTAATGTATTCCAATTAACTTCGAAGTTTTAATGGACTCTTTATAGATAGTTTTCTTTTATGGAATACAAAGCTTTATCTTAGCATCGCTTTTTCTTTCAAATCATTATCGAAGGGAGAGCAGAGGATTCTATTAGCAATATTGGCTTTTCCCTTTTTTTTTTAAGAAATGCTTTTAAATTATTTTAGATGATATATATAAAAGTCATGATTCTGAGAATGAGATGATACAACTTTTAAAAATGAAATTTATTAAATTATTCCTTTTTCATTAATTTCATTCTCACTTTTTCTCTTCTTATTCTCTTCCAAGTTCTCCAATCCTGCCGCACAGTGGATAATATGACCGATTTAGGTGGACAAAATTCTGAAACTTGTCCATATTTAACTTTTGGGGTCCCAGATTACGGAAAAAAGTAAGAAAAAAATGATAAGAAAAAATTATAACAACTAATTAATTTTTTGACACGACTGACGAGCGCACAGTGGTCAAACATTAAATTTATATGCTAAAATCTAAGATTCTAAAGTTCTAGGATACGAGAACAATGATACAAAAACCTAATTAAGGCTCGGAGTTGCTGAAACCTGCTAATAGATGTATTTTATATCGTTTAGAAAACTCTTTAAATTAAAGATTGTAAAACTTTTACTTCGGAGTGTTGTGTCTGACAAATAATACGTATCACCCAAAACGCGAAAAAGTCGCAAAAATTCTTTGTAAAATTTATAGACTAGAAGAATTGATGAAACAAATGTAACAAACAAATTCTTAGGTTAACTTGGAGGTTATATAGTTTTCCGTTATTGAATACATTTAGAAATTGCTAAATTAACTCTACAGGTAGATTGCAATGTATATTCAATAACGAGTTTGGAAATATAATGTCTTACCTGTCGCAGCAATGTCCATTGATAAATAAAAGCAAAAAGGTTTTGCTCTATAACCGGCATAATAAATGGCCATCGAACAAAGATAATCCAATTGCCGGTTATTAGGCACTTGTGCGAACAGGAATGATTCACTCATTTACTATTTATTTGTAAAACGCGGTATGGCAGAAAATATTAGTATAGGGTCTTGCCGACTAATAATAAAAAGGTGAAAATTACAAACTTTTATCCACCTAAATTTGTGATTTTGCACGGATGCGCCGTCCGTCATACCTCTCAGATATGTTTCTTTTCAAATCTTCAGTCCACTTCCGCAACCCTCGCTCACGGCCTTCAGAATTGTATATAAAATTCCATAGAACTGCATCTATCGACAGGTCATTCCTAATTCGATCCTCATCCGTTTGGAACTCTATTCCTTCTTTTATCCCTGACTCCAGAACTCTTTCGATATTCAAATCTCGTCTGTTCAATCACCTCCTGTTCCTCAAATCTGAATTAGTTTGCTAATTTCAATCAAAATTAGTAATAAAAAAGATAGAAACGTTTATAAACGTCACGGGTATAAGAAGGAGGAGTTCCAAACAGATGAGAATCGAATTAAGAAAGATCTGTAGAAAGATGCGGTTCTATGGGATGTTACATACAAGCCTGAAGGCCGTGAGGGAGTGGACCGAAGATTTGAAAAGAAACATATCTGAGAGGTATTGGAGAACTTGGAAAAGGATGGAAGGATGCCAGAAAGTACTCACAATGGTAGGAAAGGTATGAAAACTTAAAAAAAGTGATGGAAAATATAAATAAAAATATTTTTTTCTGAAATTTTGCATTTAACTGTAATTGTAAACAAGGTAAATGTTAATATAAATTGATGTAAAACCGATAAAACTTACTATTATATTATTATTGCATGTAATAATATAATAGATTATATAATAAATCACCTGTTTATATCCGAATTAAATTTAATTAATTCTTCAACCATTTTACTTTCATTTATCTATATATTTCATCACTAACTGTATTTCAAAATCCTTGAATTTATTTAAACGAGTAAAATTGTACATTAAACGGGTGAAATAGTAAATGGTAGTGAAATGTCTATTAATAAGTAAAAGATGTGGAAGGCCGTACCAATTTTTGTTATCAAAATGGAATCAAGAGATCTTAAGCTACGTTTATGAGGTGAAAATATTTATTGATTCCAATCCCAGGTATATTTCTGAGCGCTATTAGTAAGGGAACGATGTATAATTTTATCAAATTTAAGGGCATAATTAGGGTCAATGGCGGAAAGGGCTGATTGGATGAGGTCATCAAGGGCCCATTGTGAGCTGGGATCGGCTTAGAGTGCTCTACATAAAGATGTGGGCGGAGATATTATCATAAAATATTTTTAATTTAAGTTTAGACATAATATCACCATTACAGGGATATTTATGGAGTTCTATTATTTCATTTCCAATATCTTAAACAATAATTAAGGAAATTGGAATATAATAAAAAATATTGGTGCGGGCAACACACGACTTTCACTTACCTCCATTTTTAAAATCAATGAAAGAATTTTCAAATACAGTTAGAGATAAAAAAAAATACGTGAAACTATTAAGGAATTAATAAAATTGAATTTATATAGAAACATGTGTTTTATTAAAAAATCGATTATATTATTATCTAAAATAACCAGTTAGTTTTATGTTTATTTCATCACTCTCTATTAACTTTTAAAAGCTTGTGTATGAGATGATATTTTTTTTAAAATCTTTAGCTTTCCAACGGTATATCATACATGTATATTACTGCTCTTATGTTCAAAAACGAATAATTGCATTAAAAAAATATATTTTATGTTTTCTCCTTTAGTTGGGTTTCGAATTTATTCAATTTATTTATTTACCTGTTTTCCATCAGCGTTAACAAGATAACCTAGTTATTATTATTTAATCTACAAAATTAAAGGTACTTTAGGGGAAGAAAATTTAAAATATCGGCATTTAAGCCCTGTCAGACCATTTTTATCTAAATAAAACCTACATGATATTAAAGCCCATTAAATTTTACATCGATATAGCGAGTTTAATCAAAATCGTCGGAACCGTTTTCGAGAAAATCGAAAAAAAGTGCAAACTGCATGGTTTAAAGTGCCTCTTCTGGTCAGCTCATTTTGATGAAAAAAGTTTTGTCACCTCTCGGGCGTATAGTTGTCTGAAATATGTAATTTCAGTTTCATAGGAGTTACCGTTTCCGCCCGGGAGTTACCAACACACACAACAGACCTTTTTGCGGGACTTGGTTATTTAGACTCAGGGGACCCTAAAACGTGTATTTCCGTTGAAAACTGGAATTCGAAAATTTTCACGATCGCAATACTTCCCCTTACTATACATAGTAAGTGAAAGTAAAAATTAAGATTGCTTTCCAGTTAACCGGAAACACATACAAAAAAAGTCAATATCGTGGAACTCAAAATTTAGAAATTATAAAATTGTCACTCTATACAGGTGAAGTATTGACATAAGAAAATACATGGGAAAGAGAGAACGAAAAAGTCAACGGAAATTATAACTATATATATATATATATATATATATAATCTAAACCTCTACTCGAAAATCGAACAGCTTCAGTTTTTATGAGAAAAATTAGTATGTGTTTATGGTCATATTCAGAACAAATGAAAACTGATTTTCGAATTTTCACAAAAAAAAAAAAAATAAAATAAATAAATAGAAAAGAAAATGTAACTGGTTCAGAAAAGTTCACCTTAGATTGGATGGACCAGAAATAAATTTTAAAAAATGGTTTAAAGATGGAAATAAAATATTCAGCTGAAAAAAAACAGGAGAAAACAGTACTTTCGGAGGTGCCAAAATTTCGGAGAGAATGAGGGAATTTGGCAAGAAACGCAAAAAAGCGTTATGCGAAAAATAAAATCAGATAATTGATTCAACGTAACAAAAAGTTGGTTATTAATAAAAATATCGATAGTAATATAATAAAAAAAAGTAATTTAATATTATAATATCGATAGGTGACCGCTAGGAGATTCAATGGGAATATAGTTCGGATGGCTGTCTAGAAAAAATTAACATAGAGTTACAGCTATTTAATGCCAAAGTTTCTGTAGGTCTTCTAGAAGATTTTCCAGTGTATATCCGCCTCCCATAATTGGCTCTGTAATACCCTTTCAACCTTCACATCCTATCTTTTGAAATACTTTCTGTTCATCCGACTTTAAATTGATGGGTTGATTTTTAATGAGATAGAGAGAAAGAGTAAGCAAATGTTTAGTTATAATTGGCCGTACTATATCTATCTATCTGTGTGTGTTAATATATTTATATATCTTTTGAAAGAAGAGGATAACTGATTACAAATAAGCTCCACGGCGTCATGTTCTAAGCAATTATTCTTTTCACTATTATAGGCTTACAGTTTTAATAAGAGATTTATTTTCAAGATTGGAATGGAAATGAAACAAGGTTTTCAATCGGATTTTGTAATTTTCCAGGAAATGTCGACATTTTGTAGAGGGGGTTTCTTGACCGAGAATAATTTAACCTCTAAGTATTGAGGTGAAAAAACTTCCATTTTCTTGGAGGTGGGGTACTCAGTACCCTAATCATTTAAATTAAATTCAAGTTATTTATTTCAACCATTTAAAGTTTCTTTTTTTATAATTAAGGTAAAATAATAATAAAAGTTTTTTAAAGAGATAATATATATGAGCCCATGTTTTCTACCTCTAATATTGAGCAATTTCTTTCGTTGCTAGAAGTATAATAATACAGTTTGTCCTTTTTTTTTTATTTGTATTTACATCAAATTATAAAGAAATACATAAATAAGTAAATTAAAAAAATATGAAAAAAATTACAATTATTAAATCAATAGTGAGTACTATATGAAATTTTAGAATTATTATTTAAATATCTCTGTCTTACACATCCATTATTATAGTATTCACTCAGTCAGCCGGTGTACCGCAAGGTAGTATCCTGGGTCCGATCCTTTATACGGTGTACAGTTGATATCCCCTTCCATCCAAGCACTATCCGTACTTCCTACGCCGATGACACATGTGTGTTATCCGTGAATAATGATCCAGTTACTGCATCACAAATCCTACAGAATCATCTATCAGCCATAGAAGAATGGTGTCAAAACTGGAGAATTAAAATAAATCCTAACAAATCCCATCAAAGCACCTTCACTCTACGTCGTAAACCTCTGACTTCCTGCCCCGCCGTATCCTTTAACAATGTCCTACTTACTCCTGTTGAACAGATTCGGTACTTAGGACTCCACCTCGACAAACGCCTAACATGGAATCCTCATACTAGTCTGAAACGACAGGAAACTGCTCGTAGATACAGATTACTACAACACTTACTCGACAAACGCTCAAAACTTCCTACTTACTAAAAAAAAAAAAACTCAATTATATAACAATTATAAGGCCTATTTGGACCAATGGTATTGAGCTATGGAGGTCTACTAAACCATCGAATTTCACGCATCCAATCCTTGCAGTCCAAAATCCCACCGAGGCGCCTTGAAAGAAGATGGCCAAGAGACCTCCTAACATAAATGAGTGCTAAAAATGGGTAGTTTCTTCTCAGGACTACCATGTGTTCTAATCATATATATAGCCTATTTACTTGTATTTATTTAATACAGTTGTAAATTTCTTTAAATAAATAAATAGAAAAAAAAATCTCTGTTGATTAATTTTCTATTTTTCCAAATTTTCAGCCAAATTTATGCATGTTATGCGTTACAAGTAATGTTATATGTTATGTTAGTCATAAGATCCTATGTTATATGTATTAATAGAAAAAAAAAACTTTCTTATTTTTAAGTCTTTTTTCTATTCGTAATTGAGTTGGGACACATTTAGCAAATATGATTTGGAAATATTTTGAACCTATTCGGGATCGATGGACATTAGTTTAGAAGATCTCTTTGTAACTTTGTTAGGGTAGGCCTGTTATCAAGGAGGAAGACAGTGATGCAAAAAAAAAAATATTTTGGGTGTATTTGAGTCGAAGAATGAAATGTAATATTTTTCGCGAATATTAGAGAATTTACTGTTCGATTGAAATTTTATATCGTGTGTTCTAATTTTAAATATATTTTTTTCCTTTCGTGTCTTTGTACCAATTTGTAGAGCTCTTCCCCCTCATAAAAAAAAAAAATTAAAGTAGGTATAATTTGATTCACGGATGATGGCAATATCACTCATACACACACAACCACAACGGACAAATCAGTGATTGGATGTCCGTAGAAAGGTTGAACTGTATAATAATTTACTACGACTACCTTAGAATTTTTCTAATTTTTATCGAATTCAATTCAAAATTAATTCAATACATATGCGTCGGTGTGAAAAAGGAAATATTTGTATTCGAGTAAAGCTTTCTGGATTAATCTAAAGATAACCGTCCTATTTCTGTAATATGAGCTTTATAGAGCCATACACCATTCAGAAACTGTATTATCGACTGAATAGACCAACTTCGACAAGTCTAATCTTGGCTAATCGACTTAAAGTAATGTACTTAGCATTCGTAACGGGAGTTGGAAATCCGCCAAAGCTTGTGTACCCTATTTCATCCAGAAAATATAAACTACTTGGTTAAACATTTACTTTTACAAGTTAAAACGATTTTAACAAAGAGTTCGCATAGTTTATTATATATATATATATATATATTATATATATATATATATATATATATATCTATTGTATATATATGTATATATTGCTATGTTTTAACCGGCTGCTTTTCTAAGGCAGCGGTAGCTTCAAAAACTAGCTTACTTACTATATTTAGTCAGTATATAAACTATATTTAATGATACCATGGATCTCCTTTCCAAAGGTATCGTGTTTACCAATCCAATAGGTGGCATGCAGGGTAAGATTAAAGTAAACAAGATTCAATTAATACATTACTATAATTATTAATTTACACATATAAATTATATTCACACATTGCCTAGAACTCTGATTGAGAATACTGAGGGACATTTTACTACCTTTGCCATACAATATTACAAATAACGATATAACTTTGAAACCCTTAACCGGCTGGCGAAGGTGAAAACAGTCTTAGGTCCCCTTTCTTGGCATCATCCTCCAGCTGCTCACAGAACCCCGACGGCCACCTCCTATTCTTGTAGGTGGAACTCGACTTCCTCTTTCTGAGGATAAAACTTAAAACCATAGGATAAAACCACCAATCTTAATATTCTTGTTGGCCGCCGCTGGGAGGGAAAACTACCAGAGGTTTCTGGTTCCGCTGGGGGGCCCAAACCGATGGGAAATCTAGGGGGCTAGGTTAACACCTTTTGATGTTTTGCCGACAAAGGTTCGTTATCATTAATTGTTTAATATTAAAATTATTTAATTATGAACTCCCCTCAGTATCCTCAATACATTACAATATATATATATATATATATATATATATATATATATATATATATATATATATATATATGTTGTTTTTTTTACAATTATCTACGAAAAAGAATGTTTTGCTTTTTATGTCTCATTTACTTTTAATAGGACGAGTTTCCGAAAAGAATTGGAGTCCTTTATATTATTAAATTTGAAACATGTGGTAAGCACATCAACCAATATTTACATGCCTCCTTAACTAAAAATAAAATTTACATAGATTTAAATTGAAAATTGTGGTGCGCTTAACACACGACTTTCACTTACCTCCGTTGCTAATATCCATTCAAGAATTTTTAAATACCTTTAAAGATGAAATAAGTTTAAAGAATTGATTTAATTGATGTTCGATAGAAACATGTGTTTTATTAAATAACCTATTATATTATGAACTAAAATAATCAATTAATTTTATTCGGTTTTCATCACTCTCTATTAAATTTTACAACTTTGTGTATAAGCTAATAGTTTTTCTAAAATTTTCAGCTTCCCAACGGTATATTATACATATATATTATGGTTTTAAAATAAAAATACATTAAAAATACTTTTGCACCTTTCTCTTTTAGTTGATTTTCATATTTGTCCAACTTGTATATTTAGCTGTTTTTTACCAATGTATGTTGTTAACATCAATGTTAACAACATTAAATGGTTATTTTTTTCCCTATCTACAAAATTGAAAATACTTTTCCCTTTTAGTTGGATATCGAATTCGTTCGAGTTGTATATTTATCAGTTTTTATCAACGCTAATAAGATGATATGGCTATTTGTTTCAAATCGAGGTACTTTAAAGGAATAAAATTTAAACTATTGGCATTTAAGCCCTGTCAGACTATTTAAATCAGAATGAATCCTACATAATATTAAAGCCCATTAAATTTTACATCAATATAGGGAGTTTGATCAAACCGTTTTTGAGAAAATCGTAAAAAGGTGCAAAAAGCATGGTATAAAGGGGCTGTTCTTGTTAACTGATGATGAAAAAGTTGCTGTAACATCTCGGGCTTATAGTTGTCTTAAATATGAAATTTTGTTTCTGCACTAGACTTACCACACACACACACGACTCGAAAACTGAAATTCGAAAATTTTCACGATCGCAATACTTTCCCTTACTATATTTTTCATATATAGATAAGTGAAATTAAAAAGAATATGTATTAAACCATATTAGCAATACAAATGATTATTTTAAATTATAATTCACGTTTATGCAACAGTCTTACACTTGTTAAGCTCAATTGTTCATAAACTGAAATCAGTTGGGTGACAGGTCTCATTTTTTTTTAATCTAATTTTTAATTTGATTTTTTTTTTTTTTATCACTTAATTTATGATTATTGTTAATGAATACAATATATTGTTTTGATAGGGGTTGAATGATCGAATAATGGTTGAGTTGGATGATTGCATAGGTAGTTTGAGGATTTTAGGAGGTTGCTTGAATCATAACCGGATGATAGCAATTGATTAATGAATGATGCTTCAATGATTGCAATAGGTTTTTTGAATTATGTTTGAATGATTGCAGTAGGTTGTTTGAATGATTGATGGAGGATAGCAATAGATTGTTGGAATGTTTACACTAGGATTCATGAATGATGTTTGGATGATTGTAATAAGTTTTATGAATGAATTATCGATGATGACAATACGTTTCATAAATGATGGTTGTATAATTGCAATAAGGTAAATTAATGGTATCAGGAATCATGATTCGTTGGTTGCACTTGAGAATAATCTATAGTTGTTGTGAATGGTTGTATATTTCTAATAGGTTTACTGAATAAGGTGTGGACGGTTGTTAATGATTTTATTAATGTTATCTGTATGACTGCAACAGTTTTTTCGGTTATAGAAAAAACAATTTTTTTATTTATTTAACGTCAATTTATGATATTCTAACTAATGGTACGATGCTACAGTGAGAGTCCTAAGTTTTGCTTATCCAGGTTTAATTATGATAGGGATCTTTAACAAGTACATCGCACAGGCTCGGGACCACCTTTTTACGTCTTCTCCGAAGGACGGCATAAATAAGGATTTTTTACTCCCAATAAAAGTCCTAGGGCCACTAGTAGGTTTAAACCTGTGACCTCGGGCTCTGCATCTACATCATCTATATGCAATTACGCCACAGGTGACCACAGAAAATATTAATAACTTTTATCTTTCTGTTTTTAGATTGTGACACTCGATGACGGGTCAGACGTTCGGAAAATATGGAAGAAGATACCTCAGTATTTGGAGTTTAACATATACCTGTTCAACATCACCAATCCGATGGAGGTTCAGAACGGAGGCAAACCAATACTTCAAGAGATCGGACCATATCGTTACATGTAATCAGATTTTCTTACCATTTTTTTCTTTAATTAAGTAGAAACCGTCTTATGCCAAGGTCGGATCTTAGGTAAGGTTTAATCTTGGATTTTGAGATTGTACTGTATACCATTATTTTTAAAATTTTTAAATTTTGGTGAATGCTAAAAAAATGTATGTTAAATTGGAGAACATTCAAATATTAATATAGGTTGGCGAGAAAAGAAGCAAGAAATACGTGAATGCGAATACTTGTTGAATAATTGTTTTTAATAAAGTCGGATGATAATATAAAATATTATTTTTTTTTAATCTTTTAATATCCTTAATTTTGTTTCTTAATAAAAACCAACTCATAAAGATAGGCAACTCGATAAAAATTTTTAATATAGACATTACAAAAATGTGTTTTTAATTTAGACGCAATTTTCAAGAATTAAACATTATTTAAGAATAGAAGTTTTAAAAAGTGATAAAAGTTGTACAGAAAATACGGCTATAGTATATTTATTACAATATGTTAAAAGTTTGTGATCATTCATTATCACTGACTATCACACATTTTCAGCTTTCACTTGCCTCTTCTTTCGCCGTGTAGCGCAGTCATTACATTTAAATTAAATAACGATAAGTCACTAACCAGATGTAAGAAACTATCAATAACGTAAATTGTCATTGTTTTGAAAATATGTTGCATTAAAAACAATAAATAATAATTACCCTATCTACATTAATGCCAATCTTCGAAATTATAAGTTCGATAAAATTCAACATAATTTGCTTGACAGATTAATAATCAAGAAGAAAAGGAAAGTTTGATATCTCAAAATCATTACTAAAGATTATAAATCATTAGGAAAAGAAAATACGTAAAAATTAAATATTTGCGAAATTTAATAAAATAAATTAAAATCACCAAATAAATTAATTCAACATGAAATTTCCTTTCAAATTAATTTGAAGTAATATATGTTTATTGTAGAGGTATGATTTAAATATTTTTATAAAAGTTACCTTAAAATTTATGTCATAATTATTCATAGTCTTGAAAATGGGGCAAAAAATCCGAAAAGTTGGTTACACTTGTTTGTAAAATTGTTTACGGAAAAATAGCATAATCGGAAGTAAAAAGTGCTCAATTAATTTTAAAAACACAATTAAAACTTTTTAGTATAGAAAATAGAAATTAAATATTTGAATACTAAAGAAAAAACATATATCTATCTATCTGCGTGGCTCTACAATCCTTGGTGGGTCTTGGCTTCCTCAATGAGCCGCCGCCATTCTGTGCTGCCGCTCTCCAGTTCCTGACTCGCAACAGGCTCCGTGCGTCCGCCACCTCTCATCAATCCATCGCAGCCTTGGCCTGCCGGTTCGCGGGTACTGTGAATGGGAGTTTCCAAAGCTCTTTTGGGCAGCTCGTAAACTGAGCATTCCCAGCTTTATAAATCTCAGAATATCTATTTCTCCAAAAAGGTCATGAAGTTCTCTTTTCCTCCTAATTCTCCTTCCATCTCCATCTCTCACAGGGCCAAATATTCTCCTCAAGATTTTCCTTTCGAAGGTTAGCAAGCTATTTCCATTTTTCGCTGAGATGGTCCAGGTCGGAGAAGCTTAGGTAAGAACAGGGCGAATTAAGGTTTTATAAATGACCAGTTTGGTACCCCTAGTAATAGCGGTACATGCTGCGGGGAGTGTTCAGCAAGGCGTAATATGCCCTGTTAGCCGCTACCAGTCTTTTCCTTACCTCAGCAGAGACATCGTTAACTGGTGCCACATAGGAACCCTAATACGCGAATTCGTTGACCCTTTGGAATGTGTAAATTCCTACCATCAGAGTCTCCTCGCTACCAGCCCCTGTGTACATATATTTGGTCTTCTCGTTTATGGCCAAGCCAATAGCTGAAGCAGCTTCCATGATTTTTTCAAATATTTCTACCAACGCCGGTCGGGACCTGGTCACGATATCCATCGTCTGCATATGCCAATATTTGTGCACTCCGGGTGAAGATCGTGTGACTTGTCTGGATTCCTGACTAAAAAAACAAAACATAATAAGACAAACTAATAATTTTGTTAAATCAGTTATGTAAAAATATTGAATTGTTAATATGGTATCAGTTATCTAAAAATATTTGAAGGCATTTTTTGTATTAAAAGTTTTAATTGAATGAGAAAAGAACGCAGCTTTGAAGTTAGAACTTTTTTTTAATAAAATATTTAAAAAGTTTCATTTTTAGGTGAAAGGTTAAATGGTGTTGTACCCAGCAGTTCTTCATGATAAAGACATTTTATTTAGAATAATGAAATTATTTATTATTAATTGTTTTTAATGTAAAAGCTTCATTTGGACAGAATATATCTCAAAAAATCATAATATTGAAGCGATGCTTATCTACTGATATTTTTATTGTTAGTAAAAATTAAAAAAGTCATATCAAGAAAAGGAAAAAAAAAATAGGCAAATGATTAATAATAATGTCATTAATAGGAATATATTCATCATAGTATTTTATAGTCCCATTTTCGCCTAAATAAATAATGTTGGGTGAATATATACATATATATATATATATATATATATATATATATATATATATATATATATATATATATATTTAATAAAACTGTTGATAAGTTATCTGCGGGTCTTGTTTAGGCTACGTTTTGAGAATTTATTGTTGTCATATCATGCTCTTTTAGTCAAGCAAACAACAGCATATTAAGATTTGTATACAATAATTACTAGAATATGTTATTGTTACAGGGACAGACATTTTTTTAGAATCAATTCAAGAATCCATTTAATTTCACAATGAATCGATATACAGTAGTTAAGTATACACATCAATTTGAATTAACTCAAACAAAATTTAATGTTATAAATACATGTAAAAAATTATTATTACTCATTCCATTCACCCAATATTATACATTATTAACAAAACAACTATAAACGAAATATGAAAGAAAAGATTACCATTAAAAATATAAAAATCGTTTTCGTTTTATACAAATTTAATAAACAAATATTAAAAATAACCAATTATAACCGTAATAATAATACTGCTTTAATGTAATTATAAAAAAAAGGGGGGAAAAACATTCTGGGACTACAGTAATTTGGAAAATCCTTCGCTTCCTCTCTCTAAACCATTTTGTTTTACTGTTCTTTCAAAGTTTGTAATATCAACACAGATCTATGTAAAACACTATTTTATCTCAAATTGTAAGTCTATTTGTAATCAACTTCCACTTAACTACAAAACTCTACATGACTATCATTAGGCCTACATGGACTTACGGAGTTGAGCTTTGGGGCTCTACTAATCTTCCCGGATCCAATCCTTACAATCCAAAATCCTTCGTAAAATCTTCAACGCTCCTTACTTTGACAGAAATAAACTCATCCATAAAGACCTAAATATTCTATTTGTTGCTGATCTAGCCCGAACCAGATATCACTCCTTCCATAACAAAATCCTCTCCCATTCTAACCCACTAGTTTCAATCCTTGCTTACTCTTCCATTACTGACAATCCTCCGAGGCGTCTGAAAAGAAGATGGCCTCGAGACCTCCTAGCTTAGAAAAGTTACAGGAGTGCTGCCATTGGGTAGTTCTTCTTCAAGTCTGTTTCACGCCATTTATCTTTTGTCACATTTACTTGTTGTACTTTGAAGTACAGTTGTTAATTTCAATAAATTATGTTAAAAAAAATAAAATTGTAATAATTTCTTTTATTTGTATTTATAAAATGTAAATTCTAATTGAGATGTCTACTTGACTTCTGTGTATCCATTTATTCAAAAATTTTTTTGTCTCTGTACCAGTAACATCATCTACTAATTATCCTATCTAAATTGTAATATTCCGTTGTGTTTTTTTTCACTTAGGGCAATATGAGAATAATTAATTAATAAATAAAATTTCATATTTATACCGGAACCTCAAGACTAGTTAACTTATGTATATATATATATATATATATATATTACATGTGCGTGCGTGTGTGTGTGTGTGTGTGTGTGTGTATGTGTGTGTATGTATGTGTGTGTGTGTTTGTATGTGTGTGTGTGTGTGTGTGTGTGTGTGTGTGTGTGTGTGTGTGTGTGTGTGTGTGCGTGTAGTAACTATGTAAACTATGTTAGTTCGTTTCCTACTATGGCATATGATAATTCTATGGTAATAGCTGCATAAAACATTGATTGTGTTGACGAAAAATTCCTTTTGATGTTTTCTCTTGTTCATCTTTAATCGAGAAGTGCAGCACAAGCAGATCCTTCAAAGGATAAAACTACACGCAGTAATGATGCTTTAGATCTTTTATAATTTTTAATTAAACCGACGCTCAGTTGTAAAAAGGAAATTTCCATACAATCTGCATTCCATTTGTTTTTCCATTGATATTTTAATGTTGTGTGTTTAAGGGAAAAAAAGAGGAGAGGACTTTAGCGGTCTGTAAAGAACATTATTCCTTTATATCAATTATGTAAGCTCGTTGAAAAGTCTTTATGCCATCTTTTTTAAGTATTCAATTTTGACCTACAATGAGGGGTTCATAATAATGTATTTTCTACAAATAAAATAAGTTAAGAAGATATTAAAACAATAAGAACTTAAATATTCAAATTAATTAAGTAAAATGTAATTAATTTTAATTTTAACTCAATGAAGGATGAGAGTTTAAGTGACGCACAGTGGACAATATGACCGATTTAGATGGACTAATTCTATATTTAACCTTTGGGGTCCCAGATTACGGAAAAAATATTTTAAAAAATTATAAAAACTAATTAATTTTTTGACACGATTAGCGAGCGCACCGTGGTCAAACATCAAATTTATTTGCTAAAATTTAAAACTCCCCTATATTTTACTTTTGAAGTCCCAGAATACGGGAAAAACAATAAAAAAAATCTAGTTATGACTCGCAGTTGCTAAAATCTTCTAATAGATGTATTTTATATGGGTTAGGAAATTCTTGAAATTATAGATTGTAAAATTTTTGATTATAGTGTTGTGTCTGAAAAAAAAATGATATATCACCCAAAACGCAAAAATTCTTTGTAATGTCTAAATACTAGCAGGATTGATGAAACAAATCCTACAAACGAATACTTGGGGTTTATGTAGTTTTTCGTTATTGAATAGGGGCACACATTTACTAATTGCTAAATTAACTCTACAGATGAGATTGCAATGTATATTCAATAACGAGTTTGGAAATATAATGTCTTACCTGTCTCAGCAATGCCCATTGTTAAATAAGAGCAAAAAGACATTGCTCTAAATACAGCTTGAACAGAATAAATGACCATCGAATAAAAATAATCCCACTGTTGGTTATTAGGCACTTGTGTGAACATGATTTATTTATTTATTAGATGATTTATTTATTTGTAAACACGGTATCGTGGGAAATATTAGTATTAATGATCTTGCCAATTTATAATAAAAAGGCGAAGCACTGGAAAAGTCCAAACTTTGTGACTTGATTTTGCCCACTGTGTGGTGTTTGACTTATCGAAAATGAATATATTGTATATTTATTGTAAAACCAACAATTCGACCCACATCTTCCACCACATCAGGTCTTAATATGGATCATAAAAAATAACATTACTGGAAAGTTTGTAACTGTTAATCGGCTGTATAAAAAAAAAAAAATCTTTTAAATTATATATTCACCCGTTTTATGAATGCTAAGATGTTTAAATAAATAACATTTTTGTATCTGCAAAATTAAAGGTACTTTGGAGAAATGAAATTTAAAATATCGAAGTTTAAGTCTTGTCAGACTATTTAAATTAAAACGAAACCTATTAGACATTTTAAAGCTCATAAAATTTTACATTGATTTATTTTTTAGAAAATCGTTAAAATGTACAAAACCCATAGAAAAAAGTTTCTTTTCTACTTCGCCGAATTTTTCGTAAAGATTACTGTAACATTCCAGGCATATACGCTTCTAAAATATGAAATTTCAGTTTTATAAAACATATCGTTTTTGAGTTATACTTACAAAATACGTACAAACACAGACCTCTTTACGGGACTTGGTTATTTGTACTCAGGAGACCCTAAAACGCGTATTTTCGGTGATAAGTAGAGTTCAAAATTTTTCACGAACACAATACTTTCCCTTAATGTAGGTTCCATACATAGTAAGGAAAGTAAAACCTCACTCGTTTATGCTATCTTCAAATAGTATAGATAACGAGTGACATGCACTGACAGTTCAACTCAATTCAATGAGTGGGAACAGATCTGAATATTTTCACTAGGATATTCAGCTTGAACAGAAATCATCCATTAAGTGTTAGAGGTAACCGGGAATAAAAAAAAATATTCAGTGATATTACAAGTTGTCACAAAAAATGCCTTAACAATAGCGCATTGAGACTACAATATTTACAAAGAGACATAGGCACAGTAAAATTACATGAAAATATATAATAATAAAAAAAAGAAATAAAAAAAATCTGGCTTATACTTAACCGATATTTTAAAAATGAATTAAAGAACTGTTTAATAAAATCATATTTGAAATTTTTTGAAAGAATTACCTCGTATTTCAGATTATTAATAAAAATCATTTAGTTTTATCAGATTTTTATCATCTTATACAACTTGCTTTCTAATGGTATATTATTAATATACATTTTGATTCTTATGTTAAGAAAAAAATACCTGAAGTAATATCTTTGTTCTTTTCCCCTTTAGTTCGTTACCAAATTCGTTCACTTTTTTTTTTCATTTCTTTATTAATGCAAACAAGATAAAATGGTTCATATTTTCGAATCTACTAAATATAAATATACTTAAAGGAAGAATATCGACATTTAAGGCCCTGCCAGAATATGTTAATCAGAATAAAACCTACATGATGATAAAGTATATTAAATTTTACATCAATATCATGAGTTTAATCGCAAAATCGTTAAAGACATTTTCGAGTAAATCGTACGAAATGTAGAAAATAATGTAACTCTTTTTGATTTCATAATTTAGTTGAAAAAATTCAAGATCAATAACGTCCCCTAATAGAGAGCTGGTGTTGATACTGAGTAAGCGGACCAAAAGTCAACAAACCTTGGTTTCGGTGTTATCTTCCTCAGAACGGTTTGTGAGGCGGATGAATATATCTCATCTAAGGTATTCCTAGGGGTCCATGGTGTGTTTAGAAGAAAGTTGCACATTTCCTCACTCTGAGTAACATTTTTAGAGTCGGTAAACTCGGAAAAGAAAAATGTAAATTGGTAGAGTAACCCATTCAGGGTTTTATGTTCAGAAGATATAGGTATTCGTATTGTTCAAGCCAACGGACGTGCAAGGAGGTGACTAGTACGATATCACGCTCAGCCTATATTATACAGGCTGGGTGATTCTTTGAAAGACTGTTACGAATGATAAACGAAATATCGCACACTTTGTTGTATTCAATGATTGGTTCAGTAATAATGAAAATTTGCTCATAGAAATAGGGACCTGATTTTCCAGATGATAATTTTTTTTTTTGGGGAGGGGAGCCCAGCACTATAGCCCACCACAATGTTAGTTGTCCATACTTTTTAAAGCATGTAATTAAATGGGGATTCACTCATAACCTCACTTTGGGCATCTGAGACCCATTAGCCAACTGGTGGCCACTCTCGTTGGGAGTGGTGAACCTACCCTAAAAAATACATCGAGGAAACAATACTGCAAGACCAAGGGTCGTCCACGTATGTCTCACCTTCCGAAAAAAAAAAGTTTATTTTTTTAACTTTAAATTTCACACATACCTCGCCTTCGAAGACTATACGGGGCTTTCTTCGGCCATGGGGAAGGGCGAATGTATGATGCTGAGCTAAGCCCCTTGAAACCGAGATGCGAACTCGTAATCATTTTTATCTAAGTTTTTCAAGTCATCTAGTGGCTGGGTGTTCACAACAACGCGATATAAGCCTCAGGCACCCCGATTAATTTCACTTACCTATATATGAAATATACAGTAATGGAAAGTATTGCAATTGTGAAGATTTCCGAATTTCATTTTTTAACATTAAATTCGTTTTTTTTTTTTTTTTTTTTTTTTTTTTTTTTAACAAAATTTGAACCAGATGAGTCAATTGCATTTTGCAACTTTTTACGATTTTCTCAAAAATTATTATGATTAAGCTTCTAAATCGATATGAATTGTAATGGGATTCAATATTTTCAATATAATCAGGTTTCAGTCTGATTGAAGTGGACTAAAATTTTCCGAAATATTAAATTTTCTTCCTACACGTATGAAGTATTTAATGTATTGCATTAATATTATGGATATGCAAAAGCAAAATAACCACTTCACCTTGTTAGGGTCGATGGAAATGGGTAAATAAACAATTTTATCTAATTAGATAGCCAACTTAAGGGGATTTTATTTTATTCCCTTTATTTTTGGATACCCACTTTATAGAGGCTGAATAAGCTCTCCTCGAGGGTCGTCCTACGGCTCAAATATCTTATATATATATAAGTGAAATATAGAAAAAGTAGAGAAGAGGGATAGGACAAAAGTTGAAATATTTATAATAGGATTTGCATGGAATTGTTTAGGATTAAACTAAATTCAGGTCACACAAACTAAAATACCTGTAACTGAGAGCTTGTTTTACATTTCTCTGGGTAACTCTAAAACTAGGATGAAAAATTATTTCTGGTGAGGTAAGGTCTCCATATGGCGCAGGTTAAGACCAACGAACCACTCTAACGAAATATAAACTTTGTTGTGTCTCTAATAAACTCAGGAGGACTAACAGGATATCACTGTTCCTAAAGTTAAACATTGAAAAACAACTAAGTATTCAGTAAAGAGTAATATTATGAAAACTTTTATTGGATATCGCACCTCTTTCATTTACGTTTAATAGTACGACAGGTCTATTGACAAAATAAGAACTGCTGTGAATCTGTTTAATCGTTTGCAAATGATTAATATGGGTTTTAGAGTTTTTTTCTTTCACTTTCTATGTATAGTAAGGGAAAGTATTGCGATCGTGAAAATTTTCGAATTCCAGTTTTTTAACGGAAATACACATTTAGGGTCCCCTGAGTCCAAATAACCAAGCCCCGCGAAAAGGTCTGTGTGTGTTTGGTTACTCCCCGGCGGAAACGGTAAGTCCTGTAACTGAAAATTCATATTTAGGACAAATATACGATCGAGACGTTACAAAACCTTTTTCATCAAAATCAGCTTATCAGAAAAGGGACTTTATACAATGCATTTTGCACCTTTTTTCGATTTTCTCGAAAACGGTTCCGACGATTTTGATTAAACTCGCTATATAAATGTAAAATTTAATAAGGTTTAACGTCATGTAGGTTTCATTTGGATTAAAATGGTCTGACAGGGCTTAAATGCCGATATTTTCTGCCCCTAAAATATCATTAATTTTGTTGATTCTATAAAAATAACTATATTATCTTGTTACCACTGATGAAAAAGAGGTAAATATATAAATTGAATAAATTGAAACTAAAGGAAAAAACATAAAACATATTTTTTTAATGCAATTTTTCGTTTTCGAACATAAAAACTGTAATATATATGTATAATATACCGCTGGAATGCTAAAGATTTTAGAAAAATAATCTCATACACGAGCTTTTAAAAGTTAATAGAGAGTGATAAAATGAAGATAAAACTATCTAATTATTTTAGATAATAATATAATAGATTTTTTAATAAAACACACGCTACTATAGAAATTCAATTTAATTAATTCTTTAATAGTTTCGCGTATTTTTATCTCTAACTGTATTTGAAAATTACTTTCATTGATTTTTTTTTATTTATTAATTGATATTTACAACGTATAGGAAAAAATACAACAAGTATGTTCATTGAATTTAAAAATGGAAGTAAATGAAAGTCGTATGTTGCCCGCACCAGATTTTTTTTCAGTACATGTTGATTTATCATTATTATCTAATCTAACGTTTATTTTGTTAGAAAAGTGTCCATGCAAATAATATCGGATTCGACACAATAATAATAAAAAAAAAAAAAAAAAAAAAAAAACCTGTACCGCTACAACCCATGAAGGGTCTTGGGCTCAGTACATATAGAGGTTCGTACTGTTTCTAGGCCAACGGCAGTGCAATTAGGTGATTAGGCCTTAATCACGCTCAGCCGCCAGGTTTTCTCCCAATTAATTTGGGTACCCACTTTATAGAGGCTGGGTCTACCCCAGGAGGGTCTCCATACCCTAGGGTCGCCCTCCGACTGATTTAACAGAATAAATAATATTCTGCCACAGCCGGGATTCGAACCCAGGACCTGGAGCACAGCAGACTAGTGCTCTATCCAATAGACCACGCCGCTCCCCACACAATAATAATAATAACAAGAATTACTTTAAATGGCTAAAGACAAATGTAAATAAAACATACATTGCCAAATTCCTCAGAGGAATGATAAATAATTAACACAATATTTAGAAGAAAAATACAATTTTTGTCATGAATTCAAACATTGAAAAACAAATGAGTTCATTGATGAAGTAAGACCTCTGTGAAAATGTTTAACGTTAACATAAGGGCATTACATTTTTGTCCTACATTTTCAGTGCCGTTATTATTATTATCCAATGATTTTTTAAAATAAAATATAAAAACAAACTTAAAACTTCGCTAAAGTGATGAATAATTGCACCTAAATAAAATAAGTCTCCCTTTACAAAATACCTAATAATGTAAGCGTAAAGTATTGATTATTATTAATTATTGGTATATATTCAAAAAATCAGTCATAACTACCCCGAAAGATTTGAGGTGCGAACGGGTTTAAAAGAGGGCGACTCCCTTTCACCTGTTTCATTTAATATAGCATTAGTCATAGAAAGGGTGACGTGCGCCAAGAAAGGTTTAAATCTGGGTGATAAAATTCCGGTTCTGGTATACGCCGATGATTTGGTACTGCTAGGTGAAGACACGGAAACTATACACCTAAATACAAGTGCGTTCATAAAAACCGGTAAAGAAATAGGACTCGAAATAAATAACAAAGAGACGAAATATATGATTAGTAGCAGAAACGGTAGCGATCTTGGTGATATTGACTTTATATCAGGACATACTTTTGAACAAGTAGAAAAATTTAAGTATTTAGGTTCAATGATAACAGGAAAAATTGAAATTCAGGAGAAAATAAAGCCTCGGTTAAAATTAGGAAATGCGTGTTATTATTCAGTTGCTAAATTACTTAACTCGCGGCTTCTGTCTAAAAACTTAAAGGTTAGAATTTATAAAACTATTATTCTTCCGACGATACTTTACGGATGTGAAAAGTGGCCGCATACTTTGAAGGGTGAACAACGGCTTAAGGTTTTCGAAAATAATGTACTGCGTAAAATATTTGGTCCGAAGAGAGATGATGCCACAGGGGAGTTTAGAAGGTTGCACAACGCGGAATTGTACCCTTTGAATATAATTGAGTTGATAGCATTGTGGAGGCCCAAATGGATGAGTAAAGTTGTTGGGCTCGGTGAGGAACGAATTCCGAGAAATTTGGTACTCGCTGAAACAACTGTCAGGCGCCCGAAAGGTAGGCCGAAGCGTCGTTCGTAGGATTGTGTCAAGGCTGATCTCGGGGGCTAGGGCTTGAACGGTGATCATTGAACGAGCCTGTGTAGGCGGTATTTAGTGGTATTGGCATCGAAAATTCGGGTTCGGTTGGCATTATTATTATTATTATTATACATTCAAAGAAAGCTAAAAATATTATAATTGAAGCAAATCATTATAAAATTTAAAATTAGACATTTGAAAATTATAAAATATTATTTAAAAACACGAGTTAAACTTATGCCTGAATAAAAGTACTGAAAGAAAACGATATATTAAAAATTGTTGAATATAATTTTTTTTAAATATTTACACACTTTGTTAGGAATACATTTAGCAAATTAAATTAAAATACAATGACATATGTTTTATGATAATAAAAATTAATTATAGTACAATAAATCTTTCCTTAGCTTTTATTTTTAATAGGAAATATTACACTGATTTCCTCAGAAGACATAACTAATTTGAAATATTATGAATAAAAAAGTGATAAATTTATGTTTTATTATTTTGTATAACATTTGTAAAATTTTAATTATAACTGTTACAACACTTAATGTTTTCTTGAAGAAATGTTTAGTGTTTATGAAAGAATAAGAGAACATTATACAATAACTTAAACTTACATACCGTTTTGCAGCACAACATACATGTGACCGAAAAAAAAAAATAATTATAAAAAAAAATATAAGTTTGTTTAAACACAAGATTTTAGAAAAAAATTAGTTTATAATATTTTTTTTTTTTTTATCTTTTCACTATATATATATATATATATATATATATTATATATATATATATATATATATATATATTAAGCCATTTTTAAAAAAAATTAAATCCCACTTATTAACAGCTTTAAAAAGCTAAAGAAATTTTTTTCATAATAAAAATCAGCTTTTGGTTTAAGAATCATATCATTTTTAACGTCATTAATTTCTAATAATCAGGGGAAAATATTCATTAATAAATTTCGAATTTCAGTCTTTAAAAATTACGAAATCGAAAAAGAAATATGTTTTTTAAAATCTTCAATTGATTCAAAAACTATTTTTGTGATAAATTATTAAAAATTTAGGTGAGTTATTTTTATTCGACAGTCAAAGTGCGAGTAAAAAAAACCGCGAGGCAGTTTTTCATATTAATTTGGCCCTACCCTTAAATTCTGGAGTGAAGACCTAAATTGTGGGTAGTTTAGAGTTTTTATAAATCATATATAATAATAATAATAATTCTACATATCACATTGTTACATTTAAACTTTTAAAATGGAACGAATTCTAAAGATGTCTGACAATGTTATTATTAGACCTGATATTACATAACGAAAAATAATTAACAATTTGAAAATGTTTGTTAACTTTAATCTATCATTTTTAAATGTTTGTAAATTAGGGATTCGCGAGTTAGAGGTGTAATATGAAGACACCACTTCCAACTGTTGATTATCAATCAAAATGCAAATTATTTGGAATAACTCATCTCACTCAACATTCCCAACCTTATCCCGCAATCTTATTGTCTATGCTTATCGCTACGTCAAGCTTCTCAAATGAAGGAATCAGGTATGAAGAACCTTGAAAATAAAATAAAGTCAATACAACTATTACTGTCATAAAATAGTTTTCTCTCGAGCTGATGTATGAGTAGTGTTATGAGGTGTTAACCAGTATTATTATGAATAAATAGAATGAAAAAAAGTCGATAAGTATTTTAAAAATCTGGTGCGGGAAACACACGACTTTCACTTACCTCCATTTTTAAAAACGATTAAAGGATTAATTAAACGAAATTTCTATAGGAGTACGATTTTATTAAATAATCTGTTACATTATTATTATTATTTAAAATAATCCCTTATTTTTATCGGCTTTTCATCACTCTCTATTAGCTTTTAAAAGCTTGTGGATTAGATAATATTTTTTTCTAAAATCTTTAGCTTTCCAACGGTATATCATACAGGTATGTTACTGTTCTTATCTTCAAAAACAGAAAATTGCATTAAAAAAATATTTTTTTTCAGTTTTCTCCTTTAGTTGCTTTTCTAATTAGGTCAACTTAAAAATTCAGTTAATTCGACGCTGAATCATTTGCTCTACAACCTCCAATTTCGAATAAAATCGACCAGTTTTCGAAATAATGACGTCATGTAAAACATATTTCTTCTGGAATTAAAAAAAAAAAATGACATGGGACCATTTGGTATCATCCTACACAGTACCAGAATATCAAATGATTTGAAGAAGTTATGCCCATCCCATTATTTTTAAAAAAGGTTGTCAGGCAAGGGGCCTAGTTAATTTTGTTTCAATTTTCAGGGCAAAAAAAACTGCTAATGGTTATTATCGCTCTCACAAATATACAAAAATGTACTCGTTTATTTTCAGAAAATGTTATAAAAAAGAATAATAATGAAATAAATGATAAAAATATTATTAACAAAGGAGAGACGTGACTAATACCAATATAAAGAAGAAATAGATAAAAAACAAAGTTAAGATATATCATAATAAAAAATTGTAGAAACAATACGATGGAACTAAATAAGCTGAAATTAACTTATTTTCCTGAGAGACATGTCGGGTGTGTGGGCAACATTTTTCCACCTCTCATCTGTTTCAAGAGCTCTCTTAAATAACATAACACAGCTAATTCGTTCTCTGATGTTTGAAACGTAAAATGCGATTGATAATTTTCGATCCTGAAGAATAGCAAGAAATTAAAGCTTCGGTAACATGGAAGAAAAAAATAAGTGAATTAAAATTTAACAAAATGTCTTTTAAACGATCTTAAAACTGTGTTTAGAATGGATTTCAAAAAATGCTGCGATTATATACTAAAAAAAGGATATTTTTTATGATAGAGCGAAAATTAGTGAAAAAAAATACATATAACAGTATGCTGATACATGTTCGGTACGTTTTTTGTATTATACCTGATTTATATCATTCCTTGAGCTAGCCCAAAAACGATAATTAATATAACATTCAAATTTGATGTTTTAGAAACATTTATGCCTGAGACATCTTTTTTAACAAAATCCGCAAACCAGGAAGGCCACTTTCTACGATGCATTTTGCACATTTATACGATTTTATCAAAAACGGCTCTAATGATTTTTGATTATATTGGCTATATTGGTGTAAATTTTAATGGACCTTTTTATATTTTATGTTTATAAAATATCATGTAGGCTTCATTTAGATTGAAATAGTCTCAGAGGACTTAAATCCCGATATTTTAAATTGTCTTCGTCTAAAATATCTTTTGTTGTGTAGATTAGTAATAATCAGACCTTTTATCTTTTTTATATTGGCAAAAAAAAAAAAAAAATGCAAAAGTGACGATCTTGTGTTGCAGAATATGTCACTGCTGGAAAATACATCGAATCCGTATTTGACACATGACATTTCTCTTTTACCCAAATATAAAATCAATTAAATAGGTTTACCTATATAGAAAATGAATAATTATAATTCATACTGTTCCTTGTTTATTCAGCCAATTGGAACGGCATTGTCAGTTGAATATAAACGTATATACAATGAGAAAAAGAACACGTATATTTCAATTCATTATATTCAACACATATCAATTCATTTAACACCGACAAATAATCAGTATTGTATATTGAGAATATAGGTTAGGAGAACTTTGCTAAATCAAATTCATGAAAAATTAAGGAACAATCTAGCAAAGTGAATTTAAAAAAATAACATGTCAGTGAGAGTAGAAATTGTTTATTCCATCTGACTGATGCGGCGAGCTGGAATAAAAATCTGATAAACAAACATATTTGTTCTACTGTTCCACTGTTATCATTATAATTTTATTCCACGGTTTCTGCCTCTGAAAAATAACAGACAGCACCCATTTCAAATGTTATAAAACTTCGTATAATAGGATACAACATATTTTAAATAGATTCAGGTTAAAAAAATATATATATATATATATATATATATATATATATATATATATATATATATTATTTTTTTTTTTAGAAGGAAAAAAAGTGGCAATAACAGATGTGAGAACAAAAATCTTTAATAATAATAAAAAAACTTAGCTACTAGTGTTGACTATAATAATCAAGATAATAAGATTATTATTATTATTATTATTATTTTAAAAAAATGTACGTCTAAAACACATGAAGGATCTTTGGTTCAGTATATTTAAAGAGTTTTAGAAGGAAAAAAAGTGGTAATAACAGATGTGAGAACAGAAATCTAATTAGTAAGATACCTCTTAGAATTATGAAGGATCATTGGTTAGTATATATAGAGATTCGTCCTGTTTCACGTGTAAGAGGTTGTTTAGCCTTTGATTGAGCTCAGCTGGGTATTATAATCTTATAACAGTCAGGAGAAATATTTTATAAAAATAGAAAAGTTAATATGGTTGTTAGTTTTTTTTGTTTTTTTTTAATTTTTCATGGTACTTGTATATATAAATGAATCCCATTTTCCTTGGTCATTGCATTACGCGTGAATGGCTTGACCGATTTCGCTAATTAGTTCTTGTTTTGTTTATTAGAGTCAGGAGAAGGATCTTGATTAGAAGAAAAAAAGTTAATATAGTCTTTATTTATTACTTTTTTTAATAAGGTAATAATAATCTATTTATCTATTTATTTGCCTATCTATCTATCTATCCATATATATATATATATATATATATATATATATATATATATAATATATATATATATATATATATATATATATATATTCATATAAATAAATCCAATTTTCCCTTGGCCATCGCATCGTGATAGGCTTGACCAATTTCGCTAATTATTTTTTGCTTCAACTTGACTTAAGGATTGACCGATTCCTCTGGTTATTCATAGTAAAGAAGGGACGTCTGTCAGGTCAGCTAGTTTATAATAAAATCAGCTATGAAAATCTTTTACATACAAAATAAGAAAAAAGTATAAGAATTGTAAGAGTTTTTGTTATTTTATTTCTCTTAGCTCTGGGTTATATATATATATATATATATATATATATATATATATATATATATATATATATACACACTTATAAATGAATCCAATTTTCCCTTAGCCTTCGCATCGTGATAGACTTGACCAATTTCGCTAATTATTTTTTGCTTCAACTTGACTTAAGGCTTGACCGATTCTCCTGGTTATTCATAAGTAAAGAAGGGACGTCTGTCAGGTCAGCTAGTTTATAATAAAATTGAAAATATTTATAATAAAATCAGCTATGAAAACCTTTTACATACAAAATAAGAAAAAAGTATAAGAATTGTAAGATTTTTTGTTATTTTATTTCTGTTAGCTCTGGGTTTATCGCACCGTGTCACTTATTTATTTTATTACTTTTTTTACTTCATCGGTTTATTTTCACTTGGCACAGATAAGAGTGACGGACAGCAAATAAGATTATTGAAAGATAGCTATGTCAGTTTAAGGAAGGGAAAATATAGCGCACTGATTTCAGATTCAGAATTTATTCTATTAACTCAGGGAATTTGTTTATCTCAAGTTTCGGTTATTTTATTTTTGTAACACACAAGATTAATTAATTTTTTTTCTATTCTTCCACGATTTAATTTTTTTTTTCGTATCTTCAGGGCTATCTATCCATCTATCTATTTACTTTATTTAAATTTTTTTATAAAAATATGTTCAAGGATTTCTGTTAGCTGTTTACTAAAACATCTTTCCTTTTTATTTATACGGTTCTATTCCATTTCCTGTATAAAATTTCTCTTCATTATATTAATTTAGTTGTAAGAAACAGCAGTCAAGACTAAAAATTTTTTTTTTAACAATTCTTTCACACTTTAATTTATAACATTTTATTCCGAGGCTAATCTAATATATAAAAGTCACGTGTCAGGGTGTTTGTGGTCGTACTCTTCCGAAACCGCTCGACCGATTTTTAGGAATTTTGTTATGTATATTTGGTAGGTATAAGAATCGGTCTTAAATTATATTTCATACCGATTGGTGATTCAGGTGTCCCTATGAACAATTTTTTTTTCACAAAAATGTATATTTTTATTTTATTTGGCTTTTTTATCTACATTTTAATCGTGATTTTAGTACTTTTTTATGAGTAGTGCCCAAATAATTTTGCTGTCGTTTGAATTACAAAATATGGTGCGGGCAACACACTAAATTGTCTTACAATGACTTATGAAATCAATTTAAGAACTACTAAAAAGTTTAAAGTCAATTAAAATAAAAAGTGTATCCAGTTTTTTTTTTTTTAGCAACATGCGGTTTATATTAAATAATGTAACTAAATAAAATTATTATGTATAATAGTCAGTTTTACAAATTTGCATAAGGTAACGTATTTATTAGATAACTTTTTTTTAAAGTATTTGTTTATTACGGTATATTATTAATCTATATTACTGTCCTTTTGTTCAAAAAAAACAAAAAAATATTTTTGCTCCTTCCTTCTTTAGTTGGTTATCAAATTCTTTCAACTTTTATATTTAACCTTTTGTTTAAGTATGTCGTGAGTAGTTATTTATGTGCTTTAGAGTTTATTACTTTCATTAATTATGATGAAAATTTAATATATGTGCACGAAGTACACAAAAACATATCCACCATCTTGTAAAGCTTGTTTATTTGTACATATGGGACCTTCAAAGCAATATTTCCGTTAAAGACTTGGATTCGATATATTTATGACAATCGCTAGATTCAGTCTTAATATCTAATTTATATTCCATTTATAGTTAAGTGGAAATAAACTGAAAGAAAATAAGTGAACAGAGGTTTCTTAGAACTTTCGTAACAAACTATTCCAAACAACAAATTCTTCACTTACGACGCAGTAAACCAATCCGACTTTAGACCATAGGAAAGAAACAACATAAACAGGGAATGCTTTAAAGAAGGACTTGATCAGTTTCTTACCAAGAAGTACTGCTAAAAAAATCTAGTGTTTCTAGTTGGATAGTTTGTTGTTGTTAAAATATTGATGTTCTTGTAAGCATGCCGTTTTGGCTATACGTTATATAAGTGAAGGTTCAAGTCCATGTTAGTTTTAGCTTTTAATCAATTTTTGTATTAATTTGAGTTACCAAGTAATGAGGAAAAAACCGATTGAATTATTTTGAGTGTTTTCTTAACAATTAAATGTTTCATTAGCTAATGTTAGTTGTTAGTGGTTTATTGGGATATAATTTTAACATTTTAGCCATCCTTTTACTTCCCTAAGACCTAAGGCGAAAACATGGATATCGCCAAAGGTGATCGTATATCCAATCAGACGTAATTGATAGTTACTACAGATTGCCGAGCCATCTCCAATCCTTAGGTCATTATTTTATAATTGCTCACAACCGCCGAATATAATTGGATTTATTTATTTATAGGTATATTTTAGTCGTAAAAGTTATCTTAATTCACGTTTGCGTGAATTTTTTTTGAAATATAACAAAATTTTATTATGTGAAATCGCGAAGGTAATTCCCGAAAGGGACTACTCAGTTTTAGAACACTTTACAGAGAAATACAGTAAAATAATCGTGTGGGACTAACTTTTTTTTTTTTTTTTTTTTTTTTTTTTTTGTGAGTTTAGATAGAAATAAAATAAAATAAACAAACGAAATAAAGGCGTTGATGACCCTCGGGTTTTACGCCTCAACCAATAACAACAACAATTATACAGAGGACGTGGAGATATCTTATTAGCAACATTTTATCCTAAAATACTCGTATTTAGCTTATTATATATTATACATATATACATATTACTGTTCATACATTCAAAAATCTGGTGCGCGCAACACACGACTTTCACTAACCTCCATTGTTATAACAAACGGTATTTAATTTTTTTTTTTTTATAATTTTATTTCTTTATACCTAAATTATTATTATTATTTATTTTATTTTACTTTATATATATGTATTTTTTTTATTCTATTCGTGTTTTATTTGTTATTATCAGTTTTTTTTTTTGCTGATATCATTTTGGTAAATCGTTTTTCTTTTTATTTTGTTTTTTGTAAAGACGTGAGGGAGATAGTAACCATCAGCAGTTTATTGTCCTTAAAATTAAAACAACAACAACAACAAACGGTATATTATACATCTATACTACTATTCTTGTGTTAAAAAACACAAAAATCGCATTAAATAATATGTTTGCACTTTTCTATTTTAGATGTTTATCAAATTCGCTCAACCTGCATATTTATCCGTTATTTATCAATGTTAACAAGATGATAAGTCTATTTTATTGAAATCTAGAAAATTAAAGTTACTTTAGAGGAACAAATTTTGAAATATCGGCATTTAAGCCTTGTCAGACAATTTCAATCAGAATGAAACCTACATCATATTAAAGCCCATCTAATTTTAGATCGATATATAGAGTTTAATCCAAAGGTGCAGAATGCATGGTATAAAGTGGCTCATTTGGTAAGCAGATTTTAATGAAAGAGTTTTTGTAACATCTAGTTTCGTTTACGCGCGGGAGTTACCACACACACACACACACAGACCTTTTTGCGGGACTTGGTTATTTCGGATTCAGGGTACCCTAAAGCGTGTATTTCCGGTTAAAACTGGAATTCGAAAATATCGCAATTCAATAGATATAGGCGATCATCATATTTTTCCAAATTGTACATTGAGCCTTTTTTTATCAATGTTGTAAACATGATATGGTTAATTTTTTCAAATCTACAAAATTGAAGATACTTCAGAGGAAGAAAATTCAAACTATCGGCATTCAAGCCCTGTCAGACTATTTCAACCAAAATAAAACCTAAATCATATTATAGCCCATTTTTTTTTACATTGATGTAGCGAGTTTAATCAAGTTCCTTAGAGTCGTTTACGAGAAAATCGTAAAAAGGTGCAAAATTTATACTATAAGGTGGCTATTCTGAAATGATGATTTTGATAAAAAACGTTTTTGTAACGTATGGGGCGTATAGTTGTCTACACACACACAGACCTTTTTGCGGGACTTGGTCATTTCTACTCAGGGGACCCTAAAACGTGTATTTACGTTGGAATTCGAAAATTTTCACGATCACAATACTTTTACTTACTAAATATAATAAGTGAAAAAAAAAGATGTTCTTCTTTAAGATTATTTTTTATTATTCCGACAGTTGGTATAGTATTTCTTTACTGTTCATTGTCAGTTATAAAACAAAAACAAAAAAACGATAGTTAATTGGTTTCGTTACATTTTTAACGAATAGGCATTTTGTAATTATAGGTCAAAGGCTATTTAATTACAATTTAACGATTAGTCATTATCATAATTAAACGTTCCGCTTCGTTTGAGATGATAATGCACATGATAGGACTGTTCTATCACACACACGAGCCATGTAGCCTGAGATTTAGCCTGGATTTAATTATTTGGAAGAGTGCTCACGTGTCTTCTCCAGGCAAGGGATTCCTTGCTTTTAAATGTTAACATGCAAAATGGAACTGTCAATCCAAACGGCACAACAGACTTCTCACCTTACTCTACCTCTGCTCTGAATTTTCTTTCCCCTTCTTATAAATATCATTGTGTAACTCAATCTAGGCATTGCTATTCACTGAATTTTATTTACTGATACTTATTATGTACTGAGAATACTGGGAAGAGTTAGAATACACATTTAATTAACATAAATAAAAATTAATATTGGGGTGAGTAAGAAAAAAATGCCCGTTTTAAGTATTAAAATTAATTTAATTTTTTATTTACCTCGAATATGTTTTAAGCATTAAAGTACAGTTCATTATGCTCAATGGCTTGTTGGCATTAGTACAGTAAAATTAGGTAGAAAAAAAGGCAAAAATCCAAACATTAAAAAAAAAAAAATATATATATATATGAAACCTGTCAGAAACCCTTCCCTTATTAACTGGTAAAATGTCCCAGGGTTTTCCGCGCCGGGTTTTGTAGGAGAAGAGAAAAAATCAGATTTTTTTATAATTTTCTTATTCTTTTTTGTAGATTTGTGATATCTTAAAAAAGTATTATTTTTATCGAAAAAACTATTCCTTAAAAAATTAAAGTACTTTAAAATATCTTCAAACATGATGCTATGATAGCTTTAGCTGACATGAATGGTTCCGGTGATAATGAAGGGATTATATACAGGGGCTCTCATTATGTAATACAAAATTCCTTTAAACTCCATTTTACTCCAAAATGAATCTAAAATGTTAGAATTGTTTTCATTCAACGCTCAATATCTCAATACATACCAACTACGGGAAAACCTCGCAGATTTATTTTTAAAGAACATAAAAATTGCTACTGGCGGAGCTTTATCAATTTTTTTGTCTTGGATGTTCGGTTTAAAACCTAATTTTACTGTATTGCATCTAGAAGCCAGCTGCTAAACTCCTTGCCGGTACCACACTTTGGGCTTTGCATTGAAAAAAATTTCTGCCCTAATTTTGATATCATAATGATGGAGTTTTGTTGACTGTAGAGAAATTAATTTCGAAATAGTTCAATATGAGTTGGTGTCAGGTGGGCGTTTTTTTTCAGTACTCTATGCAGAAGAGCTGCAACGGATGTTCGAAGTTTTGGAGAGGCGACACTCGGCTTTGGTGAATCGAAAGAATGTTTTGTTCTAGCAAGACAACGCCCGGCCACACACCTCTTGATATAAGAAGCCGAATCTTGCTGAGATGGATGCTATCGAACTTCTGCCGCACCCAACATATAGTCCTGATATCGCATTAGGCTACTAGCTCTATAGAGCTATGGAAAACTTTTCGTACAGTGGAGGATATCAAAATTAGATGAGGAAGATGGTTGGGGGTGCGGTCATAAATTAAAAACACACATTTAAAATAAGTGTTATTTTAACGACTAAACAGTACTTCAAAATACCGCAATACATGACATACCGTACTGACCACCCAGACGGTAAAGCCCATGCCGGTTCTGCTATCATTGTCCACCAATCCCTCTCTCATCATTTACTGTCACTTCCCACCTATGATTTCCTACAAGCTACAGCCATAGTAATCAAGACTTTTTCCTTTTCGGTAACCCTCACATCTGCATACTGCCCTCCTAAACATTCCATTTCCAGTTCCGAATTTGTATCCTTCCTGGATTCCTTAGGAAATCGTTTCATTCTGGGTGCAGACTTAAACGCCAAGCATCAGCAGTGGGGTTCCAGAACCACGAATTCTCGGGGACGAAACTTGCTGTCTGCACTCAACTCCCGAAATTTTAATATCCTGCCTCCTGACTCCCCTAAATACTGGCCAACCGATCCTAACCGCAATCCTGACATCCTCGACTTCTTTATCCACAGCGGATTAGGCTCTCTCAACTTGTCTTTAACTCGCCTTGATGAACTATCCTCAGACCATAGTCTACTGATCCTAAAAGTATCTCTCACTCCAATTCCAAAACCCATTCCACCATCATTTATCCGAGGCCCTGTCAACTGGAACCATTTCCGCCAAATCCTGACCGATAATATTGACCTCAGAGTAACCCTCAAAACCCAAGATGACCTAGATAATTCCGTCTATTCCTTTACCACCGCCATCCAACAAGCTGTCTGGACTGCTTCCTCTCCTAAACACTCCAATATAAATCCAGACCAAAATCATTTTCAACAACCTATTATAGACCTTATCCACACCAAACGCCGAGCAAGATCATTATGGCAGCGCACCCGACACCCAACAGATCGCCGCTCTTATAACTTCATATTTAGACAATTGAAGAGGGAGTTGGCGAACTTCCGTTCCCAGTCCTTTAATTCCTACCTCTCCTCTCTATCAGCTCGTGATAATTCCCTGTGGAATGTCACGAAAAAGATCCTAAAATACCATCATGTTTCCCATCCTCTCCGACGTGGTGATGACTCCTGGGCTGCGTCTGATGAAGATAAAGCCGAGGAATTCGCCACACACCTCTCCAAAGTATTCACTCCTCACCCGGAATCCCACATCAATCACACCGCAAAAGTGCAAGACTTTCTTATGTCACCGATTCCACTTTCCCTACCTCCTAAAGCTATTAATCCCTCTGAGGTCAAATATCTTCTTCAAAAACTGACTCTCCGTAAATCTCCTGGACACGATCTCCTTACTCCCCAGATCCTCCGACAACTTAGGCAGAAAGCTATTATATTCCTTACTTATATTTACAACTGCATCCTCTGCACCACCTATTTTTCTCTGTTATGGAAACATTCCACCATCATCCTTTTTTTAAAACCAGGTAAACCTTCCAACAACACTTCATCCTACAGGCCTATTAGTCTACTCCCCATCCTCTCAAAAATCTTCGAAAGGCTTCTTCTTAAACGTATCCTACCCATATTAGAATCTCAAAATCTTCCTTCCCATCAGTTTGGATTCCGTCCTCAGCATTCCACAGTTCAATAGGGGCTCCGAGTTGTAGACCAAATTTCCTCAGCTCTTGAATGCAAAGAGTATTGTTCTGGTGCGTTTCTGGACATTGCGCAAGCTTTTGACCGGGTATGGCACACTGGATTACTCTTCAAGCTGAAAACCCATTTACCCTAGTCTCTATACCTCATTCTCCGATCCTATCTCTCAAACCGTTCCTTCCGAGTTCGCTGTGGTGAAGAATTTTCTAACCTTTATCCCGTTGAGGCCGGTGTTCCTCAAGGCAGCGTCTTGGGACCCATCCTCTACATCCTTTACACTGCTGATATTCCTACACATCCTGATACCTTTCTGGCAACTTTTGCAGACGACACCGCCATCCTATCATCCAGTTCCAATCCTGAAACAGCATCCTTAAACCTTCAGAGACACCTTTTCCTTATCGAACACTGGTGTAATAACTGGCGTGTAAAGGTGAACGAAGCCAAATGTAAACACATAACCTTTACTCTAAGACGAAAATCCTGTCCGCCAGTTTATTTCAACTCATTACCGATTCCTCTCTCAGATACAGTCCGGTATCTTGGCTTACTGTTAGACAAAAGATTGACTTGGAACCCACATACAAGACTTAAAAGACAAGAACTCAACCGACGATTCGGACAACTGTCCTGTATAACTATACCGATTACTCAACAGAAAACCTGAACTTACAGTTGACAACAAATTATTAATCTACAAGACAATACTGAAGCCCGTCTGGACCTACGGACTTGAACTGTGGGGGACAGCTAAACGTACTAACATCAAACGCATTCAATCCTTTCAGTCCAAAGTCCTCCGTACAATAGTAAATGCTCCTTATTATGTCTCCAACTATACCTTGCACCACGACCTTAATGTTCCAATTATTTTAGACCTAATTCCATCCAAATTTTCCAAACTCCACCAGAACCTCATTCATCATCCTAATCCTCTAGCACAAACCCTATCCAGCTCCACTCATCCATACAACCCACTTAGAAGGTTGAAACGGCAGTGGCCCCGCGACCTTTTGTGAATATATTGGAGTTCTAGCACTGGCTAGATTCTCCACTCAATGTGATGTATGTATGATTGTGTGTATGTGTATATAGGTATAAGTGAATTACTGACTTTTGTATTGATTCATTATTGTGTATATATTTTATTGTAATTTTATGTTGTGTAAATATTGTATGAATGTAGTATGTATGATATCATTCAGCACTACTATTAATGTCCGAATCGGGACAGATTGTAAATTTTTCTCAATAAAAATTGTTGTTGAAAAAAAAAAAAAATTATTAATTCTTATAAATAATCCTAACTGTAAGATTCAGTTTCTTATTTGCAATTCTTTAAATTTTTCTCTCTAATTAAAATTAATTGTCAATTAACAATTACAATTAACAATTAGAAAAATTAACTAATTTAATTAATTGAATCTAATTGTGAACATTTTTAATTAATTAATTGAAATTATTTATTTAGAGGTGCAATTAAATTGCTTTTTTTGATTAATTGACTAGCTCTGATTTTAAATATATTTCGACAACGTTTAGACCATAATCTGACTGGGTTATATCATGAAGCTGAGATTCACAGGCTGCGTAGATTCTGATCAGTAGCTGGGGTAGTCAATATTGTGTGGAACAATGCACAATAACGCAGGTACAGTCCATGTCCACATTGTATAGAGTATCTGTCTAATTCTGGATCCATGTCTATTTCGGCATTTCAAACTTAAATATAGTGAACGAAATAGCCACGGTTGACAGTCAGTATGTTTTTTTATTGTAAGAACTAACATTATTGCTCAAAAAGAAGATTTAACTTTAAATTTTGGTTTATAATTTTCAACAATGAATCTTTGTAATCGACCCACAAAAAAAAAAAATAAAATAAATAAAATATATATATATATATATATATATATATATATATATATATATATATATATATATATATATATACCAACCTCAAAATTTGAGATCTTACGTTTCAAGATGCTTACAATCCGAATAACGAAAAAAAAAAATCCGTTTGTTGATGGAGAAGAATATGTATAGAGTTTTAGAATAAGTAAAGCGCGGATAATAATAAAAAGGAAAAAAATCCAAATGTGTATTCAAGTAACGAATTATATTAGATCTAATTGCACCATAAGTCGGTTATTATTAAAGATAGAGAAAATTCTAAAATATTTTCGAGATCAAGACAACGCGATGAACAAAGAGCGAAAACAAAAATAAATAAAAATCATCTTATATGGTCAAGCCGTACTTATAGTAGATGTAATTCCCTGTTAACTCGGTTATTCTTGATGATGAAGATAAAATATAAGATGTTCTGGAATCAGGAAATTTTATTCGAATTATTCAAATAAAAATCGAAATAAAAGAAACGGAAATAGTAACGGACCCCTCTATAAATGCTTTTGGTTTATTGTTTTCAATAATGAACCTTTCTAATCGACCAAAAAAAAAAAAAAAAAAAAAAAATGATCCCTCTCAAATGTTGAGAGCTTTTCAAGATGCGTAGAATCCGAATAAAGAATAAAAAAAAAAACATCCGTTTCTCCTAATTAATAAATAAAATAATACAAAAATTTACTTTTAAATCCATTTAATAGAGAATTAAATTTTTGACAAAAAGAATCATTGAAATTGGTTAACAACTAGCTGAGATATAGGGTTTTGAAATCAGCGGTAGTGATATATTATCCTTTGAATTATTGCTTTTCATATTACTTAATTGCCTTGAAACAGCTATGTAAACAGTTGTACTCTAATATTGTTATTTAGAAATAATAAACCAGGGAAGCCCGTGGCTGAGTGGCTAGCGCGCTAGTCTCTCATGCTACAGGTTTTGAGTTCGAATCCAAGTCCCGGCCGGGCTTTTATAAGGATTTAAAAAAAATGTGGATTCACTCACAACCTCTCCTCCGGGTATGCGAGACCCGTCTGCCAAAGGGTGGCCACTCACAAAATTAGTCGTAGGGGTGATGACCCTACACTAAAACAATTGTATCGTGAAACGTGAGTGTAAACTCGCAAGTATTTACACCGCGAAGCACAGGGCCTACACGGCCTGTCGCGCCACTGGAAGAAGAAGAAATAATAAACCATTGTGTAATAATTTGTAGCGATTTTATTATTTTTTACAATTTTATCTTAGTCCAACGAATGAAAAAAAAATTAAATACACAATATTATTCAAATTATTAGGTAAAGTATGTGGTTGCTACTTGGATAAGATCCAGATAGTGGTACATGGATTTAGTCCCACGGGTGGCGGATGTGGGGATGGTCGGTGGAATTTCCTCCGAAGCTCCTCCAGACTAAGTCCGATGGACTCGCTGACCAACAATGATAGCGGCCCTCCAGGCTTGCTGGAGGGTGTGACGTAGGTTCGAACGCCCTACTCACATATTTTAGTTCATAAAATACCACAACAGTCATGGATTCCTATAAGTCCCCCGTGCGGGTCTCCGCTTCAGAGGAATCTAGGCGCAAGATGAAAATTAGAAATCTAATAATAGGGACGTAGAACGTTAGAAGTTTAAATACAGCAGGTGTGTTAAAGTCAGTCGCGAATGAAGTTAAGGGGTACCATTTAGATATCGTTGCATTACAAGAGGTTCGCTGGCCAGGGGAGGGTTCGTTAACGGAAGGAAAGTATACTATTTGGTACGGGGGGAGCGTTAATTATTGCTTTGGTACCGGGTTTCTGATTAGGAATAGATTTCTTTCCGCATTACGGGACGTACAATTCTTTAGTGGGGAGGACCGCGTTAAGGCTGATCTCGGGAGCTTGGGCATGAACGGTGATCATTGGACGAGTCTGTGTAGACAGTATTTGGTAGTATCGGCATCGAATCTTCGGGTTCGGTAAGCCTATTATTATTATTCCTGAACTCAATATAACTATTAATTTTCTCATAATCCCCATTAATCGGACCCTAATTTCTTCTATAACAAAACAATTAAATGTTGTTATGAGCAAATATGTTAAATAAAATATGGATTGAGGAACCTCAGTTTTGGCATTAAAATAAATGATCCAGAAAGAGCTGACATAGGATTTCCTTATTGATCAGGAATATTTGACAGCGTTCCAAAATAAGCATCCGACACCTAAAATATTGCTCGGACCCAATCTGAATATTGCCTTTCCAATAAATAACGCCGATCTAAGTTTTTTCTCCATTTTTTTTTTACAGTATTAATAGTTTTTAATTTGATTAGATTAATTTATTTTTTCACATTTTGTAATTTTTTAAAATGTAAGTAATAATATAGTGTTTCTTAATCTTTGATATATTTTCACTTAATTAATTTATTATTAATTACTTAGATAGTTATTTCTAAACATGACTGAGTTAACAAAATGTCATGTTATATGGGAATTTCTCAGTGTAGCTTTATTTTAAATTATATAAATCTGTAGAATATATCCAATAATTATTATAATTGTAATTTTTGATGATATTTATCTTGGCGGATTTTTGATAAAAACATTCTATTTAGGTTATAAAATCAAATAAGGCTTTGAAAAGTAAATTAGGAAATTATTTTTTTAATAATCATTAAAAGCAGCCAGTCATACGATTTTTTTAATGGAGATTTAAACATTTATGTAAAGAATAAAGACCCCTCCATTTTAACAAAATTATTTTTTTGAAAGAGAGAGAAACAGTTTTTGTTGAAGAATAATGCAACCTAATAAACTTCCAGAAAATAGGTATTAGGCACTAAAATCAGCTTTATTTGAACAAAAATAAAATAAAAAATATATATATGTGTGTGAACATAAAAATGATATTAATACACAGAACTAAATATAACTTATAATTTCAGAAAGGAATACCTCTTATTTTTTTTCATTTATTATATTTAATACTCAAATGATTGTTTCGATAAATAAACCATTGTATGATAATTTATTTTTTTAATTTTTTTATCTAGATTCTTATTTAAAGGGTTCGAGCTACTGAATGGCTTTTTACCAAAGGTTTTATTGTATAAAAAAGCTATATCGGTTATTTATAGCTTGTATCTTTTTAGAGCGATGTACCCAATCATTTTTAGTAATTTTCCTTATTTCAGTAATGCCCTTCTCCGTTTCAGTACTGCTCCTCCCATTCTGGTTGTATTTGTATGAAGAATAACAGCTTTTCGGAATAATAAATACAAGTTGATTTAGGAAATCTCTATCCCAGATCCTTCATTGACGTAGGAGTCTGTTAAGTTTCTGGTAAACAGTTTATAAATCTGGCCTTAGTGGGTGTTATGTTGGTCCTGGAATCGTTTTTGTTATTATCGGATACGTTTACATGCGAAAACTGAAAACATATATTTTTTAAGCAATGTTTTGTTTTTGAGCATAATAACTGTAATACATGTATGATATACCGTTTGGAAGCTAAAGATTGTAGAAAAAATATTTTCTTATACACAAACTTTTAAAAGTTAATAGAGAGTGATGAAAAGAAGATAAAACTAACTGATTATTTTAGATAATAATATAATAGATTTTTTAATTAAACACATGTTATAGAAATTCCTTTTAATTAATTCTTAAATGGTTTCACTCATTTATATCTCAAACTGTACTTGAAAATTCTTTAATCGATTTTAAAAACAGAGGTAAGTGAAAGTCGTGTGTTGCCCGCACCAGATTTTTTTAACATGCTGAAAAGTGCAGATTTTATTTTATTTGTTTATTTTTTATTATTTAGCAAGAATCAATATAATTTCAACAAAAATCTATAGAAGTATATTCTACAGAAATAAACTACTAGTCATTAATAGAGAATATAAATAGAGCCAGAGGTATCTGGAAACTGACTGCGGAAAAAGGATTTCCATTTCCATAGACCACATACGCTTCCGTAAACAAGCTATAAATAACCGATATAGCTTTTTTATACAATAAAACCTTTGGTAAAAAGCCATTCAGTAGCTCGAACCCTTTAAATAAGAATCTAGATAAAAAAAAAAAATAAATAAATAAATTATCATACAATGGTTTATTTATCGAAACAATCATTTGAGTATTAAATATAATAAATGAAAAAAAAGAAGAGGTATTCCTTTATCCACGAGGTGGACGGACAGAAAGATTGTTTATTCAATATTTAGTAGTAGTTGACATCGATTTCCTAGGATTACAGCCCAATTAAAAAAAAAAAAAAATCGGCAGAATAGTTTGCTAGTAAAGTTAGGGTCTGCTGTGAGTAATTTATTTTTTTTATTCTCCAACATTCGAAATCTATCAAACTATGTTATTAAAGCAGGGAATATATTAAAAAAAGTAGAGCTTAAGCACTTGATAATATCATTCAATAATTTTATAATTTACAAAAAATCTTAATATCTTATTTTTTAAGTTTTAAAAAGATTCAGTTCTATTTTTCGGAAGATTAAATAGAATTGTTTGGAACAATAATATACTTCATAATTGCAGAACCGCGGACTAGACTAAACTTTTTTCAAATGAAATACATTTGTCTTGCTTAAAAACCTCTGAAGGAGATATTGAGCAACTAAATTGCTTTACATTATGTAATTATTACTTTTTTTTTAATTATTAAAATAAGAAATTTAATTTAATTATATTTTAATTTATTATTATTTCTTTAATGCTCAATGCTATTGAATATCTTAAGTCATTTCGAGATAATCCAGTTCAATTATATGTCCAGTAATGGTCTTTTGAACGGACTTGTCCCAGAATAGGTAAATAAATTATAATTGTTATTTCGAATAAATAAGTTCTATTTTTAATAAAAAACAAGGATTGCTACCAATTAATTTTATCAGCCTTACACCGAACAACAAATTTTCTACTTTTATTAAACTCTCTCGTTTAATAAGCTTTATCTCCAAGTTAATTAAATTGTGGTCGGTTATAGAATAAGCTGGGCTTCGTATATACTCTTGTATAGCAATTATGTAATGAAAATGAAAAATAGCTTGATCACTCTGGGGCTCATAACTCTCTATTAGTACAGTCAATAAAATACAAAATCTGGTGCGCTCAACCCACGACTTTCACTTGCCTCCGCTATTAAAATCAATTTATGAATTTTTAAATAAAGAATAAAATAAATTGTTAAACATTTTTTTTTCTTTAATATCTTATCCATCTCAACCCTCAAGGGTTATTGGCACTTAAATTTGGTGGTTATTTTTATGAATTCTGTAGTATGGTTATTTTTTTCCTCATCTTTAAATATTTCTGTTACGGATGTGTAGCACAGTTTGAGGGGTATTGTAGTATTTTTCGCAGGTCGGCACCTCCAGACGCCTCAAAAGATACCCATGTGTAAACTGACAGTGCCAATCCTTAGCCTGCATACAATAATTCCCTCTCTCATTGAAGTTCTCAAACTAGTTCTCTATTTCTAGCAGTATAATTTGATTGTTCTCAATTAGGACATTTTCTCTTTCTCACTGTCCTTCCACACTTTCCCCGGTAATTGAGGACGCATTGTTAATATGTTATATACATAATTGTGGTGAAGGCTATATAGATTTATTTTACATTTTAAAATTTCTTATATCTTATTTTTGTATGTACTGGATGACTGGACACATTCGTCAGTATAAAGGCTATAATACTCGTTGCTCATGGCAGTGGCTGATTCTATTTATGATTAAAAAAAATATATAAAATATATAAATAGAAAAAAAATCGTTTTTAGCAGAACTACTATGAACAAATATATGCGTAGTTCGTATGTGGTGTTCGATGGAATATCTAATATTCTTCTCCTCTTATAGACCTGCAGTCATTTACTGTGACGTCTGTTTTTTTGGAAGTGTGCCTCCACAGACATAATTGCCACAAATAATTACTATCTGTAAGTACTACACTATAGCTAAGAACTATGTAATATAAAATCTAGATAGACCTTCCGTCTCAGTATTCGGATAACACAATTTTACTGTAAATTGGTACGCTATTTACAGTAAAATTGTATTGTAATATTGTCCTCTGGTGTGGAAAATAAAGAATAATTGCGAAAACGGTTGGGCAAGGAGAGCTGCAAATCGGATACTACTCGAAAAGAAGGATCAATTGTTTATGTACATATAAATAAAAATCGTATTACTATTATCTACACCGCTGTACATAGTTGAATAGTTTAGCGTATTCCCCTAATGATACTAAATCATTACCATGTGCTAAAACTTAAATGGTTCTACCTATATTCTGATTTATTTCCAAAACCATTGCTATTACGTTTTGAAAACATATGTGAGAATTAGGCAGAAAAGAGAGAAGAAATTACCTTTCCAGCTTTCAATTTTATATGTTGTAATGGTATATTTTCTTTGAGCCTTTTAGGTACAATTTACCAGAAAGAACAATTAAATTATTTGGTAAGACCAACCAATGAAATCTAATTGTTTTTCTTGTAGTTAGTAGATAACAAAACATCTCCATGTGTCGCTTTGAATCTTCAAAACTGTTCACAATTTTAATTAACTCAATTATTCAATATTTTTTTTTTTTTCAAATTAAACCAAACCAATTCCACATCATTTGGGGCCTTTTTTCAATAGCTTGTTCTTTACTTAAAGCCAGCTAATATAATTCTGAAAGACTTTTACTTTTTTTTTTTTTTAATTTTTTTATTAAGATATAATACAATCTGCCACCTTCTGGGGCAATGAGTATTACATATATAATAAATCATTCATCCCTTATGTACATTGTAAATAAAAAAATAAAATAAATTAATAAAGATTATACAAATAAAATAATATATATATATACACAAAATTAAATAAATATTATAAAGAAAATAATAATAACAATCTTGATCACATTCATACCTATTTACAAACTGCCTCTGGGATCACTGAATCAAACCTCGAGATCCACTTGTGGATGTCGAGGCACAATGCCAGAAGATCCCAGCGCCTCTCATTCAGCAGCATCCCTCCTCTTGAGAGCCAGTGGAGGCTGAGCGAGGGCGCTAGAGCCACATACACTCAGGGCATATAAATAATAAAAAAAATATATAAAATAAAAAAAATAATATATATATATATATAAAGAAAATAATAACAACCTTGATCACATCCATACCTATTAATCAACAATAATGTACTTACTCTCACTAATGATATAGGATAGACGATTCCGTGAATAACATATATAACAATAAAAACACTGATTAATAGATCAAATTCCATAAAAGAACTGGTGCATGAAAACACAACTCTCATCATGAAGCGCGACAAATTCAAACATTCTGATCTCGCTAAGGTACCCATGGAGGTAATAAGACCTCAGACCGTCTTCTCCCATCGATGGCATTAACTTCGGAGAATTGCTCGAGAAGTTCTTGATAAATATTCCAATAATCATTTTTAACGTCGAATTCCGCTGAGTGGTCTAAATTAAGAAAATAAAGTTACTCTTACCATTATCCCACATCAGAGACCTTGAGGTATAGTGTCAAAATTAGAGAATCAAAATCAGTTCCAACGAATCCCACCAAATTACCTTTAACCCCCCGTCGTTAACCTATGACACCCTGTCCTACAGTGTCCTTTAATTATATTCCGCTTGTTCAGGTTGAACAGATTCGCTATTTAGGAATACTACATATGTTGCTGATTTGGCCATAATTTGAGGTATCAAACCTTTCATGACAAACTTCACTCCCACTGTAACCCACTCGTCTCAATCCTTTCTTCCTCTGACAATACTACTAGGCGTCTAAAAAGAAGATTGCCTCGAGACCTTATAGTTTAGATCACCTATTGGAGTGCTGCCAAACGGTATATTTTCTTCATGTCCTTTCATGCAGATTACCTATATATCTTATCAGCTAAATTACTTTATCTATTTACTAATACAGTTGTAAATTACAATAAATAAATTTAAAAAAAAAATCTTACCATTGATCTCCTCTTGGATGCTTGGACGATCGTATTGCCTTTTCTTTGCCATAGGTACACTAAAACTCTTCACCTAAATGTGATAGACTCAACTGTTCAATAACGACAATGACTACTATTTATCCCCAAAAAGATTTTAATAAGTTTTTATTATTTTTAATGTCCTTATTATGTTTCTTAAAGAGAATGGAAGGAGAAGGTGAACTTGGTGGACGACATCGGCGAAGACACGATAACCTACAGCAACCTCAACACTTGGTACTTCCTTAAGGATAAAAGCCTGCCGCTGACTGGTGACGAGATGGTAACCATACCTCACCTCCCGCTTTTGGTAAGCTGACTTTAATTTGTTATTTATATAATAAAAAAAATTAAAAATAAGTTACGTTTTTATTTGAGTTTTCCTTCATGTAATACTTGTCTAAAGCTTACATCTTTTAAGGAAAAGGAATGCCTGTTTACAAAAAATAATGTGAATTCAAAGAATTTCAAATGAAATCCTAATCCTCTTTCGCAATAAGTTTATAGCCCTAAAAGTAAAATTATTAAACCTCTTAATAGAATATCCTGAATACTTTGCCTTGTATATTAAATGCTTCCAAGTATCCGGATTCGTTTCCTTGGTATGAGGCTACATTTTATTATGATTTTGAATATATATTTTTTCGTTTAGGACTGCTATAAAGGTATTTATTTACCTTATTATTAAAATTACATTTAGTTTTACATTAGTATTTTTTGAAATTATGTAATAATTTCAGTATTTTTATTTTCCTGATCTTTTGACTTGAGTGCTCACAATTCGTGAATATTTTAGTAGTCTTGATAATAATCAAATATATGTTTTATTTTTCAAATTTTGGGGCTGTTTTATTCAAATCTGCTTTTCTTTTATATATTTAGTGTATCAATTGGAAGTACAGGTTTTTGGATTTTTCGAGTTCTTATGACCGAGTCCCGCAGAAAGGTTTCTTTTTTTGTGTCTCAGGTATATCTAGCACAAAAAAAAATAAATAAATAAAAAAAAAAATAATAAAAAAAAAAAAAAAATATATATATATATATATATATATATATATATATATATATATATAAACATCGTAAGACACTGAAATTCTATAGGTAAGACATATCTATTCCTAGGATGTTACTGCAAGTTTTTCACTAGAATCAGGTCTAAAAAACGCTGCAAATTATTACACAATGATTTATTATTTCCAAATAACAATATTAGGGTATAACTGTTTATGAAGCTGTAGATAGGCAATTTAGTAATGTGAAAAGCATTAAATAATTCATAGGAAAATGGCATATCACCACAGCTAATTTCAAAACGATAGATCTCTGCTAGTTCTTAACCAATTTCAAAGATTCTTTTTTCATTTTGTAGAAAATTTAATTATCTATGAAATGAAACTTTATTTAATAATTAGAAGATTAAACTCAGTTTTTAATTCTTTATTCAAGTTCTAAGCATCTTGAAACGTAAGCCCTCAAATTTTGATTTTTTTTTTTTTTTTTTTTTTTTTTTTTTTTTTTTTTTTTTTTTTTTTTTTTTTTTTTTTTTTTTTTTTTTTTTTTAGTCGATTACATAGGTTCATTATTGAAAATAATAAACCAAAAGAGTCACTTTATAACATGCATTTTGTACTTTTTTATGATTTTCTCAAAGTAAGCTCGAACAACAAGCTCGGTTTCCGTCTTTTGAATTTTGCTGTTGGCCACAACCTTGTAATAGGAGGAACATTGTTTGATCACAAAGACATCCAAAAGGGTACATGGCCCTCTCCAGATGGTAACACAGTAAACCAAATAGACCATATCCTAATTGAGGGACGCCATAGATCGGATCTACAGGACGTTAGGGTATTTAGAAGTGCGAATATTGATAGTGATCATTTCCTCTTAGTTGCTAAATTGAGAGCAAGAATATCTAATTGTAGGAATGTGAAGGGCGTAAGGACAATTAGATACAACACAGAGAAGCTTAAGAAAGAGGATATGACTAAGAAATTTGGAGATTGTACTGATCAGAAAATGGTAGCATGGAAGCGGTCTGATAGCGTGTTACAGGGAGTACAGAGCCATTGGGATGGCCTTAGGGGTATTTTGTCTGCCGCTGCAGAGGAAACTATAGGCGTGAGACAGAAAATCCAAAGGAGTGAGTGGTTCGACAATGAGTGTAAGGAAGTCACGGATATAAAGAATAAGGCATATCAAATGATGCTCCAAAGAAAACGTACTAGGGCCGCACTGGAAGAATATAAAAATGCTAGAAAAAATGAAAAGAAAGTCCATAGAGAGAAAAAAAAGAAAGCATATGACAGAGCAGCTGCAAAGCATAAAGGAGTTCAAAAGCAAGAAATTAAGCCGAGACATGTATAGAAAAGTCAACAACATGAGGCGACAATTTCAGCCTCGATCTATTGCCTGTAGAGATAAAAGTGGAAAGCTCCTCAATAACACAGAAGATGTTATTAGAAGATGGACTGAACACTTCAGTGAACTCATAGGTAGGAATGAAGAATATAGTGCGGGAGAAAGAAGAGCGGATCAGGTGGCAGAAGAGCTAGCGGATGACAGGGAAGAGCTGCTCCCTTCCTATGACGAGGTATGCGAGGCAATAGAGAAGCTGAACAATAATAAGTCCGCAGGAACGGATGGTCTTCCAGGAGAACTTTTTAAGAGCGCAGGACAGGACTTTGTAAAGGAATTTACACATCTCATGGAGCGGATTTGGACAGAGGAGGAAAATCCTGAAGACTGGAATAATGGAATGATCTGCCTAATACACAAGAAAGGCGGTCCGTTTATCTGTAAAAACTACAGAGGCATTTCTCTGCTCAATACATCATACAAAATATTATCCAATATAATATTCACTCGATTACTTCCGTATGCAGAAATGATTATAAAGGACTACCAATGTGGCTTCATGCGAGGTAAATCAACCACTGATCAGATCTTCACGCTAAGACTAATCCTGGAAAAGACATTAGAATTCGGAATTACAACGCACCATTTATTTGTGGACTTTGAAGCTGCGTATGACTCCATAAATAGAGAGATGCTTTATAAAGCTATGAGAGAGATGAATATACCGCCCAAATTGGTCCGTATGGTGACAGTAGCCATCTCCGACACTAAATGTCTAATTACGATCCAATCCAACCTGTCAGACCCCATACAAACATGGAATGGACTGAAGCAAGGAGACGCCCTGGCATGCCTACTATTCAACATAGCTCTGGAGAAAGTGATAAGGGATTCTCAAATACAAACAGGCGGACATATCTTTAATAAAAGTGTTCAGCTTCTAGCTTATGCAGATGACATAGATATAGTCAGTAGATCAGAATCGGGCATAAGAGAGGCTTTTAAAGCTTTAGAGCTATCTGGTGAGACAATGGGACTTGTCATAAATGAATCCAAGACCAAGTATATGGTAGCAGGGGCTGAGGTACGAGAACCATGTATTGAGATACAAGGATACAAATTTGAAACAGTTCAGGGATTTGTATACCTCGGGTCGTTTGTAGATGCCGAAAATAATTCCTCCAAAGAAATAGAGAAGAGAATTTTAGCTGCTACGAGGGGTTATTATGGTCTAATAAGAATATTTAAAACTAAAGAAATTAATAAGGAAACGAAGGCCACGCTCTACAAAACCCTGATTAGGCCCATACTGACTTATGCCTGTGAATCCTGGGTGTTAAGGAAAACAGATGAACAAAAGATTGCTGTTTTCGAACGAAGAATACTGAGAAGGATTTATGGGCCTACATGCGAAAATGGTCTTTGGAGAATAAGACACAATCGAGAGCTTTACGAAAAGTATAAGGATGTCCCAGTGGTGAGATTTATAAAGATAAGCAGGCTTCGTTGGGCTGGCCACGTTCAAAGGATGGCAGATGATTGTATCCCCAAGAGAATAATGAGCTATGCGCCGGTAGGCAAAAGGAAGAGAGGGAGACCCCGAATGAGATGGTTGGACCAGATTGGAAAGGATGCAGTGCAGCTGGGAGCGTTAGGCTGGTGGACGATGGCCAGGAATAGAGAAGAGTGGGGAAGGTTTCTTCTGGAGGCCAGGGCCCGAACGGGGCTGTAGCGCCGAGGATGTATGTAAGCTCGAACAATTTTAATTAAACTTGTTATATCGGTGTTAAATTCAAAGGGTTTTAGTATAATTCTGATTAAAATAGTCTGACAAGGCCTTAATGCTAAATTTTAAAAATTTCTTTCTCAATAGCCTCTCATCTTTTTGTTTCGTGAAAAATTAACCATTTTTCGATGTTAATATTGGTAATATGTATTAAATATGAAAGAAAATGTGGTAAGCAGCTGAAGAAGAAAATAACAGACATATTTTACTAGTTTTTTTATTTATTACTACCAATAATAATGGAAATGGATTCGGTACTGTTGGAAAACCAAAAAATTAAAACATGAACAACGTAAAAGTTGTATAAAGTAGCAGGGAATAGAGTGAACCGGATAAAACTAAGAGATTGTTGAAGATAATAGTTTCTATTGTAAGATTATTTAATCTGAAACACACGTTTCCTTCGAAACATAATGTAATTCTATAACCTTTTTTCAACTTGAAACACGACTGACGTGTTTGTGAGTACCAGATTTTTTTAAAATGTATAACTGTATTTGATAATACAATAAGAAAATATACTAAACGAGAAATGATATGAAAGAAATATGTGACCAATCTATCTATTGACAATGACAGAAATACAAACTTTTAATATAAATTTTTAGTAAGGATGTGAAAGAAAGATCTGTAATCCGCTTTAAGCATTATTTTTTCTCTTTGTTTACTATAGGTCTGTACAGTTATATATTATATCTACAAATAATGAAAATAACAGGTATATAATGTTCTATCCCTAAAGTACACCCTTGGGAGCTTGTAAGACTTGTATCAGAGCCATGTCAGGCATCGAAACAGGATTGAAAGAGAAGGAAAGGAAGATAAGAAGGTAATTGATTCCGAGAATGATTTTAGATAAGAAAGCAGTCTATTTTACTAGACAGCCGAATATACCGCCAATTTTTCTGTTGGAGAAACAGTTAGTACAACACTATATAGATACACTTTATTAATTATTATTGACTAATTATGGCAGTATATGTCTTGTAATGTGTAAGCAAAGATTAAGTCTGCTTTGTAATAATCCTATCTGAAAAAAAAATACTAAACATTAATATCGTAACCGAATAGCCTCTACTATAAACTGTTAAACAATTCTCGAAACTATCATGAACTAATTTTTTTAAATGCGATAAATAGTGCCATTCAGGAATTGATTTCCTTTAATACTTCAAAGTTAATAATTTTAAATACGGTATAAAAACATCGTTGATTAGAAAAATTCCACAGGAGGCATTTTTTATTTATTTATAATAATTTACAACTGTATTAAAGCACACAATAAGTAAATATGAGGAATGAAAAAAAAAAAAGTCATGACAATGTCTTGAGAAAGAACTATCCAGTGGTAGCACTTCAAAAACTATATTAACTCAGTAGGTCCCGAGGCCAACTAAATTTTCAGTCGCCTTGGAGGGTTATCAGGGATATCAAAGGAAGATAAATTACGGACAAGTGGATTTGTATGGGCTGGGAGTTTAGAATGAAAAGAGGAGTATCTATCACGGGCTATGTCCGCAACAAATGGGATGTTAAGGTCATTATGAATGAGTTGATTTGTAACAAAATAAGGAGCATTCAGGATTTTGGATTGTAGAGCCCCAAAGCTCGATTCCATATGTAAACAAATAGGTCTGATAATAGTGATGTAAATGAGTCTTTTGTAATATACTGGAAGTTTTGAACGTTTGTCTAGTAAGTGTTGTAGTAATCGATATCTTGGAGCAGTTTCTTGTCGTTTCAGTCTTGTGTGAGAATAGAAATTAATTTTAAATTATTAATTGAGCTAGGCATCTGAATTCAGTTGTAGAAGATATATATCATATTATAACGCTGTTTACATAAAATAACGTAGACTTTTTTTTATAATATTCTACGAATTTAAATAAGTGTGATATTTACTTTTTTTAAATAAATTGTTCTTATTTTTTCAAATTTTATTTGACTTACTTATTTTAGAAAGCATTTTATTCGTTTTAAACTCTTTCAAAATCAATTAAACCTATCTAGTACTAAAGACCATTCAATTAATCATTCATATATTTTTTTAACAAAAAAAAAGTAAAAGAAATAAAAAAAAGAAAAGAAAAAGAATATGAATGTTCTTTTTAATACTAGGTAGGTTTATTGATTATGAAAGATTTTTAACGAATAAAACGCCTTCTAAAATAATTACGACAAATAAAATTTGAAAAAAAAAAAAGTTCACCAGAAAAAAATAAGAACAATTCATGATATTATTGTATATTGTATTATTATTTTATAAATTTATTGTTTTGTATATAGTTTATGAATGTTGAACTTGATCACTATTAAAAATGTCCTAATTAGGACAGATAATAAATAATATTACTCAATAAAATTTGTTTCTGAAATATTAGAAAAAAAAAAAAAATTGTAAACGTATATTAACGCTTACTTTTTTTTTTTTTTTTTTTTTTTTTTTTTTTTTTTTTTTTTTTTTTTTTTTTTTTTTTTTTTTTTTTGACAGTCATGTTCACATACTGCCCCCAATTCTACTTTTGCGTTTTTTTTTTCTATTTTTCGGTTGTCCTAATTTTATCAAGAGGTATTATTCAACTTTCCCAGCTGTGAAAATTCATTTTTATTAAAGCGAACTATTGAGATTTGCTTTAAGTTTAAGTTTAACGATATGATTATGCAATTACCCAGATAATGTATTTGAATTGTAATTCCTCACCATTGTAAAAACCTTTTAACTACTTACTTGGAAGTAGATGAATAAGTTTATGCGTTCTTATATTTTTGAGGGTGGGCATTCGTTCTGTTTTCCTAATTGTAAATTCTCTAATAATGTGAGACATTAATATTATAAATAATATATAGGTAATTGTGAGTGCAATTGGATAAATAATTCTGTAATATCAATCGTAGCATTTACACATCTTGTTTAGGTGTAAATTACTGTTTCTTGAGAGCAGAATTAAGAACGTAATTAATGGTATACAATTTAGAAAGACAGTATTTCTTCCTATATTTTGGTTTGTCGGAGACACTATTGACATATCTCGTATATATTGTCCTTCCATTTGTCAAACCAAGGATGTGAAAAATTCGTTTTTTGGGTTTTTTTTTTTTTTTTTTTTTTTTTTTTCTACTGTGCTATTGCAAAACACACTAGGGCAAGACACGCCTTGTGGCAAATGATCTAATCTCTAACCTTATCAGGAAAGTGGGAAACTATCTTTTTATACCATTTTATAGATAGATTTTTATAAGCTTTCCTGAAAAGTACCGATTTTCATATTCGTTGGTTTGACGTGGTAGGGACGATATAATGATATTTTATAAGTTACTTAGCTCTAACAATTTCATACTAAAATATAATAATAAAAAATACACAGTATATATTAATACATTAAAGTAATATATTTCCATAAGCTGTTGCTAAATTCTGCAAAGCTGTCATTAAGTGATACGATCTTCCGCTTACTGTAGGCTTTCGGCTCATAAATTTCCAGCTTTACACAGACCAGTTGCTCTAGGCCTGGTTTTATTATTATTGCTTTGGCACTATAATCGTATACCTTCAGTGTCTAGTTGTGTAATATTTAAAAAAAAATTGTGTCTATTAATAATGCATGCGACATTTTTGTAATTATTTTCAATTATGAACCTTTGTAACAGACGCAAAAAAAAAAATAACAATAAAATAAATAAATATATATATATATATATATATATATATATATATATATATATATATATATTATGTATATCAATCAATCTCCGGGTCTTGAGGTTCAGTCATGAAATGGCCTTTTGTGTTTAGGCTACGTTTCGAGAAATTATTGTTCTCATATTCATGCCAATTTGAGACAATATAGAATATTGCATAGACCTGTGTGGATATTACAAACTTTGGAAAAACAATGCTTTGGCTCAAAACAAGACCAGTAGATAACTTAATAAATATATAAGGTTATACGAGACATGTTTTTAAAGTAAGTACCGTTTTGGAATTAAAAAAAGACGTGCAAAGATATCGCAATAATTATATTTGTACATAATAGACTGTATCTTAATCTACTTTTCTAAATAATTTCCATGAATTTTGAGCCACTTGTCATAACGCGGCACCAGTTTTTGAATACCCTCCTCAAAAAATTCTGCCGCCTGACTTGTTAGCCACTGCATCACAAATGTTTTGACTTCCTAATCGTCTTGTAAACGCCGAACGCCCTGGTGTTTCTTCAAGTGCGGAATGGTAGTCGCTGGGCGCCAGATCAGGGCTTTATGAAGGATGATCAAGAGTTTCCCATTTAAATAATTTGATGAGATCTTTGGTCCGATTAGCCACATGTGGACGGGCATTGTCATGCAGCAAAACGATACCCTTACTCAACATGTTTTACGCCTTTGGCACTAAGAAATCGTATAACATCCCGTACTTCACAATCAGCGGGACTCACGATTGTCAGAGGCATCTTAAACACTCAGTAAACAACGTATACAATGAAGAATCTGAGTGCTTAGACAAGAGATGTAGGTAAACAGCGCGCATGCGAGGAACGCCGACCTTAGCGCTGCGTTATTTTACTTTCTTAAACCCTTCACCTATATTATATAACCAAATAATTAATTAAAATGTTCGTTTCAAAGTCGGAATAAGACAACATAAAATTTTAATGAAAAAAAAAAGACAAAAAAGTTGATATAGAGTTTTAAAATAATTTCACAGCGTTTTTCAATTTATCCTCTCTCTGTTTATAAAATCAGGTTTCATTGGTCAACAGTGTTTAAATATTTAAGAAAGGATTAGTTAAGTGCTTTCATGCATCAGTTTCAACCGAGATTTCATATCTTTGTTCGGTATTCAGCTTGATCAAAATGGAAGAGAAAAAAAAAAAAAATCAGTTTCATCATTTTTTTATTTCTTAAACGAAAATCCGCTGCACAGTTGGTTAAAAAAATTTGCAGTATTTATAACGATGATACCTTAGAAAAAACCATCTGTAAGAGGATTCTTCGGTTTAGAACGGGATATTTTGAATCGGAAGAAGCAAAGCGATTCACTAGCTAAATCGCCGTTCTGGGAGGACGGAATTAGAATAGAATACAATATACTTTTATTGCAATCGGGATGTACCCATACAATAGGAGTGTGTACATAAATCATATTTTTATAAACATTTTTTTACTTTTTGGTGTAACAAACTAAAGAATATATATATATATATATATATATATATATATATATATATATATAATAAAATAATAAAAAAAATAAATATATGTACATTGTCATATATGAGTACAAGAAAAATTAATTTAGCCACAATAAAAACAAAGTAAAATAAACAATAATAATTAGCAAATAATATATATCCATTTCTTATGACTTCAAAAACAAAACAAAATCATAATAAATTAATTAAGATACATTTTTTAAGTTAGTGATCTATCACAAAACCTCTTAAATTTAGACTTTCTCTGGTGTAAAAGTAAAGTTTTTTAGTATTTACAGAATTTTCAAGAATTACCTGATAGATAGCAACATGTAATGGATCAAAATTGGTCATATATAATTTATTAAACATATTTACAAGAGTCTGAAGTTTTTACTCAAATCACCAGTAAAATACGCTACGAACTTAATATACAACCCAATATAATATATTATTGCAAAACAACAAATTATATATATATATATATATATATATATATATATATATATATATATATATAATTACACAAATATAACGTATATATGTACGTGTAATCATCGGGCTTTACATAGTTACATAAAATTTTTATTAAGGATTTCGTTGACAAAAAAGTCACTTCAAGTTGATTAAGTGAGCCTTTCGGTGTGACGCCTAGTGTCTGCTCTTCTAGGAAAAGGGTGGGAGTCTAGTACCTCAGGGATTAAGGGAAGGGAGATAAAAGGGACGACTTATCTTCCTCCTCTCTTCACAACTGGCAACCCACATAACAGCTTTTAACGCAATGGAGTATGTTCAAAACTAAATAAAACTTCATAAAATTCCCCTATTAATATTTCTTTAAAACATTTTAACTTCTGAAAATTAGTAAAACATATAATTATTATTCGATTTGGGTCTGCTTCCTAATTCCTTGTTTGTAATTTTATCAGATGAGCTATACATATGTGTTAAATATCAAAAATACTCCAGACTGGAGGGCTGATCGTTCCTTCAACATTAATTCAAATTAATACATCTTCCAAAGTTACTACGGCCAATAAGAATGGAATACGAGAAACATATACTGAATAAGCAGCATTTAAAATATGCCCCCACGTATATCAGCACCAAATTTAGACTATTGATTAACACTTGTGAGAAACTATCTTTTGCAAATTTTTATACCTTAATCGTTAAGAAAGGGGTATTATGAAGGAGAAAAGAAAAAAAAAAAAAAAGAAAAAAAAAAGTTTTATCCTCACAATTTCACTGATTATTACGAAAAAAAAATATGTTAGGAATTTTCCAAAGTATATTTTGTTTTATTTCTTTTTAAATTAAATATAAAGAAAACTCAAAAATTAAATCCGACTAAGTCTGGCACCCAAGACTCCTTTATAAACTCTGTCAATTCCTTCCCGCCTCATACTTCCTGATAATCCGTTCCTACCTCACTAAGAGAACCTTCAAATATTTTCTCAGTTTGCAGGTATACCTCAGGGTAGTATCTTAGGTCCGATCCTTTATAAGGTATATACAGCTGATGTCCCACTCTATCCTAGCACTGTCTTCACAACTTACGCAGATGAGACTTGTGTTTTATCCGTCCATAATGATCCAGCCGCTGAACCCCAAACTCTCCAGTCCATCATCACAGCCATGAGGAAATTGTGTCAGAACTGGAGGATTAAAATAAATCCAAATTACCTCGAGTTTGTCAAGTCTGCCATTCCTCTTCTTCTAGTGGCGCGACAGGCCGTGTAGGGGATAACACTCGCGTTTCTCGATGCATTTTGTAGTGTAGGGCCATTACTCCCTACACCTAATTTTGAGAGTGGCCAAATATGGCTGAATGGTATCACATTCCCGGGGGAGAGGCTGTTAGTGAAACCCCATTTAATTACATCCTTATATGTTGGGACTGGGATTCGAACTCACAACCTGTAGCATGAGAGACTAGCGCGCTAGCCACTCAGCCCTTCCCTTTAGGCTTCCCTCATCGAACTTTCGAGTTTCTCAAGTCTGCCATTAAATGCACTAAAATAGAAGTTGTAAATTGCTCTATATTACAGTAATACATTGTTAAGGACTTTTTTATTAATTGAACCAAAGAAAATACTTGTTCCTTTCTTTTATTATCGATATCATACGAAGAGAAAGTAAAATAAATAATAGAGAGGGAAAGAAGAAAATCAGTATCCCAGTTAGTCTCGTAGTGCGTACATTGCTGTGTAATAGCTTGGAAGTAAATTAAGCCGTTTCAGAGATAGAGAGGTTCCAAATATCTCCTTAATTAATTTATCCATTCTCTGCTTACTCAACGTTTTGCAAAGGATAATGAGGTTGATTTCTGATACTGAAATCTCGGAAAACGATAATTTATGTTAAAAATATCAGAATTCAATGGTTTCAATGACAAGAAAAAACAGATTTGATTTCAAATGCTTCACAATGCAATTTCCTTAATTACAGATAACTAATGTAATAATCAAAGTTGGCGAGAAAAAACAAATTTATCATTTTTCTCGTCTCCTTCCTTAATATAACAATTAATAGATGGCATACTAATTTGAAAAGAAAAGTATAAAAATAACTATGAGTCATGTTTAATTATTGTATTTTTCCATCTAACAAAAATCAATTTATCGGGTGGATCCATTTTAGAAGTTTTTGAAGACTGAAATATAACATTTTTTTTTTGCACGAATTGGCCATCAAGGACCACGTGAATATTATTCTGTCTTCTTCACATCTTTCATCTTCCTTTTTCTCCAATATTCTTTCATCTTCGTGGACTGTTTATTCCGCTCTTCCTTTGTCCATTTTCTTCCCTGTTTCATTCTTTTTCCTGTAAGAACCCCAACTTCATTTATTTTCTTCCCGAAAAGCTCTCTATCTAAGCAGTCTATTTTCTTGATTTTTAACCTATCGAGCTCCTCTTTTATTTTCTTTGCATAACCACCCATATTCTTATAGCCTAGAACTTTATCAAAAATCTGTTTGTTCAGCTTCTGATTGTTCATTCTTACCATAATAATAATAATAGGCTTAGCGAACCTGAAGGTTCGGTGCCGATACCACCAAATTCCGCCTACACAGACTCGTCCAATGTTCACCATTCAAGCCCAAGCTCCCGAGATCAGCCTTAACGCTATCCTCCCATCTCCGCTTCGGCCTACCTTTCGGACGCCTACCAGTCGGATTAGCAAATACCAACTTTCTCGGAATCCGCTCGTCATCAACTTTACTCGCCCATTTGAGTCTCCGCGATGCAATCAGCTCAATTATATTCACAGGATGCAAGTTCCGCAATTCTGCGTTGTGCAACCTTCTAAACTCCCCAGTGGCCTCATCTCTCTTCGGACCAAATATTTTACGCAATACCTTATTTTCGAAAACCTTAAGCCGTTGTTCATCCTTCAAAGTAAGCTGCTACGTTTCACATCCGTAAAACGTTCTTACCATATGGCCATAAAACCTCAGTCTCCTAGTTCTGATGACTATATCAAGGTTTTCCAAATTTCTATATATTTCTTCATTGGATTTTACCCTGTAGCCCTCTTGTGTCATTTTGGGTCCATGAAGCCTCCTAAGAATTTTTCTCTCAATCTTGAGAAATTTCATTAACGTTTTATTAATACTTCCTATTTTTTTCAACAATTTTATTATTTCCCTGATTAAGATACGTTTTCACATCTCTTTGTGAACGTTTTTCCGATGAAGGTGTATTTCTTGGACTGAAAAAAGTGGATAGTAAGATCAGGAGAATACATTGGGTCCAATAAATTAAAAAAGAAAATCAATAGCTAATAAAATGAATTTTAAAAAATGTGATAATGAACAGTTTAATATGTATCTGAGAAAACTTGCATGACAAAAAAAAATCTGGTGCGCGCAACACACTACTTTTACTAACCTCCGTCGTTAAAATCTATTGGAGAATTTTCAAATACATTGATGAAAAAAGGTTAAAAAATTGATTACATTGAGTTTCTATATAAACACGTGTTTTATTAAATGATCTTTTATATTAATATCTACAATAATCAGTCAGTTTTATCAGCTTTTCATCACTCTCTATTAATTTTATTTGTAAGATATATTTTTTTCCCGGCAATCGTTTGCTTTCCAACGGTATGTTTAATAGCTCAAACATTGCATTAAAACAATGTTATTGTCCTTTTCTCCTTCAGTTGAATATCGAATTCCTTCATTTTATATATTTACTCGTTTTCTCAAATTCTGACAAAATTACAACATTAATTTTTTGTAATCTAAAAAATTAAAGGAATTTTAGAGGAAAAAAAATTAAATTATATGCATTTATGCCTTCTTATACTGTTTCTTTCAGAATAAAACCTATATGATATGAAAACCCATTAAATTTTAAATCAATATAGCGAGTTAAATCCATTATTTCGTATAGGAAGTATCGAGAAAACCGTAAAATGTCCCAAGTATATGGTATGAAGAGGCACTTCCGGGTAGCCGATTTTGCTGTAACATCTTAGGCGTATATTTGTATTAAATAAATAATTGCAGTTTTGTACAACTTTCGTTTTTTATACTTACCACTCACACACCTTTTTACGGAACTTGATTATTTGGACTCAGGGGAACTTGAAATGTGTATTTCCGTTGAAAACTGAAATAGAAAATTTGCACGATCGCAATAAATTTCCTTACTATATTTTTTCTATATAGGCAAGTGAAAGTTGAAACAACAACTAAAAAATAAAAATAAAGTTGAATAGAAATTAAATAAACCTATTGATTTTAAAAAATCCGGTGCGGGCAACACACGACTTTCACTTACCTCCATTTTTCAAATCAGTGAAAGAATTTTCAAACACAGTTAGAGATAAAAATACGTGAAACTATTAAAGAATTAATTAAATTGAATTTGTATAGAAACATGTGTTTTATTAAAAAATCTATTATATAATTATCTAAAACAATCAGTTTTATCTGCTTTTTATCACTCTTTATTAACTTTCACAATTTTGTGCATTAGATAATATTTATTCTTAAATCTTTTGCTTTCAAACGGTATATTACTGTTGTTATGTTCAAAAACGAAAAATTGCGTTAAAAAATATTTTTTCTGTCTTCTCCTTTAGTAGGGTATCGAATTCATTCAATTATTATATTTACCTGTTTTTCATCAGTGGTAACAAGATAATATATTTATTTTTATAGAATCTACAAAAGTAAAAGTACTTTAGAGAAAGAAAATTTAAAATATCGGCATTTAAGCCCTGTCAAACCATTTTAATCCGAATGAAACCTAAAAGATATTAAAGCTTATTATATTTTAAATCGATAAAGAGAGTATAATCAAAATCGTCCGAACCGTTTTCGAGAAAATCTAAAAAAGGAGCGAAATGAATGGTATAAAGTGGCGCTTCTGGCAAGCTCATTTTAATGAAAAAGGTTTTGCAACGTCTCAAGCGTATTTTTGTCTTAAATATGAAATATCGGTTTCATAGGGCTTACCGTTTCCGCCCGGGAGTTACCGCACACAAACAGACACAGACCTTTTTGCGGGAGTTGGTTATTTGGACTCAGGGGACCCTAAAATGTGTATTTCAATACTTTCCCTCCTATATATAGCAAGTAAAAGTAAAAAACATTCTTCATATGTTTAAAAAAATTACATTTTAATAATGTTTGCTATTTTATCCTTTAGTTGGTTATCAAATATATTTAATTTGTATATGTAGCTGATATTTAGCAATGCTAAGAAGACTACATGTTTTATTTTTATATATATATATTTTAATTTAAAGATTAACTATTTGTACATATGAACACAATTTCTAACCATTACTCTATCGTGAGATTTATTTATAAATAAATGTATTAAAATTATCTTTCTAAATGGATTGGTGGAAAACGTATAATAAGTGGAAATTATAGTCTTTTAGTTAAATATAGTTGACAACATAAATGTCACAGACTAAAAATAATACCATTTTACGGGAACAATAGATACATTAAGGAAGTCAGACTTATACGGTGTCAGTGAACTGTGGCATTACGCAATATACCATCATTATGTATTTATTTTAGTCATCTCTTTCCTAGAAACTGGAAAGATATCAAGACTTTCTCAAAATGGATTTTCTAGAAAGTTTCTTTGAAGTGTATATTCTTACAACTTCCATTAAGTCCACTGGAATCAAAATCCTGGAATTCTAAGAATACACATTTCTATAAATATAAGATATATACATGTATATAAATATATACAAACATAGGAATACATACTTAAAGACTATTCGCAATTCGAAAATTTTCGAATTCCAGTTTTCAACGGAATTACACGTTTTAGGGTCCCCTGAGTTAAAATGACCAAGTACCGCAATAAGGTATGTGTGTGTGTGTGGTAAGTCTAGCGCGTAAACGAAAAGTCCTTTGAAACTTAAATTTCATATTTAAGTCAACTATACGCCCGAGATGTTACAGCAACGTTTTAATCAAAATCAGCTAACCAAAAGAGCCATTTTACACCATGTGTTTTGCACCTATTTACGATTTTCTCAAAAACGTCTCTAACGATTTTTATTAAACTCACTAAATTGATGTAAAATTGGACAGGCTTTAATATCATGGAGGTTTCATTCTGATTGAAATAGTCTGGCATGGCTTAAATGCCGATATTTCAAAATTTCTTCCTCTAAAATGCCTTTAATTTTGTAGTTTTTATAAAATTGACCAAAACATCTTTTTAGTATCGCTAAATATATAAGTTGATCGAATTGGATATCCAACTAAAGGAAATAAACGCAAATAATATTTTTTTAATGCAAGTTTTGTTTTTGAATCTACGAACAATAATATATGAGTAAGGTAAATATGTATGTAACGTATTGTTGCAGAAAACAATTTTATATTGTTAAATTATTCATTCTAAAACATATGTTTCCAACTAAACTAAATATTATTTTTTAGACCTTTTTTTAACTCAATTTATTACTTTCACTTACCTATAAAGTGAAAGAAATATATAGTAAGAGAAAATATTGCGGTCTCGTGAAAATTTTAGAATTCCAGTTTTTAACGGAAATACACATTTTAGGATCTCCTGAGTCCAAATAACCAAGTCCCGCAAAAAGTTCTAAGTGTCTGTGGGTGTGTGTGTGTGTGTGTGGTAAGTCCAGCGCGAAAACTAAAAGTCGTATGAAACTTTAATTTCATATCTAAGACAATTAAACGCCCGAGATGTTACAGAAACTTTTTCCCTAAAATCGCCAGACCGGAAGTCCCATTTTATCCCATGCAATTTGCACCTTTTTACGATTTTCTCAAAAACTGTTTTGAATAAAATCTATATATCGATGTAAAATTTGATGGGTTTTAATATCAGTTAGGTTTTATTCTGATTGAAATAGTCTGGCAGGGCTTATATGCCGATATTTTAAATTTTCTTCATATAAAGTACCTTTAATTTTGTAGATACTAAAATTTTTTTTTTTTTTTTTTTTTTTTTTTTATTATTGAGATATATTACAATTTGTTACAAAATGAACAATAATAATATTGATAAGAGACCACATTCATACTATATATACAGAAAATAATAATAATGGTCAAATTTCATAAAATATAACATAAATTCAAATATATACAATAAAATAATAATAATAAATAAAAAACAAAACAAATCGAAACATTTTTTTTTTTTTTTTTTTAATTCTTTTATTGGTATTTACAACTGTACACTGTACAACAAGTAAATGTGCTATTTACAGAACATTGGCTTGGAAAAGTCTTGAGAAGAATCTACCCAGTGGTAGCACTTCAGAGTGGGATGATCGAAATCCAAACTGGTGGTCAGGAATGACGTGATTTGAGTCTAGGATAGGATACAAACTTTTTAGGAGAAGTTTTTCAAGAATTTTGCCCATAATGGGCAAAAGGGATATAGGACGGTAAGAGGATGGGTACTCAAGTGGATTTTTGGGCTTAGGAATCATTTTTATAATAGAAAATTTCCAGGTATCAGGAAAGTAGGTAGTACGGAGAATGGCGTTATAGATATAAGTAAGGAAAAGGATGGCCTTTCGAGGGAGCTGTTTCAGGATGTTGGGTGTAATAAGGTCGTGGCCTGGAGATTTTTTAAGAGGTAATTTGTTAAGGATGTTGATGATTTCTGATGGATGAAAGGCTTTAGGAGGAGGAGACATTTGGAGTGGAACATTTAGTTCTGCTTCAACATGTTCGTTATGGAGTGGGTTAATGATATCGGGATGAGGATGAAAAGTTTTGGATAGGTGATTGCCAAAGATTTGGGATTTTTCATTATCGGTTCTTGTCCAGGTCTGGGATTCAGTGAGGAGTGGATGATTAAAGGTTTTGTATTTCAGTAGTTTTGCAGTTGTTGTCCATAATGATTTGTCTGACGTAGTTAAGTTTTTTGTGAAGGTCTGAAAGTTTTGAATTTTAAGTTTTCTCATTTCTGTCTTGAGTTTGTTGGTCAGTTTACTGTAATGGGTTTTGTCCGAGGGGTATCTAGTTCTATGCCACGTTGCTCGAGCTCTGCGTTTTTCTCTTAGTAAGAGACGGATATGACTTGGCAATTTTGTTTCATGAGCTTTTCTATTTGTAAATTGAGATGTGTTGTTGTTTATGGCTGTTTCTATTGATTTTGTAAGTTCTTCAATGGCGAAGTCTATGTCCTGTTTAGTTTTTAACGGAATTTGTAAGTTGAGTTTGTTCTCTAAATCATAACGAAAATTTTCCCAGTCTACGTGTCCTTTAATCAAGGAGGGAGGAGATGGTTTAAGAATAGGATTTGAAGGCATGAGAAGCAGAACCGGGCTATGATCTGAGGAGAGGTCATCTAAGGATTTAATTATAGATTGGGCAGATGGGATTTGGGAAGTGATGAAGATGTCAAGTATATCAGGACGTTTTTTAAGAGATGTTGGCCAGTATGTGGGATGAGGAGGTGATAAAATGGAAAAGCTATTGGAGGTTGTGAGACGGGAAAGAATCCTGCCACGAGTGTTGGACGTTCGGCATCCCCATCGTTGGTCTTTGGCGTTGTAATCTCCCCCAGCAATGAAGCGCGGACCTAAGGATTGGAATAAGGATTCAAGGTCGTTAAGGTTGAGGGAATTACCAGGAGGGCAATATACAGCTGAGATTGACATATTGAATGGACGACAGGATAAGGAAATAGAGGTTGACTGAATGGTGTCTGATGGAGTGGAGGGAATCAGTGAGTGAGGTAAGGATTTGTGAATGAGGATACATGAGCCAGCGTGTGATGTGTTGTCTGGGTGATCTGATCTGTATGTAATGTAGTCACGTATGTAAAAGTGAGAATGAGTGGTGAAATGAGTTTCAGTAATCAGTGCAATGTCAATGTCATTGTCGTGAAGAAATATGTCAAGTTCGTCTCGGTGATTGTTCAGTCCGTTTGCGTTCCACAGTAGAAGAGCTAGGGACTTATTGTTCATCGTGGGAGATTAAGTGGGAATTGTGACAGGAGATTTGTAAGGAGAGATATGAGAGGTCTTATTGTGTTTTGGAGATCTAGTAGGAAGGATGAGAGGATAGATGTAATATCAGATGGGTTTTGGCTGGGATAGGGATAGTAGGTAGTGTCATAGGATGGAGGATTAATTTGGGCAAGAGGGGGTTGGGTCTTTCTTTGGGGAAGTTGTGAGGTTTGAATATTCAATGGTACTTCTGATGAGGGTTCGAAGTGGTTAGAAGGAAGGGATGAAACTGGAACTTTAGGAGCGTTCTGAGGAGGAATAACAGGGGGTAACTCAACCCTCGAGGAGACATTTTTAGGGGGGAAATTGTTTTTTGAAAATTTAGGCTGAGTAAGTATGGGATGAGAAAGTACATGAGAGGTCTGAGGCTGAGGTTGGGAGGTCTGTGGTTGAGGATGAGAGGAAGTCTGAGGCTGGGATGAGGAAGGTCGAGGCGGCTGAGAGCGAGGTGACATTACTGTAGAGTAGGTCTTGGAAGAAGAACTATAGGAGGTCGAAGGTCGTTGAGTTGGATTGATTCCTGCAGTCCTCCGGGCGATAGGAACGCTCCTCTCTGAAGGGCCAGGTTTTTCTTCTTTTGGAACAGAACTTTTCTGGGTTTGCGAAATTGAGGCTGAGTAAAGTTCTTTTTGTCTGAGTCTAGTTCTGTATACTATGCAGCCTTTGTAATTTGCTGGGTGCTCTTCGTTGCATAAAGCACATTTCGCTGGAGTGTCACGAGGCTTAGGGCAGGCATCTGTTGAGTGCAAACCTGCACATTTGACACATCGTGCCTGGTGGTGACAGTAAGATCTCGTGTGCCCCAAAGTTTGGCAATTAGTGCACTGAACTATTTCTGTTCTCCTTCTCGGCTCCTCAAAGCGGATAACAGAGTATACCAATCGGTTGATAGTGAATATATCCGTATTGTTCGGGGCAGGCTCAAGATCCACAAAAAATAGCGGTAGAGGATATTTTTCACGTGGATGCAGCACACGGGAAATGTTCCTTACATTGTGTCCTAATTCTTCGAGATCTACCTTGATTGCGTCTGTGGGGGTTGTACTATGTAGTCCTCTCAAGACGACCCTGTAAGACTTTTCTTCTCTGATTTGGAAGCAATGGAAATCATACTTTTTAGATGCTAGGTAACTGACAAGTTTTTTATAATTATCTTTGCCAGTAGTACAAATTTTTATATCTTTGACTCTTGAAAAACACTTGAAGTTCGTTTTTTCCAATTAAGTTTGATATTTCTTGACAGAACGACATGAAGTCAAGAATGTTGGAAACAAAGATTGGCGGTGGTTCTGGTTCATTGAATTGATGATTCACTGAAGATTCAGTAGGAAGGTTACTTAATGCTTGAAATTTATTACTGGTAGGAATTGCTGAAGCAGTTGTATTTATTTCAGTTTTGCTTGTTGAAGGTAGATTTGCAGATTCAGGCGGTAAAACTTGGGTTGGCTTAGCAGTTTTCTTTTTCTTTTTTTTTTTTTGGGTGATTTGCTCGGAGATCCAGGTATTATATTCCTTTGCCTTTTCTGTAAGGTTCTTCTTTTAAGATATTGTGAGTCAGTCTCACTTATTTCAGAGATGGCAGTATCCTCATCAGTCTCCATGCATGAAATTGTGCCAGAGGACATGTTGAAAAAATATGTAACGATAGTTTAAAAAAAAAAAAAATAATAAATAAATAAAAAAAAAATAAATAAAATAATTAATGTTTATAAAAAAGAAAAAAAAAATTAAACCCACTGTCTAAATATTTACACTATGCACAAAAAAATAAATAAATAAAATAAAATAAATCATTTCTACGAAGAAAATACGAAAAAAAAAAAAAAAAAAAAAAAAAAAAAAAAAAAAAAAAAGTTTAGAGAGTGGTAGTTGAACTCGGGCACAATTAGTCGAAGTCACTGTAGTACAGCGCCCCAGCTGGCTGAGCCAAGAACGTTAGTGCTCACTGACAGTTATAGAGCCTAATAGCCTCAGTATGAGAGCGGCCAGGTAGCGGGCTGCCGTCCCACGTGCTCGACACTTTAGGTTAGCTCACACTGTTTCACTAGAAATAGTCAATATGTGAGGGACTCACCTAACTCCAGATTTGCGTAAAATGTTCACACACTTATAGAGTTAATGTTTATTAGTTTTTATCGTAATCCATTAGCAAATACCACTACGGATTGATAATATGCGGAGATCGACAACAAAGTATAACATCAGTTGCAGCCATGACACTCGGCACTAAATCGAAACATAAACCTATTATTGAGATAAATAAAAAGTTGGCCAATAAATAAACATCTTACACACAATCATAACTATATACAATATATACAATTGCTAAAGGGACCCCAGCAAGCGCTTTTTCCTCCACTTGTGGAGGAAAAGCGGAACCCAAGAGATCCCAGCACCTCTATCTCAGCCGCATCACTGGTCTGAGCCAGTGGAGGCTGAGTTAGGGCGCTGTAGCCACAAACATACCGTACATGAGTGGAGGATCTGACCATTGTCAGAACTCCAGTTTAAATGTTTACAATAGGTCTCGTGGCCACTGCCGTTTCAATCTTCGAGGAGGATTGTAGGGATGGGTGGTGCTGGATAGGGATTGTGCTAGAGGGTTAGGATGATGACTAAGGTTCTGATGAAATTTGGAAAATTTGGATGGTACCAGGTCTAAAACAAACGGAATATTAAGGTCATGGTGTAGGGTACAGTTGGTAACGTAATAAGGAGCATTAACTATTGTTCGGAGGACTTTGGATTGGAAGGATTGGATGCGTTTAATGTTAGAATGTTTAGCTGTCCCCCACAGTTCAAGTCCGTAGGTCCATATAGGTTTCAGTACTGTCTTGTATATTAGTAATTTGTTGTCAACTGTAAGATGAGATTTTCTGTTTAGTAGTCTGTATAACTGGCCGAATCTGCGGTTGAGTTCTTTTCTTTTTAGTCTTGTATGTGAGTTCCACGTCAGTCTTTTGTCTAGTAAAAAGCCGAGATACCGGACTGTGTCTGAGGAAGGAAGCGGTATGGAATTGAAATTAACCGTTGGACAGGATTTGCGTCGAAGGGTGAATGTGACGTGAGTCCATTTGCTTTCGTTTACCTTAATGCGCCAAGCATTAAACCAGTCTTCGACAAGGGAAAGGTGCTTTTGGAGATTTAGCGATGCTGCTTCAGGATCGGAATTGGATGATAAAATGACTGTGTCATCAGCAAATGTTGCCAGAAAGGTATTGGGGTCGGTAGGGATATCGGCGGTGAAGAGGATGTAGAGGACGGGTCCTAAGACGCTGCCTTGAGGAACACCGGCCTCAACAGTATATTGTTCGGAAAATTCGGAACCACAGCGAACTCGGAAGGAGCGGTTGGATAAATAGGATCGGAGGATTAGGTATAAGGATTGAGGTAAATGGGTTTTGAGCTTAAAGAGCAGTCCCGGGTGCCACACCCGGTCAAAAGCTTGAGCTATGTCCAGAAAGGCACCCGAACAATACTCCTTGCACTCAAGGGCGGAGGAAATGTGGTCTACAACTCGGAGTCCTTGCTGAACCGTGGAATGTTGAGGACGAAATCCGAACTGATGTGAAGGAAAATTTTGAAATTTGGCTAGGATTCGTTTTAGTAGGAGCTTTTCGAAAATTTTTGAGAGGATCGGAAGTAGGCTGATAGGTCTGTAAGATGACGTGTTGTTAGAAGGTTTGCCTGGTTTCAGGAAAAGGATCATAGTTGAATGTTTCCATAAGAGAGGAAAATAGGTAGTGCGTAGGATACAGTTATAGAGATATGTAAGGAATGTAATGGCTTTAGGTGGAAGTTGTCTTAAGATTTGGGGAGTAAGGAGATCGTATCCAGGAGATTTGCGGAGAGGAAGCTTTTTAAGAAGATATCTGACCTCAGAGGGATTAACTGCTTTAGGTGGTAAGGATAGTGGTATTGGTGATGTGAGGAACTCTTCAACTGCTGCAGTATGGGTTGGATTAAGCTCTGGATGAGGAGTAAAAACTTTGGAAAGGTGCTGTGCGAATTCCTCGGCCTTATGCTTGTCAGAAGCAGCCCAGGAACCATCACAGCGCCGGAGAGGATGGGAAATGGTGTGGGATTTTAGGATTCTCTTCGTGACATTCCACAGGGAATTGTCACGAGTCGAGAGAGAGGAGAGGTAGGTGTTATAGGATTGGGAACGGAAGATCGCCAACTCCCGCTTTAATTTTCTACAAAAAAAATTATAGGAGCGGCGATCTTCTGGATGGCAGGTGCGTTGCCATAATGTTCTAGCTCGACGTTTGCTGTTGATGAGGTCTGTCAGGTGTTGTGGTAAATGGCTTTTGTAAGGAATTATTTGGGATTGTTTGGGAGAGGAGGCAGTCCAGGCGGCTTGTTGAATAGCGGTTGTAAAGGAATATACGGCGTCGTCAAGGTCATTTGGGGTTTTGAGAATCACTCTGAGGTCAATATCATTAGTGAGAATTTCGCGGAAGAGGTTCCAGTTGACAGGGCCCCTAATGAATGACGGTGGGATAGGTTTAGGAATAGGTGTTATGGATACATTTAGAATCAATGGACTATGATCAGAGGATAGTTCATCAAGGCGAGCTATGGAAAAATTCAGAGAGCCTAATCCGCTGTGGATGAAGAAGTCGAGGATGTCAGGATTACGGTTAGGATCTGTTGGCCAGTAGGTAGGAGAATCGGGAGGTAGGAGATGAAAGCGTCGGGAGTTGAGTGCAGACTGCAATGTCCGTCCACGAGAATTGGTGGTTCTAGAACCCCACTGTTGGTTCTTAGCGTTTAAGTCTGCACCCAAAATGAAGTGATTACCCAAGGAGTTGAGGAAGGATCCAAATTGGGCAGAGGAAATGGGATGTTTAGGAGGGCAGTATGCTGATGCGATGATAAGCGGAAAGGAAAAGGTTTTGATAACGATGAAAGTTGCTTGTAGGTAATCGTGGGCGGAAATTGGGTGTAAGTGATGGGTGAGGGATCGGCGGACTATGACAGCAGTACCGGCATGGGCTTTGCCGTCTGGATGGTCTGTCCGGTATGTCGTGTATCCTGGTATTTTAAAGTACTGTTTAGTGGTTAGTCTAGTTTCAGTAATGAGTGCAACATCAATGTTTTTGTCCTGCAGTACGGCTGTAAGTTCGTCAGTGTGAGTTCTAACACCATTCGCATTCCAAAGGAGAATGGATAAGGAATTAGGTGAGGTCATTTATGGTTTTTTTAAGGCAGGAATGAGATTTGTTACGAGATTCGTAAGGAGTGATATTAGGGGCATAACAAGGGATTTAATTTCGGAAATAAAGGATGTCATCAAACTGGTAAGGTCTGTGGCGTTTGAAGGAGGAGGAATATGAGAGATTTGTGGTGGATTAGGATTCTTAGGATTGGTTACATTTTGAGAAAGAGGTATATGTGGAATGGATTGAGGTACATTTTGTAGTTCCGGCAGGGCCACGGCTTCAGTACTTTGATTCCCACCTCCAAGTAAGTGGGCAAATGATAAATTGGCATCAATAAGTTTTGAGGGTTCTCTTCTGTTTCTTACTTGTCTTGCTGTTTCATCCAGTACTTGAGGTTTTTGAAACCTGGTCCTCAGCTCTTTATAGATTTGGCATCCTTTATAGTTGGCCGGGTGGTCCTTCAGGCAATGAGCACATACAGCTGGTGTTGATTTTGGTTTTGTACACTCCACAGACTTGTGCTGTTCACCGCATTTCACGCATCGAGGTATGTGATGACAATAACTTTTAGTATGACCATATGCTTGACAATTATGGCACTGAATTATCTCTCTCTTTGTGTAAGGTTTTTCAACTCTTACACTGGAATAGTACAATCTATTGAGGTCATAGATTTTTTCAACTCCTTAAGCTGGTTCCAAATCCACAAAAAAGAGAGGTAGAGGAATTTTATCCTTTAGGACGTTAGTGACTTGCCGCACTTTATAGCCCATCTCCGTTAGTTCTTCTTTAATAGCTTCAACTGGTGTCGAGGGGTGTAAGTTTCTGATTACAACCCTTAAAGCTCTCTCTTGGCTTAGCTGATAGGTATGGAAATCTGCTTTGGTTTCAGTTAGGTATTTCACTATTTTTCTATATGTCTCGGCAGTAGTAGGAGATATTTTGGTATCATTCATTCTACTCATACAGTAGTAGCTGGTAGATTCGGTAATTTTGTTCAATTGCGCACACAACAACTGGAAATTTCTAATATTTTTGACAAATATTGGAGGAGGCCGTGGTTCACTAGGTATAGGAGTAGATTCCATGTTTTCTTTTTCATTATGTAAAATCTGAAAAGGATTTGGGGTGAAAAACGGCGATTCGTCAGTCATCCCTTGTGACGATGTGCCAGGTTGTGGTTCAGATTCTGAATTAGTACCGGAAGGGGTTGCTTGTAGATTTAATCTTTTATTAGTATCACGGCGGGGTCTTTGTTTTGTAGGTGACGGGATTGAACCACTAGATCTAGATCTTTTAGTTGAAGCTTTGGAGGACATTACTTGATGATAATATCGCATTTCATGTATAGAAAGTAATTAAATAATAACCAGATGTGGGAAAAAAACAATAACTTAAAAAAAGTTAAGCAAGACCAGCCTTGCCGGGCTATTGGCAATCAGCTGATATGAAGAGGTGACTCAGCATTCACTTTGCACTGTAAATTATATCACAACTTACCGCTGTTTTCTCCAATAATAACTGTTGTTGTTATCCTGAAGTCTGATGATGTTTTCAAGACTGTGCTGAAGTGAAATCCAACTGTAAACATTTTAATGCAATTTTTCGTTTTTGAACATAAGAACAGTAACATAGATGTGTAATATACCTTCGAAAAGCTAAAGGTTTTATAAAAAATATTATGTTATACAGAAGCTTGTGAAAATTATTAATGAGTGAAGAAAAGCCAATAAAACTAATTGATTATTATTTCAGATAATAATGTAATAGATTTTTTAATAAAATTAATGTTTCTATAGAAATTCAATTTAATTAATTCTTTATTAGTTTCACTCATTTTTATCTTTTACTGTATTTGAAAATTCTTTAATCGATTTTAACAACGGCGGTAAGTGAAAGTCTTGTGTAGCCCGCACCAGAGTTTTAGTTGTTAAATTGTTTTTAACAACCAAGATAAGAGAACTTCGTGAGATGCCGGAACTAGATTTTTTTATATAGTATTTATTTAAATTCAATGACGGTATTACTTTCTTTTTTTTTTTTTTTTTTAGTTTTGTTTGTTGTTAATTTGTATCAATATTATTCCAGAGCGTACTCCTGGTCGCTGAGCAAGATTTCCCTACACCGATGCTGACCATAGTCAACGCCGCCGTACCCTACATCTACGGCAAGCTGGGTTCTGTATTCATGACTGCCAAGGTGAAAGAACTCCTCTTCGACGGCGTACTCATAGACTGTACGGCCAAGAACATTGTCCCCAAAGCCATCTGTATAGCTATCAAGCAGAACAGTAAGGCCTTAGTAAAGCTTGGTAACAACAAATATCTCTTCTCCTTCTTCGGAATCGTAAGTATCCAATAGAAGTAATTAATTTTAATATTTACGTTTAATCCGTTAGCAAGGGTTCAAAATGAAGTTACGCACAACTAGGGATTGCAATACGGAAAATTGCGGATCCGGCATCATCATACGTTAACCGGATCCGATTATAGCAATTTTTGGCCAAAAATAGTGCAGTTTAATAAAAAAAACAGATTTGGTGTACATGTGTGGTGGTGTCGTTCGAATCAGTTCAGCATCATTCGTTTGCCTTTCGCGAGACAATATATGTGTTTTTGTTTTGTCGGTGCTTCACCTAAATGTAAGTAAACAGATATTATTATCTTGGATATACGCGAGAATGTACTCTAACATTTTTTTAGAGAAATTGCTCACTCAAGTACTGACTCACTCAAGTGTTATGGTACTGAATTATATGAAAAACTCCTTAAAAACCTATTGAAATCTAGAAGGACCGAGCTACGTTACTGCTCACGTCTTCCCATACTTCACTTTCTCAGATAGATCTATTAATTTATTAAGTTAATTTATAAAATCTTATATAATTATCCTTGCGTAATTAACTCAGATGACAATTGTGATAACAATATTTTTAAATTATTTGAGAATACTAACAATCTTAAACAAGTCTTATATTTATGATAGGCACTATCATATTTTGATGAAGATGTCTAATAAATGGTATAATTATCAAAATAATGAGTTTGTATTAGAATCATAAAACTTTAAATTATTCAATAGACAATATTTGTTTTTCAAACAGTATGTAATTACTAATTACTTTAGTATATATTATTAAAAATCAATTTTGATATTGGAAAAAGGTTGGTAGAAAACAAATAGTCTCTATTTTCAGCTAAAGGTTATCAATAGCCGACTGTTTTAGAAGCCATTAAAATTTTACTAGTTACCTAAACTACTAAACTTTAATTTTATGATCCATATCTAATCCTAACATATCTTTTATTTAATAAACTTACTATTATGACTATAATTATACTCGAGTAAAACACTTCATCTTAGACCGAAAAGCGATAATCAAACTGATTTTTTCGAGCCGACCGAATCCGGCCGGATATTACAAGAAGAACTACCTAAATAAAAGGCCGACAGACTTCATTCACTGTTTGATAATCCAAAAGTGACAGAATTTCTTGAGAAAAGAAGACATAACTTTTATAAATCCTTAGAAGTGCTTCCAAACCCGATTTTTAGTAGGCTTAAGGTTTCACCAGCTTCTCAGAGGTGGTAACATAGTGTCTAAGGTAACATTTAAGATAAGCTTAAGACAAGAAGTGTCAAGATTGAAGTGATCCCCAACACCAAGTGGAATAGCAAATCAGTGATAGCACTTTATAAACATAATCTATTTTTTTTTACATTTTGGATATCTCAGAAATATCCGTAAATGTATCTAGATACTGTAAAAGGAAATAATTCAGAAACTATTTTGGCAAAACATGTAACTAAATTGGGGCTATGAAAAAAAAAAAACACGTTTTTAATTGCCTTGGGATAAGCAAAAAAAAAAAAGTAATACAAATATTGTAGGCCTAATGTATTTTAATAGAATAATTGTGTTTTGACAGAACAATTAGCTTTATCTCCCTGTTCGACGACAATATTTTCATGGTTTTTAAATATTCCAAACCTCCCATATCTATGTACTGCTATGTATCGAGAATACTGGAAGGAGAATAAATAATTTTAATCATTATGGTTGATTAGTAATAATTCCGTTTTCAAGGTAAAGGATTTTTATTAAAAATACGATATGAAAACAAGATAATTTTATTCGAGGTATTTACATTATTTTTCTACACATTTTTCCCGACGTGACACCAACTTTTTTATCCCCCAACTGAAAAACTCTGAGCTTTGAAATGAAAAAAAAATCTGAAAACGCACTTTTCATTTGATCATCATTTTCAAAAAGTTTTCCTTTGACGAAGTTGTCTAAATTCCTGAACAGGTGTTAATCTGTTGGAGACAAGTCGGGAGAATATGGTGGGTGTGAAAGAACTTAGTAGCCCAGTTCTTTCAATTTTAGCACGGTATGTTTTGAAACATGCCGCTCAGTGAGATCATGAGGTACCTATGTATCGAGCTGTTTTACTTTCCCAATACACTTTAAATGTCTGGAGACGGTAGATGCACTTGCATTTACTTGTGCTAAGAGTCCTTTAACTGTTTGGTAGGGGTTTCCTTTAGGTAGGTTAGGTAGGTCTTCCTCGGGGCAAGTTTTCGAAGTCGATATCCCCAGCTGAAAACTTAGCAAACCAACGGCGAATGGTCCGTTCATTAACACTCCTTTTCCCAAACGCCTTGTAAATATTTCTAGCGGCCTCAGCTGCTGAATGGCTGAGTTTAAACTCGTACAAAAATATTACTTGAAAATCGCGTATTTCCATGATCATATTTGGAGGTATAATAAAAAGTGGGTAATTGATTGGGAAGCTTATGTTTATAATACAAAGATAGAGGATTAGTAACTGTTTACTTTAAGTATGTTAACATTCGGAAGAAAACAACAGAGACCTGCAAAATCCTTAATGTATTTCAGAAACTATTAAAACGGACATTTCATGTGAAACAACCCAATATGTGGTAATGAAGAACAAACCTTAGTATTCTCGATAAGGAAAAATGCCTCACCGTGTATTTTTATGTGTTATTTTATGTATGAATGTGTATTTTAAGTTAATTACTTTATTTCCCTTTATGCCACCTGATCCCAATAATGAAGTGATAAACATGATACGTTAGTAAAGAAAATCCAATAGTTTTATTAAATAATAACCGATGATTTATATATTAATTATTACAGTTTCGGAGTCACCGGTGCCGATCCATAGTAATACATATACCTACACTACTCCTTGTTCTTAAAAATACTTAAAAGAGTAACTAATTGAATTATAGCGATTTCATGTGAATGATAGTAACCAAAAACAAATGTAAATTAACAAAGAATAAGATATGCACAAGAATATTGGCGGGATAAAGCTAGTATTTCAATATAAGTTACTAATATCTATTTAATATTGATTGTTCATTAATATTACAAGTTTAATTAAAATCTTTAAAGGCTAAATTGTGAAAAAGGTTTAAAATACATTTTGAAAACTGGAATTTCAGGAGTCGGATTTAATTGGATTGGAAATGTGTTCGTATTTCAATCTGATTCTCGAAACAACGGATTCTATAGATGAAATAAAAGTCGTGTTAATTAATCTGACCATGGCACATAAATAGGTAGGCAGTATGCAGATTACATGGAATTACAAGCTTTCAAAGAAATCGAATTCCATGGTCGTTTATATAACATGAGGAAAGAATGGGTTCAGTTTTATCAATGCATTGTTTTAAAAATATACCTCCATCAGAATGAGAACATTGTTTGATATAGCAAAAGCCTTACAAATGGAGCCTGAGTACAAAAGGCGAGTTCCGATCCAGCAAACTAATACATTTATGCAGGGAAAATTCCAGAAGTGAAAGGAGGAAAACGTATTCATAACGTCGATACTTTTTTTATTGATAAAGAGATACAAAAAAATAAACCGAGTACCATTTAGGATGACCCAACGAATCTTTTCAAGAATAGAATACAATATGTATTGTAAACTATCGTTTCGTACTATCTTACATTTTTTTTGGAATCAAATTTTACTTTTACTTACCTATATATGAAATATATAGTAAGGGAAAGTAAAATATTTTCTAATTCCAGTTTTCAACGGAAATACATGTTTTAGGGTACCCTGAATCCAAATGACTAAGTCCTGTAAAAAAGTCTACGTGTGTGTGTATGTGTGGTAACTCTCGGGTGAAAACTAGAAGCGCTATGAAACTGAAATTTCATATTTAAGACAACTATACCTCCAAGATGTTACAGAATCTTTTTCATTAAAATCAGCTAACCAAACGAGCCACTATCAGCTATCTATGTATATAAAATAAAGTTAAATGAATAGATTTCATAAGATTTTTAGTTAATAAATATTTGAAGTTGAGTCGCTTGAGTCGGGGTGACATCCCTTCGTTACGATTCCAATATCAGAGCCGTTTGTATAGAGCTGTTTGACTCAACACACTTTCTTCATAAGGCACAGGGCTACTGTCCAGGAACTAATTCAAGTTGTGAGTTTGTTTATATATATATATATATATATATATATATATATATATATATATATATATATATATATATATAGAGAGAGAGAGAGAGAGAGAGAGAGAGATAAGTCTATAATAAATTGATTTATATAATATAACGTGCCAAGCTGCATTTAAATAATCGTATATACCGTAAAAATAAATTATATAATAAAATAAAACCAGTAGCATTTCTCTCCACTACGAAAAAGGCTGCAAATGATTACATAATGTTTTATTATTTCGAAATAACTATATTAGAGTATAGGTGTTTATAATAGCAATTTATAGGCAACTAACTAATGTGAAAAAAAAACACAATAAAAAATGCAAAAGAAAATGGTATATCACCACTGCTGAATTCGAAAAGCTATATCTCTGCTATTTCTGAACCAATTTCAATAATTATTTTTTTATTAGATTTTTAATTTACAATTTTTTTTCACGGAACGGCTTTATAGACCACGCGAATATCACTATATTCATATATTTTCCCACCCCTTTTATTCTTCTCTCCTTCCTTCTTTTTTCTTTTTTCCCATATCTTCTTCATTCTTTCTGATTGTTCTTTCTTCCGTCCACAGCACTTCTCTCCTCGCACACCTCTTGCCCGCAAGAACCTTAATTTCTTTTATTCTTCTCCCTTATTCATCCCTGTCGAAACAGTCTTGGTCTGTTATTTTCAGTTCCTAAGTTTCTTCCTTCTTCTGTTTGATGTACCATCCAGCACTCTTGTATTCTATTATTTTATAGAAGATTTCTCTATTTAATCTATCTGGGTGCATCCTCACCATATGTCCATAGAACCTTAGTCTTTTTATTCTAATGTCGGTCCTTATTAGATCTTAACCATTTTCTTTGGGCCATAAATTCTTCTTAATATTCTTCTTTCTATTCCTAACATTTTCCTTAGGCTGGGTAGGGAACCAGTTTCCATTCCGTACAATATCACTGGTTTAACGACTGTATTATAATGTCTTGTCTTGGCATTTGTTGGCAAGCTCCTTTTATTATATAAATCTTTAATTTTCATTATTAAAGGGAATTTAATTTTCCATCGAAGATAACTAACAATGGGAGTTTGGACTGGGAGTTTTTTTAATTTTTTATTCATCAATTTGTACGGCATCCTCACACAAGACTAAAACGACAAGAAACTGCTCAAAGACACCGATTACTACAACACTTACTAGACAAACGTTTAAAATTTCCAGTATATTACAGAAGACTCATTTAGATCACTATTATCAGACCTATTTGGACATATGAAATCGAGCTTTGGGGCTCTACTAACCATCTAATTCCTCCTCATCCAATCCTTACAATCTAAATTCCTCCGCAAAATCTTAAATTCCCTTATTTTGTCACAAATGGACTCTTCCATTATGGCCTAAACATCCCATTTGTTGCAGACATAGCCAGTGGTAGATACACATCTTTAAATTAAAAACTTTCTGCCCACACAAACCCACTTGTTCGTATTTTATCTTCCTTAAATATTCTGATAACCCCCGGAGGCGATTAAAAAGAAGGTGGCTTCGGTCCTACTGCCTCAAATTAGTTAGTGAAGTGCTACCACTGGGTAGTTTTTTCTCAAGACATTTTCATGACTTTTCTTCACTCTGCATATTTACCCATTTTGTTATATAATATAGTAGTAAATTTCAATAAATAAATAAAATAATAATAATTAAAAACAATTCCGACGGCGGACAACAAGATTTTTTTTTTGTTTTCGCGATTCCCGATTATAAAACTCAATATATATTTTACTCAAAAATAACTGAGATGCATTTGCGCATGTATAGGTAAAATTGAATATTTTTTATTTTATTCTTTTGTTTGTCGCGGTTACCTATAATCAATAAAACCAGTTTTTGTCTATATTCCAAAAAAAAAAACTGTTATATTTATTTTATTTATTTTTATTATTTTTTGTTATTATTATTTTATAATTAATCACGGTTTATTGATTAGAAAACTTATATTTTTTTTTCTCTTGATAAATAACTGAGTTATTGAATTAAATAATTTAAATCGTCTGAAATTTTAAAACTAATTGGTTAATGTCAACACTAATTAAGCTAATGTTTCATTCCATAGCAAATTAAACTTACTACAAAATGAAAAAAAAAAAAAAAAATCATTGAAGTCAATTCAAAAATAGCAGAGAAAAAGCATTTTGAATGAGCAATGTTGATAGACCATTTTCCTTTGAATTATTTATTACTTTTAATATTACTTAAATGCCTATCTACAGCTTCATAAGCAGTTATATTCTAATATATAGTTAGCAGCGTTTTTTTATCTGATTGCAAAAAGTTTGTTTAGTGGTTACACTCCGTTTTGAATCTATACGGTTCTTATTCCTGTCACGTTTTTCTATTCTAATTAAAATGCAGTGAAGTTTTGTAGCTATGTTTATTTTGGAAATAGCTCGTTTTCAGAAACATAAGACCAATGTACTCTCGTTAATTAAAGGGGGGTAGAAACTATAGTTGGCTTTTAATTAAAATTATTTAGTAGTACCAATAAACTATAAAATTAAAAGCAATGATTATAGTTTATTTTGAATTATACTAATATAATTTTACAATACATCGATCAGCAATATTTAATTTAGGGGGCGCATTAAACATAAAAATCTGGTTCGCGCAATAAACGACTATCCTATACCTTCGTTTCAAATCAATTTAAGAACATTTAAATAAAGTTCGAATTAAAAAAAAAAAATTTTTAAATTCCATTAATTTTCGATGGTGACGTGCTTCAGATTAAATAATCAGACAATATAAAGTATGATCTTAAACAATCACTCTCCATTATATTATGCAGCTTTATATTAGACAATATTAAAAAAAAATATTTAGCTTTTTTTTTTTTTTTTTTTATTCTTTTATTGAGATATATTACAATTTGTTTCCATATAAACATTAGTAATAGTGATATAAGATCTCATTCGCACAATATATACAGTATACAATGATAAAGTCAAATTAGATAAAATATAATATATATACAAAATAAAAAAACAAACAACAGCCTATCATTGAGATAAATACAAATTATAAATGATATATCTAGAATAAAATAGTAATAAATATAAAAACCAAACATATCAAAACATCGACCTATAATTAAGATAAATAAAAAGTTGGCAAATAAATAAACATCATACAAACAAACATAACTATATACAATATATCCAACTGCTATAGAGACCCCAGATTGGGCTTTTCCCTCCACTTATGGAGGAAAAAGCGGAATCCAAGAGATCCTAGCGCCTCGCTCTCAACCTCGTCATTGGTGTGACTCATTGGAGGACGAACTAGGGCGCAATAGACACAAACATACTGACCTGTGTCAGAACTCCAATATACATGTTACAAGAGATCTCGGGGCCACTGCCGTTTCAACCTTCTAGGAGGATGGTAAGGATGTGTGGAGCTGGATAAGCTAGGGGATTAGGGTAATGGATAAGGTTCTGATGAAATTTAGAGAATTTTAATGGTATAAGGTCTAAAATAAATGGAATATTTTGGTCGCGGTGTAAGGTATGGTTGGATTCATAATAAGAGGCATTAACTATTGTTCGGAGGACTTTGGATTGGAAGGATTGGATACGTTTGATGTTAGAATGTTTAGCTGTTCCCCACAGTTCAAGTCTGTAGGTCCATATAGGTTTCAGTACTGTCTTGTATATTAGTAATTTGTTGTCAACTGTAAGGTGAGATTTTCTGTTTAGTAGTCTGTATAACTGGCCGAGTCTGCGGTTGAGTTCTTTTCTTTTAAGTCTTGTATGTGGGTTCCACGTCAGTCTTTTGTCTAGTATAAAGCCGAGATACCGGACTGTGTCAAGGAAAGGAAGCGGTATAGAATTGAAATTAACCGTTGGACAGGATTTGCGTCGAAGGATGAATGTGACGTGAGTGCATTTGCTTTCGTTCACCTTAATACGCCAAGCATTACACCAGTCTTCGACAAGGGAAAGGTGCTTTTGGAGATTTAACGATGCTGCTTCAAGATTGGAATTGGATGACAAAATCGCGGTGTCGTCTGCAAAAGTTGCCAGAAAGGTGTCAGGATGTGTAGGGATATCGGCGGTGTAGAGGATGTAGAGGACGGGTCCCAAAATGCTGCCTTGAGGAACACCGGTCTCAAAAATATAATGTTTGGAAAATTCTGAACCACAGCGAACTCGGAAGGAGCGGTTTGATAGATAGGATCGGAGGACTAGGTATAAGGATTGGGGTAAATGGGTTTTGAGCTTAAAGAGCAATCCCGGATGCCACACCCGGTCAAAAGCTTGAGCTATGTCCAGAAAGGCACCCGAACCATACTCCTTGCACTCAAGGGCGGAGGAAATGTGGTCCACAACTTGGAGACCTTGCTGAACCGTGGAATGTTGAGGACGAAATCCGAACTGATGTGAAGGAAAATTTTGAAATTTGGCTAGGATTCGTTTTAGTAGGAGCTTTTCGAAAATTTTGGAGAGGATCGGAAGTAGACTAATAGGTCTGTAAGATGACGTGTTGTTATCTAGAAGGTCTGCCTGGTTTTAGGAAAATGATGATAGTTGAATGTTTCTATAAGAGTGGAAAATAGGTAGTGCGTAGGATACTGTTATAGAGATATGTAAGGAATGTAATGGCTTTCTGTGGAAGTTGTCTTAAGATCTGAGGCGTGAGGAGATCATATCCAGGGGATTCACGGAGAAGAAGCTTTTTAAGAAGATATCTGACCTCAGAGGGATTAACTGCTTTAGGTGGTTTTTACGATAACCCGCTTTAAATATTGATGAACACGGCAATAACCTTTCTTTAAAAAATTATTTCAATAAAGGACTATATTCACACGTTATAAATTTCTTCAACAAGAAGTGCAATGATGGGCAATCAAAAAAAAAAGAATTAAGCATGTGACTTCTTTCTAACATTCCCTAATAATTTTCTATAATTTTTAGATGATGTAAATTTTAGTGAACTTTTTAAACAATTTCTGGACTACTGATGTAATGTGTTGTAAAAACCGAAAATATTGATAATATTCTCATCATCATTCTATTTTTTTTCTGTCGAAAATATGCAAAATTACAGGAGTTAATTATTTTCAAAGAAAACTTTTATTTAACAGTGAAAAGACTTTTTTAACTCGAGAAGCAACTAAGTCTCAGACATCAAACATATGTCACATATATATATAGACGTATAATCTATATTAATTTTATTATTTTTTCTTTCGTTATTTTTCAGATATTTATGTATAAACATTACAAAAATGAATTTCGAAAATTCATAAATAAAATTATGAATATAGAACATACCATGTTCTCCAAATCAAAATGTTTACAGCAGGTAGAATTATGACTAAGCTTTATAAAAAAAAATTATCAAACGAGAGTCTTTTCCTTAATAAACTTTTAACTTAGTAAAAGTCTCGTGTTTTATTAAGTTTCAAGAATTGTTTAATCACCGTTCTTTAATATTTCTTCACTAATGAGTTGTCAGTACAAAAATATAAAGAATATCCTCATCTTTTTTTTTTTTTTTTTTTTTATTATTTATTGGAATTTACAACTGTATACAGGAATACAACTAGTAAATTAGATGAAATGTATAAAGCCATGAAACACATGTAGAGAAGCTTCCCAATGGAAGCACTCTAAAAATGATTTAAACTAGAAGGTCTCCTTTTCAGACGCCTCGGAGGATTGTCAGGAATCGAAGAGGAAGAAAGGTTTGAAACTAGAGGATTAGGGTGGGAATGGAGTTTGCCATGAAAGGAATGGTATCTAGATCGGGCCAAATCAGCAACATACGGAACATTAAGATCTTTATGGATTAGTGTATTCGTGACAAAGTAAGGATCATTGAGGATTTTACGAAGGATTTTGGATTGTAGGGATTGAATACGGGAAGAATTCGATGGTTTAGTAGAGCCCCAAAGCTCTACTCCGTAAGTCCATATCGGCCTTATGATAGTCATGTAGATGAGTCTTTTGTAGTTAAATGGAAGATTAGAACGTTTGTCTAGTAAGTGTTGAAGTAGTCGAAAACGTCGAGCAGTTTCTTGTCGTTTAAGTCTCGTATGAGGGTTCCAAGTGAGACGTTTGTCAAGGTGCAGTCCTAGATATCGGATCTGTTCAACCGGGACAAGAGGAGTATTATTGAAGGAAACAGTAGGGCAGGATGTCATAGGTTTACGACGAAGGGTAAAGGTAATTTGGTTGGATTTGTTGGCATTTATTTTAATTCTCCAGTTCTGACACCACACTTCAAGGTCTCTGATGTGGGATTGGAGAGTTTGAGAGGCAATAGTTGGATCAGTATTGACTGATAACACACAAGTGTCATCAGCGTAGGTAGAAAGGAAAGTGTTAGGATGGGATGGGATATCAGCTGTATAAACTGTGAAAAGAATAGGTCCCAGGATACTGCCTTGAGGAACACCAGCAAACTGATTAAAAATGGATGAATAGGAATTATTATGATTTACTTTGAAGGATCTGTCAGTGAGGTAGGACTTGATGATAAGGAAATATGTAGGGGGAAGGAAATTGCGGAGTTTGTAAAGCAATCCCGGGTGCCAGACTCGGTCAAAGGCTTGCTCTACGTCGAGGAATGCTCCCGTGCAGTACAACCCGCGCTCTAATGCAGACGAGACAACGTCCACCACACGATGACATTGCTGGATAGTGGAGTGGGACGTTCTGAATCCAAACTGGTGATCAGGAATTATGGAATTAGTATCTAGGATGGGATATAGGCGTTTCAGTATAAGTTTTTCCAAGATTTTACCCATGATTGGTAAAAGTGAGATGGGACGGTAAGAAGATGGATTTTCAGGCGGTTTCTTAGGTTTGGGTATCATTTTGACAATGGATAATTTCCAGGAAGCAGGAAAGTATGTGGAACGGAGTACGGAATTATATATGTAAGTAAGATATAGGATAGCTTTTCGAGGAAGGAGTTTTAAAATATGGGAAGTTATAAGATCATGTCCAGGAGCTTTGCGGGATGGTAAACTCTGGATGATGTTAGATATTTCAGTAGGATGGAACGCTTTAGGAGGAAGAACCATTTGGAGTGGGATATCTAGTTCTGCTTCTATAAACTTAATGTGACCGGGATTATGAATATCTGGATGTGGGTTAAAGGTTTTAAAAAGGTGCTGACCGAATATCTGGGCCTTTTCTTCATCAGATTTTGTCCAGATATGGGATTCAGTTAGGAGTGGATGATTACATTCTTTGTACTTCAGTAACTTTTTTGTGGTCATCCATAACGATCTGTCTGTAATAGTTAGTTTTTCAGTAAAGTTGAGTAAGTTTTGAATTTTAACTTTTCTGATTTCTGATTTTAGTCTGTTAGTAAGTTTGTTATAATAAGTTTTGTCTGAAGGGTATCTAGTCCTATGCCACTTCGATCTTGCTCTGCGTTTTTCCATTAATAAGATTCGAATGTGCTGTGGCAGGATAGTCTCCTGTGAGTTAGTAGTGTTAATGGTTGTAGTGTTGTCAAGTATACTACTGCTGATTGAGTCAGTCAGTTTTTCAACAGCTTTATCAATATCATGTTTAGTCTTTAGTGGCAACCGATCCCAACCGTAATCCTGACATCCTTGACTTCTTCATTCACAGCGGATTAGGCTCCCTCAACTATTCCGTAACTCGCCTTGATGAACTATCCTCTGACCATAGTCCACTGATCCTTAAACTATCCCTAACTCCTATTCCGAAACCCATTCCACCTTCATTTATCCGAGGCCCTGTCAACTGGAACCTCTTCCGCCAAATCCTTACCGATAATATTGACCTCAGTGTGACCCTCAAAACACCGGATGACCTTGATGATTCCGTCTACTCCTTTACTACCGCCATTCAGCAAGCTGTCTGGACTGCCTCCTCTCCTAAGCACTCCAATAGAACTCCTCAGCAAAACCATTTACCTCAACACCTAGCTGACCTCATCCATGCAAAACGCCGAGCCAGATCATTATGGCAAAGAACCCGACACCCAACAGATCGCCGCTCCTATAACTTTTATTGTAGGCAATTAAAGCGGGAGTTGGCGACCTTCCGTTCTCAGTCCTTTAATTCCTACCTCTCCTCTCTATCAGCTCGAGATAATTCCCTGTGGAATGTGACCAAAAAGATCCTAAAATACCACAAAGTTTCCCATCCTCTCCGGCGTGGTGATGACTCCTGGGCTGCGTCTGATGAAGATAAAGCCGAGGAATTCGCCACACACCTCTCCAAAGTATTCACTCCTCACCCGGAATCCAACAGAAATCATACCACAACAGTTGAAGAATTCCTTTTCTCACCAATACCTCTTTCCCTACCTCCTAAAGCTATTAATCCATCTGAGGTGAAATCTTCTTCAAAAACTGACCCTTCGTAAATCTCCTGGACACGATCTCCTTACCCCCCAGATCCTGCGACAACTTCCCCAGAAAGCCATTATTTTTCTTACATACATCTACAACTGCATCCTTCGCACCACCTATTTTCCTCTCTTATGGAAACATTCCACAATCTTTCTATTCCTAAAACCAGGTAAACCTTCCAGTAACACTTCATCCTACAGACCTATTAGTCTACTCCCCATCCTCTCAAAAGTCTTTGAAAAACTCCTTCTAAAACGAATCCTGCCTATATTTGAATCACAAAATCTTCCTTCCCATCAGTTTGGTTTCCGTTCTCATCATTCTACTGTTCAACAAGGACTCCGAGTTGTAGACCATATTTCCTCAGCCCTTGAATGCAAAGAGTATTGTTCTGGTGCGTTTCTGGACATAGCGCAAGCTTTTGACCGGGTATGGCACACCGGATTACTCTTCAAGCTTAAAACGCATTTGCCCCAGTCTCTATACCTCATTCTACGATCCTATCTCTCAAACCGCTCCTTCCGAGTTCGCTGTGGTGTAGAATTTTCTAACTTTTATCCCATTGAGGCCGGTGTTCCTCAAGGCAGCGTCTTGGGACCCGTCCTCTACATCCTTTACACTGCTGATATTCCTATTCATCCTGACACCTTTCTGGCAACATTTGCAGATGACACCGCCATCCTATCATCCAATTCCGATCCTGAAATAGCATCCTTAATCCTGCAAAGACACCTTTGTCTTATCGAGGACTGGTGTAATGCTTGGCGTATTAAGGTTAATGAAAGCAAATGCACCCACGTCACCTTCACCCTTCGACGCAAATTCTGTCCAATGGTTCATTTCAATTCCATACCGCTTCCTTCCTCAGACACAGTCCGGTATCTTGGCTTACTACTAGACAAAAGATTGACCTGGAACCCACATACAAGACTTAAACGAAAAGAACTCAACAGACGATTCGGACAGTTATACAGACTACTAAACAGAAAATCTAAGCTTACAGTTGACAACAAATTATTACTTTACAAGACAATACTGAAACCAATGTGGACCTACGGACTTGAACTATGGGGGACAGCCAAACGTTCTAACATCAAACGCATTCAATCCTTTCAATCCAAAGTCCTCCGAACAATAGTAAATGCTCCTTATTATGTCTCCAACTATACCTTACACCACGACCTTAATGTTCCATTTATTTCAGACCTGATTCCATCTAAATTTTCCAAATTCCACCAGAACCTCATTCATCATCCTAATCCTCTAGCACAATCCCTATCCAGCTCCACTCATCCATACAACCCTCCTAGAAGGTTGAAACGGCAGTGGCCCCGAGACATATTGTAAACATCTATTCTGGAGTTCTGACACTGGTCAGATTCTCCTCTCATGTGCGGTGTGATTGTGGCTGTGGCGCCCTCACTTAGCTTCCGCTGGCTCTCACCAGTGATGCGGCTGAGAGGGAGGCGCTGGGATCCTTTTGACTCTGCTTGTCCTTCCACAAGTGGGGGAACAAGCCCCGTCTGGGGTTCCCGAGCTGATTGTAAATATTGTACATAGGTATGAATGTGACATGTTTTGTTTATTTATTTGTTAACTTCATTTATTTGTATTTATTTTGTCTATAAATTTTGTTATTATATACGTTTATTTATTTTGATTTTATTTTATGTAATTTGACTTTCCTTTTGTTTATATTGTAAATATTGTATGAATGAGATCCTGTAGCACTATTATTATTGTCTATTATGACAAATTGTAATATATACGAATAAAAAAAAAAAAATAAAAAAATAAAAGTCTTTAGTGGTATTTTTAAGTCAAGTTTGTTTTCAAGTCATATCTGAATCCGTCCCAGTCTACTCGTCCTGTAATCAGAGTGGGAATGGTGGGCTTAGGAACAAGGCTTGAATGCAAGGAAAGCAGAACCGGACTATGATCGGATGACAGGTCATTTAGGGATTTGATTGTGGATTGGGAAGAAGATATCTGAGAGGAAACAAATATGTCTAGGATATCAGGACGTTTTTTGAGGGATGTAGGCCAGTATGTCAGGTTCATTGGCGAAAGGATTGTATAACAATGGGTGGTGGAGACTCGAGAAAGGAGATTGCCACGGGAGTTGGATGTTCGGCAACCCCATCGCTGATGTTTCGCATTGTAGTCTCCTCCAGCAATAAAGCGCGGTCCTAGGGATCTGAACAGGGTTCCAAGTTGACTATAGGAGAGGGAGTTACCAGGAGGGCAGTATACAGCTGAAATTGTAAGGTGGAAAGTACGAGTTGAAATGGATACTGAGGTTGATTGTATGGCGTCAGATGGAGTAGAAGGAATAAAGGAATGAGGTATGGATTTATGAATGAGGATACATGACCCGGCATGGGAAGTATTGTCTGGGTGGTCTGATCTATAAGTGATGTAGTCACGTATGTAAAAATGTGATCGTCGTGTGAAGTGTGTTTCTGTCAATAGTGCTATATCTATGTGTTTGTCGTGTAGAAATACGTCCAGTTCGTCACGATGGTTATGCAGGCCATTAGCATTCCACAAGAGGATAGTTAGGGGCTTTACGCTCATAGTGGGAGATTGAATGGGATTTGGGAAAGGACTCTAGTTAGAAGATTGATAAGCGGTTGGATGGTATCTCTAAGATCTGAGAGAAAGGAATTTAGAATGGAGTAAATGTTGGATAGATCTGGGTTGGAAAACGGATGTGGATAAGCGTCGTGGGAAGGATAACTTATTTGATCAGGAGTGTTGGCTGAGTGCTGAGCCCGCCGTGGGGTACGAGGGTGTTCAGTCCTCTGGGTCACTGGAGGTTGAGGCTTTGGTTGACTAGGAGGAAGAGAAGGTAGTTCTGGAATTTTGTTAGGGTGCTCTGGGGGTAGTTTGACACGTAAGGGCAGATTATGGGGAAGGATCGGTTGACGGGAAGCTTGTGGTTTAGGGTGGGAGGCTGGAGGCCTGATTTGGGAGTTTGGAGGCGCCTGAATAGTAGTCTGTTTCTTCTTTATGGTGGTGACGTCGGGGAAAGTTTTTCTGGTTTCAGCAGTAGAATCCCTGACTGTAGATGTGGTAGGCTGCTGTTGAGCGAAGGTAGTTGCAGGCTTCTGAAGTTGAGGGAAGGCAGACAAATTGTTCAACTCTGGTCCCTGGGTGCGTGTCTCTTGGTCATATCTTTTTACATTAATGTAGTGAGATCTTTGTCGAAGATGGGTTTTGTAAACTGTACAACCCCGGTAGCTGGCTGGGTGACCTTCACCGCAAAGAGCACACTGAGCTGGCTCATCTCGAGCTTTCTGGCACGTTTCAGAGGCATGTGGGCCGGCACACTTGACACACCTAGGTGGGTGATAACAGTAGGACTTCGTGTGTCCTAAGGTTTGGCATTTGGTACACTGAACAATTGTCGTCTTTACCCTAGGCTCTTCGAATCGTACAGATGAGTAGACCAGTCTTCTCACCTGAAATATTTCTGGATTGTTTCTGGCTGGTTCGAGGTCTACGAAGAATAGTGGCAAGGGGTATTTTTGTGTATGGTGTGTCACTGAAGAAATGTTCCTTACGTGGTGTCCAATTTCTTCCAGGCCTTCTTTAATGGCTTCAGTTGGGGTGGATGAATGGAGTCCGCGTAAAACCACGCGATATGATTTTTCTTGTTTGAGTTGATAACAATGAAAGTCGTAGTTTTTTGAGCTCAAATAACTCACGAGTTTCTTGTAATTTTCTTTCGTGTATGTGTTTATTTTTATGTCGTTTGATCGGGAGAAACATTGGAAGTTTGGTTGTCCGATTAGATTGGCGATTTCTTTACCGAACGACAAAAAATTACTAATATTTGTTACAAATATTGGAGGTGGCTCGGGATCGGAAAATCCTTGAGGTCCCGGAACTGTATTTGCAGTGTTGACTGTAGCGGCATGGCTAACGATAGATGAGAGGAGTACATTAGTAGGAGACGGAGCGGCCGAAGTAGATGGCGCTGTTGGTTCATGTTGGTTGGCTGCAGTGGTGCTGCGAGTTTTTGGTGGTGATTGTAATGTATTTGGCTGTTGCTTGGACTTGGCCGATTTATTTTTTTTTTTTGTTAGGAGAATTTCCTCCGGACCCAGTATTGTTCCTGTGGCGTTTTTGGCGTCGCGTTAAATACTTCGAGTCTGATTCGCTTATTTCAGAGAAAGGCGTCTCTTCCCCTGATTCATCGCATGACAATGTTCTATCGAGATCCATAACTCAATAGAATAAGAAAAAAAAATGAAAAATAAAATAAACATATAAAGAGATCTATTTGGATTATATAGTGACCTACACTAAAAAATATAAATAAAAATAAAATAAATTAAAAAAAAAATACACTTATAGAGACTTATATAAACTAATTAATAGAAAATTAACCTAAAAGATCTTAAAACTAAACTATTTACATCATCTTAATGTTATTTTTTGTTTTAAGATTTGATATCTACAAAATTAATAAAATTAGAGAGATTTTACCTACACTTGCTTCCAGTCAAGGAGCTGAATTAAAATTACTGTAAAACTAAACTTTTTAGCCAGAACAACATTTTATCTACGGTTTTGTATTCGAGAAATAATAGATAATTATGAAATTATCTAGTAAAAAAATTATGAAAATAAAAAAATTAATGAAAATTTGACGATTTCAAACCCATTATTAATATACATGTTTTCAGTTGCATGTATGTTTTGCTGTAAAATGGTATTTATGTTCAGGGGTATTTTGAAATGTTCTCTTTATTTGTCATAAACACTAAGCTTCCCTTCAAGAAAACATAAAGCATTGTGGAAATTATTAATTAATAAAACGCTGCAAATTATTACACAATGCTTTATTATTTCTAAATAACAATATTTAGGTATAACTGTTTATATGGCTGTTGATAGGCAATTATGTAATATGAAAAGCACTAATTCAAAGTATTATATAGTAACACTACCACTGATTTCAAAAGGCAATATCTAAGCTAGTTGTTAACTAAATTAAACGAATCATTTTTCATTTAGTCAAAAATTTCATTTTCTATCAAATGGCACTAAATTTTTGGTATTTATTTATTTATTAGGAGAAACAGATTTTTTTTTTAGTTATTCGAATTCTACGCATCTTGAAACGTAAGCTCTCAAATTGTGAGGAGGGGTTATTTTATTATTTTTTTTTTGGTTGATTACAAAGGTTCATTATTGAAAATAATGAACCAAAATGAGATTAATGTCATACTAAATAATAAACCATGAACTTATAGCTTGTCTCAAAACGGCTGCAAAAGTAAAAGTATTAGTCAGAACAAATATTTTACATCCAATTTTTTATTCAGAAGAAGATATAGAATAACTGGTAAAAAAAAAATCATGAAAATCAAATCTTTGATAATAATGTCAAAATAAGAGACTAGTTAAAATATCCTATTGACTTTATTAGAATTTCAAACAGCAATTAAATATTTATGATATTTCTCCCTAAAAGTTTTAACAACCGGCTGAAAACGATAACGCAGCGGTTTGTTGAATAAATAAACTATGTTTCGTGGTGTTGTATAAACTGTTTTATTATTTAAAACTATCATCGAAGTTTAAATTGTTTCAGGGGAAATTCAATAATTTAAAGTGAATTATGTAAAATCTTTCTTTTATTTTGATATTTTAGTTTTGATTAAGAGCGAGTCACACCTTCGTATATTAGTGAATTTTTATGATATAGACAAAATAATCTGTAGTTTTTTACATAATAGGTAACTGTTTTACAACAATTATATCAGGGTCTAACAAATTATATATCTGTTTAGACAATTAACTTATATGTATAGCGATATATTAATTAAAAAGCTGAAGAAACTCGAACCTGCAACACTATCCATTTATCCAAAGAAAATAGCCTATCACCAATACTAATGTCCAAATTCTACATCTCTATTATTTCTTAACCGATTCCAATGTTTAGTTGGTGTTCGAAAAAATTGTCAGTCGGAATTTAAAAAAAAAAAAAATTTCGGGTTCTGCGTATTTTGAAACAAATTTTGAGGAGGAATATTTTTTTTTGGTTTGATTTCAAAAGTATATTATATTGGGTTGTGTCACATGAAATGTCCGCTTTCAACGTAAAGGATTTTTATTAAAAATAAAATATGAAAACAAGATAATTTTATTCGAAGTATTTATCTTCTTTTTCTACACATTTTTCCCAACGTGACACCAACTTTTTTATCCTCGAACTGAAAATTTTTGAAGTGAAACAAAATCTGAAAACGCACTTTTCACTTGATCATCCTTTTCAAAAAGTTTTCCTTTGACGAATTCTAAATTCCTGAACAGGTCGTAATCCGTTGGAACATGTCGGGAGAATATAGTGGGTGCGGAAGAACTTCGTAGCCCAGTTCTTTCAATTTTTGCACGGTATGTTTTGAAACATGGGGTCTTGCTGCCGCTCAGTGAGATCATGAGGTACCTATGTATCGAGCTTTTTTACTTTCCCAATACACTTTAAATGTCTGGAAACGGTAGATGTACTTGCATTTAGTTGTGCTGAGAGTCCTTTAACTGTTTGGTAGGGGTTTCCTTCTACTGTATGTTTGAGGACATCGTTGTCTATTACGGACGGAGGTCTTCCTCGGGACAAGTTTTCCAAGTCGGTATCCCCAGCTGAAAACTTAGCAAACCAACGGCGAATGGTCCGTTCATTAACAATCCCTTCCACAAACTGTAATTGTGTAAAAATGTGAAATTAAATAATTTTTGTTTTTAAAAAATTATTCTGAAAACATTTTGTTATAATTTTGGTTTTAACACACGAATTTCACTTACCTTGGGTATATCAATTTAAGAACTATTTAAGTTCGAAATAGTTTAAATAAATATATTTAGTTTCGTTGGACACATATGCTATAGATTAAATAATATAACAAAATAAAGCAGTTTTATCAGCTTTTATCTGTCTCTATTACACTTTACAACTTTGTGTATAAGACACCAATTTTTCTAAAATATTTAGCTTTCCAACAGTATATTGCACATATATATTACGGTTCTTAACTTAAAAAAAAACAAAAAATGGATTAAAATATTTTTAGGGGAGAAGATAGTTAACAGTGCAGTCAAATAAACATGTTTTATGTTCGAATCTTCATAAAAATATTTATGTTCTTTCCTCCTACAGTTTATTATCAATTCGTTCAATTATATATTTCCCCAGATCCTCCGACAACTTCCGCAGAAAGCTGTTATATTCCTTACTTATATTTACAACTGCATCCTACGCACCACCTATTTTCCTCTGTTATGGAAACATTCCACTATCATTCTTTTTCTAAAACCAGGCAAACCTTCCAACAACACTTCATCCTACAGGCCTATTAGTCTACTCCCCATCCTCTCAAAAATCTTCGAAAGGCTTCTTCTTAAACGTATCCTACCCATATTAGAATCTCAAAATCTTCCTTCCCATCAGTTTGGATTCCGTCCTCAGCATTCCACAGTTCAACAGGGGCTCCGAGTTGTAGACCATATTTCCTCAGCTCTTGAATGCAAAGAGTATTGTTCTGGTGCGTTTCTGGACATTGCGCAAGCTTTTGACCGGGTATGGCACACTGGATTACTCTTCAAGCTGAAAACCCATTTACCCCAGTCTCTATACCTCATTCTCCGATCCTATCTCTCAAACCGTTCCTTCCGCGTTCGCTGTGGTGTAGAATTTTCTAACCTTTATCCCGTTGAGGCCGGTGTTCCTCAAGGCAGCGTCTTGGGACCCGTCCTCTACATCCTTTACACTGCTGATATTCCTACACATCCTGATACCTTTCTGGCAACTTTTGCAGACGACACCGCCATCCTATCATCCAGTTCCAATCCTGAAACAGCATCCTTAAACCTGCAAAGACACCTTTCTCTTATCGAAGACTGGTGTAATGCTTGGCGCATTAAGGTGAACGAAGCCAAATGCAAACACGTAACCTTCACTCTTCGACGAAACTCCTGTCCGCCAGTTTACTTCAATTCCATTCCAATTCCTCCTTCAGATACAGTCCGGTATCTTGGCTTACTATTAGACAAAAGATTGACTTGGAACCCACATACAAGACTTAAAAGACAAGAACTCAACCGACGATTCGGACAGTTATACCGACTACTCAACAGAAAATCTGAACTTACAGCTGACAACAAATTATTAATCTACAAGACAATACTGAAGCCCATTTGGACCTACGGACTTGAACTGTGGGGGACAGCTAAACGTACTAACATCAAACGCATTCAATCCTTTCAATCCAAAGTCCTCCGTACAATAGTAAATGCTCCTTATTATGTCTCCAACTATACCTTGCACCACGACCTTAATGTTCCATTTATTTCAGACCTAATTCCATCCAAATTTTCCAAATTCCACCAGAACCTATTTCATCATCCTAATCCTCTAGCTCAATCCCTATCCAGCTCCACTCATCCATACAACCCACCTAGAAGGTTGAAACGGCAGTGGCCCCGCGACCTGTTGTAAATACATTGGAGTTCTAGCACTGGCTAGATTCTCCACTCAATGTGATGTACGTATGAGTGTGTGTATGTGTATATAGGTATAAGTGAATTCTTGACTATTGTATTGATTCATTATTGTGTATATATTTTATTGTAATTTTATTCCGTGTAAATATTGTATGAATGTAGTATGTATGATATCTTTCAGCACTACTATTAATGTCCAAATTGGGACAGATTGTAATTTTACTGAATAAAAATTGTTGTTGTTGTTGTAATTATATATTTAGCCGTTTTTAATCAATTTTTTTTTTCGATTCCACAAAATTAAGGGTGCTTTGGAAGAAGAAAATTTAATGTATCAGCATATAAACCTTATCTTATCAATCAGAATGAAGCCAAAATCATATCAAAGACTATTAAATTTTACATCGATATAGCGAGTTTAATCAAAATCATTACAGCCGTTTCGGAGAAAAACGTGAAAAGGTTTAAAATGCATAGTATAAAGTGGATGGTCTGGTTTGCCGATTTTGTTAATAAAGTTGCTGTAACATATCAGGCATATAGACTTTTATGATTTGAGATTTCGGTTTCGTACGACTTTTCGATTCCATGCTAGACATACCACTCACACACATATGGTCTCTATCACGCCACTCCATTGTTTGGACTCAGAGGACCCTGTTTGTTTATTTATTTAACCCTTAATGTTGTTTTGGCTAACCGGAAGATGCTATAGTGAGAGTTCTAAATTTTGCCTATCCAGGTTTAATTAGGATAGGGATCTTTGACGAGTACCGGACTTCGCACAGGCTCGGGTCGACCTTTTAACGTCCCCTCCGATGGACTGTATAGCTAAGTATATTTTACTCCCATTTAAAAGTCCATGGCCACCTGCGGGTTTGAACCCGGGACCTCGAGCATAGGAGGCTGCTATGCTAGCCACCATGCTCTAGGTAGCCCCCTTCAGGGGACACTAAAAAGTGTATTTCTGTTGAATATTGGATTTCGAAAATTTTTATGATCGCAATACTTTCCCTTACTAAATATTTCATACATTGGTTAGTGAAAATAAAACATTTTGATAAAAAAAAAAAATTTAACATCTCTACCTATGTAAAATGATGGAACGATTTTTGGTTACCACTAAATCTTCCCAAACTATGTGATGGATTTTTATACGGTTTTCTCTATTATGTAAGACATCCATCCATTAAAATTTAAAAGTAAAAAACATTGTCATTATGTTTTTCTTGAGAAAATAAAATAAATTTTTCGAAACAAAAAAAAAAACTGAAGCATGAAAAGAAGATTTTGGTACTTATAGGAAATATTATATATATATATATATATATATATATATATATATATATATATATATATATTATATATTTTTTTATATATGTATTGTACTATATTTGAATATAAGGAAAAATCTTTATTTGAGCGTAAATATCATAATATTTTATTCAAAACTCATCTAGACCGAAAAATTTAGTTATTCATCTCGAAATGTGAGAAATAATTTATTTTAAGCTTTTTCAACTATTATTGTCCTATTTAATTATATTTAAATGTGATTTAGTTTCAAACATAAGAATATAATCAGTTTTAGTGAGGATATTTACGTATTAAAAATAAAATATTCTAATTAATAACTTTATTTTTGGGTCTATATTTACCAGAAGATTTAAAAATCCTTTGGCCAAAACTAGAGGGCGAGTGTTTTATTTCCAGCCCAAAGCTTGCCTAATTCGTCTTAGCCTTAATTTGAGGTTGGATTGGGACTTCTACTTTTTATTCAAGTAGCTGCTCCATTTTCTAACGAACTCTTTCTAGGTCATGGCCTCTAGGAAAGGGTTTATATTTAGGGACTTTTAAATTATGCTTTCCAGAAAAATTTAGTTGTGTTAAAAAAGACAGAAACTTTTTTTCATTCTTCATATTTTTCTTCATATATCCGCAACAGTCAGAAGTTATCTGAAAATAAGTGAATGTGCTCGTAAAACTCCAGGAGTTGACATGATAGGCATGGAGAAAAAAATGAACAGCAGCACCCATTACTACGCTTAAATTTAGGAGATAAAGTCTCTCATCTAGCTTCTTTTCAGCCTTCTTCTAACAGATATTGTCATGTCGTTTACAAGTCTATTGATGTGTTCTAGCAGTTCTCCACGGAAACGAGAATAGAGAGTTCGTATGTTTTAATCAACTGTAGGTTGTTTAGGTCCGTATATAGGGTTTTGTTGTTTACGTATAAAGAGGCTGTCGTTATGAATCTTTAAACTTTTAATTGCAGTTTGTTTTGCCTTTTTAACCAGTCAGCCTTTTTGCTCTTACAATTGATCTTATCTTGAAGTAATTTTCTGAGTGATGACCGTGCTAAATTTAGATATTTTTTGGTAATATTGCCCGCTGCTTTTTCTATTTCGGCTTTTGTTTCAATAGATATTGATACCGCAAATTTTCCTTCCGTAAATTCTCGATAGAAATCTATTCTGCCATCGATGAGAATACCAATCTTCACACACTGCATGGTTCATGGAGTACGATTAATCGTATAGGGGTGAGGTTGATGCAAATATAAGTAAAAAAAAAAATTAAAAAAACCTGCACAAATTATCTATCCTGTTGTTTTAAAAATGCTTTATAATGTTACTAAATATCACTTAGAGAATTAGTCCTAAATTTACAAGTGTTGTGGAAACTTGATGACTATAAATTAATTCCTAGAGGTTAATTTGCCCAAAATACATAACTTATAGAATATCGATACCATAGAGTAAACAAAATAAAAATTCTTATGTACCCGTTTTTCACCTTGGGGGAACCCTCGACTGTGTAAACATGTCCGAGGACTAAACCAGCCTATATACATGTACAGACAAACGGATTGAAGCATGTCGGTTGGGATGATCTTTTTAGAAGGCCAGAAACTTGGAAGAAAAGTATTCATGAGTTCGCGTCTCCGTTCGAGGGGCCTTTTAACTCTGTTTTAATCCACCGCCCTCGCCCCTTCCTCGAAAAAAAAAACCGTATTGGCAAAGTCGACGTAGAAGTAGAAAAAAAATAATATAAAAATGTTTAGCTTGACAATGGTCAAAATATCCTCTTTACAAGCTGTTTATGTTAAAACAGTGGAGTTCATCTATTCTGCGAAACGCTTACTAAACTTTTTTTATTTATAATTTATTTTAACATTGAAAATCAGAGCGCAGAAAACATGACATACCTCTGATTTATAAATCAATTTAAGAACTTTGCATCTGAATCAAATAGGATTTAACCTAGATATATCAATAGTCCTATATAATAGCCAAGACTCAAATAAATAAGTTTGTTTGTTTTCTCAAAAAGCATTCATCTAAATTATAAAATATATTATCTTGCTTAAAATATACATATAATCCTGTACCTTTACAATCCATGAAGGGTCTAGGGTCCAGTACTTATAGAGATTCATAATGATTCAGGACCAAGTAAGGAGGTGATTAGGCTTAAATCACGCCCATCGGCCAGGCTTTTTTTCTCAATTTCGGCTACCCGCTTTATAGAGGCTGGGTGTGCTCAAATAACAGAATAAATAATTCTGACGGTCGGGATTTGACCCTGGGATCCGCAGTTGTGACCTAATGCTCAATCCACGAGGCCACGCCGCTCCCTTAATTAAAATATACATTTATAAATTCTTGGTAATGGTTTTTACTACTGTACTTCAGTTTTAGTTACGTTTTTTTATTTTATATATATATATATATATATATATATAATAAGTGTATATATAATTACGTATTTATGTTTTCTTTATAGAGGTTGAATATACATATAATGCAATATTCAGGTGTGGTAAAAATCTATTTTAAAACTTTTAAATGAAGTTAAAGAAAAAAAAAGTTAAAAGAATCAGATTGAATTTCCACGGAAACATATGTTTCCAAGGCAAGCTGATGAAGATGCGGCAATTATACCTCGAAACGTTATTTATAATTGATCTGATAATGAATAAAATTATGAGAAGAGATTGTTCTAATCGAATATAATTAAACTCTCCGTGATATTGATTTTGAACTAAATTAATATAAAATATGGAGTTGGTACACCATATAAGAAGCTTGTTTTGGTTTTAAGGCGTAAAACCCTAAGGTCATCAACGCCTTGATACTATATGCATATTTAACCTTTATAAAAAAAAAAAACTTTTAGGTAATAAGTAAGCGAGAGACAAAAAAAAGATTATTAAATATACAGTGGCTTAAAAAATTAATTATAATAAAATTAATTAATCAAAAACTGAGAAGGAATGTATAACTTTATATTTAATTATGATTAAAGTCTTTATAATTTAGATAAAAATGATTGCTTCTTAAGAAAATCAAAAATTAATTTAATGGTTTCCTTTCTATTACCCAATACTGTTAAAATATTTGGGTTTAGTCCAATTTTATTCAGGTTTAATAGAATCCCAACCCATCCTAACACCTTCCTTTCTACCTATGTGGATGACACTTGCGTGTTATAGGTTAATAACGATCCTACAATTGCCTCTCAAACTCCCCAATCCCCCATCAGGGACCTTGAGGTATGGTGTCAGAATTGGAAAATCAAAATCAATTTCAATAAATCCTAACAAATTACCTTTATTCTTCGTCGAAAACCTATGGAATCCTGCCCTACAGTGTCCTTTAATGATAATCCGCTTGTCCCGGTTGAACAGATCCGCAATTTAGGACTCCTGCTTGACAAACGACTTACATGGGTTCCGCATACAAGCCTGAAAAGACAAGAAACTGCACGACGATTTCGGTTACTCCAACACTTACTAGACAGACGCTCTATCCTTTCACTTAACTACAAAGGACTCATTTAGAAGACCATCAGAAGGCCTATCTGTACCTATGGAGTTGAGCTTTAGGGCTCTACTAAACCATCAAACTCTTCCCTTATCGAATTCTTACAATCCAAAATCCTTCGCAAAATCCATAAGGCTCCTTACTTTATCACGAGTTAAATCATCCACAATGACCTTAATGTTCCATATGTTGCTGATTTGGCCCGTACAAGGTATCACTCCTTCCATAAAAAACTCCACTCATACTCTAATCCATTAGTTTTAATCCTGGCTTCCTCTTCAAGTCCTGATATTCCTCCGATTTGGCTTTAAAGAATATTGCCTCGAGACCTTCTTGTTTAGAATCACTACTAAAGAGTACTGCCAATAGGCAGTTTCTCCTCATGTATATTTTATGTGTTTTATCATTTCAGCATATTTACTTGTTGTATTTTATGCAGTTGTAAATTTCAATAAAAATATATTAAAAAAAAAAGTGTAATGAATAATATGGGCATTTTTCAAAAATATGCCGAATGACCATTTTTCAACCATATAAGAAGTGTAAGAATAAATTTAGTTTTAAAACATCTAAAAGCAATTTTAATGAGTTACTCTGAAGATGAGGCAATAAGACCTCGAAACGTTATGTATAATTGATCTGATAATAAATAAAATTATGAGAAGAGATTGTTCTTATTGAATTTAATAATAAAATTTAGATTATTGGCATTCAAGCGCTGTCGGAGTATTTCAATAAGAATGAAATCTATCTACATGATGTTATAGCCCATTGAATTCTACAATACTTAGATATACCAATTTTAATTTTAATTGTTTGCAGCTCATTCGATAATATTTTAACTGTAGTAAATTATTGTTAATTTTTTTTTATTTATTAGTGTATTAACTACAAGAAAGTTAACTAAAATTACATTTATTACAGTTATTCGTGGAATATAATCCCTAAGGAAGAGAAAAAAAATCTACTTAGGACGCCTTTCAGAACTTCATACCTTATTCATCTCGTCGTGAATTGAATTTATAATGCGTTATCCCTGCGGTACCCCTGTTATATAATATTCAGTACAATTGTAAGATTGAGCCTGATTACTGTTTTGATATTTATTATAAAAAAAAAAAAAACCGCTAAAATTATTACAAAATGGTTTATTATATCCAAGTTATTATGTTAGGGTTTGACGACTATATTAAAAATCTGCTACGCGCATCACACGACTTTCACTTACCTCCGTCCGTATCAATTCAAGAATTTGTAAACGAATAAAAAATGTTGAAGAATTACTTTTTTTTTTTTTATTCATATTTTATTGAATTTTACAACTGTATTAACATAAATACAATAAGTAAAACTGTTGAATCAGAATAAAGGGCGTGAAAGGCTTGTGAAGAAACTACCCAGCGGTAGAACTTCGATGTTTATTTAAGTAAGTAGGTCCCGAGGCCATCTTCTTTTCGATCGCCTAGGAGGGTTGTCAGGAATATGTGAGGTTGATAGGTTGCGGACAAGAGGGTATATATGAGTTTGAAATTAAAAGTGGTATATCTGGTACGAGAAAGGTCTGTAACAAATGGGATATTAAGGTCGTTATGGATTATTTTATTTGTGACGAAATAAGGAGCGTTTAGGATTTTGCAAAGGATTTTGGATTGTAAGGATTGGATACGGGAGGAATTAGATGGCTTTGTAGAGCCCCAAAGCTCGATTCCATATGTCCAGATGGGTCTGATGACGGTAACATAAATGAGCTTTTTGTAATAAATTGGAAGTTTTGAAGGTTTGTCGAGTAAGTGTTGTAGTAATCGGTATCTACGGGCAGTCTCTTGTCGTTTTAGTCTCGTGTGAGGATTCCATGTAAGACGTTTATCAAGATGGAGTCCTAGGTATCGGATTTGTTCAACAGGTATGAGTGGGGTATTATTAATGAATAAAGTGGGGCAGGAGGTAAAGAATTATTCAAATTGTATTTTAAAAGAAAAATGTGTTTTATTAAATAATCTATTATATTATTATCTACGACAATCAGTTTGTTTTATCGGTTTTTCATCACTCTCCGTTAACTTTTACAATAGTATGTACAAGATAATATTTGTTCTAAAATCTTTTGCATTCCAACGGTATATTATACATGTACGTATATTACTGTTCTTAAATTAAAAAAACAAAAATTGCATAAACATTTTTTTAGGCATTTTTGTCGTTTAGTTGGATATAGAATTCGTTCAATTTATATATTTATCTGTTCTTTAGCAATTCTAATCAGAAGATATGGTTAATTTTTTCGATTCTACAAAATTAAAGGTACTTAAGAGGAAGAAATTTTGAAATATCGGCATTTAAGACTTGTCAGGCTATTTCAATTAGAACATGATATTTAAGATAAGATCTTTCATGGGTTGTAGAGAAAAACAATTTTTTTTAGTAATTTTTTAATTCCCTCCTCCCAGAACTGCTTAGGACGACGCTAATGCCTTGTCTTTCAAGTCAAAATGTCCGGTTCTAAACCGAGCAAACCACTTACGGACGGCGCTATTTACTAAGGCATCATGACCATACACAATCCGAATTTTGTTAACCCTCTGTGCACCGGATTTTCCTCTTTGAAAATAAAAAGTCGTTAAACGACGAAAGGGAATTTTTTTCTCTTACGTTTTGAGCTAGCAAAATACCACTTAAAGATAAGGAATCTCCGTTGAAACTGATGCGTAGAAGAACCTTAACTAATCCTTTTTTTTTTTTTTTTTTTAATATGTAGACTAAATTGACCAAGTAACCATGATTTTATAAACACATAAAGGATTAAATTGAAATATTGAAAAACGCTACTAACTTATCTTACAACCCAATAAGAGATCATATTTTTTCTAAAATCTCATGCTTTCCAACGGTTTAAAAACTTATGTTTAAAAACAAAAAGTTGCATTAAAAATATATTTTTTCAGTTTTCTCCTTTAGTTGTTTTTCAAATTCGCTCAACATGTATATTTAGCAGTTATTTATAAATGCTAAAAAGATAATTTGATTACTTTTATAGAATCTACAAAATTAAAGGTACTTGAAAGGAAAATATCTGCATTTAATCCCTGTATGAAACCTACATGATGTTTAAGCCTATTTAATTTTACATCGATATTGCGAGTTTAAACAAAATCGTCGGAACCGTTATTGAGAAAATCGTAAAAACGTGCAAAATGCATAGTATAAAGTGGCTCTTCTGGTAAGCAGATTTTGATGTTAAAGATTTTGTAACATCTCGGGCGTATAGTTGTCTTAAATACAAAATTTCAATTTCATAGAACTTTTCGTTTCCACCTGGGAGTTACCACACACGGATACACACACATAGACCTTTTTGCGGGACTTAGTCATTGGGAATCAGGGAACCCTAAAACGTGTATTTCCGTTGAAAACTGGAATTCGAAAATTTTCACGATCGCAATACTTTCCCTTACTTTATATAGTAAGTGAAAGTAAAAAAACGACCTTCTTCTTCTAATTCGGCTTCTGTTTCAATAGAAATTGGTTAAGTAAGTTCTCATTCCTAAGGGATCTCGGTTGAAACTGATGGATGAAACCATCTTAATATTATTTTTTTACAATATGTAAACATTATTAATGATGTAAACATGATTCTATAAATATAAATAGAATTAAATTAAAATATTGAAAAATTTTAAGATATTATTTTATAACATCATATGTCGGTTACTTGCCTGTAAACAGTATGTAAGCTGTTTTAAGTAATAAGACTAAGTAATAAACTAATAAGACTCAAAGTAAACAAATTAGTAACTCGCGTCGCTAATTAGTTTCTACCCAGTAGCTCCGTGTGTAGAGAGCCCAAGATACAAATTGGAATTAATTTCAAATTAGTTATGCTCCTGTTGAGACGTTGCGGAAACTGTTGAATGCATTGTCGCCAACTGCACCGCCTTCCAGGAAATCAGGAATAAATTTTGAAGATAAATTGGCAGAAACTACCTTCCTAGAATCATTGATAGAAAACAGCTACCGGTACTAGGAGGCTTTTCTATTAAGGTGGAAGTAATAAGCAAGGTGTTTACATATAGGTATACCCTATATGTAAACACCTTGGCAATAAGTCGCTGTTGCCAACAGCAAGATAAGTTTTTTTTTGTTTTTTTTTTTTGGTATTTTTACTTCGCTTACTTACATAGTCTTTGCTGTATACGTGTAAAATTAAATTGGCTCTCGTACCTTGTATTTTCTGATTATAATTGTCTGACAAGGCTTTAGTTCCGATATTTTTCTTTCTTTAAAGTACATTTCATATTATATAATCGAAAAAATAACCCATTTCATCATGTGAGATTTAATAAAAATCAGGTAAGTATTCAAGTTGAACGAAGTTGATAATCTACTGAAGCAAAAAAGAGCATTTTTGTTTTAACACATATGAATAGCAATATAATAATAATAATAATAGGCTTAGCAAACCCGAAGGTTCGATGCCGATACCACCAAATTCCGCCTACACAGACTCGTCCAATGTTCACCATTCAAGCCCAAGCTCCCGAGATCAGCCTTAACGCAATCCTCCCATCTACGCTTTGGCCTACTTTTCAGACGCCTACCAGTCGGATCAGCAAATACCAACTTTCTCGGAATCCGCTCGTCATCGAGCCCAAGAACTTTACTCGCCCATTTGAGTCTCCACGATGCAATGCTCAATTATATTCACAGGATACAAGTCCGCAATTCCGCGTTGTGCAACCTTCTAAACTCCCCAGTGGCCTCATCTCACTTATAATAGTCTGAAATATGGCCACGTCTACAGACGTGTACTGTATTTTTTCAAACATAAAGTTATAGAGTTAACATTGACGATATCTTGAAACTTTTATTACGTTTGGAAATCAAAGGATTAAAATGAACAAGGAAATAAATTAATTAATTTTAACTTATATCCCCAAGTTTATCCTTATCTAAGTAATTAAATACTTATACTTTAATATTTCTAATGTCTATGCGATTATTTAGCCAGTAATTGCTACTAATTACTAAGTAAGTTTAACACGAGATTACTATGATATGACAGGATGTGATAGCGATTTTTACAAAAACGTTGATTGTCAAAGGAGGAAGGTTTGTGATGTTCCCTAGCGACAAATTGCTATCCACTCGAGTCTCAAACATATTAGCGTCTAAAACCTGTGAAAAATTGTCGTTATTAGGAGCGGTATATAGCGCCATTTTTGACACATACATCACATACTTTGAACGATATTAATTATTATTAAGATTAATATTATTATATTATTAATTAATAATATTATTAAGATTAATATTCATCTACCATATTTTCTATAAACTTCATCAAATATTAATTTCACTTACCTATATATGAATTATATAATAAGGGTTACTTACTTACACTTACCTACATATAAAATATATGGTAAGGATTACTTCCAGTTTACTTCGGAAATAATAGTTTTAGTGTCTCCTGAGTCCAAATGACCAAGTCCAGCAAAAAGGTCAGTGTGCCCGTGAGTAAGGTAAGTCCAGTGCAAAAAAGAAAAGCAGTGTGAAACTGAAATTTAATATTTAAGACAACTATGCACCCAAGATGTTACAGCAACTTTTCCACTAAAATCGACTAACCGGATGTGGTGTTTTAAATAATGTATTTTGCAACTTTATGCAATGAGTTTCTCAAAAACGGCTCCTACGATTTTGATGAAACTCACCAAATCTATGTAAAATGTCATATGCTTTAATATCGTGTAAGTTTAATTCTGATTGAAATAGTATTACAGGGCTTAAATACCGATATTAAAAAAAAAATGGAACATCATCTTATTAGCATTGAGTTGGGCGAATTTGATAAACAACTAAAGGAGAAAAGTGCAAACATATTTTTATATGCAATTTTTGTGTTTTTGAACACAAGAATAGTAATATGGATGAATAATATTGAAATATTGAATAATTGAGGGGAACCCGTGGCTGAGTGGCTAGCGCGCTAGTCTCTAAAGCTCCAGGTTCTGAGTTCGAATCCCAGTCCCGACGGGGATTTTATAAGCATGTAAAAAATGTGGATTCACTCACAACCTCTTCCCCGGGTATGTGAGACCCGTCAGCCAAAGGGTGGCCACTCGCAAAATTAGTCGTAGGGAGTGATGAACCTACACTAAAAATTGCATCGTGAAATGTGAGTGTAAACTCGCAAGAGTTTACACCGCGAGGCCCAGGGTCTACACGGCCTGTTGCGCCACTGGAAGAAGAAGAATATTGAAATAGTCTAAAAGGATTCAATGCCGATTTTTTTCAAAATTCCTTCCTCTAAAATATGTAAATTATGTTTAAAAATTTTAAACTTAAGTAAGTTCTTAAATTGATTTCGAGAGTCGAGTTAACTGAAAATCGAGATGAATCTCCGGTGAATTGCTCTTGTAACAAATAGGTCTAAGAAACTGAGATTAAGCATTTAAACCTATTGTGCTGTTAGACTGACTGTTAAACAAAAGTAGAATTGCTGCATTGGTCATTATGTATAATCGATTTTACACATTGTTACCACTTACCCAGAAAGAACTTGAACGATTTCGGTCGAACTCATTATATCAAGATATAATTAAACTCCCTTTAATATCAGCTAAATTTGGCCTTATTTAATTAGTCTAACAGGGATTAATTTTTGTTTTTGGAAATAAAATACTTATTTTATGCAGTAATAATAACGGATGGGAATAAATTCTAAAAGAATTTTATTATTAACTGAAAGAGGAGGAAAAAAGGAAAAATAGCATTCCTGATTGGAATAAATGTTCCAGAAAATAAAATTAGTAATATAAATGTATAATACACCGTTGAAATTTTTTATTTAATTCTAAAATTCTAAGAACTTTAGAGAGGGTTGAAAAATGTGGGTTGGATATACTACCCTAAAAGGGAAAAACGACAGAGCATATATATGCCTATTTTCTGAGTTTTTCCCACTCGGGGAGAAATTGAGGGTATGGACTAAACTAATGAACTATAAAAGGTAAATCAGGAAAGAAATTATATATTAAAACGCTGCAAATTATAACATAATGGTTTATTATTTTGAAATAACAGTATTAGGGTATAATTGTTGACAGGCAATTAAGTAACAAAGAAATAAATAATTTAAAGGATTATATGTCACTAATGCTTGTTTCGAAACGCTACATCTCAGCTAGTTGTTAAACATTTTCAATTATCCTTTTTTTACTTTCACTAACTATATATAATAAAGGAGAGTATAGCGATCGTGAAAGTTTTCGAATTCCATTTTTCAACGGAAATGCACATTTTAGGGTCCCCTGAGTCCAAATAACCAAGGCCCGCAAAATGGTCTATGTGTGTGTGTGGTGACTCCCGGGCGGAAACGGTAAGTCGTATGAAACTGAAATTTCATATTTAAGACAACTATACGCCCGAGACGTTACAAAACGTTTTTCATCAAAATGAGCTTAACAGAAGAGCCACTTTATACCACGCATTTTGCACTTTCTTTCTATTTTCTCGAAAATAGTTCCGACGATTTTGATTAAACTCGCTATATCGATGTAAAATTTAATGGGCTTTAATGTCACGTAGATTTCATTCTGATTACGATGGTCTGACAGAGCTAAAATGCCGATATTTTAAATTTCTTCCCCTAAAGAACCTTTAATTTTGTTGATTCTATAAAAATAACTATATTATCTTGTTACCACTGATAAAAAACAGATAAATATATAAATTGAATGAATTCGATACCCAACTAAAGGAGAAAAACAGAAAAAAAATTGTAATGCAATTTTTCGTTTTTTAACATAAGAACAGTAATATACATGTATGATATACCGTTTGAAAGCTAAAGATTTAGACAAAAATATTATCTCTAGCTTTTAAAAGTTAATAGAGAGTGATAAAAGACCGATAAAAATAAGTGATTGATTTATATAATAATATAATAGATTTTTTAATAAAACACATGTTTCTATAGAAATTCAATTTAATTAATTCTTTAATAGTTTCACCTATTTTTATCCCTAACTGTATTTGGACAAGGACTCTGTAGGACAGGATATCATAGGTTTTCGAAATAAAGCAGTTAAATTGCTACTTTAGTTTTTCTTAAAGATCTCCAAAGACACCCCCAAAAACTCAGTCAATATGGGGTAATATAGGATATAGGAGTTTATACCCTGTGAATATAATTGAGTTAATAGCATCGCGGAGACTCAAATGGGCGCGTAAAGTTGTTGAGCTCGGTGAGGAACGGATTCCGAGAAAGTTGGTATTCGCTGAACCGACTGGTATGCGTCCGAAAGGTAGGCCAAAGCGTCGATGGGAGGATTGCATTAAGGCTGATCTCGGGGACTTGGGCTTGACCGGCGAACATTGGACGATTCTGTGCAGGCGAAGTTTGGTGGTATCGCCATCGAACCTTCGGGTTCCGTAAGCCTATCATAATTATTATTATTGCCTTGCAGGGTAGTGAGAAAAATAAAATAGATTTTATAAGTCATTATATGTACTAAATACAAAACTATATTTACTGTTACTTAGAGGAACGCCACACCGGAGGAGGCCCGGATAACAGTGAAGAAAGGAGTCCAAGACGTATACAGCATCGGAAAGGTGGTAGCCATGAACGGGAACTCTGAGAACACGGTTTGGTCCGGCGGCGAGTGCAGGAGGTTCTCCGGAACGGACTCCACCATCTTCCCGCCGTTCAGGAAGCCGGACAACTACAGCATAGTAGCCTTCTCACCGGAGATATGCAGGTATGGTTCTTAATTTAACGGTAAAGTGTCTTTTTACTCATATATTTTATAGATTTTTTAAGATAAAATATGTAAAATTCAAATACTTTACGCAAAAACAAGCATTTTAGTGTCAACAGGAGCTTCAACATTTGTCAAAATATATCATCTAGGACCACTCTCTTCAGATTATCGAAAATTCAATACAGATCTAAAGTAGATCATAAATTTAATTTTTGTTTAAAGAATTTAAGTATATTTTAATCCTCCGAGGCGTCTGAAAAGAAAATGGCCTTGAGACGTAGTTTGGATTACCCAGTGGAATGCAGCCAATGGGCATTTTATCTTTATGTCTTTTCTCTGTTAGCTTATTTACTTGATTACTAATGCAGTAATAAATTTAAATAAATAATTAATAAATAATAAATAAAAAAAAAAAAGAAGTATATTTTAAATAAGTATCTGAAATGTTCTGAGCGATGTGTAGATCTTGATTTATTTTTATTTATTTATTTTTTTTTAATTCTTTATTTAAATCAAAATACAGACATATTACAGTGCAAGTAGAAGTCACTATACTCAGGTGAGCCCGTTTGTGGATAAGGAGTTCACCTGCGGCAATTTAAATAAAAGTACAGTAAAACAGTACGCAGTATGATACAATACAATACCTTAATATAACACAATTTTTATAAAGAAACAGTAACACACAAAACATTAAAAAACAATATAATACTTAAGGAATATAAAAATACAATTATAAAGAAACAGTACACAGTATGAAGCAGTAATTGACTAAGCTAAGAAGCTATAAGGAATAATACAAGTACAAGATATAAAATTAAGGCATGCAAATACAAAAATGAATTATGTAATACCTAATTAATGCAAAAAACAATTATAAGAAACAGTAAAACAGTACACAGTAATAAATAGTAATCGACTAAACCAAAAACAATAATGAATACAAATTCATATATACAAGATATAAAATTAAGGCAATACAAGAATGAATTACATAAAAAGCAATTATGAAGAAACATAACATCGTACACAGTAAGAAATTGACAAAATCAAAAGTCAATAAAGAATACATATACTTGTATACAGGATAAATATCAGAATGAGTGACGCAGGCTGGCATTCACGACATGTATATATCGATGAGTAATTTGGATTCAATAATTCAGCAATTTTTTCTACACAGAGGGATTTCAACCATATATTAAAATTTGTTGTAATAATTTAATACTTTGGAGGATTTTTGTGATAAAATTGAAAAGTTGGAGGAATATTGTTATTAACAGTAGCAATGGAATAACAATTAAGACGTTGATTTCCATAAGGTACTGAAGGACATTTTTTACAAAATTGATTTTTTTACATATTTGTATTCTCACCACTTAAATGTATCTAAATCTTCTATTTGATTTTATCTAATGATCACCCAAGTTCTTTATAAACGCAATTTAGAAATATAATTATTTTCTAAAGGAACTAATTACTCATTTAATCTCGTTCCAAATTATACCAAAACATCTCATTTCATAACTTTAATATGATGTTATTAATATACTAAAAAAATAATTCTGGGTTTTAATGTTAAAATAATCAAATTAGCTGGTTTAATAATATAGTAATTAGTGATTTTCGCGCCTCCTGTAAAATTTCATGTAATGGATATAGTACCTTTTGGAAATCAACGTCTCAATTCTGGCGTGTCGTGCATGTATGTTTTGGTCTTGGCACAACTAAGCTATAGTAATTTTTCAGTCTTGTAGAAAAACGGTGGTCAATCTTCCCGACTAGCTCATCCCTTCTAAAATACAGCTTCTTCATAATTGAGACCATGCATAATTTGTTTGCAGAAATAACATTTCTGTACATATTATATTTATATGAGGTGTTCCAGGATTAAGTAGCCAAACTTTTTTATTTATTTTTTTAACCTTGAGTTCATTAGTGACCCTCCTAGTACAGTTTAAGATATTTAGAATATTTTTTCATTTATATAATAAGTTTACTTTCTGATTACTATAAGCTAGATGATTTGAATCTCTACTACAAATAAACTTCACTCGCAATTATTATTTAGACATTTCATTCGACTTAATTTTGGTTAAACGTTTCTTTGAAGAGAACTGAGAAAAGAAAATAGTCCACCATAAATTATTGACGTGCAACCTTTCCCGAAGAAACTTAAATGTTGCTCTTCTTTGCCATAATTAGTAACCTTGATAAATGATCCACAACTTTATTGATGTCAGCTTTCTCACGTAACTTACTAAATTATGACATCAATATAAAGTAGTCAGGTGAATTATTCATAGATTAATGGGGTTTCAATATTAATTATTAATACTCTTATTTGATATTCTCTCTAATATTCATTTATTAAGACAATAAATTTATTTATTTTAATATTGAAAGAGTGTTTTTCTTTCTTCTATAAAGAAAATTTATTCAAATAAGACACCATCTTATACGAAGAGTTTTATTATACGTATATTGAATGTATAAAGTGTTGCTATACACAATGAAACTCTTATCGCTTTAGACTTTTTATATCTTATCATACTTAACACTAAAACGATCGATTCATCACTTTATCTTTATTAATCTATATGCTTAGAAAAATATAAACGTTTTCTAGAATTCGAAGATATCATCAAATAAAGATCTGAAGGTTACTGTAGAACCGTTAAAATGTCAATTTATAATTTATGAATCCCTTAATTTATTATTTAAAATCCCATATTTCGACTCGTACTTATCAGAGTTTTTCGATTTTTGGATGATAGAAATCTTAATTTTTAGAATAGAAAGACTTAATTTTGAAGTATTTTAAAATTGATTTGTTCTTCTTCACTTTCAGTGAACCATTATAGGAAATAATCAACTCATAGCATTCATACATGTTTTCTTCTCTTTTAATTATTATTTTAATAATTCTTTCTAACTTCTCTAATATTAACATCAATGACTCACACATCAATGTATAATTAAAGCGAATTATTTCTCAATTCTCTGATTCTAAAATACTACGTATCTCTTCATTTTTGAACAATTAGTGGACCGCCAAACGGTTGATGTTAAATTTCTAGTTCTATGGATCATTGTAGGGCTATCTGTTACGTTTGTGAGAAATCTGTACAGTAAAATTGGCCTAACTTTTGTGAAAAATCCTTGGACAGATAAAAGGATTTTTTTTTTTTTTCAATATTTGGAATCTGCGTATCACGATGTCTTAGTACTCGGTGTTAAAGTAAGATTTCATTCCTGAAAATAAACTGTCCCATTTTGAAATCTGGAAAAATAAAACCATTAAGGACACGGAAAGTAACTATATGTGGTTTATCATTTTCAATAGTTGACCTTTTTTTTATCTTTTTTTTTTTACTGGCCAAAAAAAAAATCTATTTTGTCTTCTTAGTGTTGCTATTTGATTAAATAACAATTGGATTCAATAAAAATTGAAGTTAAATACAGATTAGTGGTACATAGATATTTTATAACAATGAATGAATTTTGAGAGGTGAGAATGGTTGGCTGTGTATACAAAAACACAATTTATACTTAATTTAATGGTTTCGACGTTTCGACCTAAATTATAGACTTTCTTCAGGGCTATAATGAAACAAGAGATAAGAACAAGTAGTAAAATAAAATATATAAAGATGATAAGTAAAAGAAATTTTCAGTATAATTAGTAATATCTACTACTATAATAGTAATATCTATCTGATATAGTAGTATATCAGTATAATTATAATTTCTTTTATTTATCATCTTTATATATTGTATTCTACTACTGGTTGTTATATTTTGTTTTCCGTAGCCCTAAAGAGGCCTCTTCATTTAGGCCGAAACCTCGACACCAATAAATTAAGTTTACATTTAATTGTGTGTTTATTTGACTGCACCCCCAACTAACTTCTCCCATATAAATTTTCATGTTTAGTATTTACTTTTTTTGATCTTCAATTTTTGTTTATTCACTTCTCTTAGTTAATGTTGACAATTAGCGAACCATTCGAACTTTTAAAAATTATATTTTAATTTATAAAAATAATGTTATTAGGATTGCCTAAAAATGGCTTAGACTAAATAGTAAAAAATAAATAAATAAATGTATGACATTTATTATTAAGCCAATACGTTTATTTAGTTTGATTTCATTGTAAGTAATTTGACATTTCTTTTGTTTATATTGTAAATATTGTATGAATGGGATCCTTTAGCAATATTATTATTGTCCATTGTGACAAACTGTAATACATACGAATAAAAAAAATTAATTATTAAGCCTATTATTTTTATCTCTATTTTCATTTGTTCTGCCAAGTTTTTAATAGGGCCGTAACCCTGCTTCACACTGATTATGACAGCGTGTTTAAACCATTTAACTCTTTTACACCTTTGACTAAACATTTAGGGGTGGGGCACTAACACGCTATTCTGATCGACATCCATGAAGCCTGACACTACTTTTAACAATTTTTTTCGGAAGTTGAAAGATTTTATCGAATATCTTCGGATCCCTCGTACTATACCTATCCCTTACCTCTTCTGAGAAGAGGAGAAAGGAGCCTGGTAGGGGACGATCCTTCGCTTGTAGGAGTTGGCTTTGATCCAAAGCTTGGGGTAGATAAGAAAAGCACAAGGGACCTCCAATTACCCTCTCAACTCTAGATCTGTCTAGACCTGTCTCCAGCACTCTAACGACCTAAAAATATTGTTACAAAACTTGTTATTTAGAATCAAAATCCTGTTTGTTGCTTTGATGAGACTTAAAACCGAACTGGAAAAGACATAACCAATTGCAGTAGAAGAATGTTTTTGATCTCTGATTTTTCTCTTTACGCGGTGTAGTTCATAAAAACTAATTTGTTTATTTCATCTTTGCGTGTTTTAGAAGTCACTCTGTTAAAAAACATTTATGCTGCAGTTTATACCTCATGTCCGAATGGAGGAAACCCACTATTCCAAACAGAATAAAATAAATAAATACGTTATTGTACTCAGGAGCATGAAATATTTCCAAAACTCCCTTTTCGCCTACTCTTGCAGATTGAATAATGTGGATAGTATTAGTTTTTCCCATTTTGAGGGACGGTTCTTTTTTTAAACTTATTTTATTGGTATTTACAACTGTATATACAAATACAATAAGTAAAATGAATGATTTACAATAATAAGCATGAATAGACACGTGAATTAGCTGCCCAGTAGTATATTATATAAGCAGGTCTCGAGGCCACCGTCTTTTCAGGCACCTCACAGGATTATCAGGAGTATATTTAGTTGAGAGGTTACGGACTAGCGGGTTTGAGTGGGCAGGTAGTTTAGAATTAAAGGAGGTGTATCTATCGCGGGATAAGTATGCAACCAGTGGGATATTTAGGTTTCTATGGATGAGTTTATTAGTTACAAAGTAAGGAGCATTAAGGATTTTTCGTAGGATTTGGGATCGCAAGGATTGGATGCGGAAGGAATCTGATAGTTTAGTGAACCGCTTAACCAAAGGTTCAAATAGGTCGGATAATGATTATGTAAATGAGTTTTTTGTAGTAAGTAGGGGATGGTTCTTATTTTGTATTTCTATTTCCGCAGATCATGCTACTGAGATACTCTTCCATGATTCAAACATAAATAATCTTCATATGTAAGGAATGTACAATTTTTTAAATGTTAGAGCCAATAAACCGTATTTTAATAATAATAATAATAGGCTTACCGAATCCGAAGGTTCGATGCCGATACCACTAAACTTCGCCTGCACAGACTCGTCCAATGTTCGCCGGTCAAGCCCACGCCCCCGAGATCGGCCTTAATGCAATCCTCCCATCGACGCTTCGGCCTACCTTTCGGACGCCTACCAGTCGGTTTAGCGAATACCAACTTTCTCGGAATCCTTTCCTCACCGAGCCCAACAACTTTACGCGCCCATTTGAGTATCCGCGATGCTATCAACTAAATTATATTCACAGGGTACAAACTCCGCAATTCCGCGTTGTGCAACCTTCTAAACTCCCCAGTGGCCTCATCTCTCTTCGGACCAAATATTTTACGCAGTACCTTATTTTTGAAAACCTAAGTAAGCGGCTACGTTTCACATCCGTAAAGAACCGTCGGAAGAATAATAGTTTTATAAATTCTAACCTTTTAAGTTTTTAGACAGAAGCCGCGAGCTAAGTAATTTAGCAACTGAATAATAAGACGCATTTTCCACATTTTATTGGGACTTTATTTCTTCCTGGATTTCTCTACTTTAATACTTGAATTTCTCTACGTGTTCAAAAGTATGCCCTGAAATATTAATATTATCAAGATCGCCACCATTTCTGCTACTAATCATATATTTCGTCTTATCGTTATTTAATTCGAGACCTATTTGTTTACCGGTTTTTATTAACACACTTGTATTTAGTTGTATGGTTTCCGTGTCTTCGCCTAGCAGTACCAAATCATCTGCATACCCTAAAACCGGAATCTTGTCATCCATATTTAAGCCTTTCTCGGTACATATCACCTTTTCTAGGACATATTCTAAAGCTATATTAAATAAAACAGGTGAAAGGGGGTCACCCTGTTTCAAACCCGATCGCACCTCAAATCTCTCGGAGTAATTATGACCGATTCTAACTTTATGAAATGTTTCCGACAAACACATCTCTACTAGGTTTATGATGGCTTATGGTTTATAAATGAACTGTATTTTAACAAAAAAAAATCAAACGAGTTCAGGATTATGGATTAGTTAATTTGAAAACTAAACTCACCTCTCGATTCTACGGCTTCCTTCCTTTCCGATCTCGGCTCCTCAAGGATTAAGGAAAAAGGAAAAGGATAAGGCGATAAAAATATGGGTCACCTAGGACCGTCAATCGACTCGAAGTAATCCCAACACTTTCTGCTATCGTGAACCGCATCAGTGACTTCCACAGTCTATCATCCTTAACTCGATATTAAAATAAATAAATTTTAAAACAATTAATTTTTTTAGGACGGAGCTTTCGATCGCTCTCAACGGTCGGAGCACAACCACTATCTACAAGAATTATACTTATCTCTCTTACAGAATACTGAGCTTCACGGAAACTTATTTAATGGCAGCACCTTCCGGTACTATATTTCAATAAAATAAAATTATATTTTTCCGCATAAACATTCAGTTATATGGAATTGAGCTATGTGGATCCACTGAACCATTAAAGTCCTTCAAAACCAAAATCTTTCAAATAATCCTAAATGCCTATATACAATTTGAAGTTGGTACGTTCATACAACCGGTATCCGTTTTTTCGTATTATAATACATAATTTCGCTTTACATTTGCATTTATTAGAATTGACTAGAAAACGACATTCAAAATACAATATATCTAATATAAAGTAGGGTCAGGCCTTATAAATTTAGGTCGCTTATCTAGCAAGATGTCTTCGCCCGTATTCTGTGCGTCGCACCTCATATACGATCTCTGTCTCCTTGTTCAGAACAATAGTTATTAGGCGACTGGCTGTTCGACAAATTGGGCGATGGGTACGACTTATTAAAGATAAAATGACACCGTGGTCATTAGCAATCATATAACGAAAGAAGAATAAATAAATTTGAGAATTTTTTAAATCCGACACCTTTCCTTTGTTACTCATAAAATCATTCTGAACTCGTTCCTAGTTTTTAATGGGAGTAGAAAATCCCTTGTTATGACGTCCTCCGGAGGGGACTTAAAAAAGTGGTCCCGAGCCTGTGCGATTTGCGAAAGATTCCTACCCTAATTAAACCTGTATAGGCAAAATTTAGGACCCCCACTGTAACATCGTCTGATTAGCCACAGTAGCATAAAGTGACGTTAAATAAACAACAATCACAAAATCAATCTGAAAAACCTGAACATTTCATTAGTTCTAGGCCTATCTCGAAATATATATACCTATTTTTATTCATAAAACTACCAGCCCACTCAAATCCTCTTGTTCGTAACCCAATATCTCATCCCTTTCATGATAATCCTTCGAAGCGAATGATTAGAAGATGGCCTTCGGAACCCTCTAACTTGAATAGACATGTGCTTTCACTGAGTAGTTTCTTAATCTTAATTGTTAACATTTACGTGTACTATTTTTTATATAGCCATAAATACCAATAAATAAAAAAAAAATCGCTTCCAAGGAATCACCCGAATCTATGACTAATCTTTTTTTATTTTATTTACAATCGTTTTTGTTTGACTTTAATGTTATTTGCTATCTGCAAAAAAAAAAAAAATTGCTTTAAGCAAATATGATGACTTCCGAAAGTCGGTTAAAGCAAGGCATCTCTAGGCCACTGCCTCAAAAGTCGTCGGGGTAAGTTGTACGGGTTCATATAGGATTTAAGTGTTTGGGCCGATGGGTTCATGTTGTAAGTCAGTTTGTCATGAAATCTTTTAGAATATTCTCTGGCTGTGTCTGAAACTGTGAGTATGTCCAAGTCCTTGTGAAGTAATTCGTTGGTTACATAAAACGGTGCATCCACGATTTTTCGCAATATTTTCGATTGAAGGGTTTGAATAATTTGAATGTTAGAATATTTGGCAGATCCCCATAGCTGTATCCCGTATGTCCATAATGGTTTGATCAGTACTTTGTAAATAGTAATTTTGGTGTTCACGGACAATTTGGATCGTTTGTCAAGTAAACGGGATAGTAGTCCAAATCGTCTGTTCAGTTGTTGTCTTTTAAGTCTAATGTGGGTCCTCCATGTCAGTCTTTTGTCTAAGTACAGTCCCAAATATCGTACTTCCTCTGATGTCGGAATGGGTTTATCCTCAAAATAGACTGCTGGGCAATCCCCATGATTGAGCGTGAAAACGATAAATAGACTCTTTGATTGGTTCATTTTCACTTTCCATCTATTAGCCCAATTGGATAAGTCATCAATGTGGTTTTGCAACATGAAGGATGCAAGAATTGGGTTTTGATGGGACGTCAAAAGAGCTGTATCGTCTGCAAAAGTGGCGAGTAAGGTGTGGTCATTTTCTGGTAAGTCTGCCGTGTAGATATTAAATAGTAATGGTCCCAGTACACTGCCTTGTGGGACCCCTGCTTGAACACGTTTTATTCCAGAAAATTCGTCTCCTACTTTTACAGTAAAGTGTCGGTCTGTCAAGTAAGAGAGTAATATTAAATAATAAGTCGGAGGGTGCAAATTTTTGAGCTTGGAAAGCAATCCTATGACCAAGTGCCACGCTGTTACACAGAATGACTAATCTTAACCTCAATGTTTGAAAAAAGTATGAATACGTTCTTAAAGACAACAAAATACGATATTAACTGTTTTCATATGATCTTAAGTGCATGACAGTCGATTGATGTGCCACAGAGTTTAGTATAATAAATCAAAATCAATGTCTCATTTTTTTATAATATTGTGGGACGGTCCGAGTAAGTAATATGTCTTGCCTTTGGCTTCAATCTGTGAAAGCCTTGCCGCCCACTGTAAGCACTTAGTCGTTATAGAAGGCTACGTCTTTGGTCCTTTCTGTCGGTTGTATTCGCCTTGATTGATATTTAAGTATAGTGGCTATCGTGGATGTATTTGTGTGAATATAGTGGTAGGGGAGCATGAAGCACTATAACTACTTAAACCCGTATAATCGCAACACACAACTTTCACTCACCTTTGTTGTTAAAATAAATTTAAGAATATTTGGTAGCACTACTGGCTACCGACACCCGTATTGCCATGTGGCAAGGTAGGGAGAAATAAATAAATAAATAAAATATTAAAATAAAGTTGGAGATGAAAAGGCATTAAAAAAATCTGGTGCGGGCAATCTACTTTCACTTACCTCTGTTTTTAAAATCGATTAGAGAATTTTCAAATACCGTTAAGAGATAAAAGTAAATAAAACTATTAAACAGTTAATTATATTGAATTTCTGTATGAACATGTGTTTATTAAAAATGAGTAAAACTATTAAACACTTAATTACATTAAATTTCGTTTTGTTTGTTTATTCGTTTAACGTCACTTTTATGCAACTATGGCTAATCGGACGATGCTATAGTGGGAGGCCTAAATTTTGCCTATCCAGGTTTTATTAGAATAGGGATCTTTAACGAGTACCTGACATCGCACAGGCTCGGGACCACCTTTTAACGTCCCCTCCGAAGGACGGCGTAACTAAGGATTTTTTACTCCCATTAAAAAATCCTAGGACCACCAGCGGGTTTGAACCCGTGACCTTTGGTATGGGAGGCTGTTACGCTAGCCACCCAGCTATTAGTGATCCCACACATTAAATTTCTATATAAACATGTGTTTTTTAAAAATCTGGTGCGTGCAACACACGATTTTCACTTACCTCCGTTGTTAAAATCAATTCAAGAATTTATAAATACATTTAAATATTCAAATTAATTGTTAAGTAAATAATTATTTTGAATTTAAATAGAAACAAATGTTTTATTAGATGATATATTATATTTTTATCAACAAAAATCAATTAGTTTAATCGACCTTTCATCACTCCGCATTAACCATTAAATTTTTTTCTAAAATCTTTAGCTATCCAACGGTATATTATACATCTATATTACTATTTATGTGTTCGAAAACACAAAAAATGGATTAAAAAATATGTTTGCACTTTTCTCCTTTAATTGTTTATCAAATTAGCTCAGCTTGCATATTTACCCGTAATTTATCAATCCTCATAAGACGATGTTCCAAGTTTTCTTAAATCTATAAAATTAAAGGTACATTGGAGGAAGAAAATTTAAATTAACGGCATTAAGCCTTAACATACTATTTCAATCTGAATGAAACTTACACCATAATAAAGCCGAGTAAATCATAAAAAGGTGCAAAATGCATGGTATAAAGTAGATCTTCTGGTCAGCTGATTGTGATGAAAAAGTTTCTGTAACAACACGGGCATAGAGTTGTTTTAAATATGAAAGTTTAGTTTCATGGGACATTTCTTTTTCGCCCGGGAGTTATCACACACACACGCGCGCACACACACACACACACACACACACACACACACACACACACACACACACACACACAAACACACACACACACACAAACACAGATCTTTTTGCGTTTGAATTGGTTATTTGGACTCAGGAGACCCTAAAGCATGTATTTACGTTGCAAACTGAAATTCGAAAATTTTCACGATCGCAATACTTTCCCTTACTACATATTTCATGTAAGTGAAAGTAAAAATTAATGAAACTAAGTTTCGATAGAAACTTGTGCTTTGTTGAATAATCTATTATACTATTATCAAAAAAAAAATTAGGTTTATCGGCTTTTCATCACTCTCCATTAACTTTTACAAATTGGTGTATATGGTAGCTCTTTTTAATTTGTTGAATAAGTAGACGTAAGATGTGTATCAATACGCTCTTAAAATATGAAATTTCAGTTTTATACAAGCTAGATTTACCATGTTCTAGCAGACCTCTCCATTCGGACTTAGAAGACACTAAAACATATATTTCTTAGGAAATCTGGAATTGGAAAATGTTCACGATCGCAATACTTTCCCTTAGTATATATTTCATACATAGGTAACTAAAAGTAATCATAATGTATTATGGTTTTATTAATAAAAATAGATAACACAGATATGCTTAAGAATCATTATGCGTGTCACGGATATAATTTTAAAGTTGTATTGAGTTTCATGAACTTTTAAGTATATTTGAGCTTGAGGGTGGCTCTAATTTTGCATTTTCATTTCGTATGAAAAGTCATGTTTTGATTTAAAATGTATTATGTGTACCTCTCAAGATTTCAGATACCTCACTGCATAAAACGACTAAAAGTTTACCTTTAGACCCTAATGACTTTTTACTTTCACTTACCTGTGTGTGAAATATTCAGTGAAGGTATATATTGCGATAGGTTTCAAGTTTCCAACGGAAATTCATTTCAGGATCTTTTGAGTCCAATTGGCCAAGTCCCGTAAAACGTACTGTCTATGTGGGTGTGTTTGTGTGTGTTGAAAGTCTACACACCAATAATTTGTACGAAAATGGAATGTCATATTTGAAACCAATTTTAAGAATTGCTATAAAAACAAGTATATTCAGTTTCGTTGGAAACATATGATTTAGAATTAATAATACAGCAGTATAAAATTGTTATGTATAATTATCTGCAGTACGTTCATGCCATATTTGACACTTTACATTACCTTCTACAACTTTGTGTATGAGATTATACTTTTTATATAAAATCTTTAGCTTGCCAACGATATATTATAGACATCAATAATACTAATTTTGTGTTAAAAAAAAATGTTTGTTCTTATAAAACTTATTATTAATTTTTAACAGCGGAGGTTAGTATAAGTCGTGAGTCGGACGCCCCAGATATCTTAACTAATTGATATAATTAATGAAATTAAAGATAAGAAACCAGATTTTAATTAAAATTTCATTAAAGCATTTTAAGAAATAATATCTTCCTGATTTTTCAATATCGTTCGCCTCCTAAAATTGTAACATTTTTATTTAATTGTATTATTTTTTAAAATGGCTTCTATAATATTATATTTTTACTTTCACTTACTATATATAGTAAGGGGAAGTATTGCGATCGTGAAAATTTTTAGAAATTCCATTTAACTAATTCTTTAATGGTTTCACTCATTTTGATCTCTTATTGTATTTGAAAATTCTTTAATCGATTTTAAAAACGTGCACCAGATTTTTTTTACTGTTCATGTTATTTTTTTATTTATATAACTTCTTGTGATACATTTAGATTTTACTTTTGATGATTTTCTATTATCAATGTAGACTAATATTTAACTTTTTTTTTCTCTTGTATAATTTAAAAAAAAAAGGTTGAGGCAAGCTGTAGTATTTATATACAAAGGGAAAAAAAAACCGTTAGGGTTTCTTTAAAAAAAAAACCCTCTATACCCTCTATTGTTGTCTTTCGATTTTTCCTTAGTTTATGCTTGTCGTATATTGCGGATGGTACGTTAGTATACACACCCACACACACACACACACACACACATATATATATATATATATATATATATATATATATATATATATATATATATATATATATATATATATATATATATACACACAATAATCTAAATCATCGACCTTTATATATTATAATTTTATAATTTTATTTGAAATTTTTCGGGTTTTAGGTCTTTAACAATTACTTCTTCTTAATTTCCTTTATTTGACGTTTCGATCCTCCGTCACAAACATAGGATCTTTTTCAAAACACAAAATATGAATAACCAACAGGTGAGCATTATCAAAATTCGAACAAGATCCTCTTTTCATGCCTACAGTCCTTTTCATTGGATGGACTGTAGGCATGACAAGAAGATCTAGTTCGGATTCGATAGTGCTCACCTGTTGGTTATTCATATTTTGTGTTATGAAAAGACATAAAACCGAAACGTCGACAAAATTAAAATATTTTACACACGACTGACTCTTGATGACATATGACAAAGCACTGAATGGTGGAATGCTCATGCGATGAAAGATGGAAAGGGAAATACTGAACCAAACTATTTTCCCGATATAGTTTAGGTACAGCGTAGATGAGACAGACAGTGGACAGATTAGATGGGGTCGGAAGATACTGCCTTGAGAGACCTTCGGCGGGAGAAGATAGCCGTTTTACAAGGAGAAGATTTAGAGAGATAGAGGGGGATTATTGAGGAGGCCAAGGGCAGCATTCTCTGTAGCGAAAGAAGGAACCGGGGAAATATTAAACTCTAAAATAAAAAGAGAAGATGAATAGTCGGTTCTTCAGGAAATCTTTGTAATAAACTCTTCACTTCCCTTAAGCCCTTCAAGTAAAAAGAAAAAAAAATCTGTTGCGTGCAAGACACGACTTTCACTTACCTCAGTTGTTAAAATCAATTTAATAACTTTTAAATGAATTTAGTTTTCAATGATGATTAAAGAATTACATTATCTTCCGTGAAGTGAGAATGGTTGACCGTGTGTATAGAGGAGACGTTAGTTGAGGGCATTGTAAAATTAACACACAATTAAGTAGAAACTTTATTTAATAATGCGGACGTTTCATAATCAATATATTCATATACTAGCTGTAACCCGCGGCTTTGCTCGCGAATATTTTATTATGTCTTTCTTTACATTTTCTTGGTGGCTGCACCCTCAACCAACTTCTTTAACATATAGTCAAAACGGACAACAACTACCCTATTATTATAAGACATATACATTTTCAACAAAAATAAATATTATATTTTTAACAATTACATTTATAAAAGTTGTTTTCAAGTGAAAATATTCCGATTCGTTGGACCATTGTAAATACATCAATCACACTTATGTTGAAAACGTGACAACATACCACGATTACGTTACAGCTAAAATACGTTTTTAGCTGTAACGTATTTTAGGTATGCCTACTTCTACTGGTTCGCTATTGTATATTTAACAGAATTAAATGGCAACTGATAAGACTAAAGTTAGAATTATGGTTGATGAGGAAAGTGATTTAAAAACAACTTAGCCTATTACTATAATTAACCTAATACAACTATAAATATCTTGTTTCTAATATCGAGACACATTGAAGAAATAGAAGAAAAACTACACCTCTTTATCTTTGTTTGCGGTTTGGTGAATTCAATTTGATAAATAAAATAATTTTAATTAAAATTGCTAAAAATTACGAAAGATGTTGATAGTGTCTATGTTGAATAAGGTTATATAAAAGAAATGCAGGTGAATAGCAATGAACTACTTTGTTTATGATAAATAAAAGATCATTATTTCATGTCAGATATCAATTATATTTACTCAATTTTACAATTACATACCAGTACCATGTAGCCACATCCAAATTATTCAATAACATATTTTTATCTTTTAAACATAACCGTTGTATAACACCATAACTCCTTTGCAAGTCATTCAAATGAGTACTTATAATTTTTCTGGAAACGCATAGTAATATGTATTTTATTATAACTGGAAACTACGAAGTGAATGTATATTTTATCCCATCCTCGTCGCCAACTAATATGTATTTCATTATAAATGGAAGCTATAATGTGAATGTATATTTTATAAATAAGAACGCATAGAAACAATCAACACACACTTATACAATATTTGAATTAATAATCACATATGTGAAGGTATTAGAAGGTTACTGGGAACCAGTGTTGCCACAGTCAAACAAATATTGTTTTACGTTTTAGAAAAATATATTTTTCAACCATTTAGAATAGTAATAAAAACTATCCTATCATTTATGTTAGGCCAAATAACAGATACTTACGAAGTTTGATCAAAGTCGGTTCAGTAATTCAGAGTTTATCGTGAACAAACATTGTGACACGAGATTTTTATATATATAGAAGATAAGAATATATACAATATATTCTTTCACTTATCACCTTTATATATTGTATCCTACTACTGGTTAGTATCTTTTGTTGTATAGCATTAAAGAAGGCCTAAACTTTAGCCCGAAATGTTGGAACTATTAAATTAAGTTTTTACTTCATTGAGTGTTAATTTGACTTTATCATCAACTAACTTCTCCTCTACCTTATCTTTCGTTGGAAACATGTTTTGGATTAGAGAGATATACTTTATTTATAAACTAAACAAAATGATGCTGCCCGACTTAATTGGGTTGCATATTAATTCTTTCCTATAGGCAGTGGTTATTGGCCATTTTAATTTAAATTATTTATAGCTTTTTTTATTAGTTAATTGCCTTTAAGTAACTATATAAACAGTTATACTCGATTTCGAAATAGAAAATAAATGTTTAATAATTTGTAGCATTTCTCTTCAATATAATATATATATATATTTATATATATATATATATATATATATATATATATATATATATATATATATATATATATATATTTATAATGCAACAAATAGACCCTTATTTTAAACTTTACTTTGAGGTAAAATACACAAAAATCAGTCCACACTTATATTTGTTTATTGAGGTGTATTTGTAGTTTTTGGAGATCTAGATCTTTTACTTGAAGCCTTAAAGGTCATCACTTGATGAAAATATCGCTTTTCATAAAATAAAAAAAAAATTAAGTAAGAAAAAGAATGGAAAAACATAAAAGAAAAAACAAAACAAGCGCAGGCTTGCCGACCTAACAGTTATCATCTGATATGAAAAGGTCTCTCTGTTTTCACTTTTTCGTGACTATACAAAGTAAATTATAACTTTTCTTACCGGTTTTTTCTCCAATATTCACTGATGTAGTCTTCCTGAAGCCTACTGATGTTTTTCAGACTAAACTCAAGTGAACTAATAACACCAAATATATGCCCAATTAGAATTAAATTTTGACAGCAAGCTATAGCTTAGACAATTTTTAATAATATGATAATAATTAAAAGAGATAAATATGGCACTATGGCGCCGAAAGCTTCAAATAAGTGATTTATCCGTATATACTGCTTTTTGTGTAATATACCTCACTTTTAATATGTTATATGACTCTCTCATCCACGCATGAGTTTGCTTAATAAACTTTTATTGTTTATAGTCATATTAAAGCGATAAGGCACATTAATTAAGTTAAATGCAAGTAATAAATAACTCCTTATCATTAACATGTAATAATTTTAAATTTAAATTAAATGACTCCTCACACAAGGCTGAAACGATAAGAAACTGCTCGAAAATATCGATTACTACAACACTTACTAGACAAACCATCAGAACTTCCAGTATATTACAAAGACATTTACATCACTATTATCAAACCTATTTGGACATATGGAATTGAGTTTTGGGTCTCTACGAAACCATCTAATTCCTCCCGCATCCAGTCCTTACAATCCAAAATCTTTCGCAAAATCCTGAATGCCCCTTATTTTGTTACAGATCAACTCCTCTATAATGACCTTAACATCCCATTTGTTGCAGACATAGCCCGTGATAGATACTCCTCTTTTCATTCTAAACTCTTTGCCCATACAAACCCACTTGTCCGTAATTTATCTTAGTTAGATATCCCTGATAACCCTCCAAGATGACTGAAAAGAAGGTGGCTCGGGACCTAGTGCCTTAAAATAGTGAAGTGGTACTGGGTAGTTCTTTCTCAAGACATTTTCATGACTTTTTTTTTCCTCATATTTACTTATTGTGTTCTTTAATACAGTTGTAAATTACTATAAATAAATAAAAAACAAAACAAATTAAATAACAAGTTAAAGTTGTTGATGAAACACTTGACAACCCCGCAGACAGATTCACAAGGCTATTGATTGCGAGAATAAACGTTTCTATAAACGTTCTATAAATTTTTAAACTGGTTTTCTCTTCTCAGGAACTGATTCTATTGATCCGTCCATGATTGTATATTTACACCTTCCACTGTTATGAATCGCTGATTTTTTCTTTTGGCTTATGTTTTTTTCTACTTATAGGTATTCGGAAATTACTCAATCCGTGTGGAGGTCAGTAAAAGAAAAAAAAAATGATATTGTCTTAACTATTTATTGGTTTTCCAACGTTTCAAACCATATTTTGGGTCGTAATAATTGCTAAAAAAGATATAAAAGGAATACAATAAGGGCTTTAAAATAATATTAAAAATATTACAACAATTTGTTTTGTATTATTTAATATAATGCTGTAGTTTTGGCATTATTTTTCAGAAGCTACATTATATTTTTGTTTTCTAACTTATACATTAAATATCCTCTAAACACTCTTAACTTTCGCAAAACATACGTAATTATTATTATATATTATTTACAAATAACTATAATAGGGTATAACTGTTTATAAGGCTATTTATAGACAGTTAGCTAAAAGACCTAAAATGGTCTATTACAACTGCTGATTTCAGAACTCTATATCTCTGTTATTTCTAAACCGATTTCAATATATATATATATATATATATATATATATATATATATATATATATATATATATATATATATATTTTTTTTTTTTTTTTTTTTTTTTTTTTTTTTGTAGGAAATTTAATACTCTATGAAATAACACTAGTATTTCTTTTTATAAATAACACATATATCTTTTTTATTATCTGGGACAAACAAATTTTTTTAATCGTTTTTCGGATTCTTCGTATCTTTAAACACAAGCCTGCAAATTTTAAGAATTTTTTGGTCGATTACAAAGGTTCATTATTGAAAATAATATACTAAAAGCATTTATGCTAGACTTAATTACCATTTTCTTTCGATTTTCATTCAAATAAAATTCAGAACACATCAATTTCTCTATCATCAATAATAACCTAGTCGTCATGGAATCACATATCTTATAAGTTGTGGCTTACCATGTAAGATTTTTTCTCTTTCTCTATTGTTTATCGTGGTGTCTTGATTTCGACATTTCATTCGATTTTTTTCTTCTCAACAATTACCGAGTTTTGGAAGAATTACATCTATTATAATTTTGTAACAAATATATAGATCTATTTTTTTTATTTTATTGTTTTAGTTTATCAGACTTTATTGATTCTAAAACATTTCATCATTGGGCAAAAAAAGGAAATACTACTAAGTTTTATGTATATACATAGTTCATTGTTTATGTTTAGTCTGAATAAAATGAAGGATGAGATAAAAAACAAAAACAACTATAAGTAAAATCCAAACTAAAAGGTGAGCCCTATCACCGAACCCATTACATGAAAATGTAAATCTTTAAAAAATTAACATGCAGAGAGCTAAATCCTTAAATTGCAAATATGCAGAAAAAGGGGAAATCATATGCTTCTGTAAGGTGAGATATGAGAAATACAAAATAAGGGCAGGCTAGGAAAAAAAAAAGAGTAAAATCAGAAGCTGATCCATCCATCATGCAAAGAGAAAGACGGAAAAAAAAAAGCTATATAATATTCCTGTTTTGCTTGATTGAATATAATAAGTACTTTTCTTTTTTAAATTTTTCGGAAGCTTTTTTTAATATAAACACTTAAATGAGTACACATCGACATCCAATGAACACCAATAAGGACAAATAGCAGTGTGCTATGAAATAAAATGATGGGTGATATATGAAATAGCAATTATATAATGAAAAAAATAAGGTAATTAATGTTAGTTAGTTTTAAAATAATTATGACAAATTGCTGAAGTTAATTTTTCAAAGACAAATATTTAAATAATGTAATTTTATTCACTAATGAAATTTAAAAAAAAATTGTTTCAGTCTTGAAAATGGGGAAACAGCCCCGAAACGTCGACAAATATGAAAAGCTTATAAAATAAAGTGATTAAGTGAGAAATGGAAGTCAATGTGTGCTCTTTTAAGTGTTTATAATAAGTACATCATTAAGTCCTACCCCTACTATAAATTATGTCTTCCAAATAATTTAGGTAATTTCCAAAAAGCAAATTTCCTCACCAAAAAACAAAACAAAATAAAATAACAATTATTACAATTACACATAGTTTAAACTTCAAGTTGTTTTATCTATCTTCAGTAAGTTGATGAATATTAAATGTAAATGTAAAAAAATTTCTCTTTTTTTTTTTCTTATTTACTGAAGCTACCTGGGGAGTTTAGAAGGTTGCACAACGCGGAATTGCGGAGTGATTGACCGGCGAACATTGGACGAGTATGTGCAGGCGAAGTTTGGTGGTATCGGCGTCGAACCTTCGGGTTCAGTAAGCCTATGATTATTATTTACTGAAGCTAACATTTTCATTTATTTATTTGGTTACAGTTTTAGGTGACATGTATCTTGTATTAATTAGTCACTTGTGTTAACCATTAATTTTAATTTATTAATATTCTAAGCAACAGAAAGGGAAAAATAATGTTTTTGAATTGAATTTAAAATGTCCATAAATTAATTAACTTTTATTTGATCAGATCAGTTTTAAGTATTAGACTCAAAAATAATGTAAGCGATTTTATAAGCCTTCTAATTTAGGTTTATCGGGAAGAGAATTATATGATACAACGCCTTTGCCTTACTATTAGGAATTACAAATTTATTTTAATTGAATCTTTTCTGACATTTCATTCGTTGGTGTTAATAATTTTGTCATGGTTAGGTGCATTTGTAAAATTGAATAAATCAATTTACATATTTATTGATAATGCAACCTATCTCTATTAGGACTATAGTAACCACCGTTTTGTGCCCTTAATTTAGATAATAGTTACAGTAAACAAAAGTATATAATAAAAATTTTAAAAGAAAAAATTTTAAAAAAATGGATAACTCGTAAACAAAAATATGACATTTTTTTTTATTTATCTACAGGTTGAATTTACTTGCCTACGTCAAAAAGATAATTTTAATTAGATTTTGCTGGATTTGACGAATAGTTAGTGAATAAAGTTAAATTTAAAGGCTGTTTTTACCCTTTGTCGGTTAGGGTAAAAAATAATACAACAAAAACATTCACATAATACGGCACATAATAATACCTTTATAATTCGACCGGGTTTCACCAGTTCAAGTGCCCAACGTTTTGAAATAAAAACTTTATTAATTTGCCTTCTAAATGTAATCTTCCATTATTTTCTTGAATTGTGAAATTATGTTTTGAAAGAAAACGCTTGTTAAGTAGCAAACTGTTAAAGGAAAAAAACATGTGTATCACTAACACATTTATTATAATAATATAATAATAAACAAGAACAATCAGTTTATAAATATTTATTTTACAAATAAAATAAAAAGGTAGTTTATTCAGCTACTTACTTTTGTAACCAAATATTTCCTTGTTCGAAACATTGACCCTAATAATGAATATTCTAAGGACTACCAAGAGCCGAATGCTAATGTTATATAACTAGAACCTATAATTCCACGTATTAATGAATTGATTTTGAATCTCCATCAATATTAATATTATGATTTTTACTGAATTAAATGTCAAATAAGAGGGCTATGTTTTTGACTTTTCTAGGGCAACGATAGCTACAAAAAACAAAAACACATTTAAAAACTAGCTTACTTGATATCTTTAATCGATAGATAGACTATATTTAATGAAGCCAATGGATTTCCTTTCCAAAGGTTTCTTGAGCAATCTCAGTAGGAGGGTGGCATGCAGGGTAAGATTAAACTAGACAGATTTCAATAGATGACATTATTATTTAAATTAACTTAACCAGATACAATATATTTACCCAATGCTTGAGAATACTGAGGGGCATTTATAGTTAAACTTGCCATACAATATTACAATTAAAGAAAATATCTTTACAATACTTGGTCGGCTTGCGAAGGTGGAATCAGTCTCAGGAGTCCCTTCTTTGCTTCATCCTCCAGCTGCTCTCTCTGACCCCCCAGACGGATCTCGCTTCTTCTTGAGGATGGAACTCGATTCTCCTCTTGCTAGAATAAGACTCTAGTGGCTGAAATGAGACTGACCTCTTTCGAATCCTCTTTCTCATCGTCCTCACCTCGGGCGGGGCTGATATGGGAAGTGGCCCAAGCCAGGGGTCCTTTGTCCTAGGGTCTTGAGGTAGTTTCCCGAGGTATTGCTGGGGAGCCCCATGGATTTAGGGAAACGCCTTCTGATCTTTTGCCGACAAAGGCTTATTAATATTTATATAATTAAAATAATGATTATCAGATGATGAATCTACAACCCTCAGTAACCGCAATACATTACAATCTCTCTCTTTATCTCTCTCTCTCTCTCTCTATATATATATATATATATATATATATATATATATATATATATATATATATATATATATATCAATTTATTTTCTAGAACCATCGGAATTCTTTTCTAGGGGTGTCGTGTTCACTAATCGCAATATCTAGATTGCAGGAAAAGATTAAATTAAACATATTTTAATACATGACGTTATTATTATAATAAACTTATACATATCCATTCTATTTACACAACGCCTACAACTATGACTGAGAATATTGAGGGACTGATTACTATTAACTTCGTCAAACAATATAACAAAAAGAGAGGTTCCTTTAAAAACAGTTAGTTGTCGAAGGTGGAATCCATCTTAGGCGTCCATTCTCGGTTTTATCCCCCACCATCTGGTCAATTCATCTAAAGCTGTTCTCCGTAACCGACGGACTTCTCTCGGATCTCTTTGTCTCTCAAATACGACTAACCCCTTCTCCTTCTCAATTCTCCTCCTCATCACTTATACCCCGTTTGCTTTTCAAAAATAATATTTTTCGTATCAGCCATTGAAGAATGGTGTCAAAACTGGAGAATCAAAATAAATCCCATCAAATCACCTTCACTCTACGTCGTAAGCCTATGACTTCCTGCCCCACCGTATCCTTTAACATTATCCTACTTACTCCTGTTGAACAGATTCGGTACTTAGGACTCCACCTCGACAAACGCCTAACATGGAATCCTCATACTAGACTGAAACGACAGGAAACTGCTCGTCGATACAGATTACTACAACACTTACTTGACAAACGTTCAAAACTTCCTACTTACTACAAAAAACTCATTTATATCACAATTATCAGGCCTATTTGGACCTATGGCATTGAGCTATGGGGGTCTACTAAACCATCGAATTCCTCTCGCATCCAATCCTTGCAGTCCAAAATCCTTCGTAAAATCCTCAATGCTCCTTACTTTGTTACTAATAAAATCATCCATAAAGACCTAAATATCTCATTAGTTGAAGACTTGGCCCGTTACAGATATACCTCTTTTCATTCCAAACTCCCTGCCCACTCAAACCCGCTTATCCGTGACCTCTCCTCCATATCTATTCCCGACAACCCACCGAGGCGCCTCAAAAGAAGATGGCCAAGAGACCTCCTAACATAAGACATTGGAATGCTACGAATGGGTAGTTTCTTCTCAGGACTACCATGTGTACTAATCATATATAAAGCCTATTTACTTGTTGTATTTATTTAATACAGTTGTAAATTTCTTTAAATAAATAAAAAAAATAAATAAAAATTTTTTTTTATTTTTTATTTTTTTTTTTATTGAGATATATTACAATTTGTTACAAAATGAACAATAATAATATTGATAAGAGACCTCATTCATACTATATATACAGAAAATAATAATAGTGGTCAAATTTCAAAAAATATAACATAAATTCAAATATATACAATAAAATAATAATAAATAAAAAACAAAACAAATCGAAACATAAACCTATTATTGAGATAAACAAAAAGTTGGCAAATAAATAAACATCTTACACACAATCATAACTATATACAATATATACAATTGCTAAAGGGACCCCAGCAAGCGCTTTTTCCTCCACAAGTGGAGGAAAAAAGCGGAATCCAAGAGATCCCAGCACCTCTATCTCAGCCGCATCACTGGTCTGAGCCAGTGGAGGCTGAGTTAGGGCGCTGTAGCCACAAACATACCGTACATGAGTGGAGGATCTGACCATTGTCAGAACTCCAGTTTAAATGTTTACAATAGGTCTCGTGGCCACTGCCGTTTCAATCTTCGAGGAGGATTGTAGGGATGGGTGGTGCTGGATAGGGATTGTGCTAGAGGGTTAGGATGATGACTAAGGTTCTGATGAAATTTGGAAAATTTGGATGGTACCAGGTCTAAAACAAACGGAATATTAAGGTCATGGTGTAGGGTACAGTTGGTAACGTAATAAGGAGCATTAACTATTGTTCGGAGGACTTTGGATTGGAAGGATTGGATGCGTTTAATGTTAGAATGTTTAGCTGTCCCCCACAGTTCAAGTCCGTAGGTCCATATAGGTTTCAGTACTGTCTTGTATATTAGTAATTTGTTGTCAACTGTAAGATGAGATTTTCTGTTTAGTAGTCTGTATAACTGGCCGAATCTGCGGTTGAGTTCTTTTCTTTTTAGTCTTGTATGTGGGTTCCACGTCAGTCTTTTGTCTAGTAAAAAGCCGAGATACCGGACTGTGTCTGAGGAAGGAAGCGGTATGGAATTGAAATTAACCGTTGGACAGGATTTGCGTCGAAGGGTGAATGTGACGTGAGTGCATTTGCTTTCGTTCACCTTAATGCGCCAAGCATTGCACCAGTCTTCGACAAGGGAAAGGTGCTTTTGGAGATTTAGCGATGCTGCTTCAGGATCGGAATCGGATGATAAAATGGCTGTGTCATCAGCAAATGTTGCCAGAAAGGTATTGGGGTCGGTAGGGATATCGGCGGTGAAGAGGATGTAGAGTACGGGTCCTAAGACGCTGCCTTGAGGAACACCGGCCTCAACAGTATATTGTTCGGAAAATTCGGAACCACAGCGAACTCGGAAGGAGCGGTTGGATAAATAGGATCGGAGGATTAGGTATAAGGATTGAGGTAAATGGGTTTTGAGCTTAAAGAGCAGTCCCGGGTGCCACACCCGGTCAAAAGCTTGAGCTATGTCCAGAAAGGCACCCGAACAATACTCCTTGCACTCAAGGGCGGAGGAAATGTGGTCTACAACTCGGAGTCCTTGCTGAACCGTGGAATGTTGAGGACGAAATCCGAACTGATGTGAAGGAAAATTTTGAAATTTGGCTAGGATTCGTTTTAGTAGGAGCTTTTCGAAAATTTTTGAGAGGATCGGAAGTAGGCTGATAGGTCTGTAAGATGACGTGTTGTTAGAAGGTTTGCCTGGTTTTAGGAAAAGGATCATAGTTGAATGTTTCCATAAGAGAGGAAAATAGGTAGTGCGTAGGATACAGTTATAGAGATATGTAAGGAATGTAATGGCTTTCTGCGGAAGTTGTCGGAGGATCTGGGGAGTAAGGAGATCGTGTCCAGGAGATTTACGGAGGGTAAGTTTTTGGAGAAGATATCTGACCTCAGAGGGATTAACTGCTTTAGGTGGTAAGGATAGTGGTATTGGTGACGTGAGGAACTCTTCAACTGCTGCAGTATGGGTTGGATTAAGCTCTGGATGAGGAGTAAAAAATTTGGAAAGGTGCTGTGCGAATTCCTCGGCCTTATGCTTGTCAGAAGCAGCCCAGGAACCATCACAGCGCCGGAGAGGATGGGAAATGGTGTGGGATTTTAGGATTCTCTTCGTGACATTCCACAGGGAATTGTCACGAGTCGAGAGAGAGGAGAGGTAGGTATTGTAGGATTGGGAACGGAAGATCGCCAACTCCCGCTTTAATTTTCTACAAAAAAAATTATAGGAGCGGCGATCTTCTGGGTGGCGGGTGCGTTGCCATAATGTTCTAGCTCGACGTTTGCTGTTGATGAGGTCTGTCAGGTGTTGTGGTAAATGGCTTTTGTAAGGAATTATTTGGGATTGTTTGGGAGAGGAGGCAGTCCAGGCGGCTTGTTGAATAGCGGTTGTAAAGGAATATACGGCGTCGTCAAGGTCATTTGGGGTTTTGAGAATCACTCTGAGGTCAATATCATTAGTGAGAATTTCGCGGAAGAGGTTCCAGTTGACAGGGCCCCTAATGAATGACGGTGGGATAGGTTTAGGAATAGGTGTTATGGATACATTTAGAATCAATGGACTATGATCAGAGGATAGTTCATCAAGGCGAGCTATGGAAAAATTCAGAGAGCCTAATCCGCTGTGGATGAAGAAGTCGAGGATGTCAGGATTACGGTTAGGATCTGTTGGCCAGTAGGTAGGAGAATCGGGAGGTAGGAGATGAAAGCGTCGGGAGTTGAGTGCAGACTGCAATGTCCGTCCACGAGAATTGGTGGTTCTAGAACCCCACTGTTGGTTCTTAGCGTTTAAGTCTGCACCCAAAATGAAGTGATTACCCAAGGAGTTGAGGAAGGATCCAAATTGGGCAGAGGAAATGGGATGTTTAGGAGGGCAGTATGCTGATGCGATGATAAGCGGAAAGGAAAAGGTTTTGATAACGATGGAAGTTGCTTGTAGGTAATCGTGGGCGGAAATTGGGTGTAAGTGATGGGTGAGGGATCGGCGGACTATGACAGCAGTACCGGCATGGGCTTTGCCGTCTGGATGGTCTGTCCGGTATGTCGTATATCCTGGTATTTTAAAGTACTGTTTAGTGGTTAGTCTAGTTTCAGTAATGAGTGCAACATCAATGTTTTTGTCCTGCAGTACGGCTGTAAGTTCGTCAGTGTGAGTTCTAACACCATTCGCATTCCAAAGGAGAATGGATAAGGAATTAGGTGAGGTCATTTATGGTTTTTTTAAGGCAGGAATGAGATTTGTTACGAGATTCGTAAGGAGTGATATTAGGGGCATAACAAGGGATTTAATTTCGGAAATAAAGGATGTCATCAAACTGGTAAGGTCTGTGGCGTTTGAAGGAGGAGGAATATGAGAGATTTGTGGTGGATTAGGATTCTTAGGATTGGTTACATTTTGAGAAAGAGGTATATGTGGAATGGATTGAGGTACATTCTGTAGTTCCGGCAGGGCCACGGCTTCAGTACTTTGATTCCCACCTCCAAGTAGGTGGGCAAATGATACATTGGCATCAATAAGTTTTGAGGGTTCTCTTCTGTTTCTTACTTGTCTTGCTGTTTCATCCAGTACTTGAGGTTTTTGAAACCTGGTCCTCAGCTCCTTATAGATTTGGCATCCTTTATAGTTGGCCGGGTGGTCCTTCAGGCAATGAGCACATACAGCTGGTGTTGATTTTGGTTTTGTACACTCCACAGACTTGTGCTGTTCACCGCATTTCACGCATCGAGGTATGTGATGACAATAACTTTTAGTATGACCATATGCTTGACAATTATGGCACTGAATTATCTCTCTCTTTGTGTAAGGTTTTTCAACTCTTACACTGGAATAGTACAATCTATTGAGGTCATAGATTTTTTCAACTCCTTCAGCTGGTTCCAAATCCACAAAAAAGAGAGGTAGAGGAATTTTATCCTTTAGGACGTTAGTGACTTGCCGCACTTTATAGCCCATCTCCGTTAGTTCTTCTTTAATAGCTTCAACTGGTGTCGAGGGGTGTAAGTTTCTGATTACAACCCTTAAAGCTCTCTCTTGGCGTAGCTGATAGGTATGGAAATCTGCTTTGGTTTCAGTTAGGTATTTCACTATTTTTCTATATGTCTCGGCAGTAGTAGGAGATATTTTGGTATCATTGATTCTACTCATACAGTAGTAGCTGGTAGATTCGGTAATTTTGTTCAATTGCGCACACAACAACTGGAAATTTCTAATATTTTTGACAAATATTGGAGGAGGCCGTGGTTCACTAGGTATAGGAGTAGATTCCATGTTTTCTTTTTCATTATGTAAAATCTGAAAAGGATTTGGGGTGAAAAACGGCGATTCGTCAGTCATCCCTTGTGACGATGTGCCAGGTTGTGGTTCAGATTCTGAATTAGTACCGGAAGGGGTTGCTTGTAGATTTAATCTTTTATTAGTATCACGGCGGGGTCTTTGTTTTGTAGGTGACGGGATTGAACCACTAGATCTAGATCTTTTAGTTGAAGCTTTGGAGGACATTACTTGATGATAATATCGCATTTCATGTATAGAAAGTAATTAAATAATAACCAGATGTGGGAAAAAAACAATAACTTAAAAAAAGTTAAGCAAGACCAGCCTTGCCGGGCTATTGGCAATCAGCTGATATGAAGAGGTGACTCAGCATTCACTTTACACTGTAAATTATATCACAACTTACCGTTGTTTGCTCCAATAATAACTGTTGTTGTTATCCTGAAGTCTGATGATGTTTTCAAGACTGTGCTGAAGTGAAATCCAACTGTAAAAGCAAGAAATCCGAGAGCCGACTTGAAATATGACTCAATAAATAAAAATAAAAATATTTTTCGGAAACTACCAATCTCCTATTGGTCATGATAAAGAGAGGCGGGGCTGATATGGGAGTGCCCGAAGTCGGCGGTCCAGCCATTGTCCACCCATAAAAATCTTGTCGGCTAGTAGCTCAGGCCTAGGAAGTTTCCTATGCCGCGGGAGTAGGGGAAAGGGGACTAGACCAACGCCTTTTGTACTTTTGTCGCCAGATCTTATTAATATTTGTTTATCAATATTAAAACATTTTAAAAATGAATGTTTTAATATTGAGGATACCCCTCAGTATCCTCAATACATAATAAACATTCGATGATTATATTTTATATTACTGTTAATATGAATATTAATGCCAAGAAAGAGATGGTAGGTGTGGCGGTAAATTGTTACCTTTTTTTTTAGGTGAAAAAAATATTAAATCTCCAACATTTCCGTACTTTGTAGAGAGAAGCCCTGAAAAAGAATTCCAGCATAGGTTGAAACATTGGATATTGAATTTTGTTGTACTATTTTCTACCTTTTTTTTTTTCGCCATCCGAACCATCTCTTCATTGATATTAATTTCAGAGCCAACTATTGATTAATCAATATAAATATCAATAATTATATTGATACTAATGTTATTATTTAATATTTTAAAAATCAATGTCCATTATCCCAATAATCAGCTTTAGTAAAGATAATGAGATATAATTTTACATTTTAGCATACTAATGCAGGTTTAAATACATACTTCTCTGAAAATTCCATACACGTAGATTTGATTTAGATAATTTTGCGCAGCTAAAAAATATTTATATAGATGTTTTATTCAGGTGAATCTAGCATAGTTCAGTGAAGATAGCAGCACCTTTATGCTTACTGTTGTAAATGTGTTTTGTTGTTTTTGTTTTAAATATTTATTCGAATTGTAATTGTATTATTGTATATTTGCTGGTGATAAATTTATTAATTGTGCTGTGCCAGCCAGCTCTATTAGTATGGGGATTGCCCTAAAGACAAATAAATAAAAATTATTATAATAATTATTATTATATTTTTATATTAAAAATTAAATTATATTAAATTAATTAATAATATTGAGGTGAATCTATTTTTTTAAACTATAGATAAGTAATTTATCATCAAAACAGCTTTTATAAGTTAACTTATAAGATTATTATTATAATTTTAAAAGATAAAAAAGATTGACAACTAAATCACCTTTTGAATGATCGCCGAAACTCGAATCCTCCAAATCCAAATCCTCCAAAATTATATATATATATATATATATATATATATATATATATATATATATATATATATATAAATATATATATATATATTTATTTATATTAACTATTAAAATGGACCAAGACAAAGTTTGAAATGAAAAATGACCACTTATTTGAAATGGAAAATAATTTTTATTCTGGGACATTTCATACCCTAATAACTGCCTGCCTTCATTTTATATATAATTATTTAAAAAAGTAAATTGTATAAGATTAATCTGAATAAAAGATACAAAAACAAAAAAACATTAAATTGGCTTAGGTATGTATTATCAGAGTCTAGATTTATCACATATGTGCGGGAATTGATTTTTGAGGCGATGGTTGAATAATTGGTGTTTGAATGTGGTTAGGGTAGACACTTTTCGGTGGGAGATGGGTAAAGAGTTCCTAAGTATTTAGGGTGTTCACGGAAGAGCGCAGTGTAAGAAGGTCAAATATATAGGCCGGTTTCCTGGTTCGCAAGGATTGGAATGGGAAGATACCTAGTAGGTATTTTCTTCGGGTTTCAAGGTAGAGCCACCTTTGACCAGAATACCAGTGAGAGGCGTGTGACTGTCCAAAGAAGCCATACATAAATCTTATTAACCTATTCAGTAATCTTATAATGAAAATTTTATATACAACTAAAGGAAAGGCAAACATAAAAAAAATAATAATAATAATGAATATTGGGATCCCGCCATGCTTGTTTATAGAACTTTTGGAGAAAGTTTTCAGAGAAATGGATCGAAACGAAAAAGGTTGCAACATGGGAGGAAGCTGAATCATCTGAAATTTGTTGATGATATTGTACTGATTTCGGATAATGTTGAAGAGATGAAAACTATGTTAGAAAGTCTCCTAATCCACAGCGCAGAAGTAGGTCTCGTCCCAACTATTCTAAAACGGTACTGATTACGATAGTATAAAGAAGGAGATAAGAGTTAATAATGAAGAGTTAGTGTTCGTAGACGAATTCATTTATGTGGGACAGCTCATATCTTTTAATAACCGGAGGGCAAAAGAAGTGCAAAGAAGGGGTGGGATGGAAAAAATACTGCCTCCTAAAAGAAGTAATCAAGGGAAACTTTAGTTTAGAATGTAAGAAAGTAATGTCTCTACCCTAAGATGCATGTTGAACAACAAGAAAGAGAGATACAATTAAAAGTCTCACTATGTGTAAGGAATCTGGGATAGGCGACATCAAAGAAATAATAAGAAAGATTAAATGGAAATGGCCAGGATTCAAGATGAAAGATGGTCGCTGAGTGTTACTGAATGGATTCCTTACAACCTGAAGAGAAGAAAGGGTAGACAAGGTAGACGATGGAGAGATATCCTGATCGGAAGAAATTGGATGCGAACAGAGAGAGATGAGGAAAATGGAAGAACCTTTGGAAAGAAATGGCCAACTCCACTTCCCAATAGGTTTGGTTACCGGGGAAGTTAGACCATCACCTCCGTAAGGAGAGGCCTGTAGGGATAACATATTGTAAATATATCTATTGTAATATTATAAGAAATTAAGGAACATTAGTTATATGGTTTTGTTCATTTATTAAGTATATGCATTATTATTATTACTATAACTTACTATATATTGTAAGAGAAAGTATTGCGATCGTGAAAATTTTCGAATTCCAGTTTTCAAACACGTTTCAGGGTCCCCTTACTCCAAATAACCAAGTCCCGCAAAAACGGTCTGTGTGTTTGTGGGTGTGTCCGTGTGTGGTAACTACCGGGCGAAAACTAAAAGTTCTATGAAACTGAAATTTCATATTTAAGACAGATATACGCCCCAGATGTTACAAAAAATTTTTCATCGAAATCGGCTAACTAGAAGAGCCACTTTATACCATGTATATTGCACCTTATGATTTTTCATAACGGTTCCTCCGATTTTGATTAAAATCGCTATATCGATATAAAATTTATTAGGCTTTAATATCATGCAAGTTCAATTCTGATTAAAATAGTCTGAAAAGGTTTAAATACCGATATTTCAAATTTTCTTCCCCTAAAGTACCTTTAATTTTGTAGATTCTATAAAAATAACTATATTATCTTGTTACCACTGATGAAAAACAGGTAAATATATAAATTGGATGAATTCGATATCCAACTAAAGGAAAAAACTGAAATAATATTTTTTTAGTGCAATTTTTTGTTTCAGAACATAAGAACAGTAATATACACGTGTAATATACCGTTGGAAAGCTAAAGATTTTAGAAAAAAAAATTATCTAATACACAACCTTGTAAAAATTAATATAGAGTGATGAAAAGCCGAAAAAACTAACTGATTATGTTTTACTTATATTAGGCTTTATTCATTCAAATATTGGGATTTAAATGTCTGGTATGGATAATTTTGTATTTTAGAAATTTATTTTTGTATTAAAACAGTAATAATTGTGAAAGATAAATTTAATTATCATTAATACCACCAATGTTGACATCCAGCAAAGAGGACTGACATTAATAAAAGCTGTAATCAGACGGTAGTAACTAGTCTCATTTTATTTACTTGGCTACAATCTAGGGAAGTACTGTTGAGGGGAATGGTATATTTTACTGCTAAACTAGAACAAATATTTTTACTTTAATTATTTATTCTAAAAATTAATTTGAACTTTATCTTTGTGAAGCATATAAAATTCGTCCAAGAATTATCTCATTCTTTTAAGATTAAGTTTGTCTTCTATTTTGCGCAATGCGGATACCCTGAAGAGAATATGTACGGAATATTTCATCTCGTGATGAAAGATATTTCTGTTTAATTTATTCATACTTCGTATGTTTATATCTCATAAAAGATCGTTTAATCCAGTGAAGGAGTTATGGAAATTTTCAAGGAAAATTATAAATATAAATTGTAGAGAGAATCTTCCTTAAATTTGTTTATAATTAAGTTATAAAATACGTAAGGAGGACCTAAATGAAACGTCATTATATTGTTTTCATGTTATATAATATTGGGTTGTCCGAAAAGTTCGTAGAGAAATTAGTACAAAAATTAAAATTGATAAACAGCTTAAAATGTATTTATTTAATCTACAAAATAGTTGCCACTGTTAGCGATTGCCCTTTTTTCAACGGCTTGGAAGCTCCATTATCCATTTTTTCCGACAAAAAAAAAAAATCACTGGCACAAGATTTTTAGCTGTATGAGAATGTTTTGAATACTAATAAATGATATATTTTTAAATAATAGAACTATTTAAATCCTACATAAAAAAACTTACTTTTAATTAAGGACAATCAATAAAAAACCTTATTTAACTTAATTCCAAATAATACTCCTATAGCTTTTTTAAATATAGTTTTTAAACATTCAGACTGTAAATTCGACAATAAAGGCCGGAGTATAAGATCTCTTCCGCATTCTCCCAACGCCCACATCAGTTAGAGACAGGCTAACTAAGTTACACCCAGAGCCTCGTTGAGCTTGGCTTAAACCAATCATTACCTGAATTCCGATAGTCGCCTTTTACCAAAGATCACTGGACCGATGACAATCCTACATCCAAGAAGTATTAATTGGTTAAGCAGAATTCATAGAATAGTTAGGTAAGGGATATATTAACAATATAATAAAATAATATGAAAATATTCAGATATACTTAAGCATAGGTTAGAAACGACGATTTTATAACCTGTATTAGAGGAGAGTACACCTTATTTGTAGGTATTCTGAAAGATTTTTGATTCTAGACCAGTCCAACTCAGCCTACCACTCTCCTAATCTAAACTACATGTTGATGGACAAAGTCTAAAAACAGGGTTGGTACCTTATGATTGGTCATATCGTACTTAATTGCAATATACAGATTTAGGATTTCGAAAATATCTCGTCAAAGACACTTAAAGTTCTTACTTAAGTGAAAGTAATATAAAAATATTATAATGTTAGCTGACTCTTGAGAAATTAGACGAGGAAGATAGTGGTGCGGTCATTAGAGAGAAACACACATTAAAACAACTGCTATTTTAATTATGTGCCGACGTTTCAGCCAACATGAAGCCTTCATCAGGGCTGAAAGAAACAAGATAACAACCAATGTAATTATAGAATTAATAATGCGTTAGGTATATAATAATACTATAGTGACAGTAATATAATATGGGAACAAACATAAAATTATAATAAGATGACAGTTATAAAGTAAGGAAATAAACAAAATTAAGATGATAGTTATAATGTACGGATGACAGCTATAAAAATAATTGATAAGATGATAGTTATATAGTATGAAAGTAAACAAAATTAAGATGATATTATTTCAATAAGAATATATAAAGAGAGACTAAGCAAATGAAAAAAAATGTTAAAAGAACAATATGTGAACAATTAAAATTTTTAAATATGAACAATTTTGAGGTGATATTTGACGGCAATATATTAAAAAGCATGGTAAAGAACATAGTCATTAGAAAAGAGAAACAATATGAATAAATATATATATATATATATATATAATATATATATATATATATATATATATATATTTTAAATTTTAAAGTAATGTAATATTAAACTAACAATTATATATCAGGATATATATCGGAAAAAATATATGAATAGGGAAAGAGGGAGGAAAAAATAAGTGGTGAAAAGAGATCATAATCAATAAGAAAGAAAATGCATACTTGACTCTGAGACGGTGGCTAAAGAAGTGATATGTTTTCTGTTAAAAAAACGCTCATTCCTTATATTACTGTCACCATATCATTATATACCTAACACATTATTAAGTCTACAATTACATTGGTTGTTATCTTGTTTCTTTTAGCCCTGATGAAGGCCCATAATGTAGGCCGAAATGTCGAAACATAATTAAAATTGCAGTTGGTTTAATATGTGTTTTTATCTGATGACCGCACCACCAACCATCTTCCTCATCTATGAAAATATTAACATATACTTAAGATTAGGTTAGAAACAGCGATTCTATAGCGATTTGTAGGTATTTTTAAAGATTTTGGATTCTAGACTAATTCGAATCAGTCTTAATTTTGCTCTAAACTTGAACTACTTTTTAATAGCTTAAGTCTCAAAAAGAGTTCGGTACCTTATAATCGGCCATATCGTTCTCAAATGCCTTACATAGCTTTAGAATTTCAAAGAAAATTCTTATAAAAAAAAAACCAAAGTTCTTACTTTTAAAATATAACAAAAATTTATTTTTAAGGATAGCAAATGTTGGTTTGGTATTGTAGTGGGCAGTTAGAAATAGTAGTGGGTCCTTGAGAGGCATTAGTTTTTCTATTAACTTTTAAGATTAATAATTAAAATTTGTATTCTACATGTCAAGTAACGTTTAAATTGGAGTTGGACACAGATCCTCCACTCATGTAATGTATGTTTGTGGCTATTGCGCCCTAGCTCGGCCTCCACTGAGTCACACCAGTGACGCGGCTGAGAGCGAGGCGCTAGGATCTCTTGGATTGCGCTTTTTCCTCCACAAGTGGAGGAAAAAGTCCAGTCTGGGGTCCCTATAGCAGTTTTATATAGTTTTGTTTAATTGTATGATGTTTGTTTATTTGCCAACTTTTTATTTATCTCAATCATAGGTTGATGTTTTGATTTGTTTTGTTTTTATATTTATTATTATTTAATTCTATATATATCATTAATTTGTATTTATCTCAATTATAGGTTGTTGTTTGTATTTTATTTTGTATATATATTATATTTTATTTAATTCGTATAATTTATGTAATATAAAAAAAAAAAAAACATGTCAAGTTACACATTTCTATGAATTACGGTTGGATATCAAGAATAGAACATAAAAAATCTGGTGCGGGCAACACACGACTTTCATTTACCTCGATTTTTAAAATCAATGAAAGAATTTTCAAATACAGTTAGAGATAAAAATACGTGAAACTATTAAGGAATTAATTAAATTGAATTTATATAGAAACATGTGTTTTATTAAAAAATCTATTATATTTTTTATCTAAAATAATCAGTTAGTTTTATCTTCTTCTCATCACTCTCTATTAACTTCTAAAAGCTTGTGAATGAGATGATATTTTTTCTAAAATCTTTAGCTTTCCAACGGTATATCATACATGTATATTACTGCTCTTATGTTCAAAAACAAATCATTGCATTAAAAAAATATTATTTCAGTTTTTTCTTTAGTTGGGTATCGAATTCATTCAATTTATATATTTACCTGTTTTTCATCAGGGGTAACAAGATAATATAGTTGTTATTATACAATCAACAAAATTAAAGGTACTTTAGAAGAAGCAAATTTAAAATATCGGCAATTAATTCCTGTCAGACCATTTTTATCCAAATAAACCCTACATGATTTTGAAGCTCATTAAATTTTTCATCGATATAGCAAGTTTAATCAAAATCGTCGGAACCGTTTTTGAGAAAATCGAAAAAAGGTGCAAAAGGCATGGTATAAAGTGCCTCTTTTGGTAAGCTCATTTTGATGAAAAAAGTTTTGTCGCGTCTCGGGCATATAGTTGTCTTAAATATGAAATTTTAGTTTCATAGGACTTACCGTTTCCGCCCGAGAGTTACCACACACACACACACAGACCTTTTTGCGGGACTTGGTTATTTGGACTCAGGGGACCCTAAAACGTAATTCGAAAATTTTTACGATCGCAATACTTTCCCTTACTATATATAGTAAGTTAAAGTAAAAATCAAGAATTTTAACTTTACAGTTGATAGTAAGTACAGTTAAAGAGGGTCCATAACCCAGTGGAACCTCAAGCCTGAAATAACAGAAAAAATAATATTCTGCTACAGTTGGGGTTTGAATCGTCGCAGGTTCGAACCTGGGACTTAGAGAACAGTTTACTCGTACTCTATTTAGAATACGAATGGTCCCCAAAAAATTTTTTATTTATTTTTTTTTACATACGACGCGTACAAATATATATATATATATATATATATATATATATATATATATATATATATATATATATATATATATATATATATGATTCCATCTAAAGAACACAGAAATCCTTAACGGTCGCGTTTTAAAATACAGTTCTCTCCGAAAGTTATTAAGTAAATATCTTCCAAAACGTAAAAAAATTCGAATGCTATGCAAAAATAATCATGTAAATTAGTTTTTGATAGAATGATACAATACCTATTCAAAATCATTGAATTAATTTTAAGGTGCATCTGACTAATAAAAATCTTTTATGATTGAAATAATGGATCAACTATTTAGTAACCGTGATTGAAATAAATTGTTAAAGATAACCCAAGATGTTTGTGCTAGAGCCTCGCTCCGATTTACCGACAGCAATTCTCGAAATATCGTTCCTAGTGAATTAATAAAATTTATAAATACACTATAAGTACCTATTTAGGGGGTCACCCATAGCGTAGTTGCTAGCATAACAGTTTTCTATGCCAAAGGTCGCGGGTTAAATCCTGCGGGTGGCCCTAGGATATTTTAATGGGAGTAAAAAATCCTTGGTTATGCCTTCTTTCGGAGGGGACGTTAAAAGGTGGTCCCGAGCCTGTGCGATGTTAGGTACTCGTCAAAGATCTCTGTCCTAGTAAAACCTGGATAAGCAAAATTTAGGACTCCCACTGTAGCATCGTCCGATTAGCCTAAAGTGACGTTAAACGAATAAACAAACAAACAAGTACCTATTTAGTAACGGTTACAGCGCTCAATTGAGTCTGACTGATTCTTGTCACAAGCCAAAGCTTCACTGAAATTTCAAGGTAATTTAAATATTAAATCAATACATTAGGGTAATTTAAAATAATTGTCCAATGACATCTCGCTGACACCCTGAAAAATTAGTTGGGAACCTCTGTTCTAGAACACGCCGCTCTTGAAAAATTAAGATATAGAGATACGAGTATAGAGGTCCCTGATTAATCTAAAAATATTGTCGTTGGAACTAAATAACCCTTAAAAGTTATGAAAAAAAAGTATATTTACTGATACCAATGAACTTTGACGTATATAAGTATATTTATCGCAAAATAAATTATTAACAATCATCTTGCATTACAAAAACCTTTTTACAGATTCTTTGAAACCTCATCTTTCATATGTTTTACTTGGAATATAAAACTTTTGTTTTTTGATACCTGGACAAATATGAAAGGAAACTGTGATCCTTTCTTTTGTGAAGTTCAAAGGATACTTTAGTTCGGAGAAGCACTTCAGTTTAACCTTACAAAGGTTCCTGAAACTGTTTTACCAGGAATTGTTCAGTTGACTATATCGATTCTACGAAGGCCTGATATTCTGAGCTTAAGTAGCTAGAATCACACCCAGTGCTTTTAACTAGTTGCCAGTTTATTGGTCTATTTCTGCTCCAACCTCCAATATCCTGTCTTTCCTCATCTTCCTAACCTCAGTTTCTGTCACAGAAGAAGGGATTGTGCCTGTTGAGTGATCAAAGGATTATGTGGGTGTTACACTCTAGTCTCTAATTTAACAGTGGATCTAGTTAATGGCAGTTTGTAATTAAGTTTTAGAATATAGATGTATTCATAAGATTCGTGTTTAAACTTACGCTCTTCGTTTTCGGGTACTTCAACACTACACGAACGCTCAAACCTTCTTCTTGACTACAAAAGTCTCATGTTCATGACAAGATATTATCTGGGCTTACGGAATTGAGCATGAGGCTCTACTGAAGCATCGAATTACAGTCTGATCCAATCCAAAATCCCTCGTAAAATCTTCAAAGCCCCTTACACGGATAAACTCATCCATAAAAAACTAAATGTTACATATGTTACTGTTTTGGCCCGAACCAAGTATCAATCCTTCCTTGAAACACTCCCTACCTACCCTAACCCACTAGGTTCTATCCAAGCATCCTCTTCGATCTCTGATGATCCTCCAAAGAGCCTGAAAAGAAGATGGCCGCGGGACCTTCTGATTACAGTTCCTATTAGAGTGCTGCCAATGGATAGTTTCTCTATATGTATTTCATCTCATTGCATTGCATTACTACCATATTTACTAGATTTATTCCTAATACAGTTGTAAATATCAATGAATATGTAAAAAAAAAAAAAGAAAAGAAAGCTTGCAAAATTTATTTACGTTATCCCCGGAAGATCCTACATTTCCCACGGCTATTCTGGTCAAGGGTAGTTCTATCCTGATTCCCAAATAAAATACATACCTCTCTTTTTTTTTCAATCCTCAAATGTCAGAATACCTCCCTTATCCTTGGTTTCTTCAGTAGCCTCTCTTTAGTAAATACCCTAAATATAAGATCACAACTACCGATTTATTTTCACTCTCTCATATAACTACTTAAGAACTCCTTTATCATCCGTACTACCATATTTTTAAAATCCTTACATAAATCCTTACTAAATTAATAGTAGTGATCAATTAAAATATTCATACTACATTTATAAAATATTTAAAAAGCAATAAAATTATAAAATAATCGTAAGGGACTGTCGGAAGAATAATAGTTTTCTAAATTCTAACCTTTAAGTTTTTAGACAGAAGCCGCGAGCTAAGTAATTTAGCAACTGAATAATAACACGCATTTCCTACCTTTAACCGGGACTTTATTTCCTCCTGGAATTCATTTTTTCTAGTTATTATAGAACCTAAATTTCTCAACGTGTTCAAAAGTATGTCCTGATATATCAATATCACCAAGATCGCCCCTGTTTCTGCTACTAATCATATATTTCTTCTTATCGGTATTTATTTCGAGTCCTATTTCTTTACCGGTTTTTATTAACGCACTTGTATAGTTTCCATTTCTTCACCTAGCAAGCAGCACCAAATCATCGGCGTATCCCAAAACCGGAATTTAATCACCCATATTTAAACCTTTCCCAGCACACGTCACCTACTCTATGATATATTCTAAAGCTATATTTAATAAAACAGGTGAAATCACCCTGTTTCAGTCCTGATCGCACCTCAAATCTCTCGGAGTAATTATGACCGATTCTAACTTTATGGGATGTTTCCGACAAACACTTCTCTACAAGGTTTACTAACTTACAAGAAATATAACAATATTAATTATTTTTATGGTATTATTTTTTTTTCTGACCCATAAAACGACGAATTGCACGAACAATTGCAAATTTAGGTAACCTTCTAAATAACTATAGGTAAACCACCTTGGTTAGAGGAACTTACATTAAAATTATATTCGGCGAAATTTCAACTAAAGACCAACCCAACCTTACCATTAGCAGAAAGAATGTCGTCCGTTGTTAACGAGTTAAAATTAATCAATATAACATCCATAGAAAACAAAACACCACCATGGACATTTCTGAGACCTCATGTATATCTTGAGTTGGCTAAATATAGTAAACAAAATTCCAAATTAATAAATTTTAAAGACCGCTTTGAGAAGATAATCAGCGCATTGCCCAGCCACAACTTAATTTTCACAGATGGTTCTAAGTCGCATCAAAATGCACCTACAAGTCGAAACTACATCAATATTGTTCCGTATATACAGCTGAAGTGAATGCGATCGCAATGGCCCTTGATTATTCCAGAACACTCCCAATAGAGAACTTCACCATAGCCTCAGATTCATTGAGCGCTCTAAAAGCACTACAGAATATGCATTCCAGTCATCCAGGAATTTCAAGAATCCTGGAATTAACCAAAGTAATGGCTGAAAATGGGAAAAGAATCAATTATGTGTGGATACCAGGTCACATGGGGATAAGAGGGAATGAAATGGCAGATAAGGCTGCTAAAGAGGCTCTAACTCTCCCTGGTCGTGGTAGGGCACTGCTCACACCATCAGAGCTAGCACGCCCTCTTATAGAAAATTTATGGAAGAAATGGGATGAAGCATGGAAAAATAGTTATCCAAGCAAATTGAAAACCATTAAGAAAGAAGTGAAGTATTGGAAAACCTCAAGTCGCAGCAACCGCAGGGAGGAGGTGGTCTTGGCCCGCTTGAGAATAGGGCACACTAGGTTAACACATGGGCATTTAATATGTAAAGAGTTGCCCCCAAGATGTCAGCATTGTAGGGAAATCCTAACAATTACCCATGTGTTCGAGGAATGTCCCTTCTACACTAGACAACTGGACCAAAAGGGAATACCTCACAATGTCGCGGTTGCATTAGGAAACGATGGGAATAGAATTGACCAATTAATGTGCCTCCTTTCTGAAATGGACTTTTATAAGAGGATTTGAGGACTTACTTTATGTTTATTTATTTCTATTTATCTTTATTATTATTATTTTGTTTTTTCCTTGAATATTGTCTACTAATATAACTTGATATATGTTTATTCTTTTACTAACGCTGTCGTATTTATTTTTATTATAGATTATTCTTATTCTTATTATCTGTTTAAATCAATATTATTATTTAATATTTAAAAAAAAAAAAAAAAAAAAAAAAAAAAGTTTGTCTAAATTAATTTTCTAAAATGAGCGTATCCGGCACTACTTATGAGTGTATTATTTGTAAATTATGTATTATCTGTATGTATGTATTCATGTATTATGGATGTATTACTTATTATGTATATGATTATTGTCTATTATGTATTATTATTTGTTCATAATGTATTCGTTCATTTTGTATTATTATTATTTGTTTTAGTGTATTATTATCATTTGTTATATTGGTTCATTATTTATTTTAATTAATATTATTATTTAATATTTCAACTAAAACCATAATTGTCTGTTTTTAAAAAAAACGTGTATCTTATAGTGAGTTAGGTGTTATATATCTAAGTGTATCTTATACTGAGTGTATAAGATGTTTTGTGCCAATAAATAAAACAAAAACCAAACCATTAAAATTATATAGATCAAATATTTTTAATCATATATAAATATTTTTTATTATATTCAGGACAATGACAGGATCTTTCGTCGGTAATGGAGAGTACCAAGGTGTCCGAGGTTACAAGTACGAGGTATCTCTAGGCGACATGAAGAGAAATCCTGGGGAGATGTGCTTCTGCCCTTCACCTGACAGGTGTCTGGGCAAAGGAACCACGGACCTTACCAAGTGCCAAGGTAAAACTTGTTGTTGATACAATTTGATTTGTTATGCAGGGTTTGGATGTAGTTTTATTGTAAAGTTATGAATTTTAGATTGAAATTATGCCTTATATACTGCAATAAAACTTCACTATCCTGACAATTGACATCATTTGTAGATTGAAAATGACATGTTAACTTTTCATAATTCGAATAGTTCAATATGTTTAAAACGATCATACAACTGTATCATCTTATTTTTTTATTCGTCCATCCATGTCAATATTATATATATATATATATATATATATATATATATATATATATATATATATATATATATATATGTATGTATAAAGATATGTTTATTCTAATTTTGTAGTAGCCAGGTACCATGTTCTATTATAGGATAAAAATAAAATAAAAATTAATTCATTTTGAGTTTCATTGCAACATAAATAATTCAAAATTATTGAATAAAAATGAAGAAGTAATATCGACATGTTATAAAGATCAGTTATTAAAAAAAAAATATTCAATGGAAAAGTATCAAACATTCTTAAAAATTACTTTTAAGTCAACAATTACTTTTAAGTATATGTATTAAAGGCATAAAAAATGCAGTTATATGTATAGAAACCTATATAGAGATGGAGGTTAGATTATTTATTTTATTTTGGATGCTCCTATAGAACAAAGTAGTTAAATTTAAAAAAATAATATTAAAAAAATAAGTTCATAAAATAAATAATTTCAAAGATTCTGAGTCACTAACAATGTGTGAATTAAAAAAAAAAAATATTCTAGGACTGGGTCCCTTAAGAACAATTGATATGTACAATTAAGATTTACGATGTGTTTGGCCAAAAAACCAAAGGATCATAATTAATTTTTATTTCGAATGATATCAGAAAAAAATGTATTCGAGTATATAAAAAAGTAAATAACAGAGTTACATAAATAACTTCTTATGGGTTAAAGTGTTGAATAACTCCAAATATTGAAACTGTTTCATAATAACTGATTCATTAACTAAGTTTAATATAAACAATAAATAATAAATTTTCTTTATGAATTGATATTTGATTTGAAATATCAGGTTTGTTGAGCGTCTGTTTGGGATGACAGTAGGTACTGGAACTGCTGAGACTTGATTGATGGTAGGGATGAAGCATGGCGTATATGAGTAGGTAGGAAAATCTAGATAGTAAATAGACAAGAAAGGAATGATCAAAAGTTTTTATTCTATGGATACTAATATAAAGATCAGAATAGCGTGATCTTGTTTCGAGAGAGTGGATTGACGATTTAAATTGCAGAAGACTGTGGATATAGGGAGGTAGCTAGGAGTGGATGGTTTGGTAAAGGCATGATCATAGGAAATATTGTCTGCGGATAGAGGGAAGGAGCCACTTTAACTCGCTGTATAAATGGGTCACATGAGACCTCTTCGGTGTGCCGAGGACAAATCTTAAAAATATCTCCATAATTCGCTTAAGTCTGTCCTCGAGCGCAATCGAGAGTCCACCATATACCCCGCAGCAGTAGACAAAGTGGGGGAAAATAAGTGAGGAGACAAGGAGCTTATGGATGGATTGTGGAACAAGATGGCTGGAGCGATGGATAAATTTAAGGGTACTTATTGTTCTACGGGATATTTGGGCAATATGGATTTTCCAGGATAGGGTTTGGTAAATGGTAATACCCAGGTTTTTGACAGATGCCGTGAAGGTTATTGGGTGATTATTTAGGGTTAGAGTAGGAAATATAGTATGGGTTCTAAGGAGGGAATGGGAACCTATAAAAATGGCTTGAGTTTTCATAGCATTTAGCCTTAATTTATTTAGGGTTGCCCAGGCACAGATTCTGTCTAAGTCTTTCTGAATATTGGAAATTGTTACAAGACACTCGGAGGGAGAGAAGGATAAGTAGATCTGTAAATCATCAGCGTATAAGTGGTAGGAGCAGTGTTTATACTTTGTGTTGTACTTAGTTATAAATCGTAATTTTAAACTGAATTTCCTTCATTAAAATTTCCTTTCACAGAAATAGTCAAAGGAAGTTAAAATCAGATTGTGGGTAAGTTTAAGGAGAGCTTAAAGTTCTTGTGATGTTTATTTCCCATTCATTTAAAGGAATCCGTTGAGATAAAATCCGTTTAGGGCTCAAGTTATATCAAATCTGAATATGAAACCGTTTCAAGAGGTGACGAGAGAAAAAGATTTAAGTCCAAGCGAAGGTTTCATTGAATCAGCCTGAGATTAAAACTAAATTTAAAAGACTGATTAATCAAACATCTTGTGCTTTTATATCCTTCTTGGAAACACCGATCCTAAATTAGTCAAAGGAAAAGGATTTCTTTCTGTATTTTCAGTTTATTACCGACTACATAATACACCTAAAAAAAAAATAAAAAAATTAAAAAAAAAAAAAAAAAACCCTGTACCACTACAACCTATGAAGAGTTTTGGGCTCAGTACATGTAGAGATTCGTACTGTTTCTAGGCCAACGGCCGTACAATGAGGTGATTCGGCCGATATCACGTTCACCCGCCAGGTTTTTTCCTCATTTTTGAGGATAGGTGTGCCCCAGGAGGGTCTCCATACCCCAGGATCTCCCCCCGGCCGAAATAACAGAATAAATAATATTCCACCACAGCCGGGATCCGAACCCAGGACCCAGAGCACAGTAGTCTAACGCTCTACCCACTAGACCACGCCTCTCCCCCTACGCACTATTACCACAATTACCAAGCAATGAGAACAGCATAATAAGATAATTGGAACAATTGAGGACAGAAACCAAGCGTAAGTGACTTAATTAATCTTTAACCATATTTGGTTAATCAAGTCTCAACTTCTTCATCTTCAAAAAGGGGTTAGAAGTTCAACTTCCGACCAATCATCTTACAGTTATTTCAGTTGGTTTAATAAAATCTTCCACTCTTTTGTAATAATAAGGTTTTTTATCATTAATCTTCATCCATCAAAAATATTTCTGGGAAACTTTCACTAGAACTAAATGAGTGAATGATTGCCTTTATTGTTTTTCTTAAAATACTTCTCTTTTCTCATTAATTTTTTATGTGTGTGCTTCTTCTTGATTGTGTTCTGTATTCGTATAATTTATAAAGCGAATAATTAATTTATTTTAAATATATGAATGACAAATTACTTTAAATAATTAAAGAAAACAGTGTTATTGGTTCCTGAAAATTTATATAATACTTTTGCATTTTAATTTTCGTTCTTTATAACTGTAGTTCTTTCTTTTCATGTTATTTATTGTAACTATGGGGCTATCCGGAAGCTTATAAAAGATTTTTTTAATTATCTTTAAATTTCGTTTTTTTTTAATAAACTTGGTTGTTCTTTTACTCGAATGTTAGTTATTAATATTACACATGTATATTGGAGTTCTTCATGTATGTTGGAGTTAGCATTGGCTAGATTCTCCACTCACGTGCTGTAAGCTTGAGAATTGTATATAGGTATGAGTGACTTTTGTATATATTTTTATTGATTTTGTTTTGTGTATATGTGTATTGTATTACTATTATATTAGGGAGTGATGACCCTAAACTACGAATTTCATCGTGAAGCGCGAGTGTAATATCTCAGATCACACCGCGAGGCCCAGAGCCTGCACGGCCTGTCGCGCCACTGACAAAAAAAAAAAAAATTATCATATAAATTTATTGTTTTGTATATATCGTGTGAATGTTGTACTTAATCACTATTAAAAATGTCCTAAATTGGACTCATTGTAATATTACTCAATAAAGAATTGTTTCAGAAAAAAAATATATATTACGAATACTTATTAATTCTCCTTGAAAAAAAAGTCTTATTATCTCTGCCACTTTTCGAGACGTAGAAATAATTCTTATTAAACACTATGAATATATATTTATTATTTATAAAATTAAAATAAGAACAATTCTATTCTAAAACCATTCATTTTATTTCACAAAATTACAATGTTATCATTTTATGTTTTCGAAGTCATATCGCTTCATTTTCAAAATATTGTATCTAACTAAAAAAACAATAGTATACATTTAAATCAAGAATACAATAAATTAAACATTAAAAAACAACTATATAAAATATTCATCTATACCCTAATCACGAGTTGACATTTTATTTCTTAAAAATTAATCACATATTTTCCATATTTAAATCATCAATATAGATCCAAAATCATTTAATATACTTTTTCTTTTGTTTTCCACAAACATTATTCAACAAAATAAGTCACTGTATGTTATAAAACTAAATATATAATGGTTGTAACATTTCATAACATATTTCATGTCTATTGCAATTGTTGGACTAAAATATTTACTTTATTCTTTGTTATTCTATATTCATATTTGCCAACTATTTCAGTATTTTCAAATTATCACAACAAATAAATAAAAGGTAAAGTTGATATGTAAAAATACAACTTGATATGTAAATATTTATTGCGGTTTTAGAAGAACATTGTTCCAGTTTTAATTGGATTAAATTAGGAAATTATTCAGTATTTACTAAGATGACAAACTTTGAATTCCGTATATTCTTACGAATTTAAACTCGGCTGATACGGCTAGGAACAACAACAGAGTATGAGGAGAGAGAAGTATTAGTGAGTGCACCGTTCAAAGTAAATAAACTTGAAAGTTGGGTTCCTCACTTATTAAAATCCCGCTAAATACATCAGAGTTTAAAAATATTTGCGTTAATTGATTGCCGAGAAAACAAAGATATATTTCTGACCAGAATCGTTACATGTTCTGATAAAATGGATCTTTTGCAATAACAGACATTTTGGACAGTGGATTGACAAAAGAGAACTAGCAAAACAATGTATTGCTCAGAGATCCCTAGGAAAAAAGTTTTCTGAATTTATAAAAGGATTCCAAATTCTATTGAGATGGTGCATAAAAGCAGCTGACATTTTGGCATATATCTATGGAGCATAATGGAATGTTTGATGATGGAATGAGAATATTTCGTTTAATAATAAACGAATAAACATATTTTTACTTTTGAAACCGTAATTCTGCTTTATTTTCAAGACAATCTAATATATTTTATAGATTTTTCTTTATATTGAGATCAACTAAGATTACTTTAAATTTTAGAATAAGATGTTATTATTCTATTTCATGCAATGTTAAAAACAAAATACCGAATTCAAAATCACAAATTCGAGACCACGAGAGACACAGAGACACAGATCTGAAATCTTTGACATTGATTTGCTTATTAAAAATATTTTCTAAAAAGCACAAGAATTTACGAAGGATTGTAGGTTACACGATACGTGAAAAATTCAATGGTTTAGTGAACCCTCAAAAACAAAACAAAACTTCCCAAGTTCAGATGGGTCGTATTCTAGTCATGTTAATGAGGATTTTAGGTTTACAGCTAGGTGAAGGGAATTGAGGCGGTAATTTCCAAAAGGTACTAAAGAACATTTTTTACGAAATTGATATGTCGATATATTTGTATTATTTAATTTAGTTTTATCAAAATAATATATTTTTATTTATTTAATGAACTCTCAGGTCCTTTAAAACGGAATTTTGAAATGCAGTTATTTTCTTTTAACGCATTTGCTTTCATTTTAAACAATTCCAGATTTTAATGCGAAAATTAAATATATAGATTGGTTTAATAATAAATTAATTAGAGATTTTCGTACTATGATCCTAGGAAATATTGTCTGCGGATAGAGGAAAGGAGTCACTTTAACTTGCTGTATAAATGGGTCACATGAGACTTCTTCGGTGTGCCGGAGACAAATCTTAAAAATATCTCCATAATTCGCTTAAGCTTGTCCTCGAGCACAGTCGAGAGTCCACCATATATTCCGCAGCAGTAGTCAAAGTGGGGGGGAGGGAGGGGAATGAGAAGACAAGGAGCTTATGGGTGGATGGTGGAACAAGATGGCGGGAGCGATGGAAAAATTTAAGGGTACTTATTGTTCTACGGAATATTTGGGCAAGGTTTCCAGGAGAGGTTTTGGTAAATGGTAATAACCAGGTTTTTGACAGTGGCCGTGAAGGTGATTGGGTGATTATTTAGGGTTAGAGTTGGAAATGTAGTATGGGTTCTGAGGATGGAATTGGAACCTATAACAATGGCCTGAGTTTTCATAGCATTTAGCCTTCATTTATTTAGGGTTGCACAAGCACAGATTCTATCTAAGCATTCCTGAATATTGGCAATTGCAATAAGACACTTTTTTTTTTTTTTTTTTTAATTTATTTAATGAGCTCTCAGGTTCTTTAAAACGGAATTTTAAAATGCAGTTATTTTTTTTCAATGCATTTGCTTTGATTGTAAACAATTCTAGATTTTAATAAGAAAATAATGATATAAATGGGTTTAATAATAAATTAATTAGAGATTTTCGTACTACCTGCAAAATTTTCTAGAATGGATATATTACCTTTTGGAATTTTTTTTTAATTTATTTGACAACAAGTAATATACAAATGCCTGTAGGCATATATTGTAACATTGATGACCCTTAGGGAAAAACCTCCTTCAGTATTCTTATGAATTCGTGAGCGAAGAAACCTCCCAGTGAAGGCACTCCTTGACGTGGAAGATCTGCTAAAGAAGTAGGTCTCTGCTCCAGAGGCGTTTCAGTCTCCTTGGTGGGCTTTGTGGTAGTGTATCAGTCAGTAATGTTTGTACCAGTAGTTTTGGAAGTCCAGCCAGTGAGTCGTGAAAATGTTTCTAGTATTTTCTAATGATATCCGTTACGATTGGTATGTTGAGGTCTTTGTGTAATGATTTATTTGTTACGTAAAAGGGACAGTGAGTGATGAAGCGGAGGAATTTACCTTTTCGAAATAAACGTCTCAATCGTCAAATAAGAAATAAAGATATGTATATCCATTAAAACGAATATGAGTTTTTTAAATAAGTAATTACTAAATAAGCAACAGATCTTTAAATGAAATTAATGAATAAATCGGCACATATATATTATAGTCGAGTATAGCGCCTATCATGAATAAATTAAACGAGCATGTTTACATTCCATCAGGAGTAATCTAGGAGAAACCCATTTCACAAAACCTTCTTTTGTGTAGAGCAGGAAAAAAGAATCCAACAACATACATTTCTAAAACATTTCAGCAACAAAATTTTTTATATTTGCTTTCATTTCATTTCTATATCATTTTTCTTCAGAAATCAGAGCTTTTTTTATAACTTTTAATTGATGATAAGCTTTAGTTAACACCAGTACAAAGGAATACAAAAAATAAATAAAAAAGGCAATTCTAATTGTCTCTTGGGACTGTTCTATCTTATACTTTATATAAAAATTATAATTGTGTAAAATATTATTGTTTAAAAATAATTTTATAACAAAAGAAACATTTAAAAAATTATTTCAAAGCTGGTAGATATAATGTATGCATGATTATTTGTTTCTCCTCTTTTTCTTTACGAGGAATAAAAGTTTATGTTTAAAAGCATAAAACTCGGATATTATCAACGGTTTACTAATATTAAAAAAAACAACACAATTTTCTTGGTTCATACGAAGGGTTCGTATTTAAACAGCTTTGTACTGATTTCAATGATCTTTTCTAGAAAACATTCTCTTCTAAATCTATGGTTCTAAAAGCTTAATTCGATAAATTTAATAAACCATTCTCGTCTCCCTCTCTCTTTTTCTTTCTCTCTCTCTCTCTCTAATATGATTTTTGTTTATAATTTTAGAGACCTCATTGCATTTCTTTTTTTGAGACCTAATCACTACTCACTTTTTGATAGCCTTCAGAGAACACCATTTCGTCACAAATGTCCCAGGAAAAATTCGGAGACAATAAACCTCGTACCATTACCGTAATGGTTTATTATTATTGGCTACAAAGTTCACTCCGAGAAATAAAACCAATTTAAAAATGAATACTCCCACTAGAAGATACGTTTCTCAAATGGTTTACACAGCATTATAATTCCTCTTTCTCCTCTTTTTATGGGCATACTGTGGGAGCACGAACTTCCTACACTTCTTTATGTATTTTTTATTAAGGAGAAAGGAAGGTGCACTGTCAGAAGAGAGAAATCGTCTCTTAAAATCACATTATGGAGGAAAGAAATAACTCCTTCACATTATTTGGTTCTGAAAAGTTTATTTATTTTTTTAATAATCGGGTTCATATCATAATCTAATTTTTTTTTCGCAAGGTGTTGTAGCTTTTTTTTCGTCTTCTGCTCTATTGGTGTTGATGGATGGTGTTGGCGGTTCGAAAATTAGACGGTAGTTCTCTGATTGGGTATTTAATAGATTTAAAAAAAAAATTTAATATTTGTTGCTAAGACCGTTACCGTTTCTATTTTGACTCAGCTCACTATCAACAGATTACAGAAAGACATATCTATGATCTTGTATTCTTCCTCGTTCTTCTTTAAATAGCCACGTCCGGTGACAAGACATGACAAAGTGGGCAGTTCTCCTTAGGTCCTCCAGTTTCCGTAAATCTTTGTTTCCAGTTCCTTCTGTTCAAGCTAGGCCTTTCTTCTCGCTTCCTCCAGAAGGACACAGCTTTGCAGAAGATGCTCAGCTTTTTGTCCTCCTTCACCACATTCGCAAATAGGACTATATCCTATTTTGAATTTTCGGAAGAAGTGCTATTTTAGTCTGTTGTGGTTCGGGCGTAGTCGGGAAATGACTAATGGCTCCTTTCTGTTGAGGCCATGGTAGGAGTCGTTAGGATTACTTTTAAAAGGCCTACCTCTCCATCGTTCTCTTAAGGCCGCTTTATTGATGGTTTTAACCCCATCCAGAGAGAGTGAAGCATCTATTGGTGGTTGGAGGGACCCATTCTTAGCCACCTCGTCCGCTTTCTCGTTTCCTCTGATGCCGCAATGTGCAGGAATCCACTTTAAAACCAGTTTTCTGGTGTTCATTAATTTTCCCCAACCCTATTGGCAGTTCACTAAGGCTCTTCTTCCATCCTGTTGTCAGCTTTTGGATACCCGATGCTGCATCCGTCAGAAACACCCGTTTAGTATCCTTTACTGAAGCCCATCTGGACCTACGGACTTTAACTGTGGGGGACAGCTAAACGTACTAACATCAAACGCATTCAATCCTTTCAATCCAAAGTCCTCCGTACAATAGTAAATGCTCCATATTATGTCTCCAACTATACCTTGCACCACGACCTTAATGTTCCATTTATTTCAGACCTAATTCCATCCAAATTTTCCAAATTCCACCAGAACCTATTTCATCATCCTAATCCTCTAGCTCAATCCCTATCCAGCTCCACTCATCCATACAACCCACCTAGAAGGTGAAAACGGCAGTGGCCCCGCGACCTTTTGTAAATATATTGGAGTTCTAGCACTGGCTAGATTCTCCACTCAATATGATGTATGTATGAGTGTGTGTATGTGTATATAGGTATAAGTGAATTCTTGACTATTGTATTGATTCATTATTGTGTATATATTTTATTGTAATTTTATGCCGTGTAAATATTGTATGAATGTAGTATGTATGATATCTTTCAGCACTACTATTAATGTCCAAATTGGGACAGATTGTAATTTTACTCAATAAAAATTGTTGTTGTTTATTTAATTAAATTAAGTATCCTTTAGATTTGGAAGGAAGGAAATGGTCTTGTTTTTTTCCCATCTTGAATATATTGTTTTATCCAATACATTTGTACTAAATACACACACAAACATATATATATATATATATATATATATATATATATATATATATATATATATATATATATATAATATATATATATATATATATATATATATATATATATATATATATATATATATATATATTTCATAAATATATCAATATTTTTATTTGATTGCATAAAAAATAGTTTTTCTCATATTTTATTTTTGAAAAACTTAACTTTTCTTATAGGAACTGTATAATGTTATACTGATGCAGTTTAGTTTACCGTTGACAATATTAGATGAGGAAGACGGTTTGGGGTGCGGTCATCAGAAAGAAACACATATTAAGCTAAATGTGTATAAAGTTAAATTCAAAATTAAAGTAAGTACTACTTTAATGTCTGTTTTTTTTTTATCACCGCACCCCCAACTATCTTCCTCATCTGATATATAATATTGATCATATAAATTATTACTAATCTTGAATTCACTTTTTGATCGGCATTATTGGTAAAGGATAACTACTATGCTAGCAGACAAAACGTATTAATTTAAGGTTGCAACATTGTTGTAAGACACATCAATATCACAAGCCGTACAGTACATATACAGTAAGAGATAAAAATGAGTGAAACCATTATAGGATTAATTAAATGGAATTTCTATAGAAACATGTGTTTTATTAAAATAAATTATTATATTATCATCAAAAATAATGAGTTAGATTTATCGGCTTTTCATCACTTTCTATTAGCTTTAAAACGCTTGTGTATAAGATAGTATTTTTTCTAAAATATTTAGCTTTCAAGCGGTATATCATACATGTATATAACTTTTCTTATGTTCGAGAACAAAAAAATGCATTAACAAATATTTCAGTTTTCTCCTTTAGTTGTTTTTCAAATTCGCACAACTTACATATTTAGCTGTTTTTTTTTATCTATGCTAACAAGATAATATGGTTATTTTTATATAATCTATAAAATTAAAGATACTTTTGAAGAAGAAAATTTGAAATATCGCCATTTAAGCCCTGTCAGACTATTTTAATCAGAATGAAATCTGCATGTGATAAAGCCCATTAAATTTTACATCAATATAGCGAGTTTAATCAAAATCGTCTTCGAAAAAAAGGTGCAAAATACATAGTATAAAGTGGCTCTTCTGGTAAAGTTATTTTGTCGAAAAAGGCTCTCTAACATCTCGGGCGTTTATTTGTCTTAAATATGAAATTTCAGTTTCATAGGACTTACCGTTTCCGCCCGGGAGTTACCACACACACACACATAGACCTTTTTGCGGGATTTGGTTATTTGGACTCTGGGGACCCTAAAACGTGTATTTCCGTTGAAAACTGGAATTCGAAAATTTTTACGATCGCAATACTTTCCCTTACTATTTATAGTAAGTGAAAGTAAAATAACTTCTCTTAATGATGTTCTCACTGACTTCCTAAAAAGAAGAGACACGGAATAAGTATTTTAAGTCATTAGAATAAAAATGTATAAGGCCTATATTATTAAGTAATATTCAGATCATCACTTGACTAGATAATTCATCATTAGAATTAAAAAACACAGAATGACATTAATGCAAATCTCACTAGTTACATGCACCGACATTTCGAAAAATTCTGTAAAAATTAAAATTGAAATAGTTTCTATTCCAAAACAGTTCAAAAAATATACAAACACTGTTAATGTAAAATATTATATTATAGATCATACAATATAATATCTTTATTCTAATAATGATCTGAGTATATATATATATATATATATATATATATATATATATATATATATATATATATGTGTGTGTGTGAGTTTATTAATATATATTTTTATAACAGGAGCTCCATTGATTGGTTCTCTACCTCATTTTTACGATGCTGAAGAGGACTACTTGAATGGGGTTGTGGGTCTCCAACCTGACAAAGATAAACATGAAATAACATTTATTATGGAACCAGTAAGTAACTAAATCACATAATTCTTGTTTGGTTTTTAATAATTTCGTTGAATGAATGAATTGTCCGTCCAGCTCCGTAATCAGTTTCCTTACTATTAATCTCTTTGTTAGTTAAGGAATATTTGACTACTGCTGTACTGTGTATGGGGGTGTCCCTGAGAATCTAGAGACAAAACTTGAACCAATGTTTAACTGCTTTATACGTTTCATCTTTGGGATATCCAGAGACACCTCTATAACCCGATTTTACGAAGAGTTGAAGTGGCTTTAAATTAAATTCAAATCCTCCGTTCTTACCTAAAACAATCTGATCTGTATATAACCTTCCACCAAACCACAGCTGACGTTATATCATTCTTAATCTGATGTGAATCCTTATGGAATTTCATTCCTGCATATATCTGTTGCTCCTTAATTCTCTCAACATTTAAATGTCGTCTGTTAAGCTACTTCCTGTCCATTCAATTCCCTAAAAATCCTTAGGATCATTTGCTAAGCTTAGTGTAAATCAATAAATAAAACAGATGGATACGTTTATTTATTTATTTCATTTTGAAAAATTATCAACAAATACTAATAGGAATTACAAGGTTTTAAAAGACGAATGATTAGCTGATAGGTATTTAATATTTTATTAAATTCAGAGCTATTGTAAATTTCTTTTTTTATCTCTAAGCTATAGAATTTTACACTTCTTTAGATACCGTCTCAGAGTCACTCTGATGAAAGCCCACAATGTAGCTCAAAACGTCGGCACACATATAAAATAAGTACTAATTTTTAATGTGTGTTTCTTTCTGATGACCGCAACCCCGACTATCTTCCTCATATAATTTAGAATATCACTTGCATTGAGGATGCATAGTCGACTGTAGAAACTATTATTGGTGGAATAATCAGGAGGCAGTCATTTTTTGATTTTTTTTTTTAATTTTGCCAACGTTTCGGCTCAAGCTTGAACCCCATAAACAGTTTATGCTTGGACATGGCTCAGTAATGCCCTGATGATGGCTAACAAGCTTGAGCCGAAACGTAGGCAAATTAAAAAATAAAACTAAAAAAATGACTGACTCCTCTGATTATTCCACCTATTATAGAACTTCAAATTTTTTTTTTCTATTTAATGTAAATTATTTGAATAGTTCCGAGGTGATATAAACTTCTTTTTATATATAAACTGTATGTTTTTAATTCTTTTATTACGTTTTCTTAATGTTAATATTATTTTTGTCCCTGGATTTTTTTAATTTGTTTACTTTGATCATCTAATTGTTTTTATATTTTTTTTTTCTCTTAGACTCTAAAGTCCATCTTTTGTGTACTTTAACATTATTCTAATGGGACTTTTCCCAAAATAAATAATGAATTATTATTATTCTTAACTAAATCTGTATATCCAGAATACAAATTCATGTTAGCTGTTTGTTGTCTTCATAAATAAAGTTATGAGATTTGAAACTCCATAACTTATGGATTTTTGTTAATAATCATTAAATTAACAAGCATTGGACTCTCAATGTTTTCGAAACACAAATATTATTATTATTTATAGGCTTTACAATAAAAAATGGCAAGTACAGCCTGAATATAAATGAAATCAATATTTATATTCTATATAAAGTTCTTTTCCTTTTGAAGATTCTGAAAGAACCAAACAAAAAAAATTAAATTAAATTAAAAAAAATAAATAGTGTTAGAGATCAGTCAGAGTTTTTTAAGATCTCAGGTTTCAATTATTTAAATTAAAATAGCTATTTGATAGACTGTGAAAAGCTGTCAGAATTTCCTGGAAGGGAAGCGGAAAATCTAATAGAAGCTATTAAATTCAGAAACAAATTTCATGATTGTTTTTGTAATGTGTCAAAGTCACAAGTATTTACACGAATACTGTGGAACCCCTACTTACATGTATTTATATTTTTAAAAAAAAGGTATAAAAAAACAACAAAGCAAAGCTATAAATATCTGTGTATTCATGTATATATATCGGAGGTTCTTAAGATAATGTATGAAGGAGCTCTTTTACCAAAAATACTCTTTGCAGTAAATGTGTGGCATAAAGCTATCCAACAAATTTTATGAAACTTCGAAGTCTCATGGCAATGAAAATAAGTAAGGCATACCTCACTATATCACATGAAGCTGCTTGCGTTCTGGCTGGAATAATTCCAATAGATTTGAAAGCTATAGAAGTTATTAACATTAAAAAAAGACAACCAGACTATGGAAATATTTCGCATGACAGAATAGATCTCCCAAACGAATGCGAAAAATTCATTCATCCTGCAATACACGCGAATTTATATACAAAGAAAGAAACAGGCACAGACTAACTCAAATACAAAGACAGACATATTTACAGACGGGAGCAAGGACGGAGAGAACGTAGGATGTGCTACTGATTGAAACTCAATACAAGCTAGGATCGGAATGCTCGAACAACCAGGCGGAGAAGCTAACCGTTCTCAGAGCGACAGAATACCTCCTTGGCAATATTACAGACATAACTTAAATCGATGACGGACTAACCGAGGAAAACCGAGTTAATTTGATTAATCTACATACACAGAATAAAAACATTAACATTATATGGGTTAAGGGGCACTTAGGAGTAGAAGGCAAAGAACGAGAGGACACCCTAGCGAAGATAGCGGCTCAAAGTGACCTTCCAGTATCGTACAATAAGGTTCCCATATCCTACATCAAAGGGGAGATGAGGAAAGAGACGGTAGTCAAATGGAATCGTTCCTGGGCAGCTTCGCTGGAGTCACCAAGATTCGTTCCCCATATCACACTAAACAACTACAAACACATACTAAGTAGCAACTACAAGGTGACACAATTTCTGACTGAACATGGACAAACAAAACAAGGATAAATGTCCATGCGATTGTAAGATACAAAATTTTCGACACTTACTATTCGACTGTAAAAACTTAGACAACAAGTCGAGAAAAACTGATATAGAACGTTATATTAGAGTACGGGACTTGGCCAGAAACAGAACAGAGACAAATGACCAAATTCAAAAAGTATTTTACAAATTTCCTAAACAAGATATACTTTAACCAACTTAATACATATCGTAGGAAGGCAGTTCAGTCTTTGTAATTCTTGTTGTGCTGAATTCATTTTGTTTGTATTTATATATTTAGCTGTTTATTCTAATTTTGAAAAAAAATCTTGAAATGTGTAATTAACATTATTTGTTTTTAGCTATTTCCTTTTGTTAGTTATTTTTCGATTAATGTAAGTTTTAAATTAATGTTTGTTATTTTTCGTTATGTTTAAACAGAAGATCAAAATAATGTAAACTAAATAACTTGTGTAAATTTAACAACGATTACATGGAAGATGTATATAAAAAATCAATAAACTCACCTTCTTAGGGGTTACCATAGGAGGAAAAGATATACATATATATATATATATATATATATATATATATATATATATATATATATATATATATATATAAAAGTAAATTAATATCTTCGGTGATGGCTGATGATATCTCATCACAAGGTTAGAAAAAAAAATAAATAAAGCATTTTGACTGAACCCCGACTAGTATTGCTTCATTGATTACATCTAAAGTGGACTCATTACTTTTATAAAATATTTTAAAAACATTTATCACTGCGTTGAGTTGATACCAACTCTATCTGTGAGATGAATTGAGACGTTGAGTTCCAAAAAGTACTCATCGATTCTAGGAAATATTACAAGAAGCGCGAAAATCTCTCATTTGTATATTGTTAAACCAGCTAATTTAATAATTTTCGCATTAAAATCTAGAATCATTTGTTAACTATATTAATAACACCATATTAAAGTAAGAAAATGAAATGTTTTAGAACGGTTTGGCAAGCAAATAAATGCTTAATTAGTACCTTTATAAATTAATATATCGTGATTTTAAAGGACATGAGAGTTCATGAAACAAAATATAATAGAATAATTAGATAAAACTATATGATGAGAGAAAAAATATGTAAAAAAAATCAATTTTGTCAAAAATGTCCTTTAGCACGTTTTGGAAATCAACGTCTCAATTATAAAATATATAAATATTAATAGAATAAAATTGGTAAATTGCCTGAGCTAGTCGGACCTCACTCAAATCCTTACCTCTTAGACTCCGAGTAAAAGCTATTTCTACTTAATGGAATTTAATTTCGATAAATTTGATATAGCTCCATAGCAGCGATCTACCAGTATTTCGGTCCATTTCTCCCGTAATCATGTTCTAATGGTCCATTAATATGCCAGATTGCAATTTCCAGTTAGAGTGCACCTTTCCGGTCTTCTCTTCTTGAAAAGATTATCAGATGATTTCTCTTAAAATCCATTTATATAAATTATATATATATATATATATATATATATATATATATATATATATATAAAGGTGTAGATTCTTTTAGGTGAAGGTCAAATTTTTATGAACAAAATTGGAGGCTGATGTCTACTTCACCACTATTTTATTAAAAAAAATTCGCACTAAGTTTCGGCTACAATGCCATCTTCAGGTGCAGTGGAACAACTTAGATTTAGTGTGAGTAGCTGCTTACCAGTCAAAACCTTTTTGATTTAGACATGTGGTTGACATGGTAACATAGTTCATAAATATATAAATTCTACAATTTCCTTATTTGCCCATCTGCTATTTACTAACTTCATTTTTTATATTTTAAATCGTCAGCAACAGTAAAACCATAGGTAAGACACTGCCATAGATCTGTTAGTGTGATTTTTTTCCCCTATTGAAATGCTCTTCTAAAAAAGCAAAAAAAAAAAAAAAAAAAAAAAAAGAAATGAATATATTATCAGAAATTTTTTTTCGATAAAATTAATAAATTCATGAATTATTAGTTATTTAAATCTATTTATGGTTCTATTCCAGATCAGTGGTGTACCCCTATTAGCGAGGAAGAGACTACAGTTTAACATACACCTGCACCCGGTGAGGTTTGTCAATCTGACGAAGAAGTTGACACCAACATTAGTCCCTATATTCTGGATTGAAGAAGTGAGTTGTACATAAAATAATTATTATTATTAACTAGAGACCTGCCCTTGCTTCGCAAGGGTGCATTTTAAATTTGGTGTCATTTATGTTAAAAAAACTTCAGTTTGACGAATTAAAAGTTAATAACTTTGTAATTATGAGTTCATCGAAAAGAAAAGTGCACTTATGAAAAAAATATATTTTTTATTATACAACGTCTTTTCATTAGAATATTTAATCATCGGCAAAGATTGGAAACATAAATTGGTCAAATAATCAAAAACTGGTTTAGTTTATTTGCTTGTTATTTTTAACGGTTCCTGTTTTATTCGGTTTATTACTCTTTTATATTTCATATATACTTTCTCCGAATAAATTTGAATGTAATAAACTAAAGTGAATTTAGCTTTCTTAAGAGTCCCATTTAGTTTACAGTGGAATTACTGGTCTTGTGAAATGATCTGAAAGTAGCAATAATTATTAACAATGTTAGTTTATAACAACTTTCCATTTATGTTAACAACTTACGTAGGTACAATTTGGTACATATTTTTTCTGACATCTTGAGTACTGTTATACTGATGAAAACCGTATCAAAATTCATCCAGTGGCTTAGAAGTGAAAATTGCACTATTTTTTTATTCACTGCATCAATTAAAAAAAAAAAAATGGCCACACACTAAGGACGATTTGAGTTTAACAATAAAAATTGTTTAAATGAGTTTATTGCGGGTGGGATCAATGAATCATGAATAAAAGAAACACAACAAATAGCAAACCTTATTTAAATCTGTGCCGACGTATAAACGTCTAACAAACACATAAATGCTTAAGTTTTAGCCATTCTTAATACCAACCATCAGCTGTAATTGGAGCATTATATAGCATGGTAGAGGAAAAAATACTATAAGTTTTTTATACACTTTCCTAAGTAAACCTACCATAACCGTTTTGAATAGCTTTTCATTTCTCAAAATTAATGGATTCATTAATGGCTCGAATGCTACTAATTTTATATTTTAACAAATCGATATAGTTAAAAGGTATAGAAATAAGAATTTTTTCATTTTTTGATCTGCAAGGGTGCTTAGCTTTTTAATTTAAAAAAATAGCTACATACTAAGGACGATGAGAGTTAGACGATAAAAAATGGTTTAAAATGAGTTTTTATTATGACTTTTTTTTATTGACTGCATGAAAAAAAAATGGCTACATACTAAAGACGGTTTGAGTATAACAATAAAAAATGGTTTAAAATGAGTTTATCGCGAATTTTATCAATGAAACATGAATAAAAGACAACAAATAAGAAACCTTTTTTAATATGTGCTAACATTTATGTGCTTAAATATTAGCCATTATTAGTACCAAACATCAGCTTTGACTGGAGCGTTATACAGCATGGTAGGGACAAAATACTATAATTTTTACATTCACATTCTTATGAAAAACTACCCAAATCGTTCAGAATAGCTACTTATTTCTAAAAACAAAATCGATAAAGTTAAGAATTATAAAATAAAAAAATATTGAGTGTTGAATCATAAACTTGGCTTTCTTTAAAATAATAATTAATAACTGAAAAACGAATTTCAAATCGTCAATCCTTAGTTCATTTTACTCAAGTAACCGATTAATACCAGTAATATTTTTTTTAAATAACATGTTCATTAAAAAGAAAAAAAGATTTGGGTTTATTTGTTTACCCTTTATCTGTTAAAAATAAGTGAAAAGTTCGACTTTCACTGTTAAATAGATCGAAGATACTTAGATGTCAGGCGTTAGAAAAGACAGGACCTTACAGCACGTCTTCCCAACTCTAAGTAATTTCCCAAGTGTCAGTAAAGCAGGTCAACCATCCCTTTTCTTGCTCTCAATATTTAATATTAGCGTGTTTTTATCTATACATTAAAACCATGATATTTGAATAAATATTTTAGCGATTATTAAAAATTATACATAATATCAACTGCATTTAAGATGCCGAAATATAATACAAATAGATAGATCATTTATTAGAGGAGCTCGTGGCTGAAAGGCCAGCGCGCTAGTCTCTCAAGCTGAAGGCGGTGAGTTCGAATCCCAGTCCCGGCGGGACTTTCATAAGGATGTAATTAAATAAGGGTTCCCCCATAGCCTCTCCTCCGGGTAGGTGAGACCGGTCAGCCAAATGGTCGCCACTCAAAAAAATAGGCGTAGTGAGTAATGACCCTAAACTACAAAACGTATCAAGAAACGTGAGTGTAATCTCCCAGGAAATTACACCGCGAGGCCCAGGGCCTACGCAGGAATTGAGCCACGGTGTGGCGAGAAAATATTTAATATCTTATTAGAAGCTTGGAGTGACCCCGGGATAATGGGACCCTCCTGGTAGGGGTGGGAATGATCGAATGACTATTATCAGGTCATATGATTATTTCAATGATTCGAGTTAATCGATTATCGAATTAATCGATTTTTCAAGGGATTATAAAGGGTTGGGATAATCGAATGACCTTTTTTTTCTTTTTTGCTCATCACATAAATTATGCTCAGCAACCATCGACAGGGAAATTGAGCCATATTGTCTTTCAGAAAGCATATTAATCATTCGATTATATAAATCATCGAAGTTCGATCATTCGATTATGCCCACCCCTACCTTCTGGATCTGATTCAGGCTCTATAATAATATATCATACTCTTTTTCGTTCAATTATTTTTGTTTAAGAAAGAGTTTGAAAACGTTTTTATATTTTCTGCTATTAAACCATACTATACATTCTTACAATAATTGGTAAATGGCAGCCCTGACATAGGTTATAATTCATACCGAAACCTCGACATAATTTGAAATACGTTTTTCTTACCAGTGAGTTTCTTAAATCGTGTGACTGAGCCAGATTGTCTTAATTCATTCATCTAAAGTACTTTTAATTTTGTTATAGTTATATTATTTATAAAAATGTTACAAAATAAAACTACGAAAACCGAACCAAAAGGCATATCCATATGAAGATAAAAAAAAAAAAAAGCTTATGCTTCCTAAGCTGTTGACCAAATATAGACTCGACTAACAATGTTTGTCTACAAAATAGGATACACACCAACTCAAACAAGGAAATTGTACATAAACATAAATGTGAGACAACAGAGGTTGTTGAAGCTCCATTTTTGGAAAACGTAGCCTTCTTAATTATTGACATTGGGTCATCGCTTTTGGTCTTTGTTTCCCTCTAACACACTCAGTGATTTTCATTATTTCATTTGATAGGTCGAATAAAAAGAGGCAAAGCGTTGTGATATACATGTAATTTTAGAAACGGAATCATTTTAATATAAATAATTGCTACCACAATTAATCTAATTAAATATTTCATTCCACCTATTCCAGCAGAATTCTCTCTGAATCACATTTATTAATTAAATATTTGATGAAATTTATGCAACGAGCATAATTTAAAAATGTCTAAATTTCAGGGCTTAAGTGGCACCTTTTTCATGAGTTGAATAATTCATCTTGTTATCCTCCTTTATTTAAAAAATTTTAAATTGGTGATTAAAATGCGTGTAAAAAAATAAATGAAAATTAGGTCGCTAATTATGAAAACTACACATAATTTTGTTTTAGGAAAAAATTGGGTATTTAACTAGAATTTAAGGCTTTTCTTACAATTTTAACATTTTGAAAAAAAAATACGAAGACCGAGATAAACAACATATTAAGCGAATGTTTATTCATATATTATATTGAAATTGAGAGTTTCTTTAAGGGATGATAGTAGAACGTGATTATTTTTTGTTCATCATAATTAAGTTGTTATTTTTTCTTAACCTAAATCGTTCAAGAGACATTAAAACATTTGTTATTGAAACGGATAAGCACATATTTTATTATACCCAAGAATGTCAGATAAAGTATAAATGCCACTATAAAAAATCAAAAAAAAATCCCAAACTATTTAATGATGAATTTTTTCTTGTTTATTTCACATCAAGTGAACATAACACACTACTTTCACCAAACTTCTAAAATCTAATTTTAGAATTTTTAAAGAAAGATTAAGTTAAAAAAAAAAGATAATATATTTTCATGGAATTAAAACTATTTTTGTTACTATGAAATACCTTCTTTAACTTTATAAGTGTTACAATATATATATATATATATATATAGTGGAGCGGCGTTAGTGGATAGAGCGCTAGTCTACTGTGATCCGGGTCCTGGGTTCGAATCCCGGTTGAGACGGAATATTATTTATTCTGTTATTTCGGCCGGGGAATATCCTGGAGTATGGAAACCCTCCTGGGGCACACCCAGCCTCTATAAAGTGGGTACCCAAAAATGGGGAAAAATCTGGCGGCTGAGCGTGATCTCGACCGAATCACCTCATTGCACGGCTTTTGCCAAGAAACAGTACGAATCTCTATATGTACTGAGCCCAAGATTCTTCATGGGTTGTAGTGGCATGGGTTTTATATATGTATATGTATGTATATATATATATATATATATATATATATATATATATATATATTGTTTGATTAGTTTTCGACTGTTGATAATTTAAGTTTTGTACAGTTCTTAGGTTTCAGGCAATAAATAAACAATTTTATTTATGCAACGTTTAGATAATTTATTGTTCTTATATTCATTCAATTTGAGATGAAGTAGTGTCTTACATAGACATATGTCTATACTATAAACGTTGAAAGAACACTGTGTTCTTGAACAGCTTACAAATATTCACTCATATTTTCTCAATGCTAAAAAGCAGAAATGGTTAATAATTTTAAATCGACCTAACTAAAGGTACTCTATACGAATAAATTAAGAAAGTCTGGCATTTGAATCCAAGATCACAATAAAACCTAATGAACTTCAAGTTTATTTTTGAGAAAATGTCTTCTTTTTTTAGAAAATCGTATAAAAGTGCAAAGTGTATTTAAGTGGCACGACCCATTCTGTTCATTTTGCCGTACCTTACTATACTTTATATATATTGGTGGAAGTAAATAAAAAGTTATAGTGGTGCAGGATTTTTAATTCTCCTAGATATGAGATTACGTGTGCTGTAAGATTCTAAAATGTAAGTCAGACTCTTTTAGCTAAATGAGTCAAGAGTTGTAATATGATGCAACATGTCCTGACAGTGAATTACCATCTAAGACTATTGGCGCAGCCCCTTCGGTAAATATTCCACTTCGAGTTCATTCTGGTGAGAGCTTCAAGGGATTTATTCATGGGGAGCTGTATCTCTTAAAACTAACAATCGTGGCCAGGCAATGAAAAAATATAACGTTCTTGAGAACATTGCTAATCTTGGAACGAAATAATGTTGCATATTAACAGCTAAGTTTGCATTTCTTTGAGGGATTTTTTTTTTGTATAATTTTATTTTAACTAGTTGAGGTATGAATTTATGTATCCTTATCTCTTAAATAGTTGTTTGTAAAACGTTTTACTCAAGCTAAAACTTAGAGTTAAAATTAAAATTATCACACACAGAGACTTTTTAGCGCTTCTTGGTTTTTTGGACTCAGAGGAACCTATGACGTGTATTTTGGTAAAAAACTAGCATTCGAAAATGTACACGATCGCAAAACCTTCCCTTACTATATATTTAATTTATAGATAAGTGAAAATATAAATCAACTGAATTAAAAATAAAGAAAATTAGTAAAATTTTAGGACTAGAACCAAAAAGTATTACATAAAAATGGATTTTCCCTTCCTTCATTGCGCAGAACAGCCACCAGCCACAATTTTTTTTGCATTAATTTTAATTTCAATTAAATTACTATGCAATTGCACTTTTTAATATTTAATTTCCTATTTATTAAAATAAGATCTTTTTTGTGGTTTATATTTATTTTCCACTTTCTATATTATTTTTCTGTTTACTATAATTTATAATTTATTTTTATTTTCTATTTTATTATTTCGTAAGGCATTTGGCTTTTGCTTCACTTCATGTCGGTTGAAGTTCCTCCCGGCTAAGTCCGATGGACTCGCTGACCAACCATGAGAGCAGCCCTATTATTGATTATTAAAACTATCATTCTTCTGACGGGTCTATACGTAAGTGAAATGTGATCACTTACTTTGAAAGATAAACAAAGCATTAAGGATTTAGAATATAAGTTTTTAAGTTTGCCAGACTAGTTATTGGTGTTAAATGAATACTAAAAAGCATTATTTCTTTAAAAATTTTAACCATTAGAATAATTTTACACATTTTCATATACAATATACAGTGTAAGTAAAAACCTTTATATTATTATTTACCATACAATATACTTTTTTGTTCTCACCTGACACTAATTGCCCAAATTCAATGCACCAAATGTTTATTAAAACTTGACATTTAAGAATTAGGGAGAATAATAATGAACATCTTCTTAGAATGGAATTAAAATATTTCTGTTCTCTAGAATATTCGGTTTCTTTACAACCTGTTGACCTTTACATAATGAATCAAACGGTTTTAAAATACCCTTTTCGTCCTTGTTTTCAAGAAAAATCTTGTTTAGCCCTAAAAAAATAAGAAAATAAAATGTATTAAAGAAACATTATCTTTAGAATTTGAAGATCTTTTTATATACCGGAATCAATAAGAAAGTATTTATTTTAGACCCGCAGCGTAGATCGAAACGTTGGTTAATAGATATATTTGTAAAATTTTCTAATATTTTATTACAGCCACCCGAATCTTCATATCCTGCATAATAATGAAATTAAAAAATGAGAAAGGAATAGCTGAAAAATAATGGAAGAATTAATCCCCTAAAACATAGTTTTTCCCCTCAAATGGATATTATAACTTCTATTGGGTTGTGTCACATAAAATGTCCGTTTTCAAGGTAAAGGATTTTTATTAAAAATACGATATGAAAACAACATAATTTTATTTTAATTACTTTCTTTTTCTACACGTTTTTCCCAACGTGACACTAACTTTTTTATCCCCGAACTGAAAAACTCTGAGCTTTGAAGCGAAACAAAATCCGAAAACGCACTTTTCACTTGATCGTCATTTTCAAAAAATTTTCCTTTGACGAAGTTGTCTAAATTCCTGAACAGGTGGTAATCGGTTGGAGACAAGTCGGGAGATTATGGTGGGTGCGGAAGAACTTCGTAGCCCAGTTCTTTCAATTTTTGCACGGTATATTTTGAAACAGGGGGTCTTGCTGCAGCTCAGTGAGATCATAAGGTACCCATGTATCGAGCTTTTTTACTTTCCCAATACACTTTAAAAGTCTGGAAACGGTAGATACACTTGCATTTAGTTGTGCTGAGAGTCCTTTAACTGTGTGGTAGGGGTTTCTTTCTACTGTATGTTTGGGGACATCGTTGTCTATTACGGACGGAGGTTTTCCTCGGGGCAAGTTTTCCAAGTCGGTATCCCCAGTTGAAAACTTAGAAGACCAACGGCGAATGGTCCGTTCAATAACACTCCCTTCCCCAAACGCCTTTCAAATATTTATAGCGGTCTTAGCTGCTGAATGGCCGAGTTTAAACTCGTACAAAAATATTACTCGAAAATCGCGTGTTTCCATGTTCATATTTGGAGGTATACTAAAAAGTGGGTAATGTAATGTAAAGGTAGATGATTAGTAACTGTTAGAACTGTAGAATAATAACTGTAGAAAACAACAGAGATCTGCAAAATCCTTTATGTATTTTAGAAACTATAAAAACGGACATTTAATGTGAAACAACCCAATACAATACAATTTTAGTTGTTTGGCAGGGGTTTCCTTCTACTGTATGTTTGAAGACATCGTTGTCTATTTAGTTTTCCAATTCCCCATCTGAAGACTTAGCAAACCAACGGCGAATGGTCCGTTCATTAACACTCCCTTCCCCAAACGCCTTGCAAATATTTCTAGCGGCCTCAGCTGCTGAATGGTCGAGTTTAAACTCGTACAAAAATATTACTCGAAAATCGCGTGTTTCTATGTTCATATTTTGGAGGTATACTAAAAAGGGGGTAATTGATTGGGAAGCTAATTTTTATAATAAAAAGGTATAGGATTAGTAACTGTTTACTTTAAATATATAAACATTCGGAAGAAAACAACAGAGACCTGCCAAATCCTTTATGTATTTCATAAACTATAAAAACGGACATTCCATGTGAAACAACCTAATATTATATACCTGATTTTATTTTAGTTTCAAGTTATTTACAAGTACATCAAACTTAACACTATTTTGCCACCTTTTAGAGAGCGGAGGACCTTGAAAATTAAACTTAAGAACATTATATATTAAAGTTTGGTAGATTCGGATATAGGGCGGAATTTCACAAGAGCGGCTTTATTACAACTTATCTCAAGGGAGAAGTTTCCCCTTATCCCTCCAGTCCCTTACTTCCATGATTAAAATATAATCCCAAAAAACATTAGCAACTTAAAATTTATTTCGGTTCAAGTCAAATCTGTTTGCGAAGGTCCCGGATGAACCCCATCCTTCTTATATTATAACTTTTGTTTTAGGGATCCAGCCATCATTCCTTCATCCACGAAGGAATTTAATTTAATACCCAGGGAAAAAAAAGTTTCAGTTATTATATTACTTCCTTAAAAAAATATAATATTTTCTAAAATAACAATAAAGTCTTTATTCAAAAGTTATTAATGGCTGAATAAACTTCCATTACTCCGGGGTAATTTTATTTTTTTTTATTTTTAGCGATTTCCATAATATTTATTATTCTTGTAGACAATAATATTATGTCGTATAAAAGAGTTATTTGTGTATCTATGTAACTTCATGCTAATGTGGCTAATCGGACGATACTTCAGTGGAAGTCCTAAATATTGTATAAGTTCCCAAAGTTTAATCCTAATTTTAGGAAAATTAGTAGCTTAAATATGGGGGAATATTATTTGAAATTAAAGGGACCTATGAGGAAACATAGATTGATCAGTCAACTAAGACTATGTCAACCCAATAAACTGAAAGTTACCAGTTACGGATTCCAAAATGGTTATTCAGATAATAGCGTTGAATGCCCTATTTGTAATTCAGGCGAACCAGAAGATTTAAATCATTTTTTGTTGCAATGCCCTGTTTACTCCCCGTCCAGAAATAAGTACTTGAGGACGTATATTGGAAATATGTCTGACAATGACCTCATAGTACAACTTTTGTTGCAAATAGAAAATAAAAAGCAATTTGAAAATTTATTTTATTATGTAACAGAGTGTTTAAAGCTAAGAAATTTGTATCTGTCTATTCTAGAATAATTTAAGCACATTACTAAAATAACAATAATGGAATTTGTTAAACCATTTATGATTAATTTATTTGTTTAATATTTATACAGTTACAATTTATTTTGCCTTTTATTATGTATTTGTTTTTTAAGCGTATTTTGTTTAGTACAGTTGTAATAGATTTCTTTGATTTATGTTTAACTGTTTTGTACAACTCAACTCCATTTGTATGGGCTAGCCCGAAAACAAATAAAGAGATTTATTTATTTTATTTATTATTTATTGTATAAGTTTCTACATCAGAAACTTTTAAGATATGGTATCATAATTGACAAATTAAATTATAACCCTGAAAGTTGCGCCCAAATCTCCTGGCGTCCAAAAAAAAATTATCCACCTCACGTGGACACACTCGACTGAAATGACAAGAAACTGTTTGCCGCTTTCGGTTTCTTTAACACTTACGAGACAGACGCCTTAACCTTCTACTTAACTGCAAAATGATTTTCAACTTGGCTATCATAAGGTCTATGTGGACGGAATTGTGTTCTGGGGCTCTACTAAGCCATCGAATTCTTCCCGGATCCAATCCATACAATCTAGAACCCTTCATGAAACCCTTAGCGCTAATTACTCTGTCCCATTTTACTAAGTTCATTATTTGCTTTAAAAAAAATTGCCTTTGTCCATGTCTGAACTTTTAGCAAACACATTAACGAAAATAGGGAAGTATTGTAATTTTTCGGAAATTGTATAAAAAAAAAAAATAAAAAAAAAAATTGACCCCAGAATCGGAAAGTTTCTCAACTTTATATTTATCCCAATTATAGGTTGTTGTTTTGATTTGTTTTTTTTAATTTATTATTATCTTATTGTATATATAGATATGAATTTATTTATTTTCTATTTTACGTAATTTGACTATATCATTATTTTCTATATATATTGTATGAATGTGGTATTATATCACTATTACTATTGATCATTTTAAACCAAATTGTAATATATGTTAATAAATAATATATAACTATATTTTTACTCTTACACAGGATCGGAGTAATTTCTGGTTGACTTATCTTGTCCTATTCTTTTCCATATTTTATTTTGGCACCTCAGGTACCCTTTGCCTATTGTTCACTTGCGGATATTCTGACTCAGTTTTATTTACCAGAAATTTGAACTGTTATTAACCAGGCATAACTTCCTTGTTGTCCTTTTCATATTGGAATAAAACCTGAAAATCCCATTTACCAAAAATGTATTCAAACTCTGTTTCACCTTAATAAAACATACAAAAAAGGGTTACTCGAATATTAAGCCTATAAATAAACATGAAAAAAAAAATCAACATTCCCGTCCATCATACGTATAAAAACAAACCTATCTTGATGTTTAGGTTGGTATATTGTTTATTTTTACTTTGGTCACCTATTAAAATCGTTATGCCAATCTCCTAAAGATCATTTCAGCATGTTGACGTGTTTATGCTTTTGTATTGTATCAATTAGCTATTTATCTACCGTTAAAATAAATAGATCTCGATGTAAATAATTATAATATAATATCATTATTATTAATTTTTAATCTATATGTATATACATGCCTAAAGTAATGAGTGGAAAATCTGAAATTAATATAAATTAAATTAAATGAATAAATTGCTATGTTTTCGACCGGCTGCTTTTCTAAAGCAGCGGTATCTTCAAAAAATAGCTTACTTGATAAATTTAATGAATGTTTAGATTAATATTATAGAAACCATTGGAATTCTTTTCCCAAGGTATCGTGTTTACCAATCCCAGTAGGTGGCATGCAGGGTAATATTAAATTAGACAGGTTTCAATAGACGACATTATTATTTAAATTAACTTTATTATTAGCATATAGAATATATCTACACAATGTCTGAGAATACTGAGGGATATTACCGTTAACCTTGCCATACAATATTACAAACAGATAAATACCTTTAAAACACTTAGTCGGGTTGAAAACGCACTCTTTTCTAGGGTTGTGGATGGACAGACGGCTAAGATGGACCTATCATATAAAAAGACTAAGGACAGAGTGCTTAAAATTACTAAATATTCTCAGGGCTGTTTCAGGAATGAACTGGGGAGCTAATAGAAAAACACTTTTTACTCTTTACAGAACTCTGATCAAGAGTAAACTAGAATATGGATGCGCTGTCTACAACTCTGCTTCTGAAAGAACTCTCAACCAATTAAATACTGTACACAACGCAGCAATTAGAATATGTACTGGAGCCTTCAGATCTTCTCCCGTTGAGAGCTTATACGTGGAAAGTGGAGAACCAAGTTTAAAACTAAGAAGAACTTATCTCGCCCTTTCCTACATCTCTTCAGTTGTAGGTCCGGTCTAGACCGGAACACCCAAATCATGATATGCTAATCAACATTGATACACAAAATGAGAATAATTTAAAAGGCATTGCAGAAAGAGCTCAAAACCTTCTACAACTTTATAACTTAAAAATAAGTAACATAATAACAATAGACGACACACTTTTTCCTCGATGAAAGAAAACATTCTTAAAAATAGACACGTCGCTTGGTAAAGAAATAAAAGTCGAAGAAAATTCATTTGTAAAAAAATGCCTCTTTGCAGAGTTAACACAAAAGTACCCTGGCTACACAACACTGTATACCGATGCATCAAAAACTGACAGTGAGGTAGTTTGTGCAGTAGTTCTTAAGGATGACTGCATCAAGTTCAACTTGCCGCCCATGAACAGCGTCTTCACAGGCGAACTCTTCGCCATCTACCAAGGTTTGCTTCTCATCAAAACACATAACATAAAACATGCTCTACTAGCCACCGACTCCCTTAGCTCACTCAATGGAACCTCCGAAAATGCAATAGTACGGAAAATACACAACTGTATATGGGAAATGCTAGAAAAACAAACTATTTACATTGTGCTAGCCTGGGTACCCTCGCACTGTGGTATCCCTGGAAATGAAGCAGCTGACAGGGCAGCAAACCTTGCCAGAACGACAACGAATGATACCACTATAGTGGATCAAACGACCGTAGGAGACTGGAGACACTGGTGCAAAAAAGCCTTAAAAGAACACTGGCAACAAACATGGAACCAAACTCCCAGCAAGCTCCAAGAAATTAAGCAAGACACTCTTCCATGGAAGACCTCTTCCAGACAGTCTCGCTCTGAAGAGGTTATCTTAACAAGACTGCGGATTGGACACTCGGCATTCACCCACGGATACCTTATGAGAGGCCTAGAACCACCGATTTGCGAAACATGTAAAACACCTCTGACCATAAAACACATTATAACCTCATATAAGATATACACTAACACCAGAACAAAACACGATATACCCCCTCTCTATGACCGAAGCACTCACCGAGGATGAAGAAAAAATAACAAAAGTTATCAAGTTCATAAAAGCTATAAAAATGAACCATCTTATATAAATACTATTGTAATGTAATATTAATGTAAATACTGTAAAATTGTAACAGACTGTAAATGTAAGAATCAGTAAATAATTTATGTTAAAAAATAATGTCCGTATATAATGTAATGTAATATATAAAATTTAAGCCGCTAATGACCCGCTTGGGTAGATGCGGAATATTATAAAATAAATAAATAAAATAAACACTTAGTCGGCTGGCGGAGGTAAAATCCGTCTTAGGCGCCCCTTCTAGGCTTCATCCTCCAGCTGCTCTCAGCTTAGACCCTCCGGCGGACTTCATCGCTTCTTCTTGTGGATGGAACTCGACTGTCCTCTTGCTATACTTCCATTCTCGAGACTGGAATAAGACTGCATTTCGAATCTCCTTTCTCATCCTCGTCACCTCTGTCGGGGCTGATATTGGCAGTCCAGCCTTTGTGATCTTATTTTATCTTCTGACCACCCTTAATATTTTTGTTCGCTTCCGCTGGAGGAAACTACTAGGGGTTTCTGGTATCCCAGATCGATAGGGAATCTGGGGGCCAAATGCCGACATAGGCTAATCAATATTTATTTAATAAATATATAGTTATTCAATAATGAATTTCTACCCCTAAATATGGTTGGCATGAAGGAGTTCGTTGACCATCGCTATCCACTCTTATCTTGAACTAAAATACGCACATTTAATTTTTTTTTTAAATGTATTTTTAGAACTTGGACCTCGGTGATGAGCTGATGGGTTTTCTGGAAGCTAACCTCCTTACTAACTTGCGGCTGGTGGATGTTGTAAAGTGGATGCTTATAGTCGTTGGAGCTGGAGTATGTGTCGCTGGAGTCATCATTTACAGGTAATAACTGAAGGAATACCATTAAATATTATTAAATTTAGATTTTACTAATCCCGGGTTTGAACCCTGCTGCAACAGTAATCATTTTAATAATTATTGAAATTATTAATTAATCGACACAGAAGGAACAAAGGGGTGGAGAGATTTTTCAAAAGCGTCGTTGCTTAGAAAATCCAATTCGAAAAAATCAATTATTATGAAAACGGTATTTGCACAATGTTTTATTATTTCCAAATAACTTTATTAGATTATTACAGTTTATATAGCTGTTTACAGGCAATTAACTAATATGAAAAGCAGTAAAATAATCAATGGAAAGTTTTGACCTGTTGCCACTAATGTTAAAACTTTATATCTTTGAGAGCTCTCAACCAATTTTAATATATTTTTTTTTCATTTTGTAAGAAATTTTATGTTCTATGATGAAACACAATTTAGGTAAATTGTACTAGCATCATTTATTAGGTATTGATTTATTTATTAATTAGGTAAAACAGATTTTTTTGACTGATTTTATGATTCTATTTTTGTTTTGTTGTAAATTCAATGTTCTGTGGAATATCACAAACAATTTAATTATTTATTAGTTATTTTTTAGTTTTTGAGACGAATTGACCGTTTTTTAACTTGTTAATCAGGCTCTACGTATCTTGAAACGTAAGCCCTCAAATTTTAAGCGGAGTTAATCTGTTTTTTTTTTTGTTTTTTTGGTCGACTACTCAAGTTCATTATTATTTTTTTTATTTAAATTTTATTTATTCGTATATATTTGTCATAATAGGCAATAATTTACAATATAAACAAAAGGAAAGTCAAATTACATAAAATGAAATCAAAATATATAAACGTATACAATAACAAAATTTATAGACAAAATAAATACAAATAAATGAAGTTAAGATAAACAAAACATGTCACATTCATACCTATGTACAATTATTAGAAATAAATAACCAAAATTAATAAAACTATTATTGACCATTATCAACCAAAAAATGTGAAAAACAATCTTACAGCAACTTTAATAAAAAATAAAAAAAAAAATCAATCATCCTTTCTTAGTTATGTTTTTAGACATTATGGTTCTCAGGAAAAGCTGTTAATGTTAAAAAAAAAAAGCTGTACCTCTCGAACCCACGAAGGGTCTTGAAAACAGTGCATATTTAGATTCGTAATGTTTCTTGGCCAATTACTGTGCAGTGAGGTGATTAGGACAAGACATCGATCAGCAGCCTGGTTTTTCTTCCTAAATTTTCCATTACTCACTTTATAGAGGCTATTTGTACCTCAGAAGGGTCTCCCTCCCCCAGGGTTGCCCCACAGCAGAAATATCAGAATAAATAATTACTCTCACAGCCTAGATTCGAACTCGGTACCCAGAAAACATACTAAAGCTCTTAAACAAGATCACGCAGTCCTCTAATTTAAATAAAGAATAAAAAAAAATATAGATTAATATTATTGTAATTATTAAAATAAAACTGATATTATATTATACAAAAAGATCATTTAAAACAGTTCATAGTTTTTTTCTTCAATACACCGCGTGATATTATTTCATGTAAAAAAATGATGTCTAGTACAGCAATATAACAGCCTAAGAAGTTTAGATATTCTGTTAGGAATGTTTTTGTTTACAGTACAAACATTAGCATATTACTTTCTCGAGCAACTGTTTGCTCAAGATATGACTCAGAAAGAAGATTCTCTGGCAGGTTGTCTCTTATTTCTTGACATGTTAGAGTAAAAAAATGTCTACCGTGTTTGATGTTAGACTAGGAAGGCTTCTTTTCGTTTCAATTTGAATATACAGATGGTCTAATAAATAATTTAGTTCAATTAAAATAGATTTTTTTAATTAGATGTAATTCAGAAACCATAAAATTCAATTCCTGCGTATTTCATTTTAATAAAAGTGTTTAGAATGTAAAATATACTTTTTTTTTACTAACAAGTAGAAATTATTTCGGGTGAAGGTCAGTAAATTAAACTGCCAACGGTTCGAACCCCATTGTGGGCCATCATCAGGATATTTTTACATTTTTTTTTCCATCGCATATTTGAGACGTTGATTTCCAAAAGGTATTATATCTACTTTAGACAATTTTACAGACAACGCAAAAATCTGTTATTCGTTTAATATTGGATAAATTTACTTGATTCAGTTTTTATTAAAATCTAAAGTTGATTTTTTACTGCGTTACCTTTAATTAATTATTGCACATTTTCCATAACTTTTTAACAATATAATATGGATATAGTACATTTTTCAAGAAAATGACCCGTCATAAGTTGATAACAGTCACAATAACCTTCCTCATACAACATTATAAATAACTAACGTCTTTATAAAGTTAGTACCAAGTTATGTATATTTGCTGTTTCTCTCTCTGAGAAATATCTTTCCTTGTTCGTTAGTTGCATTTGATTATATATTCTTCATAAAGAAAGCAATATTAAAAGGACCTCTAATTTATTCATGGTTCTATAACACAAAAGTTTGTAATTTTTTAAGTTTTATAAAACTTTTATTTATTTTTTTGTGAATTTAATAAATTTAGATATATTATTAACTACGATACTAATATTTAACTACAGAGACTGTTGAATAAATAACATTTAAAGCTTTATTTTACATCTTTCAAAAATACTAATTTCTTAGTAAGTTCTATGTTCTAAGTACAGTAAGTTCAGGCTCGGGTTTTTCTAATAAATTAATGGTAATATATTACGGGATTAGGCTCTTCAGCTGTATAGCAGGGATATAGTATTTTTTTGGAGGAAAGGAAACGTTATCTGCTTAAAGAGGATACAGTAGGTTTTGGAAGGAAATATTTTTAGTACCTTTTGGGATAAAATCCACATCAAACCCACACTTTTGGTGGGAGCGGCGTGGTCTAGTGGGTAGAGCGCTATTGTAATGTGCTCTGGGTCCTGGGTTCAAATCCCGGCTGTGGCGGAATATTATTTAATCTGTTATTCCAGCCGGGGGGCGATCCTGGAGCATTGAGACCCTCCATGTGCCCCGCCCCGAGCCTCTATAAATTGGGTACCCAAAAAAAGGGGAAAAAACCTGGCGGCTGAGCGTGATCTTGGCCGAATCACGTCGTTGCACGGCCCTTGGCCTAGAAACAGTACGAATCTCTACATGTATTGAGCCCAAAACTCTTCATGGGTTGTAGTGGCACAGGTTTTATTTTATTTTTTTATGTTATTTTATTTATTTATTAATTTTATTTTATAATTTTGTTTTTAGTACCTTTTGGTATAAACTGTATATATATATATATATATATATATATATATATATATATATATATATATATACATATATATAATATAAAATATTTTTTAGTACCTTATGGAATAAAGTGATATTTTCAAATAGGTTTTTAAAGTACTTTTTAAGATGTTTTTTAGATAAATCTGGCGAAGGATTTAAATAAATGTAAGCCATTAGGTTACAAATATGTCAAAATATCAACTAAAAAAACGTCCTTTAGAAATCGACGTCACAAGCCGCCATCCAACTCCGAACCCGCAGTATATTGGTTGCATCGGCAGTTACAGAACAACATAATAAAGAGAAAGGGTTTCACAGAACAAATTATGACTTAAGATAATGTATAAAAATACCAATATCCTCATAAAATAGGAAACATTAAAATATGAAATAGAGTGGATGAATATGTAACTCACATAGAGATGATATTTGTACATTTTTTTCATTTACATACTAATAAATTTTACGCTGACCATTTCTTTTTACCAATCAGAATGAAGAAGGAAGCGGAAAAGAAGAAGGGCTCAAGAGAAGACCTGCTGCCGCCGGGTAGCGCCGACGTTGAGATACTGGACCCCAGCCGGCTGAGCAGCCCCACGGCCAGCTTGGACCCCAGCCCGGTGATGCCGGCGGGACCCGTCACCCGGACCGGCTGGGACCTCTCCCCGACGCTCCAGCTGCCGGCCGTCGAGACTGTCCGGGCCTCTCCGGGGGTCTCCAGCAGCGCACCGCTCGACCAGAGGCCTAGGGAGTCGGCAGAGCAGCATTCCACTGTGTCCACGGGCAGGCTTCGCAAGTTCTAGATGTAGCTGAGCACCAATTGTAGTCACCTGTAGGCCTTTGTATTATATGATTCAGAGTATTTTTGTAATAAATTATTTATTGAATGTTATTTAGACAAATATATTTTCAATCTGTATTATAACCATTGTTTTATTTATTTGATCTCACAATGAGAGGACCCCAACGGTGTTTCACTGATTTTGATAAATTTGAACGGTTGGTGGGGAAAATCGAACTTTGAGTGCTTTGCTTTGTCTATGGTTAAACAAAGTTAAAAAAAGTGGTACCAAATGAAAACAGAGACAATTTTCCAGAAGGTTAAGAAATCAAACCCTCAAAATAAGAAAGTATTTGCCGCCTAACGTCATGCAGAATCTTCAATTTTAATATTTCTAAGAATATGCGGTCATTGTAAGGATTGATTAATTTTCTATTGTTGAGCTTTTAATTTTACGGATCCCAGAAAAACATTTTCATTTAATAAGCTTTAAATGGTGCAAAGAAAACCTACCTTCATTGACCAATCAAGAATACAAGGAGCCAAGATTTAAAAAAAAAAAGACCAAGGTTTCTTGAGCTCTTGCTCTAAAATCCAAAATATTTCTCTTGAGATCTATTTTCTACTACTCCCACAATATGATAATACATTTATGACACATATAATAGACACAGATTTTCTTTCTTTCCGTTTTCTTAAAAAAAAAAAAATACGTTTCCTGAGGAGACTCTCCTCGCATCCTTGATTAGCCAATAAATGTAAGTTTGTTTTGCACCATTTTAAAGCTACCTAAATGATGAAGTATTTTTAAGATGTAGGAAATTTAATAAAAATAGAAGATTAAAAGCTGCTTGAAATTTCCAAATAATCTTAGAAGTATCAAAATTGGATCTCCTGTATTTTGTTTATTTACTTAAACCCTTTCCTGCCTTGAAGGCAATACGGGTGCTTGCAGCTGTAGGAAGTACCAAGATACAACCCACAGCTGCTTTGTATCTTCTAAGTTCGTTCAAATGTTCGGCAGCCTTCTTCATTCTTCTTCCCTACCCAGCGTGAAGTGACTTGGACCAACACATTCTTTCCACCCGCACACGAATGCTTTGTAGTACGGGTAGTTTTCTTTGGTTACTAGGTGAGGAATGTCAATCTCCTGTATGAAGTTGTGCAAGGCGTACTTTCCTATTTTAAAGGTTCGGCTACTTAACCTTCTGGGAAATTTCATCTTCTTAAATTCTGTACCTCCTACTTTCAAACCAGGTAGACATATTTGAGTTTTTTAAAAAGAAAAATATGAATAATAGCAGAAAACTCACAATGGGATTTTTCTTCCCAACCTTTTAAATTCGGACTATGGTTGGGGGAGGGGGAGTGGTCATATGAACTTTTTTATTCCAAATTAGGCCTGGTATCAGATCTAAAATATGATTAGATATTTAGCCAACCAACCTTAGTATCCTCGCATTTTCCGACGACATAATTGTTTTTTCAAACAACTGTAGAAACCTACAATTTAATTTACGCATCCTACAAGAAGAGTTGGGAATGATAAATATGGAAATAAATACAGGCAAATCCAAGATCATGAGGATAGGCAGAAAAAGCGAGCAGGGGGATCGAGTCGTAAGACTAAACAACACAAGGTTAGAGCAAGTGAGGGACTTTAAATATTTCGGTGCTCACTTTAATGAACATGGCTGGATAGATGGCGAAATAAATCAAAGAATAAAAGCTGCTAGCAGATGTTTTAGTTCCCTCAAGAAAGGATTCATTGGTAAAAAAGAAGTGTCAAAAAACACTAAAACCATATTACGTGTATATAAAAATACTTTCTTACCAATTCTCTCATATTCAAGTGTATCTTGGACTCTAACGAAAAAGCACAAGAGTCAGCTACAAGCGATGAAGATGAGATATCTAAGAAGAATGGAGGGGAAGACCAGAAGAGACCGAGTGAGAAACGTAACAATACGGTCAAACCTGGGACTTCGTTCTGCTCTGGATATTATTGAAGAGCACCAACTGAGATGGTTCGGCCATGTTTCCAGAATGGCAGAAAATCGAATAGCAAAGGCTGTATATGAGACAAGGGTGGAAGGGCTAAGACCCAGAGGAAGACTTGGGATGCCGCGATTCAGGAAGCCTTTGACAGAAGGGGTCTGCAATGGAGAAGAAGAAGATTGGTAAATTTATGGATTAAGCTCTATAAAAAGGATGCTCACACCGTTGGCGGTAGAAGAGTAGAAGATTAAATAAATAAATAAATATATATATATATATATATATATATATATATATATATATATATATATATATATGCCAAATCCTGAAAGATATTTTAAATTAATTATTTTGTTTTACGATTTATTATAATTATTATTATAATTAAGTCAACACGGTTTTATAACTCATTTAATGTTTTAAATCCAACTCCATGCTTCCTTATACATTATTAAGATTAACTGAATATTTAATAACCCTTATTTAAATAAAATATTTATCATTATTTTCAGGACGCCCAAACATAATTAATTATTTATTTAATGAAATCCTAATTATACTTTCTTAAATTATAATAATTGTATTTCATTTCAGCAGCGCTTGCATCATATATTTTATTATGTACGTAGTAACTCTCAATGAAATCTTGATAGAAATATATGTATGCAAAAAAAAATAAAATAAATAAAACTATATTATTGTAGGTCTCTATGTATAGAAAATTAGCATTGATCTGAATATTTAATTTAAAAAAATAAAATTGAATCAATTATATTATGGTGACTTAATAACAATTTGCTGCGATCATCGCATAGTAATAATATTAAATTGTAAATTTAAATTGTTTAGATGTTCAATAAATAGTAGAAATAAATTTTAAAAAACTTTATTCCGGATCTCAGCTCCTTTAGAATAAGAAATATGGACTGTTAAAATATACAATTAGTCCGAACAAAGTTCGATATGCAATATAGACTCACCGATGAAAATTTTTCTTTTGTAACTTAGTCATAGTCCTACTGGATGTGAACATTTCGATCTCCAGGACATAGCTCTTTTTCTTTTACGGATTTTAACGCCAAACTTAACTTTCAAAATTATTAACTCCAGTAATATTGCATGTTTCAGACCAAAAAAAAAAAAACTAGAATCATTTTGAAAGTACTATCTACATTTTTGTTTTTACACCACATTAGATAAGTGACATGGAAAATGGTATAAAAAAATTAAATCACCTGAAACTTAAAGCGGGATGTAACACGAGAGGTTAGAAAGAAGTATCACACACAAATTTTTTTCTTTTTTTTTTTTTTTTTTTTTTTTTAATAGTCTTATCGTTGCACTACTTGTAGAAATTTCAATCTTGTCAGCATTATCTTTTTATTTAAATATATATTTACTAGAATGGGTTCATATAATGTGTTATATTCAGGAAATAATAAAGACTAACCATTAAAAAATCATGAAAATTAGAAATGTTGAGTTGAAAATTTAATTAGGATTGGTTGATTTCAAATGTTATCAGCTTTATATCCGCTGTTTTGGCTATTTCTCTGATTAATCAACGATGTAATTGTTAAAATAGAATAATTTAAATTAATAGTAATATTCAGACATAGACTTTTCTAGGTAATGGTATTTTGTGTGATATTTCCATTAGTTTATTTCATATGTTCTAGCAAGAATTAGCTTTGTTTGAAGAACTGTAAGGGGTGCGTGTTTAATTGATTCTCTCATTATGTGAACCTTTTGTAATTAAACTTTAAATGAAACGGGCTTTGTAGCAAATACTTCAGTTAACATTATACAAACGACAAAGAAAGAAACTGTTAGTCATAACATACCTTTTCATTAGATTTTACTAGGATTTTTTTTTTTTTTTAATCTAAAGGGAGGAAAGATTTTTAATTTGAGCTAAACAAGACGCACTTATCTTATAATTAGTAAAAATGTATGGGGATATAAATGAAATTACGAGTAATAGATATATATCAGGGACGGTCGCATCTTTTGTCTTTGCAATTAAAACAATTAGACTAATTGTATGTAATTGAATCTCAACTAATGTCACGATGCTTGTATTTCTACTAACAGATTCCTCATATTAGAAAGAGTTAGGCTAAAGAGTGGATTAATTGAATTTTCCTTCCTGAAAGGAAATTCGTTTATTATCAACCTTTTAAAAATTAGCGAAGCGAAGATAATCTGTTTTGTATAGGGCATTTTAGTTCAATTTGCGATTTAGGCTCTATTGTAGGAACAACCTGAACTAAATTTAAAATATATTTCCAACATGTAACGTTATTTTATTTTTATTTAATATTATATTATAACCGAGGTAGAAAAATGGGCTTATTTTTTATTGTCAAAAAAAGAAGACATTTTTATTTTAAAAAAACAAAAAAAAAACAATTGATAAAAATGTCTTGTTAATTTAATATTTTATTACAATTAAGTATTTTGATCAAAGATGTTACATAAATAAAAAAAGAAATATAAAAAAATTCAACATATTTTTATTGATTATTTATTGTGCATATATATATATATATATATATATATATATATATATATATATATATATATATATATATATATATATGTGTGTGTGTGTGTGGGGAGGGGGGTGTGTGTTTGTGTGTGTATTACACCATTATTTTATAAATTTATTCTTTTGTATATATAGCATAAATGTTGTATTTGACAGATTGTAATATCACTCAAAAAAATTGTTAGATGAAAAAAAAAATATTATTACCTAAAATATTTATTAGCTATTGAATTGTTCCTGATGTGCCAATTGATTTGTTTCATTTCATCATTAATTATTCAAAAAATAAGGTAAAAGGTAAATAAATTAAATATTATAGAAGAGAAGTCACTGCCCAAGATTTTTGTCTTACCGGATTAGGGCTAGGGGAGCCCGTGGCTGAGTGGCTAGCCTGCCACGCTGAAGTAGTGAGTTCGAATCCCAGTCCCAGGAGGACTTTTTTCAAGCGTACAAATAAATGGGGATTCACTCACAGTCTCCCCAGGTATGTGGGACCCGTCAGCTAATTGATGGCCACCCACAAAAATAGGCGTAGGGAGTGATGACCCTAACCTATAAAATGTCATCGAGCATAGCGGTGTGGAATATAAACCATACCGCGCGGCCAAGGGCCTCCAAGGCCTGTCGCGCCAACCGAAGAAGAAGAAGGATTAGGGCTAGATTAATTTTATGATATATTTTTATTTATTTCCTTGTTTTTTTAATAACAAACGGTATATTATACGTCTACTACTCATATTTCAGGAATACTTTTTTAAAAAATTTTTTACAAAAAATTATTTTTCTCTCCTAAAGAAAAGCTAAATTGCAATTTATTTTACTTACAAACCTTCAGAATGCAATGCCCTAAATGATTTTGAAAACTGTTTCAAAATCCGTCCAGTGGTTTTGAAAAAGTTCGTGGAAGCCAAGAAGTTTCATTTTATATTTATAGAGATTATGATCATAGTCTCTCTCCCTAAATAAGTTAGAAGAAAACCACTCATGTTTTGAACTTACTAATGTTTTTAATTAATACCTTCATATTTCTTCATTGACTTTATTGAGTGATAATAAAATCTCCCACTGTCTAGGTAAACAAGTATAAGAAAACATCCATTACATTTGCACAAATAAAAAAATCAAAAAAAAAAATCATATAATTTAATATGACTTTAAATAAAATAAGATTAAAAAAACAAAATATAAAAATTGACTATATACAAATTTAAAAACGTAATACAAATTAACACAAATATGTTAAAAAGTAAAAAAAAAACACCTAAAGCATATATATATATATATTTATTTATTGTGTACTGACGTTTCGGCCTACATTGGGTGCCTTCTTAAGGGCTAACTCAGACAAAATAACAACTAATACAAAATAAAGAAAAGATTATAATAAGTAAAGAATAATTGTAAAATAGCAGCAATAATATACTGGAACAAACATTTATATAAAATGAAAATAAAATTTTACTTTACTGATTTTTATTTTATTTGTGATTGTATTATTGGATATTATTTCTCTTAGCTCTGATGAAGGCCCACAGTGTAGGCCGAAACGTTGACACACAATTAAATAACTTTATTTTATTAGTATGTTCTTATTGCTGCCCACACCCTCAATCCCATATCTCCACTATATATCAATTTTTATCGCAATATCAACATCCGACTATTTTTATCAATTTGTGGTATCAATTTATGGAATATTGAGTAATGACTTTAATGATACTTAATTTGATTGTGTTTGTTCTTTAAACAGAAATGGTACTATTTTCTATTAAATAAAACAAAAAAACTTTTTAATCTTTAATCGAAGTTTTGTAGGCCTCAGGGTTTAATGCTTTATTTATTTTTTGTTTTCAAGCAAAGAATTATGATGTGATTATGAAAAATATCTCTATTTTTTTTATGTTATAATAATTTGATTTTAATTAATTTATAAAAAAAAAGCTAATAGTTAATAATAAAATCTTTTTTTCATTTTGCTTCATATCTCCTTAAAACTATTATTGACATAGGATCTTTCAAACTACTGGAATAATTATATCAGTAACCTTTAAATATAAAATACAATATATAATTCGAATCCTGCAATAGTATAATTATTTTATAAGAATAATCGAGATCGATGAAACAGAATTTCCGCTCATAAGAGATTAACTAATTGAAATTAGTAAAGTTATATTTAGCGACGGTCTGTTTAACCGAGCCTAGCTGATTTAAATTCTATTCGGGAGACCGGCGGTTGGAAGCCATTCTGTCATAATACGTCCTGGTCTCTTGAGCTGTTTAATCAATCCATTGAAAATTCAATTTTCCTCCTCCCCTGGAAGACAGCTATTGTTGGCCTATTTAATAAGGTACCTCAAACTCTCTCTTTTCTAGTAATTACCCTCCGATATCTGCCCTACCCAGGATTCCAAACCCTTTAGAACATCTCTCTCAAGCCCAGGCTTCCCAGTTTTCCTCTTGGGAGAAAATCTCAAGCAATTTCAGAAAGTTTTTCGTCAACCATTCTCTTCTTACTAGGTCCTCCTGAAATAGGTCTGGGTTCAACCGTGAAATCTCTAAGAATAATAATAATATATACCACCAAAGTTTGTGCAGAGCTTTGGGATTGTTAGGCGATGAAGAGATACTCTATTATCGGTATACCCCTGAGTAACGTATGGAAAATTAAGATGAAAGAGTTTACTAGGATTAACAAATTATCACCAACCACAATGTGCAGCATAATCGTCCGGATATTTTGGTGTTAGATAAAAACAACAAAATGGCCAAAATCCCCGATATAGACGTCCCAAGTGCCCCAATCTATTGAGCACTAGAGCTGAAAAAATCCGAAAATACCAAGAACTCGCTCTAGAACTAAGATCACTTTATCACCAAGAAAAAATAACAACTCTGTCCTCTGTTCGAATGGACTAATCCTAAAAGTCACCTGGGAGGGCACAGGCGAACTTGGCCTAGATCAAAAGAATCTAAAATTAGCACAGAAAGCAGTACTGGATACCTGCAGAATTGTCAGAAAACTTTTAGAGAGATACACTTTATTCATAAATAAACAAACAAAATGATGTTGCCCAACTTAATTGGGTTGCTATAACACAGCATACCGATTTTTTTTCCTACAGGAATATTCTTAACATTTTATTTAACTATAAATACAATATTTTATTTTTTATTTTTTACTCTTTTAAATTTTTTTTTCCTACTTATTTTTCCTGTTTTATTTATTTATTTATTTATTTTTCTCTTTTCCTTCTCTACTGTTTCACATTTTCAAATATTGGGTTGATGCAAAATTAATGCAGGTTTCCTCTATTGCAATATCTTAATTCCAATTGTGTAAACAAAGCTAATCCTAACATTGATCATTATTATACCAAAACAAACCTTATCTAATACCCTCTCTTTCACCATGAATTTGTTTAGTAAAATCGCTTTGTTCAGTGTGTTCAAAGGTCTTGAATCGAAAATGTCAAAGTGCGATTTTCGTCAAATTTATTTTTACGAATTTAAATTAGGGCGCAGCGCTGCGCAAACGGCTCGTAATATTAATGAAGTGTGGGGTCAGGGGGCTATTAATGAGTGCACGGTGCAGCGTTGGTTCCAGAAGTTTCGCAGAGGAGATTTCGACCTCGAAGCCAAGGAAGGTCGGGGCCGTCATCTTGCTCTGGACAACGACCAGCTGAGGTCAAAAGTGGAAGAAGACCCAACCAAAACCACACGAGAAATGGCGGCGGAACTCGGAACTCAAAAATTGCAACGTCTTTGCCCAGCATTGATGAATCGGAAGGGGCCGATCCTGCTCCACGAGAACGCCAGACCACACGTTGCACAACCAACGCTTCGACGACTGCACGAGTTGGGCTACGAAGTTCTCCAACATCCACCTTATTCACCTGACCTCTCTCCTACAGACTTCCACTTTTTCAGGCATCTGGACAACTTTTTGAGGGAGAAAAATTTTCAAAACCAGGACGACATTGAAAATTCTTTTCGTGATTTCATTGAGTCCAGGGATTCGGATTTCTTTTCTGGTGGAATAAGAAAGCTTGTTGAACGTTGGCAAAAGTGCATTGATTCAGATGGAAGTTATTTTGATTAAATATATATGGTTAAAGTAAAGATATTGCGTATTTACAATACCTACTAAAAACCTGCATTAATTTTGCATCAACCCAATACTTAGATATATCTATACATATACACCAAAGATTAAATTAAAAAAAAAAACAACAAAAAAAACAAACAAATTATATATACATTAAACAACTACATACTAAAAAATCACACTATCATCAATAAAAACACTCAGCACCCAAAATCAATATCTTTATATTAAAATAATCTGTTAAAATTAAAATATAACTAAACACAGATGCACATGTATTCCCCTCCAATTATACCTGTTAGGAGTAGATGTGATAGTGTATAATTCCCAGGGAGTCGAGAACCACACTTTCTGCTATCCTTGCTACGTCTTTTATATCGACACCTATGTCCTCCATGAAGCTCCTTGTTGAACCTGGCACAGCTCCGCGGGCTCCGAACCAAAAGCCTTTTACGTAGAAGTCTCTCTCGCCTTGGCTCTCGCGGAACTTTTCCTTGAGGAAAGGGATACATTTTTCGTAGATTCCTCTCTTTTCCCTTTCCACTTTACTTGCCTGTTCAAGGTCGTTAGATTCATTCTACTTATATAAATTCTACTTTCCCTTGACTTTAATCCGGGAGGTAGATGAGGTTCCAGTTATTTTAAAGGAAGAAAATAATAATAATAATAACATAAATAAAATATAACATAACTTAAACTAAAATAAAACATTACAAATTATATAATTAATAAATTTTGTCTTAATGGACTCCGAATCAATGACTTATTACATTTACCTACATATATATGAAAAATATGGTAATGGAGAGTATTGCGATCGTAAAAAACTTTGAATTCCAGTTTTCAACGTAAATACACGTTTTAGGGTCTCCTGAGTTCAAATAACCAAGTCTCGAAAAAAGGTGTGTGTGTGTGTGTGTGTGTGTGTGTGTCTGGATGTGGTCTAGAACAAAAACGAAAAGACTTACGAAACTGATACTTCATATTTAAGACAACTATAAGCTGAAATTTTTACAGTACCCCTTACTTCAAAATCGGCTGACCGGAATATGTACTTTAATACTTTACCATGCATTTTGTAATTTTTTACGATTTTTTCAAAAACGACTCAATGGAATTACACGTTTTAGGGACTTCTGAGTCCAAATGACCAAGTCCCGCTAAAAGGTCTGTGTGTGTGTGTGTTTGTGTGTATGTATATATGTTCCTGTGTGGTCAGTAAAGCTCTAAAACAAAAAGTCCTATGAAAGTGAAATTTCATATTAAAGGCAACTATACGTTGGAAATGTTATAGCCACTTTTTCATCAAAATCAGCTAACCAGAAGAGCAACTTTGTATTCTGCACTTTGCGCCGTTTTACAATTTTCTCAAATCGGCTCTAAATATTTTTATTAAACTCTCTGAATGGATGCAAAATTTAATGGACTATAATATTATGTAGATTTCATTCTAGTTAAAACAGTCTGAAAGTGCTTAAATGCTGATATTTTGAATTTTCTTTCTCTAAAGTACCTTTGATTTTGTGGATTTTATAAAAATAACCATATTACCTATTTAGCATAGATAAAAAACGGATAAATTTATAAGTTGAACGAATTCGATATTCAACCAAAGAAATAAAGACAAAAAACTTTTTTTCGTACAAATTTTGTGTTTTTGAACTTGAAAATAGTAATTTAGATGTTTAGTATACCGTTGGGAAAGCTAAAGATTTTAGAAAAAATATTTTCTTAAACAAAAAATTGTAAGTTAAGGAGAGTTATAAAAAGCCAATAAAACTAACTCATTGTCGTAAATAATAATATAATGGATTATTTAATAAAACACATGTTTCTAGTGAAATTCTAGTTAATTAATTCTTTAACAATTTATTTTCATATCGAAATGTATTTTAAAATTCTTAAATTGATTATGACAACGGTGGTAAGTGAAAGTCGTGTTTTGCGCACACCAGATTTTTGTCTTTTTGAACTCAGAATCAATAACTTATTTTTTTAAATACATTGTGTAAATTTTTTTTATCCTCATTTAGACAAGTTGTGTTAATGTTGCTGGGATTGAAAATTTGACGGAAGTTCTATTTTCAAAAAATTACTTAATAAGTCTAAATTCTTGGGGCTTTACTGACACTTTCTTTGTAAAAAAATCTGAGTTGGTAATGCTCGCGTTTAAAAATTTGAAGTACATATCATTTTTCGCCAGGACTAGGAGCTATTGGGTTGTGTCACATGAAATGTCCGTTTTCAAGGTAAAGTATTTTTAATAAAAATACGATATGAAAACAAGATATTATATCAATTACTATTATAGAAGAGTAATTTAGGTTATGATTATATTAATCGGAACTATCTCTTCTAATTATGTTTATATATACTTATTTATCATAACATGATGAAAACAAGATAATTTTATTCGAAGTATTTACCTTCTTTTTCTACCCATTTTTCCCAACGTCGCCCTAACTTTTTTATCCCCGAACTGAAAAACTTTGAGCTTTGAAGTGAAACAAAATCTGAAAACGCACTTTTCACTTGATCATCATTTTCAAAAAGTTTTCCTTTGACGAAGTTGTCTAAATTCCTGAACAGGTGGTAATCTGTTGGAGACAAGTCGGGAGAATATGGTGGGTGCGGAAGACCTCCGTAGCCCAGTTCTTTCAAGTTTTGCACGGTTTGTTTTGAAACATGGGGTCTTGCTGCCGCTCAGTGGTATCATGAGGTACCCATGTATCGAGCTTTTTTACTTTCCCAATACACTTTAAATGTCTGGAAACGGTAGATGCACTTGTATTTAGTTGTGCTGAGAGTCCTTTAACTGTTTGGTAGGGGTTTCCTTATACTGTATGTTTCAGGACATCGTTGTCTATTACAGACGGAGGTCTTTCTCGGGGCAAGTTTCCCAAGTCGGTATCCCCAGCTGAAAACTTAGCAAACCAACGGCGAATTGTCCGTTCATTAACACTCCCTTCCCCAAACGCCATGCAGATATTTCTAACGGCCTCAGCTGCTGAATGGCCGAGTTTAAACTCGTACAAAAATATTACTTATACTCGTACAAAAATATTACTCGAAAATCGTGAGTTTCCATGTTCATATTTGGAAGTATACTAAAAAGTGGGTAATTGATTGGGAAGCTAATGTTTATAATACAAAGATAGAAGATTAGTAACTGTTTACTTTAAATATGTAAACATTCGAAAGAAAACAACAGAGACCTGCAAAATCCTTTATGTATTTTAGAAACTATAAAAACCGAAATTTTATGTGAAACAACCCAATATATTGGCACAAATAGTTGACACACATATTGAAGATATATAGACTTATCTTTTGTTGTATAAATACATGTAAGACATTTATATTGTGCTGAAGAGTTTTGGATGACTACATGCGTTCATTCCCAGGTCTTCTTCCATGAGCTTGGCACAAGCAATGTTCCTCAAGAGTGATTAGTTCTGAGGATCCAGAGGCTAAATATAGGAAGGGGTTGTAAAGGAGATGGGGTAGGCTGCAGAGGTCAAAGGGATCGTTATGATTGCTAATGCAGGTATTGTGCTTTAAGGGCGCGTTCATACTGCACGCGTTTGGAAAGATGAAGCAGTAGGGGGTTCCTAGAATTAGACAGGACCTGCTACCTCTTCATCCCCTAAAACGCATGCAGTATAAGCGCGCCTCAAGTCCAGGTCAGGGTCCTTTTAACATGTGAGAAATAACTAGATAGATAACCTAGACAACACTTTCAAGGATGTAAAAGGGTTTGTCTTATAAAATTTTAAGATACAAAGGTTTTAAATATTTAAATGTTAAAAAATGTATTATTAACTATTATTATGATTGATCTGTCAATCTTCTTCTATAATTGAATGGAAAAAGTCATGTTTCGTCAACATTTTTATTTTTGACGGTGACTGACAACTCCAAAATTTGAGAGTTCCAAAATTAAAGAGAAATTTAGTGGAGAATAATTTTTGATATATAACATTTGTTGCTAGGGGTGGGCATAATCAAATGACGATTATCGGACCATTCGATTATTTCAATTAATTAATCAATCAATTATTCAATTAATCGATTATCGGATAAATCTGTTTGGAGAAACGAATGATCATTCGAGTTTAATGTAAGACGACTTTTTGTTTTTTTTTCTTATCACATGAATTATATGCATATTTGCACCTAGGCTGAGCCAGTTTAGCCATCATAGAGACGGAAATTGTGGCATATCGTCTCTTAAAAAGCATATTAATCACTCGATTATTCAATTAATTAAATCATCGAAGTCCGATCATCCGATTACGACAATCATTCGGTTATGCCCATCCCTATATGTTGCTAGGACCTACCGTTTAGGAGATACTCAGGTTTGAATGAAAACATTTACGTTTTCATAAATTTTATATTTGTGGTTTAATGACAAGCTCTATGTCAGAAAGCTGTGTGTATGTATGTATCACATTTCAAAATTTAAAGTTGTTCCTGTATATAACATTTGTCACTAGGACTTACATTTCAAAAGCCACATTGTTTTAAAGGTTTGGGTTTAGGAGATCGGAATAGGTGCTCAACCTGTTGGATATTAGCCCCGAATATATTTATATTAACATTTTTTTTTTTTGTAACAAGTTTAAAATGATGAAACGCACAATTTTTTATTTATATATTAAAAAAAAATTAATTTATTCCACACTTAAATGAGCACACCTTAACTTCCTTTTGTTAATTATTTATTTTATTTCATAATTGTTTACATCATTTATCAACGTTTCAACGATAAATGATGTAAACAGTTATGAAATAAAATAAATAATAAACAAAAGGAAGTTAAGGTGTGCTCATTTAAGTGTGTAATATTAAGAAAAACTTCCAGAAAAATTAAAAAAGAAAAGAAACTTAATTTATTCCAATTTTTATTATTTTACTTTCCTTTTTTTGTTATTAATTTTTTTTCATTTATTTATTTTGTTTTATTTTTTCCTTATAGTTCCTGAAACAGATGACATTCTTTAATGAACGTCAGTAGTGAACCAATTGTTTCACTTGAGTCTTTCAATCTCGTTGGTAAATGAAATTATAATTATAAGACAGTTCTCAATTATATGTTCTACTGAGAGAGGCACTCTGTACATATCACATATTAATTCAGGCTGCTTGAGGATAACATGGAGATGTGTGAATCTGGTATGTCCAATACGAAGTCTCGCCAAAGCATTGTTTTAAGAAAAAAGGTCAGGATTTGCCAATATTTTTTTTTTATTTGTGTTGACACTTTTTTGACTCAATAATTTTTTTACTGGTGTTCAAATTAAAATTTTAACATCAGTTCTCATTTCAGAAATTTAGTAGAGAATATATATTTTGCTGTCAAACATCTGTCCATATTACCACTTACTTAGGAGTTATATGGGTTTCAATGAAAAAAAAAAAAAATTACTTTTCTTATAAACATTTTTTCATCTTTAAAAAAGTAACAATTTTATTGTTGTTGTTAATCAGACTAGAAAATTCTTCTAATATTTTACTGTTAAGATAATATAAAAGTTGCTGATTTTACGTGGTGTAATGAATATTTTAAAGGGATTGAAAAATGGCCAAACAATTTTTTTTTTTTTTTTTTAATTAAATCAAGCGCTTTTTACAGAAATTTGAATCATCAAATTTATTAGATTATTTGAAATAAATCCTGGAGTACATCACAATCATTTAATAAAAAAAAATACATACTGTGAGTGTATATGTTTGATCCAAGAGGACTTATATTTAGATCTGATCTCTTTGAGCCAATCATCTGGAGGATACAGTAGGACATGAGAGGAATTTCTTTAACTTCTAAAAAGTTTGTTTGTAGCCCCGGAGTAAAGTGCTTAAACTGGAAGACCTTTTAGGACTTAGTTAGGGAATTCCTAACTGATAGAAGGCCCTTAAGAAGTTGACTGTCCTTAGCACTTTACACATCTGTTGCTACTTAGCCCTTCCAGGATAAAACAATCCCTACTCTTTTTATCTATCCAGAAAATATTTAATTTTGTCAAGTTAATCAAAATGTACATTAGGATTATCGTAATGTTCATTTTTATTTAAAATATAAAAAATATTTCATAACTTATTTATTTTTTATGGAGCGGCGTGGTCTAGTGGATTATTTATCATGTTATTCCAGCTGTGAAGCGACCATGGGGTATGGATACCTTTCAATGGCTCACTCATTCCTCTATAAAGTGTTTACTTAGAAATATGGGGACGGCTCAGCATGATCTAAGCCTAATCAGCTCCTTGCACGGCAGTTGGCCACGAAACAGTTCGAATCTCTATAAGTACTGAACACAACGTCCTTCCTTCATGGTTTGTACCCAAAACCCTTGTTTGTTTGTTTTTTAACATATTTTTATTAAAGTAATATATATTTAATATATCTATAAAGCGATATATATATATATATATATATATATATATAGTAATATATTTTTTATTTAACATAACATTATGACTAAGCTTTCAGAAGAGATATATTTGCTTATTATACTTTTATTTTTTTGCTGAAACCTATTATCGAAATTTCGTTAGAACATTTAAATGCTTATAAAATAAAAATAAGATTACAGACGTTTTTCCAATCTTACGGGAGCTATGAGTTAATCTTGTATTTCAGTGTTTACAGTCAAAGTTCATGTTATTACATTTTACATGAGATATTATTGTGTATACATATATATATATATATATATATATATATATATATATATATATATATATACATATATATATATATATATATATATATATATAAAAAGATGTATTTCATAAAGAAAATTACTGAAATCTGTGGTAAAAAAAAAAAAAAATTGGAGAGAAATCCCTGAGACGAGAGGCTGCTCAAATTTATTGAATTTCTATAAGCACAGATCATGCTTTTAAAAAAAAATCAAAAAGTCATTCAACAACAAACAAAATTGGTTGTAGAATCGACAAATCCAGTCTAGACTATTAGAATAAGATTTCTTCCGAGTCAAGTATTTTTTAAGCAGCCATGCTATGAAACTGATTTTGAAAATGCTATGAAACTTTTACATACCTATATATGTAACACGTCACATGAGAAATCATTGTTTCTTGATATTATTAAATTCGAAGCTCTGCCGGTTTAAATCTTTCGCAATAAACCGATCATTGGCTAATAAATTTGTCGTTTTACAAAACGTGATTTTTAAGTTATTTGGGGATTTGTTGTATATATTTTTTTCAATTGTAACTTAAGCACCGGCAATAAATAATCGTTCCTTCTTAATAAGACCATTTACCTAGAGTAGTGTCATGTAGATTTAAAAAGAAAAAAAATCTCAAATAATTTTAGTGGGAAACTTGTTTTTACAGCTCGGAGCTGATATTGTGGGAGTAGGTCTGGGCTGTAGTGGGAACGTCGGATATTGCAAGAGCTCCAAAATAAATACTTTGAAAGTGTCTCATAGCCAGGGCCTTTTCAACAACCTATGTATAGAGTATATATTCTATTTCATTGGTTTGGCACATTAAAATATTATTTTGTATTAAGCAAACGTTGTTCTGTCATTTAAATTATTGGTTTTATCAAAAATGATGTAAAATTTAATGGTTTTAAATATCCTGTAAGTTTCATTCAGATTGAATTAGTCTGACAGGGCTTAAATGCCGATATTTTTAATTTTCTTCTTCTAATGTTGTCAATTCAAATAAATAAACCATAGCATCTTATTAAGATTGATAAACAGCGGCTAAATATAACTGTTAAAAGAATCTAATAAACAACTAACGGAGAAGAGAGCGAAATTAATTTTTTAACGTAATTTTAGGTTTTTATTTTTGGTTTTAACATAAGAACAGTGACATAGGTGTATAATATAACACTGAAAAGCTAAAGATTTTAGAAAAAGTGTTATCTTATATAATCATTTGTGAAAGGTAATGTAAAGAGTAACGAATAGGGCTTAAAATTATTAATATACATAACAATTTTATATGATGGAGTTTTGTTGACCGTAGAGAAATTAGATGAGGAAGATGGTTGGGGGTGCGGTCATAAATTTAAAAACAACAATTAAAAATAAGTGTTATTTTAATTATGTGCCGACGTTTCGGCCTACAATGTGGGCCTTCATCAGGGCTAAAAGAAACAAGATAACAACCAATGTAATTATAGACTTAATAATGCGTTAGGTATATAATAATAATATGACAGTAATAAATTATGGGAACATAAATAATATTAAATGTAAAATGATAATAAGATGACAATTATAAAGTATGGAAATAAGGTGACAGTTATAAAGTATGGAAATAAACAAAATTAAGATGATAGTTATAAAGTATGGAAGTAGACATAATTGAGATGATAATATTATAATGAGAATATATAAATAGAGACTAAGTAAATGAAAAAAAAATGATAAAGGAAAAATATGTGAACAATTAAAATTTTAAATATTAACAATTTTGAGTTGATATATGACGGTAATATATTAAAAACATAGTTAAGAGTATAGGTAATATATAAAAAAATATAGTCATTACAAAAGAGAAACAGTATGAATAAAAAATAATAATTTAAATTTTAAAATAATGTAATATTAAACTAATAATTATATGTCAGGATATGTAACGGAGAAAGATATGAGTATGGAAAGGGGGAGAAAGAAATGGGCGATGAAAAAAGACCCTTATCAATAAGAAAAAATACTTACGTGACTCCGTGGAAGCTTTGCCTACAGAAGTGATGTTTCCCAGTTTAAAAAACGCTCATTGCGTGGAACGGAAAATATGAGAACTAGAATGTCCGTTAGGAAAATTCCAAGAAGCTAAGTTATGTTTACTGATTCGATTGTTAAAAAATAGCCAAAAGTCATTACTTGAGAGTACTTTAGTTATTACTTATGAGTATTTGATAAAATTGTAAGAAATAGTGACGAGGTAAAGATTAAAAGATTTTAAGTAATAACGGATGACGATGATAAATGGTGAATGATGATAAGGTAATAACGAATATTATTAAAGGTAATATTAATAAAGGTAATATTATTAATTATAAATCATATATTTCCAACTAAACTGAATACACTTTTTCTCTTAATTAATTTTCAATATTTCTTAAAGACTGACCTGGAACCCACATACTCGACTTAAAAGACAAGAGCTCAACAGAAGATACGGACAGCTACATACACTACTGAACAGAACATCACAACTTTCCATTGGAAACAAACTATTAATTTACAAGACAATTCTCAAACCTATATGGACCTACGGAATTGAACTATGGGGTACTTCTAATTTTCGAACATCAAACGTATCCAATCCTTTCCGTCCAAAGTCCTCAGAACAATGGTCAATGCAACCTATTATGTTACAAACAAGACCTTACATCATGACCTCAAGATCCCTTATGTCCGCGATCTCATCCCATCCAAATTCTGAACCACCAGAAAGTTACTCTTCTTCCTAATCCCTTGACACAATCCCAATCTAGTACCAACCATCCTTACAACCCTCCGCGTAGGTTGAGGCGGCAGTGGCCGAGAGATCTCTTATAAATAATCAACTGGAGTGCTGGCAATGGCCAACTTCTCCACTCATACCTGAGAGTGTGTGCTCTAGCGTCCTCACTCAGCCTCCACTGGCTGGACTAGTGACGCGGCTGACTGAGAGGCGCTGGGATCTCCTGACAGTGTTCCTCGGCATCCATTTCTCTATTTTTGGATGCAGAGGTTCGATTCGGAGTTCCCAGGGGCAGTATGTAAATATTGTATATAGGTATGAATGTGGCCAAGATTATAATTATTTTATTTTATTTCATATACTTTATTTTATTTTTGATAATTTATTTATATTTATATTTTATTTATTTATTTTTTTCATTTTTTATTTAGGTCAACTTATTTTATTTTATTATTTGTTTGTATTACTTTGTATATATGGAATGAATGACTTCTTTTATCTCTGATTCTTATTGCCCAAGATAGTGGCAGATTGTATTATTTCTCAATAAAGCACTATTAAAAAAAAAATTCTTAAATTGATTTTAACACCGGATTAGCGGTCTAAAATTATAGCCATAATTATCTTTTTACTAATAAAGTTATGTATATATTATTATCAATAAGAGAATATTTTATTCGATACTAGAAGTTAAGAAAAATGGAAGAGAACAATTTTATAATAAGATGACAATTATAAAGTATGGAAATAAGGTGACAGTTATAAAGTATGGAAATAAACAAAATTAAGATGATAGTTATAAAGTATGGAAGTAGACATAATTGAGATGATAATATTATAATGAGAATATATAAATAGAGACTAAGTAAATGAAAAAAAAATGATAAAGGAAAAATATGTGAACAATTAAAATTTTAAATATTAACAATTTTGAGTTGATATATGACGGTAATATATTAAAAACATAGTTAAGAGTATAGGTAATATATAAAAAAATATAGTCATTACAAAAGAGAAACAGTATGAATAAAAAATAATAATTTAAATTTTAAAATAATGTAATATTAAACTAATAATTATATGTCAGGATATGTAACGGAGAAAGATATGAGTATGGAAAGGGGGAGAAAGAAATGGGCGATGAAAAAAGACCCTTATCAATAAGAAAAAATACTTACGTGACTCCGTGGAAGCTTTGCCTACAGAAGTGATGTTTCCCAGTTTAAAAAACGCTCATTGCGTGGAACGGAAAATATGAGAACTAGAATGTCCGTTAGGAAAATTCCAAGAAGCTAAGTTATGTTTACTGATTCGATTGTTAAAAAATAGCCAAAAGTCATTACTTGAGAGTACTTTAGTTATTACTTATGAGTATTTGATAAAATTGTAAGAAATAGTGACGAGGTAAAGATTAAAAGATTTTAAGTAATAACGGATGACGATGATAAATGGTGAATGATGATAAGGTAATAACGAATATTATTAAAGGTAATATTAATAAAGGTAATATTATTAATTATAAATCATATATTTCCAACTAAACTGAATACACTTTTTCTCTTAATTAATTTTCAATATTTCTTAAAGACTGACCTGGAACCCACATACTCGACTTAAAAGACAAGAGCTCAACAGAAGATACGGACAGCTACATACACTACTGAACAGAACATCACAACTTTCCATTGGAAACAAACTATTAATTTACAAGACAATTCTCAAACCTATATGGACCTACGGAATTGAACTATGGGGTACTTCTAATTTTCGAACATCAAACGTATCCAATCCTTTCCGTCCAAAGTCCTCAGAACAATGGTCAATGCAACCTATTATGTTACAAACAAGACCTTACATCATGACCTCAAGATCCCTTATGTCCGCGATCTCATCCCATCCAAATTCTGAACCACCAGAAAGTTACTCTTCTTCCTAATCCCTTGACACAATCCCAATCTAGTACCAACCATCCTTACAACCCTCCGCGTAGGTTGAGGCGGCAGTGGCCGAGAGATCTCTTATAAATAATCAACTGGAGTGCTGGCAATGGCCAACTTCTCCACTCATACCTGAGAGTGTGTGCTCTAGCGTCCTCACTCAGCCTCCACTGGCTGGACTAGTGACGCGGCTGACTGAGAGGCGCTGGGATCTCCTGACAGTGTTCCTCGGCATCCATTTCTCTATTTTTGGATGCAGAGGTTCGATTCGGAGTTCCCAGGGGCAGTATGTAAATATTGTATATAGGTATGAATGTGGCCAAGATTATAATTATTTTATTTTATTTCATATACTTTATTTTATTTTTGATAATTTATTTATATTTATATTTTATTTATTTATTTTTTTCATTTTTTATTTAGGTCAACTTATTTTATTTTATTATTTGTTTGTATTACTTTGTATATATGGAATGAATGACTTCTTTTATCTCTGATTCTTATTGCCCAAGATAGTGGCAGATTGTATTATTTCTCAATAAAGCACTATTAAAAAAAAAATTCTTAAATTGATTTTAACACCGGATTAGCGGTCTAAAATTATAGCCATAATTATCTTTTTACTAATAAAGTTATGTATATATTATTATCAATAAGAGAATATTTTATTCGATACTAGAAGTTAAGAAAAATGGAAGAGAAACACAAACCGACTTTTAGGATTAGAAATAGAGACATGACCATAAAAGCAGTAATAAAACAGTTTATGGGCAACTGCGACACCATTCTCTTTAGGGTCTTTGGTCCTAAGTGTGCAATAGACCAATACCGTCCGCCATATTTTAATTTATTTAACAGGGTATCACTTTTAGGTTCCGAGACTCTAAACCTTTATTACTTGTAATATGGACGTATTTCGGTTCTTTTGTCACCAGACATACGTGTTTTAACGAACCGAAGTATAGACATTAGTAAGTTTTCCTATAACCATTTAACTTATTTCTCTCATAATTATAACAAGCAGAAACTTTATTCAAGGATAGTTTAATGACAAGTTGCAAACGAAGGCAGATTTGTTTCCCCAGAATACATAATAACACGCTAACAAATTTTTGTAAGATAATATTTTATATGTAATTAACCTTTATATGTAATTAAGGACAGCAAAAAAACTGGTAGTTCCTCTCAGGATCATAAGCTTAATTTATAAAATATTCTTCGATCTTAATAGATCCAAAATATTTTCTGATAACCTATGTCGAGGCGGTACAACATGGCTTGTTATAGAACCATCAGTAATATTACCCCGCCAAAAAAAATCTAAATCTACTTCAAATAATAAATAAATTGTTTTTTTCAATTTATTCATAGGAATTTACAACTATATAATGGAATACAATACGTAAATGGATGAAATATAAAAAGGCATGAAACACATGTAGAGAAGCTTCCCAATGGAAGCACTAAAAAAATTTCTAAACTAGAAGGTCTCGAGGCCATCTCCTTTTCAGACGCCTCGGAGGATTGTCAGTTATTGAAGAGGAAGAAAGGATTGAAACTAGAGGATTAGGGTGGGAATGGAGTTTGTCATGAAAGGAATGGATCGGGCCAAATCAGCAACATACGGAATATTAAGGTCTTTATGGATAAGTTTATCAGTTACAAAGTAAGGAGCATTGAGGATCATACGAAGGATTTTGGATTGTAGGGATTGGATAAGGCAAGAATTTGATGATTTAGTGGAGCCCCAAAGCTGTACTCCGTAAGTCCATATAGGCCGTATGTAGGCCGAACGTTTGTCTAGTAAGTGCTGAAGTAATCGGAAACGTCGTGTAGTTTCTTGTCGTTTCAGTCTTGTATGAGGGTTCCAAGGAAGGCGTTTGTCAAGGTGCAGTCCTAGATATCGGATCTGTTCTACTGGGACAAGAGGAGTATTATTGAAGGAGACAGTAGGGCAGGATGTTATTGGTTTACGACGAAGGGTAAAGGTAATTTGGTTGGATTTGTTGACATTTTTTTAAATTCTCCAGTTCTGACACCATACTTCAATGTTTCTGATGTGGGATTGGAGAATTTGAGAGGCAATAGTTGGATCAGCATTGACTGATAACACAAATGTGTCATGAGCATAGGTAGGAAGGAAAGTGTTAAGATGGGACGGGATATCTGCTGTATAAACTGTGTAAAGAATGGATCCTAGGATACTGCCTTGAGGAACACCAGCAAACTGACTAAAAGTGGATGAATAGGAATGATTATGATTTACTTTGAAGGATCTGCTATACAAGGAAGTGTGAAGGATGATAAGGAAGTGTGTAGGGGGGAGGAATTTTCTGAGTTTGTAAAGCAATCCCGGGTGCCAGACTCGGTCAAAGGCCTGTTCTACATAAAAAAAAAAAATAAATAAAAAGCCTTCATCCACTCTACTTGAACCATATACTAGCCAACTATAGAGCAATGGTAGGCTAAACTGATAGAGCAGAACAAAAGAGCTAACTGTATAATCATCATCGTACACTCTTTTAATAGTAAATTAAAAGCCGTATTTACTACTCCAAATCTTTATTTAACATATCACTACGTTTCGGGTAATACCCCATCTTCAGGTGCCAAACAATTTTTGTCTGAAAGGAGAAAATTATAATTTATTTAATATGACATTTCTTAAAAATAGTGGATATTATTAGTTGAACGTTGAGAATTACCGAAAGGTATCACTAACTGCCACCTGGACTAATTCCTTCCAGAACTATTAAAAATGCTGTCAGAATATAAAAAAATTTAAAAATTATAAAAAACCTTTTTTTAAATGTATTCTAATTAAATTTTATTTATATAAAAAATAAATGGTCAATTATAAAATCTTATAAAATTATAATCGATGATTAAATAGACGTTATCTTGTTAATAAAAACACATTCTATGGATAAAGTCATAGAACCGTGTTCAACAATGGTAATGCAACAATTAAAAACAATAAATAAATAAAGTAGTAATACTTTAATGGTGTTTAGGTAATTCCTCAATTAAAACATTAACTCCGAATGAATATTAAATAAAAGAGGTTTTATTTTTATAACTTTTATACTCTGAGATGATTTTTATGAATGGTTAAATTAAATAAATTATACTTGTGCCCTTTCAGACAGAAGCTATTTGGCACCTGTAGATGGCGTATTAGCTGAAGAGTAGTGCAATTTAAATAAAGTGATAGAGTAATAAATATAGCCTTTAATTTACGACTGAACTCTAACCTCCGCCTAAATTTATCAACAAAATATTTGGAACTTCCTCTTCCATTATTAAATTTTTAATTATTTCACATAAATAATTTTTCTATATAACGTTTCAAAGTATCCCTTGCCTCATCTTTAAATTAACAATAAAATAAAAAACAATTCAATAGAATCACATCTGCACTTGCTTCATTATGTCTACTTAAAATTGTTTTCAGTTTTCTATATAATGTTCCTCCTGCACTTCCCAAATGGTGTTCTACTTCCTTATAAATATTATTATAATATCACTAAATTAAAGAGTATATTTATTATCAATAAAATATTTAGAATTTCCTCTTCCTTTATTAAATTTTTATTTATTTTTTTAGAAATTAAAATTCTATATAACGTTTCGAGGTATTCCTTGATTCGTCTTGTGTGATTTAATTGTTATTCTGAAGATGAGGCAAGAAATACCTCGAAACGTTATATAGAAAATTTATTCATGTAACAATAAATACAAATTTAATAAAGAAAGAGGAAGTTCTAAATATTTTATTCATAATAAATTTAATCTTCAATTTAGTGATGTTTGTAGGAGAAATCAACAATCGATAAAATCGATTGCAAACATATGTTTTCATAAAACTATGGGAAAGTTAAAAAAAGTCTATATAGTTGTGTAAAATAATAAAGTTCTTTAGTAAAAGATCTCTCTTCATTCATAAAATACATCAACCCCTCTACAATTGGTGACCTCGAATTTTCGAACCAAAATGAAGGAGCCTCAATATCAAAATATCGCCCAAGCCCAAACGCTAACTGCTCAAAATACTGAGGTAAGCCGTATTTCTATGAAAATTCCGCCTTTTTGGGTAGAAAAGCCTGAAATTTGGTTCTACCAAGTAGAAGCTCAATTCTCCATTAATGGAATCACTAGTAAAATAACAAAATTCAATTACTTGATTTCACAATTAGATCCGAAATTTATAGATAACATTTGGGACATTGTAACAGGGCAGGAAAGTAACAAATATTCACTTGCAAAATCTCGTTTTCTTGATCTTTTCAAAGAAAGTCAAGACAAGAAAATTAAAAGGCTAGTCATAAAATACATCAACCCCTCTACAATGTTAAAAAAAAATCAATACTCTTTTTAAAATATTTATTGGTATTATTTGTATAAAATTTTTTTTTGGGGGAGAATTTAAGTTTTTTAGAAATGATAATCCTTAAAACGAATTACTTTACGTACTCGAAGAGCTGAAATCACTTATACATGTTTATTGGCTCTTCCGAATTCGAAGAAACACTTAGCGCATTCTGATATAAAGGCGCAGTTTCATGAAAATACGAATAAAAAATTCAGTGGACCACTTGAAGAAGTCTTCAGTATTCGGTGTAACACCGATGTATTATGCGGGAGGATACTTACAATGACTGGTATAACATCGTTCCTTTTTACTCGAGAACACTTTCAAAAGGAATTCAGAACAGCATTTATATGACTGATCAATAATAAATATTTTTCTAATCGACATTAGAAATTCAAGTGAGACAAAATTGATAAAAACAATCTGGTGCGGACTACCCACGGTTCTTTCTCTATCTAGGATGCTTAAATTAATTCGGAATTTCAATTAAAGTTAAATTTGAATGAAAAGGAATTAGTAATGCAGTCTAGTATAAGTCCTTTTGGTTTATTATTTTCAATAATGAAATTTGGAATCGACCAAAAAAAAAAAATACTCTCCATCAAAACGAAAGGAATTACGTTTTCAAGAATCCGAGTAACGAAAAAAAAAAAGTTTTTCCTAATTCATAAATAAATAAATACCAAAAATACTGTTTCATAGAGAATTGGATTTCCTACAAAATGGATAAAGAATCATTAAAATTAGTTAAGAACTAGCAGAGATATTGCGTTTTGAAATTAGCAGTTTTTTCATTTGAATAATTTATTGCTTTTCATAATACTTTATTGCCTATCTACAGCTTTATAAACAGTTTACCTTAATATTTTTATTTGGAAATTGTGTAATAAATAATATGCAGCGTTTAATAATTATTTTCAGTTTCCGTGGAAGCAAACGTTTTACATTAAATAAAACAATACTGCAAAATTATTAGGCACAATAAAAACTGTAGTTTATGCTCAAATAGTCACTTAGAATTACCTTCCACAAATTTTTATAAAACATTTTGCCTAAAATATTTAGTTTTTCAACGGCCTATTTTACATCCATATTACTATTCTTAAATTTAAATATTACCTAAAGTAATATTTTTGCTCTTTTCTCCTTTAGTTGGTTATCGAATTTCTTAAACTTGTATATTTAATATTTAGCCGTTTTTTATCAATGTTAATAAGTTGATATGGATAATATTTTTAGATCTACAAAATTAAATGTACTTTAGAGGTCGATGATTTAAATTCTATTGGGATCTAAGCACTCTCAGAATGAAACCTCCATCATATTAAATCCTATTAAATTTTACATTTATATAGCGAGTTTAATTAAAATCATTACATCCATTTTTTGGGAAATGGTAAAAAGGTGCTAAATGCATGGTACAAATGAGTGATAACTCTCGAAAGAAAACAGAAATTGCATATTTTCTCAAAAACGGCTTTAACGATTTTACTTAAGCTCACTATAGTCCGATAAAATGTAATGATCTTTAATATCTTATAGGTTTCGTTCTGATTTAAATAGTCTGAGAGGGTTCAAATACAGATTTTTTTTTTATTTTTTAAAAATTAATTTATTGAAATTTACTACTCTATTAGTAAATACATCAAGTAAATTGGCTAATAATATAGATAATATACATGAAAAAACATGAAGAGAATATGCACGTTGGCAACACTCCATTAGGTAATCTACACTAGAAGGTCTCAAGGCCATCTACCTTTCAGACGCCTCGGAGGAATGGCAGAGGAAGCAAGGATTGAAACTAGTGGGTTAATGTGAAGGTGGAGTTTGTCATGGAAGGAATGATACCTCATACGGGCCAGTAAGAGTCCTAGATAGCGAATCTGTTGAACCGGGACTAGTGGAGTATTATTAAAGGATACTGTAGGGCAGGATGTTATAGGTTTACGACGAAGGGTAAAGGTAATTTGGTAGGATTTGTTGGCATTGATTTTGATTCTCCAATTCTGACACCATACTTCAATGTCTCTGATGTGGGATTAAAGAGTTTAAGAGGCAATAGTAGGATCATTATTGACTGATAACACACAAGTGTCATCAGCATATCTAGAAAGGAAGGTATTAGGATGAGTTGGGATATAAACTGTATAAACTCTGTAAAGAATGGGTCCTAGGATACTGCCTTGAGGAACGCCAGCAGACTGAGTAAATAGAGATGATCAGGTACTACTGTGGTTTATTTTGAAGGATCTTCCAGAGAAGTAGGACTGAATAATGAGGTAGTAATTTGGAGGAAGGAACTTGCGGAGTTTGTAAAGCAGTCCTGGCTGTCAAACTCGGTGAAAGGCCTGTTATACGTCGAGAAAGGCTCCCGTGAAGTACAACCCGCGCTCTAGTGCTGATGAGACAACATCCACCACACGATGAAATTGTTGGATGGTGGAGCGGGAATAATAATAGCAATAATAATTAACGAGTAAATATGTAATTAGGACGAATACGATACCCAACTGAATGGAAAAATATGTTTAATGCAATAATTGTGTCTTTGAACATAGTAATAGTAATATAGATGTATAACATACAGTTGGAAAGCTAAATAATTTAGAAAAATATATTATTATTAACAAAATTTTAAACTTTAATGGAAAGTGATGATAAGCCGATAAAACAAAGTGATTCTTGTTCATAATAATATAATAGATTATTTAATAAAAACACACGTTCCTTATAAAAACTCAACGTAATTAATTCTTTATTTTTTGTATCTGTATTTGAAAGTTCTTAAATTGATATTAACAATGGAGGTAGGTGAAAGTCGTGCGTTTCGCGCACTAGATGTTTTTACTTAGGAATTGGATAGAAAGAAAGTTAAATTTCAAGAGCAAGTTAAATTTCGGGTTCACATGTGGTGTAGTGGCTAGCAAAACAGTTTAGTATGCCCAAGGTAGTCCAAGTCCTTCAGAAGGGGAAGTAAAATGGTGATCCCAAGCCAGTGTGATGTCAAGTATTTGTTAATTCTCTATTCTTTTAAAGCATATATAGGCAACATTTATGGCTCCAACTGTATCGTTTCCGGTAAGACACATTATGGATAAATAAACAAACAAGTATATTACGGCAGGAATTGAAAATATATTCCAATATCTGTTAGAGACATCATTTGGGCCTAAAATTCTTTGATGCTCTTGAGGCATATCAAGAATATAAAAAAAAAAAAAAAAACATCTTGACAGGAATCGAAATAAAACATACAAGCGTTTAGAAAGTGTACTTATCTTACATCCTTAATGCATTGAAATAAAGTTTGTTTAGTGACTATTCTTATTCATGTTTCTAACTTTTACACATTCCTTATTTTTGTCATGTAATGCATTAAATAAAAAGCTGTTCCAACATATAATACCTATAAACGATTTTTAGCACATCAGGATCCATTTATACATAACTCAAAAAATAAATATTTCACTGTCAATTTTTTTTTTGTCGAATGTAGTTTGAAAGTAATTAAAATCATTAAAAGAGATAGTCAAATTAGGTAACAGTAATAAGAGAAATTTACACAGCATCGAATATACGTTTGATCTGCCTGGATACATAATAATTTCTTTAAATCTATTCATCCTGAATGAAAGGGGTCATTGTCACGGTTTGAACACCTACAAACCCTGAATGAAGGTCAATGGCATGGTTTGAACACCTGTAAACCTGAATGTGTGAGTGAATGAGAGGTGAATAGAATATCCCAGCAGAGTTAGTTCGATGCTTATATTTCTCTTTCAAATACTAATACAAAAAAAAATTATGAAAGATAAGTTGTTGTTTTTTAATGGAAGATTTTAAACATTTGTCGCACCTTGCCGACCATCTTAACGTCAAAGATTTCGTTTATGAAGTGGTAAATGAAATTTTAATATGATTATACATTACCAAAAAAAAAATCTGGTGCGGGCAACACACGACTTTCACTTACCTCGATTTTTAAAATCAATGAAAGAATTTTCAAATACAGTTAGAGATAAAGATACGTGAAACTATTAAGGAATTAATCAAATTGAATTTATATAGAAACATGTGTTTTATTAAAAAATCTATTATAATATTATCTAAAATAATCAGTTAGTTTATCTTCTTCTCATCACTCTCTATTAACTTCTAAAAGCTTGTGTATGAGATGATATTTTTTCTAAAATCTTTAGCTTTCCAACGGTATATCATACATGTATATTACTGCTTTTATGTTCAAAAACGAAAAATTTCATTAAAAATATATTGTTTCTATTTTCTCCTTTAGTTGGGTATCGAATTTATTCAATTTATATATTTACCAGTTTTTCATCAGCGTTAACAAGATAATCCAGTTATTATTATTGAATCTAAAAAAATAAAGGTACTTTAGGGGAAGAAAATTTAAAATATCGGCATTTAAGCCCTGTCAGACCATTTTTATCCAAATAAAACCTACATGATATTAAAGCCTATTAAATTTTACATCGATATAGCGAGTTTAATCAAAATCGTCGGAACCGTTTTCGAGAAAATCGAAAAAAGATGCAAAATGCATGGTATAAAGTGCCTCTTCTGGTAGGCTCATTTTGATGAAAAAAGTTTTGTCACGTCTCGGGCGTATAGTTGTCTTAAATATGAAATTTCAGTTTCATAGGACTTACCGTTTCCGCCCGGGAGTTACCACACACACACACACACACACACACACACACACACAGACACACACACACACACAGACCTTTTTGCGGGACTTGGTTATTTGGACTCAGGGGACCCTAAAACGTGTATTTCCGTTGAAAACTGGAATTCGAAAATTTTCACGATCGCAATACTTTCCTTACTATATATAGTAAGTGAAAGTAAAAAAGGAGATGATTTTATTCGTTACAAGCATAAATTTAATTTAATTCTTGATTGCGTTAGACAATTATATTTTATGAATTCTGATTTTCTCTAAACTCTATTTTCATTTTTTAATTTTATAAAAAAAAATTATAAAAAAAAAAACAACTTGACAGGAATCGAAATAAAACATACAAGCGTTTAGAAAGTGTACTTATCATACATCCTTAATGCATTGAAATAAAGTTTGTTTGGTGACTATTCTTATTCATGTTTCTAACTTTTACACATTCCTTATTTTTGTCATGTTAATGCATTAGATAAAAAGCTGTTCCAACATATAATACCTATAAACGATTTTTAGCACATCAGGATCCATTTATACATAACTCAAAAAATATAAATTTCACTGTCAATTTTTTTTTTTGTCGAATGTAGTTTGAAATTAATTAAAATCATTAAAAGAGATAGTCAAATTAGGTAACAGTAATAAAAAATATTTGACATAAACATAAATTTAGTACAAGTATTATATAAATGTTCTAGTAAGATAGACCTTTAAAAAGTAATATTAAGATTGGAATTTTTATTAAACTAAATTATATGATAGATTATATACGAAAATAATCATAAAAGTTCATTTATAGTCGATATAAATATAAATGTTTCTGTAGCATAATCTCATTTTTCTATGAATGAAAACTTACAGAAATATTTTCACTCGAATAAAGTTTTCTTTGATGAATTCAATTCGTTTTGAAGTGGGTCAGCACGTGGTTTTTACTTAAAGGTCTTTATATATTTTTCTTACCTATTTGTGGAACTTTAATAGGTTTCAACTTTTTCTTTGACTGAAATAAAATAAATTAAGGGATATAAAATTCATAAGAACAGTAATTATTGTAACCATTATATAATTTTTATCCATGACCATAATCAAAATTAGTTAATGTGTATTAGAATCATTTTACATGGAGAGGATCCAACACTATTTTTGGGATGATAAAAACGACAATAAATTTTACAAAGACGACAAAAGAGATGATTCAAGTCAACATTGCAGGAAAAATAAATGTAACAACTTTATTCTTACCTTTTTGCCCTAATCCGGTTCCAGCGTTCCAATGAAGCCTCCTCGCCCTCTTAGTCATATTTCTACAATTATGGAATGAGATGGACCTGTCAACAATATGTAACAAAAATTTCCTTTGCCTATTAAAATATTTATATTACATAATACTACACCAGCTACCTAGGACTTACCGACAAAGGACCCTCACCTGTACTTAGGACAAAGTACCCAACACCTTTGACCACCCTCTGCCAACCCCTTCACCTCCCTCCTCCCTACGACCATTAATCAATTTGTATTTGTATTTGTATATATATATATATATATATATATTTTTTTTTTTTTTTTTTAGTTATTATTCACAGTTTATTTATTTTATCGAAAGCCTCTACCTGCGAAGGTCATTGGCAGTTCTTTTTGTTTCAGATCCTGTTGTAAAATTGGGGGTTTCTGTTTAGAAACTTTATTACGGAATCCACCTCTTTTTCAGAGTCTTGGAAGATTTTACAAAACAGTTTTGCCCATATTTAGCTCCGTAATTAAATACATAAATAATTCCTCTATTTATATTTTGGATTTACTATTATTATTTATATATAAATATATGTGACATCTGTGTCATGTATTGTATATTGTGCCATACTCCTTTAAGCACAAACAAACAAAATCCCTGCACAAACAAATTATGAGAAATAAATTAGTAGAAAAATAATGAAGAAAAGAATAAAGAAGAAAATAAATCAATATTATTATGATAAAGAATTAAAGTGATTTGAGTTACTTATCTAATTATTGCTTTATAAATTCATACTTAGTCTGGAAAACTATGCACTAAGCTTTTATTCCACTTCTGGAGAAAAGGATAAAATGTCAACACTGCTCTCTCGACAGCAACACTGTCATTGAAAATCAGCTCAGGAAGAGCGATAACACTAAAACCACTGACACTCGAGGGGGTAAGTGCAGTATTTGGCTTTTGCCATAAACACATAAGAAAAAAACGGGACACATTTTCTATAGAGTCACGATTTTCAACTCAATTTCTTTTTTAAAAGATCCTTTGAGCTATGCGAAGAAATAAATTTGTTAAAGTGGCTACACATTGCACAACTCTTTTGGCATGTCTCTAGAAAACCTATACTATTTATCTAATTTAAAATATCTGGTGCGCACAGAACATAACTTCACTTAATCTGCGTTTACATAGTTTGAAATAAATCACATCGTTTATGTCAAAGTCCATTGCTCGTATTTCAAATTACTTTATATAGAAACACATTATCTGCTTTAATAAGCTAGCGTTACTTTCTAAGTTATTTATTTGTTAGGCGAAAGCATGAACTTTTTCCACATCGACGCAGGATCCACTTATGTCTTAGCAATTCCCTAGAGCCTCACTCAAACTTTGCCTAACGCGTATCGAGAAAATGTTCCTTCAAAATCCGAACAAACTTATCCTATTCCAGAAAAAGGCCTTTTAAGAAGGCGGTACCTTTGAAGCGGAATCGACTTAGAAAGGAAAAATAATACTGACAGAAAAAAACAAAAGAAAACCTTTGAATATTGTAATTGAATAACGACCCATAATTAAAAGGTAATAAACGAAAAAATTGTTTTTTTTTATTTATGGGCAGAAAATGTCCTTCATTAGACATGTTGACAAAAATTAATTAATTATTTTTATTAATGAATTCTTTTTTTGCTTCATTTCACATAATTAGATCATTAGGTAATTAAAACAGAAGAAACGTGCTCTATATGCTTGGAATGTGGAGTCAGGAAAAAAAATAATGTCCTTTCAAAAGGGCAATCCAAAAACAAACGTCAAACTATACCAGTGATATTTTGTGAAACTTTATCCGGTAGTTATAAAGTCACACAAAGTGTTCTGTTTTTTTCCTTCACTGATTTACTCACTTAGAGTTTGGACTAGTGTAGTCCCTCTAGGCTATCTAAACTTTGCCAACCAACAGTAAGGCCTCTTGAGATTCATCATGATGCATTGCCATGAAATTGGTTTCAAATGAACTTTGTCGAAATGATACTAATATCACTTACATTTCAGTCGTTCACTTTATAGTCAGATACAAAGTATACGTTTATTTACTAAAATAAATCCTCAATGAGTTATCACTACTTAATTGTGGCGTATACGAGTACAATATTAGAACGTCGATGTACTTTACCCAAAGTTTTTTTTCCAATGCAATATATATTTTTTATTAATTTATATGTTATTGAATTTTACAACTGTATATTAACATAAATACAATAAGTAAAAGTGTTGAATTATAATAAAGGGCTTAAAAGGCTTGTGAAGAAACAACCCAGCGGTAGTAATTCGATGTTTATTTAAGTAAATAGATCCCGAGGCCATCTTCTTTTCAATCGTCTCTGAGGTTTTTCAGGAATATGTGAGGTTGATAGGTTGCGGACCAGAGGGTCTATATGGGTTGGGAGTTTGTAATTATAAGTGGTATATTTGGTACGAGAAACGTCGGCAACAAATGGGATATTAAGGTCGTTGTGGATGATTTTATTCGTGACGAAATAAGGAGCATTTAGGATTTTGCAAAGGATTTTGGATTGTAAGGATTAGATGCGGGAGGAATCAGATAGCTCAGTAGAGCCCCAAAGCTCGATTCCATATGTCCAGATGGGTCTGATGACGGGAACATAAATGAGCTTTTTGTAATGAATTGGAAGTTTTGAACGTTTGTCGAGTAAGTGTTGTAGTAATCGGTAGCTAAGACGTTTGCCAAGATAGAGTCCTAGGTCCAATACAATATAAAAGCAGTAAATGATGTTTCTTTAAATTTCGAGAAATTCAATTACATACATTGAAATTAAAATTATATTTTCATTAAATATAACTTTTATTATTGTTATTTTTATTCGCAACTGCGTTTCTGCGAATTCAGCGAATGTGAAGTACTATTTACTTCGTGACCATCGTCTTGAATTTTTATAAACTGTTTCTAGTTAAGAGATCTTGAGTTGGCCTAGTGATAGGAAGGAAGAATAGTAAGAGATATGTTGATTTAGGTGGTGATGTGTCAACGGATGAAACGCGTTATATTTTTGAGGAATGTAAGTATTTACTGTTAGAATGTATGTGTCATTGTGTATCGTATGATTCGAAACATAGCATATCTGTGGCGGTCGTGAAAAACTGGATAACTCGAGTTATATCAGAATTGAGTTAACTCCACGTATCGCTCCTTAAGACCATCTTACACGTCGTGTTAAATTGGTTAATAAAATTTCTAGGTGGAAGAAATTTCAAGTGGAAAGAAAGCTGTTGTTAATCACTCTATTTTGGGTATTACGTAAAGTTTAAGTCGCAAGCCTGTAAAATGAAAGATTTTGACTTAACCACTTATTCACGACCGCCACAGATATAACATATGAACAATATTTCGTAAAATTTTGGATTTAATTGTTTTTATTTTGTTTGTATGTACGTGTTTTGCAGATTCCCAACGTTCTGCTCCGGATGGCTACTTTGGTCTCAGTATAGTGGTGTATATTAGTCGCTTGTTTCGTAAATTTAGTGGTTATCTATAACCCAAAAGATGTTAAAGTTGTTTGTAACGTATTGTTAGTTCTTGTTCCTTTAATTTTGTATGTATGTTCCATGTTGGAATTTTATCCAATATAGTCTGAGTTTGTGTGTGTGTGCGTATGTTGTAGTTCTAGAAAAGTCACACGAAACCGAAATTTCATATTTATGAGCAACTTTCTCATCGAAATTGGAAAATCAGAAGAACCACTTTATACCATGCATTTTGCACTTTTTTACTATTTTTTTTCAAAATGACCTAATCGATTGTGATCAAATTCGTTATATCGATGCTAAATTTAATGGACTTAGTGTATAATTTAATCCTCAATGTGGGTTTTATTCAGATTGAAATAGTCTGACAGGGCTTAGATGCTGATATTAATGCCGATTCGAAAAACATTAACCATATCGTCTCGTTAGCATTGATAAAAAACGTGTGAATATTTAAGTTGAACGAATTTAAAACCCAACAGAATGAGAAAAGATCAAACTTTTTTTTTATTGGAAGTTTTGCTTTTGAACATAGTTATATAGACGTATAAGAAACTTTTGGGAAGCTGAAATATTAGAAAAAAAAATTACCTACACAAAAAATTGTAAAATTTAATGGAGAGTGATTAAAAGCCGATAAAGCCTACTGATTGATGTTGATAATAATACAATGGATTATTTAATAAAACTTATGTTTCTATCGCAACTCAACGTAATTAATCCTTACCCTTTTTTTAACCTCTATCTGTATTTAAAAATTCTTAAATTTATTTTAAAAACAGAGGTAAGTGAAAGTGATGCGTTGAGCTCACCACATTTTTTAATTAACATATATCTAAAAAAATAAAATCTTCTATTCCTGGAAGATTCTAGAAGTAAAAGAAAAAAAAAAAAAAATAATATATATATATATATATATATATATATATATATATATATATATATATATAAAATTGTATGGTATAATCTATAGACACCATCATACACATTCTCCCTTTCCTCTCTTACCTAGTTGTTGTAGATCCTACATTTATTTCATCTATAGAGGTGAACATATCCAGAAGGTTACCTTCCTCTTCTGAAGTGCTTTGAATATTATCTGAAAAGTCTTCCTTTCTCATGGTCTAGAACGTTACACTCAAGACGATAATTACTTAAAAACTAAAAATAGCCAGATATTATTATTTTTTTGAGCATTCGCACTTTTGTTATATTTCAAAAATATTTTCAGATGAATTCGTCAACATTATTATATATTTTATGAAGTAAAAAAAAAAAAAAAAAAAAGATTAAAATTCCTCATTAAATCGCACAGTTAATAATTTATAGTTTTACATAATTTTTATATGTTTCTGAAAAACAAAACATAATTTCTGTGAGTTTTACACAAGGTACTGAAATGGAGAACATTTTTTTGTTTACCATAAACATCTATACACACACACACACACACACACACACTGTTTAACATTAGGAGAACTGGATGGTGGGCCAACGTCTGGCTGCGAACGTCATCAAGAAATTGAGAATGGAAGAGATGGAGAGGCGTGCCTAGAAATATAGGGTAAGGCGCCTAACAGTGGGGCGGCACACAGCCAATCCCCTCCACGAAGTAATGCCTAACGGTGGTCCCGTGGAGGGTGAGAAACAGGTGTAGGGAGGTTGGTTTTAGTGGGTAGAAATCCCACACACGGATAGGTACGGGCCTATCCGCGACTTTTTAAGATTTCCTCCTACCATCGTAAAAAAAAAACTCACACATACATATATATATATATATATATATATATATATATATATATATATATATATATATATATATATATATCTTTTTTTACATCCTTCCCGCCTGCCTCATATCTAGTAACAACAAATTAGACCGGCTTGTCCAGAAGTATGTTCCCTGAAGGGAAGAGTTATCAAAAATCAATGATATTTAACCGGAGCAGGCGAGGGAATGTAACAAAAATATAGTTTTATAAGATGTGAAACCTTAATTAATACCCATAACTATATTCAACATTTATTAGACAGATTATTTTGAGTTTAAGAATTTTCCTTACTATAAAATCACTAAGTTACATGTAACTACTAAATATTATATTTAAGGATAAAACATATTTCAGTATTACTCTCAAAATACTTTTCTTTACCGTTGAAACTGTCAATAAAATATAAATTAATCTCTATTATGGTATGGTCAACATACCATACCGTAATAATTTATATATCTATGAGGAGTCCACGGAAGAAATGGAAGATTTTTTTCCGAATTGCAGTTATATGTATATATATATATAAATGTTCGTCTAGTTGAGTAAAATATGTTGGTAAAAAGAAACAGTCAGAAAAAATAATAGTCGGTTAGTTACAAGCGATGGAAAGAACCACGTACTCGGAGGAAAGGGGGAATGTCCACGAAAAAAACTAAAATGGAAAAGAGTCATGAGGATCATGAGGAGAAAATGTTATGTTTGTAAAACTTTTTTCAATTTATAATAAGATTTATTATTATATTTAATGTAAGTTTGAATTATTATTATTATTTTGTTTGTTGAAAATTTCAATCAATCAAGACCATTGTCAGGAGAAAAAAATCTGGTGCGGGCAACACACGACTTACACTTACCTCCGTTTTATTAATCAATTAAAAATTTTTCAAATACAGTTAGAGATAAAAATTATTAAAACTATTAAGGAATTAATTAAATTGAATTTCTATAGAAACGTGTGTTTTATTAAAAAATCTATTATATTATTATCTAAAATAATCAGTTAGTTTTATCAGCTTTTCATCACTCTTTATTAACTTTTATAAGCTCTTGGGTATTAGATAATATTTTTTTCTAAAATGTTTAGATTTCCAACGGTATATCATACATTTATATTACTGCTCTTATGTTCAAAAACAAAAAATTGGATTAAATTTTTTTTTCAGTTTTCTTCTTTAGTTTTTTTTTTTTTAAATTCACATAGCTTACTTAGCTGTTATCTTAATTAACAAGATAATTTGGTTATTTTTATAGAATCTACAAAATTAAAAGTACTTTAAAAGAAGACAATTTAAAATATCAGCAATTAAGCCCTATGACACCATTTTAATCAGAATAAAAACTACATGGTATTAAATCCTTTTAAATTTTTACATGAGTTTAATCAAAATCGTCTAAACCTTTTTCGAGAAATTGCATGGTATAAAGTGCCTCTTCTGGTAAGCTCATTTTGATGAAAAAGGTTTTGTAACGTCTAGGGTGTATATTTGTCTTGAATATGAAATTTCAGTTTCATAGGACTTACCGTTTCCGCCCGGGAGTTACCACACAAACACACACACACAGACCTTTTTGCGGGACTTGGTAATTTGGACTCAGGGGACCCTGAAATGTGTATTTCCATTGAAAACTGGAATTCAAAAATGTTCACGATCGCAATACTTTCCCTTACTATATATAGTAAGTGAAAGTAAAAAATTGTTGCAATTGTGTAAATCTAAATCAGAAAGAAAAAGGTGAATATATATAAATTTTAACTATAAAAACGGAAAAAACAGTGTTAAAAAAAAAACTAAAGTTAATAAAGTAATTAATTGTTTATAAAAAAAAAAAAACCTGTACCTCTAAAACCCATAAAGGGTCTGGGGCTCAGTACTTATAGAGATTCGTACTGTTTCTAGGCCAACGGCAGTGCAATGAGGTGATTAGGCCTTAATCACGCTCAGCCGTCTGGTATTTCCCCAATTTATTTTTGGGTACCCACTTTATAGAGGCTGGGTCTGCCCTAGGAGGGTCTGCATATTCTTTTGCCGCCCCTCGACTGTATTGAAAGAATAAAGAATATTCTGCCACAGCTGGGATTCGAACCCAAGATCCGGAAAACTGTAGAATAGTGCTCTATCCACTAGACCACGCCGCTCCCTAATTAATAGTTTATATTTTTACATTATTATTATATCTTTCTTGAAAACAATATAAAATTATATTACTAAACAAAATTTATTTTTATGAAAAAAATATGGTAATGGTCGTAGCATGTTTTTTTTTTCTTTTTTTTAAATAATATTATCCTAAACATCCATGATTTACAATAATAAAAGATATATATTAAATTTAAACAGATCAAGGATAATACCTTCACGTATAATATCCGCAGAAAAGCTAGGGTAGCCAAAAGATTGGTACAAGTTAGGAAAGTAACTTACCCCACAGTTTTAATATGGATGGATCTAACTTCCTGCTACTTATCGACTTTGCCTCGCAATAGTTTCCAAGTTTCAAAAAAGTTTTACTCTCCAGCGTTACAGGGAGCCAATTTAGTATCAAATGAGTTTCTTGTTCTGTTCATAGACTTTTGCGTGCCCGAAATAAGATATTCTAATTATGTCTTGACTATTTAATGTAAACTAAGTTTATTCATTCCATTTTTTTATTCAGTTCTTATGCTCACTTAAAACGTTCGTTCACTGCCAACGCAACAATTTTTTTTTTTTTACAATATATAATATTGATATTTACAACTATACTTAATATAAACACGATAAGTTGAAGTGCTAATTAATAATTGTGGACGTGAAAAAGTTAAAAAATAGTTTTCTTTTCAGTAACTATATTTACATTACATTAAAAACTTATTATAACGTCAATTATTAATAAACAAATAAATATACGTACCGACAACATAACTGTAATGGACTCAGTTAACAATGTACAGATACATGATTAGTTGACAGACCAAGTCAGGCAAAACCTATTACATCTTAAACAGATACGAAAAAGAGTAACTTTAAAGTGGGTAAAGGCGCATGTCGGGATCGAGGGTAAGGAACGGGTAGATAAATTCGCCAAAGAAGCTGCTTCCAGTAATATGTTGCCTTCCTACGATAAAGCATCCCTATCCTATGTCAGGAGAGACATGACATCTGATTTTGTTGCAAGATGGGACCAGATGTGGGTGACCTCTACCAAGTCTCCAAGTTTACACAGATTTATACCAAACATAACATTACACGACTATGCATCTGTACAGTAATAATTATAAACTAACACAACTAATCACAGAACACGGAAACACAAAATTTATTATTAAAATTTATTCAATTCTATTATATTTACTTTAGTAATATAATTTAAAATATAATATAAAATGTAAAATAAAGTGTACTAATTGTTTAAATTAATTTCTACTTTCATCTGTAAATTAATATTATCATATTACCATTCATGTAATATACATTAAGATCTGGAACATGATTTTATAATAAACGGTCCTTATGTGGGGTTACCATGTAAGGAAAAAAACAAAATATTTTTGTATATTAGTTATGTTTTTACATACAGGCTTTTTAAAAATATTTATAAGTATATATTATACATATTATAAATTTAGAAAAACGTTTCTAGACATAACTAAATATTGTTTACAATTACTATTTATTATTTTGTTATGTAAGGAGTGGCGTGGTCTAGTGGATAGAGCGCTAGTCTACTGTGCTCTGAGTCCTGGGTTCGAATTAGTTTGTGACGGAATATTATTTATTCTATTATTTCAGCCGGGGGGAGGGTGGCGATCCTGGGGCATGGAGACCCTCCTGGGGCAGACCCAGCCTCTATATAGTGGGTACCCGAAAATGGGGAAATACCTGGCGGCTGAGCGTGATCTCAGCCAAATCACCTCATTGTACGGACGTTGGCCTTGAAACAGTACGAATCCCTATATGTACTGCGCCCAAGACTCTTCATAAGTTGTAGTGACACAGGTTTTTTTTTTGGTTTTTTTATTAATATTTTATTATAATATTTACGATTTTTTCGAATTCTTATTATCAAAAAAGAAGACTTCATTGACTAATATCAACACGTATCCACCCAGGATAAAATCAACTGAACATAAAAGGAAAATAATTCACAATTTTTCATCTCAAACATCAATTTATATTATAATTCAACGTTAAGTATGTTGTTTGATGTATCTATAAAATTGTTTAAATTAAACCTAGTATTCTAAATACATAGTATTCACCTAACATGCAAGGATTGAAAAATTAAAAACCGTATGGTTTTCAATTTTTATTTTATTATCAAAATATAAACTTTAGGAACATGTGGTTGAATTATAATATAAATTGATGTTTGAGATGAAAAATTGTGAATTATTTTCCTTTTATGTTCAGTTGATTTTATCCTGGGTGGATAGGTGTTGTTTATATTAGTCAATGAAGTCTTCTTTTTTGATAATAAGAACTCGAAAAATCGTAAATATTATAATAAAATATTAATAAAAAAAAAAAAAAAAAAAACCTGTGTCACTACAACTTATGAAGAGTCTTGGGCTCAGTACATATAGGGATTCGTACTGTTTCAAGGCCAACGTCCGTACAATGAGGTGATTTGGCTGAGATCACGCTCAGCCGCCAGGTATTTCTCCATTTTCGGGTACCAACTATATAGAGGCTGGGTCTGCCCCAGGAGGGTCTCCATGCCTAAGGATCGCCACCCTCCCCCCTCCCCCCGGCTGAAATAACAGAATAAATAATATTCCGTCACAAACTAATTCGAACCCAGGACTCAGAGCCCAGTATACTAGCGCTCTATCCACTAGACCACGCCATTCCTTACATAACAAAATAATAAATAGTAATTGTAAACAATATTTAGTTATGTCTAGAAACGTTTTTCTAAATTGATAATATGTATAATATATACTTATATTTTTAAAAAGTCTGTATGTAAAAACATAACTAATATACATAAATATTTTGTTGTTTTTTTCCTTATAAATCGGTAACATAAAGGTACTGATGTTTATCCTGCTAGTTAATTTATTTTTTACATTTACTATTTGTTTGTGATTTTTTTAATATAAACTTTGTTCTGTTACAAATTGTGGACTCATATTTTATAATTGCATTTTTCCATTAAAATAAATTTATCCAAGTCAAAAGGTAATAAGGTTTGATCCAATCATTTTTTCTAAATAACTTCTTCTTCAACTCTTCTAATCTTGACATATGGATGTATAAATTACTTTATTAAACTTAAGAGTGACAGGCTACCCTAAAAATGATTCAGACCATATTCCTGTTCAATGTACGATTACATTAAAATTTTAAAATACAGTAATAATTGTAAACAAAACCAATATTGATCAATATAAATTGTACAAAGGACGATTTCCTCTCGAAACTGGATATAGGGAAACTGCGATAATGCCAAATGTAACGCATTAATTAAGGTTAATGAGTAAACTGTGAACTAAAGGGTACGCCACACGATTGTAATAAATCAATCAACCCACATGTAATAAACATACAATAATAATATTAATGATAAAACTTAATTATATATTTCTTTATAATTTTTATTTCTTCACTTTTATTACATGTTGTCTTAGCGAAGTGTTATATATTGAGGATACTGTATAAAGAAAAAATGCATTATCAAATAATTTTAGTGTTAATAAAAATATAATAATAAGCCTTTGTCGGTAAAAGTACAAAAGCCATTTACCTATCTCCTTGGGATTCCCAACCTACAAGCCGCTGTGCCAAGTCTATTAAGGACCACAGCAAGTGTGGGAGCAAGGGTATTAAGCCTGGTCAAAAGATAAACATACGGTCATAAAGCTTTACGGGTCGTATGTTTATATATTTGATGTAATATATTTATATGTAATATATAAGATATTAGTAATATCCTGTTCACGTCTTAGAATTTCAAAGAGGTTTCCGAAAACACCCGCACTCAGAGAATTTATCAGAAATTAGTCCGGGTGGGGGGTAGGAGAGCGTCCAGAGAGGACCGAGCCAGATGTTGGGGGATGAGACCAAGATGAATTCCACCTTTGCCAACCAACAAAGAGTCCTAAAGTATCTCTTTTTTGTAATATGGTATAGCAACGTTATTAATAAACAGTACCTCAGTATTTTCAATCTTAGTTACAGGCATTGCGTTAGTAGATTCAAGTTTAATGGATTTACCTTTTTTCAATCACATTCATAATTGTTTTAATCAAATTCAAAATTCTAGAATTATAAAATTTAAGCAGTTAATTTAATGAGATTCACTCCTAACCCGGAATCCCACATCAACCATACCGCAACAGTGTCATACTTCCTTTTGTCACCAATCCCTCTTTCCCTACCCCCTAAAGCTATTAATCCCTCTGAGGTCAAATATCTACTCCAGAAACTGACCCTCCTTAAATCTACCGGGACACGATCTTCTTACGCCCCAGATCCTGTTACAACTTCCACAGACAGTGTGTAAGATATTGACAATAATAGAAAAGTTTTGATGGAATGATGTATAAAATAAAATTAGTGTCATGAAAATAGGAATCCATAATCCTTGCCATCCAAAATCCTAAGAAGAAATCTTCATTTCTGACTATTTTGACACCGATATAAATAAATTAAAACTTCTGCAATGAATCATAACTTAACAAAATCGTCAACTCGATTTTTTACTTTACTTAAATGTATATGAAATTTAAAGTAAGAGAAAGTATTGTGATAGTGAAATTTTTTAATTCTAGTTGGCAATAAACGACTGAGACCAAATGACCAAGTCCCGCAAAAAAGTAAGTGTGTTAAGTCTAGCGCAAAACGAAAATTCGTATACAATTGAAAATACATATTTAAGAATGCTATACGCCTGAGATAATACCACAACTTTCTCATCAAAATAAGATAACCAGAAAAGTTACTTTATATCATGCATGCTGTACCTACGTATCGGCACTAACAAATTTGATAAAACTCGCTATATCCATGTAAAATTTAATGTGCTTTAATATCAGGTAGGTTTTATTTTTATTGAAATAGTCATTCATGAAGTCCTCCATATTCCGTACGTGCTGATTTGGTCCGAACCAAAAACCATTCTTTCTATGAAAAACTACATTCCCACTCTAATCTACTAGTTTTAATACTTGCTTCCTTGAAGGTGGCTGCAAGACCTTCTTGTTTAAATTGAGTACTAGGGTGCTGCCAATGGGCAGTCTCTCTTCATGCACACTATCATTTAGTAGTATATTTACTTGTTTTATTATAATATACTAGTAAATTAATTATTTAAATTAATAATAAATTTATTCATTAAATTTACTCTACCTGCTCATATCCACCATGCTGCTTCTCTCTCCTTAATCAAATCCCAACTTTTCCAATACCTTTTATTATCCCAAAGAGACGTTTAAAAACTGTGATAATTATATTCCTGACATAAAATTTTGGAAGAAGAGTAATATATGTTCATTGTCTGTATTTAAACGCCGTTATCTATTAATTTATTTTAAATTTTGTTCAATACAATGTTTTCTAAGGATTGCTTATATTTTATTTTATCATTGTATATATATTTTTTTATATATGTATGTATAAGCGTGTGTGATATACACACATATATTAACCCCTAATTTTAATTAATAATTAATTATTTTCCTTCTGTCTGTTGGCCTGACATATACTTCAACTATACAAACCTGTTATTTTTAGGGGACCAATTCCCAGAATAAAAATTATTTTCTATTCTATCCTAAATTTCAATAAAAATGTATTAAAAAAACAGTAACATATAACTTTAAAGGTTAACGGAGAGTGATAAAAAGTCGATTAAACTAACTGCTAGTGTTAGATAATAATATAATATATTATTGAACAAAACACATGTTTATATTGATACACGGTGTATTTAAAAAATCTTAAATTGATTTTAAAAACGGAGATTTGTGAAAGTCGTGCTCCATATATTTTTTAAACTTGAGAAAAATAGGCCACCCTAATTAGGATGACAAGAAATGTAATGCTAACTGAGCCATTCCTAATCCAATGACCGCTGGGCTAATCCGTTGGGTCCTATTCTCTTTGATGTAGTAATCCAGGAGTAGCTACTTATGGCTGTATTTAGAGTAGGCTTACTAATTGACCCACTGTAAGCCAAATCCACTTCAAACTCTACTTGTCTGGCATTCCGTCTCACAGCACGTGTGTCTGCCTGCTTCTTAAACTGTACGATTCGATTTACCTTGTATTCGGTTTGATTTTTTTTTTTAATTAAAAAATTTAGCGTATATGTAAGCTTCGTCAAAAGAAGAGATTCTTTTAATCGCTGTTCACAGTGACAAACAAATTTACTTCAATTCGTGGACTGATCATCCTTCTATACATTTTAAATAGCATTTATAAGAATTTTATATTCTGAATTATCAAAACTATAATTTATGGCAATATTTAAATACTATATTTTTTTTAAAATATTTATTTATTGAAATTTACAACTGTAATTTATATTACAAGTAAATATGCTAAAAGAAAAATCACATGAGACAGACTTGTTGAGGAGCAACCCAATGGAAGCACTCCAGTAACTATTTTAAACAAGAAGGTCTCGAGGCCATCTTCTTTTCAAACGCCTCGGAGGATTACCAGGAATCGAAGAGGAAGCAAGGGTTGAAACTAGTGGGTTGGAGTGGGAATAGAGTTTTTCATAGAAGGATTGATATCTAGTTCGGGCCAAATCAGCAACATATGGAACATTTAGGTCTTTATGGATGATTTTATTTGTGACAAAGTAAGGAGCGTTGAGGATTTTACGAAGGATTTTGGATTGTAAGGATTGGATACGGGAAGAATTCGATGGTTTAGTAGAGCCCCAAAGCTCAACTCCGTAAGTCCATATAGGCCTTATGATGGTCATGTAGATGAGCCTTTTGTAGTTAAGTGGAAGGTTTGAGCGTCTGTCTAGTAAGTGTTGAAGTAATCGAAAGCGGCGAGCTGTTTCTTGTCGTTTCAGTCTTGTGTGTGGATTCCATGTGAGACGTTTGTCAAGGAGCAGTCCTAGGTAGCGGATCTGTTCAACAGGGACAAGTGGAATATTATTAAAGGATACTGTGGGACAGGATGTCATTGGCTTACGACGAAGGGTAAAGGTTATTTGATGGGATTTGTTGGAATTTATTTTAATTCTCCAATTCTGACACCATATCTCAAGGTCTCTGATGTGGGATTGAAGGGTTTGAGAGGCAACAGTTGGATCGTTATTGACTGATAACACACAAGTGTCATCAGCATAAGTGGAAAGGAAAGTGTTAGGATTGGTTGGGATATCAGCTGTATGTACTGTGTAGAGAATGGGTCCTAGGATACTGCCTTGGGGGACACCAGCGGACTGAGTAAAAAGAGATGAGTAGAACCCATTGTGATTTATTTTGAAGGATCTGTCAGTGAGGTAGGACTGGATGATAAGGAAGTTTGTTGGAGGAAGGAATTTTCGGAGTTTGTACAGCAGTCCTGGATGCCATACTCTGTCAAATGCTTGCTCTACGTCGAGAAAGGCTCCTGTGCCGTACAATCCGCGCTCCAATGCAGAGGAGACTACATCCACCACACGATGGCACTGCTGGATTGTTGAATGGGATGTTCGGAAGCCAAACTGATGATTGGGGATAATATTATTGGAATCAAGGATAGGATATATACGTTTCAGAAGGAGTTTTTCAAGGATTTTTCCCATGATACATAAAAGAGAGATGGGGCGGTAAGAGGACGGATATTCAGGCGGCTTTTTGGGTTTATGGATCATTTTGACTATTGATGATTTCCAGGGGTTGGGAAAATATGTTGTGCGGAGTACAGCATTATAAATATAGGTAAGAAATAGGATGGATTTTCGAGGAAGAAGTTTTAAAATTTGGGATGTGATTAGATCGGGCCCAGGAGCTTTGCGGGAAGGGAGACAGTGAATAATACTGGAAATTTCTGAGGGATGAAAAGCTTTAGGTGGAAGGGACATTTGGAGAGGAATAGTTAATTCTGCTTCAATACATTCAACGTGAACGGGATTAAGGATATCAGGGTGAGGAATAAAAGTTTTAAGAAGGTGTTGACCAAAAAGCTGGGCTTTTTCCTCGTCGGTTCTTGTCCATCTTTGGGATTCGGTAAGGAGTGGATAGTTGCAGTCTTTGAACTTGAGCAGCTTCTTAGTGGTTGTCCATAGTGATTTGTCAGTAGTGGTGAGATTTTCTGTAAAATTAATTAAATTTTGAATTTTTTAATTTCTGATTATAATTTGTTAGTAAGTTTCGTATAATAGGTTTTGTCGGATGGGTATCTAGTCCTATGCCACCTTACCCTTGCTCGACGTTTTTCCCTTAATAAGATGCAAAGGTGAGGTGGCAAGTTAGTCTGCTGTGAGTTGATAGTTGTCCTGTTTGAGGTGTTATCTTTTATACTAGTCTGTATCGATGTTGTAAGTTTTTCGATGGCTCTGTCAATGTCATTTGTTGTCTTCAGAGGAATTTTCAAGTCTAATTTATTTTCCAAATCATATCGAAATCTGTCCCAGTTGATTCGTCCTATAATCAATGTAGAGGGAGAGGGTCTTGTAGCAAAGTTTGAATGTAATAAGCAAAACTGGACTATGATCTGATGAAAGGTCGTCTAAGGACTTGATGATTGCTTGGGAAGGGGAAATCTGAGAGGTAACAAATATATCTAGGATATCAGGATGTTTTTTCAAAGATGTAGGCCAATAGGTGGGGTTCGTGGGAGAAAGAATAGAGTAAGAGTTGGAGTTTGAGACATGAGAGAGGATATTACCACGGGAGTTGGAGGATCGACAACCCCATCGTTGGTGTTTAGCATTGTAGTCACCTCCAGCAATAAAGCGCGGCCCGAAGGAACGGAATAAGGATTCAAGATGGTGGTATGAAAGGACATTGCCAGGACGACAGTATACAGCTGAGAATGTTAAATGGTAAGGACGGGTTGTAATGATTACTGAGGTGGATTGAATGGCGTCAGTTGGAGTAGAAGGAATAAGGGAATGGGGTAAAGATTTATGAACAAGAATGCAAGAGCCGGCATGTGAAGTATTGTCTGGATGGTCCGATCTGTAAGTAATGTAGTCACGTACGTAGAAATGTGACCTCTGAGTAAAGTGAGTTTCAGTCAGAAGTGCAATATCTATGTGATTGTCATGTAGAAATATGTCCAGTTCGTCACGGTGGTTCAGTAGGCCATTAGCATTCCACAAAACGATAGCTAGGGGCTTTAAACTCATCGTGGGATATTAAGAGGAATTTCAGACAGGAATCTTGTGAGGAGGTTGATCAGTGGTCGAATGGTCTCTTGAATTTCGAAAAGAAAGGATGATAGAATGGATGTGATGTCGACAGGATGTTGGTTAGAAAAAAAGTAAGGGTCAGAAGGCTGAGGTGGGTAGCTGATGTGGTTATAATTGGTTGCTGGGGGATGGATACGCTGTGGTGTACGAGGAGTTGATTCGGTTTTTGAAGGCTGGGTTGGGTTTGACTGGATAGGTAGTGTGGAACTTGGGGGTGGATGCGGAGGTGGTAATTTGACCCGCAACGGAAAGTGATGGGGAGGAATTGACTGAGGTTTAGACTGGAAAAATCTGGCCTGAGGCTTGGATTGGGAGGTCTGTTGCTTGATTTGAGAGGTCTGAGGCTTAGGTTGGGAGACCCGAGGCGCCTGAGGTTGTTGTTTTCTGGTTGTTTCTGATTGAGGATTAAGGTACTGTGGTGGTCCTGTGGACGTGGATGGTTGCTGGGTGGTGGCTTGAGTTGGTATTTTATCCAATTCAGGAAAAATAGCCGAAGATTGAAACTCAGGAGGCTGGATGTAACTCTTTTCCGGGCGTTTAACTGCTGTGTGTAGAGTACGGTTTCTGAGCTGACTTTTGTAGACGGAGCATCCTCTGTAGCTCACCGGGTGTCCTTCTACACAGAGAGCGCATTCTGCTGGCTCATCTCTAGGTCTGCTACATTCGTTAGAGGCGTGTGGGCCGGCACATTTGACGCACCTGTCCTGGTGGTAACAGTAACTCTTTGTATGCCCCAAATTTTGACATTTGGTGCATTGAACAATGATATTTTTTTGTCTCGGCTCCTCAAATTTAACAGTTGAGTAAACTAGCCGGTTGATATTAAAAATGTCTTAATTATTGCTGATGGCTCTAAATCCACGAAAAATAACGGTAAAGGGTTAAATACTAAGTAAATATATTAATATTTCTCCTGAACTGGAGTTTTTTTTTTGTATGAATTAAGGTAAAAACTTTATTGTAATTTGTTGCAAATTCATGATATACTTGGAAAAGGGCTAACCTAAAGTCGCTAAAAAATATATATTTATATAATCCAACATTTTCATCGAATTTTTATAATTTATATCTCCTCTGAAAAAACATTGTGTGCGCAACACACGACTTTCATTTACCTTGTTAAAATATAATAAAAATTTTTATAAATACAGTTGAAGGTGAAAGCTTAAATAATCAATTAAATTGAGTTTCGATAGAAAAATGTGTTTTATTTTATAATCTATTATATCTACGACAATCAGTTAGTCTTAACGGCTTTTCATCACTCTCTGCTAACTTTTTAAATTTGTATATAATATAATATTTTAACTATAATATTAAGTGTTAAAAAATAATATATATATTAAGAAAATCCTTCGCAAAATCTTAAATGCACCTTAATTTGTCACAAATAAAATCATCATAAAGACCTTAATATCCCATTTGTTGCAAACATTTTTTGTACCAGATATACTACTTTCAATTCCAAACCCCCAACCCACATAAGCTCTCTTGTTCACGACATATCAACCTCACATATTCCTGATAACCCTCCGAGGCGATTGAAAAGAAGATGGCCTCGGGACCTACTAACTTAAATAGACATCGAAGTTTTACATCTGGGTAGTTTCTTCACAAGCCTTTTACGCCCTTTATAGTAATTCAACACTTTTACTTGTTGTATTTATGTATATAGAGTTGTAAAATTCAATAAAATATAAATACAAAAAATATTTTAAAATATGTTTGCTCTTTTCTCTTTTAGTTGGACATCACACTCCCTATCTAGTTCCAAACATCCATATAACCCTCCTCGTAGGTTGAAGCGGCAGTGGTCCAGAGATCTCTTGTAAATATGCCATTGGAGTGCTGGCAATGGCCGGCTTCTCCACTCATGCCCTGAGTGTATGTGGCTCTAGCGCCCTCGCTCAGCTTCCATTGGCTCTCAAGACCAGTGACGCGGCTGAGTGAGTGGCGCTGGGATCTCCTGGCATTGTGCCTCGGGATCCTCTAGTGAATCTCGGGGATCGATGCGGTGATCCCAGGGGCAGTTTGTAAATATTATAAATAGGTACGAATGAGATCAAAGTTGTTATTATTTTCTTTATATATATTATTTATTTTATTTTATACACATATATCTTTTCTTATTTATTTATTCTTTATTAATTATTCTTGTATTTAATTTATCTTTTATTTATTGTTTTATAATTTTTATATATATATATATATATATATATATATATATATATATTATTTATTTATTTTATTTTTGTTATATATATATATTTTTTTTTTTTTTATGATGTGCATATGGGAGAATGGTTTCTTCTAGCTGTATTACTCATTGCCCAGTAGGTGACGGATTGTATTATCTCTTAATAAAAAAATTAATTGCAAAGTTGGACATCATTTTCGTTTCTACTAAGACTAAAATAATTATATGTTTAATTTTTTGGAATCTACAAAATTAAATGTACTTTAAAACAATAAAAAATAAAATATTGGCATTTAAGCCCTGTCAGAATATTTCAATCAGAATAACACCCATGTCATATTAAAGCCTTTTCATTTTTTTTTAAAATAAATCATTGTACTATTCCTCTAATATAGTGTCACGAAATCACATCGGGTGTATCTTTCTGATTATGATGTGAAAAAAGTTGAAGCGCGTACAGATTCGGACACACTACAAACGACACTTGCACGCTCATAAAACGTTATCCAAGAAATTGTCACGATCAACATGCCTGATAACACCGTAAATCATAAACTCCCAGGACCCTCCTTACATTCACAGCATCCTTAAATTTAAATCCTAAGTCCATTCTCTCGAAACTAGATCCCGCCATTCCGACCTTTACATTCCCACTCACAGAACTAAATCTTTTGATCACTCCTTTTATATCCGTTCTGCAACCCACTGGAATTTCCTACCTACTCATATTCGCCATGCTTCTTCAATTCTCCCATTCAAATCTCACCTTTTCCAACATCTTTTGGCATCCCAAATAGATGCACATCAAAAGTAAATCTGCAAGTGACTTATTTTTATTTTAATACAAGTTATAATTATCTATTTTACCCTAACCCTAGCAGTGTGGAATATATTTTTTTTTTTTTTTTATAATTCCCTCAACTCTATCAGTAGCCTTTAGGAGATTTCTTTACTTTTCTTTTTTTTTTTTTTTTTATCTTGTGTGTTTATTATCCATACCTTTTGTACATGAATGTATATAAGTCTAGGTAGTGTTTGATTTTTCCTTTTTCACATTTGTAAATAAAAATTAATTTTATTGTTTTCTTGACCTGACATATATATGAATATCTACTGTTCATTTCTGTTATTCTTAAGGGACATAGTCCCAGAATAAAGTTTTCTTATTATTATTATTAAATGGCTGAAAAGAACCTGGATAAGACTCCTACTGACTTAGAACAAAAGAACAGCGACCAATTCAATTCACTTATTGTCAAATGCATGGAAGGTGCGAATGAAAACATTAAGATAAATATTTTAAAAAATCAATATTTTGTTCAGCCTAAAATTATCAGAAATTACAGATTAACCCCCACCACGAGCAAATCTACCGCTTCTTCTGAATACTTAAAATATCCCTCTTCGGTTCGGAATCGAGAACGGCTCAATACCTAAAATGATTGTTCCAACAAAGCCAAAGATTAAATTATTTACGTATCTTCTCCTTAGTTGATCAATTTCAAGAAATAATTCCAGAAAAGGCGAAACTCGGTCAATAATTATAGAAGGACCGACACCAAAGCCTGCCCTGATGACATACAATTATCTCAAAGGTTGCATCGGTAATCTACCTTCTTAAGCGATCACTGGCCGGAATTTTCGTCATACACTTTCAATTACAGGTATTTTATTATTTATTACAATGTATCATAATTAATAAAACATCAAATTACTAATTTCTTTGATATTTCTAATTATTTTTCCTGACTAATTACACTGAGAGAGGGTGACGTAACTTTGGACGTAATAACACTTGGTAATTATATAATTCTACTTTCCTCGTAACCGTGAACTAGATAAATCGATTAATTTAAGTAATTAGCTATCGATTCTTAGGTATTGGATGACATTTCTGATAAGCATATTTGCAGAATGAATAAAGGATCTTATTTACCTTGCATCCGTTCATCGATTTCGGCTGGGTTGCCTCCTTCATAGTCAGGTCCTTCTAAGATATATATACCTAGATATTGTTTTTTTATATAAACATATATGATTGAATTGTTAAAGACAAGGAAGTTATAATTATTAGAATGTATATATTATATACGTTTGGGAAAGAAGAAATCTGGTGCGGGCAACACACGACTTTCACTTACCTCCGTTTTTAAATTCGATTAAAGAATTTTCAAGTACAGTAAGAGATCAAAATGAGTAAAACCATTAAAGAATTAATTAAATGGAATTTCTATAGAAACATGTGTTTTATTAATAAATCTATTGTATTATTATCTATAATAATCAGTTAGTTTCATCGGCTTTTCATCATACTCTTTTAACTTTTAAGAGCTTGTGTATGAGATAATATTTTTTTCTAAAATCCTTAGCTTTCAAACCGTATATCATATATGGATATTACTGTTCTTATGTTCAAAAACAATAAATTGCATTAAAAAAATATGTTTTCAGTTTTATCTTTTAGTTGTTTTGCGAATTCTCACAACTTACACATTTAGCTGTAATTTATCAAGGCTGACAAGATAATATGGTTATTTTTATAGAATCTACTAAATTAAAGGTACTTTAGAGGAAGTTGCATTTAAAATATCGTTATTAAGCCCTGTCACACCATTTTAATCAGAATGAAAACTAGATGGTATTAAAGCCTATTAAATTTTACATCGATATAGCGAGTTTAATCAAAATCGTTGGAACCGTTTTTGAGAAAATCGAAAAAAGGTGCAAAATGCATGGTATAAAGTGGCTCTTCTGGAAAGCTCATTTTGATGAAAAAGGTTTTGCGACGTCTCGGGCGTATATTTGTCTTAAATATGACATTTCAGTTTTATAGGACTTACCGTCTCCGCCCGGAAGTTACCACACACACAGCGTGCCGCTCGAGCTTTTCGCACTGTGTCCTACGACGCTGTATGCGTCATCGCAGACATGCCTCCGATTGATCTTTTGGCATATGAACGCAGAAGGATCTACCGAAGAAAACGAGAAGAGACGGATGCTCACTGGGCTTCTTTAGCAAAACAAGAGAGAGTTCATACACTTGATATATGGCAGAGACGCTGGAACGCTTCATCTTCTGGAAGATGGACCTACCGCCTAATTCCCGACATATCGACATGGTTATCCCGGAAACATGGAGATGTAGATTACTATCTCACTCAGCTGCTTACTGGGCATGGTTGCTTCAGAGCCGACTTAGCCCGTTTCGAAATAGAGGAAAATTCATTGTGCCCATTTTGTGATCCCATAGAAGAAACAGTGGAACATGCATTCTTCTCATGTTCGGGATTCGTTCGAGAAAGATCGGAGATAGACGCTAAATTTAGTACAAAAGCATCACCCGAAAATTTAGTCTCCTTGATGATGGCTAGTCAGGAGAGTTGTAGCGCTGTGCAGAAAGCTCAGAGTACAGGAGCACACACACACGCACACACACATACACACAGACTCGGAAATAAAGATTCTCGTGCTGAATTCCCAGGCGCTCCCTATGATTTTAGTAGGTTTATTGAGTTAAAGTGGCTATATCCCTATTTCCATCAGCAATATCTCCTAGTTGTCTATATTTTCTTATCTTTCAAAACGAAAAATCTCCTTATATTCTCGAAATGCTTACTAGTAGTTCCTCTGTATATTTAGTAAACACTAGAGCCTGACCCATAAACTTGCATATACTATTTCTTTATCTCCTAATCTGTCAATGTTACAAACATATTTAATATTCAAAGCTGTAGTTGATAAGAATTCCTTGTCAGAAAATTCGTTTGTTTTATTGTTAAACTGTCAAAGAAGTCGTAATATACCAGACCGTTATTATTTATATTGTAATTTATTGTTATTCTTAGGGGACTAGTAATCCCAGAATAAAATTAATTTTTATCTCATTTCATTATCATTATATATGTAATAATCTTACTTCTTTTTTTCCTGGCACTACAGACCGAAGTGGTCCTAGGTCTGCTTCAACATCTGTTGCCATAGGGCTCTGTCTTCCACAAAATGGATGTCCGCCTGTCTAATCTTACTATATACTTATCATTATTAATAATACTATTAAATAATATTATTAATAATCTTACTATATACATACAAATAGGTGTACGCGAGATTAAACATCTCTCTATCGATCTTATGCCCAAATTTATATCTTAATTAGTGCGATTTTTCTTTTCAGTTCTGTCATCAATAGCTATTTTTGAAGAACTAAAATCTTTTAGCAAAAAATATTTTTTTATTTTAATCTTTTTTGTTTGTTTAAATATTTCTTCAATAAATTTTTAAAACTGAAATACCATTTATAATAGCTCTAGATTTACAGAAGCTTAATACTTATGTAAAAAGAGGGATTTTGCATATTTTACTAACATCTCGAAATATATTTAATATATTCTAGAATAAATTTTAATAAAGAAATCGATTTCGTCGTTAAAATGAAATGTTTATAACTGTTGTGCAAGGAGAATTATTTCTCGCAAGAGTTTATTCGCTTAAAGGCATCGCTATTTAACCATGGAAATTAGCTTTCATGCATATTCATCAACTTCTTCTGCCAATTTAGTTCCCGCTTTAATATTTTAATTAATAGGAATCCTATCACTGTTTTTAGGTCTGATTGATGTGCACTTAAGTTCCAAGAAGGTCAAGGTCGTAGTACATATTTTATCAGAACTTTTTTTTTTTTGGTTTAATATCAATTCATTATTTGTAATTTTGAGGTATATTTTGAATTTACACAAAGCCCTCTGTGTTTTGACAGAGAATTTTTTTATCATATCATGTTCAGGTTATAAATATTTAGGAATTTATTATTGTTATAAATATAAATATTGTTTATTATTTAATGTGTCATAAAGAATAGATGTTAGTAGATTCATATAAATACATATTTATTTAGTACCATTACAGTCTGTCTCTGAGCAAACTATTATCAATGACCTATCTAACAACCTCCACACAATATTTCCAAAAAAAAAAAAAAAAAAAATCTTTTATTGAAATTTACAACTGTATATAGTACAATAAGTAAATGAGCTATTTACAGAAAATTGGCTCGAAAAAGTCTTGAGAAGAATCTACCCAGCAGTAGCACTTCATTTGTTCACTTTATTTATTTGATCAGCAGGTATCGAGGCCACCTTCTTTTATGACGTACGGAGGATTATCAGCAATAGATGCCGATGAGAGGATTGGGACCAGTAGGTTGTGGGGGGGGGGGGAGAGAATTTTTAATAAGAGGAGTGTATCTTTTTTTGTCGATTTCTGCTACTAGTGGGATATTCATGTCTCTATGGATGAGTTTATTAGTAACAAAGTAAGGAGCGTTGAGGATTTGTCGAAGGATTTTGGATTACAAGTATTGGATGCGGGAGGAATTCGATGGTCTAGTGGACCCCCAGTCCGTATAATAACCGAACAGTAAGTCTAAATGGGTCAGATAATGGTTGTGTAAATGGGTTTTTTGATGTAAAGAGGGAGTTTTGATCATTTGTCAAATAGATGTTTTAATAGTCGATATCTGTTCGTAGTTTCTTGTCGTTTAAGTCTTGTATGAGGATTCCATGTAAGACGTATGCCAAGATGAAGTCCAAGGTATTGTATTTGTTCTACAGTGATGAGTGGGGGTATGATTAAAGGAAACTAAGGGACAGGAAGTTATAGGTTTACGTCATAGAGTGGAGGTTATTTGATGAGATTTATTTTAATCCTCCAATTGTGACACCATTCTGCAATGGCGGATACATGGCTATGTAGAATTTGGGAAGCAACAATAGGATCATTATTCACGGATAGCACACATGTGTCATCAGCGTAAGCAGAGAGGACAGTGCTAGGATGGTTAGGGATATCAGATGTATACAGCGTGCAGAGAATTGGGCTAAGGATACTACCTTGAATTACAGCTGCTGACTGATTGAATATTTAGGAGTAGGAGAGGTTATGATTAACTTTAAAGGTTCTATCTTTAAAGTAGGAGTGGATTACTAGGAAACATGTATGTAGGAGTTTGTAGAGCAGTCCTGGGTGCCAAACCAAAAAAAAACATTAAAGCAAAATAAATCATTAAAAAAAAGTGTATAATATAAACAAAAAAATAAACCTCTTACCTACCTATGTAAAATTTTTAGAGTAAAAATATTGAACTCCGAACTAGGGTTGTCTCCCCACTAGTAGAAGGAAACCCAGTATTTGCGAGTTCCCAGCACTATCCTCTGAAGCAGAGGGTATAGATTTCCGACTATGCTAGCTTATTACCATATTAACTTCATTTTATAGAGGGAATGTCGATATTAGATATATTCATTGTAGGAATGTGACCATAATAAAAAACAAAACAAAAACAATAATATACAATGTAATGTAGTTATATATAGTAAGCTAAAAGTATTTTGGATACCCACTTTATAGATTCTGGGTGTGTCCCAGGATGTGTAAATTCAAGGCTGATGTAACAGAATATATAATTCTACCTCAGAAGTGATTTGAACCCTGCACTCGAAGAACATTAGATTAGTTCCCTATCCAATAGACCACCACTCCCAAGATAATAATAACTATAGTTTATAATATTATTTATAATATATAATGAACCACACAGCTCCCCAATTATTTTATGTATCAAACAATGTTTTTATGACCTACTTAGACTCCTTTGAAGAGCCCTAAAGTGGTCCGAAGTGAAACCACCTTCACTTTGGTGAATTATAATTTCATATGGTTACTTTTAAAAAGCGAAATATATGTTTTACCACACACACCAACATATACAGATATTTTGACAATGTCACTGATATGGCTTTAGTGCTAAATCCTATGCCCGCGGGCAACATTTCTGGACAATGCTATTAGCGTGGGGACCTGTAACATTAGAACGTGGTCATTGCTATTTATAGCATTTATTAGCCTGTTGGGTAATTGTTACGATTATTTTAAAATTAAATAGTTAATAAGAAATGTGAAAAAAATGATGACTGTGAAAATTTTTTGTTTCTTACCATCTTCATTTGTAAAAAACAAAACAAGTATAACAATTAAATGTATACGATTTTTATAGTCCTACAGAAGTTTTCCTATTTCCAAATGACGCCATCCTCTGCAAGTCGACGGATTCCATCGAAGGGAAGTGGATTTATCTTTTCAAGGCCAAAAACAAACGCGATGTCGTTTAGGATATGTCGCCTAAGAGATCAAGAACGTACCCGTCAACATCGAGCCCTAGTGTTTGCCACAACACCGATAGCTTTGATTGATGTGCAAAAATATCTGGGTGTGTACCAGAATAGGAACTTTCCCTGGATTAACCATAAACGTCTCAGACGCGAAACACTATAACATGTAGGGATTTTAGATTTTACACTCGAATTGGAGAACTGAGGAAATGTGTTGCATAAAGATTAGATGAGCAACCACCTAGAGTGAGATGTACTATTACTGGATTATAAATCGCTCAACCAACATAAACAATAAATCAGAAATACTTTTAAGTTTAAATACATTATATTATTATCTTAGAAGGTTTTATTTATGTTTGTAAATACTGTCCTTTGAATCTAGTGTTATTATTGGGTTGTGTCACATAAAATGTCGGTTTTCAAGGTAAAGGATTTTTTTTTTTTAAATACGATATGAAAACAAGATAATTTTATTCGAAGTATTTACCTTCTTTTTCTACACATTTTTCCCAACGTGGCACCAACTTTTTTTATCCCGAAAAACTCTGAACTTTGAAGTGAAACAAAATCTGAAAACGTGGTACATACATGCAGTAAAATCCACGCAGACGAAACTACATCCACCACACGGTGACATTGCTGGATGGTGGAGCGGGAAGTTCGGAATCCAAACTGGTGGTCTGAGATTATGTGATATGATTCTAGGATAGGGTATAGTCGTTTAAGGAGGAGTCTCTCAAGGATTTTACCCATGATGGGTAAAAGAGAAATAGGACGGTAAAAAGAAGGAAGCTCTAGTGGCTTTCTGGGTTTGGGGATCGTTTTAACTATAGCTAATTTCCAGGATTGAGGAAAGTATGTTGTGCGAGGTAATTGTAAATATATGGTAGGAATAGAATGGCTTTTCTAGGAGCATTCGGGCGGTGATTAGATCATTTTCAGGAGCTTTCCGAGAAGGTAATTTGTGGATTAGGTTCCAAATTTCTGAAGGATGAAATGCGTTAGGTGAAGGGCCAACTTGAGTGGAATATCCAGTTCTGCTTCAACGAATTCAAGGTGATGCGGATTAAGAATCTCGGGATGCGGTTTGAATGTTTTAAAAAAGATACTGAGCGAATATTAGGGATTTCTCCTTGTCAGATCTGGTTCAGGATTGAGACTCATTAAGGAGAGGATGGTTAAAATCTTTGAAGTTTAGTAGTTTCTTAGTAGTAGTCCATAGTGATATGTTAGTAGTAGTGAGTTTTTTAGTCATGTTCAGCAAGTTTTGAATTTTGAATTGTCTGATTTCCGATTTTAGTTTGTTAGTCAATTTAGTGTTATATGTTTTGTCTGCTAGGTACGATGCGAATGTGCTGTGGCAGGTTAGTTTGTTGAGGGTTGGTGTTGTTGTTTGTACTGTTGTCGAATATACTGTCACTCATTGATTCTGTACGTTTTCCTTCGGCGCTGACAATATCCTTTTTAGTCTTTACTGGGATTGTCGAGTCTAATTTTTTCTCCAAGTCCACTCGTCCAAAGATTAGTACTTATAATTTAAATAAATACAAAGTCAACAAATTATTGGACATCATACACACAATCACTATTATATACAATATTTAAATTTCTTTAACTTTTCTTGTTACTTATTTTTTTATAAACAAAATAATTTGAAGACGAAAAGCCTTTACCAAAACAATTTTCTCAACTTCTCAAATCAAGAAGCTGGGAATTATGGACATTTTAATAGATATTAAAGCAAGGATTAAAACGATTGATATCAAGTTTTAACTTAATTTTATCAAACCAAGATTACTGAAAATAAATAATACGAAAATGTATCATTTTTTGTGGGTTAAACGGGATGCACAGTAGTGAATCCAACTACTGCCTGACGTAGCACATAGCTATTGTTAAGAATTGGGAAAATACTAATTTACAACATTAATTTATCTTGTATATATTTCGTTAATATTAAATTAAGACGAAAGAGGGCTCTGTTTATTTAAAAGGAATTCTGTGCTAATGACTAGTGCGCTGAAAGGTATGGGAAAGATTGGTCGTCGGTTTGTCCCCATCATCACTAGTCGCTTTCACTATCGTCGCCAGAAGATTAAGCACTTACCATAAGTACCTTTTGTTTGTGATTAATTTAGAAGTTTATTTGTTTTGTTTTATTTGTTTTTTCTCAATATATATATAAATGTATATGCATAACAATAGTGGTTATTTTACATTTTAACACTTAAATTAGCACACCTTAACTTCCTTTTGTCAATCAATTACTTTATTTCATAACCATTCACATCTATCAACGTTTCGGGGCTGTTTCCCCGTTTTCAAGATTGAAACCATTTTTTAAAACTTTGATTAGTGAATAAAATTACATTATTTAAATATTTGTCTTTGAAAAATTATCTTCAACAATTTGTCATAATTAATTTTAAACTCACTAATATTATTTACCTTATTTTTTTAAAAACACTTTTTCACATATAACCCACCACTTCACTTCATAGCTTACTGCTATTCGTCCTCATGGGTGTTCATTGGCTGTTTCTATTATTTTCCTATTTTAAACTTTTTACCTTTCCAGTATTCCTATGTAATCATTGTGCTTTTTATTTATATTTCTATTAATTATATGTCCTAATTATGGTTCTTGGGCTATTGTTATATTTATTTTAAAATTTTTACCTTTTTTATGATGTCTGTGTAATGTGTTTCTAGGTTTTTTGTATCTGTTTTAAAATGTATTGTCCTACTATTATTTTTGGTAATGTGGATCGCTTCTAGTAAATTTCCGTGTCTAAAATTACTGTGTTTTCAAAGTTAAATTTATGTTGTTCCGTTATACTATGGGATGATAATGCTGTTGTGTTTGTGTTTTTTATATTTTTTCAATTGGATATATGTTGGGATATTCTTGTTTTTAATTTTTTAGATGTTTCTCCTATATATATATATATGCCTTCACAATTTTAACAGTCTATTTTGTATATTGCAGTTTGTTTATCCATTTTTTCTATTATATCTTTTATTTTACTTGAATATTTTTTCTAATTTGTTACTATTGTATAGACCAAATGATATGTTTGGGTGATCATATTTTTTAAAAGTTCTTTTTATTGTTTCTGTTAATTTTGGAATATATGTTAGTTTTTGGTATTTCTTGTAATTGTTGTTGATATGTTGATTATTGGTTTTTATTTCTGAGTTATCTATCATCTTATCATCTTTGAAAAATTGAGCGGTTATTTTATATTTACCTAAACGAAACCAAGACAAATAACTAAGGGATTCGGCGACTGGTAACTGGGTTGAGGCTGCGAGCAATTGCTCTGTCGCCCCTCTCCCCAACAGCTATTTTAAAATATTGTGGTTGAATGTAAGTTATTGATGATTAAATCATTTAAAAAAAATATAAATGGCTGCCGGATATAATTAACAGCTCGAAGTTTACCGTAAATGTTTTTTTAGTTTTCTTTTAAGACAAAGTATTTAATGCCTAAGAAGGGTACAATGCTATCTAGTTACCTGACGGGAATAAAAAGAATATCCAGAAGGCATTGTAATCGATTCACTCCGAAGATTTCTAACTTTTTCTTTCTTAAGTGATTGAAAAAAAAAAAAAAGTTTCTATGAGGCAAGAGGAAAACCAAGACGAGGGAGATTAAAATCTTCCCAACATGGCCAACTTTTGTACAGCTAACAAAAACGAAGAGTAATCTTTAACCCTCACTTCAGCTAAGCTCTTCCATTATGGATTTTTGTTATTATTTATTTAGAAATTAATAATATTATGTTTGTTAAAATGAGTAATTTTCAGTTTCTTTTCATAAGAATATCCGTTCTTATAATTTTAGAAACTTAAAGTGAGATTTTACTTGAATGTTGTTGCTTACTTCGTTCATGTTACAAATCATAAAGAGTCGTTATTTATTCTCTCTTTTATTTATTTATTTATTTTTTAATAATATTTACAATCACTTCGACTCATCATTCATTGCGTGTAGTATGACTATTGAAACAAATGATTTTCGAGTATTTTTGTTATTAATTGAAACATAGAAACTGGTGTCATCTATGAAATTGATTGAATCTTTGTGGCTTTGAATATAAGAAAAGTTATATCAATGTATGATATACCGTTAGAAAGTTAAAGGTTTTAGAAAAAATATTATCTTTTATACAAAATCGTAATAGATTGTGATGAAAATCTGATAAACCTTACTGATTTTTAATAGGTAGTAATATAACCAATTATTCAATAAAACACATGTTTATATCAATTTTTTCTTTAAAATTTTTTTGTCTTTGAAATTCTTACATATAGATTAAGAAAAAGCGTGAGTGAAAGTCGGGTGTAGCGCGCACTACATTAAAAAAAATATTCTTTTGGAAAAATACATTTTCTGACATCATGAAACCATGATTTTTCAGTTCTAGGATTGAAAGGTTGATAAGAAATGGAGAAATCTATAGAGATGGAGGGTAAATGTTTTGATTTTATACATTTGTTTAAATAGGTATTCCTGTGAAAAGAGATATGCTATATAAAACGACCCAATACATATAAAATAACTATAAAGTTCACCGAAGATATCGATGCTTGGTAAACCGTAAACAACTTTTTTTCTTTTAGCGAACACTATGTGAAAACAATTGGTTAGAACGCGTCATGTGGAAAACAGTTTACTCAACTATCGGGGTAATATATTTTTAAATTGTGACTACTCATACCTATAAGGTTTTTTTTTCTTTTGTTTTTTATTTCTATTAGCTTCAATCGAATATGAATAATTTGAAGAAATAAAATATCTGGTTTCAACAATCTAGAAACGTTCTGATCACGGTCTACTGATACTATCCAACATTCATCTCTCAAAACCAAGAAATAAAATACTTGGGACTGCAATAGATTAACCAATATTAAATCACATTGCATGTTAGAAAAAGACCAGGACAGTAAAATGACCAAGTTTGTAACAAAATAAAATAAAAATTACGTGCTTGCGTGTGCAAATACTGTAGGCGTACGTGATAAAAAATCTGGTGCTATCAACACACGACTTTCAATTACCCCGGTTTTCCAGAATCGATTAAAGATTTTTCGAATACAGAGATAAAAATAAGTGAAACCATTAAAGAATTAGTTAAAGGGAATTTCATAAAAGTAGCTCTTCAGGTCAGCCGATTTTGATGGAAAAGTTTTTGTAACATCTCGGGCGTATAGTTGTCTTACATATGAAATTTCTGTTTCATAGGACTTACCATTTCCGCCCGGGAATTACCACACACACACGGACAAATAGACACAGACCTTTTTGTGGGACTTGGATTTTTGGATTTGGTTTTTTGGACCCTAAAACGTGTATCTCCGTTGAAACCTGGAATTAAAAAATTTTAACGATCGCAATACTTTCCCTTACTATATATAGTAAGTGAAAGTAAAAAATCTGCTGCAAGCAACACACGGCTTTCACTTACCTCCATTGTTAAAATAAATGAAAGAATTTTCAAATACAGTTAGAGATAAAATTCGTGAAACTATTAAAGAATTAATTAAATTGAATTTCTATATTAACATGTTTTTTATTTTAAAAAATCTATTCTATTATTATCTAAAATAATCAGTTAGTTTTATCTTCTTTTCATTACTCTTTATTAACTTTTAAAAGCTTGAGTATAAGATAATATTTTTTATAAAATATTTAGCTTTCCAGAGGTGTGTACACGTATATTACTGCTCTTATGTTCAAAAACAAAAAATTGCACTACATTTTTTTTTCAGTTTTCTCCTTAAGTAATTTTTTCAATTCACACAACTTACATATTTACCTTATTTTGATCAGTGGTAACAAGATATTATAGTTATTTTTATAGGATCAACAAAACTAAAGCTACTTTAGTGAAAGAAAATTTAAAATATCGGCATTTAAGCCATGTCATATCCAATTTTAATTCATATGAAATTAATCCATTTTAGCATATTCCATAATAGCATTTTAATCCAAATGAAACCTAAATGATATTAAAGCCCATTAAATTTTACATCGATATAGCGAGTTTAATCAAAATCGTCAGAACCGTTTTCGAGAAAATCGAAAAAAGGTGCAAAATGTATATTATAAAGTGTCTCTTCTGGTAAGCTCATTTTGATTAAAAAGGTTTTGTAACGGGCGTATATTTGTATTTAAATATGAAATTTACTACCAAGAAACTGTTAAACTTCAAAGACTTTAATCACCCTTTCCTTAATGAATCTCAATCCTGGACTAGAACCGATGAAGAGAAATCCCTAACATTCGCTCAGCATCTTTTTAAAACCTACAATCCGCATCCTGATATCCCTAACCAGCATCACCTCGAATGCATTGAAACAGAACTGGATGTTCCACTCCAGCTGGCCCTTCCTCCTAAAGCAGTTCATCCATCAGAAACCTTAAACTTAATCCATAGATTAGCTTCCCGAAAAGCTCCTGGAAACGATCTAATCCCTGCCCATATCTTAAAACAACTTCCTAGAAAAGCCATCCTGTTCCTCACATATATTTATAATGCCAAACTCCGTACTACCTATTTTCCTGATTCCGCTTGTACCTGATGAACAGATCCGTTATTTAGGCCTTCTGCTTGACAAACGTCTTACATAGAATCCGCATACAACACTGAAAAGACAAGAAACTGCTCGCCGATTTCGGTTACTTCAACATTTACTTGACAGACCCTCTAACCTTTCTCTTTACTACAAAAGACTAATTTACATGACAATCATAAGGCCTATCTGGACTTACGGAGTTGAGCTTTGGGGCTCTACTAAACCATCGAACTCATTCCGTATCCAATCCTTACAATCCAAAATCCTTATCGCTCCTTACTTTGTCACCAATAAAATCATCCACAAAGACCATAATGTTCCTGACAATCCGCCAAGGCGCCTGAAAAGAAGATGGCCTCGAGACCTTCTTGTGTAGATTCGCTACTAGAGTGCTGCCAATGGGCAGTTTCTCTTCATGTTTTTTTTTTTCATGTCTATTATCATTGTTGCATATTTACTTGATGTATGGAATACTTTCTTATTATCATGATGTTGCAAAATTTAATTAAAAATATTCTTTTTTTTAAATAATTAAAAATAGTCTGTCAAGGATTTTTTTAGGCAAACCATTCTTAACATATTAAATATTATACTAAATTTGTTATAAAATATGTTTCATTCTATTACCAGCTCGGTGCAGATCGTTTCAAGTTCGGATCTTCTACTATTAGGAGAAAGAACCGTCCGTAAGTAGTTTGCTCGGTTCAGAACCAGAAATTTCGACTTTAAAAAAAAAAAAAAATTACCTAAATGATGGAAACATGTCATAGATCAATATGGGTGATATATATTTGATTAAAAATATTTACATGAATTTAAAGATTTTATTTAAATAGTCAGTAAAAAACGCTACGAACTTATGTTACAACCCAGTAATATTCTTGTTTATAGGAAAAATATAAATAACCCCCCAAAAAAAGTTTGGTCTCCTTTAGTTGGATATAAAATTCGTTTAAACTCTACATTTGACTGTTTTTATCAAAATTGACAAGATAGAATGTTCATTTTTTTGTTTTCTACAAAATGAAAGGTACTTCAGGTTATGATTATTTCAGAAATCGGTTTGTAAGCCCTGTCAAACTATATCAACAGAATGAAACTTACGTGATATAAAATATTACACCGATATTGCGAGTTAATATCAAAATCGTTGAGTTAACAAATAACACTTTTATTTAAACTTTGTATATTTATTCACTATGGAAATAGACACATAGACTTCTGACTAATATAATGTATTTCAACTTTATCATAACAACATTTTGACCGGAGTGCCCTGGCCCTAGGATTTGGGGGGTACATATAGGAAGGAATAGTGGAGGGGATGGAGGAAAGGCGGCAGAGATCAAATGGAGGGACATATGGATCACTTAGCACCCATAATGTCAAAGTACTTCCTGTAGGGGCTCAGGTACGAGAAAAGGTGTCCCTTCGGAGGCAGAAGGCGGCATCCTTTGTAATAGGAGGCAACATAAATATTACTAACAACAATCACAATAACCTCTTCATAATTATAATTACAACTGTAATAACAATTACAATAGATGAGTAAATCTCATTCCATAACTACTCTCCCCTTTAAGCACGAAGCCCCTTGAGTGCAATGTTGAATTATGTTAGTTGAAATTATTTGAATATGTATTAGAAAGGCTATTGGAAATTCTGGATAGGATTAGAAGGCTCAGAGCAGGAAAAAGGAACAGTTACTTTTTAACCTAAGCTTACAACAATTCTTAAAATGAAGAAGTTATACAAACAAAACAAATTCAAAATTCTAATACAACTTAACTAACAGTTATGATAAATGATATACAACAATGAATTATTTTTACTATTTGTAGAATACTGTAACAATTGTATGTATACAAGATTAGATTTTTGTAGACAATTATGTAACACATAATAGTTTCTTACCAACACATACAAATAATTAAATACGTAACTAGAAAACTGAATTGAGTAAACGCATTAAAACAAATAAATATTTAAACACTATACTACAACATGTAGATTATTTTTTTTAATTATGCTGGAATAGGATGTTTTTAATGATGAATTATCATTTACAATTTATTTGATTGAAGGAACTGTTTCCAATTTTCAGTTTTTTAATAATATTCGAAAATTAAATTAAATACCTTAAATTGATTATATACAATTAAACTACTGTATTTAAAACAATATTCTATAATAGTAATGCTCAAGCTGTATTTTTACATAAATATGATATGTTGAAATATGCCATCATTTCAGAAATGTTATTCGTGAGTACTGAATTCTACTAAATAAATTTTAACGTTACATAAGTCTTGAACAATTATACTTATTTTTTATATTTGTTTTTATTTTTATTTTGATCATCATTTTTTTTTTTTTATTCATTATTATTATTTTATTTATTTTTATTTTTTTTTAACAATTATTCAGGTTATATTCCCACTAGTTAGATTGCTATTTTATTTACTTTAGTGTTTATGTTTATAAATACTTTTAAATATTTATTTTATAATTGATATTCAGATAATTATTATAATTTAATACATATTTCATAGCAGTTTACCAATATCGTTTTTTCCCTTATTTTCTCTCCCTTTATTATTTTTTTTTTTTTTATTTCATTATTATTTTTATTTTATTTTATTTTTTTTTTTTTCACACCTCGACCCGCCAGATAGGTAGTAGAATTTTCATCAGGTCTAAGCATCCAGAGGCAAATTTCATCCTTGCCCTTAGGCCATCTAGAAATATTTTGAATTTCATCTTTTACTCTACTTTTTAAAATTTTGTCAATATCACCAGAGGTAACTTTCTTATCTGTTAGTTTAGTTTTTTCCCTAAACAAAGAATATTTTAACAACTGCTCCGGATTAACTTTAAAATTATCCTTTTTTTGATTTACTATAATAGTTGATATATCTTTTACTATATTATTATTTAATGGCTTAATTTTTTTAACATCAATCTCAATAATACTCCCGGGTTCCTCAGGTTTTGTAAATTTCTTTATTTTTAGTTTTTGTTTTTGAAATTTACTAACATTAGACGAATTTTGTTCGAAATTCGGGCATTCAAGTGATTTATCATTTAAAATAGGTTCTGTTTTACAATTAAGTTTATCTTCAGATTGGGAAATATTTAGTAAGTCTGTATTTGGGACTAAATGATTTTCAATTGTGGTTATTGAACTATTTTCTTGACAAGATTCCATGGACTCCGTATTTTTCAAATCATTTTCAATTATAAGCTGTTTTAAACTACTGGATTCGACCACAAATAATTCTTTCTTTTCCTCAGACGGTTTTAATAAGTTTAAATCTGGTCCTCCTGTCATCGTTTTTACTACATCTTTGTGATCTATTTGATTTTTTAAAACTGTTTTTAATTCTTTAGTTATTTTATTATTTTTTAAATTAAAATCAACATCTATAGCCAAAATATCTGATTTACAATTCAATATTATATTTTCTGTTTCCGAATCTCTGATTTCTCGATTTGGTTGTTTGTCCAATTCCGTTTTATTAAAAGAATTGTTTAAAATTAGATTAGGTTCAGCATTAAATTTAATGGTATCCTTTGCACTATTTTCCGCTACCTTACTATTTCCCTCAATCACTTTAATTAGATCTGGTTGTTCCGTTTTTAACAAAGTATTTTCATATTTTACTCGGTTTTCTTTACTGTTAGTTTTCGCTAAAAAGGTGGGTCTTAACTTCTCTACTTCTTCAATTTGTTTTTCTAACCGTCTTATTCTTACTTCGAGAGAGTTTTTATTAGTAGGTGGCTCATACTCTGTTTTATATGTTGGTTGTCGATATGGGTTTGAATTAAAATGATTTTTATAATTATTTTGATGATTATTATATCGTTTATGATATTGTTGCTCCTGCTTGGCAGAAGTGATTTGGGGACTGTAAAATTCTTTTTGGGGATTAGTAATGGTTCTTTGATGGCAATCAAAATATGAGAATGATAGGTTATCAAATAATAAGCATTCTTCTTTCCGGATGAAGTCCTCTAATTCACCAAATTCATATAAATCATCTATTTTGGTTAGCAAATAATTTTTTATGTGCAAAGGCATGTTATTACAAAAATGTTTAATAATTTGGATGTCCAACTGTTTAATTAGGGGTCTAAATATAACATTTCCGTCTATTTTATATTTAACAATTATTGAAGTTCTGATTTTACCTAATCTGCGCAAAAAATCTAAAGGGTGTTCGTTTGGCTGGATATTTGATTTGAATAGTTCGGAAGTCAGTTGCTCAATTGACCTATGGTCACCAAAAGATTTTTTTAATAATTCTATTAATTGTTCCGTTGTTTTAAATTTATATGAAAACTTTATATATTCGGCATCTCCGGTTAATCTAGCTAATACTTCGTTTAATAAAAATTTTTCATTATCATATTTGAATAAATTATCATCTGCACATGCAATTTCCTTTGATTCTCTAATAGAATTTATAAAAAATAAAAGTTCTTTTGATTTACCATTGTAATATGGTATAAAGTCGTAATCTACCCTAGTTATTCTAAATGATGCCATATTTATGTTTCAAGTTAATACAATTTCAATAATCGTAATAGCCTCTTTTTTAGGCAGTGAACAAATACTTTAACACAATACAAACATTAAAATATAAATAGAGTAACTCTTACTTCAATGATTTTTCTGTTGAAATAATTCCTCCAGGAGTGAAGTCCAGCGAGGCTCAGCAGGACATGTTGGGTGAGCATTTTCTTGTCTGAAGAAGGGTTGCAGATGATCTTCATTTCATAGTTAATCTTCAAATAATCTTCGATAAATTCAAAATCTTGGAGGGTTCTTGGTCCGACTGCAGAGTTAATCAATTTACTCCTCGATACTTGCAGTCCCTACTTCGGGCGCCAGTTAACAAATAACACTTTTATTTAAACTTTGTATATTTATTCACTATGGAAATAGACACATAGACTTCTGACTAATATAATGTATTTCAACTTTATCATAACAACATTTTGACCGGAGTGCCCTGGCCCTAGGATTTGGGGGGTACATATAGGAAGGAATAGTGGAGGGGATGGAGGAAAGGCGGCAGAGATCAAATGGAGGGACATATGGATCACTTAGCACCCATAATGTCAAAGTACTTCCTGTAGGGGCTCAGGTACGAGAAAAGGTGTCCCTTCGGAGGCAGAAGGCGGCATCCTTTGTAATAGGAGGCAACATAAATATTACTAACAACAATCACAATAACCTCTTCATAATTATAATTACAACTGTAATAACAATTACAATAGATGAGTAAATCTCATTCCATAACTGTTGGATCACTTTTTGTAAAATCGTAAAAAACGTGCAAAATTCAATGTGTAAAGTGGTTCTTCTGGTTCCGCGATTTTGATGAAAAAATTGCAGTAAAATCTCAGGAATGACCGCTGCTAAGCTATTAAGTTAGAATTGTAGACAATTTATCGTTTTCAAACTGGACACCACAACTCTCAAAAGTATATTTGCGGTGATAAATCGAATTCGTAAATTTTGGCTATCACGGTACTTTTTCTTATGATTTTATATGTTTCATATATTGATAGTAATAAATATATTAAATTTAAAAGAAAAATTGGAAAGCAACAAAAATAGGTTTTCCAATATGAGTTAAATAAAATAATATCCTGGTAATGGAAACTGAATTTCATCTGCCTAATGGTACTTCAGCACTCGCCTATTCAAAGCCTGTCAACTGAAACGAAGGCTTTGTTTGTGATTCTAAAAGGCTGGCTCGAATTATTACTTTTTCAAGGGTAATTGAAAGATTCTTGATGATTTGATAGGAAATGTAATACAAAATTAAATCGGAGGATATACAAATTAATATAATATAATATAGTTTCACTTATTACTTGCAGCACACTTATAGTATATTTAAATGTGTCTAATTTAGAGTTTATCTCTTGAGAACTGTCTTGAGACTATAAGGCATCATCGTAAATTTTGTTAACCGCCAGTGCAGCGGATTTTCTGATTAGGGAATAATAACCATTAAATGGCAAAAATGTTTTTTTTTTCTCTTCCATTTTGAGCAAGCAAAATACCACTTAAAGATAAGGGATCGGTTGAAGTTAATGCATAAAAGCACCTTAACTAATCCTCCTTTATAATATATAAACATTATTGGCCAAGTAAACATAATTTTATAAACACAGAGAGGATTAAATCGAAATATTGAAAAACGCCACTAACTTGTTTTACAAACCAATAATATAAATATATAATATAGAGGTAAAGCTTTCACAAAAAATATTATCTTGAGTATACAAAGAAGTTGTGGAAGGTAATGTAATGTGAAGAAGAGTGTATACAATTGATGATTATTGTACATAACAATTTTATACTCGGGTGATATTTTAAACCTAAATTATAAACATTTCATGCAAACTAATAATATATGTAGTCTGTGCAATACAAATGAAACAGAAGATCTTTTTCCCTTTTTGGCTGTCTGTCCGATACTTTCATTTAAAAAAAAAAAATTCTAAAAATTTAACTTTGGATCAAACATTATAGTTAATAAATGGAAAAGATTGACTAGCGTTAATTACTCCATAGAATGATGCTCAAAAAACTAATTTAACTATTATTGAATTTGATTTTAATACATAGATAACATCAGAAGTATCGATAAATTGTTTCTTATTTTGTTATTGATTATTATTTATATTGAAAGATCAAAGATTAAGTTTCTCAATAAACACAGACTCCACGGACGGTCAATAGACCATGTAGTGTGTCTAATTTTCATTATTGTATTTTGTTATTTGTTTACTTTCCATATGCTGTAATTTTGAAAAATAAAAAGACTTTTTTATCTATCTCTTTCTATCTAACAATTTTATACTGTAATATTATTTAATCTAAAACATAGGTTTTCTATAGAACTTAAAACAATTTTTAAGACTTCATTAACTCTAACATTATTCAAAAGTTCTTGAAATGATTTTACAGCCTTGTGTTGAGCGCACCATCTTTTTCAGAAGGAATGAATAAAATCCTTTGAATCAGAGGTTGAATATACCTGTAACAGAATCCAAAATTTTCATAATTCCGTTTCAATCTAATAACTTGTTCCTGAAAGAAAAAGTTCATAAATGGCTAAAACTCTAATTGTATACATTATTCAATCCTGTTTGCCGACATCCAGTATGCAAATCACTTCAATTTCGTACACAATTCGAATCTAACATCCGTGGATCGTAAACCATAGATGGCGCTGGAAATACCCTATCATTTGCACCTGAATTATTGAGAAACCTAAATCCATTATAACCGGATTGATTTGTAGATATCGGAAGGTTAAGGTAGGCTTTTTATATTTTAGACCTGATGCAGAGTTCAATTTTTATTTATTTTAAATTGATTTTTATTACAATATTACCACAAAAAACTAATGGAAAATAAATATTGTAAAAAAAAAAATTAATATTCCTACCTTAAAAAAAAAAAAATCCTGTGCCTCTACAACCCATGAAGCATCAAATGTTCAGTACTTATAGAGATTCTTACCATTCTTGGACTAACGGTCGAGCAATGAAGTGATAAAGCCGATATCATACGAAGCTACCCGGATCCTCCCAACATTAGGGTACCCACTTTTTAGTGGTTGAGAGAGTCACAATGTCTCCATATCTCAGTGCTGTGCTCCGGGTAGAATTGATAGATTGAATATTCATTTTGCCACAGCCGGGCTTTGAACCCGAGATCCAGAGAATGGTAGATACCTATAGATGGTAGATACCATGGAAAAACAGCTATCTAAGCAAGCTGAAAGCGATCAAGAGTGAGCCAAAGTCTTGGAAAACCTCAAATCGCATCAACCGCAGAGAGGAGGTGTTCCTGGCCCGCCTGAGAATCGGACATAGAAGGTTAACCCATGGGCACTTAATATCTAAGGATTTGCCCCCAATATGTCAGCATTGTGGGGGAGCCCTGACAGCTACTCACATTTTCGAGGAATGTCCCTTCTACACAGGTAAATTGAACCAAAGGGGAATACCACTCAATGTCGCGGTTGCTTTGGGGAACGATATAAATAGAATTGACGAATTGATGTGCTTTCTTACGGAAATGGACTTTTACAAGCAGATTTGAAAATTGTATTTTACTATTATTATTATTATTTTAAAAATTATTATAATTATTATTATTTTATTTTCTAAATTAATTAATTAATTTTTAACTTTATATACATACATATATATATATATATATATATATATATATATATATATATATATATATATATATATTTTTTTTTTTTTTTTTTTTTTAATTTAACCTGATATATGTTTATCTTTTGCTAATGTTGTTACATTTTTTCTTACTAGTGATTATTCTTATAGTTTTCAACTATTTGTTGTTATTTGTTTATTAGTAAAAAAATTGTTCACTATTTAACCTTAAATTAGTTTCTAAAAATGAGTGTCCGGCACTGATGACCGAGATGTTTTGTGCCAATAAAATATAACAACCAACCAACCAACCTATTCTATGCACTAAACCGAACCTCTCCCTTATCTTATCATCATATCATTAATATTTCTCCTTTTTTCTCTGTTTTATAATCACGTGGAAAAATCCATATTTAAAAGAAAATTATGGATATATAATACAAAAAATATGTTAAAATGTTATGCCGAAACGATTATGATTAAAATAGTTATTTAGTTTCAACTTTTGACCTTTTATTTATTGCATTAATTTTCCTATAGGTCAAAAACCCCTAATTGACCTATAGGAAAATTAATAAAATAACTGAATTATACATAAAATGTAGCTAGATGGTATTTAATATCAGGTTGAATTTGTTCTGATTGAAACAGCCAGATAAAGCCATATTTAAAAAAAAAAATTCCACTAAAGTAATTTTTAAGTATATATATTTACTGAATAAATTGATTTCTTAAAAATAACTTAGACCGAAAAAAAACAAATGAGGTTCATTGTTGTTTAATCTACAGACCATAAAGACAAAAAAATTTGGCGTATGAAGATGTAGTGCAATTGTAAATAAATTAACCAATAAGTAAGACAGCCTATTTATTTAAATAGCGAATTCTAATTTTAACCTCAACTTACCAACAATAATTTGAAAAATAGATAGTGAACAAAATAGATCATATTTATTAAAAAAACATATAAAAAAAAAAATTCTCTCTGTAATTTTATTATTTTAGTAAACAGTATAATATTAGTAACTATAATATAAATTATATTTTATATAATATAAAATACATACATATATCTATTATCATATACATGTACCCACATATACACTACTTTTATAACTAATTTTAGCCATATGAATATAACTATCCTGGCCCCTCTTCTCTACTTAATATACACATATGACTTACCAACAGACCAAAACATCTTAACTGCGACATATGCCGACGACACTGCAATTATTACGAGAAACACAGACCCTATACAAACCAGTATGATATTACAACACCATTTGGACAACGTACAAAACTGGTGTAAGAAATGGAAGTTAAAAATTTTTAGAAACAATTCTTTATTGAACAATATTACAATCTGTCCAATTTAGGACATTTTTAATAGGGATAAAGTACAACATTCATACTGCATTCACACGATATATACAAAACAATAAATTTGTATAATAATAATACAATATAAATAAATACAAAACAAAATCAATAAAAATATATACAAAAGTCACTCATACCTATATACAATTCACAAGCATACAGCACGTGAGTGGAGAATCTAGCCAATGCTAGAACTCCAATATACATTTTACAAGAGGTCTCGAGGCCACTGCCGTTTCAACCTTCTAGGAGGATGGTAAGGATGTGTGGAGCTGGATAAGGATTGAGCTAGGGGATTAGGGTGATGGATAAGATTCTGATGGAATTTAGAGAATTTTAATGGTATAAGGTCTAAAATAAATGGAATATTTAGGTCGCGGTGTAAGGTATGGTTGGATACATAATAAGGAGCATTAACTATTGTTCGGAGGACTTTTGATTGGAAGGATTGAATGCGTTTGATGTTAGAAAATTTAGCTGTCCCCCACAGTTCAAGTCCGTAGGTCCAGATAGGTTTCAGTACTGTCTTGTATATTAGCAGTTTGTTCTCGATAGATAATTTAGAATTTCTGTTCAGTAGTCTGTATAATTGTCCAAATCGTCGATTAAGTTCTTGTCGTTTAAGTCTAGTATGCGGGTTCCAAGTTAGTCTTTTGTCCAGAAGGAAGCCAAGATACCGGACTGTGTCGGAGAAAGGAAGCGGAACGGAGTTAAAGAGAACTGGAGGGCAGGATTGTCTTCGAAGGGTAAAGGTGACATGTCTGCATTTGGATTGATTTACTTTGATTCTCCAGTTGTTACACCAGTCTTCAATTTGAGAAAGGTGTGTTTGGAGGCCTGTAGATGCAATTTCGGGATCTAAGTGAGAGGATAGGATAGCTGTGTCATCAGCGTACGTTGCTAGGAAGGTATTAGAGCAAAGAGGAATATCAGCCGTGTATATATTGTAGAGGATAGGACCAAGGACACTACCCTGAGGAACACCGGATTCGACTGGATAATAATAGGAATATTCTGCACCACAACGAACTCGGAAGGAGCGGTTTGATAGATAGGATCGGAGGACTAGGTATAAGGATAGGGGTAAATGGTTTTTGAGCTTAAAGAGCAATCCCGGGTGCCACACATGGTGGGGGTGGAAGTTAAAAATTAACCATGACAAGTCACTACATATTACATTTACACTTAGACACGGAATCTGCCCTTCAGTTTACATAGACAATCACCCTTTACCGCAAACAAATACAGTAACGTACTTAGGACTAATATTTGACAAAAGATTGACATGGGGCCCACACGTCTAGACAAAACGTAAAACGCTAAACTTTCGACTTAGACTATTATATTCAATATTACATAGACGTTCTAAATTATCCACCAGACAGAAACTAAATGTTTACACTTATTTATTAAAACCAATATGGACTTACGCTTGCCAAATATACGGACCCGCTAAAAAGACACACATACGAAAAATACAAACCTTTCAATCGCAATTTTTAAGACTGGCAATGAACTCACCACCATATGTATCAAACGATACCCTACACACTGACTTACGTATTCCAACTACAATAAACCACATTCGACTGACTTACAAACGATTTCACGACAAACTAAATGGACATAGAAACAAACTTGTACAAAACATGGCTACAACTGACATACCATACATAACTCGGCGTAGGCTGAAAAGGAGTTGGATGAGGGACCTCCTAGCCTGAAAAAATAGTTTGTTTTTGAATGTCAGGAGGATGCAACACTGGGTACTATCTCCCTCATGCCAACCCATGCTATGTTTATCATATATAACTCATTTGCTAATTGTAACATATACAGGTGCAAATAAAAAATATTAAGTTAATGAAAAAAAAATATGAATATAACTATAATTTTATTATTATTATTATTATTATATTATTATTTTTTTTTTTGTCTGGTCAGACACAGGACTTACTTCTCTTTCCCTACCATTATTCTAAAAAATTTCTCATCATTATACTTCTTTTTTTTTTTTTTTTTGAGATGGTTTATAATTAATTATACGATTTTTTTTTTTTTTTTTTTGAGATGGTTTATAATTAATTATACGATTTTTTTTTTTTTATTATTTTTTTTTTATTTTATTTTTTTTATGGCTAATCGCAAAAGAATTTAATTTTATTTCATGATTGACGTTTCCGCCTTAACTGTCTGCAAAAACATAATTTATCATACTAATATACATTTTACAATGTTTTCAACTTCAAAATGGCCTGTTTAATTAATAGTGTTGCTTGTTTTCTTTTCATTTAAAAAAGGCTTACCTATCTTGAATAATCACATATAGAGTGATTCACTACTTTATCAGCAGTATTGTTGGTTTTCACTCAACACGTCTAAAAAAAAAAAAAAAAAAAAAAAAAATACATTATTTATAAGTCATATTTCAATTTATACTCTATTTTTAAAACGTTCTATTTAACCTAAAAATAGTTTCACCTACTCTACAGCTCATTGTATAGGGCTTCCAGGCACTACTGGCTTGGGGTGGGGATGGTAAAAAACAAAATAACACTATCATTTAAAAAGTTAAAAACATTTTGAAAAGTATATTTATATCATAATTTATTTTTCCAGACACTTGAGGATGGCCCTAAAAGCCGAAACGTTTTAAATTATGAAATAAAATTTATTTATTTTGGGATCAGCCAAAAAAATATATATATCATACAATGAAACGACTTTATTTAATATCAAAATTAAAAATAGGATCTGGATTAAAAAATGATAACGTAAATTAAAAAAAAAAAAAGGTGACATAAGCGGTAAAATTAAAACATAATAGCCTGAGACAAAGTCAAGTTCGCCTTGGGGAGCTGTGTAATAATTAAGGTGCTAAGAGCGGGCAGGCTAGGATTAACTGAAGAGCGGGTCACGCAGGCTGCTGAACAATTCAGTCTGTTGGCGTCTCTTGTAGGAGTGACATGGCGGCACCGCTGAGGCTTGGGGTCGCTGGGGCCGTCATCTCGGTCGTCGGCATCATCTTCGGCTTCTGGGGGTTCCACAAGTTCCTCGCCTACAAGATAAACCAGGTGAGGGGTGAGAAGGAACGGATCCCACACTCAGGAGATTTCAACACCCGACCAACATGGAATTCGGCTTGTAGCCTGTTTTGGGCGCTACTTTCTGTTATTTTCGGTGTTTGGTTCTCTGTTACAGTGATTTGCGAATGGAAAATCAACTGAAAAAATAATCGAAAACACCCAAACTGCCAAGAAGGAAACTTTTAGTTTTTAAAGTAGTATGACTCTGATCTGAATTTTTTTTTTTAATTTACAATTTTAATGTTTTAACAAACATTTTATCTTAAAAACTCTGATTTTCTTAACTTCTTTTAAAGTTCGTTTCGGAATCGTCCATAGATCTTTTTTAGAAAAAAAAAATTATTAAGACAACAGTAATTTTTTTTTTTAGTAAGAAGAGTAACAAAGCCTTAGTAATACCGTCCTTCGGAGCTGCCGTAAAACAGTGGTCCCGATCCAATTCGATGTCAGGTATTCTTTTAAGATCCCTACCTTTCATCAAACCTGGAAAGGCAAAAAGGGCTACTATTGTACCATCGTCCGATAAACCACAGTATCAAAAATAAATAAATAAACGACTGCAAAAAATGTTTCTATACCATGGTTTCATTTTTTTTTTTTTTTAATTCCACATATACATCCAAGAAACTAAGATGTTAAAAATTAGTAAGGATCTATAAAAAAAACAAAAAAACAAAAAAAAAAAAAACAAGACGAGACAAACAAGAAATGAATTAAGAACCTTAAAATTCCCGATTTCGTAATAAGAATCCTTATTATTTAATTTCGTTTTTCAACCTACTGACCTGCTCTGGTAAACTTTGCGTATTTGCCTCACTATCCAACAGCGTTTTCAGAATTATTTAACCAGGTTTCGATACTTGCATATTTACAAAAAAATTGAATTTATTTTCAACAATAATAAATATAAACCTTTTCCCCTATATATACCAAGAGTAAACTGAAATATTATTTTTTTCCTGCATTTTTCAATTGGATTATCGGGATTTACTCGACAGATTCTTAAATCTTTGGAATAAAAAAAAATATTTCCAAATCGGGATTCATATAAATTTGAAAACAATACAAAATTTCTTAATATTAGTAATACAGTTTAAACAAACCTAATGTTAATTATGAAAATGTCGATATAATAATATAAACTGAAACGTTCGATCGTTATATTTACTGACCTGTAAAGGTCATTACTTACCAGTGAGAACATTCATGTTAATTCCTTCGTGAATCTCTTTCATATCTAATAATGACTTATGTTTAATATTTAATATTTAGCAGAAGTTATTCAAAATAAAATTAACTCTTTAACATTTTTTAAAATTAAATCTTTACTCTTACCAAACTCAAGTTAAATAGAATAATTTTCTACATTTCTATCTTTACAATTTATTTATAATAATATATTCATTTATTATACAGAATGTAAAAATAAAACAAAAATAAGTCGATTGACAATCAATATTGTCGAATAATATGCGCTGACCTAGAACAGTTCTTAAGATTCAAGGTTATAAATCTTTTAGCCCACTGACCGACTCCCAGAAATATATTCTCTCTTCTTATCTTTTTTTTGGTGTTTTAGATCACGGTATTTTTTCAGGTCTGTTTACAGTACATTATATATATCTATATTACAATGCTTATGTTCAAAAAAAAATTACCTGAAAAAATACATTTGTAATTTCCTCCTCTAGTTGGTTTTAGTATTGTTCAACTTGTATACTTACCCGTTTTATATATATATATATATATATATATATATATATATATAAAATGTAAGGTTTTCACTTACCTCGGTTGGTAAACTCAATGAAACGTCTATTAAACAAAACAGAGTTCAAAAACTTTTAAAGAAATTTACTATGTTTTTTTGGAAACATGTAATAGATTAAATAATATAATAACATAAAATTGTTAGATATAATAATCAATAAAGTTGATGCCCTATTTGTCACTTTACATTACTTTCAGTCTCATTTAGCTGGTTACCGAATTTGCTAATACAAGGATATAGTATTTTTTTTTAAACCTACAAAATTAAAAGTACTTTAGATAAAAAAATGAAATATCGGCATTTAAGCCTTGTCAGGCTATTTGTATCAGAATGGAGCCTACTTCATATTAAAGCCCTCTGTTGAGGCAAGGGGCTTTTCCCAATCAAAAAACAAACCTATCCCCGTCAGACTGTTGGGTGGTTAAAATAAGAATGGTGAAAACTTACCACCTTGTGCTTCCTTTACTTCGGCTTCACAGAAATAAGACCAATTTCTTGATAACAGGATTATTTCACAAAAAAGAGGTGGGATAGTGTTTTTCTGGCTTTAAAAACAACTCACAACAATAGTTTACACTGACTCTAAGTAACATATGTTTTTTAACAATAATAAAACCCACGAACATAAAAAACAAAAGAATATCTGTTATCTTGATAAAAATAAATAAAATTATAATCTATTGTTAATTTGGGCTTGAAAACCACCTAAATTTATTTTGTTACATTGTAAGAGCTATTTTTGAAAAAAAATCGTTAGTTGCAAAATGCCTGTTATGAAAATTGGCTCTTCTGGTTAGCTGAGTTTAATGAAAAAGTTAATGTAACATCTCGGGCGTATAGTTTATAGTCTTAAATATGGAGTTTCAGTTTCGTAGGACTTTTCGTTTTCACAGGCACACACACCGAGTCCTTTTTGTGAGATTTGGTTATTTGTACCCAAGAGACCATAAAACGTGAATTTCTGGTGAAAAATCGATGTCAAGTTTTACGATCGAAATACTTTCCCTTACAAAATACTTTAATTTCCTTACTATATATATATATATATATATATATATATATATATATATATATATATATATATATATATATATATATATATATATATATATTGGGTTGATGCAAAATTAATGCAGGTTTTTAGTAGGTATTGTAAATACGCCATATCTTTACTTTAACCATATATATTTAATCAAAATAATTTCCATCTGAATCAATGCACTTTTGCCAACGTTCAACAAGCTTTCTTATTCCACCAGAAAAAAAATCCGAGAATCCCTGGACTCAATGAAATCACGAAAAGAATTTTCAATGTCGTCCTGGTTTTGAAAATTTTTCTCCCTCAAAAAGTTGTCCAGATGCCTGAAAAAGTGGAAGTCTGTAGGAGAGAGGTCAGGTGAATAAGGCGGATGTTGGAGAACTTCGTAGCCCAACTCGTGCAGTCGTCGAAGCGTTGGTTGTGCAACGTGTGGTCTGGCGTTATCGTGGAGCAGGATCGGCCCCTTCCGATTTATCAATGCTGGGCAAAGACGTTGCAATTTTTGAGTTCCGAGTTCCGCCGCCATTTCTCGTGTGGTTTTGGTTGGGTCTTCTTCCACTTTTGACCTCAGCTGGTCGTTGTCCAGAGCAAGATGACGGCCCCGACCTTCCTTGTCTTCGAGGTCGAAATCTCCTCTGCTAAACTTCTGGAACCAACGCTGCACCGTGCACTCATTAATAGCCCCCTGACCCCACACTTCATTAATATTACGAGCCGTTTGCGCAGCGCTGCGCCCTAATTTAAATTCGTAAAAATAAATTTGACGAAAATCGCACTTTGACATTTTCGATTCAAGACCTTTGAACACACTGAACAAAACGATTTTACTAAACAAATTCATGGTGAAAGAGAGGGTATTAGATAAGGTTGGTTTTGGTATAATAATGATCAATGTTAGGATTAGCTTTGTTTACACAATTGGAATTAAGATATTGCAATAGAGGAAACCTGCATTAATTTTGCATCAACCCAATATATATATATATATATTCACAAGTAAGTGAATGTAAAAAGGAAATGATTAATTTTAGATATTTGTAATTTGACTTTATCATTATTTTTTGTATATATTGTATGAATGTGTATCAAAGCACTATTACTACTGTTCATTATGAAGTAAATTGTAATAAATCTCAAAAAATATATTAAAAAAAAAATTAGGTATTACGTTATATCCTAAATGTTTAGAATAACAACGTGAATTTCATATTTTAAATAATTCCAATCGAAATATATTAAACTAAAACACGATGTATTCCGTTTTTCACGATTCAATAACAGTTAAGCTATACCAGTCTTGTATTGATGAAAAATATATTCTATCTGATTCATTGCATATCCTTTATTATTTTCTGTGTATTGAAAACTTAAAACATAAAATCTGTCTTTTCTTATAAAGTTCGACAGTAAAACAAAATATTGGTATTGTAAATTCACAAGAATAGCTACTATGTATTGAATCTGGAGTGTTGAGATTATGTTTCCGGTTGAATTCATATCATAAAATATTTTACAATCTCCTTTAAAACGAACCAACGGATTGGGGTTTTATTTCATTCGGTGTAAAATATATCTATGTCCAGTTTTCCTTATATTTTTATCTAAACGGGACTTTTTTTATTATTTGTTCTACTTATTCATAGTCATAATAGAATAGTGGCGCTTTTAATCGGCCACCATTTTAAAAATAAAGAGCTTATATCAACGTCTAGATGTTAGGTAATTGTTGCATGCCCTAGTATTTTTGTGGTGAATAAAAAAAAAATTGGTCCAGTAATTTCGAAGATATGGTGCATACTGCGGACAAACGGATTTTTTTTATTATTCGTGTAATACTTACCTTGAAATGTAAGGTCTCAAATTTTGAAGGGGTGTAATTTTTTTTTTGCCAATTACAAAGGTTCATTATTGAAAAAAAAAATAAACCAAAAGAGGAAATAACTTTTGAAAGTTATAAGTCGAAAAATTAGAGGCTTTAAAATTTTACGTATAGCTGCAGAAAGCTCTTTTGAATTTTAACGACAAACAGTAAAATATTAATAAAAAAATAATCAATTTCCTAAGGTATTATTTTTGTTATTGGAACGTATTTTTTTAGTCCTGATTTGTATAGTTAATAAAGTAGTTGCGTTTCTAGTGAAATTCAAACTATGGAAACAATTTTTTTTTTTTTAATAGTTTAAATTTGGGTTAAGTAATGGACTCATACGTGTACACATGGAATGGCAATAGAAAACCTTAGAAACATGCGAATAACAAGAGAGATACACTTTATTCATAAATAAACAAACAAAATGATGATTCCCAACTTAATTGGGTTGCTATAACACAGCATACCGATTTTTTTCCTACAGGAATATTATTTAACTATAAATACAATATTTTTTTTTATTTTTTACTCTTTTAAATTTTTTTTTCCTACTTATTTTTCCTGTTTTTTTTTTTTTTCTCTTTTCCTTCTCTACTGTTTCACATTTTCTTACAAATACTTAGCTATATCTATACATATACACCAAAGATTAAATTAAAAAAAAAAAAACAACAAATTATATATACATTAAACAACTACATTCTAAAAAATCACACTATCATCAATAAAAACAATACCAAAACACTCAGCACCCAAAATCAATATCTTTATATTAAAATAATCTGTTAAAATTAAAATATAACTGAACACAGATGCATATTCATGCCCCTCCAATTATACCTGTTAGGAGTAGATGTGATAGTGTATAATTCCCAGGTAGTCGAGAACCACACTCTCTGCTATCCTTGCTACGTCTTTTATATCGACACCTATGTCCTCCATGAAGCTCCTTGTTGAACCTTATTAACAAATGGTAGTCAAAAAAAAAAATAAGTTGGAGACAAAGAAATGTGTAGGGAGACTATGTTAATTAAAAACCTTGGAAATAATTTTTAAGATTGGTCAATAGAATGGCTTTGGTTGATTGTTATCGATAAAATGTTAATATAATTACTGCCATGCTGTATGAAACCAAATCATCAAACTAAAATACATCAATTGAATTATTAAAAATCAGAAATTTTAATGACAATAAATATCGTGCTTTATACAAATCTTTTATCTCAGCAGACCTATTTTCAGAGTACCACACGACGGCCCCAAAAATTTAACATCACTGTCGAAAGTGAAAATAAAACTAACGGATTTCTTCATCAAAAAGTCGATTTTATTTTCCTTTAAACTGGTGAAACACACCGGCCTTGTACCCCAAAAATTGTAAAATACAAATTGTCGTCAAAATAGACTATTTTTCATGAAACTGGTGAAATAATAAGAAGAATCATATTCTAGAGAGACATTACTTACTAAATTTTTCTTCAATCAAAAGTCACTCTAATGCTTCTATAGGGAAACATATAAAAAAATTCCCTATCATGCACATGAAGATTCTTTTTTATAGATTTAATACACGGTTTCTTCGCTCCATAGAAAATGGGAAACTGATCCGTCAGTAAGTAGGGGTATAAACCAGGTTGTTAGTTCAGTATTATAGAGACATATTTTTCCATAATCGTTGTATAAAATTTTTCTACTACTTTATTAAACTTGACTAAAACTTTATTATGTAGGAAAGTGATTAATATTAAGTGTGCCTAAAATCAACAGGCTTTAAAAAAAATCTTGTGCCCGCAAATCACGAATGTTAAAAACAAATTATGTACTTATAAATAAAATCATAGTTGAAAATAGTTTAGAAATTTACATTGACTTTTGATGGAAACATGCATTTTAGGTAAATTAATCTTAGAATATAATTTTTTTTCTACAACAAACACCATTTTTTTTTTTTTTCAGTTTCTATTCCCTTATACAACTTTGAATACAAGATATAATGTTTTTCTTAAAATATTTATTTATCCGACGTTATTTGTAAAATTAAAAAAACAAACAAGCTTTATAGGTTTTTGTTCTAACTGTTTGTTTGTTTGGGTTTTAAGGCGTAAAACCCTAAGGTCATTAACGCCTAGACACTATATGCATATTCAACCTTTATAATAAAGAACTATTAGGTAATGAGTGATTGAGAGAAAGAAAGGGAAAAAAAAATAATAAAAAAAAAAAATAAAGTTAAAAAAAAATAAAGAAAGAAAAAATATTTTTATGTAAACAATAGTTTAAAAAGCTAATACTAGTAATGCTAACTGACTAGGAATGGTCTTTATAATTTCGATAATAATGACTGCTCCTTAAGAAAATCAAAAACTAATTCAATGGTTTTCTCTCTATCACCCAGCACCGCTGAAATATTCGGGCTTAGTCCAATTTTATTCAGATGTGATGAATAATAAGGGCATTCTTGAAAAATATGCCGAATGGTAAGGGTTCCATCACAGTGCTGGGTGTGCATCGGGGCACCGGCTGCCTAGCAAAAAGATAAGAGTGCGTCTTGTTCTTACTGAAATTTAGTATAGAACACTTTCAATCAGGTTCAATTAAAAGAAAATTCTATACAAACACAAAATAAATTCTTAACCATTGCTGGCTACATTGAGCTTTTTTTTTATGTTGAATGTTTATAAATAGTTCCATTCAACTTATTTACAAATCAACTATTTATAAATTATTATTAACATTTTGCGTTTTTTTAATTTATAAGTATAATTATAGTATGTTGTATGTGTACATTATCGTTTTAATTATTTTCTATGTATTAAAGATAATTTATTTAAAGCAAAAAGTAAACAAAATTAAATAAATCAAATAATAAGTTACTATAATTTATTGTGAAAATCGCAAAATCAACAAGGTGATTTCATATCACGAGAATATAAGTCTGATAAAAAATTAAATGACGAAACTGTAAATTGAAAATTAAATAAAACGACTGTTGCATATACAAGTCGTTTTATTTATTCAATGAAAAATACTAGAAATACCCATTTAACATTAAATATTTGTGGTGGGAATAATTTATTTTCTAAGATAGGATTCGACGCAGAGCGGAATTAAATGGCGAATGAAACGCCTTTCTTATCAAAGTATTATTGGAGAAAATTATATTAAATAAGATGGCATTTACATATTTAATATATAATATCGATTCCTGCATTTCAGATAACTAATTATTACTAGTGACCTTATTTCCCTTATTCGAGAAGCGAGCGGGCACATACATAATTTATAGACCTACTTAAAGACAGAATACTAAGTAATCCTGCGTCTAAGAATATTATAATTAAATTTTATTCAAACGCCGTCACTGTACAAATAATACGAACACTGTTTTCATTTTGAATGAAATTTCTTCCTGAAATACATAATGTTTAAAAAAAAAAAATAAATAAATGAAAACAATTACAATTCAGACAGTCATAGAAACTGTCGATAGGAGTGAAAACTTTTTTTTTTAATTCTCGATTCGCGCTGGAATTTTTCGGACATAAGTGAACGTTTGTTAAAGTAGATTATGTTAAGAATTATGTTTTTATTTTATGTTATTGTTTTATTTAATTGTAAAACATAATCACCCTGTAGAGATATATCATCTTGAAGTATGTCATCGTAATCTGAATGTGACTGTAGACTGTATAAGTTAGTGGTACGCATATCACATTTTTTTTTTTGGACCTGCCATTGTATCAAGGAAATTCAGACAATTAGGAATCAGCTTTATAGTTGTTTAACACAGATAACCTCTCCTTAGTAAACAAAAAGATATGTTTTAATTATTAATGAAGTATAAATTGTACTTAATTGAAATCTATATTATTAAAATTTTTTTTTTAAAACTTTACATCTTTATTCACACCTGTCAATAGTACAATAAACAATCAGTGAATGTTAAAATTAATTAAATTTTCAATGTAAAATTTTTATACTTATATGATCAAGATATTCTTTTCTATTTCGTTTTACTACGATTAAAATACTGAGAGTGAGATCATCATGATTTTTCTTCGGGCTTTAATATCATGTAGGTTTCTTTCTCATTGGAATAGTCTGACAGGGCTTAAATGTCGAATTTTTAAATTTTATTCTCCTCAGGTACCTTTAATATTTTAGATTCGGCTGAAACAACCATATCATCTTATTAGCATTAATAAAAAACGGCTAAAAATACAAATTGAACGAATTCGATAAATAACTCAAGGATAAAAGAGCAAACTTAATTTTCAGGGAGTATTTTTTTTTTTTTTTTTTTTTATTTTTTTTTTTATGTGTGTGTGTGGTAACTTTTTAAAATATTGTACTTATAATTTTTAATTTATATTATATATATTTTCTTTACACAAACAAAAATTCTATTAAAAAATATGTTTCCTATGTGTTTAAGTGAACAGGATGTTATATGACTAATTGTATTAAAAAGTAGTCACTGTGATAGTTGACTAACGAACAATGAAAGTTCTCATTACTGTTCAAGGTTGATTTCATGGCATTTCTCAGTTACCTGGTTATTACGTTATGTAATATATTAACGTACAGTGACATGTAATTTACACGCACACACACACACACACACACACACACACATACATACATACATATATATATATATGTATATATAATATACATATATTCTTTAATTAGCATCAAATCTAATTAATTAAAAAGAAACTCGGCGTTTAATAGTGAATTAAAAAAATTCCTGTTGAATTCATGTGTTATTTATACAAAAAAAAAGTAGCATGCTGATTTGTATTCCAATGTCGTTTGAGAGCATTTATTTAAAGAAGACCTCCCTACTGAAGTCTATATATGTCTTTCATGGTATGCTCAGTCATTGTCACTTGTTTTCTGCATCTGTTCAGAAACAAATAAAAAAAAAAAATGCATTGCTATTTGGTATTTTTATTATAAATAATTAAAATATTAAAATAGAACTTAAAAATATATGAGTTTATATAATTATTAACACAGGAGTATAAATAATTTATTCGAAACAATTAACAGAACGATTCTTTCAGGGTGCATTCATTTTATTAGTATTTTCAGTCACCTTTGTATGGAATACATTCTCTCGTATTTTTTTAAATTCCAGTTTTCAATGAAAACACGTTTTAGGGGCCCTTGAGTCCAAATAACCAAATTACTTAAACAGGTATTTGATTTTATTATTATTGATATTCTTTCTAGCTGGAAAAAGATAGGTTGTATAAAACTGAAACTTCATAATTTAGAAGCATATATGTTTGAAATGTTACAACTACTTTTTAACGAAACTCGGTGAATCAGAAGAACCTCTTTATATCATGCATTATCAAATTTATACGATTTTCTTAAAAGAGGTTTGACGATTTTGATAAAAATTCCTAAATTAGTGTAAAATTGAATAGAATTTAATATCAAATAGGTTTCGCGCTGATTTAAATAGTCTGGAAAGGCTCAATTTTATTAAGGATCTAATTCATCTGAAGTACGATTAATTTTCCAGATTGAAAAAAACAAAAACACATATCATGTTATTAGCATTGGTAGAAAACAGCTAAATAAATATATAAGTTTATGGAATTTAACAACCAAGTGAAGGAAAAAATAGCAAAAACTTTTTCTCTATCCTCAAAAATAACTTGGTTATTCGATTAAATCATTTTAATTCAGCCACCATTTAAAAAAAAAAAAAAAAAGGTGATATCAACGTCTAGGTGTTAGGATCATCGTTGCATGGACTAGTATTTTTGTTGCGAATTTAAAACAAATTAGTCCAGTGGTTTCGCGGACTGCGGACAAACGAATTTTTTGTTATTCGTCATTCGGATTCTACGCATCTTGAAACGTATGATCTCAAATTTTGAGGAGAGGGTTTTTTTTTTCTGTTTTTTTTCGGTCGATTACAAAGGTTCATTATTGAAAATAAATAGCATTTTTTTTTTTGTATATAATAATAGATTTATAAATGTAACTTTATATTATATTCAAATTAGTGGAAGGTTTGTGTAATATGTCTATTAGGGAATAGACATAGGTAATTGAGACGTTGATTTCCGAAAGGCACTACTAAAGGACACTCAAGTCCGTTAAAAACGCTATTAATAAATAAGATCATTTTCTAAAGGTACACTTTTGTAATTTTTTAAATTACACCTTTGGCTTAGTTCCAAATCATTCTGCATAATGCATTTATTACAATCTAGTTTGAACGATTTTGGCTTTGCATTGATTGATTGATTTTTTCATTAAAATGTAAATGTTCATATTAAGTGTAATAATTTTTTTTAAATACTCCTGGAAATAATATCATATTTTTATTTTATTGTTTTTAAACATGTCTTTGAATAATTTTTATCCCGAACCAATGTCATACCTTAAACTTTAACAAAGCCATTTCATGGATAATAGATATTAAACATATATAATTATATCAGACAACATAATTATTAAGATGAATTATCAAATTAGCTGTTTTAAAACATTTTTTATCTTTTTTTTTTCCTAGAATGTGGCACTTAAGAAAGGTAACGATATGCGAGCAGCATGGTCCAAATTCCCGATTCCCGTTGAGTTCAGGATTTTCATTTTCAACGTGACAAACCCCCAGGAGGTTCACACAGGGCAGAAACCCAAACTCCAAGAAGTTGGACCTTATTTCTTTGAGTGAGTATTAATTATTTACTTTGAAACCTTTTCTTTTATTCCCTGTTTTTGTGTAACATTTTTTGATAATGTTAATGTTCAAGAGAGAGAGGATAAATTAAATTTAATATTTTTTTTATTGATGTTTCACTGGTGTTTGGGCAATAGGGCCTAAGTTATTTTGTGAATGTGTATGATAATGAGCTTTTTGGGACTTAAAATGAATAAATAATATTTTGTTTAATGTTGTATTTTACTATAAATAATAGCTCTTTATAAGATAATATAGTGATTCATGAATGAGAAATACTCTAACAGAACTTTTTTTATTTATATTTTATTAAATTTTACAACTGTATATTACATAAATACAATAAGTAAAAGTTATGAATTATAATAAAAGGAGTAAAAGGCTTGTGAAGAAACTACTCAGTGGTAGTACTTCGATGTTTATTTAAGTAAGTAGATCCCGAGGCCATCTTCTTTTCAATCAGGAATATGTGAGGTTGATAGGTTGCGGACAGGAGGGTTTATATGGGTTGGGAGTTTGGAATTAAAAATGGTATATCTGGGACGAGAAAGGTCTTTTTATTTTGTGACGAAATAAGGAGCATTTAGGATTTTGCGAAGGATTTTGGATTGTAAGGATTGGGTCGAACAGAACTAAAGATTATTTTTCAAAAAAATGGAAAATCGTCCTGTAAACTTCACATTCCAAGATTTAAGCAATTTTGCCCAATAACCAGTGATTTAAATAAAACAAGATTCATTCTGATAATTTATTTCTTTACTCGATATAGACAATAATAAACCTGATATTTACAACTATGAATTTATTAAACTATCATTTATTAAAAACATATGCCAAATACATTACACCAAATTTAATACCAATATCAATTTTATTTAACCTCCACTTTCGTTATTAAAATTAAGTAAAACCGAGTATTTCGGTTACATCAACATTTGGTTAACTGACGCTCTAACCTTCCACTACCAAAGGCCTGAACTTACAAAGATAGCCATTGGGTCTCTGCAAACCCATTGAATCCTTAATAAATTCAATCTTTAAAATTCAAATTCCTTCGTAAAATCCTCAATGCTTCTTACTTTGTCACGAATAAACCCATTCATGATCACCTTAACTTTCCGTATGCTGCTGATTTCGAACTATACAGCAATCTTTTCATGACAAATTCCATTCCCCCTTTAAACTACTATTTCCAATAATTGCTTTCTCTTCGATCCTGGCAATCATCCAAGGTGTCTAAATAGAGGATTTGAAAAAAAGGGATAGCAATGGGTATCGTGACTTTGTTTTATATTCTACTTTCATTTACTAGATAAAATCATTAATGTGTTTGTAAATTTCAATGAATATATTATTTTTAAAAAATAAATTAAAAACCCATAACTCGAATAATTCAAATTATCTCATTTCTTCTTCATCAAACGTTAGCTGATTTTAGTATTCCAATGTTAATTATTACTTTTAAACATCATGTGATATGAATTCAAAGCTTTATTTTATTAATAATCTCACAAAAAGCTCTCATTAAATTTTTTTCTTGATTATTTTTTATAAATTCTACTATAAGGAACATTTTTATGATTTGTTTTTCTGTTTTTCTTTTCTTTTATATATATTATATTATATATATATATATATTATTATATATATATATATTTGTTTTATTAATTTAATTTTTTGGTCTTTTAACTTTTTTTTTTACGTTTATTAATATTATTCTTAGATACCTGATTCTAGAATAACGTATCTTTTTCCAATATTATGTTATACAATATGTTATGTATTGTAATAATTTGATCTCATTTTCTTTCTAAATATTTAAAATTATTATTTTTTTTGTTACTGGAAGGAATTAGTCCGGGTGGCGGTCATTAAATGAAACAACTAAATAGTTGAAACTATTTAGTTGTTTCATTTAATGACCGCCACCCGGACTAATTCCTTCCAGTAATTCTCAACGGTCAACTAATTACATCCACTATTATTTTTTTTTTTAAAGGCATGTATCATCCGTGCTCTGTTTCAAACCAAATATACCCTTCATTGCATTTTCTCTTTAGAAAATTTATGAGGGTAAATATAGACTTTATTTAGGCTCCTATCGAGAAAGCGCCAACGAAAATAAATTATAGAGTGAACTCCAAGCCCGGAGATGGGTGTTTCAAATTTTCATATATCACCTGTGAACATGAGTCTACCCCGAATATATATCGAATATTCATCTTTTACAGAGAAAATAATCACCGAGACATATTCAAGCAAATTAGGGTATTTCATTCAATAAGTATAATACTAATAAATGTGGAATCTAGTATTTTGATTATATTTGAATATTCTGTGATTAACGTTAAGCTGTATTTTCTATTGTATGAACAAATTATAACGAATTTGGTTAACAAATGAAAACATAACATTTTTTTCCCGGTATATCCTTTTTCACTGCAGCCTCAACTAGGCTTATTGTGGGCCGTCCAATATCCTGTTATTACAGGTTTATTGCCTTAGTGAATCTGACCAAACTGTAAGGATTGATTAGTTCACACAGCTTTGGATTCGAAATACGGTCATTGCCGAAGAGGTAAAACCTCATCCAAGCATTTTTGAGACAACTACATATCACATGATAGACCGTTTCATCTTCCTTCTAGCAAAAAATGCTAAAAGTCGGTGAAGCTACTAATCTCACATCATGGAGGGGCTTATTATGTTGACTGTGTTCTATATATAGCCCTATCACCCTCCTAGAGTTTTCCTGTCCATTAAACAAAACACTTATTTAAATTATTGTGTTTTTATTTTTATTTAATAGTCGTTCTGTTTGATATTTCTTTAGCGAGTGGAAGGAAAAGGTGAAACTAGAAGATGATCCAGCAGAAGACACGGTGTCATTTAACCAGAGGACGGCTTGGATCTTCCAGGAGTCCAGGTCTGAAGGATTGACTGGAGAAGAAGTGGTGACCATTCCTCATCCTGCCCTTCTTGTGAGTATATTATTTACGTATCATAATTTTATTTGGTTAATAAATGATGTGCATTATTCTCTTAAATCTCTCATAACCTATGAATTCCTGCACTAATTTGTCCTTAAATAACACTCCGCTTCTTGATGTTAAATAGACCTGATACCTAGGACTCCGTTTCACATGGAATTCTTTAATGGTTTTTATTGATTCATTTTTACTGATGATGAGGTCAGGTATCTTTGTTTCTTGTTAGGAAAAATACAAGAGCTTAAACGCTACTAGTTACACGTTAAATCAAGTTAAATAAACTTCTGAATAGAATATCTATTCTCTCAACGGACAATGGATTATTAATTTACAAGACTATTCATAAACTCATTTGGATCTAAGCACTTGAACTAAAAAGCTAAATCGAACATCAAACGTATAGACCACCTTACATCATCATCTATGGAACTACGACTCCTGAAGAGTCAAGACCTCTTGCCCCTCGGTCCGCCAGTCTCCTCTGTTGGTTGCCACTTCATTGACTCTTCATTTTCGGATTCTCACGATGGATCTGGCATTCGCTGCCACTCTATCGGATCCGAGGTTTCCGCACTCTTCCTGGTCCTATAAATCTATTTATCTGGGACTATCCTGGAAATCTGATCCTGGGCCGTTCTACTTACATGACCTCCCACCGAAGGCTGCTTAGATCACACTTACGATGTCTGAGCTCTTATATAGTCTTGTTAGCTCAAGACTCGTTCTTATCATCGAGATTCCATAGGTGCAAACTGGGCCTTAAACTCTCAATAATATTTTTCTCTTGAACCTCAGCGTCTATGTGTCTGTGTTTCGTAATAAAAGCAATGCCGTCGGCATATGTCGCAGTCAGAATGTTTTTTATGCTGGTAAGTCATATGTGTATATTAAGTACATAAGAGTGGCCAGGATAGAACCTTGGAGAACACCTGCAAAGATTAGTTTTATTGATGCGGTCTCTAAACCATGTCGGACAGAGAATAATGGGTTATAGAGAAAAAATTTTAAAACTTAATAATATGTGCTTGGAAGAAAGGGTTTTAGTTTAGAATGAAGACAAATTTAAGAGTTATTTGACATTCCAGGCTTATATCCATCAAATACGTTTATCAACATTTTTTAGCCAGGAATTTATCTGAAAACAAGTATTTTTCATATGCAGATGAAAACCTATATCCGAAGTATTGCACAATTGAAATAATCGCACTTCATATGCAAACAAAGGAACATAAAAAAAAATAAAATACCTATGGAATAAAAGCTATTGGGAGATAAAAGTATATTCACGTTTATGAAACACGATATTTTTTTTTTCATCAGTACAATGTATATCTTCTAAAATAATGTGATAAAAAAGTTTCCCCTTCTCCATTTTAGAGAAAGAACTTGAATAATGACCTTGGAAACTATTGGAAGAGTCGTTATTCAACAATTCAAAACTTTTCCTTCAACCGCTGTTCCCTAACTCGATAAATAAAGTAGAAAGCCATTTCCTATATTTTTTGCTATTTCAAAAATAAGTATTCATATTTGCTTTTATTAATTTCACAATTGTTGTAATTATTATTTATTTTAAATACTTATATGACTAGTAACGAGGAATTCAAATTCCAATTGTAATCGTGCATCATACTCGAATACATCTATCTAAACTGCGATATAATGATATAACGAGAAAAACCTAATTACATTTATTGTTTTTGTAATAAAAAATAGGGTTTAATTAAGTGACCATTCAACAGGACTTGATAATACATTTTTAGGAAAGACCCTTGTTTCGAGGATCGTGCACGTATCGGTAGAGGCTCTATGGTAGTTAGGCTCTTGACTCTGCTAGGGAAGGGGCGAACCCACACCTACTAGCTAGCAGAGGGGATTGGCATAAGAATAGAGCGCCCTAAGAGATAGAAGCTCTCGGAAGCGGAGAGGACACTTCATAGGTGTGAAAAGGTAGTCTAAGGGCAAGAAATAAAGAAAGACCATAATTATGATTACGAAGGCAGATTTTTTTTTGACATAAGGGAATTCCATTTGTTGGAAATTAGACAATAATCTGATTAATGGGGCTAATACCTGGCTAGTGTCTCTAGCTCTATATATAGACCCTAAGGTTTAAGTATTATCATAAAGCCGTAGTATATATAAAAATGTTTATAATGATTAATAATAATTGAGTAAATGACAATATTATCAATAATAAATTAATTAATTATTAGACTCTAGGGTAGGCGCAGCCGGGGGGCACGTGGCTGAGTGGCTAGCGCGCTAGTTTCTCATGCTGCTAAAGGTTAGTAAGTTCGAATCCCAGTCCTAGCATCCATTACAGATCTCAATATGTGTCTCCCTGTAATATTCTTTGGTGACATATCCTGGTTAATATTCGTCTTTCGATCTTCAGGAGCTTTTTCAGACTTAAAAATTTCTTAGTGCATTCATTTCGCATAATTTGACAAAAAATATTTTTATTATAACTGTATTTTGTGATGAAATTCAGTTTTTTTTTTTTTTTTTTTATTGGCTTTTACAGACCTTGGAGATCTTTAACCGCCGCAATTAGCCTATTCCACCTCTGTCTATCTTCAGTAATGTCCCTCCAGTTCACCGCGTGAACTCCGTGCGTCCTTCTTGATGAAGTCACCCCATCTCATTCTCGGTCTTCTTCTTGGCCTAATTCCGATCACCTTCGCATTCATAGTTTTGAAGAGAAGACCGGATGGATCACTTCTGGCTACATGTCCTGCCCATCGTAACCTCTTTGCCTTTATGTCTAAGCCTTTTGTCTTACCTACTATTATAATTCTTATATATTTTTCCCCTGTTCAGAGCATGGTGCTGACGGTGGAGAAGCAGAAGCCAGGCGCGCTGCCGATGATCAGCAAAGCCCTGCCTGCACTCTTCAATGGCCCGAGCACGGTCTTCCTCACTGCCAAGGTGATGGACATCCTCTTCAGAGGGGTCCCTATCAACTGCTCCTCCACGGACTTCGGACCGAAGGCCATCTGCACCATGATCAGGGCCAACCCCAAGGGCCTGAAGAAGCTAGACGAAGACACATTTCTCTTCTCCTTCTTCGGAACGGTATGTAATTTTCTCTCATTTTTCCTATAGAAACATAATTCTTAATAGTGTTTAGTCTTAAACAAAACCATCAGAAAATATAATACAAACAGAAAAATGTAGGAAAAAAGGCATCACGTTTTATAGTCCCCTAAGTGCAATTAACCAATTCCGGCAAAAAGGTTTCTGTGTGTTTGTGGTAAATCCGGCTCGAAAACGATATGTTATATATAGTGAAATTGCATAAATTAGGAGCGTATATGCCTGAGATGTTAGAACAACTTTTTCATTAAAACCATCGACCAACCAAAGAACCACTTTATACAATGCTTTTCGCTCGTTTTTTCGATTCTCTTGAAAACGGCTCTAACAGAATAACGAAACGATTCTCTAACGGCTCTCTCTTTGAGTATATTCGTTATATCTATGTAAAATTTATAAAATATCATGTAGGTTTCATTTCGATTAAAATAGTATGAAAGGATTCAAATTGCGAATTTTATTTTTTTCCTCTTAATTACGTAGAATCCCTCCCACCCACCCAAAAAAAAAAAAAAAAAAAAAAAAAAAAAAAAAAAAAAAAAAAAAAAAAAAAAAAAAAAAAAAAAAAAAAATCATTGTATTATTTTCAATAAAAAACGGCTAAATATACAAGTTTAGCCAGTTTGATAATCAGATAAAGGAGAAAAGAGCATAGTTTTATTTTGTGCTCAGTTATAATTTTTTGATCATAAGAATAAAACTTTTTGATTCCATTAAAAATATCCCAAAATAAAAATTAATTTTGATTTAAGTAATATAGATTTTATATGTACCGTTGAAAATAAAATTCATATACAATTCTGTAAAACGAAATGCAGAAAGAAGAAAAGGGTATAACACTAAGGGATTATTATACTCAACAATTTTATATTGTTGTATTATTTAATATAAAACATATGTTTCCAACTAAACCTTAAATCCTTTTACAACTTTATTTTATTTAATAGTTTTTCAATTGATTTTTACAACCGAGGTAAGTGATAGTCATGTGTGTTGCCCACAATTGATTTTTTATTTAATGCTATGATTTGAAAATTAATTTTTATTTAGGTAAATTTTTCCCTAAAAATTAAGTAAGTCCGGTTTCATTTATTTGCTTAATTATGTAATCCGTTAACGATTATGAAATACATAAGATCAAAATAAATAAAAGATACAAATACATAGAACAGTTGACAACTTCAAGTGGATTTCTTTGTGTGTTGTTAAGTCTTGGTGGATTACATCTGTACGGAAGAAAATTTGGCATTAAAGAAATAAATAAAATTAATGGTCATTCTACAATTGAGTGAATAAAACAGACATGATTTGAAAGCCAATTAAATGTTAAATCGAAGCAATTTTTTTAAAACTTGTTAGATGCCATTTTTGATAAAATCGTAAAAAAGATACAAAATTCATAAGGTTGTCTTAAATTTGAAATTTTACTTACATGAAACTCAGTCCTAAAACACGAATTCGTACATTTTCACGATCCCAATACTTTCCCTGACTGGTGTCAATTGTGGTGTAATATCGAGCATAATAGTATTCTTTACTCATGGCCAAGGGATGAAACCTGGCTGATGGCTCTGGGATTTTTTAATGGTAGTAAAAAAGTCTTAGTTGTGCCTTCCTACCTAGGGAACATACAAAGGTGGTTCCCAGCCTATGCGATGTCAATTACTTGTTAAAGATCCCTATCAAATTAAACCTGAATAGGGAAACTTATGGACTCGCACAGTAGCATAAAGTGATGTTAAATAAATAAACAAACAAGAACCATATTTATATATAAATATAAAATTATATATTTTATACATATATGTAGTTGTTATACATAATATATAATATTCTAAAGCTCTAACCACCCTATGTTCCTAAAAGTAAAAATTTGTTGGGCTGGAGACTTTGTTGAGTCAACCTGTTTTAACTTGCATTCAAATCACCGTAGTTTCCGTCAATAGTCGTTAAGACAGATTTCATATTAATTAAGGTGAGGCAGTATTGATTTCTGGCGTTAAGGCAGCTTGTATACATTTTTTATCCCGTTCTGCTTTCTTTCAAGACGTTGCATGGATTCGTCTGAGAAAATGTTTTCACAGAATCCAAAAAACAAAAAAAAAATCTGATAATTTTTTTAACTTAAACCTATAAAGTAATAATTACCACTATTTTAATATTATCATTATAATTATTTTATAAGGAATTTTCATGTTTATTTTTTTTTTCACCTGTATTTACCATGACGAGTCGTTGTGTAAATTAAGTTGTTATCGCAAGTACCTACAATTAAGTTGTTTGTTTTTAATAAGTGTTTTCGTCGAGTCTTTAATTGATCCTTGAATCTGCTACAGTAATTACACGTTTCTGACAAATGATTATCTATCTGTATAACACTTAAACGGTTCAATTTAAGAAAAATGCGGTATCTGAAACCTGTCGTTGCATTGTTTTCATGTTTTATTAAATAAAAATGAGTAAAGTGCTCTGATATACACAAACTTATTTTCTTACATACAGTATGCCTTATAAATTTCATATTGTCGAAATTGATACTAGATGCTACAAGTGGAACAAAAATGTTCGTCTGACCCATTGTCTAATTCTCAACGGTTAGGGAGAAAATCAAATCTTAAATGTTTTACACGGTTTTCATCAAATACATGAGTATATCTACTTGACGTGCAGGCACAGAAAAACAAGTGGTACCGACTGAAAGAAGAGAATTTTCTCAGAAGATTAGAACTCAAATCCTCAAAATATTTTTTATTTATATTGGGTTGTGTCACATGAAATGTCCGATTTATAAGGTAAAGGAGTTTTACTAAAAACGCAATACTTCCCCTTACTATATATAGTAAGTGAAAGTAATACGATATGAAAACTAGATAATTTTATTCGAAGGATTTACCTTCTTTTTCTACACATTTTTCCCAACGTGACACCAATTTTTTTTATCCCCGAAATCAAAAACTCTGAGCTTTGAAGTGAAACAAAATCTGAAAACGCACTTTTCACTTGATCATCATTTTCAAAAAGATTTCCTTTGACGAAGTTGTATAAATTCCTGAACAGGTGGTAATCTGTTGGAGACAAGATATTATATATATATATATATATATATATATTATATATATATATATATATATATATTATATTATATATATATGGCATATACGTAATATTTTAATTTGTTTTTTTTTTGTATTCGTCAGGGCGTCCTAAAACTCAATACAATTTTTTCTATACCTTAAACAATAGTTGTGTTATTTAAGTATTAAGTAGTATTTAAGAGTAAGATTCAATTTTTTTATAATTATTTGTGGTTTCTTGGGTTAAAACACTAATCATTTTTTTCTTAATCTCCATACTTAACTAAGTTATTGAATTAAATCCTCTTTAATCGGCCGCCATTCAAAACTCTTAGGCAGATTTCAACGTCTATATGTTAGAATCATCACTGACTGGATGCGCTAGTATTTTTGTGCCAAGTTTAAAAAATATCGGTACAGCTGTTTCAGTGAAAAACTACGGACAGACGGATTTTTTTAAATATTAGTTTACTACATATCTTATCTAATTATTCGCATTCTACCTATCTTGAAACGTGCTATGCTTTTGACCGACTGCTTTTCTAAGGCAGTGGTACCTTCAAGAACTAGCTTACTTGATATCTTTAATCGATATATAGACTATATTTAATGATACCATTGGATTTTCTTTCCAAAGGTATCGTGTTACCATTCCAAGTAGGTGGTGGCATGCAGGGTAAGATCAAATTATTAGTTAACTTAACTTAAACATATACAATATATTTACACAATGCCTGAGAATACTGAGGAACATTATAGTTTAACTTGCCATACAATATTACAACTAAAGAAAATACCTTACAACACTTAGTCGGCTGGCGAAGGTAGAACTAGTGTTAGTCGCCCCTTCTCAGCTCTTAGATCTACAGCTGCTCTCTCTGACCACCAGACGGACCTCGCTCTTCTTAAGGATGGGACTTCAACTCTCCTGGCTGGAATAAGACTGACTCTCGGATCTTCTCTCTCTTCCTCGTCACCTCGGGCGGGACTGATCTGAGAAGTCCAACCTTTGTCCAGCTTAGTAGCTGGGGTCTAGAATGTACCTGGATTACCACGGGATGCAACCCACAGATAGCCCAAGCCCACAGACAATCCAAGGGTGTTTTGGAAATTTTGGCCTTTTGAATTTTGCCGACAAAGATCATTAATATTTATTTTAATTAATATAATGATTATCCAATAGACTCTCCTCAATACATTACAACCGTAAGCACTCAAATTTTGAAGGGGGGTCATTTTTTTTTTTTAGTCGATTACAAAAGTTCATAATTGAAAATAAGAAACCAAAGAAATTAACTATATCATTTCATAAGAATTGATAAAAAACGGGTAAATATACAGGATGGAAGGATTTGAGAGCAAACTAAAGAAGAAAATCTGGTGCGGGCAACACACGACTTTCACTTACCTCCATTTTTAAAATCAATGAAAGAATTTTCAAAAACAGCTAGAGATAAAAATACGTGAAACTATTAAAGAATTAATTTAATTAAATGTCTATAGAAACATGTGTTTTATTAAAAAATCTATTATATTGATATCTAATATAATCTGTTAGTTTTATCTTCTTTTCATCATTCTCTATTAACTTTTAAAAGCTTGAGTATAAAATAATATTTTTTCTGAAATCTTTAGCTTTCCAACGGTATATCATACATGTATATTACTGTTCTAATTTTCGAAAACAAAAAATTTCATTAAAAAAATATTTTTTCTGTTTCTCCTTTAGTTGGGTATCGAATTTATTCAATTTATATATTTACTTTATAATATAGTTATTTTAATTGAATCTACAAAATTAAAGGTACTTTAGGGAAAGAAAATATCGGCATTTAAGCCCTGTCAGACCATTTTAATTAGAATAAAACCTACATAATATTAAAGCACATAAAATTTTACATCGATATAGCGAGTTTAATCAAAATCGTCGGAACCGTTTTTGAGAAAATCGAAAAAAGGTACAAAATGCATGGTATAAAGTGCCTCTTCTGGTAAGCTCATTATGATGAAAACAGTTTTGTCACGTCTCGGGCGTACAGTTGTCTTAAATATGAAATTTCAGTTTCATAGGACATACCGTTTTCTTCCGGGAGTTACCACACACACACACACACACAGACCTTTTTGCGGGACTTGGTTATTTGGACTCAAGGGACCCTAAAACGTGTATTTCCGTTGAAAACTGGAATTCGAAAATTTTCACGATCGCAATACCTACCCTTACTATATATAGTAAGTGAAAGTAAAAAGAGTGAAAATAATTGTAATTTTTTTTTTTAACAAAAAAATAGTATATAGATGTATAACATATTGAAAAACTAAAAAAAATCTATATTAAAAGTTTAATTTAATTTTTAACATGTACTCACCAGATTCTTATATTACAAACTTTTAAATATCATTAAAATAAATATAAAGAAAAAAAACTCGTATTTAAAAAGAAAATATACGAATTACGTAATTAGGACTTTATACTCTGCATTTAAATGAGCCTAACTTCACCTATCCATATGAATTAGCTTTCCGGCCACTTTTGTAACTATGTTGGCATCGGGGAAATTCTAGGCCAGTGATTTCATTGCCAATTAAGCTCTCCCTGAATTCGGCGCACAACACGCTCAACTAAGCATTGAATAATTTACAGTCCATCTCATGTGATAATATCACTGCACTATTCTCCAACAATATATTTCCTTTTTTTTAAATCTATTTTAATGAATTTTTATTATTTTCGCAGAAAAGAGAGAATATTCCTTTTTCTGATATAAGAGATGGGATTGAATTGTGTTTTAAATCGGTCCATAATCCATTAAGACCTAAATATCCCATTTGTTGCAGATCTATCCCGAACTAGATATACCTCCTTTAATTCCAAATTCCCTGTCTACTGCAACCAGCTCGTCCACAACCTCTCATCATCATCTATTCCTGATAATCCCCCAAGGCGTCTAAAAAGACGATGGCCTCGCGACCTATTATCTTAAATAAACACTGAAGTGCTACTGGGTAGTTTCTTCACATGCCTGTACCAAGCCCTAATGAATAATCAACATATTTTATTGTATAATCCAGTTGTCGATTTCTTTCATAATAATATATATAAAAAAATCGGTATTATGATTACCATAAGAGAAGAGCTTTGTGGATTTATAAAGAAACCTAACGCTCTTTAAAACTTGGTACACAGTGAAAAATCCGTTGCGCGCAATATACGACTTTCACTTACCTCAATTGTTAAAATAAATTTATGAATTTTTAAATAAGGACATCAAAAAATGTTTAAGAACTAATTCCGTTTATTTTCGATAAAAACTTGCGTTATATTAAATAATCTACTATACAATTTACTACAATTTTTAAATCAGTTAATTTTTTCGGCTTTTCATCACTCTCCATTTAAGTTTTTTTGTTTTTTAATCTTTAGCCTTTCAAGGGTATATTATACACCTATATTGCAGTTCGTATTTTGAAAAATGTAAAAGTTGCATACAAAGAATATTTTTGCTCTTTCCTCCTTTAGTTGGATATCGAATTCGTTTAACTTGCTGTTAACAAGATACTATGGTTATTTTTGTAAACTCATTTAGATCCTGTCAGACTATTTTAATCAGAATAAAACTTATATTATATTAAAGTCCATTAAATTTTACATCGACAAAGGGAATTGAATCAAAGTCTTTGTAGCCGTTTGAGAGAAAATCGTAAATAGGTGCCATATGCATAGCACCTTTAAAGTGACTCTTCTTATCGGCCGATTTTGATGAAATATTTATTGTAACAGCTCGGACTTATACTTTTATTAAATATGAATTACAGAGTTTCGTAAGACTTTTCGTTTTCGTGGTAGAACCTACCACACACTGAAACGGACTTCTTCGCGAGACTTTCGGTTATTTGGACTCTAAAATGTGTGTTTCCGCTGAAAACTAAACCCGTAGAAAATCTTCACAATCGCAATACTTTCTCTTACTATATATTTTATATATGGTAAGAGAAAATAAAAAGGTCAATAAATTATTAAGGTACCTCACTTGCAGGGTTGGATAAAACGAAATTTAAAAAAAATAAATTATTTTTATGACGTGTGATAGGTAATTTACACACATACTTCTGATAAGTCAGATGGAATTTTAGAGCTGTTATAGGAAAAAGACATCATACAAATTATTTTAAAATTTAATTCAACAACCTTAAATCTATGGGAAAGGATTTAAATTTCACTCAAATTTTAGAAGGTATAACACAGTTAACCAGTTTCAAAGTCTAATGCACTAGTAAATTCCCCTCAGAAAGTGCGTCAGAGGGTTAAAAACTGTGAGTGTATTGAGTCGGTTTTGGTTAAGCTTCTCTTGAGCTCACAAATTTTATCTCCCACTCCCGCCTCCACAATTTTAAGGTTTCATGAACCTTCACGGCCACTCAAAATTAAGTTAGGTTTCTGAAAATTTTATATGTAAATCGAATTTGAGTAAACTAAGACTTCGTAGAGGGTTCTAACCTAATAAAAAGATATACTATGCACTGTTGATATAAATAAATTATTTATTTAAAAAAAAATTAATTACATTTGCTTTTTTGACAACCTAATATGTTTAGCCAGCACTAAATATATCGATTGGGTGTTTCTCTCTTTTGAAGGATCTAGAAACCATATAGATATACTGATCGAAGTAAAAAAAAAAATCTGGTGCGGTATACACTCGACTTTCACTTACCTCAATTGTTAAAATTTAAGAACTAAAATAATGTTAGAGTTAGAAATATAATGTTACAGAATTATATTTAGTTTAGTTAAAAACAAATGTTTTAGATTAATTAATATGCTAACGTAAAATCGTTATGTAAATTAATCAGTTCGATTTATCCATTTTTCATTTCTCTCCATTACCATTCGCAATTTTCTTTATAAGATAATGTTTTTTCTAAAATATTTAGCTTTCTAACGGTATAATACTTCTATAATACAGTTCTTATGTTTAAAAAAACAAAAATGACATTTAAAAATATTTATGCTCTTTTCAATTTTCGTTGTATATTTCCTTCGTGGTAAACCTACGAAATCCTGCCCTACAGTGTCCTTTAATAATATTCCGCTAGTCCCGGTTGAACAGATTCGCTATCTAGGACTCCTACTTGGCAAACGACTAATCCGCACACAAGACTGAAATGACAAGAGACTGCCCGCCGCTTTCGCGTACTTCACTTACTGGACAGACGCTCTAACCTTCAACTTAACTACAAAATGCTCATCTATATTACCATCATAAGGCCTATCTTGACGTACGGAGTTGAGCTTTGGGGCTTTACTAAACCATCAAATTCTTTCCGTATTCAATCCTTACAATCCAAAATCCTTCAAAAAATCCTCAATGGGAAAAGTATATTCCCAGTGAAAACTCGAATTAAAAAATTTTCACGATCGCAATACTTTCCCTTACTATATATTCCATTTATATGTAAGTGAAAGTAATAAATGCAATAAAAAACATATATTACTTCATTTCAACGTAACCTACAATAGAATAGTAGAAGACGGATAAATTGCTATAAATGAAGAAAGGAGGTAAATGAAAAAAATATACCTCCGCCTCTGAAGCCGAGAAATTCATTATTTTTTTTTGTTCTTTTATTTCTGAGCTGTATAAATTCTTCAGACTGTTGCTTGTTTCTTGTTATTCTACCTTGTAATTCTTGGATACACGACGGAAACACATAACTTTTATAACATGTATCTTTTAGTTGTTGTTTTTTTATGTATTTCTTTTAGACATAGTTTCAATTATTTGTTACTATCCATGTTGTATATAGATGAATAGAACCTACCTCCTACTAGGCAGTTATGGTGAAATAGATATCCATCTTAGTAAGTAAATATACATACAAATATTTATATACTAAGATTACTTCAATTATATATACTATAAAATAATTTGAATTATATAAATCTAAATATATATATATATATATATATATATATATAATATATATATATATATTTATATAGCTGGGACTAAATAACCCATGATGTAATAGCAACATTTTTTTTTCAATATTAATTTTTTATTTATTACAATTTGTCACAATAGACAATAATAATATTGCTACAGGATCAGATTTAAACAATATAAAACAAAAGGAAAGTCAAATCACATTAAATGAAACTAAAATAAATAGAGGTATATAATCAAAAAATTTATAAATTAAATAAATACTAGGTTAACAAAAAAATAAACAAAACATAAACACACTCATACTATAGCAAAATTAAAAAAACAAAAAACTATGGACCAAAAATGTCCCATTTTACCATGGATTTTGCACATTTTTATGATTTCATCAAAAATATACTTTAATAAAACTATCTATATCCATGAAAAATTTAATGCACTTTAATATCATCTATGTTTGATTCTGATTAAAATAGTATGGCACGGCCACATTTTCTTACGATCACATGTTATCTATTTCGACTTGACTATAAAAAATAAATAAACAAATAATAAAAACCTGTACCTCTATACCTCTACAACCTCTGAATAGTTTTTGGTCAAGTAGTTGGAGAGATTCGTTCTGGTTCACAGCTTACGGCCTAGCAAGGAGGTGATTAGGCTTAGATCAAATTCAGCCGCCAGGTTTTTCCCTTATCATTCGGCACCCACTTTATATCGGCCGGGTATGCCCTAGAGATTCTCCATACTCTGAAATCTTTAGAATACATTAAGCTTCATGCCAAAAACATAAATACTGTCAACTTTTTCCAAATTATTTCAAATAAATAAACAATAAAAATATTTAAATACTAACACCAAACGTAATATGGAATGCTAAAATCCTTCAACATTTTTTCCGCACATAATTATTACAGTATTTATATTACGTAGAATTAATGTATAGATAAGTTTTATGATCAACAGTATTTTGAATACCAACCCATTTTTCTAGATCAGTAAAGAGAAATAATTTATATTATTTGTGTTTTTGAACATAAGAATGGTGATATAGATATATAATATACCGTTGGATAGCTAAAGATTTTAGAAAAAATATTATATTATACATGGAATTGTAAAAGTTAATGGAGAGTGATAAAAAAGCCGATGAAACTAACTGATTTTTGTTGATAAAAATATAATAGATTATTCATTAAAACACATTTTTCTATTGAAATTCTATTTAATTTGCTTATAGGTATGAATGGGGCCAAGATTTTATTTACTTTATATCTTATTTTTATTTTCATTTGTTAGTTAAGTTTACTTATCTTATTTCATATTATTTTATATATATATATATATATATATATATATATATATATATATATATATATATATATATTATATATTTTTTTTTTTTTTTTATTTGTTTATTTATGCATTATTATTATTATATCTTCTTTTAGCCCTAATACTCATTGCCCAAGATAGTGGCAGATTGTATTATTTACCAATAAAGCAGAAATTATTATTAAAAATAAAATATTTAATTAATTCTTTAACAATTTATAACTTTCACTCACCTATACATAAAAATATAATAAGGGAAAGTATTGAGATTAAGAATATTCGGAGTTCTTAGTTTTTATTTAATCTTTAAATGTATTTAAAAATTCTTAATTTGATATTGAGTATCGTTTATGGCATTTTCAATAATTTATTTTAGTAAGAATATTTTACTTTCAATTAAATTTTGTTACTGATATAGCTAGAGTGTTTTTATATTTGTTAAATTTATTCATATTAAATTTGTCCCGGTTTTCATAATTTTTCCTTCAGCTTTAAGTACCAGTTTTATTTTATATACAATTATATCATTTTATTAAAGTTTTGTTTAATTGTAATTAATAAATTTTATTTTTTTTACCTCTTTTATGCGATAACTTAATGTAAAATACACAATGGAAACCTGAGCTTCATTAAATGAGAATATATAGTAGGAATAAAGAAGGGAAGTGTTTCTAGCACACAAGGGAGCTAAGATTAAAAATTTTTAAAAATAAAAATCTAAATATTATTTTATCCAAAATTGTTTTTAAATATATGACACAAGAAGTTTTTAACAAATCGCCCAAAATTTTAATAATTTTTTACATTTTCTTAAAAAAGGTATTCTGAAATTATTATTTATAATTGCAGTGCTTCTTTCGTCATTAATAATAGACAAACACACCGGCTATTATAACGAGAATCGTCCTAATTAAATACCGACATAAATATGTATGTAATAATTTTTATCCCACAGCCGTACAAAAAAAAAAAAAAACACCATATCTCATGTTATATATATATTATTGAAATAATATACCATTAACCAAACTTTCCATCCAAAAAAAAAAAAATAAGATCAATTTTTGTGATACATTGTACATATTGAAGGTGTATATATATAATATATATATATATATACTTCATCCAGACGAACTATCATAAACAATGTGTATTCCGTGACCTGAAAGTTTGAGCTTCTAAATGACCCAGTGCTGATTCCCGTTGGGATCATCTATTTCAAGTTGAAGATGGAGCGAACGAATTACTCATTAAGCTTTTCTGGAAAATTACTTTATTTTCACACACATGTATATAAGTTTCTATTGACCTTCATACAAGACTGAAACGACAAGAAACTGCACGACGTTTTCGACTACTTCAACACTTACTGGACAGACGCTCTAATCTTCCATTTAACTACAAAAGGCTCATCTACATTACTATCATACGACCTATATGGACTTACGGAGTAGAGCTTTGGGGCTCTACTGAACCATCGAATTCTTCCCGTATCCAATCCCTACAATCCAAAATCCTTCGTAAAATCCTCAATGCTCCTTATTTTGTAACTAATAAACTGATCCAAAAAGACCATAATATTCCGTATGTTCCTGAATTGGCCCGATCTAGATACCATTCCTTTCATGACAAACTCCATTCCCACCTTAATTCTTTAGTTTCAATCCTTTCTTCCTCTTCAATTCCCGATAATACTCGGAGGCGTCATAAAAGGAGATGGCAACGAGACCTTCTAGTTTAGAATAGTACAGGAGTGCTACCATTGGGTAGTTCTACTACAAGTCTTTTTCATGCAATTTTTCTTACATCATATTTACTTGTATTTTTTTAGTACAGTTGTAAATTTCAATAAATCATGTTAAAAAAAAAGTTTCTATTGTTCTTAGGTTTCAGTCAATGAATAGAAAATTGTATGCGTTTATTTATTGGAAATTGTTTATTCAGTGACTGAACCCTCTGAACAATAGAAACTTAAATTATCAACAGTCGAGAACTGATCAAACAATATATATATCTTAAGAGCAAGGAGAGGGGTGGGGGGTATTGGAACAACATTTTTTAACACTCAATTTTAACAGAGATAAATCACTTAAAATATGTTATTTAATTATTCAGCGTTAATGCGTTAATGTATTTAAGCCTATTCCTATTTTCAAGACAGATTATAGTCTGCAAGTTTAAAGTACAGTACTGCGTAAGGAATGCTTGCAACACTGAAGGTAAGGTAAATCTATGTGAGCAACCCTTGTATTTATTTTTCATTTAAACAATTTTTTTTTTTAGTGATATTGCACATTGTTCTTATACGGAAGCTCATACATTATTAACGGAGAAACATAGTAAAAATACATGAAAATAGATAATTATAAAAATAAAAGAATGATAGAAATATATACAATGTCAGATCAATAAAATACATGGTGCCCCATAAATGTTTCTTCATGTTGTGGAAGCAGATACTAGACCTTATATCGAACTAAAAGTCCAACCCATGATCCAAAAATTACCGAAAGTCCGATTCTTAACGGTTAGGGAGAAAAATCAAATGTTGAAATGTTTGCTAATCGGCCTATGGGTTTTATTGGAATATGAATTTTTTTTTGTTTCTCTTGAAGTATAGAATTGGCTCCTACAATATGATGAAACATGAGACACAAATCAAACAAATTTTGGTTTCGGTCCTTTATTTATTTTTTTTTTTTTTTGGTACGATATGGTAGTTAGGATGAAATGTTGTCAAAAACAAGTATATTACTAACACATTAGGATTTTCATAGTTGAAAAAGTCCTAGTGTCTTTTTTTTTTTTTTTTTTTTTTTTTTTTTGTCAGGAATTTTTTCAATTTGATGGTTTCCTCAAACAAACTCCTGCCCCAGCAGGCCTTTCCATCTCTGCCGGTCCATCGTATCCTCCTCTGACAGCCCCCTGCCAGCCATACTCTCCACCACTCTATTCTTCCATCTCTGCCGGTCCATCGCGTCCTCCTCTGACAGCCCCCTGCCAGCCATACTCTCCACCACTCTATTCTTCCATCTCTGCCGGTCCATCGCGTCCTCCTCTGACAGCCCCCTGCCAGCCATACTCTCCACCACTCTATTCTTCCATCTCTGCCGGTCCATCGCGTCCTCCTCTGACAGCCCCCTGCCAGCCATACTCTCCACCACTCTATTCTTCCATCTCTGCCGGTCCATCGCGTCCTCCTCTGACAGCCCCCTGCCAGCCATACTCTCCACCACTCTATTCTTCCATCTCTGCCGGTCCATCGCGTCCTCCTCTGACAGCCCCCTGCCAGCCATACTCTCCACCACTCTATTCTTCCATCTCTGCCGGTCCATCGCGTCCTCCTCTGACAGCCCCCTGCCAGCCATACTCTCCACCACTCTATTCTTCCATCTCTGCCGGTCCATCGCGTCCTCCTCTGACAGCCCCCTGCCAGCCATACTCTCCACCACTCTATTCTTCCATCTCTGCCGGTCCATCGCGTCCTCCTCCGACAGCCCCCTGCCAGCCATACTCTCCACCACTCTATTCTTCCATCTCTTTCTTCTACCATCTGCCTCCTAATCCATAATTATTTTAGGTAAGCGATTGTCTACCATTCGTTTCACATGGCCGTACCTCCTTAGCCTCCTTTCTTCCATCACTTCAAGAATGTTGTGCTTTATTTCAAGTGCTTCTCTTATAGTGACACTTTTCACCCTTTCGATTCTCGATATCCTTGCCGCTCTCCTCCAAAAATCCGTTTCAACAGAAAGAAATTTTTTCCCTGGGCTATGCTGAGTGGCCATGTCTCCGAACCATACAACATTATGCTCTCTACCAAAGCTTTGTATATGAGCTTCTTCATATATACATATATATATTTTTATTTAATGATATTTACAACTATATAAAAAAATAAAACAAATAAATGTTAAAAAGTTACAATTGGCTTAATAAACTATTGTGAAGAAGCTACTCGTCGGTAGCATTTCAATATTTTTTTCATTAGCAGGTCTCAAGGCTAACGTTTTTTCATACCCCTCAGAGGATTATCGGGAATAGATGGAGATGAGACAACAAGCGGGTTTGAGCGGGATGGGAGTTTTTCGAATGAAAGGAGGTATATCGAACTCTAGCTAGGTTTGCAACTATTGGGATATTCAGGTCTTTATGGATAGTTTTATTGGTGAAAAAATAAGGAGCATTTAGGATCTTTCAGAGGATTTCGCATTGCAAGGATTGGAGACGGGAGGAATTTGATGGCTTGGTAGATCCACATAGCTCATGTCCAAATAGGTCTTATAAATTCGTTTTTTGTAGTAGATGAGAAGTTTCGAACGTCTTTCAAGTAAATGTTGTAACAATCTGTATTCGCGAGCAGTTTCTTGTCTCTTCAGTCAAGTGTGAGGATTCCAAGTAAGACGTTTGTCAAAATGGAGTCCTAGATAGCGGATCTGTTTAATAGAGGTTAGTGGGATGTTACGAAAGGATACAGTGGGACAGGAGGTCAAAGAGGACATATATTAAAAATTGTATATCGGTACGTTAAGTTTTGTTATTGAAGTACTAAGATTTTAATGTTTTTCATTGTTTTAGTTTTATCCTGCTAAACTTTTTACAGGTTCAGATACCTTAAATAGAAATTAGATGTTCTATAAATTAAAAAAACTGCACTTCTACAACCTATTAAGGGTCTTGAATTTAGTACCTAATGATTGTTCCATGGCCAACACCCGTGAAAGGTGGTAATTAGGCCTAGATTACGCTTAGCCGCCAGGTTTTTCCCCAATATCCGGGGAACCACTTCATAGTCTGCCCCAAGAGGGTCTCCATACCCCAGCGTCGCTCCATGGCTGAAAATACAGTCTAAATAATCCTGCCACAGCTGAAATTCGGACCTATAAACTGAACTATAAATTAAAATCGCGTAGAAATAACGGTATATTTCAGTCAAAATTCAACATTTGTACATATTTGAGAACTGTTCTTTTCAATTGAGTTAGGAGGTTTTATACGTTTTAGATTTGATTCATAATTTAGATAGAATTACCTTTTAGGAATATCCGCTTTTAAATTATTAAACAACTAGTACTTATTTGAAACATTTTCGGATACGGGAGTTTATAGTATTAAATATTTTGTCCAATTATTATTTACATTTTCTTCTTATGTTTCAACTTTATATAATATTGCAACAAATTAATAAATACATAGATTCTAATTACAGTTTATAAAATTTTATGTTATTCCTTGCAGGTTCAGAGGCCTTTAATCAGTTGTTTTTTTTTTCAATCAACGTTTTTTAACTTATTTTTTTTCTCCTCGTCACTTTTTTCTTCAACCTGTATTTTCTCATTTATTCTGGTTACCTTCGCTTCCTTTCCTTCGACCACGCAGTACCCTTCCGTTTTCTTTATTTTCCACAAGAACCTTGATTACTTGTCATTTTTTTCTTTATTGTTGTCTATCCAGGCAGTTTTTATCTATTATTCATTTTTTTTTCTTGCTCATTTATTCTAAATAAATGAATTAATACTTGTGGGACCCAGCGGTACCATGCTGAAACCATCAACAATTTAAATTCCAGCTTCTTACCTCCATCCAATTTCAAATTCCTAAGAGGGGCTATGACGTTTTCCTCTCATATACGCCTTGGTCTATTAGTTAAAAACCTACTCACCGGCTTAGCAGATATCATCTCAATTGTATCGACCTCATAAATTCTTTGTTGAATTCAGAACTAACTGCAGTACCATATAACCATTTTATTACTAATTCAAAATACATTTTAGTTCTTCGTCAGTTAACCATTTATAATCTTTATTTGAGGTAGAACTTTTTTTGGCTGATTTTCGTATATTTCTTGCAAAAAAACTTTTTTTTTTTTTTTTTAACAGTGTAATCAAATAGCCGATGTTTTGAGGTATCTTGCCCTTCTTCAGAATCCAACAGCTTAAAATAATAACATCTATGAATTCAATTAAAATCTATTATTGTGATATAAATTTTTAAAAACAAGGTGGTAATTTTAAAACAAAAATTAAAATCATAAAATAGATATCTCAACAAATTAAATTTAATATATAGAATAAATTGCTTGAACTGCAGCAAATGTTATATAACCGAAACATCCAAAAAAAATTTTTTTTTTTTTTTAGAAACAATTCTTTATTGAACAATATTACAATCTGTCCAATCCAAAAAAAAAAAAAAAAAATTACTACCAGAATAAAAAACAAACAAAATAGTAATTGTAATAATAGTAAAAATGATAATACATTAGCATTGCTATAACACAGCTTACAACTAAATCATAAATTTTATTTTAAAATGATTTCATAAAAATAGAAAAATCATAGAGTCATAGATATATATATATATATATATAGATATATATATATATATATATTTAAAATATTTATATTAAAACAACAAAAATACAGTAAATTTTATATATATTTCATATTTAAATAATAGGTTTGAAATTCCTTATTATATATGTTTATCAAAATTTATAAAAAGTTAATTGTGGTTTCTATTTACGTCACTTTATGCTAATGTGGTGGCTGGCTAATCGGACGATGCTACAGTGTGGGTCCTAAATTTTGCCTATCCAGGTTTAATTATTATAGGGGTTTTTAACGAGTACCTGACATCGCTCAAGCTCGAGACCACTTTTTTACGTCTCCCCCTTCCTTCTCCGAAGGACGATATAACTAAGGATTTTTCACTCCCACTAAAGAATCCTAGGACCACCTATGGGTTTGAATCCGTGACCTTTGACACAGAAGGCTGTTACGCTAGCTACAGGTGAACCCTTTTTATAAAAAAGTTAATTTTAATTTTCAAAGGAATATTAAAAAATTCAGCCCATTAAAAATTGATCAAGTAAGGCAATGCCTCAGATCTTTGTCCTCAACTGAATTAAGGTTTGACCAATTTAAAAAATGCA